>JAINUG010000087.1:1416250-2832500 GCA_029706075.1 Aldrovandia affinis
CGACTGTAACGGCCCCTTAAAAGGCTGTTCACAGCCCTCTCTATCTGCACGCTCGCAGGAACTCGATGGCGAATATTGACTCCGCGGATTTGAATGAGAAAGCGCCCCCTCCAGCCCTCACAGCTGTTCGGTCTCACGCATTAAAACGCGCAAAATGTGTTTCCGTCAGGAACTGCCAGTACAGGGAAGGTGTTTGGGATGCTTTCTGCCACGTAGGTGTCTGCTAGGAACGAACAGCCATTGTGTGTGGGTGTGCGCACACGTTGTGTTTTTGTGTTTGTGTTACGTATGCGTGCGTGCGTGTGTGTGTGTCTGCGTGCGTGTGTGTGTGTGTCTGCGTGCGTTTTGCCCTGGAGGCCCACAAAGCTTCCACTCACTCATCATTGACCCAGGAACGTTTAAAGATCAATCGACCCAAGACACTGCAGTAAACAAACCTCTGGAGTGGTTTGTGCGTGACCCAAACTGGACTAGCGGGGGGTCATCAAAGCCCAAAGAGTCACAGAGCAAGCTACACCCTCTCCTCTTCACCTAATGCAGATGAAGACAAAAAACGATCAAAAACACCCAAGGCGTTCCAAACGGATCCTCAGACTCACAGCACACACTTCCAAAGGGTGCCAAGGACTGTCACCTGAAAGATCATCAGCAGGTTTATGAACCAAAATAAGCAGAAGGTTCCCATGAACCACATGCAGGAGCCATTTGAGTTGTTTTAAACCAAGTGAGTTATTTGCTGCAGGAATGCACTCCTCGCCCTGTCCACAGTGTCACTGATCAGCAGGGCCCCCGTGCACCAATCCAGTACAGCGGTGCTGCTTCACAGCCCTCGAACGCACCAATCATAACCTATAGCAATAGAAACAGTGGAAATAATTTTGAATCCGAGATGTATAAATAACGTCAACAAACAAATCAAACAAGCACTGAAAGATGAGTGGAACGTGCAGCAACTGAAATAGCAACAGGGTTCTCATCAACCCATTCTGAGCAGGTAGTCAGGAAATGAATTACAGCGATAAATTAAATAACAACATCTGGTCAAGGACGCCCGGCAAAGCTGTCGATTATTAAGGCGCAGGTTTCGCTTAAGACCACGAAAACAGCTCCTGCAACTGATATTTCAATTAAAAACGAACACAACATCTATGCTAACAGTCCATTGATTATAGCACACATCATACACCGTAAGAGTTGGACTAAGATACTGCACTTTACGCTAGTTGCCTTTCCAGTCGCCATTGGATGGGGAGATATTGATTCTGTTTTTAACATTAGAGTGAATGGTGCTGGCTCTGTCCCTGGGGTGGGGTGGGGAGGGGCTCTTACCCAGTAGAAACATTCAAACTTATCATAAACCTAGGCCTGTATTCAACACCTGTCCTTCAGTTAGAAATGAGCGCATGCTACCTTTTAAAATAATGTCTTTTTTTCATTCATTTTGGGGAATGCTGAACTGATTATGAAGACAATAACACTTAAATAAGCTCTTAAGCACCAATCCACCCAATCAGTTTAACACTACAACGATTTATCGTTTTTGGGGGGAGAGGGATGCTGATTTTCAGTAATGTGCACCTGCATACATATTCCAAATGTGCTAAACACGCCTCAAAAAGCATTCTTTCTCTTAAAGAAGCACATTGTGCTTCTGAATGGGTTTGTACAGAGTAGCTCTAAAGTACTCGAACATTATGAATGGGCTCAAGGTCTCCATATCTCAACAGCAGATGATGCGGGGTGAAGTATCTGGCTCTTTGAAAATCTATGGTTACACAACCTCTCAGACTTCCTGTTTCCACTGGGTGAGCAGTGAAGGTTTATTTTATCCTGTCATTAAAACTGCATTGCTTTTTTAGGATTGAAATGCACCTAAATAAAACGTTATCTCGTTATTGCCGGTTTGAATATCATGTTCACTAGCACTATTTGAACTAAACAATTATGAAATATGAAAAATGAAATGAAAAAAATGAACATATAAAATGAAATAGTTCAATATTGCATTTTAATGGCTAAATCCCCCCGTACCTCAAAAAGGTGTGCTGAGTACCACACAGAATGCACACCTGTGTTACGGTTTGTGGTGCACTTCCCTGGCATGGTGTAGGTCCACTCAACCCCTTACAAGGCAAGGTGAATGCCAATAAATACAAAGCCATTCTGAGTGATCACCCTCATCCTATGGTGAAGCATTTCTATCCTGGTGGAAGTGGTCTCTTCTAGGATAACAATTCCCCCATCCACAGGGCACAAGTGGTCACTGAATGGGTCCTAGATGACCATGAAAATGATGTAAACCATATGTCATGGCCATCTCAGTCAATTGAACACTTATGGGAGATTCTGAGACAGCGTTTTCCGCCATCAACAAAACGCCAATGATGGAATTTATCTTGGAAGAATGGTTTTGCATCCCTCCAATAGAGTTCCAGACACTTGTAGAATCTATACCAAGGTGCAGTTACCTGTGTGTGTATGTGTGTGTGTGTGTGTGTGTGTGTGTATATACATATAATACAAATACTATGTTGTGAGAAATAATGTTTTGCAAATGCCAAAAAAAACAGGAAATTCACATGAGCACCTTGACTAATGTTTGCACTGACAAGTCTTCCAACACACAATGCTTTGATACCTGGTACGGTACTGTAACTATACTGGTCTACATCAAACAATGTACTCACCACTGGGCAGGCTGCTGAGGATTCAAACAAACTTTCTATTTGAATCAACAACCAAGTAGATTATTTTCAGAAGAATGCAGGACTTAAAGAGTCGAGCAGGATGTGTGATAAATGTGCAAACCAACTTAACACTCCCACCTCGTTCAGTCCATCAGTGGTCTAAAAAGAGATGGGGGACTTGCTGGAGTGTGGCCCTCTGGGTACTGAGTGGCTCTGCGTAACCTTTCCATGAGCCATATAACAGTCATAACCTTCCCCAGATGTGACCTGTCCATTCTAGTGCTTAACTGAGCAAAGGTTAATTACATAACATCACCAGTTCAGGGGGAGATGATGAAAGTCAGCACACAGTCTGATGCACAGTCCCAAATTCAAGTCAACCGTAGTAAAATAACAACAGTGGAACCATTACAAAAATGACATTACAGGGTTGTCTTAATGTAATGTCTTAATGTAACACATGCTGAAAACGAGGTAAACTGGACTCTCTACAACATACATGCGAATACACAGCCCCAAAAATAAGCAAATTCACCTACAAGGTCTAGAAGGTGAGGACAGCCAGCCAGCCATGACAGAAAACTAATTCTGCTTCAATTATACGCACAAATTCCTCGCCACAATTATGCACTAATCACAGAGCATAAAGTTTGCTTTAATTGGGGGTTATTTTTGTCACGCGCTTGTTCGTAATGTGTTCAACAAGGAATATTTACAATACCGAATAAAGGCAAGTCCTCACAATTAGGCGAGCCAACTGCATAAATAAATCACACCTAGCGCACGATTAAAACATTGGATCTGGCACTCCAGAAATGTACGCCACTCATTTTTCAATATTTCCTGTGAATAACAATGAGGCACTTTGTTGCATGCTTCAGTGTTTTAAATTATTTAAACAAAACTGAAAGCAAGACCTGGGAGTTCGGAGGAAGCAACACCCTAACTATAATGGCTATATTGGCCGAATGGCCTTGTGTTGTCATCAAACACATTTATGTTCTTATTTTATTATGTAAATGCGCTTTCGAAAAGGAACACGGCGATACTTCAATCTGACAGACACGCAGAAACATCTGGCGGTCCCTCGGTGAATCCAGTCGGCATCCTGGATCGTTTTTACCGCAGCTGAACAGAACGTTGGCATAGTGGGAAATTGAAGGAAGGATGACTAAAAACATATTAAACCGCTGAAGGCGATGACGCCATTTTTAAACACTTCGCTTTGAAATGTTCAAGGACTAAAGGTGCCAAAGCAAAATCCTTTTTTCTTTTGTTCATTTTATATTTTCTAATGTTCATTTTTATTGCTATGCCAAATTGCCAGTCTAATATGGAAGTACACCTGATTGATATACAGTAGCTTCAAGTGATAGCTGTAGCTATATAGCTTCAAGTATTTTGGTGTTTGGAGGTTGTTAGCCCCCCTCATCATAGAGGGCACAGGTAGGAAGGACTTAATACAATCATAAGATATGATCTGTTGTCATTCTGCTCATCCCGGAAAGGTATTTGCCAGTCTTTGGCGTTTTGTGAACACAGTCTTTTTAATTCTTTCAGTTCCCTCCAGGAGTTGCTGATTTTTCAAAAGTACACTGACACCTTTCCCCCAACACCTCGACGGATTTGCAAGGTAGCACAGGCGTCTGTTCTTTTTTTTCATCGCAATGTAAATCTGACATCTGGCTCACTTCGGGTGCATAAGAAAGGAAGCCCGCTCCGAATAACGCTCATTACTTCTGTTGCCCTTCAGCGAAGGTCATGTAAGAAGAGAAGAGCACAGTGAACGCAATGTGCTGACCCGTGCGTGGGCACTGGCCATGCAGCGGCGATGAGAGAGCGTGGCGATGCGAAAATTGGACAAAGGGGGTTATTAAAAAAAGTGAAATAAAATCAAATGAATCTACGTACACTGGCTGCACGAGGATCCATGTGTTGCCGCCATATGGCACCGAGCTCATCGTTACTATTCGCTCACAGGCTCGGTCGTTCCTCTGTCAGCATGACAAAGACAAAGACTCCCCGTCACCACAACAGAACGCTCAGTTTATTTAACCGAACTGCGATGGTTGTGACACCACCACTTCCTGCACCGGTTCCATCGTGTTACAGACAATTTTACCGTTTACTAAGGTCTCTCTAGACTTATTACAGATCGTAAATGCTAAAGAAAGTCTGCTAAATTAAAAACAGATGTCCATAAAGAGTTCTGCTCTCGGAACCATAGCCCATAATGCGGTGGATGCTCTTTAAACAGTACATAAAATGGCTATATTGGCCGAATGGCCGTATTTTGTCGTCAAACTCCTATGCGTTCTTATTTTATTTGGCAAATGCGCTTTGTAAAGGAATTGCGATGCTTCACTTGCTAAATGCATAAAATGTCAATGTAAATGAAAACGTCAATCTGAGATAGGCCTATATGAGAATGAGACATACGGAAACGTTCGGCGGTCCTTGGTGAACGGAGTCTGGGACCATAAAAATGCCCACTGTGTACTACCCGGGTGAATGATACACTCTGACGCTGGGTCAGATGAGTTACCCCTGGCAGTAAAGCGCTTTGTAAAAGTTTGGATAAAAGGTGCAGTATAAATTATTTCCATCAAACATTTGTGGGGGGGGTTGTAGAAGCTGAAGCGGTAGCAGCAGTGGCTGTCATCATTGTTGCTGGCGTCGGCACCGCGGTAGCAAGAAGCTCAACATCAAACAAACTCTCAAATAATAAACGAATATAAATCGATCCATTAGAATGAGCCCGAGGTTGTGGCCAGCGGTAGACGTATAGCGCTTGACAAGCTGTGGAAAGGGCGTTCTCTGTCCGTCACGGTTTTATATCAAATGGGAGTCGCCCCCTCACCGTGGGTAAACGATTCATATTTGTTGTAGGTCTCACAATTTAAGGCGCTAACTGCGTGCTGTCTTGTGAACTGCCTCGTGTGCTTCAGTGTTGACGGACCTTGTGCAAGTATATCACGGAAGGTATGAGTCTAAATCACCGCTTTAGAAATGCATCTGCCAACGGCAGCAATAGCACGGCTGAGAAAGTGCATTCCTGATATAACAACATCGGCGTTATTGATCTGAAAGTAAATCTGCCCGTGCAGTCCAGCCGTTCACTCCTGTAAGTCGTTTTGGATAAAACCGTCTGCCAAATAACTCAACTGTAAATTTGTTTCTCTGGAAGATTGAGCCATGCTACACAGTTTTTTAAAACATATATGTATGTCGACATCTTTAAAGGAGAGGTGCCAATATGGCAATCAAGTTAATAAGTATTTATTATATATTTTTAAAGAATACTTAATACCCCCCCCCCCAAAAAAAAGAATAAATGAATAAATATAAATAAGCCTGTAAATATGTATTACTTTTTACTGATATGATCATTTTTAAAAGGCTGATATTTTACCACTGTAAACATATGCAGATTGATTTCCCTCAAGGCTGCTCTTATCGTAAACACCAGGAATGTAAACAAAGACACGCACAATCATCTGAACCAATTAATGGGAAAATAGCTTTGGTGAAAAGAGCCTATTGTGAAAGGGGGCTGAAACCACACAACAGCAGTTTATGATTGTTGTTGTGCTTGTTTTGGACGCTGTCCCCGGGCTTGGTCCCTTAACTGATCTTAGTATCGTGGGCAAAAAAAAGCCCTAAGTTTTAAGCAACCAAAGAGATGACAAAGGCCTGGATTTAACCAATATTGTTAGCCACAGGTTAATGTGGCTGAATGAATCAAAATTAAGGCCAAATGTTGATTGAATCCAGGGCAATGGGGAAAGTAGTGAAATTCAATGAATCACGTGAATTTTAAAGACATGTTCTCATTTATCACACTTATTATTTCCCCTTGTGATCTATCCCCTCCCTCTCGTACTGTGTGTTCACCGCCACAGCTCTGGGACCGGCAGTGGCAAAGATGCCGAACCGCCTCCTGCGCATAGCCAACGGGATGGGGCTCCCGGCTCAAACCCCAAGCAGCCTGCACTCAGAACAAGTGCCTTTACTGGCTGTGCCACTCGGGGGCCCGTATTGATACGTTCTTTGAACAGAAATGTAAGTTGTTCGCAC
This sequence comes from Aldrovandia affinis, assembly GCA_029706075.1. Classification (NCBI taxonomy): domain Eukaryota; kingdom Metazoa; phylum Chordata; class Actinopteri; order Notacanthiformes; family Halosauridae; genus Aldrovandia; species Aldrovandia affinis. The sequence goes on from JAINUG010000087.1 coordinate 1,423,015, forward strand.
ATGAAAAGGTCTTGAGGGAAAATAGTCTGTGACACATTTCAGCATTTCTCCACAGAGGGCGAAGAAATCTCACCCCTCAAAATCAGCACTAAAACGGAACCCGTCTGAAACTCTTACAACTACAGTAATATGCTGTCTTTCCCCAGAGGAGGAGCGGAACAGGCTTTGAGATGCCAGCCCAGTCCCCCTCCCAACTACTCCTCTATCTCCATGCCTGTGTGTGTGTGTGTGTGTGTGTGTGTGTGTGTGTGTGTGTGTGTGTGTGTGTGTGTGTGTGAGACAGTGAGTGAGAGTGTGTGTGTGTGTGTGAGATAGAGAGTATATGTGAGTGTGTGTGTGTGTGTGTGTGATAGAGAAAGTATATGTGAGTGTGTGTGTGTGTGTGTGTGTGTGTGTGTGTGTGAGATAGAGTATATGTGAGTGTGTGTGTGTGTGTGTGTGTGTGAGTGTGTGTGTGTGTGAGATAGAGTATATGTGAGTGTGTGTGTGTGTGTGTGTGAGTGAGAGTGTGTGTGTGTGAGATAGAGAGTATATATGAGTGTGTGTGTGTGTGAGTGAGAGTGTGTGTGTGTGAGATAGAGAGAGTATATGTGAGTGTGTGTGTGTGTGTGTGAGAGAGATAGAGAGAGTATATGTGAGTGTGTGTGTGTGTGTGTGTGTGTGTGAGAGAGAGAGAGACAGAGAAAGAGAGAGCGACTGTGTGTATATGTGAGTGTGGCTCTTCCAGGATACTGAAGGGACACATGTGAGTCTGTGTCCCATATCATGTCCCTTGAGGACAGTGGGCCATGCTCACAGCCAGGCTGGCTAAGTGGAGCACATCTCAGAGTAGCACCATATCTTGTGGGCTGGGACTTTAACATCAGATCAACACTTTTTGATGAGATTTTTTTTTTTTTTTGCGGGGGGTGGGGGTGTGCAATTACAGGCTGTCACAAGGAGAGTGGTATTCCCTAAACATGCCCATGACCTCTAGATGCTCCCATGAAAGCATTGGTGGATGGACTGGATCCACGTTAATCCATGGAACGGTTCACGGTTCTTGGGTTGCTCGGTGTTGGACACCTAGTTTATGCAATAAGGTTTACAAGAGAGGGACAGTATATGGATGCTAGGTTATTGGCTCAGGGTGCTACAATACCCAGTTGGTGCTAAATCTCCAAATGGTGTCTGTAGTCTCTCTCTCTCCCCTCCCCAAACATCAATGGGAACCTCTTGAGCAGCTAAAATGCTGCTTGGTGATTGACCTAACACATCGAATGTTCTGACAGTTTTTATTACACCAGAGCAGGGCTGAAACGATTATTCAACATTATCGATAACGTAGACAATAAAAAATGATCGATAAATATTTCTGTTGTCGATCCGTCGTTTGCATTTTTAAAACGGTCTTTCAACCGGAAGAGGGCAGCGCGCCCATGTTTCTTGCCTCGTTTGCCGCAAATCTGAAAGAAGATCGAAAATGGCTGAAGCTTCGAAACGATCTAAGTGCAGCAAAGTGTGGGAACACTTCGAGAAAAATTAAACTAAAAATGCAGTCATGTGCCCTTTATGCAAGACGAAGTTCCACGGGAGCACAACATGTATGCTCGAGCATCTTAACAGAAAACACCCCGATGCGGACGATAGTGGAGCAAGGTAAGCGTAGTCTAACCGTTAGCCACTAGTGACCTAGCCTGTAGCGTTAGGTAGATCTAAGCCAGTATTATAGGTATTAGCTAACATGGAGCAAACATTTGTACAACATTAGGTTAGCATTTGTGCAAACAGGCTAGTGTGAGATAACTTTAGGTGCTTTTAATATGATATTTTTATTTATTATGTTAAGAAAACATCCTTATTACTAAAGCAAAATACGTTACAGTGTTAGCTGCAGTGTGCAGTAGGTCTAACCGCCACGGTCAACGGCTTTAGAAGTTAAATTATTCCGTGCCACCTTGTTCTCCTTCCGTGACCTTTCCTAAATTTCTATGCTGCAAACACTTGCGTTGTTAGAATTGAAAAAATTACATTTAGAAAACGAGTTATAAATGGTTTTCATGCTTTTTTAAATGTTTTTTTAAACAATAAATAGCCCCAGAATCCATAGTAGAACTGACACAGCATTATTTACTGTCTTTCAGTGTTGAACTGAAGTGACTTTGTTTTTGTTTTTTAAATAAAACCCTCGGTCATTTATGATTGACCTGAATACAGAATACACTTATTTATTTTGAATTTGATTTATTTTTGCAGAAAAGAGGTGAAAAAATCATTGAGAAATTGAAAAAGGTGGAAATGTCAGTCCAGTAAATGAAAATGTGTCTCTGTATGTATTTATTTTCCAATGCATTTCTGTTCTAAACAAAAAAGAGGGCAGAAAGTGAAACAAAAATCCTTTCAATAAAGTTGATACTTTTTCGAAGTTTGTTTCTTTCTCATTATTGTGTTGATTGGCAGTGCAGGCCTATTGAACTATGAAAATAATCATTTGTTGTAGCCCTTCTCAACTGAAAACCATAATTTGCGCAAAAGGCCGATCAATGAATCGCTGCAATAATCATCAGATTAATTGATTATCAAAATAATCGTTTATTGCAGCCCTACACCAGAGCACCTACGAATGTTGGCTTTCAGCGTGTTATCAGTTCGGCTCAGAGAGTTATCGAAATGTCCATTTGAGTTCCTTAAAGTGGAATGCCATTGAGTTCCCTCTTGTGGAATTTTGAACCTGTGACATTCAATTGACAATATCAATTCAATGTCTTCATTCCAAGTAAGTAATAGTTGTTAGTAGTTGTTAAGGCTTCCCAGGTTTGAATTGACATTTTTCAGGCTGCATCGGTTAAAAGTGGAGGCCTGAAACACATTGGCCTTGTCACAATATTGTAGCAATATTCTTTGCCTGAAAATGTAAATTCTACTACTGGGTGGGCTTGACAATTATTATTTACAAACATCACCTCTACTTTCGAAAGCAGGAGTAAATTTCCCATTTTTGTTCAAAGTAATTAATAACTAATCAGGAATGAATGACTAATCCATTCATGTTCGGTCTCTTTCAAAAGGGCTACGAACGGTGATTACTTTTATAGTAATATCTTACGGTGCTTAGCCCTGCTTTTGATAACCTAGAGATATTTTAGGAAAATTATCTTTAAGACCATAGATGAGCAAGCCCTTGCCATGAATAATCCCAGCCCCTTCAGTGCTTTAACTTCATCCAATCAGGGTTCACATCTTCCACCCTTCCGGGTGAAGGAGCCTAATTATATCACAGGAGAGGAGGGCTTGAGGTTTAGTTGGAGTTCGGAGTAAGTCCAGTTCGAGTCCCTCCTTTCTTCTGTTCCTTTGTGCTGAAGATGGAGATTGGTTATTCTTTGGCAGGGTCTGGTTTTATCTGGTCTCCCTCTGCTGGGAATTTAATCATTATAATTTCTTATTTAATGTATGCTTTTTAGTTAATAATAAGTAGTGACTACACTACACACAATTGACTGTACGATTTATATTTTTGTTTCTCATTTAATGTCTTGTAAGTACCGTATTTAATAAACCTATGTAATAATGTCATCTTTATTTGCAGTTAGTTTTGACTTGTGGGTTAAGTTCACCAGTTACTATTTGATTAACCTATACACACATTTGGAGGTTTAAAGAGTTATTACCTTTAATAATAATCATTTAAATTTGTCCATTTTTACACACATACAGCATTTATGAGTCTTCTGTTCCTTGTTCCCTTTGGTTATCTTTCAGAGGGGTAACCTGTCATAAGGGGGATAATTAATAGTAGACATTGGCTGGATTCAGAGCTGCCACACCCTAAAGCTGAGAAATTCAGACTTGTCCGACATCAGGGTTACGCCATTAACCATGCAGTCAAACCTGTGAAGCATATCAATATATCAATGTTTTATATTTATTTTCATTTTTAATTTCTTATTTTTTCAGAGCATATTCGGGAAGCCTGCACGGCAACCAGCGCTCTTCCTACGGTGAGTCACTTTATCGCCGTTTCCTTGGCGCTGTGTTTAAAACCGTCTCAGAGATATTTATAGCATGGCTGGCTGCTTTCTCTTAGAGGATACTGCAAACAAACCATGCCATCTTCTGGCTGCCAGGCCACAGCGAAGATAAAGATGGCGAGACATGGCACAGAGTGGGCAGACTGCATTAAAGGGCGCAGAGAGCCATGTAAACTCAGGGAAAGCGTTTGTTTGGCCGGCCCAGCAAATCCTAAGAAACATTTTTAAGGCCTGTCAGCTTGGGGTTCTTTGCAAGTCCAACCAAGTGCTTCCCCTAGGTTTAACATTCAAATGGCATATCTCCTCACGACCACTAAGAGCGGAGATATCCTGTGAGGATCGATGCTCAATGGGGTATCGCACTCATAACTCTGCCTGGTGCGGCTGCCTGCAATTATTATTTGCTGTCACCTTATTAATTAGTGATTTATAAAAACTAATTTCCGGCTGATATCAGTGATCAGCACAATGAAATGGAGCATGTAAATGACATAGCTGACAATACATTATGCGACGCCAGTAAGAAAGCCTAGCTCACAACAATGCTTTGTCTCCCTCTACAGCTGCAATGCCAGCTCCTACCTTGAGGCTTCACAGCAATGTTCACTTATAATTGCTCAGCAATAAACCCGTACGCATATACCCCCACGTCTTCAGAGGGAAACTCTGGCACAGGTCTCTAATTTGACTGGGCTCCAGGAACAACAGTCCAAGAACATTCCGTTATATATTGCAATCACTGCCCCATGTGACATCCTTTGGCTCCACAAGCGTAACGCTACCTTTTCCCTGACACCCCCCACAGGTGTTAAACGTGACACCATGGGCATTAGTAATCTTTTCTGTAAACAATGACTCACAGCCAGGTCATCATAACCAAAGACAGATATATGAAATATATATGAAGAGTCTAAAAAAGTGTTAAAAATAAAGTGTACAAGTGCTTGTAGTGACTCAATACAAGCATCACGCTGCACTTTTTTCACGATTAGATGCAACAGTCATCCCCATTGTCGTGCCCAACTATGTAAGCAGACCATACCCTCAATTAAAGATCTTTTACTGATTAGTGTCTCCACTAATGCAATTCTTCAAAATGATGAAAAGACACCAAAAACACCCTTGACATCTTTGTGCACTTGCATTAGAAAACGTTTTATTTGGAAGACTTTGCTTTTCTAAATAAATGCCTTTGAACCATTTAACCATGACTCAAAAGATCAAGCCTTTATTCAATCTAACGTCAATGTGGTCTGTTCTCAAACTACATTAACAAAGCAAGTGCTTTTTAGCTATAATACTATTGCCTGGTCTTCTGTCCATGAAATGAACAGTATCTGCTGTGTAAGAGAAGAAAATAACGCAACACTCATAACAGTTATGGATAAGTGCATTGTGGTCTAAATCTACCCTCATAAAAATGTCAGTGACCACCCGTACCCAGTGGATGGGGGCATTGTCATCCTGGAAGAGACCACTCCCATCAGGATAGAAAAGCTTCACCATAGGATGAAGGTGATCACTCAGAGTGGCTTTGCATTTATTGCCATTTTCCTTGCCCTCTAAGGGGTTGAGTGGACCAAAACCATGCCAGGAAAATGTACCCCGCACCATAACAGAGCCACCAGAACCCTTCATTTACTCAAGTGCTTGCTTTATTTTGGTAGTTACCTGTATCATATGAATACATAATGACAAGAACAGGCCGTTTGGCCCATCTTGTTTTGTCATTTACCTACAGTATAAAGGATATCCAGCACTGCGTCCAGCCTGGACTAGATTACCATTAGTGTCTCTGCTTTTACTACATGGCCTGGCAGGCTGTTCCACGCATTGATCGAGCACTAGTGATTGACTTACTTGAAGCAGCAGTCACCCCAAAACAGAGGCCAGGAAAGAGAGCTCATTCCTTCATCCCTTGCAGAAGTTGTGCAATATTAATATTTTCTGCATAGAAGCTCAGAAATAGAACACTGATACAACCGTGCAGTGCATCAATTGTGTGCAATCCCTAATAAATGGGTGTGATCCTTTGACCAGAAAGGCTGGGTTGCTACAGAAACACTCTTGGTAAGTAGTAGCCAAAATATAATCAGTGCAAGCTGCCCGGGGCTAAGGGATGTGCTAAGACGGAAAATAATGCAATGTGCATCTTGTATCTGTTTCCTGATGCTTAAGCAGTATTCTCACTTACGCCCCACAGTTAAAAGCAGCAGCAGAAGATACACCCTGTGGGAGACAGAGAATATCAGGGTCTACCGAAATAATCATTTTGAGCCTGTCATTCTTTAGAGGAAGACAGATTTTTTTTACCTCTAGGGTGGCATTGTGGTGGACATGATAAAGAGTGAGAGAACAAAGCAAGATAAATGGGTGGTGGGGGGGTTGTAAATAAGTGTTAATTTAGTCCACCACCGCCCCCGCCTCAAACCTACTCCCCCACCCCCACCCGAGCCCCACAAGCTAAAACCCAGATGGAATTTACAGTATGTCATTTTAAAAATAGATATATATATATATTTATTTTTGCATACATATAGTAAAAAAATATACACGAGGGAGTAGTTTTTACACATATAACATTTGCATATTGTCTTTTTTCTTTCTCTTTGATTCTTTGGGTCTGTCTTTCTTTATTACTTTCATCTATTAGGACCTCTCTTTAGTAATGCAGGCATTTAGTTTGGCGTTTTTGTCTCGCGATTTGGAAATGTCAGTTATTGTGATTGTCACGAAGATAAATATCTTTATTGAACTGGAAGAATCTAAAATCAAGGAAAACCTAAAATCAACATGGTACAATTGTTTCTGTGGATTTTCCTCTTTTCAAAATTGCCATATTTGTCACCTTGCTTTTGATTCAATCTTATTGTCTTCCCCGTAGACTTGAAAAGTGTCGTCTTAAATACATTATTCCAGCATCGACCCTGGGCTGCATGGGGAGAATTCAGAGGGACGGTGGGATTTTAGGGAGAAAGTGCGGCCGACAGCTCTCCACAGATTAGAGACCGCCCAGTCCCTTCAATTCTGATGATATCCATGAAATCATGAATGCATCTGGCCATGTATTGTAAAAATATGTCAATGCCCATTAAAGCATATTAATTTTTATATAACAAGGTATTTCCATGATACATCAATGTGGGGGGAAAAGAAAATTGAATGTGCACCATTCAAAGCATAATTATTGTAATTGCGATGTGCTTGCCATTTCATACGACAAGCCCTCTTCTGTGCTGCCTCTTAAATGGCCAACTAATAAGAGATAAATAAAATGTGCCCTATAAGTTAATGGAGCAATGTGCACATGTTATCTGTAAAATATGATCTGTAAAAGCTATATATATATATATCCAAAGTGCATCACATCACAACTGAGAGGATAAATGGCAAGAGCTCAAAGGTCAGAGAAGTCCAGAATAAAAAAACATTCAAGTTCAGATCAACTCTCACAAATCTAGGTCAGCATAAGCTTTTACAATCATGCAAAAAAGAGACTAATTGAATTCTTAAACTAATTTTTTTCAGACTCAGGCTAGATTTACTAAGATAATCGCAGCGCAAAGATGGTTGCTATTTTGTTGGGGCTATTTTGCAGTCGCAAATAGCGGCACATTAATGACCAATTTACTAAGACTGGTTCTAATTATGCAATCAGTGAAATAAAACGCCCTCATTCATTTACGGGAGGATACACCCGTAAAAAGGGTCTGAAACAACACTGTATGGCCACACATCCAGATCACACCAAGAAATGGATATGCAGCAACCAGGCACAAACAAGTGAGGGAACAGCGAGAAAAAGAAAACATTTTACAGATCAGGAAATAAAGATATTGGTCAACAAGGTACAGCGTCACAATGCAGTATCACAGCATAGGAAACCAAACACCCAACGGAGAAGGAAAAAATGTGTGACATTCCGAAATAAATAAATTCATTAGGAATAACAAAACAAACAGTAGATGATGTAAAGAAAACGAACAACCGATGATGTAAGGACAATATAACACGACGTTAGGGGGCGTCAAAAAGAAAAACTTTCCTACAACATAATGCGGGAAAAAGAATGGAAACGACTAAACCTTCAATGGGAGAAGGCCACAAAGCGTCTGAAAGTAACACTGCATTCACGATTAATTCTATACCCTCCTGACCGCATACGCACAATAAGATAATTGTTCAGAAGCGCGTTTTCATACTGCCTGCTAGCTGCTGACAAATTGGTCAATAGAAATCCTGCATCCTTTCATATCATTTTTATTTCAAGTTCTAGCAAATAATAGGCCTATATATGCTATATAGAATATATTGAAAATTCTGACTTCTGCCGTGTTGCAACAACATTTGTGATTATTTGTTTTGCATCGTTGGGACTTCGCAAAGCACAATACAAAACAGGAATTGTGAAATACCTAGGCGACATCAGCGCTCATAAAATATTGCCTGGTTTCAAGAGTTATTAAAATTCTCACCCAAAGAGGAGAGTCGCACTCAAGGCATGCTTTAGTAATTCAGATGGAATACTTAATCGACCTAATTTACAAAATCTCCTCCCTGTTTTAGCGCATTCACCTCAGACATGCATATGCACAAACAGATTTAACTATTCATCTAAAGGAAAGTCGCAAAGTGACTTAAACCCCACAAATTACATCCTAACAGCGATTTGACTCATTGCGACCGTTTATTCAATTCGACGTAGATATTGCGACCTTGTAGCGATTTTGCGTTGGGAAAATCAGTCACAATCCTTTAGTGAATCTGCCCCTCAGAGCACTATTTAATTATCGCCTTGTCCTTTGCCTCGAAGGCAGTGAAGCACAGCCAGTGTCATCATGCTCATTCAAGGTGAGGGGGCACGTGCCTCACTTTTATGCTATTTACCTTTTTTAAAGCCAAAAATATGGACGCTTTATATCAATTTTATAAATAAAACTGTTAAAACAGCAGGCTGCATATGCTACAATGGTGTTGTAACATGTGTCTGAGGGAGCATGGAGTGAGTAGGCTAAAATTGCTCTGGTCTGGGCAATGTGTCAAATTCTATGGTTAGCGCTCATCATCTCTTGTCTGGCTACGGTATCTTTCACTTATGAATCCCCTCTCTCCCAAGTCTGTTTTGCACTCTGCTCACTTGTTGAACTTGAGCACCTTCAGTCAATGAGCGAGATGAGTCAAGAAATATCCTAAGGTAATGTAATGTTTTGTACCATTATTTATTTTAAGTATTCATTATTCAAATACTGATATTATCAGTATAATAAAATCGCCATGAGAACAGCACTAAATACGTAAGGCGATGTTTCTAGGTAGATAGCATTGTTAGCAAATTATATGTAGCTAGCTTGCTATCTGCCTTGGGTCCCAAATACGTGACAGATAATAGCTAGCGAGCTAGCTAATTACCGTACCCAAGTGTCAAGTGTGAAGCCGACAGTTAAGAGTCCAAATTAAATGTAGCTATCTTACTTTCTTACACATTATTGATGTTCAAACCAGATGACCGTGAGTTCGTAAATGAAGTTATTATAAAACATATTAAAATACATTGGAAAACTCTTAAACCATCACTAATGTTAGCTAATTAGCATTCTGGCACCCCCTCTAAATAACTGGCTGCATGACACCTCTGAGCACAGTGGCTGAATTCCGTAGGGGTGTTTTATAAGCTCCGGACTCCACCTCCCATCAGCCACTTTGGTAAACGTTCGTTGGCGCTCTGCCTTTTGAGTGCACCCCCCATATACAGTAGCCTAATGCACTCACTGCAATGACAGCGAAGATGGGAGAGCTAAAGCCATGTAAGAGTGATGGAGCATATTTTAGCACCTTCTGGTGCAGTACGATAGGAAACAGACAATTGGTGGTGCCTGATTTAGCAAACCCTCGAGGAAAAAGATTTCTCAGTTCCTGGCTTGCAGCAGGCTACAGGTGCAGGATAGTAAATGGTTGTTTGTGTCAGATCCTGTGACTCATGCGTCATCCGTCCAACTTTAACTAACTCTATGAGTCCCAGTGCCACAGCCCCATCCTCTACGCAGTGTTTGGCGAGCCAGAACAATGTCCCTCGACTCCCCAAAGCAATCCAAGGAACGAAAAGGCTCCTGTCCCATTAAATTGTGCGCCTCTGGTAACCTGGGAGAGAGAGCCTCTACGTGACAAAAACAACAGTAGTTTGGGGCTGAGAGTGGATTCCAACTGCGGATTCTAACTGCACCATATTTTATAGTGTGTGTGTGTGTGTGTGTATGTGTGTGTGTGTGTGTGTGTGTGTGTGTGTGTGTGTGTGTGTGTGTGTGTGTGTGTGTGTGTGTGTGTGTGTGTGTGTGTGTGTGTGTGTGAAACCATCCCCAAACAATCTCCTTCCAAAATGTAGGTTTGAAAATGTCTTTTATAAATGTATTTTATACTGTGTGCGTATAAGGGCACCAACTTGGCTGCTCTTTCAACAAATTAGTTTTTACATTTTACATTCAACCATGAAATACGTATTTAATTGGCCCCTTTTGTGAAACGAACCCCAAGGAAAGTGTTTGTTGTTTGTTTGGATATACAAAGCCCACACAAAGTCACCAGCCCTAGAAGGCTAATTCGGTATCCCTTGGGGCGGTCTAGTTGTGGTATGTAGAAATTCAGTTTCATTGTAAATTGCAAGCAGCAGAGGACAATGGCACTCTTGTAATGAGCTTAGCGACGGGGGAAACAGTTAAAACGAGGCAAATGCAGGTTTGGAAAGAATGTGGCTGCGTGAAATGCCACATTGCCAGACATTATCAGCAGCACACAGGTAAGGTGTTGTGTTCGGCACACGATTTGAACATTTTCGCTTTTTTAAAGGCAGATTTAAACGCAAGTACAACCTAAAACAGTCCAGAATTATCCAGCTTCATCCTGATTTCCTATCTTCAGCCTGAAAAATGTTCCACTGTAAGCATCCTTACTCACGGCGCAATTACTCATAGTATTAGCGTTAGCCGTAGTACCGAGCATGCGCTTGCCACTGTTTGACATTCTGTGCTCCACTTTCAGAGAATGCTGGAAATGAAATAAAATAAAATAAAAGGACTGGGGGCTAGTGGATCAGCCTTGGTAAGCGTCCATTTGCACAATATATCTCCTGCTCTTCTCCTCCCCATACAGGATTTCAAATGCCACAGCATATACCCGAACAGTAAATAATGCTTACATTCACTAAGAATAGCGAGGTCTGTAACGCAGGGGTGTCGTCCTTTTTCACGACAGGAAGTCCTTGGCGATCTTCCCTGCCCCATAGACACATCAACATGAGGGATAAAAAGAGAGGAGAGAGTGTAATGAGAGGGGAGAGAAGGAGGAGGTAAAGGCGGCGAGGGGGATGAGGCAAAGGAGTCAATGAGGAAAAAGAGGAGAGAGGGATACAAGGTGAGAGGGAAGAGAGCAAGAAGGAGAGATGGAAGAACATGTAGCGTTACTTTTTTTTGTCGCTAAATTATTTGTTTTGGGACACCATTATCAAGAGTGACTTACAATGCCTCATATTTGTAAACTATGGGTTTAAATAAGAGCATAATCTGCTTCTATTGGAAATGTACTGCTGAGGTGTAGCCACAGTAATTGAGAAAATGTGCCTGGCCCATGATTCTCTTGGGATTTCAAATTACAACGGCCATGTGCAGACACAACAAGACCCACGTTCCACCCCCAAACACACACTGGGACTGCATACCACGTTGAGTAAGAATGTACTCACTGTAAAATGCTTAAGAAAGGCATTTATCACGTTTTCAATTCCAATCTTCATTCTTAAAAGTGACTGAAATAGGTATGTACTATATTGTACCACTATTGACATTTAGAAAATATATTAGCAAAAAAGTGTACAACTGTACAACTTTTGGAAACTATAAGAGATTTTATGAGCCTATTAACGGCGTGACAGAGTCAGGGTCTCTTTTAATTACAGGGTTGAAGTAATTTTGTCAGCAGTTGTCTTTTTATGACGAAACACCCCCTCCCCCCCGTTTGTCCAAATATAACACGGAGCATAAAAGCTACCTCCGTTGTTATTATCCGATTCAGTCGCACACTAAATAGTTTAAGGCCTGTGACGAGCGGTGGCGAAGAGCATTCGGGAGAGGAGAGGAGAGCTGAACGGGCGGCAGGACAGACAATCTAATGAACTCATCTCTGAGTGTTAGCCACTTCTGCTGGATCTTTCGGGTCGCCTGTCGTGTCCTAATCTCGTTACTCCTGGCCGGCTGTGAGATCCTATTTCCGACTATGGAGGATTTCCTGAAAATTAAATTGGCGGTAACTCATCCTCTCCTTTCTGTTGTTTACAAATAGTAACTTTCCTCAGGTGCAACCTCACCCCGTTAATCTTTCGCCAGGGTGACCCCTTTGGCAAAAGAATGAATAAAAGATCAGGAAGTAACCCGGTTAGTGCGAAACAAAGCGAGGCATGCTGGGACGACCGCTAATTAATGACCGCTGGCTGAGGAAGCAGGCACTTGAGTTCTCGAGACCGGAGAACACATTGTGAGCCGGCGAGGACAGAGAAGCGTTTCGGCCCACCTCCTTTGGTAAGAGATTGCTGTTACAACCACCGTCACATGAATTAGTGTAACATTACAATTGTGAAGTCACTTTCAGCGAAGTCATAAGTATTTGCTCTTAACATGTTCTTGTGTCTTACGTGCCACTTTTCATGGACACAAAAACATTAGAACAATATTTTTACGCATGGCAGACATTAGGATGACAGGGACTTTAGGTGATTTCACAAATATAAAAACAGATTTTCAGACTGGAACGCCAGAGAACGAGTTTGCTACATACAAACAAACCCTTGTTATTGTCTTGTGTAAAAAGCTTATGGGTCTTTAAAAGGAAAAGAGCAAAAATTTTGTTAGAAGCCCAGCCCATAGTATATCGGCCACAGGGGAGGCGAAATAGTCAAATCCACAATGATGCGGGTATGGCCTTGGAGTGTGATGTGGCTTCTGAACAAGAGTGGGGTGGGGGGAAGGGGGAATGCAAAATGGGGGAATGATTGACTTTGCAGCAGCGATAAAACATTGGCACAACACGTGGCACAGAGGAAGTTCATCAAAGGGGGCATTGAAAAGAAGCATTAGGAAGGAAATTACTGTCCGTCTCTATAAAGCCCACTGACATTGACCATTGTCCCGTGACACTGGGCATTGTCCCCTTGTGCTCATAATTAGATTTTAATGTGTACAAGGTTAGCCTCCATTCAGCCCTGCTGCTACAAACACACAGCTCTCCTCCGCACACGAGCGGGAGAGATGGCTATCATCGCATTCAGCCTGCCCTGCCATTCAGGGGCCCAGCCAGATTTAATTTAGCTTTGGGTTTTTTCGTAAGGTATTTTAAATGGGCCTAATGATTTGTTTGCGACCAATTCATCAAGGACAATGCAAATGTTGCACGGTCTGAAGGCTGGGTGCCGGTGGCGCAGCGGTCACCAGTGAGGAACAATTGTTGATTCTAAACTGGGGGGGGGGATCAGCAATGCCAACCTTCATCAGTTTGGGTGCGCAAGTCTTTTTGTAATTTTTCTTCGCATAGAATATACATATCCAAGTTCTACAGGTGTCTTCTTCTGTTATAATAATTGCAATTGAGTCTTGCATTCTTCTTTAATTTTATAATTATATATTATTTATATTTATTTATAAACTAGCTTCTATAGGCTAATTGTACTTATAATCAATATCGCGTGGTACATAGAAATATGCCCACATGCCTCCAAAACACATAAAAACATACAGTAGACTTTTTATTCATACCCTTGCTAAAGATGAACAAAAGAGATCATATAAATATAATCATATCATATAAGTAATGAGGTATATTTTATGCTAAACAAATTCAGAAATATCCAAACCTACATTGTTTACAATTGTTCAGAAAAACATATTGTTTTATTCATTTTTATTTTTTTCTCCAGAAAACATCTGGATCACATTATTCATACCCCTAACTATTCTTTTAAAAAAATCCAACAAAAACAAATCTTCATAAATATACAACTTATTTGAAGTTCATTGGAAGGTTATGTAACTATACAATGGCATACAATAGTTTCCTGTTTCCCTAGGGTATAAAAAAGAGGGAACACATGTTTGAAATATTGTTTTTAGCCATCATCATGGTGAATGGCAAAAAAACTCCTTGAAAGCATCAGACAAAACATTATTGACCTCTACAGATCAGGAGATGGCTACAAAAACCTAACAAGTTAAAAGATACCGCTTTCCATTTTTGTGTCAATTATTGGGAAGTTTAAGGCCACTGGGACAGTGGCCAACCTCCCAGGTAGAGGATGCAAGTCTATCTTGCCCCCATGTGTAGTGAGACGGATGGTTTGAGAGGCAAAAATAAATCCAAGAGGCACAGTTCAAGATCTCCAAAACAACCTGGCATCTTGGGGTTACAAGGTGTCTAAAGCTACCATTCGACGATGCCTACATGACAATGGCCTTATGGCAGAGTTGCAAAAGGATGCCTCTTTTGAAGACAATTCTCCGTAAAATGCATTTTGAATTCGAACTACATCTGAACTACAATTGGAACCGTATCTTGTGGCTGAATTGAGCTTTTTTGACATGCACATCAGTGCTATGTTTGGCGTCCAAAGAATGCAAGTAATGTTGAAAAGCACCTCATGCCTACGGTGAAACATGGTGGTGGATTTTGCTTTGGGGTTGTTTTGCATCCACAGGCCCTGGGGCCCTTATTAAAATATAAGGAACCATGAACTCCAGCATGTACCAAAACATTTTGCCCAAAAACCTTGTTCCCTCTGCCAGGAAGCTACATCTTGGCCGCAAATGAACCTCCCAACAAGACAACGATCCCATACATACGTCCAAAGAAACTAAGAAATGGTTGACAGAGCACAAGATCAATGTCCTGATGTGGCCATCTCAGTCTCCAGACCGGAATCTAATTGAACATTTGTGGTTTGAACTCAAAAAAGCAGTCCACAAACATCAACCCAAGAATCTGAAGGAACTAGAACAATTCTGCATGGAGGAATGGTTGAAGATCCCCCCCCAAAAAGTTCAATAACCTCGTACAACACTACAGAAGGTGACTACTTGCTGTTATAATGGCCAAGGGAGGAACCACAATGTACTAATAACCGCTTGAATAACTGGACCAAGGGGATAGATTTTATTAAGGCCTTAATTTAGGCCCTTATTTATAACCTTTGTTTAAATGGCATTATACTGATGGAATCGCATTATAATATTTGTATTCTACATGGTATAACCCCCCCTCCCTTGTATTTTTCCTGTTTTATCTCTTTATCCATAAGTGTTTAGGCATATTTGTACATGTGTGTAGTGTCATGTTCTTGTGTCTGTTTTTTGTTCAATAAAAAATATATTAGCCAAAATTTTTTACTAATAACCGGGGTGTGAATATTTGTGATTCTTGATTTCTCTGTGGAAAAAAATATAATTTGTGATTGTGGTTCGTGCTAATGCATTATTATTAAAGAATACAATTTTCTGATTTTATTTTGCATAAAATATACCTCATTAGTTATTTTATACAATCTATTTTGTTCATCTTTATCAAGGGTATGAATAGAAATGGAGCCGACTGTATTTTATTGGGCCAAAATATATTCTGTTGTACTCTGTTAATTGCTTAGCATTTTACATTTCAAAGATTGCTAAAACCAATAGCTAACAACCCCAAATATCAGATACTGGTGTTTCCCTCAGTCTGGGAAACATCTCAAACACTGATGTTTGGGCCATGAGACTCTCATGAGACAACCATTTGAAGAAAAGCACAAACACATTTGTTTAAAAGCAGCTGTTGTTTCATGTGAGCTTCACACTGTACATTTAGTAGTCCCACTTTTTCCTCAAAGATCCTTCCCGATAAAGAAGCCATCTCAAGCATGGCCAGCATCAATTATTGCCATTTTAATCTAATAATACCATTCATATATTGCAGGTCTTGAAAAATAACATATTTTCTTGTTACCAGCTAACAAAAATGACTGAAAACAAGTCGTGTGTAACAACCATTCACATTAAGAGCATTTGCATGTTCTTTCATACCGGGTTTGTGTTTTTTTATTGTACTAGGCCCCCAGGGTTAGAAAGCACAGGCTTCACTGGGACTAAACACACACACACACACACACACACACACACACACACACACACACACACACACACACACACACACACACACACACACACACACACACACACACACACACACACACACACACACACACACACACACACACACACACACACACACATACGTAAGAAAACTAGACCCCTGTATAAGAGCATCCCAAACAGGTCCCACTCTGCTATAGCAGTTACCCATCATTCAAATAGAATTTAATATAATTTTACACAAATAGCTGTAGCATTTACCCAGCCTCTAATGTGTGTATTCCCTGTCATTTGAATAATATATTATATATATATATATATATATATATATATATATATATATATAGTAGTCGCAGTAATAGTAGCAATTCACAGACTGATAATAATTCATTTGCATAATGCTTTATCTCAACCTCAGTGAAAAGAAAAAAGGAATAAAAGTAACCAGCTTCTGAGAGCAAGTTTCTCACAGACGATCAACCCGACTAAGTGCATTTCACTTTGATGGCGTAAAGAAAGTATGGAGAGAGAGCAGAGCCCGTCACTGTTTCCCTTCCCCGGAGTCTGCCAGGGGCTGCGGCCGGAGCTGTGCCATGTCAGCACTCCTGCGCGGGAGCTCTGTGGAAATTGCTACTGTAACTGGCCATTAGGGCCGCGCGGGCTGAAGGATGAGCCGCGTCTTTCGTCGTTATCACGTGAAGGTACCGCTTAGAACCGGTGCCCACGATCTGTTTACAGCACTCTTCCGAGTGGGCCCGCCCCTTAAGAGTTTTACCATTTATTTTACAAGGCGCGTTCTGTCACGCGCCAGCAAAAGACAAAACACAGTGCGTCCGGCCTTCCCTATTTAAAGCACGATCGGAACAATGGGGAGAGAAAGGATAAACGGTCGCGGGAGGGGCAAGAAGAGACGATGTGCAGGGATGCTCTACTTCCTCGTGAGATTGGCTTCCTCGCCTGCCTTCCTGCTGGTGCCGGGGCAGAAGAGTCCCGGAGGAACAGCTGAGCCCGAGTTCTGAAACAGCGCTTGTAATTACACGGGGAACTTTTAAAAGCCTCCTAGTCAGGATTAAAGAGAGTCAGCAAAACATGGACGACATGCATGGCCTGAGGTCCAAAGAGCTCGAAGGGGAGATTTATAGTCCTGGGAGGTTTCCAAGACCCTGGTATTACTCTCCGGCGATGTGTGAATGCCCTTTGCATGCCCCTGTCCTTCTGCCTTGCCTCCTCTCTGCTAGGAAGCCTCGGTCAAGGGCCGCAGCGTGGGCATGAAGCCCAACCGAAACTCTACACTCTCTCTGGGGCCTTACTGACAACTCCAGGCCCAGGCTTCTCGGGAAACAGGCCCGAGAGCTGCCTTTCTCAGGGATGGCATTCAGAGAAGCAGGGCCTGGCGCTAGTTCCCAGCTGGTAGAACTGGAGGACTACAGCTAACACAGGAGCATGCAGATACACACAGACACACAGACACACAGACACACACACACACACACACACACACACACACACACACACACACACACAGTCACACATGCATGTCAGTCCAGAAACTCTGATTAGTCTTCATGTACCAAGTAAAAAAAAGAACAAGGCAGGAATAGGCCATGGGTATATACCCTTTCAGTCAGGTACCCTATATTCTTGTTCTTGTTTTTGTTTATGTTTTCCTCTAAAAAAAAAAATCAAAAAAAAAAAGACTTCTAATTAGTTTTTTACATACAAGTATGGTGTGTGGTTTTTGGCAAGGCAATGAAATGCAAAGTTTTTTGTATGGACAAAAAAACAGACAAAACATTTCCCAACATTTCCAACAATAGATTCTGTCCCCTGTGCACTGATACTTGGGATCAGTAAAAAACAAAAAAACAAAATCACTTAATGGTTGGTGTTAGAATCAGCAGGGGTAAGCTGACCCGAAGTCTGAAAACACACACAGCCCCGTGAAATCCACAGACAGAGCGATGCGGGGAGAAAAAAGGATGGAAAGAAAACTTGGGAGGAAAGGAAGGAAAACAAACAATAGTTTTTTTCCCAGCTAAATGCCACAGCAGGTTGAGTGAAGCAAGGAAGAGCTTGGAGTTAATCTCCCGCCTGGAAGACAAAGACACACCAGCCAAACTTTGTAAACCTCCCACATAATAATCCTGCCCGGTCTTCTAATGAGCCTCCTTGGGACTGCAGGTCAGTCCTCTGGGACAGGGGGTGGGGCCTGGGAGACAGCGATCAATTCCACAGCTCCTACAGTGGGCGAGGCAACCGACAACCGCCAATCAAGGGGCTTTAGGCGCTGTGAAATGAGCCGGGCTGTGCCAAAAATCCCAAACGCCCTCCATTAGCGACTTCACGGATGAGTAAGTGCTGAGGGTGAGAGGGCACTCACTCCCTCCCACTCAGGGAAAGAAAACAGGGCTCTTTCCGTCTTCTCATATGTCCAATTACAGAGCTGAAGCCATGAACCGGTGCCGCGGTCCATCATTTACTCATGTGGGCAACAGCTGGCCTCCAGGTAATCGATATGCGGGAGGACTGTAGCTTGTAAAAGTGTCGCCAATTACGGCTCCGTGCATGTTTTCCCCCTTCGTTCACAGGTGCTTCCCCAGGTGGCGGGGAGGGTGCGTGCGTGCGACCTCCGTGCTTCCTCGCGCATTCTTCCCGCGCGACCCGAGAGCTAATGAGAGAAGGGGACAGCCTCGACTCCCGCCTCTGTCGTCGGTCGTTTTAAAAGCGCACCCAGAGCGGTGGCGTTAATCTCTGCTGCGGACACGCCGATATGACTGACAGGTTTAAGTGACGCTCTGTAATGTGTACCCGCCCCCCGCCCCCGCACAGGTTAATAGCTGCCAATCCCTTGGCTCCCAAAAGAGCTGCTCAAGTGCCGATCACATCAGCAGCTGGAGGGCCTCACCGCCGGGCCCCCGAGGGCCCACAGGCTATATTGCACACCACACCGCACTGTCAAAAAACGGCCATCCCTTTGGGGACACGCAAAGGCAAGAGGTCAGAGGTCAGAGTTCAGAGTTCAGCCCCGTCCATGCCATCATCTCCCTGTCCACATTCTCCACCGTTGGCGACACAGTTAGGGGAGTTGATAAAGGGACTGAGGGGGACGAACAGTCTTTGTTTTTCTTGAATCACAGCCATGCTACAGATGGGACACTGAGACCGGCAGTGGGTATGGGAATCCCGCACCAAATCGCTCACCAGTAGCTGGATAGTTCATTAGCATTAGCAGCTGCGCGGACGAAGAAGGGAAATGAGCGGTCGGCCGGATGCGCACGTTTTGCAGGACAGGGGTCGCAGCGATAGGACGGGCCTACAGGTGCGATTAGGCATGCAAAATTTAGGTGAAAACTGGGAAACTATTGTTTTTAAAAGAAAAAAACATGAAAAAGTAACAGCAGCGTATGGGACAGGATTTTACTGTATAAGAAGGGTCAGGACTGAGAGAGAACGAATACACTCTCGCGATATTCACACCCCCATTCTTTGGCTCCACAGATTATTGCTGGTGTCCACAGCTTATTTCGCTTTGTTACCCTCTATTCAAATACGCTGTGGCAGGTTATCAAAGGCACGGAAATAACCTTTCTGCTCTTGATACCCAGAGCAGTCCTCTATGCGTGCCTTAAGAAAGGGATTCCCGGAGCCAGGATAAGTTTAAGTGCAGCATTCGTCGAGTGCAGCACATACAACCCAGCCAGTTAATGGAATTTCATTACAGTGTCTGATTTGGTGAGTGACCGGGCAGGATGTGTTGACCTGGCGTAACCCCCCCTCTGGCATGTGACAGATTTCTGGAATATCGCTCCTCCAGCATGCTGTGGTTTCCGGTTCTGCCACACCTATCACAGGTGAGCACCGCGCCACACCATGACCCTAGCTGTGCGCTTACAGTGCAGACTGGAACAAATTGCTCCCGAGCCAAAAAAAAAAAAAGTGCACTGCTCTGTTTTTCTCCTGTGTTGATTTACCCTTCTCCTGTTTTCCCTCCCCTGTCAGATATGTTTCTTTCCCTGCTATCTTTCCCTCTCTTTTTGGCTCCCTCCCTCTCTCCCTCTGTCTCTTAAACCCTTTGTCATCCATCCATCTGACTTCCACATCCCTGTCTTTTTCTCCCCCAGTCCTCGAATTCCATCTCAGTCCATCACTCAGTAACATCCAGTCTGCCTGTCCATCTCTCTCTCTCTCTCTACCTCTGATCCTCGTCCATCTGACTTCTCTCTCTCTCTCGGCCCATATCTCACTCCCTTTCTGTCATCTGTTTCATCGGTCACTGCTTCTCTCTCTCTCCTATCCTATTTCCCATGCACACTTCCTCCAGCGCTAACACACAGCCAGTAGAAAAAGGAACACAGAGCCACAAAAGCAATTCAAAGCACTCTCCTCCTTTCAACCGGTCATGATTAAATGTTTATTCTCCCCATTCCCTGCGATATCCCCTATTATCTTAGAGGCGGATGCATTAATTAATCTGTACAGGGAGGTTTACGGCGGCAGAATCTAAACAGAACGAGCGATGCACATATAATCTGTTTACCGCGTGCGTGAGCGGCGAGAGAGCGATTTAACGAAGGAGACATTTGCACAATTTAGACGGAGAAGCTAATCTGAGGTCTCCGTCAGAAGAAAGTATCTTTCACGGGAGCGATTCCCATTCAGCGGCCCTCCTAATACATCATTAAAACTAATTGGAATCCCGTGTAACTACATTAACGGCAGCAGAAGCACCAACTCTGCAACTACGCATTAGTCTTGGAAACGCAGCACAAGCCCTGACACACAAGTATAATACGGCAAAAACACTGTCAGGGGAACGTTATGCGAATAAGGTAGATGACAAATATGTACATTACAGAGATCACAGTATACACCCAGCTCTGTACACTGAAGGCTCAACGTCAATGTTTGTTGAAGATACCGATAATAAACAACAAGCAGCCTCCCATCCAGGGTTATGATCTGAACGTCTGATTGTGATCCTTTGCACATCTACCTATTAAACAGGAGGAATATGCCTGTGCCATTCTAGACTAACCCAGACAACATGGCATAATAATATTTGTTCTTATTTTGATTGGTATGAATTAAAAACAAATGCAATACAGTATTATGTATGCATCCCTCCAGGGTCAATTTCACTTTGGACCAGGAGAGGGAGCAAAATTACATTCACAATCTCAACATAAATTCAATATACACTCACGTTTAAAAATGCCTATATTATTCTGATGCCTTTTCTGCACAGACCAAATTGCACACCACACATTTCTTGATTCTCTGTAAGTATGTGCATTCTGTAGATTAAGTTCTGATACAAAATATTTTGAAATATAGGTTGTTATCCCTTCCTGTATGTCACTTCCTGTATACGCAGGGTGCAGAATTTCCTGCTGATTGGCATAGAAAGCACACAACTACCTACCATCTGCCTAGCATCTGTAGCTAGCTGATACTGAAATGTCAGACACAGGGTCTTTATATGGCTGTTCAGTCAGAGAGAGACACAAAATTAGGGAACAAAGATGGTTCCCAAGAAGGAGAAATCAAAAGAATTGCGCAAAGTACAGTTTACATCTAGCCAATTGTCATCACCACTGCCTACTTGTTCATCTTAAAGGTGCCATCACTGTGTATCTTTGAGAATGTTTAACCTGCTAGTGCCACTCAAAAATGTATGTAATTAAGTGG
Organism: Aldrovandia affinis; assembly: GCA_029706075.1. Classification (NCBI taxonomy): domain Eukaryota; kingdom Metazoa; phylum Chordata; class Actinopteri; order Notacanthiformes; family Halosauridae; genus Aldrovandia; species Aldrovandia affinis. The sequence continues at coordinate 1,444,868 of JAINUG010000087.1, forward strand.
GTCAAAATTGCAGCTAAACTAACACAACGCAAACTCAATGTTTAGTATTGTATGGAAGTGGTAACATGTCGTGAAGCATCAAATTCCAATGTCCGGAGACCACATCACTTTGCCACTACCATATATATGAAATAGTAAATATCATCTATCCCCGAGGGTTGCAAAGATAAGGTGATTGTTAGCATTGATAATAATTCTGACTCATGCAGGTATTAAACCCACCTATAGAGAAATAAATTGTGCATATCCTTGCTTTTGTTAGCTTCGTCTGACTCTTCATGCAGAACAATATTCGCATGATTAAGTAGTTCATTAGATATGTTCAGACAATGCCAGTTTAGTAATGTCTTAAAACAGTGGTCTCAAACTCAGTGCCACAAAGGGCCGTGTGTATGCAGGTTTTCATTCCAACCAATTACTGCTGCCTTAATTGGCTGAACTACTCATTTAGCCATATGCATGCACCTCTGTGCATTCTTGAAGTTAAAGCACAGAATATATTCAACAATTATTATTTATTATTACAGAAATATTTAATTTCACTTTATATACATTATGTGCAAGCCAACATGATAATTAATGGAAGCAAATAATGGAAGTAATTATCTAATCAAAAGCGCAGGCTGCAGTAAAAACCAGCATACACATGGCCCTCCGTGGCACTGAGTTTGAGACCACTGTCTTAAAATGTCAGCCTTTAGTATATATACAGTGGGTATAAAAAGTATTCACCCTCTTTGGCACTTTTCACCCTTTTTATTTTCTTACCTTGTGGAATCAAAATGGATTTAATTGGGATTTCTTGCCACTGATAAACACACAATACTCTATAATGTCAAATTTAAAAACTACTCTAAAGCTTTTTCTTTACACTTTTTATACCCACTGTATTTATTTTTTTGACCCAGATCTATATCTCTTCCTTGGGTATGCGTTGGTCATTCCTTATAAGACGTGCACAAGAGTCCCAGTGATCCTCCTGCAGTGCTTTGTATACACATTTCTGTACAGCATGTGACAATACCATAAGCTATATGGAGAAACACACATTTATTTTATTGTTTTATCATGAAGGGACCTTCCCAGCGTGTCAACACATTTACCAAGTAAAACAGTTCTACATTGTGGCCGTACGGATTTTCTTAACAAAAAATCCATCTTGATATTTTGCAGTAAATATGATGACTAAGTATAAGATTCTGGCTCAGGTTGCCAGTAGGCCTGAACACTGCAACAATCTATTTTGCTTGCAGACCGATTATAACTCCGGGATTCAACACAGCTAAAGGCACTGACGGTTTACATGCCACGACATTGTTTTACATTGACTTGTGGTATACATATGCATTTTCTTTATATATTTATTTGTTAGGTTGCAAAGTTAAAGGGTTCGCATGTTCCCTGGGATCGGTAACAAGACATTTGGTAACACATCCGCTTTAAATGCATGTGGGGAAAAAAAAACCTCAACATCTTGGTGAAATGTAATCGAAAGTGGAGGTCATTCTTTTACAAATAAAAAGACGATGTTGGTTTTACCCGCAGATTAATTCAGTGCTGCCTCTGGTTTTCGCTTTCTCCCTCTCCCTCTCTGCCTCCCCTCCCCCTCCACCAAAAATGGCATCAAAGCAATCAAAATGGTAATGTTCATCATGAATGGGGGCCCATCCCCCCACCACGAAACTCTGCAGACTTTTTCTCCATGTTAAGAGGAACCGACACCCCTTCTCGCACAAAATGGAAGCTTCCACTATCAAAGTGGTGTGCTCTAAAAAAAAAAAAAAAAAAAAAGGGAAAAAACATTACACCAAATAAACCGTCTAAAATACTCGGACTATAGTTATAATCTGCAAACAACTGAGTACTAAAACACGATGTCGCATGCCGAGTCTCTCGTAAAACGGCCTCGTTCATGATTTGAGACATGTTTCCATTTAAAGAGGAAAAGATTATGCTGTTCAAGTGGTGAAAACTGCATTCCAAAGGAATCGAGATCGATTCAACTTATAGAAAGGGGAAGTCAATCTATCGCTAGGATCTAGATCTACAACGAGAGACGAAATAGTAGCAATGCTTTTTGTTATTTTCGCTTTACTGCTTTTGTGCTTTCCGTTTCCTTTCCTGGCTTCTGTAACTCTGCGGGGGATTGAGCGAGAGCATTGTGACTTTAAGGTTTTGATGCCATCTCTCCGTGGTGCTGAAAAATAGCTCCTCCGTACAAAGCTGTAGAACTCAACTATCGCCAACTCTAGGCAGGTCACACACGCCACGCATTCTCTTAATACTCGTCGATTTTACTCAGTGAATGCAAGATTAAAGTTTAGCTCGAACAACGTTTGATGCATGATTACAGAAAAGTGAAAGTGCACTAGCAGAGTAGAATCAAACGCTACCACGTCGTCATGTGACCAAGGAGAAATAACATCTCAAGACTATAAAGTAACGAATTGGCCAATCTAAAAATATAAACCTCAACATTTGGTTCTATCAAGCACTATTCCGTCTCACATGCATACACGATATTTAATGTCTAGAAAGTGATGGCCGAACACTTAATATTCTTTCCTGTATTACTCTACAGAAACATGTCGACCTACTCAAAATGGACGCTAAATTTTTCAACATTTGATGTTACACAACTTAGCCCGTATCCAAATAAAAATCACAATTTATTCGAATTACTTCTTCAACTCGAACGGTTTACTCATACAATACCGAAATTAAATCGCATACTTTTAAAACATTTTTACGTAAGACATTTTTGTATCGAACATTGTCTGTTAAACACACAGACTTAACAGGAGACACTGTGCACGAAGAATAGGGAAAATAATCTTGCACAGACGTATTCAACATATTGACAAAATCTCACTTGTTTTCGCTAAGGTATGCTACTCTAATTTGCCTTTAGTGTAGTTGTTTCATAAGCTCGCCATCCTACAATTGAACAAAACGCAATCAGTGTAATGTAATAAGAGGGAAACAAATTCTAACTAGTATAACAACACCGATATGGACAAAAACTAGAATTAATACGCTGCGTTTTCCTGCAAAGTCACACTAAGGACAAAGCAGTGAAACCGTCGCTGAATGAATGGGGAGAGAATGTATGGGGAGAGAAAAAGATCTATGCTGATAAAGTTTTTTTTTCACTCACTCATAATAGAACTGCTTTTTGAGATGCAAACCGTAGTTTATAAATATCCCTTTACCTGCGAGTCTTGCTTCATCTGCGCAACTAGTTTCTAAATAATAATTAATATCACTATTATTTCAGCACAATGATAAAAACAATAAAAGAAGGACCGTAAAAGTGATTCAAGTTAGTATGTAAGGGAGGAACAAAGCAGCGAGCACACACAGCAAGTCAGTTTCTTGCACCTCATAAATATTCAAGTCTCGTCCTGCTCGCTACAGCGAACCACCGCATTATTACTCCAATCCTTGTTGCTCTAAAAAGACCCACGACATTCCCAAACTACCCCGAAAAGTACATTAACAATTTCTCCACAAACGACATGCTATGTCGTTAACAGACCGTGACCCGAAACAAGTAAAGATAGTTATTCCTCCCGAATACAATTTGCTCATGTTTGATCCTGTCAGATTCCCCCCTTGCTCATATTCGCTCAAAATACCAATAAGGGGCAACGTTAGCTATAACGATAAGATTCTTAGATTTACCTGATGACACTGAATTTCTACTTTCAACGCCTCTTGCAGGCCTTGTAGTTCCATGGTTTGACTCCCAAAACACTTTTCGTCCACTTTCGAAGCAATCGAGGCGAAGTTTCCGAAATATTAACAATCTTTAAAAAGCGACAACAATCGAAAGAAGAACTACTCAGCCCGCAAAGCAAGTTCTCGCTTCTTTGCTGGGAATCGGACTCATCACCCACTTTACGCCAGTGAGCAAAGTACTCCAAAGGCTGCACAAAGATTTCAGCACTTGGACAGATCCGCTTCTAAAATAGTACCTCGTCGACGCATCCTGCCCAAGATGTTTTTGTATTTTTCTTTCGATTATTTTCAGTTGAAAACAGAGGACTATATGTTGTCCGAGTCCGCGGCTTGATTTCACTTTGCCTCAGGAAAAGCGGCGCTTCGGCTGTCAATGCTAATTCGAGAGTTCCCGGATGGAGCAGTGCGAGAAGAGCAGAAACTCTCCTCTCGTCTGTCATACACAGCATACGCTCAGTCATGCGCACTCCCAGAAAAAACACAAGCAGTCGACAATATTGCGAGGCAAACTACGCAATAAACTCCAACGGTGTGTATAATTATTCCCAACGATATTTTATACAAAAATAACCTTTTACTCTTAAATCACGGGTCCTGTGCCCGTATGTATAAAGCATTTCAGAGTCGTAGTGCTGATCTAGGATCAGATTTGGCGCCTAGCTTATATTGGATACGGTTAGGATATGGACAGGGGACTGATCCTAGAGCAGTACTCTGAGATGCTTTATACATACGGGCCTTGGTCTCCAAAATGTAAAAATTATGTTGACTATTTATATGTGTTTTAGTTTTAAAACATGTAGGCCCGTTGTATGATATTTGTATGTAACACTTTATAAACAATTGTTTAATAAGTGTCCTTGTCCTATAAAATGTATCACATAGGGTGCACACCTAAACATCTGGGGTAGGGGTGTGCTCAAAATATCCATACGGAAATGAATTGGCATTCACTTCCTGGTGATCTGCTTATCAATACTGTAACGCATGCATCAATGCTTGCATCGCCTTTTTGTCTTCACATATGTATTATTTTATTTTTGTAATAATACAAGGTAGCAGAAGTATAGAGAACTTTGTACTCCAGGTTTGTGTGTGGGGGGTTGTAAGCTTTGACCACTGCTTCTGTAATGTAATGTGTAGTTGACAATACATTACTGTTCAAACAGCTTCAATGAGATCTAATTGTTTAAATTATAAAATTCACCTTCTCATTAGTATTGCATCTTGATGTATCATGGTATCACGACTCCTGTATCGGGATATGTATCGTATCGCTAGCTACCCGCCGATACCCAGCCCTAATCTTGGGTAGCTAAACATCTAGTAAACGACTCTTCTTCTTGGTAAAACTAAAAATTATTATTTCAAATAGTAGGCTAAAGGATGATAGGTGTAGACTAAGTTACTCCTTTCTAGTTTTTTGTTGTTGTTGTAATATGTAGGCTCATTTGTGATAAACCAACAGGCCTGGTGACTTTCCTTTAAGTTTATTATTATGAAACGTTATGTAACTACTCATAAATACCGCGAGCATCTCCATAATGCTTAGTGCCTTACTGAAGTGCAGTGGCCTTAAAAGTTAGCGATCATTTTCCGCTATCGCTTTCTGTATGCAGGCAGTTGCATCAATTAATTGGTCTTCCATCTTCCTCCCACTTCAAATACAATTATTTCTTCTCTGCTCATACCCTCTCTTTTCCCTGCTAATTTCAGATATTATCTGCACAATACGCGTTCTATGAATACTCGCTGTGCCGTAGTTTCTTTCATTATTATCATAATGTTTGCTCCAGCACATGACTGTGTAATGCTGCCCAGCCGCACTTTGGCTGCTTTTCAAAGCTTTACACTCAAAAGCTCTTAACATGGCGTTGAGATCTATGTGGTCAGAAGTTAACAAAAATCCGCAAGTTTTTTTTTGCAATATTGATTATTTTCTGGGTTTATGTCTTGTATCTCCTGTCACTGTGTTTCCAAGTCATACATATACAAATGTACAATAAACGTAATTGGTGAGTGAGGTTTTTTTACAATGTGATTACAAATAATGTTTGATTTACCATGTCTGTTTGATCCTAAAAGTTCAATAGCCTACTTATTTATATTTTTCTGTCAGAGAGATTCATTTTATTCATTGGTATGGCACGTATGCATCTGCCAAGTTACGGGTTGGCCAGGCATATCCCATACCGATACAGCACTGAGTGTGACACTTTTCAGGGTCTCCCACAGAAATAACCACAAAGGCCACACACGCTTAGTCCTTATAAACATTAACTTATGTATCCTCTGACCTCATGTAAACACACAGAATTTAGATACAACAAAGCCCCAAACTGTGGTTATTTCGTGTTTCTTCCTCATCTTCTTCTTCTTCTTCTTCTTCACCTTCTTCTGCTTCTATTTCTTAATTTTCCTGTCAATTACATAATCAGCAATTCTCCAGGCCCCCAATTATTAATTCTCTCCGTTGGTCAATATCTACTTCAACCAAAACAGTATATGCTTAGATTTGTTCCTACCAATATCACCATATGTTCATACTTTCCAATTGCAGGCCACACAGCGGGTGACATCATTATTTTACCCATAAGGATGTGCATAAGTGATGTCATTATAGCCAATAGAACATGTTCAAAATACTGGATAGACTACATATTGCTTTTCTGTGGGAAGTAGCTCGCTTGCTGTCTAAAACTAACCAAAAGGTTAATACTATCATAAAACCCTGGACTACATTCATTCATACATTCTTAAACCAATAACATTTAAATGTAGCCAGGTAGAAATCCACATCTGCCTTGTTTCATTCAGACGGCTGGGTTTCTAGCTATAGAACTACATAGTGTCTCATTAAAACAAGCAGCTACTTACCTTGCAGCTTCTGGCAGTGAATTTACTAACATTAACCTTAGCAAGGTGGTTGCCTAGCTGTCTGGTTTACTACCTATCTAGCTATGCTTCAGGGGATTCATTCATAGCTAGCTAGCTTTCCAGTGGTATAACTATACTGTTAGCTAGCTTTCTACTGCTGGGTGTTTTCCCTCCCCACCCACATTAGTTAAGTTAGCTAAGGACATGCATTGCTAAGTGCAGTGGACTTAAAGTGAGAAGGAAGTAAGAACAGCTGCAAACTACAGTTTAAATGAACAATGCTCACTTCATAACAGCATGTTTATTTTATTTTGGGTTATATGGAATACAACTACAACACACAGTAATGTCGATAGAATCGGTAGCTACGTTCTCCATAAGTACAGATCACTTGTTGTAACGTTGCCACAATCAGTGCATGAAAGTGACAGGTGTCGATTTTGGGGGGACAGGGGTCATGGCCCCGCCATGTTGAGAGAGTTAAATTGTCCCCCTCAATCATTTCTGTCCATTTCTAAAAAGTTGTGTACTTCTGTCTGCACCGTAACAGGTTAACTGGCTAAAGCTGGTTAGATGGCTAGCTAGCTAGATGCAAGTATGTATCCATTCAAGACAACTTAGCTTAGAAAATTGGGGGAGGCAACAGTGTCCCCACCCCAGTGTTGAAATTAAACCTATATCCTTGATTAAAGTTATTATTAGGGTCAAGTTACTTGAAAGAATGTAGGAAAATATGGGTAGAATTGTTTTGGAACAGTGCTTGTTTAGTTTCTGTGAAATATATTGCTGAACGTTTAGTTATATCAAAGATAATTTGATATCAGTAATTTGGTATGCACTCTAATTTTAGAAATGATGTTTTACAGATCTACAGATAGTATATGCTTTGTAAATGTGAGTAACTTGGGTCTTTTTCTCATTGAAAATGTTTTTGTTGTGATATATATCAACAACAACGTTATATATATAAAGTTTGTATACATATAGCGGTGGAGCTATGCATGATCTGAATACTACTATGGCTCAGCCGTAGTGTGTTGAAATCAAATGCATCAAATACTTCCTCAATCACATCTACAAATACACTTTTTCTCTCTCTCTCTCTGTCTCTCTCTCTCTCTCTCCCTCCCTCCCCCTCTATGCTAAAGCATTTGTCTTTCCACACACCGAGGTCCATAATCGCAGTTGGATGCCTTATACCGGGCGGCATGAAAAGGAGCTGAGCGGCGATGAGTTGCACGAGTTCTGGCTGCTTCTTATGCCTTCAGACCAACAAAATACAAGGACGCTGTGAGTGCTCAGTTGATGTGAAACAACTAAAGCATAAAGCATTGCCGTGGATTTTATGGTAACTTAATTTTAAAAAGGGAGGAGGAGGCGCAGCCCAAAAAAATCAGCAGCAACAAGATGTCGCCTTCATATACGGTTTTGCATTCTGAATGTAAGACGCATTTCTAAATTATGTAAGATGTTGTCCTATGATGCATTAATAATTTAGGTGAATATGCAACGATAATTTAGGGGGTGATTAAAGCTAGATAAAGGCGGTAGCATTTGTCAAGCATTGAAAGTAGCTACACAAAGTACCTTGGACAGCGACATTTTTTCTAAATGTCCGTTACACGTCTTCAGTCGAGTTTAGCCAGAGGAAACGTGACATTCTATGACGAAAACCACCCATTTAAAAGCATCCATTCCCAAACTCCTCACGAAATAATTTAAACTGCTACCAGTCTCTTAGAAAGAGGACTATAGTTTTCAGAGTGAGGCGGAGACGCCTCCCCCATCAGTAACGGGTCTGATCTCTCTATTGCTGCTGCGGCTCCACCTATTCTGTTTCTCTTCAGTTTACGCCTCAATAGCGAAACTCTTGAATTCCATTCTGAAGATGACTAGCAGTCTCATTAAATTTCAAGACACTTTTAGTTAGATTCGCCACCGTGACGTCATTGCCCTGCGCAGAAGAACAAGATCAAACAGTTATTAGATTTATTTTTCTTGTAGACGGTGATATGTGAACAAAGGCGAGTGGATGCTCGGTAGCTGGTCTTGCATCTTGCAATTCCTCTTGTAGAAGACCTACATAACTTCAATCATGCATGCCTATTCATATTATGGCTATGCTTTTAAATCATAATCATAAATGATGTATAACAACAACAATGACACGGGGAGTATTGAAATCAAGGTTAACTATTCATTTCACAACAAGAACCATATACAGATTGCTTTGTCCTCATACCAAGGCACCTGGTCTGCTGCAATAACTCAATAGGACAAAGCCCATGTGATTAGTTTGTTTCAGTTCATGCATAATGTTATCAATAAAAGTTTGTTTACACTTTAGAGCACGTTGATACATTATAAATAATAAATAAAACGACTGACTAATTCTCAATTTCAAAGAAATCACAATGAATATCCTGTCATTTGCTGATTAAATAAAGGAAGCACAATATTGATAGATTAAAAAAAGTGTTTATTGTTTTACACTCCTACTGTTTGTCAAGAATGCAGGTAAATCTCAAGTTCAGCAGTTTTCATTAAAAAACCTTTAACGTTCCATCATAGAAGTAGTAAATTAGTATGCTGCGGATGGACTGCAGGATTTCAGAGTGGGTTTAATAACAGACTTACTGATATAGATATAGATCTGCCAATTCAGCAGCGTTGCTACAACAGTAATTGCCATTGTCATAGAATGGCAAGAAATCCCCCAGGTCACTTTCAGCATGTGTTATCATATTTTAAGCATCCTGCAGCTTAAGTAAGATCGTAAGATTGAGATTAAGAGTAAGATTGCAAGCCAAGTGCGAGAAGATCAAACCACTAGACAGACAACTTGAATTACGTTCAAATCATATTTAAACCTCGCACGCCCCCTCAAAGGTCATCATCAGTACAAGCCACCTCGCCCACTTTTTTCAGAAGGTCAAAGTTGTGGGTGAAAGGTTTTCCATGCCGCGTGCCGATAATTAAGCGTACTTTGACAAGCAGGGGATTTTCATGCAGGTGAAGGGCTCACTTGCCGGATGTGGGAACCAATCACAATGCGGCGACATCCCTACATCACCAAAAGACCAGGCTCCATTTATGAGGTAAATAGCTGGCGACAAGACCTCTTCCAAGTGACATGATCATGATGTAGTGATGCTGAATATTTAATATGATCCCTACAATGCGTGGTGGTGTTGAATATTATATATGATCACTACAATATGTAGTGGTGTTTAATATTACATATGACCACTACAATATGTGGTGGCGTCGTATATTAATTATGATTGCTACAATATGCAGTGGTGTTGAATGTTAAATATGATTAAACCCATTCGAGTCATTTATTTTAGAGGTGGGATCAAGGGTTTCCTCCTATCATCAATATTTAACAAATTAACATGAACAATTATTATTATTATTATTATTATTATAACAATAATAATAATAATAATAATAGGTGGAAAACCCCAATTACTTTGGCTTGTTTTAATCAGTAAAGAGACAACACAAACATTTATTTACAAATGATTAACAAAATGCATAGACAGGACAATTATTTGATTTTTATTTATTAGAATGATTATGATATGATATGAGGGTGCTATAATCTGTCTGGATGTTTGTTAAAGGCAGTCTTGAGGGTCCAGCTGGTCCGCTGGTGGGGTGGTGTCCTTTGTTGTCCTACGCTGAAAGGCTGCTCACACAGCTGGTAGCGGCCCTTCAGCATGTGCTTCCCTTTGGCAAAGGATTGTGGGTTTAGAGTTCTCACTGTGACCAACTGCTGGACCTCAGTCTTACTCCGTGTCTTCCTCGCACGCGTTTGGGTGGAGAGACTCATTAGCCTTGTTGAAAAGACAAGTCCCAGCATATCTGATGAAGAGTCACTTGTGATATACTGCAATCATCACACGCATAAGATATGGCTTTTTCCAGGGCCAAGGAGTCTGTTTTGGTAGTCAGAATCAGAGGAAGAGGGAGGGAGGGAGGGAGGGTAGAGAGAAGAGAGGAAATCTGAAAATAGATGTGCAGAGAGGAGACTTATGTGTGTTGGGACCTATGTCAACTTTACAGATTGTTTCTGATTGGCTTTCTGATTCAAACCTATTTGTCGGTTCTGATGTCACACATGATTGTCTGTGGGTCTCTTCAACAAAGGAGTTTACCCTTCTCTAATTTAGAGGGTAATGTGCATATAACACTCAAGAGAAGCTGCCATGGGTAGGGGTTGACACTGAAAATGTTTGCATGAAATTCAACAGCGATGCAAAGAGTGTACACTGCAAATGCACACTTTTGCTAATTGATCTGCATTGCAGATACTACTTTTTTGACTTGGTATAGCAAGAGAAATTGAGTGGGATGTTATCTCTGGGAATACAATGAGGACTTGTGTGTGTGTGTGTGTGTGTGTGTTTATTGACATCAATGTACTGAAACAGAAATGAAATGTTTTAGTGTACAGCATGAGAGAGAAGTGGTCGTTGCACGAACATGTGACAAAATCAGCAACCTGCAAATTCAAGCAGTAGTTGTGACATTAAGTTACAGCTGTTTTTGTCTTAAAGTTTCTAGTTCTGATCCATATTGCTGAAAAGCTTATTGCAGATCATAAATCAAGTTTTCCGTTCACACTGTTGATAACGCTTGATAAATGAGCCTTTATCGTCACAACTAGCAGCCAATCCTAGACTCTTTGGCAGGGCTCTGTGTCTGGAACACTCAATCACGGAATCTGCAAAAACAAACGAGACACTATCCATCTGTTCACTACATAATGACTTACATAAGTTGCCTTTGTCTTGTGGAACAATATTTCTGTTCTACAAATGTAACCATTTATTTCATTCATTCATTCGTTGGAATTTTGGGCTCCAGAAACAAATGACATCTCACCAGTCATTTTGGGCTTTTTTGCACCATGGAAACAAATGACATCTCACCAGTCATGGGGCTCTCTAAACAACACATATTTTGGTATGGCCCAGTCAGGCAAGGGCCCTCTCAAAGGGCCACTTTCCCTATCATACAATTCTTCTACATGTCACACAGAACAGCAGACCTATTACATTACAGACATGTAGCATATGCCCTTATCCAGAGCAATTACACAGTTTATGTCTCCCATTATACTACACTGCCACTCATACAACCGCTACAGTGTACAATGTGAGATGTTTGGTTTCAAACCCACAGTCTTCAGATTACTAGCACAGTGGGTTTACTTAGTTGTCCATGGGGTAGGCAGAGACATATAGCACTCTCTATAATCTAGTATCTAATAGAAACTGTCTAACTCAGTTATATCAGCAATATCCTCATTTTAGATGTATTTACTTGTGCCTCATCTAAGTATCCCACTTGTAACCACTCATTTATATAGCAAATACAAACACATTGTGCATAGTACTAAGACAACAAATTTGTTCCCCTTAAATGTAACTAAACAGTTGATTACACTCAGTCTGCAATGAATTGGTTATTATCAATCATTACTTATTTCTGAGGTATTCAGGCACCCAGTCTCTTGTCTGATATGTATTTGAAGCAATTCAGGAAATTAGGTACCACAGTGTAAATCAACAGTTTATTGAATCCCAGTGTAATACTGAGGGCTACTCTGTGATCCAGCTAGGAAGTGTTAGGTCAAAATGTGCACATACAGTAGCCTCTTCAAACACTAGAGGGCGCTAATATAAACTGCGGTTCATGTTAGAGTGGCAGTGCGTAGCATCAGGGAGATGTGATCAGAATTGACCATGAAGCAATAGAGCTCTCTCTGCTCAGTGCTAGAGAAAAGAAGTGCAACAAAGATGTGCTTATTTTGAGCTGCACTAACTGACTCCCTAAAGTTATAAACGTACTGTCACATACTGTTTTCCACACAAAATGTCAGACATTTGGAAGCCACATCCACTGCATGAAACCTTTTTATAATTTATTTATTAATTTTCTGTTTATGATTTTTATTCCCCATTTTTCTCGCTATGTTTTCAGTTGCCAATAATACCCTCTTTTTCATGTCAATTATGCCCACCCTCGTATGAGAGGTCACTGCTGTTGTCCTGAGACCAGTAGTGGGCACTGCACCACCTCCTTCAAGCTGGCACCCACCAAGCCATCACCGTAACACACAGGACACCCCCTAGTGGCACTCCCAGCCAGAGCTGAACTGCCGAAACCTAGGTGGAATCGGACCCCAGTCGCAGTGGGCAGCGTCGAACGTTCTTACCACTACTCCACCCAGAAGGCCCACATGAAACTTTATTTTGAGCTACGTGTGTGTGTGTGTGTTTGTGTGTGCGTGTGTCCATGGTTGCATGTATGCACATGCTTGTGTGTGTGAGTGTATGTGTGTGAGTGTGTGCACGTCAGTGTTTGTGTCTGTGTATGTGTGCATGTGTGGGTCTGTGTGTGTGTATGTGCATGCATGTTTGCATGGTTGCACGCAAGTGTGTGCATATGTATGTGCATGTGTGTGTTTGTGTGTGTTGTGTGTGTGTGTGTGTGAGTGCATGTATCATTTGGCCTTCATGGTCTGAATATACCAGATTCCTTTTGTAAGAGTAAATGCATAACATTCTTCTTTCCTAATAATAATAACTGTGATCTGCTTTTTGTTTTACATGTTATCACAAACTTTAGAGCCCTTGTTTGAGGTCAAATCATAACAGGCCTCAATCAGAACATAGCGTTTGTATAGTAGAGGGATATACCCTGGCCCTTTCAACCTATCTCTCAAACTGAACATCTCTTGGGTCTCACATTATTGATCATAAAACTCTTTATCACGATCCCCAGGACCCGTTTGGGACACCCCCCCCTGTACCAGCATACTATATTTTGTTCCAGTCTATAAACCTTATTTCATTTTCACTTGTTGTTTGTCAATGGACTGATTCAACTATTCGGATACATATTTGCTGAGGGACGAATCAGCCCAAATGTACACAGATGCCATTGTCTGTCCCTAACTAAAATAATTCAAAGGAAACATGGCCGTCATCCTCGGCAGTAGGAGGGAAGCAGGTCTTTGGCATGAATGCCCCATCATGAGCTTGAAGATTTAATATGAATTAACTATTAATTATGACAATTCAGTTTCAATTTGATCACACTCGGCTCCATCAGCATTGCCAGACACCATAAATTGAACCATCAAGGCCGCCTTAATCAGCTGCCTTTGATCAGCGTGACAGGCAAATTAGTTAATTAAATGAACATTTCCCTTGGAGGTTTTATTTTGCAGATATAGCACTGGGACTTCTGCTGGCTGTATGAGCAAGACAAATGTAGCAAATAATGACTCAACCTACCAGTAACTGAATAAATCAACCAATTGTACCAACACATTGTACGTTTTCTAATAACCTTTGACAAATTATGTGATAAATTCTCAGACTGCAGTCCTCCCGGGTGGTCTAGCGGTTACAACGTTTGACGCTGGCCACTGCGACCGGGGTTTGAAAATTCTTTAAAAAAACAATAATAATAATTCTCAGACTGCTCATGTTATCGGTTAGTTAATGCATTATTGGTTAAAAATAGCATAGGACATTGAAAAATGTCATGATGTTATTATTTTAAGTGATTATGTTATTGGCATGTTTAGCTCTTGGTGAGCCATGGGTCCCTAGTGAAGGCCCCTCTAACCTAAACATGGAAGGGCCCGACAACCTAGACACAGGAGTGTGACACAATTAGCTTATGATTTATTATTGTTTTACAAATAACGGTGGCTAAAAAGTTAAAAACAAAGATTGGTTAGCTTTATTGTTGTAGTGCATACAGACATCAAGTTAACAGACGATTTTGCACAATTCCTTGCATTCAAAAGGATCCTTTTATTTTATGCCTGACTGGCTTTGTTGTCAGGCCTACCTCCCTTCCCCCTATCTGCATTTATAATCTGTTTGAGCTCCTCCTATCTTTCTGTTTCAATTCCATTTCTATTATCTTTTTTCAATTTTATTTTGTAAGTGACTGAAACCCAGGCCTTTTAAAATATTTGTTGTGCAAGCGAACTTATCTTCAACTGAAAAGCTTTCTTTTATCACAGTCATCTTAAACCAGTGCAGCAAAACCGTGTTAACCAGCTGACAAGATCTGAGCTCGGTCTTCCTTATCTATATATATAGATAAGAATATATATAAATATAACTGTCACACGCCACGTGACACACCCTGGACGGGAACAGAGTAGTCCAGACACGGAGTGGAGTTTTTCGGTCTACGGACCGGACTTTTATTTATTTTTGTTTTGGACGCGTTCTCTGTTACCCCACTGGGCCGAGAACGAGCACCGGGAGCGTAAAATAATAAACACAATTAAACACGTTACCCTAATTGCCGCGAAGCTTTCGGGTAACTAAACGAAAAGACCAAAACTAAATCATACAATATCGAACCGGCTCTTTCTTAGTCCGTTCGATATTTCCTTCACTTTGGTTTGGTTCGCTTTTCTTCCTTGTCCTTTCCTCGCTCCTCGGTCTCAAAACGCCTCTCTGGTTCCAGCCACCTACTGAAGGGAACAGAGCAGTCTTAAAGCACACAGATGTAATTATTATCGACAGGACCGGTGTGTGCGCTTACTGCTCTGCCAGTAGGCGTGGCCGCTAATCGTCCTGATTAGCTGCTGAGACCGACGCCTTCCACAATAACATTTATTTTATTATATTTTTATATCGCTTATATTTTATTTATTTATTATATATATATATTTTAATTCGTGGACTTTATCAAAGACAGGATTAGTCATGAGTGCAGTGTAAGTAAAAGGATGGATTCATGAGTGAATTAATTTTATTCATTAATAACGGGATGGCTTTTTATTGAGTGCACTGAACCGACAGGCGATGTCCAGGTGTGTCATGTGACACAGCCGTGAACGTAACATGAAAGAGGGAGTGCAAGGTATGGACTGCTGTTTTGGCACGACTCTATTGATCTAGCATTGCAGGCTGATCCTAAAAAGACATCAATTGTTCCGATTGGCTTCAAGCCAGCACCAATAAGACTGTTGATAGAGACCACAGAGCAATCGCTTGTTACTTTGCCTGACGTTAGTAGCCTGACGTGGCACGCAATTTAAACACTTTTTCATTGTATACTGCTTTATGAGGATTTTTAAAGGAGTTTAATCAGGATATTCCCCTGAAGTACTGAAACTATAATAGGGAGGGCCTTGTGTAGGAGAAATACTACAAATAATGTTTGCATATTAACTTATATTTGCAATCAAATATAATAATTTCCCTAGCCACTAGAAGGCATCAAATTCTGTTCACAATCTTCTTTGCTAATCAACTTGATTGCTCTCTCTAGGTCGTCCTCAGACGAGCCCTCCATCGTCGCTTCCAGTCATCCCGGTTCTCCATACATCTGGCCAACTCGTTGGTGCTTTGCGCTCCTGCGTCTTTCTTGAGTACATCCACATATGTTAATGTGGGACGTCCTCGTGACCGGTGCCCATGCGTTGGTTCCCACAGCACCAATTTGTTGGCTGGCAGCTCCTGGTGTCTTTGGCAGTGTCCTGCAAGTCTCATTCTCCTGGCTGCTATTTTATCGCTCACCCTTGGTGTTCCATCATACAGATTCTTGTTGGTAACATGTGTACTCTTGCTGATGTTAAGTACTGCACGCAACATTCTGGTGTAGCACCCGTCTAGAGACTTCTGCAGGGTTGGTTTCAGGGTCCAGCATTCACTGCCGTATAGGAGAACAGACTCTACCGTTGCGTAGAAGAAGCGGAACAGACGCTACAGTACCAAATCAGCATAGCTGTATTTTATGGTGTACTTCCTTGTCAAACAAGCGTTATTTCAATGCTTACATGCCCCATAAAAAAGAATAAAGATTTAAAGGAATCCTGTCTATCATTACACTACTAGGAGATAATTAGATTCATTCCCAACGTGAACTTTAGCTCAAACAATTATGACACACCGCTCTAATGAAGTAGATAATTACAACCGCATTTCTGTATCAGGTGATTCACATTTGCATATGTCATGTGAGCAGAGAGGCAATTACAAATATTGTACATACAGAAGGGCCAATTAAAAATCCTATATTTAACTGAGAGGCACTGAAATATGATAATCCGGTGCTCAAAATGCAGAAAAGGGTGACAAAAATGTAGATGGAAATCTTACATTCACCGCTTGCAGCCACAGCGTACATGAAAGAATAATCTCACGCTAGAACATTATGCTTGAAAACTGGGGACATTTCAGTGGCGGTAGTCAAACATTAAACACCTTATCACAGATGTAATTCATGCTTCCACCATGTGAGCGACTCATGGCCTATCAGAAAGCTTTCTCTGTCGTGCATGACTCAGTCTCCCCATATTGTCACATGCTGCATTTATCCATCTTAATAGATTACATTACGTGAGTGGTAAGGGTGTGATAATTGACGATCAGATATTCCCCTTTAAAAAAAAAACTGTGTTGGCATGGTGGCAAATTTAACATGACTGACAAAAAACCAGCCATCCGACAGGATGCAACGGGAGCAGTTTTCCCAGGAAGAGGCAGACATTCCGGTTCATGAGTACATCCCTGTTAATGCCACCCATCCCATTCTGGCTCAATCTGCCAAGGAAACTGCCAACTTCAGGGCAGAGTGAGATTCTATCGGTACGTGGGATGAAAGCACTGGCTTTGCTTTGCATCATTCCTGAAACAGGGCCCTTTGTCTTAATACTGTATTCATTCCGTTATGTACTGTGTATTGAATATTAGCAAAAATACTCATTTTTTATTCAATCTCTAAATCCCAAAAAGTGGTTGCTGCTGTACAGTGAGTAACTGAAGCAACTGAGAACAAAGAAGCTCAATTGTTACCTGTGGAAAACACCTAGAAAAAATAACGAGACAGGTATGTTCTGACCCAGTCATGGAACTCCTGCTTGTTCACTTGGTTCTGTGCCCAGACTCTGGAATAGCCTCACCCTGCACACCCGCTCCTCTGAAACCCTGTCATCCTTCAAAAAACATTGAAAAGACACATCTTTTCACGAAAGCTTGACAGTCCAACTACTCTCCTTAGTCTACCTTATTTTACCTTATTTAGGTTGAATATTTTGGTTTCCTTTATACATATATTTTGTTCCATTGTGTCCACTCTTGTTTTGGTGGTGATGTGGTGATGTTTTGATGGTCTTAAACCTGTATATTTAGTTTTTCTGTCATTTGCTCTGATTGTTTTTCATGAGTTTATGTGAGGTGACTTGGAGTATCAAGAAAGGCAGCTGGTAAATAAAATGTATTATTATTATTATTGTTATTATTATTATTATTATTATTATTATTATTATGATTATTATTATTATATGTCATGTACAGTTTCTCCGTTGCTTGCCCCACAGCGCGCGGACTCTGTCGCCAGCTGGTCACGGGCCTCCTGCTGCTGTTGAACTCTCAGTGAATTTCCTGCGTGCTCCCGCACCTGTTCCCCACCTGGCAGGAGGGCCCCACGGGGCCTGAGACCTGGGGCCCCGGCCAGCTGCTCCTGAACTTATTCTACCGCTATCCCATGATCCTCTTCTTCTTCCTTCTAAGTGCTGCTTCAGGGCTTGGCTGGTACTGAGGGCCCACCGTCATGTCTCAGGCAAAGTCCAGTAACCATAACGACAGGTGCAGGCATCTCAGGGAGCCATAAATGTTCCATTTGCATTTAGACATGCATTTATTTTTATTCGTGGTCATAGGTGGAGGAAAAATTATGTTGAAATCATCCCTTGTATCATACAGAAAATGTGAATGCGCGGCCAATTATGCAGCAGATAATTCACGTGATTCAGGTGATTCATTCATTTCCATTTATATTTTCATAATACAATTCTCACCTGGATTTTTGCTTTATTTATTTTGCTATCCGATTTTTATTTCGTTTTTTAATACCTGGTTATTAAAATTCCAAATAAACACAGATAAATCCCCATGTTTTTTTGGAAAAGTATTAAAAAACGAAAATTATGAACCTTGACTATATGCAAGGTTTGTTTTAACAATCCCACTGTTTGCTCTAATTTATACTGGGACTCCCTGAAAAGCAGCGATGACGTTTTACTGAGAGGACCATTGTCGTTAAATCAATAAGCGCTAAATGAAATGAAATCATTGTGCGTGCTATCTGCAAACACTGGGAAACATTGAATATTCTCATTCAGAGACAATGCTGGGAAAGTAGCTACAGTCACATGCTAGTTGTACTATTAGCTTGGTTGACGTGTTCTGAGAGGTTACCCAGAATTGTATGAAACATAAGGCTTAGATAAGGCTCCTTTCAGTGACTGCATGCCTCAAACTGCTTCACCATACACATTAATATTTATAGGATAGCTGGTTATGCTAACAGTATAGCTGATGGTTCTATTGGTCCTGGCTCTAACAACATCCATATCCTTTTTTGTTAAGTATACTTTGTATGGTCCCTATATTTTGTGAGGTCCTGTTTGGGATTATTATCCTGTGTTGGGATTATATGAATGTTATTAGTTTGCACCAGTCAATAAGGCCAATATTTAGCAGTAACAGACCTAGGAATTGTGTTCAAACATTTATAAAGCCTAAATTATAGCTGCATGCTATACAAGGAAAGAATAATACATAGAAAAAAATTGCTATCATGCTGGGAACACTTGAAATAAGTGCTAAGCACTTCCTAAGTACTTTCATGCCACATGGACTAAAGATAATTGGAATACAATCGTATATTTTCCATCTGATAAAATGAACATATAAATGAATGAAAATAGTGCAGTTAACTTAGTTTACCTAAAATATTTTATTGTTGAGTATGCTTCTGCAATCATTGGGTTTACTTATATCATGTGATGGGCTGAAGTTACTTACGTTGTTCAAAGCGAGTTGTACATACTGTTCATTTTGACTGTTGTGCTTCAGCCCAGGTTGATAATGGCAGGTCATTCCCAGACATGGCCTGCTGCTACTCTTCCATGTTATTGAATATAATAGCCATAGCACAAAGGCAGACCTCTGTTACTTATTCCGTGATTGAGACGCACTGTCTGTCATCACGTTTGCCCTTCCTAGTGGTTTGTAAACTCTACACGTTCACACAGCAGTGCACTGGCTAGGAGGCAGTCGTGGCACAAAATAAATGAACAGGCAACCAGCAACATCCTTCTATTCAGGCATAAGGCTTCAATCAGGACTTCGTGCATTATTTATCAATTTAGCATTTGCCCTTTACCAGGGAGGCTTACAGGTAACTGCCAAAATAAAGGAAACACCAACATTTATGGGCCACCACACGCCGCCAGAATATCTTCAGTGCGCCTTGGCATAGAGTCTACGATTCCAAGTGTCTGGAACTCTATTGGGGGGACGCAACACCATTCCTCCATGACAAATTCCATCATTTGGTGTTTTGCTGATGGCGTTGGGAAACGCTATCTCAGGCGCCGCTTCAGAATCCACCATAAATGTTCAACTGGGTTGAGATCTGGGGACTGAGACGGCCCTGGCATCAAGTGTACCCAAGTGTTTCCTTTATTTTGGCAGTTACCTGCATGTCTTACAAAACCTGTTCATATAACTCTTTGTGTAGTTATTTCGTGCGGCGTTGAAGATTAGGTGCCTTTATTTAACCAGCGAGGTCACCTGAGAACTCTGTTGCCTTTTGCAGTGATGACCTGAGTGGGAAGGGAATGCAAAGACGATCAACTAAAGAGAGGGCGTCTCGGGGCTGTATGTGGCGAACCTCTGCGCCATTCAATGGCCACAGTGAGTCAGTACCTTGGTTTAATGTGCAGTCTGAAGGACAATCCTTCTAAGGAACAGTGTTCCACCACTGCTCTAGGACATTGGGTTTACCTGGTCCAGAGGGAAGAGTGCCCCCTACTGGCCCATCAGTAACACTTCCAGCACCAACCTGGTTTTCTCTAAAGGTCTCCCCTTACAGTACTAACCAAGCCTGGGCCAAATCAAGCTCTCTAAAAAAGTGGCGTTGCTACCTTCTCAAACATCGAGAGGGCGCTGGCCCCGCCGGATTGCACTAGCTGCCAGTCTCGAGACGGGCTCCTTAAACACTGCACCACTCAGCTGCCTTCAGAGAGAGGGGAAGCCATTAAATGAATAGTTAACAAGGCCGGTTCAGTGGGACGGCCGGCTGCTGCACCTTATGACTGTGAGAGAGAGCCGTTTGTCTGGGAAAGCTTTCAGAGCTGAACAGCCGCAGAGGAGAGAGCACTCAGAGGGAGTATCTCAGGGCACTACAGTGTTGTCATTCAGGCCTCTACTCTGCCATGATACACAAGCGCGGAAGAAAGGTATCTCTCTCTGTCTCTCTCTATGTTTTCCCTACCCTAACTCAGGCTCATTAACATTCATTGGGGCCCCACCCTCTCCCCACCTCTTACTGTGATGTCATCGTTAAGCATGTCTCTCTTTCTCTCTCTCTCGCTCTCTTTTTCTCAGGCTCATTGTCATTCATTGGGGCCCCACCCTTCCCCCGCTTCTCCCTCTGCTGGGCTCCGTGGGGGCCAGCTGGTGGTGCCCCCTCCCC
Organism: Aldrovandia affinis; assembly: GCA_029706075.1. Taxonomy (NCBI): domain Eukaryota; kingdom Metazoa; phylum Chordata; class Actinopteri; order Notacanthiformes; family Halosauridae; genus Aldrovandia; species Aldrovandia affinis. The sequence goes on from JAINUG010000087.1 coordinate 1,466,021, forward strand.
CAGCCTCTCCCTCCCCAGTCAGGTTTCCGTGGGGGCCAAAACCCCCCGTCCATCAGCAGCACCAGGACTGAGGCAACACGTCACAGGCAGGCTGAAGGTACAGCTGCTTCACATCTGTGTGGAATTATGTGTGCTCATCACAGCACTAAAGGCAAATACAGCCAGTACTCAGATCAGCTGCATGTATATATATATATTGTAATATAAAAGATGTTATATATATATCCATCCATCCATCCATTATCTAAGCCGCTTATTCCTAGTCAGGGTCGCGGGGGGCTGGAGCCTATCCCAGCATGCGTTCCGGGCGAGAGGCAGGAATACACCCTGGACAGGTCGCCAATCCATCGCAGGGCACACACACCATTCACTCACACACTCATACCTACGGGCAATTTAGACTCTCCAATTAGCCTAACGTGCATGTCTTTGGACTGTGGGAGGAAACCGGAGTACCCGGAGGAAACCCACGCGGACACGGGAGAACATGCAAACTCCGCACAGAAAGGCCCCCGGCCTGGATTCGAACCCGAGACCTTCTTGCTGTGAGGCGACAGCGCTGTTATATATATATACATGGTCTATTTTTATGTCATGTATTGGATCACAAATTATATTATATTATTATAATAATTTATCATTACCTAAGGTATAATATAATATCTGATTATAAATAGATAGATAGATTAGTGTGTGTACCTACTGTGGAGCTATATAAGTAGGTCTTTAATTTCTAGATTTGAGGACAGAATACGCATATAAGTTATAAATTACATGAATCTTTTGTGGAAAAGCAAGGATGGAAATAGCACTCTCGATCTATAGCAGTTTCAGGCAATCCAGATTTTACAACAAGCTGGTTAGTGCCCCACCACTAGTGGCTTCCACTGTAAAACCTGGCAAGGCTCAAATTGCTATGAATCAGTAGGTTTATTTCTATCCTGGCAAAGAGACATTAAATTTGTATTTGTGTTGGAACGCTGCCCCTCAAACAGGTGATGGATGGGAAGACTGAGCATCTGAATAGAGTCAACATTATGCTGGGTACTCTGGTTTGGCATCATATAGGCACCATTTTATTTGTAATAAAAAAGTCTCTAGTGTTTTGTTGCGTTTATTGAAGAATACCCCTGTCTTTTTTAGTTGCTGCAAAATCAGTATGAATGTAATTATTAATGATCAGACAGATCCAGACAGATACAGGGCTGACTTCCTGGTGTATCTGCACTTTTCTTCTGCAACGATGATAGACAGTGCCAAACTGTCACTTTGCATGAACAATCACATGCGTAGGTAGGAGGGCCAAACCCAGCAAGGGGATGTGGCTGAACTGTGCAGTGGAGTGTAAGCCTATAGCCCATCCCAGTGTAATTTATCTTGTAGCCGATCCACTTTTTAAAATCATATCACTCTAGTTGATCCTGCTCTCTGAGCTGATGGAGTTTGCAGGGTTGTGTGCATTGCCCCCTGGTGGCCATACACAGTCAGGCAGCGGTCTTGTCATACCCTGTTGTACTCTCTCCTTCTTGTCTGTCAAGTGACAGAACATTGTTTAGTTTTTTTTGTACGTTGTGGTTTCGTAGTGTCTGGACTTGACTTAAATGTTCCTTTTTTCACTGAATCACTGTGCAATGGGGATTCAGCCCACTATGGATAATTACTGAGGTGCATGAACAGCGAGTGATGTCTTTAGCTTTGTAACAAGTAATGTTTTGCTCACAACTTGCTCATCTAGCCAGTCCTCTAAGGAGTGACATCCAGCTGAGGAGTATCAATGGCAAAAGAGAAAGTTGTCATTTTGTATCCCCTCTTCAAGGCTTAGCCAGTCCAGTTTAAATGCCTATAAAAGATTAAAAACTTTATCATTTTTAAGATTATCCTGAAAATCTCTGTGGCATAAAGTCAGGTGAATTTGACCACCATTTTATCAGGTGCTGTGATTTGTGTAAAGGCCTATATCTAGATTCTACCCAGACACCGGCTGGTAATTCCTCCTGAAGCTTTCTTCTCTTAATTTTTTATTTTTGTTTCTCTGTCCTGACACTAGGTGGCAGTGTTATCAAAATGTCCTGAAGCAGAAGGCACTTGAGCATCTGAGGCCTGCTATGGCATCAGGCCAGGCTTTTGTCTCACTTCAAGAATATCTGCAGGAATAATAAATGATGTTTCAGGTATTTTGGCACATGCCCTTTTCTCGGGAGAATCACAACACTACTTGGTTTTAATACTGACACAGTTAGGGATTCCATTCTTAGGGAATTTAGACAAATCTAAATACTGCAACACCTGTTCCCCTTGGGGTTCAAACCCAAAGAATTTGCAGAATGTTCTGGAACCTTGTGTAACAAACCCAGAGAGGAGCCTACCAGGGAAACTGAGCATAGCTTTGTGTTGTTGTGCAGGTCTACAGGGCGAAAGAGAGAAAGAGAAAGAAAGAGAGAAAGAGAGAGGGAGAAGGGTCAGAACCCAAACAACACTGGACACATTTGAGAGAAGAGAGGACTCTTCTTTGTATCCCCTTCTTTGCCTCTCCATTCCTCTGGCACCAATTCAATCCACGACAACAATTTTGACTCACAGTAATGTGCAAGGAAAGGTATGTGTCTCTCACTATTGCTCAAACAGCGTATTGTTTTTAGGCTTTAATCTATGTACTCTTTGTCAGTGCTGTCAGTCCAGTCTTAATTTTGGGACTGACATGTTGTCACTATGACTAAAACATTGGACAATCAAGCACCCTTTTTCTAAAACCTTATTTTGGTATAATAATTTGTGGCAATTACTAACCACTTCTGTTCTTTGCCAAGGTATACCTGAGCATAAAGGAGCAGATCTCCCCCTGGGTTCACATCTTAAGATCATTTCTTTTTACATTTGGACTAAATTATGGATGATTTCCAGTTCAGCAAGAGGGAAAACAGCAAAACAACAGAAAGAGCAACAGAAAGAGCCTCTGTTGTTACATGGCAGTGAAATTCATACTGTAAGCAAACCAGTGTTCAGTGGGAGGCCCAGACCACATTTTAGGCATTGCTCTAAAATCACACATTTCACTTTTTTTTCCCATTCATTCATTCATGTCCAGTGACGAGGTCCGGCCTGGCTCGTTAGTCAGTTGTTCGTTTGTCACTGACCTTATTTGCATGGTTCAGTTCTGCACTTTAATTGTGTTTTCCTCTTCCTGTTCTTGCTCTCTAGGGTTGTGTGTGTTGTTACTTTGTGTGTACAATGGTTAACAATGTCATGAAAAAAAGTCGCACTGACTACTATACCCCCAGTAGTAATGTAGTAATGCAGGGCTTACCCTCTCCATGTCCTGTATAAGTATGACTTGTGCATTTCTATCAAATACTTGGTATAATGAAGTTGCTACTCTATGATAAAATAGGTCAAGGACTGTGAAATTGGAAGGACACCTCAACCAAACAGAGAATAATAGCAAAATGAGGATCTGAAGAAGCTGGCTGCTAAAACTGTCAATGTCTAAACTCTTTAACACAAGACAATGTTCCTCAGGGGTCAGGAGATCAAGAAAGATGCATGTGTGTGTGCGTAAGAGAGAGAGGACATTTGTTTGGATCTGTGATTCCTGATATATTTATTTCTTTATTTCTTTATTTATTAGCAAAAAGCATTAGCACAATGTTAAAAAACGAGGGAAGCCAAAGGCTAGTTTCCAGCACCGCTCCGTAATAAACTACAGAAAAAGAAAAGTATATATCAAAAATAAAAACAAACCAAACAAAATACATGCACACACACATTAGAACAACACTCACTTAACACAGCAACATAACAAATAATACAACAAAAAAACCCACATCTATTTAGAACAGAGGTTCTCAATCTCATCCTGCATTCTTCCTGTGTATGCTAGTTTCCATTCCAGCCAGCCTCCTGATAAATGAATATTACTGATTACATACATCTAAGTACTTCCATAATTTTGTCCATAAACTGATTTTAATTCATTCAGATTTGACTCATGGCATTTTTGTTTTGATCATTCAGCTAATTTTTCACAAATGCTTTCATTTTGGTGACCAGGTATCAATGCTTGCAGCATTTAGGACCCTACTGCGATTTCACCTGCCACTCAATCTTTCATTTAAAATGCAACCTCTTTCTATAGGATTTATTTGCCACAAAGTACACTACATAAAATTAAATTATCGTTTGTCTGAGAACTAATCTGGTTGATTAACAAGCCCTTAAATTAATATGGGCTATTCATTCTTCGTAGCATGCACATCTAGTTCAGACATCTTTGGCCTTAGAGGGTAAATAATCATTAGTGTCTAATTCAGTGTGTGTGTGTGTGTGTGTGTGTGTGTGTGTGTCTACAGCAGTACACTGTACGTGTCTGTAGGCAGTGAGGGCTCACAGCTATTATGTGCACATCTGTTTATGAGGACATCTGCTTTATTGTTGCTGCACTGATCTCCTGCTCCAGCTGTGATTACTCTTGCCATTATAAATCCACATATTGTAAGTCATATGAAATTAGTCAACTTGTCCTTCAGAATTCCATTGAGGCACAACCTAGACATTATGAACAGTGAATATGAACTCTCAACATTATTTTGTCTAGGCTTACAGATTTTAATTCTGGTCTCACGGGAGGCCTAGTTCTGGTCTCTTAAATATATATTTTTTTTTTTCCCGCTGTCTTGATATTAACCAAGGGGTGACTGCGCTGAAAACTCTTACCCATATACCTGTACACACAGTACACCTGTACAGGGCCGTATCCAGGAGTCGAGAATTACCGAGGTCATGAGACCTAGCCCCTCTCGGGGTATTCATCACGAGAAATGTCACTAAGACATATTTTATGTAATCAGTCTACAATTGTAACTAATTCACTACAAGAGTAGTAGACTGTCATGATTTTATGAATGGCCACTGAAAATGGACACTAAAGTGTAGCTAGATTTGTGCCTGTCACCACTGTCAATATACAGTATGCTACGTTAGCTAACATTAGCCTAAATTAGCCTATCTCTACACCTACATCATGCTTCGCTTGGCTTCAGATCAGCAGTCTGAGTTACAACTCCCGCTGTGCATCAAAGTTGTCCCAAGCGTCACTGCATCATCTTTGCTGAGTAAAGATTGTTTGGTCAGGACCGCGGAAACATTTGCGATCTCAAAACCCACCTTTTCAGACTCCACTACCACTGAACTCTGTCCATCTAGCTAAATTGTCTTCACCACTGTTTACTTGTTCAACACTATATACCCCTCCTTACTCCATGAAAAAAACAAAAACACTAACCTTTTCCTTCCCAGTGTTACAGGTATGGTATGCAGCTACCTGCAATGATGCCTATTGCTGTATTACTGCACTGATCTCGTGCGCTAACTATGATTGTTCCTACCATGAACTTATGGACATCTTGTAAGTCGCTCTGGATAAGAGCATCTGCTAAATGCTTAAAATGTAAAATGTAAAAATGTATTTTGTAGTAACGACGAGATCCACCTGCTCAGGATGGGTCCACTTCACCACCACATACACAGAAGTAATGAAACTTAAAAATAAAACTTTTGACCACACCTAGGATTCCTATAGGAATTAAATCATATATTATTTAAGTTATAACAGAAGATTTATAGCTTTCTCAAGACATAATACAAAGTTATAAATGTTTTATGGGGTACATATAATATTTATTCAATTAAAAACTTTTTTTTTTGCAAGTAGAGATGTTCTGCAAATTTGTGCATGAAACTGCAGCACTGTCTATCCCTGGCTGCTAAAGCAATTGAGCAGTGCCACAGTGCTAGGAGCTTTGCCAAGATTTCTTTCTTTAAATACGGCATGTGTTGACACCACTGGTTGTCACCTGAGGCATTCACACGCTGAAGATACACTGACCTAGAGCCATAATTCCCACCTGTTTACTGCTGCGTATGCTATTGCGTTTTCTCTCATTCATCTTACAAACCGTTTGGATATTGTATCAATTTGAGGTGGGCAGAATGCTGGATCCTCCTTTTCAGCTTATTGATAAAAACAAGAGGAATACAAAAAATCAATCATATATTTTTTTACAAGTAAAAACAAAAACAGAACATTCTTACGCTAAATATTGTATCACATAATATAGATAACGCATATAAAGTGACGCATATACTTTATATAGCTTTATATAAAAGTGACTCATCAACTGTACATCTCAATTTGTAGAGAAATAATATCTAGGATTTGAGATATACAGTACAAGAGATAAGAAAATGCAGTATAAAATAAGACATAAAACATAACATCACAACAAAAGTCTAAACTACAGTGAAAAACAACATAAGAAGAGCATCTTCAAGTCTTCAACATAATGGTTACATTGATATTTTTAGCGAATACTTCTGGCGAATACTAACATATAGAGAATAAATCCCTTCCTTTCTTCTTAGTACTTCCATAGTTTGAACATTTGGTACTACGGAACATATATATTTTAGATATCGGTAAACACTTGAAGTCTAATACACAGACATTGTAATTCATAACATTGGTGATTCTATACTTCCTTGATTATTCTTCATTAGTGAGTAAATATGTCAGGGCAGTTGAACTGCCATGGAAAAAGTGAATTTCACACAGTGAAAAGTAAGGCACTGCAGGTAAACAAATATTGATTGATAATAACTCTCCTTTTAGAGGTTGCAAATCACAGGTGCTTGTATACCCACACCTTATCTATCTAGCAGCGGAGCCTCACATCAACACACGATAAAAACTCACAACTAAAACAGTCTGTAGGTCAATTCAGCTGAGCGGACGGCCAACATATATCAGCAAAATATTCCTCATACTTTCAGAGAGAATGAAGGTAGGCCACTTCTTATGCAAATGTAATGTATGTTAAATTATGATTCAAAAATAATAATAATAATCTCAAAACAAATAAAAATTAAATATGCGCACACACCTGTGGGACATTTTCTGGATGCACCAGAGTGCTTAAATCTGCTCTGCTTTCTCAGTAGGTGGCTGGAGAGAAAATAAAAGGAGCAGACTGAAAAGCTAATTTTTTTGCATGATTAATTTTGTGTCCCGAACCCAAAATGAATAAATAAATTTATATTTAATGTGTATGCTCTCTCTTTCTCCGTTTTTTTCCTATTAATTTTGAGAACCCCTTTAACTTTATTTAAGAACCGTACCAAATTGGGAGAAAAAAATAAACTGTGTTGGTTTCCGGCCTGTGTCTCTTACCGGCAGTGCCCTTGCGTTTGTTGCAGGTTTTGGTTCTCCTGTCATTGCTGATCCCAGCGGGGTCTTACCCCCTGTTTCAGCCCCTAGACTGTGCGGACATCTACAACCACGGCTCCCAGGCCAGCGGGGTGTATCCGGTGTACCCTGGGGGAGCCACCCTCCCTTTCTATGTGTACTGTGACATGGAAACCGAAGGGGGTAAATGGACTGTAAGTACGTCTGCCTGATTAAACGAAGAGCTACCGCTAACATTACTGGAACAGTAGCCATATACAGTATGGCCATGCACGTATGTAATTAATGCAATGATAATATATTTTTTTCTCTCTGCACAATTGTGTCAGTATGACAAAATATATTTCCCCATTTTTAAGCATAGTTGACTTTTGACTTTTAAAATATAATAATTGAATCATTTTGGAGGGTACTGTATATTCAAACCTTTGTGTATAAATTCAATTTCAAATATACACATACAGTAGTATACAGGTATATACAGTAGTAAGCAATGAAATCCTTAATGCAATATTGCATTTATATATCATGGTTTTAAAACACATGCCAATGTTTCATAGGTAGGTTTCACATTGAATATACAGTGTACATAAAAAAACGATTAAATGTTTACCAAACATTTATGTATTTAGTTACAAAATATTATTCAACCAAAGTAATGTAAAGAGTGCAAGAATCATCTAGCATCATCCTAACATGCTGGTGTTCTGTATTGAAGTATTAACACATTTTCATTTATTTGAGCAAGCAGTATTATACTAAAATAAATGAAAATATTTAAATACAGGTCTTATACAACTCAATACCCACATTACACAGAACATCAGCATGTAATTATTAATTATCCCCATTGCTCAATATCAACTTCAACCAATAACATCATCTGTTCAGATCTACTTCTACCATTACATTTTTAAGCATTTTACATGTTAAGCATTTGGACGTTCTTATCCAGAGTGACTTACAAGATGTGCATTAATACATGGTAAGAACAATCATTGTTTGCCCATTAACACCATCTGTTCATAGCTGCTAATTGCATTAACCAGATCAATATATCTCTCATTATGTTTCTTCAAATGTTATGTAACATTTCAAAATGACATTTGTATGAGTTTCATTTTCTGTATTTGAAAATAGCACACTCCATAAAGCACATGTAAATACTACCTATGTTGTTGATTGATACTTCACATGACAACATTAGAAGTCTTAAAACATTACATACAATACCGACACAGTATATAACGTGAGTTTGGCTTGGATTTGCTCTGTCACTGAACTCTTAATTTTCCACAAATGGTTTAGTTTCAGTGACCAGGGGTCCAGACTTTCAACAATTAGGACCCCACTGATTTCACAGAAAAAATGCAACTTCTTTGTAAAGGATTCATTTGTCATATTGCGCATTACAGAAAATGAACGCATTAGTGACGGATTGAAAGTTCTGGGGTGTGAATAGGGGACATTTCTTCTTCTGGGTTTGTAACTTAGAGGTTGCAGGTTTGATTCCCAGGTGGGGCACTGCAAATCCCTTGAGCAAGGTACTTGAATTTACTTGAAGCACTCGAATTACTCAGGTAACCTAAGTTGCACCAGTAAATATCCGGCTGTATAAATGTATTGTGTGTAAAGAAACCTAAGCTGTGTAAGTCGCTCTGGATAGGAACGTCTGCTAAATGGCGTAAATGTGGCCATATCTATCATTTTATTACCGAGCTCTCAAGGCTTTTCGCAGATCTCTAACAGGAATCCTCACCTCCACTCCCAACCCCAGGTGCTTCAGAGAAGAATGGATGGCACTGTCAACTTCTTCAGAGGGTGGGATCAGTACAAGAGAGGCTTTGGCTCAGCTGCTGGAGAGTACTGGCTGGGTGAGCTCTTCAAAGACTCTTTACTCTCTAAATGTATTGTTTCAAATTTTTCCCTGTTTTCTTTTTTCTTCCCCCAATTTGGTTGCCAATTATAGCCTCTATTTATATCAATTCACCCTCCCCCACGAGGCCACCGCCTGTCCTCCTGGTAACGAGCCAATTTTTCAGGGCCGGTAGATCTGCTCCTCGACGAACTCGTGCCGGCTCCCCCTCCCCCCTCCCCCTGGGGTGGACAGCCAAATGCTGCTACCCGATCGGGGCTGACAACCAGGGCCGGTCTAGTTGAGATGGGTTTCGAACCACGTCCCTGACAGGCAGTGCACATTGTATGGGACTAGCCAAAATACAGTGCATTGGACCGCTACGCTATCCGCCACCCCGTTCAATGACTCTTTAAAAGGCACCTAGGATAGTTAATAATGAGAACAGTGTGGTATAATTGGGCTTGTAATGCAAAGGTTGCAGGGTTTGATTCCCAGGTGTGGTACTGCCGTTGTGCCCTTGAGCAAGGTACTTAACCGGAATTGCTTCAGTAAATATCCAGCTGTTTAAATAGATTGTATGTAAAGAAATGCAAACCATGTAAGTCGCTCTGGATGTCAGCTAAATGCGTAAAATGTAGATTCAATATAATATAACCCCGGGGAAAGTGTTTGTTGGAATTGATCAGTCTGTCTAGAAAGAGCCATTTGACTTGGGGTGTACTTGCTTTCACTGGCATATGTTTTCAAACACATACTTTTTTTTCCACTCAATTTCAATTCAAGCTCTGTCACGTGGCTAGGGGTGTGCCGTGAACGAGGCGCAGAAAGTCAATACCTGAAGAACAGAGGATATTATTTCAGCTTTGGGTTTTTCAAGAGGAGTAGGAGTATTTTTCACAATATATATATATTACATTACATTACAGGTATTTAGCAGACGCTCTTATCCAGAGCGACTTACAGTTTTACATTTTTTTACAATCCATTTATACAGCTGGATATTTACTGAAGCAATTCAGGTTAAGTACCTTGCTCAAGGGTACAACAGCAGTGTCCCACCTGGGGATTGAACCTGCAACCTTAACGTTACAAGCCCAGCTCCCTAACCATTATTCCACACTGCCGCCTGGGTGGCATATATATATATATATATATATATGACACATGACAGAGCTGTCATAATATATATATTATCATCCTAAAAGTCTATAAATATGATTTCATTGGATTTTTTGTCCTTATCACCCATACCTAACAAGTGGCCATTTTGAGCTCTGTGTCCCTTTTTGTGCATTTAGTAGATGTGTGACTTGCACAGTTTATTTCTTTACATACAAACCAAATGCAGCTGGATTCACTGAAATTCAGGTAAAGTACCCTGCTCAAGAGTAAAACAGCAGTGCCCCCTCTGGGAATCAAATCTGCAACCTCTGAGTTCCAAGCCCACTTCCCTAACCAATATACCACACTTTTTTTTGTTCACTGCAGGTCTAGAGACCATTCACCTCATGATGCTGAAGAAGAACTATGAACTGCGTGTGGACGTAGAGGACTTTGAGGGTGCCAGCGCCTATGCAAAATACGCCTCCTTCTCCATCTCTCCTATGGTCATCAACGCTGAGCTGGATGGGTACACACTACACATCAGTGGCTTCACAGATGGAGGAGCAGGTGAGTGCCACCTGACAGCCAATCAGAGGATGGGCAGCAAAATGGTTTAGGCAAAATGGTTTAGGCTACTTACCACAGAAACAAAAAGGTAGAAATGACAGCTTACCCTAGACAACTCAACTATCTAAAATCGAACTCAACTCAACTATCTATTGCAGGTCCTCATAGGTTGTGGCTCAAAGCCACCATGCACAATAGAACCCAGCCAAGAGGCCACAACAGCTCACTTTCATAATATCTAACAGAAGCAACTCTTTGGTTACCCTTAAGAATCAAATGTGTATGCTTCAAGGGAAATTGCTCCCTACAGCAGGGGTGAGTCCACTGTAACACTGTCTTTTGGATGGTGCAAGCTGCCTGGCCCTTATTTCGTTTATTTTCCATTGCATACCCAGTACACACACATCATTATTTGAACGTACCCTTATGGTGACAGTCCTGTAAAGCACACATCTTGGGATCTAAAGGGAGGATCCTAACAGTGTTTGGTAGACACTAATAAGGCGCTCCTTGGCTTGGGTGACAGGTGATCCTTCATTGTGACGAAGTCTAAAACATCCTAGGTCAAAGTTTGATGGTGAGCTAATTACTGGTTTGATGTTGAGCTGGATTGCAGTTCCAGCATGTCTGTTTAGGAAGTCGCCCTGCCACTGCCAAGCAATGATGTGAAATTGCTTAATATACCTTTAAGTAGACTTAACTTTACAATGGTGACAATAATGACAATAAATACAGATGAACATGAACATGCTGAACATGCATGCAGTGATGCATCACAACCCTTCCTCTCCACCACCCACTTTCTCATTGGTTCTGGCTCAAGATGAGCCTGGAGAATACGCACCAATCAGGCCAAGAAGCCGCTAGCATCTCACCTTCACACTGTTCAGAATAATCACGTCCACCAATTAGCACAAGCATGGTTGTCCACTCCACTTCAAGCGTTACCAACAAAGAAGAATTAATCATTCTTGATCAGACAGAAATATTGTTGCAAACAATGTTAATGTTACCAACAAAGAATTATGAATTCTTGATTAGACCAGAAATAGTGTTGCAAACAGTGTTTTGCTTCCATAACAGAATGATCCTGGGTGACCACTGAGACTGTGCAGCCATCACAGCATATATATGCAGCCATGAAATCCTTTTTATTATGCCCTGTTCCTGATTTGAATAGTGGAGTCCCTGATCCAGTGAGACCTATGCAGTTGACACATAATGTCCATTGATAGCACTTGACATTTCTGGCATGTAATTCACGCTTGCCTCACTCGAGGTATGTTTAAAGTACAACAGCAGTGCCCTTCCTAGGATGCATACATTTAATTCATGTGGTTCCAAGTCCACAACCACCTTGATAAACTGCCACCTTATTGTTTGAGAGCTGTACCTCGAGACCCTTTGCTCCTGATGCCTGTGTGTTTCTGTCCTTAGGTGATTCACTGAGCTACAACAATGGAGCAAAGTTCACCACCTTTGATCGAGATCATGACAACTACAGCGGCAACTGTGCGGTACTTCAGGGAGGGGGATTTTGGCATGATGCCTGCACCAATGCAAACCCAAATGGAGTGTATGCATGGGGAACTTCTGTAGGCATTGGTGTGTTTTGGTGGCACTGGAAAAGTCACATCTACTCTCTGAAGGCCATCTCCATGAAGATGAGGCCTGTGTCCCTAAGAGATAGCTGGATGCCAGAACCCCTGCCCATGTGAGCCTTTCTGTCTTTGATCAATCAGTCACTGAAAATGAACATCTGTTAGTCACTGCAAACTATGCATGTTGTTTGTAACTCTAAGACTGGCATTGTATCGAGCCTCTAAACAAAATAAATTACATCAATTGACTTCAAATGAGTAATGAAAGCATGTGCTACACCGCAGGGTGTGTCAAACAAAGCCATTAACTTCCTGGTACACCCCAACCAAGGATTTAATGACCCTTTCGACACTTCTATTTTCGTCCGAAGTTACCCACATTTTTTGCTGTACACAGCACAGTGCATTGTTTTTGTATTGTGACCAGTGAGAACCAGTTGCATCAACTGAAGGTTTTATTTATGTTCTTTATTTTCCTCTAAATCATAGGTCTGATGGCAGTCAAAATGTTTATCAAGGCAGCTCTCCGTGGTAAAAGCACTGTGGGGAAACCAAGTTATTCCACATGCTGGTGGAATACAACACACAATAATAATTGATTGCAAAACAACCCCAAAGCATTAAAGATCCACCACGTTTCACCGTAGGCATGAGATGCTTTTCAACATTACTTGCATTCTTTGGATGCCAAACTTAACGCTGATGTGCATGTCCAAAAAGCTTGATTTGGCCACAAGACACGATTTTAATTGTAGTTCAGATATAGTTTGATGAATTCAAGACGCCTTTTTCTGTGAATTGTCTTCAAAAGAGGCTTCCTTCTTGCAACTCTGCCATAAGGCCATTGTCATGTAGGCGTCGTCGAATGGTAGCTTTAGACACCTTGTAACCCCAAGATGCCAGGTTGTTTTGGAGATCTTGAACTGTGCCCCTTGGACTTCTTTTTGCCCCTTGAACCATCCATTTCACTACACATGGGGGCAAGATAGACTTCCGTTAAGATAAAACATATCCCTCCTTTTTCAAACATGTGTTTCCTCCCGTTTATAACATAGGGAAAACAGGATACCATTGTAGGCCACTGTATAATTCCATAACCTTCCAATGAACTTCAAATAAGTTGTATATTTATGAAGATTTGTTTTTGTTGGATTACATTTCAAAGAATAGTTAGGGGTATGAATAATTGTGATGCAGATGTTTTCTGGAGAGAAAAAAACATTTGGAATTTTCAGAATTTTTTGAGCATAAACTATACCCAATTACTTACATAGTTTATTTTATACGATGTCTTTTTTTCATCTTTATCAAGGGTGTGAATAAAAACAGAGCCTACTGTATAAAGTTCCATATTAATGCGCACAAATACACATGCTGCAAAGAAACAATGTTAGTTCAGCACTGGAACTTGTCATTTGTACAATCAGGGTTCCAAATTCAAACAGATGCGACAGCTCATCTATAGATCTGTCAAGCTACGAAATTGATGTCCAGACAATCGATCAGAAATCTGTGCAGGAGTTAGCTAAAGCAACTTGACTCCTTTGCTTAGATCTAAATATTGCACTAACTTAGTGGAATGTTTTTCTAATGTACCCCCAAATATATATTGCAAGTTAGCCAGCCACCTTGCAATATATTAGTTTGTGTGACACTTCTAACTTGAAACCATACTGTAGAGGTAGAATAATTTTGAGTAGTGCTAGCCAACTTAGCTAGCTCATAAACTTTTGTAACACTCGTCTGTCACGTATATATTACATAGATTGCTAACGTGTCTGGCTAGTAACTTCTTTGTATACAAAATATTTGGCAAGATAGCTAGCCAAATAACTTAAGAAATAAATAATAGCCATTGATACATTTGCAATAAACTATTTAATGCCACCAGGGCAGTCACAGCTAGCTTCCCAGATGTTTAGTATACAAGTTACTAACATAGATGGCAAGTGCTAGAAAAATATGCTAGCTAATAGCTAGCACTACTAAACTTGTTCTAGCTCCTCAGCTTCGAGTGACACGATTCAATACATCACAATTCATTGTGATTTCTCGATTATATTCACAGTAACACAATCATGATTCAATACCTCAAATATTACTATAATATACTTAAGGACAAAAAACAATTAACACCCCATAATAAAAAAGCATGAGTCAATTTAGATATTTCTTTAACTTTCTATTCTTTTTTATTGAGCCTTGAAAAACGTAATGGAATGATCTTCTGCACCTTCTGTTTCAACAGTTTTAAGTCAACATACACAGCCTCACTGTTTAGTTCTAGGGATTGTTATGCCCTTTGTATACCAACCCAACATCCTATGATGAATGCCATCTGGCTGGTGTACCTTGCAAAATGGTCTCTCTCAGTTCTTAAGAGATATTCAATTGGTGTTGGTTTGAGTCCGTCAGTGTCAGGCTGTGCCATGGGAACAGATTTTTGCCAACAAACTGGCAAAATGTCAGATCACTTCTCTATCAAGTCCAGAAAAATGCAACGCTACTAGTTTGTTGATTGCCACTGCCAGTGGCAAACTTACTGACCTTGCTGAAAAGACACTTTGCCAAGTTAGTGCACTTTCACCTGTTGTGAAAAGGCCAAACAGTGCCATTAGGCACACACTGAAATCACTATCTAGCTGTTGATATTCCACCTCTGGTTATTTTACATTGCTGTATATATCCTACTCTTCATATTGCAAATAGTAATTATTCAATAATAGCTAGAGTTCCTATGTTTCTTAGGAATACTACAATGTGTGTTGTAACCTGAAAAATTCTAAAAGTTAACCGAAACATTTTCTGTGCATCCATTGGTCACTTAATTTGTCAAGAACATTTTATTTAAATGCCCCGATGCAATATTATAGCCCCAGGCAAACTAATAATCATTAGCGGTATTGAAGGTCAACTCATTACTACAACAATCAAAAGTGGCTTCTCTCAGTAGAACATTGTGATTGTGGAGGACTACATTTCATTTTGGCACTGGTTCATTCAGCAGATCTGATATCGATTTAATGTGATAGGAATAACATTTCTATGACAGCCAGCATGTATACAAATATTCAAGGAACCGTAATGGGCGGGAAATGGGGAACGCTCTTTATGCATTGGGAGCCATCGCACCCAAGTTCTGAGGGTCTGCATCGTACTTGGAGGATTCTTGGAGGATTCTTGGAGGACACATCAGCTCTTTACAATATTCTTAGGTAAAATTGGATTGGTAGAATGTGTGCGTTACATCTTCAAGTCATGTCATAAATGCAATGCTATCGCAGTCACATAAACTGTGTATGTCTCATTGACTGAGTGTACGTTCTGCACTGCACAGAAGTACAGGAGATGCTCAAAACGTAATAAATACATTATGATACATACAAAGTCAGATGTGGAATGTTTGATAGGCCCACCTTGTACTTATTTGTTTTGCTGTAAAAACAAGTCAGGTTTTTATATACAGCAATATTTTCTCAATTTTAATTGCTTTCTCGGCTTTAACCATTAAGTGGTTTCATAGAGGGGAAAAAAGATCTTCCCCTTTAAGAACTTAAGAAATTCATAAGAAATTCTGAAAAAAAGCATGACAAATAAATATTCATTTGAACACTTAAATATCTCATTCCAAGAATATTTTTTTCAGTGTATACATTTTTACCCACATGATTCGAATTGTTCTATGACAGTAATCCATTATATCGATCAAGATTTTCATCAGGATATACATCATGCCGTGAACAAATCCAATGATTTATTCAGGCAAAACGGACTCAAGGACGCAATTGCTATAGACCATTTTTGGAGTGGGAAACATTTCCACCGCACGTTTGGCATTAGGCCAGGCACAGCCCAAAGGTCAGTCACCAGTACGACGTGGAAAGGCATATTCTCATGCCACAGTGATAACAATATACAGGTGCCCCTGTCGCCCCCACACTAACTTTACCACAATTGTTCATTTCACAACATAAAATCGGTATCATTTTTAAATAAAAATGCCCCAAAATGGGCTTTCCCCCCTACAATACAAATCTGTAAGGTAACATCTGATAGCACTCTTTAGATCTAGCATTAGCTCAGCATCTCCATTCCATCATCTTCAAAATTCCACCAAGGTGGCTTTAAACATTCAAAAGCTTTTTAACAGACAAAGCAATGTCTCACAAATACCTCGTAATCCACCCAATTAGGTAAGAGCTTCTGAAGGAAAAATAATAATAATAATAATAAAAATACTTTTTCACTACGTGTCCTCTCATATTCATATCCACGGTTCATATTCTGTCTCACAGAACGGGTAAACCAGTAACTAAAGTCCTGCCCTTGTGTGCCTGTCCAGCGGTTCCAGGCCCACTTCGGGTTCATCCATCGGACTGGGCCACAGGAAGCGGGGGCGGGGTCTTGAAGACGCACTGGCTCCTCCCATTGACACAAGGCCCAATCCTGGCACGGGCAGGTCAGGCATCTTCACACAAATTCCATAAGTGCAAAAGTAGCTCATATGCTAAGCCTTCTTTTAAGAAATGGCACTGACAATTACTCTTTTCCTTTCTGCATCATTCCATGAAGTTTTACAGTTTGGCTTGTTGAAAGAATGCCTGTTGACAAATACGGACAGAAACAAGCTTCCCTTAGACACTGCGTTTGTGCTGAAAAAGCCAAATCAACTCCAAGCTCAAATAATTAATTGATGAAATGCATTTGTACATACCTTTATGTAATTTTTGATAACCTTTGAATCTGGTTGCTGAAGCACTTGACACAGTTCCTAAGAGAAAAAACAATGCCACGGAAAATGTTTAGAAAATTCTGCAAGTGTGTCTTGGTAAAGAAAACCCTAACACAGTATAAGGACTCTCCGTACCTGTGCGATTTCAGGTGCGACTTGTACAGAAGGCAGGTACTCCTGCTGCAGATAGTGAATGAACTCTTGGCCCTGTGAAGGGAGATTTCAAACTGAGTTAAAATAATAGTGAAATGCAAAGCAGAATGAACGGTCAACACCATTTTTAATTGCTTTGTCACAAACACAACACATTCTTACACAGCTGGTTTCAGGCAAACGTGCTTTCCTTTAGCCCTCGTCAGTTAGAGCGGGGGTCCCCAACCACCGGGCCGCACAGAAATAATAAAAACGTTTTAATTTTATTTCCATTTTATTGACTATCGCAGTCTGCAGGGTGTTTTATTTTGAAAAATGACCACTTCCGTCTGTGCCTCTTTTCCACACTTGTCTCAGTTTTTTTCCATGCACCCCCCCGATCTGTGGAAAAAAAAAATGGTCTTGCCCGCCCCCGGTCCGTGGAAATGGGCCGGTCCGTGGTGCAAAAAAGGTTGGGGACCGCTGAGTTAGAGGACACATGAGCATACAGTGAGGACTACAATCAGCTAAAGAAAGAGACTCAATGAAATGGCAGAGATGAGCTAAACATGATCAGCAGTTTAGAGTTGAGGTATTGGCCAATCCAGCCCAGCACGTCCCTTGGCAACACCTACATCACATACAAAATATACATGCTGAACACTTTCACTCTCGCTTTGAGCAACTATACAAATATACAATATACATGTTCTAAGAGCTTTCATCTCACAGAAATAAACAAACCATCCATCCATCAAATTCATAGTACAATTTTATTATATTTTATTACATGGCGCTTTTCCATCGCACAATACGGTGCAGTATGGCATGGCAACCATCCGAATCCATAACTATCCCCGGATCGAGTCCCTGTGTCATTTTTCCATCACACAACCGAACCGTGAAGATAGGAGTTAGATAGGAGTTATCTGAAGTGACAAAAAAGAATGCGAACGTCTTTCGATCAGCCGAAGTGCGGTTGTTATGATCTTTCATTTTTCTCGAATCTTGTTTGAGTTTTTTAATCTTTTCGTGGCACCGTTTGGCCGACCGCTGGATCCGCATATCCAGCAAACACTGCGATATGAATCGGCAGACCTTCTCGTTGCCAACGCTGGACTCCAGATCTTGTTGAATTCGGTCTTCCGACCAAACACTGATGAGGGCTTGCACCTCAAGAACAGACCAAACTGAACTTTCCATGTTTCTTCTTCTTGTTCTGGAAGACAATCTTCTCCCGGTAGTGTGATATTTGAAAATGGCGGTTGTGTCGGAGCCGGTCTGTGATTTAGCATGACGATTCTGTGACGATTGCGCTTGAGCAGTCTGCAGTATTGCTAGCTCCACGCTTAGCTTCCTGTTTGGCTCGCTAGTACCCTGGCAAGAGCAGTAACTAAACTCAGCATGGATACTGCAGTTCAGTATGGTTCGCTTGGCAGTGGAAAAAGCGACAAAGCGTGGGATCACGGATTGGTTACCAAGCCCTACCGTACTGTATGGGGGAAAAGCACCAACAGAGGATACATTAGTCATCCAACTACTTTCTTCGAACAAATGTAATACACCTTTATATAAAATAAGCTGGATTTGTTTAGTAAAAACAAAATGGAAGTTAAAACAATTGGATTGTCAGCAAATGTATAGCCTCCAACATATAGTCTGTGAGCAGACTCACGACTGAACCTTACCCTCTTGAGATGAATCATTTTCAGCGTGAGAGCAACCTCAGACAATGTCTGAAAAACAAACAAAACGAAGTTTCGTTGGAAGGTACAGAAATATGACATACAATTAAACCTGCTCTCGAAGAATAACATTTCAAGTGAAAGGTTTAGGATGCGTACCAAGACAGTCTGGGCGTCAGACAAGTCGAAGGTTGGTTTCAACGGGGCCAGAAAGCATGCTGGGACAATGTGTTTGTAGATGAAGTCTGGAAACCCAACCAGACCATCTTTACCCCCTAAAGAAAAACAAAAGTGAGACAAATGTGAGAGAAAAGGCACATAGGTCTCCACTAGCAGACCATTATTGTCACATGCTTATCATCTCCATGACAACTGGCAACAATGCTGACGATTATCATGAGGATAATTGGATTCATTTTTCATTTTCCTTTTAATAAACAGAATATTTTAATCGAACTGTTGTATGTTTTGGAGATTGCATTGTGATGTATATCGCACCGTGACCGCACTGTGAAACACATCGTACCATGAGTTTGGCATATCGTCTCACCCCTAGAATGCCGTGCTGGTCAGTTGCTTCTATATTCATGATAACAACAAACACATTTGCAACCCTCCAATCGCTAATACCGCACAAAAACCCAAGTAGCCTACCCTCTCTTTAAAGAGCACCTTGCTGCTAAGTTATGTTGCACAAAATATGAGTGTATATTGCATATTTTGCACTTTCAATAAATGATGCATAATTTTAAAGCTTGACCTTTGTACTCTGTACGTAATTATATGCATATTTTCCATTTTCCCCCTGCCCCTTTGCCAGTAATGGTCGCATACGTTCATTCAGCACTATAGGTATAGGTGCCAAAATAAAGGAAACACTTGAGTAAAAGAGGTATACTGGTGACTCTAATGCTGTAGGGTGCATTTCCCTGCCATGGTTTAGGTCCACTCAACCCCTTAAAGACAAAAGTAAACACTAATAAATACAAAGCCATTCTGAGTGGTCACCTTCATCTTATGGTGAAGCATTTCTAGTCTGATGGAAGTGGTCTCTTCCAGGATGACAATGGCGCCATTCACAGGGCACGAGTGGTCACTGAATGGTTTGATGAGCATGAAAACGATGCAAACCATATGCCATGGCCGTCTCAGTCACCAGATCTCAACGCAATTGAACATAGGGGAGATTCTGCAGTGCGTCTGAGACAGCGTTTTCCACCACAATGATGGTGTTGCATCCCTCCAGTAGAGTTCCAGACACTTCTATGCCAAGGCAGCGGTTCTGGTGGCCCAACACCTTATTAAGATACTTCCGTTGGCAGTTACCTGTACATCCTTGTGGGTCTGATCAGAAGCACGTACAGATTTGAACTCCAGAGATGGGAGCCAGGTTAACACACAAACAGTGAAGATGTGGAAACAGGCTAACTCAAACAGTGACTGACCCCAGAGCTCCACCAGCTTGGACAGGATGATGAAACAGGTCTTCTGGGCCACAGGATCCGGGATGTCCACCGCTCCCTGTATGATTGTGAAGAGCACGCGCTCAACGTTCTCCGCCCCTGTGGAAGACACACGCAACATTTAATAATAATCATTTATAACTGATTAAATTATATAGCGCCTTTCAGGAACCCAAATCGCTTTTCAGCAAAGGGGGGAAATTCACCTCAACCACCACCAATGTATAGTATGGGATTCATGGTAGACATTTTGCGCTTGAGCGCTCAGCTCGAGGTGCCATATGTTCACACACTCCATATGGGGAGATTGGCGTTTCCGTGGCGTCTGAGGCGGCGGGTGGCTCACCCTGATTGGCTATGACCTCGTTCATGCCGCTGCACGCCATGACCTGGACGAAGGCGAAGTAGCTCCTGCGCAGCATCTGCCTCTCCAGCAGCGCCGTCTGGTCGTTCTCTTCCGCCGGCCGCGCCAGCACCTCGAAGATGGCCTGCACCAGCGGCATGAACACCTGCTGCAGGAACGGGGACACCTGGCCCTGCAGGGGGCGCAGCGGAGTCAGTGGGGAGGTATGACGCTTCCTGCGCTAAAGCCCCACCCCTTTTGTCACATTACATTACATTACATTACAGGCATCTGGCAGACGCTCTTATCCAGAGCGACGTACAACAAAGTGTTAACCGTAGTCAAGAACAGTTTAGCTGAAAGCCACCCTAGTGGGAAGTACAGTTCCTAGGTGCTAGGAGCAACCACATAGTTAAACTAGGACCCTGTAGGTAAATCTGTAGCCACAATTCAAAGGTAGCAATAAAGCAATCAATGCGGAAAATAATGCCTTAGCATTGTCCCTCACGCTGTCCCACAGTCATTTTATACACTTTCTGATAAAGGTCATGCTCGCAAGGACCCTCCTTTGAGCTTGGTGGTGATCTGGTTTAGGGACAGTACCTTATACTTGGTGGAGATCAAGTTTATAATAAATAAAAAATAAAAAATAAT
This sequence comes from Aldrovandia affinis, assembly GCA_029706075.1. Taxonomy (NCBI): domain Eukaryota; kingdom Metazoa; phylum Chordata; class Actinopteri; order Notacanthiformes; family Halosauridae; genus Aldrovandia; species Aldrovandia affinis. Next base: position 1,487,397 of record JAINUG010000087.1, read on the forward strand.
AATCTTTATTAGGCCAAGTTACACACGGTTTTTACACTGGGTAACTGGAATTTATCTTTTCGCATGACCTCTCCTAGATGCACACACACCATCAGAGAGGTGTGAACGCAGGGTCAGCCATAGTACGGCGCCCCTGGAGCAGTTAGGGGTTCAGCGCCTTGCTCAAAGGCAGTGCCCCAGGAAGTGAACTGGTATCCCTCCGGTTTCCAGTTCATTGTTTTTGTTGGCCTTCCTGGGATTCGAATCAGGAACCCTCCGTGTGCCAGTCCGTGTCACTAACCAATGAGCCACTGCTGCCCCTTTTTAGAAATCCTACCTTGAACTTGGTGGTGATCTAGTCTAGGGATCCTACCTTGAACTTGGCAGTGATCTAGTTTAGGGATCCTACCTTGAACTTGGCCGTGATCTAGTCTAGGGATCCTACCTTGAACTTGGCCGTGATCTAGTCTAGGGACCCTACCTTGAACTTAGCGGTGATTTAGTTTAGGGACCCTACCTTGAACTTAGTGGTGATCTGGTTTAGGGACCCTACCTTGAACGGTGATCTGGCTTAGGGACCCTACCTTGAACTTGGCGGTGATCTGGTTGATGAGGGGGATGAACTCCTGCAGGTCCTTGGCCTCGCAGTCCTTCAGCATGTGCTCGGAGGCGGCGGGGACGAAGGGCAGCACCTCGTCCTCCAGGCAGATGATCATGCGGTGCAGGAAGGTGCGCACGCCACTCCGCAGCGCCCCCCTCTGGACAGGGCAGCTCAGCGCCGGCACGAAGGTCTCCAGGCAGTCGCGGTACACCTCCGAGCAGCCGCACTGGTTCACCGTCTGCTTGTTGCTGAAGGCCTTGCTAGTGCGGCTGCGCAGACGCGAGGGGGAGAAACGGGAGCGACTGCGTGACTGCACAGACAGACCCACTCGTCTTTAGACTACATGGGTGCGCCGGTCACGGTCGCCTCATTTTACCAAGACGTCCCACCGAGAGGTTCGGGAGATCTTTCATTCCTGCCGAGATGAGACGTTTCAGGTCTTAGCGATGGGTGGTACAGGGCGGACGGGGGGCTTACCTGACGAACCCCACGGCGTGGTAGAGGCAGTCGGCGAGCGCGGCTTGCCGCCCCTCGTCCTGCTCCTGCAGCAGCTTGGCCAGCAGCAGCTGGAAGCGCTCCATCAGCGGCGTCAGCAGGTTCCTCATCAGCACCCGCTTACGCTCCGCCGTGCACTCGCTGTTGGCGATCAGCACCCCCGCCATCTCAAACACAAACAGCTGGTCATCGCTGGTCAGGAGTGCTGGGTATCCATTCTCCTGAGGGGGGGTCACAATAAGTACTTATTTGCCACTTGAAATAAAGGATTCTGAAACCCTGTACCTTTATATTTACATTGCATTGCCCTTATCCAGAGCGACTTACAACAGGAGAACATAAGTGACTCCACATGAGATCTATGAGCAACAGTGACACAGATTTGGCAAACAACACACCCAGTCCAGTGAGTGCAAGAGTAACATCACTAAATACATATTACAACAAAAACACCAGAACAGATAAGTGATCTACATTTAAAAAAAGGTAGCAAGCGCTAGGGGGGGAAACCGATATGCAGCCTGAAGGCGGTTAACCCAATGATTACTCTCAACCGGTTTCCCTTTACATTCCTTGTAACAATGCTTACATTACATTGTTACAATAGTCCACTCAGGATTCGACCACAGCATGCACCTGACAATTAAAATAGCATACAGTGTCGTTGGTGCCTCGGTTTGAAAGATTCCTTTGAAACGCATGAAAGCATACCGGGACATCTTTAAGTTATTATCATCTCACTGTCAAAAGGATGACACTGACTGACTCTTACCGGTGGTGAGAGTTCCAGAAGGTTCTGTATCCTGTTCAAGATGTCTTCAATGAAGGCATTCATGTGCTTACTGCAGACAGAAAGGGGTAAATAATAGTGTTTTTTATTATTACCTTTTTATTTTTAATGTGAACAAACACATTGAGTTGCATCCATTGTATGAAATGTGCTTCACAAATACCGATTATTGTTATTTTGATTATCATTATTATTAGAGAAGGTTCTGTATCCTGTTCAAGAGTCTTCACTAAAGGAACGTCTTTACTGCAGACAGAAAGGGGTCTGTGTCAGAACATCTTGTTTGTCTCAATAGCAACAAAGGCAACATTGTGCTGTATGCAAAATCCTCTATGCAAATGCATTTAAAGTAACATGAACAATAACCAGACATGCCACAGAAATACTAAAGGAGCACTGGGTGGACTGAAGACTTTACCAATGTGACAATGTCGTGGTGTCTTATAAAAGGTCTGGTCATACAGCAAGCCAATCATTCTCTAATAGAGTGTGGCAGTGTCTGGGCCCCCAGTGGCACCACCAGCCCAGCTCTGGCCACTGCAGTCCAGGCTGCACCAGCCAAGCTCTGGATGGTCCAACTGGCTGTCACTGTCACACTGGTTTGTCACTGCCAGTTGTCGGCACCAAATTCGCAGTTCGGGGGTGGGGGTGGAATAATTAAACTAAACAATTGGCCACCAAACTGACCGAAATGGGGAAAAAAGAACAAAAAAATAAAAAGCATGGGGCACTACTTACTGCAGGGTCTTGACGAATCGGGAGAAGAGGTAGGCCACCCTGCTCCGCACTTTCGGGCTGCTGTGTCTGAGGCCTCGGTGATCCAGGAACGCCATCTGTAGGAGAACAGCATGAACGCTAGCACCTTCATCGGCTGTGCCTCCCTCTGTTTTCACACGTAATTACTAGGCCCATTTATCGATTCAGTTGAAAATCGTGATTCTATTTTTCACTACATTGTATTGATACTCTGACGCCAAGTATCATTGATATGCCCATAATATGGGAACTGCAATAACATTACAGGAGTTGACATTTTATCTACGCTGCTCTATTAAGATTGCATAATAACACATTGTTAACTGTTAAACCTGAAGGTGAAGAAGATCATTCCATTCCATTAAATTTCTCAAGGCTCAATAAAAAATAATCAAACTGACTCATGCTTTTTTTATTATGAGGTGTTTTTGATTCATTTTGTCCTTTGAAGTATATTAAAGTAATATTATTTGAGTTCATGATTCTAGCATTATCCTAATTCAATAAAGAAATCGCAATGAATGACAATAAATTGAATCGTGACGTGTATCGCGATATAAATTGTATCGTGAGGTACTTGCCAATACCCAGCCCTAGTAATCATGCAGGTGAAGAAGTGCGGTCCGCCCTTTCCCACCAGAAAGGCGAGGGACACTCACCAGGACGTTTGGAATGTGCTGGGGCTCCACCACAAAGAACTTGTCGTAGCGCACGACCGTCTCGAAGAACTCGAGCGTAACAGAGATGTGCTGGTATTCACTGACTCCACAGGACACCAACTTAAAAAGCAGCAGACAAAAAGAACGTCAGGGTGAAACGGCCACAGTGACCTCTTCTTAAACAAGAATAAACCTAAGACAGTGAGACAAGACTGATTGTTTGGACAGCCCAAAGATAGTATTAGGGACAGAGTAAAATGACCACATGGAATTAGGGGAATTAGGGGCTCGGTCCTAGACCCACCGTTCTCATCATGTCCTGCAGAGCGCTGGCCTTGGCCACGTCTCCAGAGAAGTGCGCCCCCTTGGGGGATGGCAGCGCCTCTCCCAGCATGTACACCAACCGCACCGCTACCTCCACCTGCATGAAGGGCGCCGCCCGCCAACCACTGAGAGAACAGACACACAAAAGGACACACGGACACACAAGCACAAAACTGCTCATTGAACATAATCTTTCAAATTCAAAAGCATCCTACACAAAGATTTTTGTTTTAGTTTTGGATTTATTTCATTTTTAATTTGCTCTCCAGTTTGCCATGACTCTTGATGAAACTGGAATTGTAACTCAGCAATGTGAAAGGCACCTTAAGTGTGCCAAAACAGATCTTTTAAAAAAATGATTGACAGACAAAGAATAGGGGCCTAATGTAACAGTAAAGGTATGAATAGGGGCCTACTATAACAGTGAGAGACATAATAGGGGCCTACTGTAACAGTAATGGAAAGAATAGGGTCCTACTGCATGGTGCTGGTGAAGACTCGGCGAACTGCCTCTAGCAGCAACTCTGGAGACACTTGGGCCAGATGGTCCAACAGCAGTTTCAGCTGTTTCCTGTATTCAACAAACATGGCCTCATCCTCCCCCTATGGGAGAGCGTGTGAGAGAGAGAGAGAGAGAGAGAGAGAGAGAGAGAGAGAGAGAGAGAGAGAGAGAGAGAGAGAGGAGAGAGAGAGAGAGAGAGGGAGGAGGACAAAAGAGAGGGACATGGAAAGGTGAAGAGAGAACAAGAGGAAATGAAAGACAGCAAGAGGGAGAGAATGGAAGGGACAATTAATTAATCAACTTAAATCTGAATCAGTCTCAACATTCCAGAATTTCAAGAGCATAAAATGACTTTTGGATAAGCATAAAACATTACCTCGTTTTCAAAGTTGTATTCATCATCGTAAGTCAGTTTTTTTATGACAGCTGACATTATAGCCTGTTGAAAGAAGAGTGAAAACATAAATTTGTTCATGCAACAACTGCACAGACATTCAAATTCACATAAACACGCACAATGTTAAAATAACCAATCCATGATTATTTACCTCAACATTGGTTTTCTGCTGATCTGTGAGAAGTGAAACCTAGATGAAGAGTAACAGACACATGTCTGTTGGTTATCCGTTAGCATTGGTTGTACCCGTTAGCATTATTTAAAATATCAATTAGAGCTATATCATTGCCAGAAATGGGCATGCCTTTTAAGCCAACTGCACTGGAATTGCAGAACATTAACTGACTAGCTAAGCACAAGGGTCTCATATCCCTGGCTTGGATGACATTTACTGGAAGCCCACCTGCTTGAGGACGTGCAGGTAGTCGTAGCAGAAGCCCACGATGTTCGAGGAGATTTCGTCGTCCTCGTGGGCCAGCAGGCACAGGGCGAGAGGCACCTTGCTCTCCACGGCCTGCAGCGTTTCCTGGGCGCCGTCCACATCCCCGACCTTCACCAGCTTGGTCCAGCTCACCACCAGGGACTGGCCCATGCCGTTCACCAACTTTGAGAACTTGGCCAGGAAGTCCACATCCTCCTCCTGGAACAACCAATAAATAGAATGGAAGGACAGGGAAAAAATGATGTGCCCTTCTACATCACTGACAAAAATGTTCTATGGAACAATGGAATGTTCCAGAATACCATTCAAGTCCCTCCAGACTGGCACCACAGGTTAGTTTGAATCAACTCCACAGGCCTCCTCAACAGGGGAGAGTTTGATGTGTATTCACTTCAACAGACAATTTCACCGTATGTGGACCGGTAAATTAAAGTTTGGTTGCATTTCTCATGCTTCGCAAGGAAAGGGAGGTGAATCCCCCCCCGGTCAACAGGTTTTCTAGGAGTGGTACTCAAAACTATTACCAATGTTGGCATGTCTTCTTTTTTTTCTTTTTTTGCTGTTCTTATGCATCAATTCCTCTTCATTTGGACTTGGTTTTGATATCCTGTTGTAATTGGCCCTAAGGTGCCCTCATTAAAAAGTGCTACATGAAAGGCTGTTGTAATTAATTACTAGAACTTTAACTTCAGTATCAAAAAAATAAATAAATCCCTCCAAAATCATTTAACATTTTGCTCAGAGAAACTTTAGCGGAGATCTCCAAAATGGCTGACCTCTTGGCTGAGAACGCAGCAGTGGACTGCGATGAACTGTACCTGCTCCACATTGAAGAAGCCAGCCGACTGCAGCACCTGGCACAAGGACTCCACCAGCTTGGTCTTGTCGACAGGGTCCATGCCTTTGTTGACAATTTCAAACAGGCAGTCACAGGCCTCCTCTCTCAGGACCTCCACAGACATGTGACTCAGCAGCAGGTTGACAAACCTGTAAAACTCAAGACATGAGCATCGTTCAGTTGTCGCCATGGAAACATCTGCCATTCTCAGCTCAAGATACTTCCTGACCTCAACCACTGATCCGGAATCAGGTCACACAATCCTAATCCTGCCCCCAAGCATTATGCAGAACAAGGCCGAAAGGTCTCTGTATGTTCCGCCTCAAAGTACTGACTCTAGGTCAGTATTTGGTCAGAAAGAAGCCACAGAATGTGTATCTGCTGTTGAGTAATACTTTTGTTTGGATTATCTGACTGAGGCATGATGCAACCCTGAAGTAAAAGAGTGAAACCCAAGGGCTAGTTATGTGCATTCCCCGAGTTCACACTTCCTCGAGCCTGACTTTTCAAACGCACAGAAAGACACTAAGTTGGAAGGGGACACAATCAAGTCTTTATGTATTGCGGATATGAATTTGTTTTAGTGTAACCAAAAAATGCTGAGGGCAAACTAAAAAGCATGGCACATACTCTGCTCACTGCATTTCCTGTATGTATAATAAACATCGAAGAGTGCTTTGGGAGAGTACAAAGAAAAACACAGGGGAGGTGATGCCAGAATATTTTTCCTCCATTTTTTTCTCACTTGTAGTCTGTAACATCTGCCTTACAGATACTAGAATATGTATTAATAGAAAATGTTTTTTTTTTGTCAATGTAATACATGTCATTTTGTTTTGGTGTCTTATGATCGCGTAAAGTATGGGATGTTATCTTGATTACATAATACAAAAATAAACTAATGCATTCATTCATTCCCCAGAGGTAGCAAAACATGGTAATAGTGCCACAAGGTCACACACTCCCGCTCACCTCTCATTAGCGATGAGGGTGAGGTCGATCCAGGAGACGTAGGTGCCCACCACCTCCAGACACTGGCAGGTGAGCTCAGAGTTGGTGTGCTGGTATGCCTGCAGGATCTGGTACCAGGACTCCACCAGAGCTGGGACGCACTGCTCCCGCATGGTGTCCTTTATCAGGGTGTTCCTGCGCGTCTCCTGGGGGAGGAGCAGAGGGCGTGGTCACAACATATGCACCGCCTAGGGGGGTGTGGTCACAGCATATGCACCACATAGGGGGGTGTGGTCACAGTGTACAAACCAGCAGGGGTGTGGTCACAGCACTCGTACCACCCACCCAGGGGGTGTGGTCACAACATATATATATTGCCCGAGGGGTTTGTTCAGTAGAGCTGTCACTTTATATTGGAATGTCGAATCCAATTTAAAATCTTCATTCCAATACAGTTTTGATGATGAATGGGAAGATTTGAAAAGATCGTTTTTTAAATAATAAAATGGCGTGCCCATAAGATAATAAAATGGCAACTCAAATTAACAATAATGCAATATACATTTTTGTGTTTATGTTCATGACAGTGCTATGTGTTATGTTTGTCTTCATATTTTGCACTTTATGCAAATAAATTCTACCATGGGAAAGATTATCTGCTTCGTCAAAACACGGGGGTGTGCTAATGTTGGCATGTCTGCAACGCGCACGTTGAAATACTAATCGAACAAATCTACAAGTTTTCTCCGGTCTCAGGATAGGTCATTACACTCATTTTTATCTTGTCCAACATTTAACACATTCAATGCCAGAACCCCCTAACAATGGAGAATCTCAGCCTGCTTGAGCACTGCTTGAGTGCTCATCTGCACTGCAGTGACAGACAGACAGACAGACTAAGAGTTTACATCTGTTTCATGCTTGATTCGATTAGACCCCCCCCAACTCCCCAACTCTACACAAATCAAGATGGCCTTGTAGGGCGGGCCTTGCCTCGGGGGAATGCAGGATGTCGCTGTCCACCACCTCCGTGTCGATGGCCATGAGCGTGCGCAGGTAGATCTCCACTCCGCGCGGGTTCAGCCCGATCAGGGTGAGGATGTCGAAGAAGAACTTGGGCCACTGGGTCAGGTACTCGGTCACAAAGGCCAGGGCAAACACCTGCGCTGCCTTGTTCCTGATGAACACCTTCTCTGGCTGCGTGCTCATCAGCTGTGGGGGTGTGACGGGAGACACGTCCAATTAAACTCACTGAGCTCTATAACCGCGCACGTGTACAACTGCTGTGGTGGGCACGCAATGACTAAGTCAAGACTGTGCAGCGTCTGATGCAGAGTGAGTCAAACGGAATGGAAGGGAATATTGTGGGCTACCGCATGTTAATGACCATCAAAGACAGTGCTATGACATTTAAGTACAGTGCTATGACATTTAAGTACAATGTTATTAAGAGAGTAATCTCATACAGGTGAATGTACTGTATTGTAAAGGCAAACACAGACAAAATGCACCTGTAACTGGAGCCATTTCATCAGGGTTTCTCTGATCAGCTGCTGCTGAGCTGCACTGAGACCTCCATGTCTGTAACACAAACACACACGCATTCAGGGCCTGTCTGTAACACAAACACACTGACTCAGGACCTATCCTGTCTGTAACATAAACAGACTCTCATTTAGGACCGATTCTATGACACAGACATGATACACAAACACACAGAAACACAGAACACACAGACACATGGCCTGTCCTGTGTGTAACACAAACACACACACATTCAGGAACTGTTGTTTGCATGCAACCCGAAAGCGCACACAGACCTGACAGAATACACATTCAATAGCAGAGAAAAACATCTCTACATTGCTGTCTGAAACTGTGAATAGCCGCAACTGTAGAATACAAACTACTAATTAGCTTTAACTAAATGCTTCACAAACAGTGTATACATCAATTACCAGTACGCCATTTTAAAAAACTATTCTATAAGAATGTGTCAGGGAATAGTCTTTTCCACATTTGGCTTTAGGTTATTTTTATTTCTTAATTTTCAATTCCACCAGGAAACAAAATCTGCCCAGCAGTTTATGACAAAGCAATGGTAAAAAATATAATTAAAAAATATTGATTTAGTGATTGAATATTGACAACCGCTTATGCTATATTTGCCATCCACAGGGAATTGCTGGAGTGATATCACGTGATTAAATCCAATGCAGCAGATATGGACCTTTAAAGACAAACCTTTAATAAAAATGATTTTCATCTTAACCCCCTCCCTTACCTGAACTTGATTTGATGTTCAAGAACTTGGAAGCAGAAGAACTTCACATGGTCATCCCTGAGAAGGGGTAACAATCTCACATTAGTGGAATGGATGGTAGCCACAACCGCAAAGCAGTAAACTGTCACAACTCCCAAGAATCACAATTCATTCGTTAATTCTGCCCTTCTATATATAAAAATACTACAAAGATGCATTCTGGGCGCAACTACTCAACTACATTCTACCCCTGCGTCGTCTGCGTCCTACCTGTAAAGGTTTTTGACCAGAGCCTCCGCGCACACCTGCCAGGCATCCGGCGACTCCTTCAGCTGCTCGAAATACACCAGCGCCTTGGAGGAGAGACCAAGCGTCAAACACGTGCCCCCGGTGGCTGAACATCCCACTCAGCACTAGAACTCGGCCGATACCCGGTTTTCTGTCTTGTATTTTAGTCCACCAATTGCCGATCTCCGAATGCGTGTTTGTGTGTGCTTTCAATGTTCTTTGGTCTTCATGATGAGGCATGAACCAACTGTGGGACCTCTCGCAGACAGGTTTATTTCATTTGAAATTATTTTGAAACAACTTAATTGTACACAGGTGAACTCCAAATCAAATAATTATGTGACCTCTGAAGACAAATGATTACACCAGAGTTGACTTAGGGGTGTCTTGGCAAAAGGGGTGAATACTTATGTAATAACTTATTGTCTGTTTATTTGTAACTAATTAAGAAAAAACTTTACAGTTGTTTTTTTATTTGACATTATTGAATATTTTGTGTTGATAAGTGGCAAGAAATCTCAATTAAATCAATTTTAATCCCATGAAGAAAGAAAATAAAATGTTAAAAATGCCAAAGGGGGTGAATTCAAATCGTATATTTTATTATATTTTAAATACCCGCACAAAAATCCTTTACATTTTCAAAATGAATTAAATTTTTTTTTAAATGGTCAAATAAATAAAACTAATTAAAAACAAATTAAAATCACACAATGAATAAACTGACAAATAAACCAAGTATTTAAAAAAAAATATATATATGCATAAATTATCGGAGCATATCGATGCTATAAACGCAGAAACCGATAGATTTTCTGAAGCCTCATACCAGCCGATATATCGGCAAAATAAAATGATCGGTGGTGCTCTACTCACGACTGACATGCCGAAACTGTCCACACAAATTCCCCCAGAGCAGTGGGAATGCGTTCGACAGTGTCACAAGTGTGTTTAGTTAGTGACAACACCTCTACGTAATATAGTATAGATACAAGTCTCAATAAATCTATACTCATCATGATATGACTTTTGATCATCATCAGCAGCAGCCATCATACTGTGCTATTGTGTACAGTAAAGCATCTGTACAAAGTGCTAATATGAAATGATAATAGCTTCTGTTAACGGACGCAGCACTATTTTCCAGAAACAAGTACAAAAATGTATCTGAATGTTGTCACTAAAGCTTACACCTGCTATGGAAACTCCACTAACGAATGCACCACTCTGCAGCTAATTGAAAACATATGGTGAAATATTCATTTGATTTTAAGTTTAGAATTCTGGAGACATGCCCGGAAAAAAAAATCTAAGAGGATTCCTTGATGGAAGAACAACTTGAATTTCAGAGTGAATTCAACATGCAGGAGAGTAAATGAACAGTAAAGGCTAGACACAATTCAAAGTGCTTTTCCCGTTCAAGGCAAATATCAGAAAGCCAGAAACGAGTTCAACCGGTGCACGGCTGGAACACATCCAAACCTTGGAGTGGTGAAAACACAAAAAAAAATCCTGTTACCAATATTACCTCAATTTAATTTCTACCCAGAAGCTGCCCCCTATTCGCAAAGTGTTAACAATTATGCTGGGAGAGGCAAAGTTCAAATACATTATCATACAAATGGGCCAGTCACACTCCAAACCGAAGCAAACTGGTATTATCTTGATGCGTGCTGATAAACATTAAGAGCAAGTCTGCTCTTGAGCAGATATTAAACTTTACCAACTGTAGAGTGGTTCTAAGAGGAAATAACATTAGGCTCAATGAGACATACATTGGTAAGACTATATAGGCTTTGTATTTCCTATAAATTAGTTGAATTAACTGAGCATCAATAAATCATTATTATTACTGTTAGTAAAATAATGAATGTGCTGGTCATTTTTAAACATCTCTGGTAACCCTAAAGTGTGTTTGCCATCCCAGCAGCCGTGGTGGTGGTGTCTACCCGCCCAGCAGTGTTGGTGTTTACCCTGCCAATGTTGGCGGTGTTGGCATACCCGTTGCCGGTGACTGGCGTTGGCGTTGGGGCTCAGGCCTAGCAGAGCTTGCTCATCCATGATGGCAGCAGACGCCAAACGAGCAGCTACCTCGGTTTCCCTGCAGGGTTGCTCCCTTCTGCCAGCACGAGGGCTTCACGCATCTGATGGCAAAAGGATGGACAGCACACAGATATGAGTATAGTGTGTCTGACAGCACACGGGTGTGGGTATGGTGTGTTTGACAGCACACAGGTGTGAGTATGGTGTGTTTGACAGCACACAGGTGTGAGTATGGTGTGTTTGACAGCACACAGGTGTGAGTATGGTGTGTTTGACAGCACACAGGTGTGAGTATGGTGTGTTTCTGACAGCACACAGATGAGTATAGTGTGTCTCACAGCACACAGATTAGTATAGTGTGTCTCACAGCACAAAGATATGAGTATAGCGTGTTTTACAGCACAGAGGTGAGTACAATGTATTTTACAGCACACAGGTGTTAGTATGGTGTGTTTAACAGCACACAAGTGAGTAGTGTGTTTGACAGCACACAAGTGAGTACAGTGTGTTTGACAGCACACAGGTGTGAGTATATTGTGTTTGACAGTAAACAGGTGTGAGTATGGTGTGTTGCGATAACAGCACACAATTGTGAGAAGAGTGTTTCTCTAAACAATGGCCTAGCTTGCCTCAGCAGAGGTGCAGAACACTGAAAGCAGTAGTGGACTAAGTCTAAAGCCCACAGTTTTAGATATGATCCCCACAACAGAAATACCACAAATGCGAGCTAGATAGGACAACAGTTGAGGCTCAAACCGTATGGTACATACTACATAACATAAATCTGTTATATACCACCCTCAAGAATGCATTATTCCAGGTACTTTGGTTGCGTTGTTCACTGAATTCAACTAGAATGTCTGTTTCAGTATTATAACATATTTTATATCTTTAATACACTTTTATCATCTTTTCAGTTTTCCCCCTTTTGGACATACCGATAGTTGAGTGGTTAAGCCACCACTAACCTGCTGAACTGTTGCCCTCCAAGACCAGAGTATCCGGCGCTAGCTACAAAATGAAAACAGAAGTGACTAGCGTTCTTTTTCTAAGAATCCTAACCTTGCGATCTTACAGTAGGAGAAAAGATCTAAAAAAAGAGACCTACTGTATACACTCACTAGATCATTCTCGAAAAGCCCCGGTGCGGAAGCAGAATTGTTGGGCGGTTAATATTACATACAAGTGCCATTACTGAAACTAAAAATGATGCAACGAGTCAGCAACACACTGCTTACGTGAAATAGCTCCCCTCTTGCCAATATATATATATAGCATTTTTTAAAACACTGCGAGCACGGTTTACAAGCGTATAAATACTGTTTATCAAGCTAACATGGATTAGCTAGCTTCAGTCTAGGTCAACTGCCTTCACATTATTTTGGTACACACAGTACACTTAGTTCGCATTACTTATAAATAGCTCGCTATATGAAGTTATTCCCACTCACACCTGCTCTATTGCCAGGTAAATGAAACAGCCCTGTCAAATCACTAGGCAACATTTAAATTATTAACAATGATCTTTATACGCCTGGTGAACAATAGCTGGCTAACGTAGATGATGGAAAGGCACTAACATTACATTGTTTTACTGCTAGCATGGTAGTGGTCGTAATAAAAAGAACCCCTTGCTGACGAACCATTATAGTTTTCGAAAATGTGCAAGTGTAGCCAGGTTGCACATGGTAACAGGTCAAGTCTAGCTGGGTAACACAGCTGGCAGAACCTAGCGGCTGGGTTTATTCGCTCTCATCTACACGTCTCTCCCTCGCATTTCCAGAGGGAAAAAACACCCAAGCAAAGTTTCGTTGGCCTTTCACGTAGCTAAACAGTGACAACACGGGAATAAGAATAGAAGCCAATAATGTGCCATACCTTCCTGACGACTTTACCTCATTGTTCCTCCTCGGAGGGTTGCAGGTAGAAATGTAGCCAGTTAAACGGAAATGTGAAAAATAATCTCACTTCAGTTCTTATGCTCAGCACAGTGCGCCGCTCGGTGCTCTCGTGTGTCGACTCAATCTGAAAACGGAAATGACGCAACGCCGTGAAACCGGGCCTGGGTCATGAGGCATGACCACCGGAAGCGCTTCCACAATGTTCTCTCGCACGTGAGGCTTTAGTTCACAGACACGGCACGCGGGCTACGGTATATGTTTGCCTAAGTGACAGTTCTCAAGAATGCGCTACTAAAGCCGTAAAGAAAACAAGCTGAATACCATTTGCTTTTTATTCCATGTTTCCAGATGCTTGTGATTTTATACCCCAAATATTAATTTCAATTGTCAAGCAATAAGGCTCAGTTGGTAGAGCACAGCGTTGGCAATGCTTAGGGTGTGGGTTCAATCCCCACTGGGGCCATATATACTGAAAATGTATGCATTCACTACTGTAAATCGCTTTGGATAAAAGCGTCTGCTAAATGGCGTATATTATTATAAGGCACATTTCAAAGATGAATTCTCGTTGCAATTTTAGAACAACGCACAATAGGAAAACAAAGACAATACAAATGTTAAAATAAAAAACAACGATAAAATAAATAACTGAAAGTGCACCATTCTAGAATTTAGGGGTCTTCCAAGAAATCATATTCTCAAATCGAATTACGCGGAAAAGTTTGTTTCTTGCATTTTTTGTTCTCATGAATTTCAATGATTTTAAGTCATATGAAAACAGCAGACGTTTGCTTTGTCAATCACCAGACCGTTATGTTAGAATATAAAGACACGTGTTTCCTGTGAATCATGACGTAGGATATCCCCACCCTTAAACTTCCTCTTTTACAGTGGCTGTCGCCGTGAGGAATCATGAAGGCGTCTGGTACCGTATGTAATCATTGATTACAGCGTTATTGTGGAATGTAGTTGCATAGTAGTTATCTCCTTATTTCACCTAAACATATCCTGTTATCCTGTTTTTGGATATGTGAAGCTGTGGACCATATTCGAGGTTCTATGAAAAATATGAGCGCTTTCTTTTCAGAATTATGTGTGCTGGCAAAATGGCGGTGTACATTTTGGGGGAAGAGGCTAACCATGTGGTGTTGGGAGACTCAATTGAAAAGGCCACGTATAACATTTTACGCTGACTATGATTGGTATATGTATTTAAAAGTGTATATAGGAAATTAATAACGGTCGTGTTATGTCAAACGTTAACGTTGGTTAGCTGAACGAATCCACAGACCAAATGCACTGTTTAAAATCCAGCTCAACGTTGGGTAGCTTGTTAAACCGTGCTGCTTGTAGATTGGGTATCCGCATACGACGTAGAACGAGGACTGCTTTTTTTAAAATTAAATAAAAAGTAGCAGATATGGACACGATACCCCAAAGCGTATTGCGGTGTCTGTGGAAGTGACATTAATTGTTCAGTGGCGTTATCGCTTTAACATTGTAGCACTGCCTTTTGGGTGGCATTCACTAAACTATTTACAGATTATGTCAATTCTACATCATTCTAATTTCACTTTAACCCGGAAGTGTAATGCATGGCATGTCAACTTCTGTTCAGTTGTGCGGTCCAATAAATGCATCATGTTTTTACAGCTATCTTTAAACCACTAACTCTCCAAAACTGGATAAGGATGCTAAACTGGTCCACTCAAGACTGATTCATTTAATCTGGTGATTAATTGCCTGACAGGAACCAGCTGGGGGGGGGGGTAACTAATGGCTTTGCATATCAGGGTCCTTCAGGACCAGGGTTGGTTAAGCACCACTGTCATGTATTAACGATGTTAAATTTCATCCCCTTCCTCTCTCCCCAGCTTAAAGAATATAAAGTAATTGGGCGCCTGTTGCCCTCGCCCAAGAATCCCACCCCACCCCTCTACCGGATGAGGATTTTCGCCCCGAACCATGTGGTGGCCAAATCCCGCTTCTGGTACTTCGTCTCTCAGCTGAGGAAGATGAAGAAGGCTTCAGGGGAGACCGTGTACTGCGGACTGGTACGTTTTGCCAGAATGTGTGTGGAAGGGCAGCGTGGGCGGGCGGCAGTGTAGTATAATGGAACTGGGCTCGCAACGTGAAGATTGCAGGTTCGATTCCCAAGTGAAGCACTACCCGTCAGCAAGGTAATTAACACGAATTGCTTCAGTAAATGTCTAAATGGGTTGTTTGTAAAGAAATGTAAAATGTGTAAGTTGCTCTGGATAAGAGCGTTTGCTAAATGCCTGTAATGTAATGAAAGGCATAAATTACGTGCTAAATCATTGTCCCTTGAAGGGCATCTTCACTGAAAATGGAAAATAATGTAATTTATCATGGTGCTCCTGGGCTCATAGTTTGAAATGGTCGACTTCTACCGGGTTTCATTCAAACTGGTCACTGCCTGAGGTAGGCCAGATTGGTTGAAACATGTTGCTTGAGTCCGGCTACATGTAGGTACTGCTGTACCTGTGTTCTGTTCTACCTGTGTTCTGATCTACTGGCCGTGCAGGCTTTTGAGATTTTAACATTCACTGCCCAGGTTTGTTCTTGGAGATCTACTGGATGTGCAGGCTTTTGTCCCAGTCCTCCACTAACACGTCTGATTTCATGTTGGAGTGGTGGAATATTTGAATCAAGTATGATGCCTTATCTCTTGTACCAAACTTTTGAAGTTAGTAAGTAACCAGCAGTCAGACTCCAGTTCTTGGCCTGCAGTGTCCAGGTTTTTGTGGTTTCCTTTCAATAAGCAGCCAATTTAGGACTTGGAAATAGTGTGTGGATTTAAGTCACTTCAATAACTGAAGTCCTGAAACACTAAAAAAGCAACAGACACTATGGCCCTACAGGACTGGAGTCTTGACACTTAGCAGCAGTGCAGAATATCTTTACCCTTAATATAGCAGGAGTAGTGCTGTGGGCCACAATTAAACTGGTTTGTCTTTAAGCTCATTGTAAGATGCGTGCAGGCCAGCTTGTAAAGCACAGGATGCAGTTACGATAAAATGTATTTTCCGCGTTGCCAAGTCCTTCAACGTTTGTCGCAGGTCTCACACTTTTTCTTGCCAATTGAACTTACCTCGCGGTTGTGCACAAGTGCCTGAACTCATGACAAATCGGAGAAGGCAGAGCAGAGGAAAAATGACTGAAGTTGTTAAGCGTAATTTCAATTTGATATGTGCTCATGTTTGGACACTCCATTCTGCTTTGCACCGAGGCACTGAATCAGCGGGCCTGAAAGCGGTCATGCTGACCATCCGCTACCTTTTATTACATCAGCCTGAGCACTCGAGAACAAAACTGGGAATTAAGCTGCACACTGATGACATCACATTGTCTGCACTCATGTTGATGAGCACCACTCAGATGCTGGTGTCTCAGCCACTCAAGAGGACAGCCTGGGCTGTAGTTGTATAATGCAGACAAGGAGGATGAAAGTGGTGCAGAATGCTATTTCTGCTAATATGTTGACTTGCATTTAAAAAATACACTGCGTTCTAGGAAACAGGTACACTGTGATCGACCCATTCAAATGTTTAAGTGTTATTTCGTATAAAACCCTGCATTCAGGACTTGGAGGTAATTGGAGTGTGGAAATTGAGGGTTGTTGAAGTAATTTAAGAAAAATTCAAGCACGTCAGTACATGCAATAATGTAACGTGTGTTTTTTTTCATATAGGAAGCATACATATTCTAGCAAAGCACTGAAAAATAACTTTCTTTAAGCACATTGGGCGTGGCCATTCACGCATACTGAAAATACAGGGTCTGTCTGCTCATCTTTGTCAATGTACCTCCTGGACCCATGATGAGTTTAACCTCCTGGACCCATGATGAGTTTAATGGCGACGCACACAAACCCAAAGGCCATTGCAAACCCGTGTAATGCTCTTGTCGTGTGTGCGCAAAGTGAAGAAGCACCTTGTCGCCTTTCATGCGCTGCCTGTGCTAATGGAAGTGAAATCAAGATGCAACACCGCCGCTGGCAGCCTCTGGTCCTCACCTGGTGTGCATGCGGTGTCCTTTATGATGTGTACCAAATGAGTCCGTTTATGGGGTGCGTGGCCCACCGGAACCAGAAGGGACGTTCACCTGTTCTTCTGTGCAGCGCGTGTCAGAACTTAGTTGCCGTATCAACGGAGGCTTTTGGACTATATCCCAACTACTCAAATATTGTTGAGACACAATTGAAGAGCAAGCGCGATAGACCAACGAAACCAAGTTTCATAGAAATCAGATGGATATGATCAGATGTTTGGGGGGGACGGGACGCAAAGTAATTATGGCTTGGAAGCTGAATAAAACATTTTATTAGAATTGTTTTTGAATACAATAGCATACAAACCTTTATTTGTATGTCTGAGATTATGATAGCCTGTTGTGTTGCTTGTACAGACCCTAAACCCCTGTATTACACCACTGCTATAGTGGTTCCCAAACCTCTCCTCGGGGATGGTAGTGTAATATAATGGTTAGGGAGCTGGGCTTGTAACTCAGAGGTTGCAGGTTCAATTCCCAGCTGGGGCACTGCTGTTGTACCCTTGAGCAAGGTACTTAACCTGAATTGCTTCAGTAAAATATCCAGCTGTATAAATGGATTGTATGTAAAGAAATGTAAACTGTAAGTCGCTCTGGATAAGAACATCGGCTAAAAGCCTAAAATGTAAATGTGGGATCCTCAGCCTTTCCATGTATTTGTGAAATTCCACTACCAGCACACCCGATTCAACTATTTAAACACCTAATAAGCGTTGATGATTTAAATGGATTTAAAGGTTTGGAGCCACTGGCCTGTAGCACGCCATGGTTTTTGGTCATTGGAGAGAATGTGAAAGATGTTGCCTCGTGTCCTCCTAGGTGTTTGAGAAGACTCCTCTGAAGGTGAAGAACTTTGGGATATGGCTGCGCTATGACTCCCGCAGCGGGACCCACAACATGTACCGCGAGTACAGAGACCTCACCACCTCTGGGGCCGTCACTCAGTGCTGTAAGTACCGCCCCCCACCACACAGTGCGTCCAATCACAGCGAGACCAGACGGAGCTTCGTTGAGCAGCGCGCGACCGAGTGCATCCCAAAGACCCTTAGGGAAGGTCTCAAGCACAGAGGTGGAGGGTGTTGTATAATGGCGCCAGTGCAGTATAATGGTTAGTGAAGTGGGCTTAACGCCATAGTTGCCAGTTCGATTCCCAGGTGGAGCATTGCCACCGTACCCTTGAGCAAGGTACCTGCCCTGAATTTCTTCAGTAAAATCCAGCTGTATAAATGGATTGCATGTAGGAAACGTGAAACTGTAAGTTGCTCTGGATAAGAGCATCTGTCAAATGCCTATAATAATGTTGAATAGCCACGTTTCAGCTTTGCTTCCATAATGACAGTGTTGAGATGTTTCATTAGGTTCCGCTCAAGGAAGTGATGAGAATGCTTGTCGGGCTGTTTCATGACTTGTTGGAAAGTGGATATAACGGTTGAAATGGAGCAGATGTATATCTTGAAACTCATCATGGAATTTTTATGTAGAGAATTTTTATAAATTGTGATTTGCAATTGTGCTCAGCTGGGTGACCACCTACGTCTGACCTCCATTAAACCTGCATGTCTGTAGATTTAAATGATCAAGCAGCTAAGCAAGCTAGCCATCCAGTTATCCAATGTTATTTTCCATGTTTGCTGCTTGTTGCATTTGAACTTGTGCATAAACACAAGTTTGCTACAGTAAAAGTCTTTGGGGGCAGCTGTAGGGCATAGTAGTTTGCCAGTAGTGAATTTAACTCTGTTTTCTTAATAAAGTTTTGTGTAACTACCTCGGAATTTGAATGGAAAATTCAACATTTTGACACATGTATCTAGTCACTCCCTCCGTAGATACATGTGACTTAGCGTTGACACGAGAGTCTCGTTTAAGTGGTGCCAAATGGGAGAAAAATAATATAAATATGTATGCATAAATATTTGTTAAAATGCCAAAGCCAATTCACGGCACCCTGAAAATACAGGGTCAGTTTGTACTCCTCTTTGTCCATGTACCTGCTGGACGCACAACGACCTATGATGAGTTTAATGGGGACGCACACAAACCCAAAGGCCATTGCAAATCCGTGTAATGCTCTTGTCGTGTGTGCGCAAAGTGAAGAAGCACCTTGTCGCCTTTCATGCGCTGCCTGTGCTAATGGAAGTGAAATCAAGATGCAACACCGCCGCTGGCAGCCTCTGGTCCTCATCTGGTGTGCTTGCGGTGTCCTTTATGATGTACCAAATGAGAGGTTCGGATAGTACCGCGGTTTTGAGTCACGGATCGGATCATTTTTAGGATCAGCAACAACAAAAAAACGGAGACAAAAGGCGCGTTTCCACCAAAAATTACCAGGAACTATTCTCAAGGAATTGAATGAATGATCATTTCAGTTTTTCAGTTTAAGTTATTTCACTAAATCTTTATTTGAAAATTTCACAAAATATATTTTTAGATTCAGTATGACTTATGCGATTTAACTAGGGTGGTCATATGCCTTAATTAATTAAATAAAAAATTAAAAGATCGCTAATGTTTACATTTTCTTGAATTCTTTAATTTAATTCAACTGCGATCCGTTACACTACTAGAATATAACAGGAACAGGTAGGCCTACATACCCCTTTACAGTAGCATATACGTTATTTTCTAGGTTGAAATCGCAGGCAGAAACCCATCCCCTATATCAGCCAATTGCTGTGGGCATTCTGAGTAAGCACGTTCATGAGACAACATCATCCATAGCAACGACGTCAACCCCGCCCTCACTCTTGGCTTGAAAATTATCCGACTTCTTTAGTATGAGTTTGTCTTTGCAGCTTTGTGAATAGGTTTTAAGAGGGGACTCGAAGCTAAAATGTTTTAGTGCCATTCAGGAGTACTCTTAGTGGTAAGATGACATGCTTTGTGAATACCGGCCCTGGTTTATAATGCAGCCTCAGTGCTAGGGCGGTGCAGTATAATCCCACATACCTGACCCTGTATATATGACATGTGCGATTATCCATAGCTTCTCTCTACTGTAGTAACAATGGCATAATAAACTGTTAGAACGTGTGTTTTCTAGTGACTTTAGCTCTGTCCTAAGTGTTCCAAACGGGTGTTTTCTAGATCGGGACATGGGGGCTCGTCACAGCGCTCGCGCCCACTCCATCCACATCATGAAGGTGCAGGAGATCGCCGCCAACAAGTGCCGCAGACCAGCGATCAAGCAGTTCCACGTGAGTACCACCTGGCCGTGGGGATTCCGCTCATGCACTGTGTGCCCCAGTGACTATTCACTGTGCATGTGTAATACTGCCCCAGGATCAGTTTGGCCATCCCTAATCTGGACCCAAACCATTATGGGGGAAGGGCTTGACTGATCCAGGGTCAGTTCTTAGGTGGCAGTCATGTGACTGTGGTGGTGATTATGCCGGGCTGTGGTTGAGCCCTGCGGTCCCCACTGCACTTGTTTTAATGGTTGATAGTGCAGGTCTCTCACTAGACTGGCTCTGTAGTCAGCGCTGGTTAAAAGCCTGCTATATTAATGCCTGATTCCTCTTCCAGTTTTCAAGGACAATGTCTTAAAAACTGGCGGTTTTGAAACCGGCAACATGCCTTTTTCTTAATAAAACATGACATCAGTTAATAGAATCATAAATCAAATGAATGTTTAACCGGTTAGGGAAAACCATAAACGGTTATGAATTTCTTAGCATTTAAATATTGAAACGGTCAATTATTAAAACGCCTAGCAGAAATTTGTGGTAACTTCTTTGGCTGTGCAAATATGTAAATTGCCCTCGCTTCTGTTTTGCAAATTTTATGCAAGCGCCTCAGTGGGTGGAAGAGAAATGGAAACTTGCTTTTGGTTTCATGGCGGCTGACGTTTGTCCTTTCCCACTCCTCTCCGTAGGACTCCAAGATCAAGTTCCCTCTGCCCCACCGAGTCCTTCGTCGCCAGCACAAGCCACGCTTCACCACCAAGAGGCCAAACACCTTCTTCTAAACGAAACGGCAGTGCTTCTCAAAATGCTGATAATAAAATTTAAAAAATCAGAAAACACAGCTTTTGCAGTACTTAAAAAAACAACAAAAAACATTGATATTCATGCACCCAGAATTCGACAATGAAAATATGATGTATGATAAATTAAATAAATATTTTGAACACAGGGTCAGATTGGTCTGGTATGTTTGAAGAGAATGGGAACAACTGTTTAATCTTTCTGTTCATCACTAGTAATGATATCAGTTTGAGCTCTGGTTATGTCCAATAACAGATCCAGGATCAGCTTGAAAACCCCCTAATCTCAATCAACTGTGGCTGCACCGTTGTAAATATTTTTAATATAGTCTACTTTTAAACTGAGCAACAGCCAATATAGTTTTCCTAAAATGTCAGGTTTGTTTCTATTCTAGGTACTAGGTCTACTACTATAGCCTATTAGACTAGCAAAGCATGTGAAGTCATGTCATGGTCAGTCAATGACATTAAATGCTGGGAAATGTAGTCCATTCTAAAATTATTTGCACCGTTGATAAAGATGAGCAAAAAAGGTACAAAATAACCAATACAGGTAATGAGCTCATTTCTAGGCTCAAAATTAATATTTCATACCAATATCGCTCAGGAGATTAATCGCTTAAGAGATTAACTTCGGGGGGGCTGGGGGTCTTTGACCATTCCTCCATACAGACTCTTTCTAGATACTTCACTCTGCCCTTGTGGACTGCCCTCTTCTATTCAAACTACAAATTAGAACTCTTAATTGGAACTGGGTTTTATGGTCAGAAAAGACCACAATATAGATTTTTGGCCATGCATAGCAGCGGTGGGTTTTCACATCAGCAGAAGGCCCTTTGTGTTAGAAAGAACCTATACCTACTGTGAATTGTGGATGTTTTGCATCTACTGGTCCTGGAACTCTTGTTAAGGTCAATGGAATCATGAACAAGACACTGGACAAAAACCTGGTTCTCTGCCAGGAAGCTGAAACTGGAAACTGCAAATGGATCTTTCAGCAAGACAGTGATTCCAGACATGCCACAAAATCAACCAAGAAATGGTACTACAAAGGTTTTGCAATGGCCATCTCAGTCTCCAGACTTGAACCCAATCCTGATCGAAAATGTGTTATTTCTTTATTCTGCACCTAGTGAGAAGTTGGAATGGTTAGGGCTAGCTTTTTTAAAGACCACAAATATCTTGAGTTTCACACATGACATATTTACACTTCTGGGCCAATGAATAATGTTAATTTTACTCAAAAATTTGTGGTAGCTAGTTAGCTACCGTACTGCAGGTTGCAGGCCTTATTTTAAGGATGTACACGCAGTTACCAAGCATATGCATCTAAAAGAGGATCTCAATTTGGGTATTTGAATGACGCAAACTAATAGAGCGGGGCATACCTCTGAAATGAGTTGAAGGCATGGTGAAGGGGTGACTGCACTGGGCAGTCTGGACTCTGTCCACATTGCCTTGGAGTGGTTGCATCACATATCCTTGTTTGGCTCCCTTTGTTGATGCAATCTCCTACTCTCACACTCAAGTTCAAATGCCCATTATGACCTTAGTATGAGATTAAATTAACTTTGTCTAATTACCCCTATTATTCTGACACAGGAAATGAATGTGTGCTTTCTGCTCCCAACAGCCTATCCATCACCGTATCTGACTCTAATATTCCCTAGACAAAGAGCCTACATTGAATGCATATGCAGTGTTATTATTCAATGATTTTTTAAATATATCAAAGCTGTGTTGAGTCAGCAATTGGTCAGTTGTCTCCGTCTAGTGGAAGTTTGAGGTATTGCTTCGTGTCAGCCTTCCTTTGATCGGCTGTAGAACGTTGACTGTCGCATGGTGTGTGTGTTGATCGCATCTTTTCCTAGAAAACTTTAAATATCTTTGCTTAATAATTTCTTAGGTTATAGCACATTTAGAGAGGCCATATTATTACGGGGTCTTGAAATAACTACCTGTAAATTCTCGCATGAAAATGCCATTCGCCATAGAAAAAAGTGTTCAGTGTAAATAAGCATAAACAGAAGTGGGTTTGAAGTACCGTCAGACACCACTGTTTAAAAACAGAATGATACACGTATTTATCCTTAGCCCAATAGACTATACCATGTCTATCCATTCAGCTGATGTCATGTTTGTTAAATTACATTTATTCTCTCGTTTGTTGAGGGGGGTTAAATGTACAGTTGTTCTTTGAGTATGTAAATACATTTTTATTGTCCATGTTTATTCTTTTGCCATTGTGGAATTTGTATTGCAACTCAAAAAGATGTATATGCTGTATCAATCATATATTTTTTTAGTGAATAATGAGTGTCTAGCACTTTAAAGAGTTCCTTCATGTCAGCACTTAATAATACAGTTGAATTCAGATGGCTTTGTTATCACTTACACAGTTGAATAATATATTGGGATTGAGATGCATATATTTTTAACAGCGATCAGAATTCCATACATACTCTGGAATGTGTCGATTTACAAAGGAAGTGAGGTGGCAGGAAATGGAGCCGAAATGAAAGGTTCCATCAGCATGAAAAAGCAAGAGGGGAAGAACCAATTTGATCTTTACTAAAAATAAGACAACACATTAGGTAATTGAACACAACTCATTGAGATACAAGTACATAAAGTGCATTATATTACAAAAATATTTTTAAAAATCAGCACTGTTATGCATCATCAAAATAAATACAATATTCAAACAAAATAAATTATGAAAAATCTGACGTCTGTAATTAGCTTTGATCATTTCAGCCCCACACGCAGCATCGACCTTCATGTTGTTCAGTAACATTACCGCAGCTCTTGCATGCTTCAATAAAAAAATACTCTGTTGCTGTCCACTTTCCAAAGAAGTGTGAATACGGAACACTGCTACATGAATCTGTGCCCCATTCAGTCGAAATGTCTTCAGGTTATCTATGAATAGAAAGAGGAGAGGGCATAAATCACTGTTTATAGGATGAATGATACCCAGATTATCACATGTATCTTATATATATCATATATTATGTCTTTGGTATTAGAGTAACATAACATAACAGAAGCCAGTGTTGAATGAGCAGGTCTAAAATAAATTCAGCCCCAGAGTAAGCCACATGCTTTAAGGTAAGGTAAACAGAATTGGCCTGTTGGCGCCCTAAGATATGTGGTGTCATCCTGCATTTCTCTGAAACATGATTGATTGGGTTTCTGGGACACATATGGGGAGTATAAGGCCATCTACATTTCAGAATGCGATCACGTGTGTGTGTGTTTGTGTGCCTGCGTGTGTATGTATATTTACATAAGGAAGATAGAAATCAACATTTTTTTAAATTGTGGGAAAGTGTAAGCTAAAACATTTACGTGGCCCTGCGTCAAAGTTGTCTGTTAAGTAAACAATGAGCATGTCTGAAATCACCCCCTATATGTCATATAATCCACTATTTTGGGTGTCAGACATTTTATAAATTCTCAACAATAAATCTGATCCATTTTATAGTCCACTAGAAATATCCTACAATTCACCACAAATTGCAGTGGTGAAGCCATGTACCCTCTATGGCTAAAAAAGTACCATAATGCATCACGCATCATTGCAGTTCACATTGTTGTGTTTATGCGTCACAATTTCTGACTAGCTAACCCTGTTCAAATGATGACTAAATAGTAGCAATATACTATCCAAAATCATCTTATTTGATGCCCTGACCCCTCATATAGTGTTCTATACAGATTAATCTACGTAGGGAATGAGGGAATGGCCTTGGTCTATATACCTTAGAGCAGTGAGAGGATTTGGTTGATATGTCATTAGACAGAACTAGGACTCCTGTATCCTGTGGCAACAAAGAAGCGTTTACCTTCATCAGGAGTGTTTACCTTTGTCAGAGGCTGACAGTGTCCTTACGCGGTGTTCCGCGTCGGGCTGAGCTACGACCACCTCCCAGGCTCCCGTCCTCGCCGTCCTCGCAACCACGCCGGCCTCTTCCTCTTCCTCTTCCTCCTCTCGCGCTCCCTCCGTTTCCCCGCCCGCCACTTCCTCTTCCTCTTGGCCTTCAGCGACGGCTCTTCGCGGGTCTCCTGGGGAAGGTTCGTGCCCTCCTCTTCCTCCTCCTCCTCTTCCTCCTCGTCCTCCTGCTCCGCCGCGCCTGGTAGCCGACAGGGTCATCCTTGGCGCAGTCCGCGCGCGGTCTCGAGCGGACGACGCTACCGCCGTCCGCGTCGTCGGGGAGGGCGCCCCCCTCCCACAGCTCCCAGGCCTGCGCTGTGTGCAGCGCGCCCAGCAGGTCCTGCAGCCAGAAGCGTCGCCTCAGGTCCTGCGCTGACCTGCCCCTGTCGTGCATCAGCTGGGCGTCAGTCACCGTCCTCTTCCTGGAACATAATAATAATGTGTGGGCAGAGGGCAACCTGCAGAAATACCGTAGACATGTGTGTGCGCACGCTGCCACGCCCAATGAAACAATTTCCCAGGGGCTCACTTTCAAGTACGTGTTGACATTTTTCCGGAAAACTTTTAATTCATTTCAGGCTCGTATTAGATCCGTGTACAATAAACTCCAGATAATTTCTCAGGGGAGCCTAGGTGGCCTTTAAAAGGGAGTGTCTGTTATCTCTCCAGATATTGGGCCCTGTGGAAGATTTAAAGGCCCTTTCATGTCGTACTTTCCCCCAGTGTCCTGTTACTCTTGACTTAATGCCTACAAAAATACATAAACCCAAGGGCCTGCTGCTGTCCAATGCCTGATGGGAAAATCGATGGTGCTTTAAGGATGCTTCTGTTCAGAACTGGGAGGAAACGTGAAACAAAAGTGAGTGGTGTGTGAGTGTGTGTGTGTGTGTGTGTGCGCATTTGTCTGTGCATGTGCATTTGTCTATGTGTGTTGTATGTGTGTGTGTGCATGTGTATTTGTGTGTGGTGTGTGTGCGTGTGGGTGTATGGATGTGTGTGTGAGTGTGTCGATCCATGTTTGTGTTCATGTGTGCATATGGGGGTGTTAATGTGTTTGACAAGGATGGTAAGACAAAAACATCTACCTCTACTGTTTTAAGTTATTGTTCTAGTAAAGAATGGTGAATTTTGCTAGAGACACAGTGTGCGGGAGTATTCTTCAACATGATGAAAATGGTAAAATTGCTGATCACCTCAAATCAGAAGCATTGAAACACATTTTAATGGCAAACATATTGCATTAAAAAATGGCCAAGCCTTAAAATGGAACGATTTGGATTTCAGCAATGTGCCACTATTTTGCACCATTAGATGATTCACTTCACAGTAAGGATTATATGGCACTACTCCTTTTTTTTTAAACAGGGCATTCATGCTCTGTGAGAAAATATCAAGACAGGAATTACCAGGAGTTACCAGGGCAGAAAAGCCTTTTAGTGCCGATGTTGCCTTTGTTTATATAAGATTTTTTGCGGAACGTTCGGTCGCGTAAAAAAAAAATAAACAATGAAATGATTTTCAAAGACAAAACGGGGTGTAACGTCTTTGAAAATCCATCCTGTTCCCTCCTTAACCTTTAATAGGCTTTACTTCAAGATATCCCCTGCGGCACAAATACAGAGCAGAAGGAAAGGAAAGCTTGCAACATCCTGAAGTGGCGGGCGTCCAACAGAAATCTTTACTTGGCCTACCTGAAGTGAAATTGTTTTTCTCTGTATTCAGTTAAAAGAACAGAAACGGTCTCTGGCTTTAAAGTAACCGCAACAGCACGTAATTTCACTCGGCTCCATCTGGCAGCAAGCCGAGTAAAACGTTACCGTGACTCGTAATGCTCTGTGGTCAGTTCCCTCAGTGTTTGCCTCGGTTTAATGTGCTGTAAATGCCATTTTAATACGTCTATGTATGTAAAACAGTGTTTTTAATCAAAATTGCATAGATTGAATTACTATCTATGAGCATTTGAGCCATAAATACATTTGTTCCCCATTAAAAAATGTCCCTATATTATGTTATCGACTAACATTTATATGTCAGCATGATTAAATTAAGACATATAGTATATAAAAATAACACATTCAGTAAAAACATGAGGATGGGTTAAAGGTCAAATTCAATCAATTAACAAACTAACAACTAGCAAATGAAAAAATGAAAATCTAAATATTTTCACCTTCATTGCTACAACCAAATTAATTTCATTTGTGTCTAAAGCAAATTTAGGATTTTATTTATGTTTTTTTATATTTATTTTTAAGCCAAACTCAGCATTAATACAGAGCAGTGGCACATTATAGAGGTGTAAATGCCTACATTATGAAAATAATGAATGAATATAAAACAATATATGAAAATATATGAATCCAGGTTAAGTAACCAGATGTTTTTTGAAACTACATCTTTCCTAGCTTTTTCTGTACAGACGAACTGCTGTCATGCTACCACTGCAAGGCACAATCTACTCCAGCAGATCTGTCTTTGAAGTCCCCATCAGGAAGTATCATTTTCCCCTAATTTGTCACTCAACACAGATACAGAGTGGACAGCACCAGAGTGCAGATCACAGAAGTTCCCCAGCACAGGGTCCAGGGCAGGGCAGGGAGGGGAGGAAAGGAAGGATGTTTCTGTTTTTAGCAGACAATCTGGGACCTCTGGTCCCCCCTGTGATTGCCAGTGGATAAAATGCCCTTGCTGAAGTTTTAGACATGCATTGGGATTGGTGGCTGGATAGCTGAACACCATCATACTTTAACCCAGTGGTTCTCAAACTTGGTCCTGGAGTACCCCCTGTTTATGCTATTCGTTCCACCCAATCTCTTGTATAAATAAGGTTGCTGAACACATGTGTTTAGGTTCCAGAATTGTTTTTCGCTAAAACAGATTTTTAACACAATGCAGGTTTGGCTCATTACCATTTGCTTTGTATTTGTCCATTTCCACAGATGTTTTAGTCTCAATAACCAGGTGTCCACACTTTCAACATTTAGGACTTCACTGATTTCAGCTCTAGGTCTATCAATAAATCACTTAAAAATGTAACCTCTTTAAAATCAATCTTTTGCCACATTAGAGAAAGCATTGGTCTGAGAACTGATTTGAATCATTAAAAGTCCTTATATCATATAGAACATTAATTATTTTAATATGAATATCTGTTTCTGGCATAATGTGTCATTAAGAGTGTAATGTTAAATCCTCCTTCATTAGACATGAAAAGTGTCTAATTAAAAATCATCAATTGCTATGCTTCAGGAACTGTGATTATGGTTGGAATGGGAACCAGCATACACAGTGCTATCCAGGACTCAGTTTGAGAATCACTGCTTTATCCTATTTACTTTTTTAAGGTAAATGTGTAGGTAGGCAAAAACTATGCACTTTCCACCATTTTAAAGTAAAAAGTTCTGCTGTCCTTCTGTGGATTTTTTTCTCTTGTCATGTTTAAATATTATATTTCATCTTCTTCTACTTCTTCTTATGAATTACAACCATTATTTGTATCATTATTACCATCATCACAGATCATAACAATCAAATTGGCAAAATGACCAAAATTATAAATGCAATAACTAATTACTACTATAGTTATTTATACATTTCTTTACCCTAGAAATATTGGAAAACTGCATGCCATAATTATTTAACAGAAAAAGAGGCGCCGACAGAAATCGAGGCACTTGGTTTGGAGTGCCCGTGAAACGTGCGTGACGTGCAGACAGACTTACGTTCTGTAACTAAGAGCTTCGGCGTGTCTCCCACAGTGGATCGCAGGGGAGCAGAGCAAGAACACAGCAAAACTCCACTGCTGGACCAGTGTCCTGGGGCGAAACATACTGGAGGCTGGGCTCCTGTTGGAAGAGAACCATCATCATTTACTGGCACACGTTTCACAAAAAGAAACACAAATGGTAGAGAAATATATTTACATATTTATAATTCATTATTTTTTTTAAATAGTTTTTTAAAATTGTGACTCTCAACAATGCTGGTCTCAGACTGCAACAGTTATTAACCTTTAATATAGTCCTTTATGATATGATTTATAAACAAAACACAAGTTCTGTATATTCAGTCTGACGCTATCAACCAAACTGCAAAACTATAAAGAGAAAAAAACAGACTCACTTTCCCAAAGTGGGGCTTCCACCACAAAACACTTTGACCCTTCGCCTCTAGGAAGCACAGAGCACCACCGAACAGGGACTGTGTCGGAGCTCGACTGGCAACGCGAGCGCACGTCTGAAGGTCAGTCCAGGTGATCACGCCCCTGCAAAAATGAACCAAAGTGATGACATGGGAAATTACGCTGGGTGTGGGGGAAAATCCTCCCAAGCTCCTCTCTTCTCTCTCGGTAATCTCCAGATGTGGGCAGCTGCAGCGCTGCTTCCTATTCTCACCCTGGATTCCCAAGCAAAGGGCTGATGATGTAGAAAAAAATCCAAAGACCCAACGTGAGTGGGGAATATTGGCTCCAGCTGTGGTACCCCGAGAGTCTGTGCTCTATAGTTTCTCAGGCTGAGTTCAGCCTGGAATCAGTTATAGCATAGCCACTCGGGACCCGCAGTAGTTGCAGCAGAGCTGGAGGGAGCAGTGGGGGGGTGGGTGTCTTTAGGCAGCGCAGGCCTTCTTTTTCATGGCAGAGGAGCAATGTAGTGATAGGTGTTCAGGCACAAGGACTACATCTGCAGTCCCAGATGCCAAAATCTGGGCAAAGGCAGACTGAGGTTGTAGGGTTTTTTTAATGTTACACTTCCTTTGTGACAAGTAGGTGGCGTGAGACAGAACCTAAAATTTGGGGTGAGTTACAGCTCAATTTCAGTCACAAGGAAGGACAAATGGAAGGACTGTTCACCCTGACTGTTATATAGGCTATAGGGTGACCAGGTTACAAGAGTTTGAAATTGGAATGAGGAGGTGGGAACGACAGTTTTTAACTGTCATTTCATATTTAAAATGCAAAAACGTACAACACAACATGAAACTCTCTTGACTGCCAATGGATCGGCCTATTCCGTCAATAAAATAAAAGTTTTAATTACATTATTAATATGTGCTGTGAAACTCAGATTCTTCAAGTTCTTTGTTTAACACTATAGAGCAAAAAATATAAATCTTTTTTCAAATCTTTTTTAAAGGATTCATGTGTCATATAGCTACTATATGATGCATGATTCCTTTAGAAAAAGGTTCAATGTTTTCTTTGATTCAATTAATATATGCCATTTAGCAGATTACAGACTGTAAAGTGAAATTAGTGGGATCCTAAATGCAATTTCAACGAGAGAGCAAATGACAATAAGCCAAACCATGTGTTGAAGGAGAAAAGCAGAGCTTACACACGTGTTTTCAACAACCTTACTTCATCAAGAGATTGGCTGTAACAAAAACCAGCAAGCATACTGGTTCCCCAGGAGCAGGGTTGGAAACCCCTGGTTTAAAAGACAGATGAATTCAATGAATGCAAAAAATGAATCAGTAATTGTTTTGAGTGATTCACAGCCCTCGTTTTTGTTATGGTAAATTCTCTATGAAATGTATGTGCTCTTGTTGGAGATTCTAAATGAT
This sequence comes from Aldrovandia affinis, assembly GCA_029706075.1. NCBI lineage: Eukaryota > Metazoa > Chordata > Actinopteri > Notacanthiformes > Halosauridae > Aldrovandia > Aldrovandia affinis. The sequence goes on from JAINUG010000087.1 coordinate 1,518,178, forward strand.
TGCAACGTTGTCTAATACAGTGGTTCTCAATCCTGGTCCTAAAGGACCCCTGTGTATGCTAGTTTTTGTTACAGACAATCTTTTGATCAATTAAGGTTGTTAACAACATGACACAAAACAGGTTTGGCTCATTGCCATCTGCTTTTTCTTTGAATTCTTTATTTTCAACAAATGGTTTGTTTCAGCGACCAGGTGTCCACACCTGGAATCATTTGCCATACAGCACATTACAGAAAATGAAATCATTAGTTGATCTGACTGATTAAGTCCTGGGGTGTGAATATCATTGGACATTTATTCTTCATGGAATGCATAGTTATTTCTGACATAATGTGGCCTTAAGAAGTTAAACCAACGTTCAATAGAAACCCAGCATGAAAACCAGGGGTCCCCCAGGACCAGAATTGAAAACCACTGGTCTAATACACTACATGTCCGACACGTGATAACTGTCAACGGACATAAACATTGCACTTTCAATATTATCATGCGCCTGATTAAGTGGTTACTGACTGACTAACTGAAATGATCACCGTAATTCATTGAATGATTGTTTGACGCATGGCTTGAAATAGAATCTCTATCGACCCCTTGGTGGTGGAGGACTGAAATACATGCGAGATAATAACCAGATATTTTCTCCAGGCTCTATTCATAATGTATATAACTCATGGCCACGAAATCTGGATCTCGTTCCACAATTTAGGTAAGTCGTGGCCACAACATAAATATCTTGTTCCCGCAAGTTAAAAAGTCCTGGCCACAACATAAGAATCTATCAGCCTAATTTCCACATTTTAGTTTCTTTAATGCTACATATGATATATCCTACAGAAGGGTCAACAGACATATTTTTACATTTGAAGGCAGTACTTACAAATCAATCAGCATGCTTACGTATGGTGTGTGTCGCTCCACCTGGTGACTAGCCTACTGTCACTCGCACCTAATTTGTGATAACTGAATTATTATTTGAGATCATAATATGTTGATGGTTAACAAGTAGCTTCAGAAAGTTTTCCATTGACCTCTTGGTGTTGGAGGACAGAACTGCATGTTAATGAGAAAACCAAGGAATTTCACAAGTCCCTAAGTATAATCTATAAAAATACACAGGTTATAGTTAAAATATATGAATGCTTATATTAATATAAATACACAGCATGTAGTACCAATGAATCAATCAATAAAAATGTGTTTGGAAAAACTAAAGGAAACATGAAGACTTACTGATGTGAGTATTCAAATGGTTGATGTCTTTTCTTCTAAAGATTTCCAATCCACTGGATATTTCTTCTATTCTTTCCTTCTCTTCCTGAGAGCTTCCAAAGTTGCTAGAAAGTCAGAGTCAAATGAACACTTTACTGTATATGAAGATTTAAAAGATAACTGTGAAAGATATATGGGCATGTGCTCTGATGTTGAAAGTTTATCTTGAACTGTGCTTTCTCTGCTCAATTCTAAGTTGCCTGTTCAAAATATATTCAAGGGTGAACACCACTGATGACATCATCACACAGTCATAACTGCCTTATGGTAGAAAAGGACATGCTGAATATGTAATTAGACACGTTACCCTCTCTCTCTCTCTCTCTCTCTCTCCCTCTCTCTCTCTCTCTCTCTCTCTCTCTCTCTCTCTCTCTCTCTCTCTCTCTCTCTCTCTCTCTCTCTCTCTCTCTCTCTCTCTCTCTCTCTCTCTCTCTCTCTCTCTCTCTCCCCCTCTCCCTCTCTCTCACACACACGTACACACACATCATTAGGATATCATTTATAGCCCATGTCAAATGTCGCCATGTCTGGTTCTGGTTATCTTTTTAAATCAGAAAATCACATGCTATTCACAAGTCTTGTTTCTATGCTCTTTGCCCTACAGTAAGTGGGCAGAATCAATTTGTTCATTGTCACATTGCCACCACCCCCCACCCCTCCACAGTAAGACATAGGCAAGACCCTTTCCAACTTCAAAATATGCATGAAATTAAACTACACGACAATTACTCTGGTTCCAGCATCACTTAATGAAATTATTAATATAGTAATTATATATTTCAGAATTCCATCAGAGAGTATACGAAGCAGAACCTTCTCAAATTAAATGTAATGAAATTAAGTGATGACTCAGAACCCCTCACCCATCCTTTTCTGACAAGTCATTCAAGCCATTCAAGTCATTTTGACAGCATTCCAAAACATGCAGCCACAGCCTTTCTACACAGGCCACCAAATGTTGTGTAGGTAGGTTCTCTAAGTTTAGTCTTGAGCAGACTTACTCCAGTTTCTATATACGTCACCTGATGCCTTTTTTCTATGTTTAGCTGCAAGCCATGGTTTTGAATACACATTTAGCTGTGGGTCCCTGGCTTGAATTTGTCAGGATTCTCATGGCATGGGACTCAACTAAAATAGTATCACTTTTCTAAAGGATAAGGACTCAAAACGTGATAATATACACTCTGTAGAAGCACCTGCTTTCAATATACCTTGCATCCCTCATTTACTTGAGTGTTTTCTTTATTTGGGCAGTTACCTGTATTCTGATCAAAGAATTTAGTGTAGACTACTCAGAGAAAAGAATGTTAGGTCTGAGTTCTGAACCGTAGTTGCCAAAATATTGAACATTGAAGCATGGTACTTGCTTAAGGATTTCTATTACTATCCCATAATGGAGCTATGTGTGCAAGTATTGGCAAATTAAGGATGTACTTCATTGTTTAATTTACTGGTGATCCCCCCCCCCCCAGAGGAGCAGCCTCTAACCAGCATTAGTAACCACACTTGCATTTTATTCAGACTAATATTTCATAATTTCTTAAATTTGCTAAAAGCAACAGCATTGTCTGTGCAGACGTTTTTCACAACGTCCTGTTGTATGTCAGAGCTGTGGAATGAGATATGAGCAACTACCCCACCTGCTGCTCAGAGCCAGGAAGAGCCAGACAGCTTTATCTGGCAGAAAGGGCAACAGTGAATGATGCAGTTGCAGTTTTACGCTTGTAAGATATGTCATGGTACTTTTCTTCAGTCTGTCATTCCATTTGGGATGAACAATTCCCCACACTGATACCCAACATTTCCCAGACCTTGTGCACTTTGTGCATGCATGCTTCCACTCAAATACGACCAATGACACAACAAGATTAGTATCAAAAAGCTGGCACGTGCTTGCAATACTTTATTTAAGTGGTTACATACAAATGCTTTAAAGTAGTTTATTTGCATGGTCATCAGTATATATTCAACAACAAACTGGCTATATGAATTCCACATACATTCATTTGATTCCCTCTTTGTTGTGAAGAGATTGTCAAGACATCCCGGGGTAGACTTAAACAAGTTATTATTGACCTTAACGTCAATGGCAGGCAAGGTGGGTTTTTTGGGGGATTGTTTAGCTGGGAGGTTATGCAGTGCCTACAGCTGCAGTTGTGCAGGAGGAATCTCCCATTCCCTAATCACATGGAACACACCGTCTGGTCTCTCCTTTTGTCTGCTTCACCTCAGATGCTGGGAGAGAACCCTACAAAGAAACAACCAGGGTTAGCCTCAGCCTCTGTTATCCAAGCCTCAGTGACTACCATACACTACATCTTCAGAGCCAATACACACAACTCTACCCACAGTGCTATTTATATATGTTTTTCATTTCTTCTTTGGTAAAGCTAGCTTACTTGTAAACCTGTGGTAGAGAACTTTGTTAATGGAAGGATTCCGTAAGTTGCTAAATCTGTTGTGCCTTCTGTGTTTTTTTCAGTGGCAGCCATATAATTTTTTGTCTGTGAGGCGACTGTAGTAGTGTCAGACTATGGCCCAGTATTTTCAGATAGGCACTGCGTGGGGGACAAATGTCTGACTGGGAGAGAATTTCACAGACTATGGAGACAGCCCCAGGGCTAGGAAAAATAGAAGAAGAAAAACTGAGTAAAAGGAGGATGTTGCCTGATTTGCGTAACATGTATTTCCCATGCACTGTCAGTCTAGACCACTATCTCTTTGCAATTTAGTTAGACCATCACATCCTCTCCATACACACAATGAATGTGAGGCATTCCTTACCTAAGAGTTTCATGAATTTGAGTGAAGAGTCCATTCATGTTCATTCAAAAATTACAGGGGGCATACGGTACTCAAGTCTCTTCTAAACTCCATGTGATGCTCCAATCTCATAGAACTCAGCCCTTAATGTGCATTTTTATGGCAGGTTTGTTTGCTTTTTGTGGGGCCTGTTGTTAGGTAAAAAAACATTTTTTATGTTTTTATGATATGTTGCAACTAAAATAATTTATTGGAATGTATTTAGTTCAACATACCTTTGTGAAAATGTTCAGTGATGACATTAAAACTACAATCATTGATTCCAGCACCGCAAGGTTAATACAGATAAATGTTAGCATTTTACAGCCAGGTTTTTACAGACTTGTGAATTGTTGTGGTGGCGAATTGAACCTGCAGAATTATGATAAGAAAAGAAGAGAACATAGCTTGGGCTTGCATCAGAGTTTTTGAGGCACTATTAGCAAAGCTTATGGTGATGGGAAAACACCCACACCCCACATTTGGCAACATGCGACACGTTGAAACCAATATGACCAGTCATACAGGTCCCCTTCAGGGAGTGATGGTAGCACCACTGCGGGGCACAGCAAACACAAATAGCCGGGAGAGACAAAACTAAAATAGTGGCACGTAGTGGAAACAGCAGAGCCAAATGACGCATTTCCATTATGTTACATTTATTTATGTGGCTGACTCTACTATCCAAAGGTACTTCCACTGCCAGTTGGCATCCAACACAAAACAGAAATTGTTGTTTCCAAGACTGGAAAGTCTTTAAACAAGTGTCTGCTTGCACCAAATCATTGGTCTTAAAAAATCAGGGACTTAATTGAGTTTAGTTTATATATATATATATATATATATATACTTCTATATACAATTCTTAGTTATTAGTAAAAGGCCTAAATAGAGATTTTTTTCTCACCCACCAACCAGAGCTGGAAGGTGCAGGCATTTTTTTCCTGACACAAACTCTCTGTTGAGAGATGGCTCTTCTCCTGAGTGATGTTGGGAAGCAGGGGAAGGGTGAGGATGCCACGCCCCACGCTGGAATCGAGCCTGCGCACTTCACGGCTCCTCTTGCCATCTGTCACACTTAATATCCCAGACAGCAGAACCCTGGCTCCTCTGAGCTTTAATCCATCGGACACAGCTGGAACGCAACGTCCAGAGATCTGTGTGCCTTCACGTTGCCCACTTAGACATCAATTCAGCCTGCAGCATGTTTGTGATTTGTCAATTACCTTAAAAGAGCATAATATTCTGAGGGGGTAGCCAGTGTTTCATTCATTCTAAGTGAACAGAAGTTGTCCCAACCTCTACATGGCACAAAGTTAAACAGGACATCGTTCTGCAAATTTGAATGCATGATTACTATGTGTTTGCATTTATTAGATTCTAAATAATAAACAAAAGTGAACATGGCACATGCAAACGTTTGGACACCTTGTGAGTTATTACCTAGTAACACCTCCCCACAGATATAACAGCTTCCAAATGTTTCCTATAGCCAGCTAAGAGTCTTCTTATTCTTGCTTTTAGAATTTTCCTTTTCTTCAACTGTGTGTGTGTGTGTATATATATATCCTGTCCTATAATGTGAACATCAACCAGACATCTGGGACTGGTAGAGCCAAGGGGAAACAGTGTTACCAGTTCTAAACTTAGAGTAAGAGCTCTGCCCCACGCCACCATGACCTGTCTCTGACCCAGTGTCTGAAGTGTACCCCCACGCAGTACCACACCTTCTCTACTTATTGGTCTAAAGCCAGAATACAAATCAATTTAAATCATGAGAACAGTTTACTTCTTTTAGAACTGGTAAGTGGATATATGACAGTCTGTCTTAACCCTATTTTAATAACCCCAGTTGAGTTTCCCATGGCCTTTGTGTTGTTACACTGGCTATGGAATTTGTGTTTTTTAGCCAGGCTCCTTGCTTATCCATAACAAGCCAGCAGCGAATCATTGACCTTTAAACAATTACAGAGATAATGTCAATGTTAATGTTAATGACTTTCAATATTAATGATACACACCTGTTTGTATCCTGTTTCCCCTTTCCTGGTGGAAAGTGTGTCAGGTGCCCCATGTGACTGTTTCTGTCCCTCAGCCTTAAATCCACAGGGTTCACAGTGGCTCACCTGAGTCATACTCCAAATTATGAAACAATTGTGAAATTAGCCATTGTGATTATGAAACCATTGTGAAACAAAGTGATGAATAACCTTTCCAAAACAATTGTTGGCTGGAGACCTCTCCCCATTATAGACAGTATCTTGTTTGTATCAATATAATTTCATCATAAAAAAATATTAATTTGATTGGGATCATATTTGAATACATTCAAATTTTCCAACTGAACAGAAAAAAAAGTATTTACTCTTCTTACATTTTAAGGGTCTCAGTTCGACTGAACAAATCAGCAGCAAGTAAACAGTACCATGTGGACAGTGTTCTTGAATCACATGGCCCAAGGCTATTTTAAGAGTAGTGGTAATGTGACAATTTCCTGTACCCTGACTGTTCTAATAATAAAAAAGTAAAGAGCTGTGCCCAAACAAATCTCTTTAAAATACATCATCATCGGCCTGACAGTGTTAATACAAGGACACAGGGTGCAGTGTTGTGGTTATGAAAAGGAAAATGTTATCCAAACAGTTAGTATATATTGTGTATGAGTAATTGGGCAACATATAAAACCCTTCCCTCCACTATCTCTTGATTGTGACACCAGATAAATTATTGTTTGTTTTGACCTTATTTCTAATTCCAGATTATGTAATCACTTCAAAACTGCTTATTATTCTGTTGTCTTGAGCAGATCTGTCCATACAGAACTTCAAAAATGAGAAATAATATCCACACTGTGATCTAAACCTTCCAACAATAAGTGACTTTTTTATTTTTGTGAACAAGACACAATAAAAAATAACACAAATTCTTTGCAGCTTTAACATTAGCTAATAATACCAAGAATAGATGCCCAACTTTAACAAATTGTTTTCATGACAACCCATAATAAAATGAATAATATAATAAAATATTGGAAGACAGACCATTTAGCTATCCCTGATGTCTAAACATTGGTGAAGCTGACAGCCACAAATACAATTTGTCAGTTACTAACAACATTAATTCAAGATCAACGCAAAAATATGATAAAGCTAAATGTGAGAACGCAGTCAACTGACAGTTTGGTTTCGACCAATCAGAGCTTTTAGTTCAACAACAGCAGCGGCAACTCTATTTGCTCTAGTGAGGCAGAAGTTCCAGTCTGTCTCAGTCTCAGTTTAAATTGATGACTTTAGAAACAGATACACATTTCTATGAAAATGTTAGAAGAAAAAGAAAAAAACAGCGTATTCTAGTATACGTCACTGAATTTTGTTGGGGTAAATTATATTTGTGTGAAAAAACAGCCACCGCACCGATTTAAAAAAGTGAACCCCTACTCATAAAAGCCTGAATCTGCCCCTGGTAACGTTAACTGTGACACAAACTAATTAAGCGACTGCGTGATTAACGAATTAATTAATTAACTAACTAAAATAAATAACAAATATGTATTCATGGTCCATGTGTAATTATTAACTTAACTAGTTGCGATAGTAACATCATTAGTAGTAGTAATGTCATTAGGCGGTGAACTACAACCTACTGCACTTGGCCGTGACGTATAATTTGGGGACAGTGATTTACTCTTGGGGAGTGTAGTTTTTACCCCCCTAGAAACCAAGAACTGTTAGGGATATATTACATTTCTCAGTACAAAGACTAAAACATTGATAACCAGTTCCCGCAATCCAAAGATAGTGACTAGATTTACAAACCAATAAAGAACTGTGAGTATTGCTAGTATACAGATTTGACTATTGTCAATCTTAAAATGACCTATGGGGAAAATAAATGATGAATTTGCTTCCGCAAGGACCACGTGACCAAATACACCAAACATCGGTGCTCTCGGGACTGGCTTCATTCTGCAGACGGGAGTGGATCACTCGCCCAGAGCACACTAAGGGGAAAATGGCAACGAAGGTGCTGGAAAATAAAACCAGGGAATAACAACACAGTCAAATGAAATAATGGTATGGCCGTCTACTCGTTTTCTGTTAACTAGCTTCCTAACTATTTACTGTCCATTCAATTTACACGTCTTGTTTGCTAGCTTGCCAATGCAACAGCTAGGCCACATATCAGTGGTAGCTAGCTAACAAACTAGTAGCCAAATGGTTCATTTTCGTTGCCATTGACCGAAAACATCTGAACATAACACTTGATTTTTAATCATATAAGCCACCTTTATTAATGAGACGTTAGTTGTGTATGGCCTTTTCACTGAACTGTATTGGCTAAAGTTACCTTAAGTTTATCTTTAAACTGTCACTGCATCTGTTGTGCAGGTAAGATTTTCATCTCCATCAAACCATATTAGCACAGATTAAATAGACCCACCAGCAGTATTACTCAGATTAGTATTCTTAATTTTAGGGATGACGCTGGGCACTTCTAGAATTCATCAAACGCTACAAATGCTTAGCTATTTCACGAGAGAATTTATTTCTTAACATTTCTGCGAAGTAACCCATGTCCCGTCCATAAAAAGACCCCGTTCAAAGTTACAAACAATGCGTATGCGCGCGCAGCCAGGATCAATGACGCGAAGTCTAAATTAATGCAAGTTAAGTGAATGGAGAAAATATTTAAAAGTCGCCACATCGCGCTGTAGAACCTGTATTTATTGAAGATCACCTCTGAGTACTTGAGGTGTTACTCCTACCATGTGCATACTCAAGCGACCCTGCACACTTCTCAGGGGTTTTAAGGGCTTGTTAAGAGACCGAGAGGGAAAGATGATGCAGACCATGCAAAGACCCAAGCTGAAAACTGTTTGTGATCAAGTCAGCTAAGCCATATTTCAGTTATAAGTGACCTACCTGCTTATTGTGTTGGGCAGTAAATCAGCCCTACTGTTTCAAATGTATCCATTAATCTTTGAGCCAGCGCATTCGCTACAATGCGCTTAATCAACAAATTAACTGTTTGACATGTATTCACTCTTTTTCAGTCAATCGCTAAAGTTTACTTAACTGAACTGAGCAGCTCTTGATGAACAAGACAACCTTAAAGGAGAATGCTCCCAGGTTTCTTCAATTTGATGTTTTTCCTTACTTCAGAAATGTGGTTTGATTTCTTTCAGACCTGCTGCTCCAGTAGCCAGAACTGCATGCTTCCATTTTAATGAAATTGCTCTCCCACTCTCACTTCCCTGAGAGTTGTTGCAATACGATGTAATAAAAATTGAAATTGACAACTTGATGGCCTGTATTTTCTGACACACTTATCGGTTGTGAATCATCAAATGTATACATTGTCTACGAAAAAACGATATGTTTCCAAAATCTTGTTCGTTTCAGACAACTGTTCTCAACAGCGCATATGCGCATACTCTAGAGGGGAATCCCAGAATCGCAGATCCCCTACTTCACAGGTCACTTTATTGAAATTTAGGGGTGGGAGATATCTCCCTGGGTACAGTGTGAGTAGAAATGGAGTGATACTCATTACACACACACACTGCTTAATCAGTTGATATTTCCTCTGCTTCCAACAGTAATGGGTAAAATCATGCAACTTTGAAGGCAAAATAAAACTTCCATGATGGCATTTTGACAGTTGATGTACCTTCATTATGTTTGTTATTATGCACAGATTGTGATATTGTTTCATTTTTAAATAAAATTAAGGTAAATTTATTAAAATGTTTAATTCCCAATGTCAAGTATATTTACTGCCAAGGCATTGAAATTGCAACACTAGATTTATGTGCCTGTTGTGTAAGCCAAGATCCCTCATGTCAACATAGACACTTGCTGAAAAGAGCGTGGTTTGCTTAGACTGGAAATTGGCGCTTTTTGCCTTTAAGGAACTTCAGCACAAATTGGCTAGCTTACATTTTAGTAATGTCCTTTAATATCTGGCTAGCTACGTGGATGCAAAACCTAACCATGATTACACCATCGTGAACTCTTTGTGCTCATAATGTAGCTGTCTGTGCAGATTCATTTTGTGTATATAGCTACAAGAGAAATGTAGAATGAACTACAGTGGTATGTAAAGGAGTAAATCAACTTTTCACTGAATTTGTTTTCGAGGACTCAGAACAAGGGACAGAACACAGTTGCAGCTACAGTATAAATGATGGTTGTGTCCACCAGTGTGTTACAGGAAATGAGCTATTCACATGTTGACTAAAGATTTGTTGGCAAAATTTGAAACCATCATAGCACATATGATGGAATACCACATAGCACCATCATAAGACATATTCCCTCCCTTTGTTTCCTTTAGGAGTCCCACTTCTGCTTGTCTTTGATCAGCACGGAGATGCAGGCAGGATTATGTCTGGGACACTGAGACAACACTACCAGAGCTCGCTGAGCAGTGCAGGATCAGACAGTGGACTGGAGTCTGTCCACATGACAGAGTCAGAGACAGAGTGTGCTGCACCAGGACTCGGCACACTTGGGCCAGAGTGTGTTACAGCACATAGCGGGGTCAGTGATCTACACCACACAGATGCAAAATTGGTCAAAACAGAAAGTGATCTGAGCTCCGATGACATTGAGGATTTGATCAAGACCGAGTGCCTGGACGGTACAGAGCTGGAATATGGAAACCATCTGCATCCTGGCCAAATCAAGACCGAGACTGACGAAGGAGACTACATCAAAGAAGAGCAAGACAGCGACTTGAAGGATTTTCAACTTGTAACGATTGGATTTGACGACGTGAAATATGAATCTGATGAAAGTTTAGCGGGTGATGCCATGAATGATGTAGTGAATGGAGCTGGGGATGAATGCAAAGCACAGACTGAGCAATGGCAGAGTGAGGGAGAAGTGAGTCCATGTTCTAAAACTGATAACACAGAGACCCTTCAATGCGATAACCTAAACCAGCACTGTGAAATACAGGATTCAGGTAACCAGAGCAGCTTTGTACAGGATAGCATGGGTTTAGTTCATCCTGACAATTATATAAGATACAACTGTGGCCAATGTGGAAAGATTTTTACTCGGGCATTATGTTTGAAACAACACAAGAGAATTCATACAGTTGAAAAGTCCTACAAGTGTGACCAGTGTGGGAGGTGTTTTAAGCAGCCATCCCACTTAAATCAACATCAGATCATACATTCAAATGAGAAACCGCACAAATGTACCCATTGTGGGAAGTGTTTCAATCAGGCCGCAACCTTAAAACAACACCAGAGAATTCATACAAACGAAGAACCTTTCAGGTGTACCCAGTGCGGAATGGGCTTTAAAGAGGCGCAGAATTTAAAACGACACCAAAAACTTCACACGGGTGAAAAACCCTACAGTTGTCCCCATTGTGGGAAGTGTTTTAATCACGTGTCTAATTTAAACCAGCATCAGAGAATTCACTCAAATGAAAAAACATACAACTGCACCCAGTGTGGGAAGTGCTTTAACGAGGCGTCACATTTAAATCGACACCAGAGAATCCATTCAGGTGAAAAACCATACAAGTGTATCCAGTGTGGCAAAAGTTTTAATCAGGCGTCCAATTTAAAACAACACCAGAGAATTCATTCAAATGAAAAAACATACAAATGTAGTAAGTGTAGTAAATGTTTTAAACAGGCGTCATCTTTAAATAAACACCAGAGACTGCATAAATGAAGAAGGTCATTGGCAAGGACAACAAACACGTATTCGTTTGATTCACCATAACAAATGTGGGAAGTTTATTTTCAAGTTTCTATTGTCCAGCTCCACTGAGTCTTTGCAAAATAGCAACATTGTCAAGGCACCAGGATATTGATTTGTGTGGGGGGAATTGTAGCAAATTTCAGTTAAACTGTCAGAGATATTTATTGTGAGGAAACATTTTTCTTTTAAAATAATACCAAATTGTTCTCTTGTGTGGGGAGTTTATCAGAAGTTTATCAAATTTGTGAAAAAGGTGTAGAAATGTTTTGAAAGCTGAGATTTTGTAACAGGAAAATACATTTACATAGATGAGAGAAGGTTGAGTTGAATGTATTGCTGCACTGAATATTAATTCATCAGAGCAAATCAATTGGAAAAATAGTCTATTTCAGCTATACAACCACATAGATGAGAGAAATATATGTTTTCATACAGTACATCCCCAGGAAACTAATGGAAGTTGGAAATGTATGTTCTCGTATGTGATTTGTGAAATTTAAGTTGAATTTTCATTTTAAAAATACATTTGAAACCACACAAATATTGGACCTTGGAAAATGTATTATTTTTTTATGTAATTTCAATTGCCACTGTCCAACTGTAATGATAAAATGGCATCGGCACATTTGCTTATAATTTGTTTAAACTTTTCATATGGAAGCTTATGTTGTTGACTTAAGATTCTGAAAATACTTTCTACAATACAAGTTTTGTCATTCGACATGAAATTATTTTTCTTTAAAAAAAAATTATTAACAGCCCCCTGATCTGTAATAAATGCAGTGAAAATTTATTTGAGGTCATTTACTTAGCAATTTTTCACTCTGAATTTGCATTGTAAAGCATTCAGCAAGTATTGCATGCTTTTTTTGAGGCAGCATTTAAAAAATATCCTTTAAATTGAATTCATGATGTCTGCTTCTCTGTGAATCATGTGTTTGCACTTAACAAACACGCGTTTGCCCTATTTGAAGAAGCAAGAAGCACAAGCGCAGATTGATATTCTGGAGCTGCGCAGAGCAGTGCATATGCATAAAATGACATTTGCGCCGAAGTTGGTGTTTTTATCCATGTGTTTTTTGGACTTGCACTGTGTGGATGGAAAGGGGACTGGTTTGGGTCATTTTGGAGTGTGGACTGACTCAAATGCACAGCACAGTGGTATTTTAACAGAGGGGTCTGAATATTCCACCACCAGAAACCTGGTCTTCATGAAAACGCAACCGTGCACCAACACTACCAGTCCTTGAGTCCTTGGTAGGAGGTGATTATGAGAAAAATAAAGATCGTGTTGTGATGTCATCCACATAGATATTATTACAGTAACAATATATTTAGAATATTTATTCTGCACCCATTATATTCTATTATCAAATAAATGGTATATCAGTAACCATGTTTCAAATTAAAGCACACAAACAGCATGGAATTATTAATAATAAAGTATAGTTATGTCCTCAGCTAAGTAATTTCCCTCAGATAAATCGTGTCAATACAGTCCTACAATTCACACAGGCAAGGTAACATATAAACCAGTGGTTGGCAACTGGTGGCTGAATTAGTCACTTAAGCAATCAATCCTGGCCCATCAATAGCCTCCCATTTTTTTATCTTTTTGAATGGACCACACACAGAACAAAGAGCTGAGTGATTATAGAATGCAGCGATGAGCAGCATTTATGACGTTCAACTTCGCTCACGTGCTCTGCTATCAAGAATGGTTATTCAAAACACAAAATGACAATTTTTCATGAAGTGAAAAAGCAGTCTGTTTTTAAAAAGGCAGACGGAGGGAGAAAAAAGCAGTCAAGCTATTTATTTCAACAATTCTTTTCATTTTAATGGGTTATGCTAAAAAAAAAAATGCTTTGTGTGACAAGCCTTTGAGTACTTGACACATTTGACAAATGAAAAAAGTAGGCTATATTTCAAATAACTGGCCTCATTTCATTTGGCCGCAAAAAAGGTATTGTATAAGCCCAGTGTAGGTACCTGTGCTGAGACCTGGATTCCGGTTCGTAATTATACAGGCCAGCACCAAGGTGTATGCATCAGGTACCCTAGTAAACCCCGCCCAGGACCAAGCTGTACTCACCAGGTAACTTGATAAGCCCACCCAGCACAAGGTGTACACTTCAATTAACTTAGTAAACACTGGGGAACACACAGCAGATGAGAGCAATGCATTTGGCATATAGCAATGGCGCATAGGCTTACACAACAGCTGGACAAGCACTAATCATGACCCTTAACCTTTTTCCTCTTCATTAAATAATTCCTTAATTTATCTGCCAATTACATCGTCAAAAATGCTCCACGTACCCAGTGATTAATTATTAATTATCCCCAATGGTCAATATAACATTCCACGATATGCAACTTATTACTAACAGTTCAAAAGAAAAGCACCAAATATAATTTGATCTGCATGAATTTGCACATCTGAAGAATAGTCTACACAACAATGTTACTTCATGCCCCTATATTATATTGAACATGCCAACATTAGGGCCTAATGGCAAGCCAAGCAATTTACAATGTTTGCATAAAAGTAATGTAGTGATTCAAAATGTCTTCTTTCGGCTTAGACCTGGACATATCGATAGAAAATAACAGTATTGGTTGAGACCAGCAGTGCTTTTGTGTCCATGGTTAGTGCTAGATCTAATGGGGTGCAAGAACAGTTACGTGAACGAATGTAGGAAAACGTGGGAAACATTGCTTTGGAACAGTGCTTGTTTAGTTTCTGCAATATATATTGATCATTTTTATCATTTGCATCATATCAGTAATTTGGTACTCAGATTTTGGGAATTGTGTTTTACAGTTATACAGACTATGTGTTTTGTTCACTTTTTGAATTTTCTGTAACTAATTACTGAAATGACACACATGTACCCACTTTATGCTGCATACAGCGTTTATTTTGAATGACATGTAGACATGGATATATGCCAGACATCCTTTTTATAAGGTGTAGACATATACAAATGGACTGTATAGAATAACTGGGAATGTAATTACAAAAAATGTAGTTACAAAAGACAGAAATATCTAGCAAATGAAAGCATGTGAATATTAAAAGTATAATACTGACTACACATCTAACAATCCATTCCCAGAGGGGTCTCCAATTCTTCTGAGAACTTCTGTGAAATGGTTGTGCTCTCATTCCAGCATGCTACTAATGCTACTTGAAACATTTGCAGACATTTACCCACATTTTAGCTAAGAAATGTCATTTTTTTGCAAGTTGGAGTGCTGTAAGTATCCCTTTCATGTGGTATGCTCATCTGTCTCACCAAGTACAGCTATGTGCAGTTTCAGCCCTGCTTCAGAGCAGTAGTCTTAAAGACCAAAACATGTAAGAAGTGCCACCATTTTAAACATGTAACCATTTAAAAAAATTACAACATTAACAGATCCTGCTATGCAAATCTGAATACTTTGTACAATGAAATTAATAAAATATATATTGACATAGTGAACAACTTAACTTGCCCATGTTTATCCCAACCTTTTATTGCATTAGATTAGTATTGCCTTACATGAATAGCTCAAACTGAAATAATTTTCTGACTAAACACGTCAGAAGAACCCATGTCTGTAACAAAGATCTTAAGAGTAGACTTTCCTTTAGTGTTGATAATGCCAGGCCAGTACTCCATTAACAATGAGTGCGTGGGAGGGGCGCATGTGCTGCAGCAGCAATGCTCCTTCAGCAGGACGAGGGTGGCACAGAGGTCACTTGAGAGGCACAACTGGCGATTTCAAATTGGAGAGAAAAAACCCCCAAAACATTTTTGTCTGTATATGTGTATGTATTTGTGTGTGTGTGTGTGTGTGTGTGTATGATCGTTCAGCTGGATATAATACAAAATGGCTCCGTGAGGCGAGTTTTGAGAAACACTTGATTATGAAGTGTAAATCACGGGTACCTACCAACAGTGCACATTTCGTAAGGATCTCATCCAGTGGAAATTGTACCCTGTTCTTTTACACTTTTACTTTAGAAAATGAAAATAGCTGGAGAAGCCATGGGACCATGCTACATCTATGTCACTGCACTAGGTCTTCCCTGTAAATATTCTTCAGAGGACTACAATGTGGGTGTGTTTTTGTCTTCTGGGGTTTACAAACTTTCAGAAGAGACTATTTTGCATTAACCACTAAAATATGGCAAATGACAGTGATGCTAGCTTCGGGGTTCAGCTGTGACACATAACGCGACACACACCCCCTCATTTGTCTTCCCTGAACGAAGAAGAAAGTGTTCATTTGCAGGGAATTCAACTGTAGTCTGAAACATATTGCATTGAAAGTGAAAGCATCCAAGTCATCAAAGCAAACTCCTGAATTACAGGAATTCTAAACTCTGCTTGTAGTAACCACAATCACACTGCTATGTGTAGAAACCAAATAAAACACATTTTCGTAAACCAGAAGCAATCATAATCAGCAACCGACACTAGGATGGCTAGTAGCGATGCTGCTTTGACAGGCTATACAAAAAAGGTGGTTACTCCATATATATATAAAGGTGAGAACTTAAGGGGCGAGAAGTATTTACCCTCTCTAAAATGTGACATCATGTCACAACTTTTTATTTCAGCTGCCATCAGACATTGGTTATTAAACCCCCCAAAAACATTCCAGAATGTTCCCTATTGTTCTCTTGGTAGAAAAACTACTATATTGTTTTTCTACCAAAACATCTCCGACTAGACGGAATCTCTAAGTTATGCACCACTGGCCCATTTTCCTAAAATGACAGCAGACAAAATCATTTGAACTGATAAAATACAATAAATAATTACAAAAACATGTTAATATCATAAATACAACGTATGGGAAAAGTTAGTGGTTGACTGAGTTATCTGCAAACACGAGGACTACAGAATCACCTCCTTCATACAAACTGGTAACACACATTTTCAAACTTCAACTTCATTTTTAGAACCTGGACATATCCTCCACCCAGCAACCAATATCATGTCACTCCAAAGCCTCAGTGGAATCTTGTATGGTGGAATTCTGCTCTTATAGATCAGTTTTGACTATTTGTATGGTCTGAATTCAATCAACATTTGACTGAATTGAATGAACTGATTTGAGTAAACTCACAATTAAATTAATGCCAGTGTGGTTCAATGACCAAAATGAATGATTTAAAAAAATAATGCATAAATTTGAAATTCCTATTATGGACACATGCTGACTGAATTCAGGCCTATGAGTATGTTGATTTCTTAAGTGTGCCATTGTTTATCACCATGTGAGCACCAAGGCGATGCTGTTATTAGATGTTTTATATGTTCATGTTTATATCATCTAGTTATTTTCCTCTACAGATTTGCTGGTATGCACTATGGGCCCTATTGTCAGTGTCCAACTGCCTGATTAACAACCCCTGAACAGGAAATATGTGTGCAAAAATAAGGAGTCTGAAAATTCAAATAATCAGATTAGGTGATAAAGTAAACTGAACTCTAACCGAGGGAGGGATTTGTGGGCACGTCTTCAGGTGGTGCCCTTGTGAATCCATGCAATCCTATTAAAATCATAAAAAAGCTGACTTTGCGACAGATTACTGGACAGCGTTCACTTTTATGGATTTTCACCAGAATGTTTTCTCTGGTGCACAATGAAATAGAATGCACGTTTGAAACACTTCCCGCAATGAGTACACTTGTACATCCTTTCGCCAGAATGGGTTCTCTGGTGTTTGTTTAGGTACGACGGCAGGGTGAAACACTTGCCACACTGCACGCACTTGTGCGGTTTGTCTCCCGAGTGAATCTGCTTGTGCTCGGACAGATGGGAGGATCTCGTGAAGCACTTCCCACACTGGATGCACTCGTGGGGCTTCTCGCCCGAATGCATGATCTGGTGCTGATTTAAATGCGACGCCTTATTAAAACACTTCCCGCACTCCGCACACTTGTACGGCTTTTCACCCGAATGAATTCTCTGGTGCTGATTCAAAGTGGACCCGTGATTGAACGACTTTCCACACTGGGTGCACTTGTACGGTTTTTCGCCCGAGTGAATTCTCTCGTGGACGTTTAAAATAGACTCTCTGTTGAAGGACTTTCCACACACCGTGCACAAGTACGGCTTTTCATTGGAATGGGTCCGCTGGTGTGCATTTAGATTGGACACAGTTTTAAAACACCGTCCGCACTGGACACACTTGTGCGTTTTCTCCAGTGAATGGTGCTTCTGGTGTTGGTTTAAAATGCGCAATTGGCTAAAGGACTTCCCGCACTGAGTGCAGGTGAAAGGTTTTTCACCCGAACGATTTGTATGTTTTAGGATTACTTTGTAAGTAACGGCTAAACACTTACTTCCCTGGACCAAGCTGCTATGACTTGCTTCATGTATTTCATAGTGCTGATTTAAGCCACAACATTGTTCTGACTGTAGGTCGTTCATTATGACCTTGTTTTTATAACGTGCCTGTAGCCCTCTGTCACACTGCCACGGCTCAGTCTCAGCTTCACAATCAGCCCCGTCTCCATCCACCACAGTGTTCAAACTCACGCCATCGCTCGCTACACTTTCACCAGATTCACATTTCACTTCATCAAATCCAATCTTCACAAGATTATAATCCTGTAAATCAGCCTGGTCCTGTTCTACGTTAACACAGTCCCCGTCATCGATCTCGGTTTTAATCTGGTCAGGATGTAGATGGGTTACATATTCCATCTCTGTACTGCACTCTGTAGACATTTCCCATTCTGCCTTAACAACACCACCGATGTCGCTTTCAATTTTCCTCAATGATCTGGCGGTATTGTGTTCATCACTGACCCTGCTGTGTGCTGTAACACACTCTGGCTCTAGTGTGTTGAGTCCTGGAACAGCACACTCTGTCTCTGATTCTGCCATGTGGACAGACTCCAGTCCACGGAGTTCCTCTTCTTTCTGTCTGATCCTGTGCTGCTCAGTGAGCTCTGGTAGTATTGTCTCAGTGTCCCAGACAGACTCCTGCCTGCATCACACTGCTGCTCAACAGTGTGCAGATGTGGAACTCCTGGGAAGAAACAAATAGAGGTAATAAAGACTAAATACAACTATTGCTATTGCATCAGCTGGGCGTAGGGTATTTGGTACCGTCCTGTGAGTAGAACTTTAGATCCACTTCCATCAACTAAGCACGAAATTGACTTTCTCGTGAAATCGTACTAGCAGCACATGGTGGCCTATTAACTGACTTTACATTGGTGTGTCTGTTTCACTAACCGTGTACCGTACATGTACCGTGATCTGGTATAGAATCCTGACTGCCGGTGCAGTTTACAGTACTAGCAAATAATACGTAGGTACAATTAAACATAATTGGTATATTTAAAATATGAATATTCAACAAAATGATTGCATTAACGTGCGTACAGTATTAACAAGTCTAAACAACTTCTCGTCATGTTTTGGAACACGCAATGAGGTTCAAAGACACCATGATTATGTCTGGAAGAAAGTATTGGTCGCCTAGATAGGCATAAAATATATTAAAAACATTCCTACTTATAACAGACATCTCAACAATTATTTAAGATGCTATTTACGAATGTACAATTTTGCCAAACATACTTTCACTGTAGGAAGCATTCACTGAATAATTTATGAGCGATATAATTTATCCCTGTTTAATTAATCGAAACACTCATTCACAATACATCAGCTAAACTTCTTATGATAGATGCAAACAAACTCGAATGCTAATAAGATCGCTTTGAAATATGAAATCTTACCAAATTAGCTAGGTAGCTATACCTTTGATATGGACGTAGCGCAGTTGTGCCTACTTGCAGTCCGAAACATTGTAGCAAGCAAGATATCTAGCTACCTAGCTAGCGGTCTAGCCATGTCATGACATGAAAGAACCCAAATCCAGTACATAGGCGTTCCCTGACTGGTTGCAAACTAGCATCGAAAATGAACGCAACGGCTAACGTTCTAGAGAGCAATATATTTCAGAACGGTTGCAGTCTGACAACAAGTTAGCAAGCTAAATGGCCTAACGTCAGTTAGCTAACTATAAAGGTAGCTAACATAGAAGCGCTAACTTGCGAAACAACACGAATGAACAGCAAATAACAACCTCAAACAATGAATATACCAGAGTACCAGTAATAGCATACTAGGTGGTAGTGCCCTCGCCGTTCAACTGTTTTCAGTCGCATCTTTTGTTTGTTTTCAGTGCATCAGCAGCAAGATTGGCAGCTAGCGCAGTCGCAGGCCAGCGTGTGATGTCACCGCTGCAGCTGGAACACTACGTTTGGCGTCAAAAGATGCGGCAGCTAAAACACCTTTGGAAGATATATCGTCCGAAGAACTGCTGCGATGGAAGAATTTATTCCCAAAGCCATTTCTGTCTATTTCAATCAATCAATAAATCAAAAATAAAGAAAAGTCCCACAACCAGCCGTGGAGACATGTATTTATTATATATCAGGCTAACGAAAACGGGTTTCACTTAAATTGAGCCTACACTTACGCTCGTTTTTTTCAACATTAAAATGAAATCTGGAGAATTGTACATTGGCATGGAATAGGGTCACCAAATTTAAACAGGACAAGCAGGGGGCGAGGTTTTATATCCGTACAAATTAGAACTTTATTTAAAATGCGGAAATAATGAAAATAAAGAAGCGAGGGGGATCTGAAAAGACGTTTATTGTAATAATAAAATACTGGTTGTTATTATATTAAATTGCGGGACTGTCGTTGTAGAACTTGGGACGAGTCAAGATAAGGGACTGTCCCTCTGCACAAGATTTTGAATGTGCGTGTACCTTCTGTTAATCTAATTGTTTAACATATAACCTACGACTTGGACGTTACTTTGACGAGGCAAGTAATTTGGCTCGTGATAAATGTTGCATGTTGTAGTTACTTTGTCCCATTCTTGTAATACATTTTGAGCTATTGTCAGTAAAGTGTTTTTCTGTTCCTGACCTTTATTTATTGAAGATAGCCAGTGGATTATGGCACTTTCTGTAGTACCAAATTATTATTTTTAGATAGGGGTCCCCACAACCAGATTCATTGACACCATTCCATGTTCTGTTGGGGAATGACCTTTTCCATCTCACCCTTTATAAATTATTCATAAATCATCGCATAGAAATTGACAGTGTTGGGTAGTAATGGATTACATGTAATCTGGATGATGCAATCAGAATACAATAATGAAGTACTTAGCCCAGGACACCTTAAAAATATGGGCAATCTGATTTTATAAACATAATAAACATGTTTAATAAAACATATTTAATAAACATATTTGACATACTTAACCTTTTCAATCCTAACCAGTAATGTAGTTAGACCTATCCAAAATGTCACTTTAGTGCAGTACCTCCCCATCCCCACAAGATGTCACCATCCAGTTGAGGATTGGCTTTACGAGTTGATGAGTTTCAAATAGTTACTGGGATGCAGGTAGCCAATTCAAGAAACAAGAAGCCTGTTTGCTAGCTGTATGTTTTTCAAAAGATATACATTTGATAAGTACATAGCCTGTAATTAAGTTAAAAGTAATTAAACAGCTTTAGAATGGAAAGAAAATATATATTTGCAGAGAATCAAATGACATGTCACACTCCCTTGATATCAGATTTGGGCAGTAATAGATTACATACTGTATAAATCAGGATTATGTAATAAGATTAGTAACTAATCAGCTCAGGTTACTTTTTTTAAAAGTGTGTAGTCAGATTTAGTTACTTCTCAAAGAAGTGCTGATGAAGGTTTGGATTACTTAATTAAATACCATTATTAAAATGTAATAAACCTCATGTCTCACTGATGGCTCTGTCAGCAGTGCAAGTAATTTATTGCCATTTTGAGCAATACATTTGTTCTGATGAAGACTAGAGGGTTGAAATGTTAACCAACCGGTTAAATAAATCATTATACTTTATGTTTGGAGCATCAAATAAGTGTGCGAGTCTTACTCTTTCAATTATTTTTCAAAATAATTAATTAAAGATTTTTCCCCCTCCATTTTGTCTCCCAATTTGGTAGCCACTATTTTTTTGTACTCTCTATTGATTCAACTATCCCCCCCACAAATCCACCGCCTGCAACTACAGGACCAGCCACAACTCTGGGACCGGCAGTAACAAAGACGCCCAACAGTCTCCTTTGAGACGGAAGTCCACTGTGATGCCGATACACACAGAGATGCTTTCTGTGTATGCCGCGAGCCCAAGTTCTGGGCTTGTCAACATTTACTAAATTATAAACCCTATGGTAATACCATAACTGGTTCAGTAATAGTGTGCAAATGTATTATTGAAGACAAGAAAGACTGGTACCATGAAAATATTCCAAATTTACTCAAAAAATTAGTTGAATTAAAACATTGTTTGTATTAATTTACTGTTAATAGGGATACATCGAATTATGGGCTAGATAACATTCAGACATTTTATTAAAAATATTCAATTAGGATTTCTTCCAGTTAAAATGCTTAGAAATAAACATATATGTCAGCCACAGCAGATTTCACTCCTATACAGTTTGAGTTTAACAAAGCAAGTGTAAATATATCTAAGTATGTATGCCTGGGCTAAATCTACATGAATACCAACAAGCACTGATCCAGGGTCAGATAACTCAACTGTAACCCTAACCCAACGCAACATCACCCATACAAACAAGAGTGATGTGTAATAAAACACATCGCTAAATCAACTAATGCTGTGGAAATAGTCTACAGTCAACGTGGGTTAGTGATGCTTTTAAGCTTCAAAACATGGCAAGCTGTAGCTTCGGTGCCAGTATCATGTTCTTCTGAGACCTCAACACAGTAATGCAACAGATCTGTGACACCTCTACGGCTTGGTCCCAATATGTTGACTGACCCAGGATCGGTGAATTGAGACCTCACCACCAGTAATGTAACATATCTGTGATGCCTACGGATTAGCCCAGTATGTTGACACTGACCCTGGATCAGCGTGTCGAGACCTCTACAGGTGTCGGTTATTGCTGCTCAGGAGTTTGGGGTAGGACGTCCCGATGGAGTGACCGTGACGGTACACCACCACCTCCAGCTGGTACTCGTCCACGTTCACCACTGCGTGGGTCGACCTCCCGTTGGACACGAGGAAGACAATGGTGAAGAGGGCCACCTCAAATTCGGGGCTGACCCCGACGAAGCAGCTGCCCACAGGTTTGACCAGGCCGTTCCAGCTGAACTGCACGTTGAGGACGTGGTCATTGTCGTCCGGCTGCGGGCGGGAAACCAAAGGCGTTGTTTAATTGGTAAAACGGTCAATCATTTTATACAGGGGTAAAGGATTATGTTTGTAAAAGCTGTCTTTAAAAAACATATATTATTTCAGATTTCCCCCCCCCTATTTTCTCTCAATTTAGTGGCCAATCATACCCTCTTCTAGTTCAACTACACCCCCCAATCATATTCTTAAGCTGTGCTCGCTACAACCATAGCTGTCAATTCGGGAGAGCGTAGAAACGCTCCTCTCCTCTGAAACACGGGATGTCAGCCGCCACTTCTTTTCACACCATAGTCTACAAGTTAAGCTTGCACAGACATGAGTCGGAGGAAGACACTGGGGGGATTCTGGGGTGCCTGATTGACCAGCGGGGGTTTTCTGGAGAAAGCTAAAGGGTGCTTGAAAACTAACCCCAGGTAAAGTTTTTTTAATGAACATCAAGTACACATAAAGTCAATGGGCCTTAAAAGCCTGGTTTATGGATCTCTGGGATATTGCCAACTAATAGAAGCAACTTCGGTGCCTTTTAAACTCAGATGGAAAATGTTTTGTTTAAACATCTTCTTCCTCAGAGGGTGTGGCAAAGCGAGACCATTTCATGCCTCCTCACCATTACTGATGGGGGAAAGGGGCTTTGTGAAACCAAAAATTGGTGTTATCAGTGACTCACTGATTTGAACCAATCAAAGTGTTTTGTTAAGTAGAGCAAAGCTATTTGATTTGTGTATGCAAATGAGAGACAGACAGCACGTGGTAGCTCTGTCTGCTGTGGCACTCACCTTGTCATTGTGGCTGGCTTTGTAGCCCTTGTAGTCCAGGTGCTTATGTTTCTCCTGCAGGTAGAACTGGACCCAGTTGTGGAAACCCAGGATCTCCTTGCCGTACTTTGTCTCTCCAACAAACACATGCTCAAACCCGCAGGAGTCCTCACTGCACAGAGCAGAAGAGACAGAAAAACCAAATCAGGGATGTGACAGATACTGACAATACATGCTGAGGGACGTACATTAACTAAGATTTGTTACATTAACTTGCAGACAAGCACGCACTCTCCTGTCTGGATTGCACCTGAATGGCTGGTTCTAGCATTGTGAAAATTACACACTGCAAACCTGCATACAGCATTCACTGAAATGACACGACATACAATGAAATTACACACTGTTCATTTAAACAATATGATGTACAATGAAATGACACAATGAATGCAGGACTGAAACATAGCACAGTACTCGGCGCAATAAGATTTGTGACACAGTCACACCCACCCTCCGCTCCGGTCTCTGTGGTAAAGACGGAACCAGATGTCATAAAGCTGGTTCTTAAACAGCCTTAGGTCTGACCGCGACTTCCCCTTACTAACCAGGTAGCTGTGAGCACGCTACAAGACAAAACACACACACCTTACTGACCAGATGCAGGTAGTGAACAAAAAAATAGAAACACCTTGGAAAATGGAGAATGAGTATGTGCAAAGCAGAGACAACTACGCCGATGAGGCTCATCCATTAATTTAGCAAATAGCATCCCAGCATGCTCAGGGTCATGTATAAAAAAGCTTGACATGCCTTATTTGGACATATTTCAAGTAATATTACATTACATTACAGGCATTTAGCAGATGCTCTTATCCAGTTTCACATTTCTTTACATACAATCCATTTATACAGCTGGATATTTACTGAAGCAACCCAGGTTAAATACGTTGCTCAAGGGTACAACGGCAGTGCCCCCACCTGGGAGCGAACCTGCAACCTTTGCATTACAAGCCCAGTTCCTTAACCATTATGCTAACACTGCCGCCCATACAATGTTGTAGAGGTACAGTACAAGTCCAGTTGAGGTACATTACAAGTGTAGTGCTGCGATGGTACAGGCATTGTAAAAGTTACCTTCATGACCTCTGTTTCCAGGATGGAGTCCAGAAAGCGGTAATTCTCCGCCAGCTCGTCTTCAGTGACGGACTCAGACACACCCGTGGACATCTCATAGTTGTCCAGCAGGTTCATGAAGTCTGTGGGAGGAGTACAGGGCACTCATTCATTAATTCCTTTACCCAGTCAATCATTAACCCACCCTCCCTTTAATCTTTCACTCACCCATTCATTCTGACTATTCACTCATTCATCAATACAATGATTAAAATGAATTCCTTCAAATTCCCCTAAGAAAAGTAATGATTAAAGGGTAACCTCTAAGTGCAGGTTTCCCACTGCAGCCTGGGTTTAAGCTCCATTAAACTATACTGCCTGGCCGGGAGTGTAGTTTAATAGTTCAGAACAGTGACCTGAGCATGTTTGAAGGCTCATGCAAAGATCAGGAAAAACCTGGCAAGCTAAAGGGAATTATACATAAAGGGTCCATTGATTTCTATTCATTAGGGAGGGGGAATTTCACATTCTGATGTCAAAGCAAAATATTCCTGTGGAAGAACATGGAGATTTCTCCGCCGTGAAAACAGCTTTGTCATAGGCCACATAATACATTTGAGATTTGTCCACTTGAAGTGCAAATGCACACCCCTCTATCAAAGTCCAACATAACAGATCCAATTATGGTTTTCTTACACACAATGTACCCGTCCAATATGAAGAGGAGTGCAGCCACATTTTCAATTAATAATTACACACAAAAATTAAATAAATAAATAAAAATAATCAAGAAACAAAATCAGAATCACCCACGTCAAGTCAAACTCTCTTAATTCCCCTTCTGTATAACAGCATGCGTATGACAAAGTTGGTCACATGACTTACGAGAGTAGGTCTTCATGCTCTTCAGTTTGCTCTCGTCGACATAGGAGAAAAGTGGCGACTGGGCATGGTCCCTGGCATTGTTACTGCCGTGGGGGACATAGCCGGCCTTTCCCTACACAGGCACGCACGCACACACACACACACACACGAATGCACACACAAATGCATGCATACGCACATGCATGCACACATACAGAGGAATACAAAAAAGACACATGAAGATTTACACACAGACACACATATCAAGAGTGTGCACACACATGCGCCATTACTGTGCCATCCATCTGGTCAACAGTCCTGAGGCATTAGCATTCATGACAAGAAGATGAACAGTGTCAGGTCCTTTGCAGAGGCCTAAAGATGGGTCTGGGCAGATGGTGAGTCCCCCTTTTCCCTATCTTGGGCATCCATAAATCAGGATGTCAAACGGTTTCTTGCGCAGTGCACAACATCAGGTGAGTCCCCTCCTTTTGAAGAAGGAAGCTAATTAGTGAAATCACTATCTTGGGTTGCATCCATATAAATGATCCCTCATTTACTCAAGTGTTTCCTTTATTTTGGCAGTTACCTGTATGTGAAGGGCTAAACCACTGTGAGACTTGGGAGGGATGTGTGGTCTACAAGGGAAGTGAACAAGAGAACCACACCTGCAGAGAGATGGTGTAGTCCGTCCCAGCCTTCAGGCGGTTAGTGTCCAACTTCCAAAGCTCATTCATAATGGTGGAGAGCTCCTGGTCCACAGGCTGACTGTAGTGCAAGAGTGCGTAGTGAGTCAACCTTGACTGTGATCAACACATTACTCAAAGACCAACAACTTGTGTTGGAGGGTGACAAGACAAAAATGAGATGGTTTTCAAACCTGTAAACGTCATTCTTCGATAAACATGTTCGCCATTTGAAATTCATTAAAATTCAATTTATGATAGCTTGTAAAGAAAATTATCAAATACCTCCACAATTCTGAGAAAAGGGTATGAAGTCAGTAATATATAACCATTATGCAATGTGATTCATGGAAATTACACAAAAGAGTGAATGATGCACACAACATTTGCCCACCCTAAAAAAGTTATGCAACCATAATCGTAATGACACATGTTGAGTCATACAATGCACATTTTTTTAAATTCATTTTTAATGACCTTTTAATTCAACATAAATCTCTTGGGAGTTGTACTACATTCAAGTTAATCTTTCCTTCATCACATTAGTAGACGCCTTCAGAGACAACTTATATTTGTCATTTTATCCAATATTAAAGTGTCACTCTACGATGTGCATTCAGATGCTGTTAATAGTTATACTGACCCCAAGCAGGGCAGATCTCTACATTACAGATTTCATAACTTAATCCCAGATGTTTAATATTTCAAGATGTTCATTGGCTTTCAGAATTTGTATGCGTGGTGGGCCTCCACGGACAGCTGAATTGTATCTGAAACCTTTATTGTGGGGGCGTGAATTGAGGAAGCACTTAAAATACAACTGAGGGAACAGTTTGTGCAGCTGGCTTACAGTCAAAGCAAACACTTTCCCTGTAGTTCATATTTGAATGCTTTTCAATTTTAAGACAAAAACAGAATTAATTACCTTTCTATAGTCCTATACAACGTAACGTGCTACACGAAAACTGCAATGTAAACTAGGGATCGTTTTTTCGTATGGCAACTTTAAGAACTAAAGGTTCTGTATTTTATTCTTCTCGGTTTTTTATACAACGCGAGTTGGCTCAGGTCCTGTGTCCAGGGCTCTCGCCAAGATTTGATTCCAACATGCTTGTGTAGGTGTTGTCAGCAGCTGTGGAAACCCGCAAATCCCATGGGGGTTGGTCAGAACTTGTAGACAACACCCTCTTTGAGTTAAAACATTCAATTGATATGTTTAACATATCACAGCGGAGTTTTTCTGTAAATCAGAATGTGTTACTAGATTACGGTTAAGGTATTTGAGGGATATAAACCACGCAACGACAAACAATTCGTGTTCAAAAACTTGAATATGAATATGTTCCTAATTGTGTAGTTCTTCGTCGCGGTAGCTACTTACCTTGACGCATCAAGATGTGTGAGAGTGACCGTTATCAATATGAAGAGGAGTGAAAAGTCTCGCCAGCAACAACTGCAAATTAAAGACAAATATTGTAAGAATCCAACGTTCGTCGCGCTATTGCAAGAAATAGGCTACTGATGAACTAGCAAGAAACGTTCGACGTTGGGCCTTTCCGTTTGACTAATTGCACCGAAAACCATACCACTGCACCAAATAATTACGTTTAAGAGAAATATTTATGTTGTTTGAAAAAGAGTGTTTATGTCTTACAAGGTGAAAATAGTCAAAAACATTCACAAACTGCAAAGTTAACACAAGTACATGATGTCGTTTGCAATGGAAGCTTCGTTGATTTTAAAGAAATAACGCATAACAAAATGTAAATTCCAATTTCGAAAACGTGTGGTTAGCCTTTCAATCTGTTCGATTTACGGTTTCACCACTAGCTGGCTGCATTCTCAAAGAATGTGAGTTTCGTCCAATTCTTTAATTGAGACAAGCTAGGCGTGAAAGCAGAAAAAGCACAAACCGAAGGAGAGGAAAAATATCTCGCAGGAAAAATACTGCGAGATAAATCTCCCAAAATACTTTTGTTAAAATTCAACAAAATAAACGCTACTTCAATCAACAATGCATGTGTATACAAAACTAAATTGGAAACACATGGCATTTACATTAAAACACAAAAAACATGCAGGAAGTACAATATCTTTAACTTGATGCAATCGGACTCATCTGGTTCAATGCAGTGATATGAAAGGTAGCAGGAGTATACAACGATCTAAGAAATAAGAAATTGAATCAGTAAAAATATTGTCATACCTTCGTGCCATTGTACTTCAGTTTACTTCGAAACACAAAGGCAACTTTGCAAGCAGCAAGATGTAACCCTACTGTATCTGGTCATTTGTTTTTTGGGAGGAGGACTCATATTGTCCAATTATAACGGGTAACATAGCTAACACGCCCTCCAGGCGTTGGACGGATCGTCACATCATGATGGGATTGGCTAACTGTGTTCCAAAAGGTGTGGCGCCTCGCCGCACAGCCATTTGGGGTCTGGTTTGACTTGTGGGTTGTCAGACATGTCAAACCATAGTCAAACCCCTCCTCCGAAATGTTTTTATTGGTCTAATTGTAATGACGTACTTTTCCGCTCGTCAGTGTCAACAGGAAGTATATTTTTCAAGCATGGCGTGAAGATGATGGCGGCAAGTGCAAGCCTTAAGAGATTTGAGACTGTATTTTGAGGTAATAATATTGTTAATTTAAGTATCTGTCCACGAAAAACACAATTTCTGTGTACAATTTTCCATAGACTTGTCCGGCTAGCTGCCGAAATTTTTGAGTGCGTGAAATATTTGACGAGTGCGTTAAGGTCCTCTAACAAAATAACTAGCTAGCTGGCCAGCTTTTTTTTTTTTTACAGGTCTCTTTTTATTTTCCCTCCTGTTTTGACCATAAGAGGAGGGTCCTGACAAATGGGCTAGGCCTACAAGACAAACTGTTTTTAGTTGAATATATGTATTTAATTTAATAATATAAAATAAAGAGTTACAGATGTGTCCTACTTCCTTAAGTATCTGGAACTCTCGGAGGGCTCCAACACCATTCTTCCATGAGAATTCCGTCCTTTGGTGTTTTGGTGATGGTGGCGGAAAACTCTCAGATGCCGCTCCAGACTGAGATGACCATGGAATATAGTTGACAGTCAGGGTTGGGTTGTAACGGAATGCATGTAACGGCGTTACGTAATCAATACAAAAATCAAGTAACTGTATTCAGCTCGCGTTATATTTGAAAAACGAGTAATCTGAATACAGTTACTTTAATAAACCTGAAGTGAATACATTTTGGAATACTTATTGGAATTCTTGGTGGAAAGTTTTCCTTACAAACATGAATGAGCTGATATTCATTACTAAAGCTACAGCATGAAATTATCACGCCTACATGATTATCATCACACAGCTCACGAAAACTACCGCCGCTGCACAGAACCCAAAAAAATTCGTTAAAAAAAAGCGTTAAAAAAAAAGAAGCGCGCGCCCACACTCAGAGAAACATTGACAGCGACAAGAAAAGTCAGCTTTCAGTTCGTGGCGTTATCGACACCATTTCCAGTTTAAACAAGACCAAGAAGACCATGGGAAAATCTGTCGGTCCAGTGTACCTTGTGTCTTCCAGGAATAAAGATGCTGTCGGCATCAAAGGACTCGACTTCGAATCTTAAAAAGCACTTGGAGTAAGTCAACGTTAGCTAACCTTCAGCTTAATGAACACAGTTCTGCAGTAATTTACTGTTACCTGACCTTAGCCTACGGTTTGAGGCATCGCAATAACTGCTCTGCTAATTTTATTCTGCTTTCTTTATTGTTGAAACGATGACATTTTTAAAAAAAAATTTTTAATATATTTTTTCTGATATTCTTTTAATTTTTCCCAGTATTCTCCCTATTTGGTAGCCAATTGTACCCTACTATACGTCAATTACGTTATGCACTGCCGAGCATTCACCGCTACACAGCCCGCCAACACTGGCACTTTTCTAAGCCATATCCCTCACAAGTCGCTGTTATTCCAGTATTTCAGATGTTGTGTTTGAGTTATGCTCATGATGAGCCATTAAAACAGTAAAATAACTTGCCTTTCAGTTTCCCATTGCTTTTTATTATGATTAATTTTTAATCTGTCCATTCTAATTCCATAACATGTTAATGATGATGACTAAAACAAAAAATGCAGATACAATGTTGCATATATTTAGCTAAATTGACATCTCAAATGTATTAGTATTTATTATTAAATGAACAGATGCTGACCTGACCTCTACACAGTGGAAAGTTGAACATGACATCCTTTTTCAAAGTGTAATGCATAATAACTATTTAAATGTATTACTGATAAAATAAAAAAGTGAACATGGCCTGTGCAAAAGTTTGAGCACCCTTTTAGTACTAAGTAGCACCACCTTTGGCTATATAACAGCTTCCAAATGTCTCCTGTACCCCAAAACATACCCATCTGTGATGGAAAAAGTAAGTATTCCAAAAGTATTCTAAAAGTAATCTGAATACGTTACTTTTTTGAGACATGTAACTGTATTCGTATCTGATTACTTTCAGAGCCCTGTAATCAGTATTCAGGCACTAATTACATTTACAAAGTAACCCTCCCAACCCTGTTGACAGTGCTTTCATGCTCATCAAACCATTCAGTGACCACTCGTGCCCTGTGGGTGGAGGCATTGTCATCCTGGAAGAGACCACTGCTATCAGGATAGAAATGCTTCACCATAGGATGTAGATCATCACTCAGAATCGATTGTATTTATAGGTGTTTACCTTGCCCTCTGAGGGGCACCCCACACCAAAACAGAGCCTCAGACAATGCAATTACCTGTATCACTATCTGTTTAAAATAGGCCATAGTGAGGCTATGCATTTATAACTATTATGAATCTGAAACGCATACAGTACATCAAGAAGCCAGTTTGTTTCTCTGACTTGCATACAAACAAACAAGCCTATTGAGTGTTTAATAATGGCAAGATGGGTGCCTCCTGCGTGGTCCAGTGGTTACAATGTTCAACGCTGGCCACGGCGACCGGGGTTCGATTCCCCATCGCGCCAGAGTCGGCTCTGGCCGGGAGTGCCACCGGGGGCGGCGGTTTGCTGTCCGCCCCAGGGAGGGGGGAGGGAAGCCGACAGGATGTTCGCTGCGCACAGGAGTGGCTCTGCAGTACCGGGTTACGGTCAATGGCTTGGCAAGTGCTGTCTCGGAGGAGATGATACTTCGCCTTCGTCACTACCAGTCACAGGGCTACGGCAGTGAACTCACATTACAAGGGGGGGATTGACTTGAAAATAGTGGGTGTAATTGGCTACCAAATTGGGAGAAAATGGGATAAAATCTGAAACAAATTCTTTAAATAAAAAAAAGAAGAATGGCAAGATGTCCTGAGGCTCTGGTCAGAAAGAGGGTCTGTTTATGGCCGGAAAAGGAAGACCAATAACATAAAGCGGGCAGTCTGTCAGCAGAACACAAGACAGGTCATAGGATGCGACCTTAGCTGACTTCACCCTATTCACTATCATCATCTTTTGAGTAATTATATCACATTTATATCATTATATTATATTTGACTCCACATTTTCAAAACCTATTTCAATAGTTATTACATTAAATAGCTGTGATGGATTGGTGACCTGTCCAGGATGTATTCCTACCTCTCGCCCAATGAATGCTGGGATAGGCTCCAGCCCCCCACACAACCCTAACCAGGAATAAGTGGGTTAGATAATGAATGAATCAATCAATTATATTAAATATAAACTCTTTATGACAAACTATGTAAGGCCTGCTGATGTTTTTAAAATATTCTGGGAGCCCCCAAGTAGCATAGTCAGTAAAGACACCCAGGAGCCAAAATATGCTCATATATGGGCCTGTTGCTTTGGTTACTGGAAAATAACTTTGCAGAGTGTCTGGTGTGGAAACACTTGGAAACAGATCATTCTGAAAACACACAGATGGTTCTGCTGAAATTAACTTTATTGACCTCTTAATGATGCATAAAATGATGCACAGTACAAATAGGCTCTAGCAAGATAGTAAACAAGAGTTGGATAACAACATATTGGTGGCAAACATTGCATTAAAATGTGTCAAATATGTTCTTGTTTCACTTAGGTAAAAGGTTAAAAGGCAAAATTACCAAATGAATGATATCATTATATTTGTAGCACCCAATTATGGACATAGGAAAAATAATAAATGAGTAATTAAAATGGGGGTGGGGGAGTCTGTCATTTGTCAGTTCACTACACAGACAATGACAAATTAAACAAAAAAGCTTTAACAATGAGCAATGAGGAATTAATAACTTGAGATTATTTATTCTTATGACTTCTTCAGTAGAAAATGCATACAAAAATAAAGAAACATGATGTACTTTTGTAGAGTACTACAAATAGTCAATGTTTCTTTGGCACGTTTACAGTTTGCTTCACCAACTGAATTATTTCCCCAAAGACTTTGGTACCATTTACGTGGGCCAACACTCCTCATGGAAAAGTGATGTCAACATACAATTTCAATTTAGTGTAAAATATGATATTCAAAATGTAGGGAATGTACCATACATGAATATCCACCAAAACATGCTGGATGGTACTTATATTATTTCTTAAAGTCACTGAACCAGTTTCACACCTGTTAACCTGTTTCCACCATCTTAACATAGGTGGAGTCGACATGAAGTGGAGCAGAGGCCTGTATGAAAGCTTCACATCATCTTAGACGGAGCAAGAGGGAGTAACCAACCACAATAACGCCATCCGGTTTGTTATCCACAAGAGCAATGAAGCATACCTTATGTATATCTTTGGTTGGCGACAGTGTTACAAAAACACAATGCTTTTGGATGTATTGTATGGCTCTTGCCCAATCATGTCCTTACAGGTGAGGGGTGGAGTTGACACTGTCACTTTCATTCACAGCACTCCTCTGGCAGTGCCCACACACACTGGAGTCCTCCCCTGTCGGGTCAGCATTGGGCGAACACGTGGGCGTCTCTGTGAAGAACTCATCCTTCTTCAGCAAGCTCTGGGACATGTACAATAAGCACAACAGCTATAAGTTTCCTAAAACCTCTGAATCCAAGCATTTTTCCTTTAATGAGTGCATTTATTCATTAACAGTGCTGAAAGAAGTTCAAGTTGAGCTGGATATAAATGGGTTTTAAGATGAGCACAAAATGCTCACTCCACAAAATTGTATTTTCGTATCACACGTCCTCATTACTCTCCCAAATTGCTACCAACCATACTTTGGTCCATCTTAGTTACACACCCTTTAATGATTGGCACAGAAAGGGCTTGAACTGTTTGAGAGATTTGTTTATTGATGATCGATTTAGCCCTTTTGACCAATTATTCCACAAGTACAATATTCCATACTCCCACCCACACACACCCCAAACAGGTTAGACACTATGTAGCCCAATCAAGTACCCTAACAGCCCAATTGCCTCAATTACCTCCCAATAGTCCCACCTATGCATTTTTGGTTTGATTGTGGAAACACCAGGTGTGATGTAAAGGCTATAAAACTGTTTGAAATTGGGACAAAGACCTTAATGTGACACTTCCAGGTGATTTATGGGAGTATGTGTTGCTTCACTCCTCTATCTACACCTGCCATGTTCTTATTCAATTTAAAGTTCTTCACAGACTCCATACCTCTAAACAAAATGATCAAAAAAACGCACCAGGTGAAACCTACATGTGATAGATGTAAGACTGTTATGTAAGATGTAAGAGTAAGATGTAAGAGTTCTAGAGTTCAGTCTTTCTCTGATACTCTTTCACAAATAATGAAACAATTATTGAGCTCACTCCACTCTTAGTATTTTTTGGAATTGCCAACAAATGATCTTCTCTTTTCTTGGTTTATAGCATTTGACTAAAGACCTAAACGGGGAGTTCGATTTGCTGAGAAACGACGCCTTACCGTCAAGTTGTTGATGCCCTCGGAGAGAGCACCGATTTGCCTCACGGTTCCCTCTGAATCCTCCATCTGAACAGATAGAGCAGAACCTTCAGTTCTAGAACCTGGACTGGACTATAGAGGCACAGATGGACTGAAGCTGGTAAAGCTCCAGAGGCACAGCCAGACTGAGAAGCAACAATGACACCAAAGTCCTAGCGGAGCCAAACGCCAAAGACAGGTATTGAGATTAATTTTCACACCCTAATTAGTTCTGTTGAAATGCTAAATGCTGCATTGTTGTCTATTGTATCTTCATTTAGTTTAGTTTTTTTTTCTCTTGCATTGTCTGGTGTGCTTTTAAATACCTGTTATATGTTAGGTCACCATTGTACCTTGTACAAGTGATAATAATAATAAATTCAATCTTGGGGCTGATGTGGTAGAGTTGAGGAAATGGGATTAGATATATATTTTAGTGGTCGAACTGCATAAAGTGAAATATGGCAACTAAGAGTACTCCAATACGTGTGATAGTTGGTTTGATGTTTGATGTTTGATGTTTGGTTAGATGTTGGTTTGCAGGAACCCCAGTTTCCAAAACCATGTGCACAGTTAAAGACCTTTCACTGGGATTTTTCTAAAGTATTTATAAATCAACCTCCTATGGTTTGTCTACAGGTGTGTGTTTGGTACCTCCAGCAAAACATTTCCCTAGAATATTTTGTTAATAAAAAATTAAAAAATTGTTTCAGATTTTTCCCCGTTTTCCCCCGAGTTAGTTCTGGAGACACCCTTATGTGCTTCTCAGCTAGCTCATGTCAGCTCACCCACCCCCCCTCTCCCTCGGGTGGACAGCTAAATGCCACCCCTGACGGGGCTCCCCGCCAGGGCCAGTCCGGCACAGTCGGGTTTCAAACCACGACCGTGATAGGCAGCTCACACTCGTAAACAAGTGTGTTAGACCACTACGCTATCGGAGGTCCCCTCCCTGGCATAATTTTGAAATAGGCTACCTACCTTCTTCCAGAAAATGATGATATTATTACATATTACATATATCATTTAACACACACATATACATATGTCCAAGTGGTACAGTCTGGGCTGTCATGGTCTCACCTGTTTTACCTGGTCCAGGTGGTACAGCATTGCTCTTACCTGCTGGAGCTGGTCCAGGTCCTCCTCGTACAGGTGTTGGTCCAGGCTGCGGGCACCCCTCTGGAAGCTGATGCCCTCGGGCATCTCTATGTCCATGGGGCAGACATACTCTTCACTCTCCTCCTGCTTCCTCCTCCTTAGGCTCCCAAAACTTCCAAATGACAACTTCCTGGGCTTCGGGACGAACAGACAATTAAAGAGAAAGAAAGACAGACAGAAAGACAGTCAGACATAAGAACACGAGAATACTTGGCTGTTTACCTATTGGAACATTTCATCGCATTTTTTCCATCCATTCACCACCTGGCATGGTAGCCACTCCCCACCCTGCCACGGTATTGCGCACTGGTGTTTGCAAAGTTACATATTTTTAACTTTCACATCAATACAATGGAGTACATAATTAGGTGCCATATGCATACACAAGCAAAATAATTTGCCCGAGTAGGCTTGTTTGAGGTGCCATAAATGTGTTTGTGACATTTAGAATGTATATAAGACTCATTTTATTCACCCACTTTGGTGAATCTGATTATACACAGGGACTGTGGCTGTCTCACAGTGCTGTGGCATTTACTTACATCACTATTTATAACAAGTTATAAATACTTTGCCTTCCCTAAAACCTTTGGTCAAAAGAGAGGTGGAAAACGTATTGCCAGTTAACAAGTATTATTGCTAGCTAACAAGTTAATTTAAAAGGGAAGAGAAACATGCTATTATAGTTGCTAACTTGTATTTATAGACATGCATTTAAATTCAAGGGGCATCAATTGTTTGCTAGCTAGCTTGCTTACTTAGAAAACTAGCCAGCCAAGTTAGCAAGCAGTCTAGCTAACTGGCTATTGTCTAATTTAAGCCACTTCTGTCAAAAAGGCTAATTCCACAATGGGGAGAGTGTCTATGTTCCCCAGCCCTATGTTTCCACAGCCCTATGTTCCTAAATATGTATAATGTTCCTTGTTCTTAAATAAAGACAACTCTCTGAAACCAAGATGATCACTATTACTGCAGCAATATAGGGCTGGGGAGGGGCAACAATTTTAATGGCCATACCTGTGCTGTGGGGATGTAGGGAACATAGGGCTGGGGGAACATAGGGCTGTGGGAACATAGGGCTGACCCCCCACAATGCTACTTTGTAGTTCTGGCCTGAAGTAGCAGGGCCAATGATGTCCTTAGTGTAAGTAGCCCAATCCCAGCACAATGCCTCTGCCCACCTCCATTATCCTTTCTGCCTCTGAATACCACCCTCACTCTACCAACTCACCTTGACCTTGGCGGTGGCGGTGAGGGGCGTGTTCTCCAAGGACTCCAGGTGCATCTGCTTGCTGCGCTGGGCATCGGCCCCCACCAGCAGGTGGAAATGAGTGGCCAGGTGACGTCGCAGCAGCGTCTTATTGGGCGGAATGTTGAGCAGAAGGGCCAGGGTCTCTACAGTGAAACGGGGCTCCAAGACCTGCAGCAGGCACGCGCAGGGGGGATGCGTGAGGAAGAGCATAATAATAATAATATACGCCATTTAGCAGACGCTTTTATCCAAAGCGACTTACAGTAGTGAATGCATACATTTTCAGTATATGTGGTCCCAGTGGGGAATGAACCCACAACCTAAGCGTTGCCAACGCTGTGCTCTACCAACTGAGCCACAGAGAACCACTGCTCTACAGCATGCTGAATTATATCATACACATTCATTTATTCGTGTCACTGCCGGTATCACTACGGCAGCGGACTCATAAGATATATGAGGGAGTGGGATAATTGACGTGAAAAAAGGAGGGTATAATTCGATACTAAAAATGGGGAGAAAAACTCGGAGAAACCGACAGAAAGATAAAATGTCTGCATCCTGTTCAGGTACTTTTCTTGTGTATATTTCAGCCCCACGGTCTGCATCCTGTTCATGCACTGTTCTAGTGTATGGATGAGCCCCATGGTCTAGTATCAAATATACAAGTACCATCTTAAAGCGATTCAGTACATTCCAGCATGTTTTGGTGCATATTCATGTATAGTACATTCCCTACATTTTGAATATCATATTTTACACTAAATTGAAATTGTATGTTGACATCACTTTTCCGTGAGGAGTGTTGGCCCACGTAAATGGTACCAAAGTCTTTGGGGAAATAATTCAGTTGGTGAAGCAAACCTACCAAATGTAAACATATGCCAAAGAAACATTGACTATTCCCTCTCCAAATCCAGATAGTACTCATGTTTCTTTATTTTTGTATGCATTTTCTACTGAAGAAGTCATAAGAATAAATAATCTCAAGTTATTAATTCCTCATTGCTCATTGTTAAAGCTTTGTTATGTGCCAGTGCTGAATGTGGCCAGCAGCCCCACAGGGTGGCACAGAATTTGCAGTAGTGTCATTTCCAAGAGTGCCTCACCATGAGTGCCCCGTGCACACCGCTGCCCCTCAGGTTTGGGGCATACTCCGCCAGGTCCACAGAGCGCAGCCACTCCATCACCCTGTGATTAGTCCACTGGGACACCTCTGCTGGAGTGACATTACCCTGGGGAAGGGGACAGCATGTGTGTGAGAGAAGGGACAGATAGACAAGCAGAAACAAGTAAACAAGAAGAGAGACATCAATCAATCAATAAAATTGTATTTGTATAGTGCAGCAGACCCCGGCCTGAACCTCCACAAAGGCAAGCCTAGGGCAACAGTGGCAAGGGAAAAACTCTCTTGGTGGAACAAATAGGAAGAAACCTGAGGAGGAACCAGACTCGATGGGGAGCCCATCCTCCTCTGGCCAGCTCAGGGTCTGAGTTTGTAATGATCAACATTGGTCAAAATTAGGCACTTGATTAAGTTAAAGGCAGCTGAAGGTGATGATCCTGGGGTGGGGTGGTGGGCTGGGATGAGTGGATGGCAGGTTCTGAAGATGGAGCAGGGTCGGGTCAGGACTCGGGCAGGCGCCCCGGTGGTGATAGAGGGAGACAGAAACTGATCTCCCGCGTCATAAAGAAAATCTCCCTTATTTCCAAGTCTCGAGGTTAGCAAGTATACGACGTCCCGACTTGACCTCTGTGGCATCAGCCCTGACATCACCAGAGCCAGCAGTAAACCACCAAACTCCATCCTGGGGAACCCCTGTGTACATTGGCTCTTGGTTTTGGTTTTCCCACAGGACACAAGCAGAAAAGAACACATCAAAGCTGACCTCCTCTGAGGGGCGTCTGCGCAGGCAGTTGGGCTGGTAGTCGTTGAGACGCAGGACCTGAATGGCTCTCTTCATACTCAGGTGATGGAGCACGCTGCACACCTTCAGAGATAGCAGCTCATCCTGCGGTGGAGAAACCATTACTATACCATCCAGTGAGAGACATGTGGCTTTACAAAATAAAATAATCCTGAACTGATCTTATTTCTCATCTTATTTTCCTTCTCTAACCCTGTCAAATCAGTTCACTGACCAATCATGATCATGTTGTGTTCACTCACCATGTTTCTGTAGGTCCTACGGGGTATTTCCCATGGCGATTTTACTCACCACAGTCATATAATGCAGCATTCGCCCGTCCACTCTCCCTTCATCAAATTCGGTCTTATACTGCGGCAGGCCAATGTCATCCAACCACCCTGCAGGACACACAGTCAGACGCAAACAGATCATCTGATTGCAAATCACACAATCAATAAATCAATTAACCATTTTACTAACTAACTAACCAGCTGAAAGCAAGCAATCAGAAAACCAGCTAACAAATAAATCATCTAACCAACAGCGATTATTATTGGACAGTCCATTTTCAATCATTACCAGAGAACTTCAGACAGAATAAGTTTACACAAAGGTTTGGATTCCCTTCAGTTATATTAGAAAATATGTAATAATTCCAGTTTCACACAGAGCCTACATTTATACAGCACTCCAGACGGTGCACCGTCAGCAATTAACGTCGTTTTAGGGCTCTATATTACATCAAGTCGACAAGTCCAGGGTCAAGACACTAGGCCCTGACCAGTAAATGCAACAAGGTAATTTAAGGTGAATGGGAGATAATAGGTTCTGCCTTGCCATGATTCTCCTTGTAGAATCCAGAAGAAGAGCAAACTCAGACATGGTAGGACACACAGGGTCCTTATGTGAACTGTCATGTTAGAAAGTAAATAGAAGCAGAGTAAACAACAGTGCTGTAGTTAGGAATTCACTTCTCATGTCCTTTGATTGACTCTGGCATTGTTGCATGAAATATTTGGATGGAAGATACTGATGAGGAGCTGTGGTACTGATTGAAGAAACCCTTGATTGTTGACAGACAATAACAAAACTGTCATCACACGGAAAAAAACCCTCGAAACATCTGGTTTACTTCTATAAACACACAACGTTAGCAAGCCTGTTAGTGGTACTTAGCTAGCAATCAAAATGTCTAGTCAATATTTTCATGGACTGCCAAATTAGGAGAAATAAAGGTACTTGGGAGAATAAACGTCTGTTCTCTTAGTTTGCCAGACCCATTCGATATATCCTTGAGAGCCAGCGTATTTTCTCAGAATCTGACAGATCTAATAACTCAAGAAATAACCCAGAAATAACTCAGCTAATGTTACACATCTTTGAACACTGGGTAGAATACACACATATACATATGTCCAGGTGGTACAGTCTGCGTTTACACAAGGGAGGCATTCTGAGCCTAGCATAGTTTGGATGCCTACAATTATTTCCACTATGGAAAAGTGAAGGAACATGCTCAACTACAGAGTGGATGCTATATGTGTAGTGTATAGACAGATCGGGGCCAGTCAGACCCTCTCCAAGCAGTATGGGGACACTGCACTTGCACGGCAGGGTAAATAACTAGATATCTAGCTCGATAAAGTAAATGAACTGGCTAGGAGAAGGAATAGTTACACCCAGCTTTAAAAGTCCAAACTTTAATTTGGCAAACTATTTGGTTGGAATGCATAATGTAACTAAAGTTCCCTGATAGGTAGCAAATATGGCTGATTTAACTCTATACTCTCCATATTAACAGATATGTGAATGTGGCTAGATGAATGGAGAGAAATGCATATCACAGTCATGTTAGTAAAGCCAAGATAAGAATAGCTAGTTAGCTTTAATGCGTATGGCATATATATTAGTTTAGTCTAGACTAGCCACTGTCCCGTTGTTCCCATCCTCCTCACACATCCCACCACGCAACAACGCGATGCATAACATATTTTTTGCCGGTTCATCATTTATTTTAAGAGGGAGCTGCTATATGGATATATATCAGGGGTGGGCAAGAAGGGTCGTATCTGTTTCTGGATTTCATTCCAACTTCTGCCCATAATTATATAATTAGATCAATCATTTGCAGAAACTGGCATTATAGCTACAATTATTGATAAGCTTAAGACTGAAGACTGCTGGGTCCCTATATGAAACGTTTTACCATGGGCTAAACAATGAGTCAACCAGCATTGGTGTATACAGCTAATTAGCTAATTTAGCCACGGTAACTGGTGGAAACAAAAACCAGCATCCACACTGGCCCTCCAGGACTGGAATTTCCCACCCCAGCTACATATGGTGATTAGCTAACGTTAACCAGCTAAAAACAACAGCAAAAATGGAAGTGCTGCAGGGTCTCAAATGTTGCCTCAGTGACACACAAACATTCCAGCAAAACGGTCTAAACATGATATTTTCCACATGCTCTTTTGCTTCAGAAAAATGTGCTTTTGCCTCCTAAACATCATTACAAAGAGGTTTGGGAAGCCCAAACCCAGATCATTAAGTTAAGCAAAAGTTCATATCATGATAGAGAAGTCTTACATTTTACACTCATGAGGCTGAGAACACTACTGTCTGGATGAAGGTCACAGACCGAAATGTTGAGGAAATACTGTACATGCAGAGGAAATTGTATGCAGTATTACTGTGCAGGTAGATAATATGCCTGTCTAGAATTATGCTAAAATGTTAACTAGTCCTAACCAACTGGCAATCTGTTGAGTCCCCACTAGTTGGTGGGATGTAACAGAGCCCTAAGGAGCTTCACCCATTCAATATTTCAAGGCCTAGGTAAAGAA
Source organism: Aldrovandia affinis (assembly GCA_029706075.1). Taxonomy (NCBI): domain Eukaryota; kingdom Metazoa; phylum Chordata; class Actinopteri; order Notacanthiformes; family Halosauridae; genus Aldrovandia; species Aldrovandia affinis. The sequence continues at coordinate 1,559,727 of JAINUG010000087.1, forward strand.
TCTCACAGCTTTGCATTTTCATTACTGATGTCAGAGGCCTGACAGTTCTGGCCACTCACTGGTCACCCAGCTGAAGTCAAGACTGCCCTTGTTATCATCCTCCTCAGAGCCCAGCGCCTGCAGGGCCAACTGGAGTTTCTTCCTGTGGAGGGGGTGTTTGATACCCAGCTCCTGTAGAGAGACAAGAGACCATGCCCACACACTTACAATATTAAACACACACAATGGTAAATAACATCCACACACACAGGTGAATAACATCCACACACAGGTAAATACCATACACTCACACACACACACAGGTGAATAACATCCACACACAGGTAAATACCATACACTCACACACACACACAGGTAATGAACATCCACACACACAGGTAAATAACCTAGTCTACAAACAAAGATCAACATAAACACATGGGCAAACAATAATAACACAGGTAAACAACATCCATACAACAATTTAACAACACCAAAAGGTAACATCCACATGCAAGTCAACTGCACCCATGTACTGGAAAATAGCATCCATATACATCTAAACAATTATCCAATAAATAGGTAAATATTATCAACACACAAGGTAAGCAACATCCACAAACCCACATAAAAAATACCCACAACCAAGTCTACATACAGATAAACACATTCACACGCATGTAAACATCTACACACTGGGAAAACATCTACACACAACATCTTTCATACAGGTAAACAACATTTACATACATACATTTACATTCATTTTCTTAGCAGATGCTCTTATTAAGGGTACTAGCACTTATACATATTTACATTCGCTATTCTATTATAAGAATATGTAAATCTGATAATAGATTGAGTGCCATGCATTGCCGGTATCCAATTTAGGTATTAATACAATCAAAAGCCAATGGTGCAGGAATTCACAATGCAAGCCAGGAGTTCTATGTGCAGCTATGGCAGTTTGGGCATAGGAATGTATTTCAGTTTCCATCACAGTTTGGGGCAGATCATGAGAATGGAAAACTGAATTTTGTAATAAAATGATAATCACTGACTGTACATATTGCAGGGTGGCAGTGAAGTGTAGTATATTCGGAATTAGGCTTTGCAGGTTTACAAAAGGTTGCAGGTTAAAATCCCAGGTGGGACACTGCAATTGTATTCTTCATTCAGGTACTTAACCTGCTTCAGCAAATATCCCACTGTATAATTGGACAATTGGTCATATGACAGAGATACATTTTGCCACAGGTAAATAAATACAAAGATTCTGCAGATTCGAACCCCCATTTTGGATTCTCCTTTTGAATACCCCATTTTGAAGGCCCCAGCAGTAGTCTTCCTCACCCTGTCCAGGTCCTGCTGGGATGCTTGTAGCAGAGTCTGACCAGAAGTGACCCACTGTCTGGCCACGCCGACGTGCACGCCCAGGCCTAGCTCCTGCAGCCAATCACACACCTGCTCCCTTGACCACCTGTAACATAGAGAACCAGGAAAACCATCACCTCCAGCTCACTGTGACATAGAGACACAGGGAACACCATCACCTCCAACCCTACCTTGCACACACACGCACATTTTACAAACATATTTCTTTTCACACACACACACATACACATACACACACACACATTCCAAAAACATATTTCTTCACACACACACACACACACACACACACACACACACACACACACACACACACACACACATGCAGACACATGCACATTATACACAATCACACAATGCACATATACTACACACATATCACACACATTTAATAAACATATTCCATTCACACATACAAACACACAGATACAATGGCTTACTTTTTGGCCCCCTGAAGGTCCCGTGACCACCCCAGCCGAGGGCCTGCTGTGGCCCTGACTCCACCCCTCTTGAACTCCATGTCCGTCACCTCGTTATCCAGGGTAAATGAAGTTGACTGACTTCTCTTTAGTCTAAAGAAGTAAGATAATACATTTCGGTATCCATAGTATCAAGCAGTAATACTTTTATTTCTGATGTGATCTTCAGTGGGCTAAATCTAATGATTTACTGATCACAGAGTTATAATGGAAGATTAAATCTATTCCACTTATTCATACATTTTTCAGCTGAAATTATTGAAGCCAGTCACTGCACTATAAAATGATTGTTTTAGCAAAAGTTGTACTAGAGCAGGGGTGTCCAATCCTATCCGAGAATGGGTGCAGGTTTTTATTCAGCAGCAAAAAAAATTGCAAACTGTTTTATAAACTAAAACGATGCTGTATTGAACATACGGTTGCATAGCGCTGTTACTGTGATTGCTGATAGGGCGACTGTGTACGGTGTGACACCGATTCTTAAATACATCACTCGCTGCCTGTGGATACAGCCCTGACATGCCCACCAAACATGCCTGTGAGGTTGTTGCGAAATGGTGCGCAAAGTTGAGAGCAAACAAGGCTTTCAATGGCAACCGTAGCAAAACGCTTTGCTTACTGAAATCCCCCTAAGGCAGGGCTTATGTCAAACCCGTTGCCATGACCATTCATATTATTTTGTCTTTCAATAAAATCAACTTCAATGTCTTGGAACTCTGCTTGGTTGAAATAATGTTGCCCTAAAGATCATTATTAGGCTCTATCTGCATGATGTAGTTACTGTATGCTTCAGAATGCTCATGAATAAAGTTTGTGCTACTGCCTGCTCTTTAGCTGTGGTACTGTTGCCCTTGTGTTTACTGTGATATTCATCTTCCCATGGTGGCCTCATATAAGCTTATCTTCCAAATAATTCAACCAAAATAAAATGAAAATGAATGTGTTTGTGGGATGGGTAAAGAACTACATGGACCTACCTCCCAAAAAACTTCATGATTCCAAAGGACCTCTTCTTCCAGGGAAGGCTGGGCGCGCTGTTGCTCGGCAATGGCCGAGGTGCCCCTGCTAAGTCCAGGTGGGCTGTGCCCTGCCGCTCCGGCTCTGCTGTGAAGAGACATGCCCACAGGCCCAATAAAGTATCAGCAGGGACTACAAGACCCACAGACCATCTGCACTACATATCCCACAATCCACCATTATGATCCCCCAACCTTGTGCATTTTTGCCACTCAACCACAAACAACTATACTGGACTTTTATGAAAATTAAAACTTAAAAAGGATAACATGAGATTTGTATGTAAAAACACATAATTGTTGCACAAGCAGCTTTTCATAGTTATGCTGATGTGTTTAATACACATTTCATTAGACAGGTTATTGCACATGTCACATGCATTCCTGTTTTTAACATTGCCTCTCAACAAACTCATCATCACTGCGAGAGATCCCGTTGGAGCTTGTTGTAACATACAATTTACCACAAGGGGTCACTATTTCTTTAAAATTACTTCATCAGGGGCAGTTTTGGAAAAGTAGACAAAGCCTGTAAGATATGTACAGATTATTTTTTGCCACACTGTTGCCTCAACAACTATCCATTACCCAGCTTTACAATAATTTTCAAAGATTCCACATATTTCCCCCTCCATTAATGTATCACATATCAATTTTACAATAACATTACTTTCATTCAGACTCTACCCCAGTGAGCCCTACATACAAAGTGAAGGACATAAGTGCATGCAACAAAATTTGAAAGAGCAACAGTATCTACAGAAATGGCCAGTAACACTCCTATAACACTTTTAACGATCCATATCCAAAGAACAAAAACTAAAAAGATTCTGAAAACAAATCCAAGATAGCAAAATAAAGATAAAAATAGCAAAAACAACATTGGATGGCTACAACAAAAACTGGTCACAGCTACTGTCTCTTTGAACTTTTATAAGATTTATGGAGCACATAACCTCTGCCCCCAGCTCCCTCCCCCCATACCCTCTGCCCCCGCCCCCTCCCCCTCACCAAGGTTAGGGGCACTAGCAGTCCTCTTCCCCCCCCGGATCTTGAAGAAGCCACGCCCAAAAGAAGAGCGGACCTTTTTGTTGCCAAATCCATCCTCCGCAGGTCTTGTAGGGGTGGGGGACTTGGGCGGGGGAGTGTCCACCACAACAATCTCCTCGCACACCTCCCCCTGGAGAAACATGCCATTCTGAGCCAATCAAACGTAAGGACAAATCACACCGAATTCAGTTTCAATGGAGGATTCAGCTACTGTCAATAATAACACCGAACCACAGTTTAGGTGGCTTCCTCAAAGACTTCAAAGTAACTAAAGATAAATGTTCAAAAGTCTTAGCAAGAGATACATCATATAGATTAGACGTGTATAACAAACAGCAACCAATCGCATGACGAACCAGTATATATTTTTATTTAAAGAAACAGTATAAAAAGTATACATGGCCAGCATAAATAAATAGTTTTGAACTGTTATTTAGTTGCTCTTGGCATGGCGAAATTCATTTTTCCACCTGTTGGAAATAATGGAGGTGCTGTGACAGCGTGGAGCTTTATGAGCCAGGACTTCCTGGCAGGAAACTGTGGGAGTCTGAAACTCATTCATAAGGAGCCAAAATATCCACTCATTGGATGACTCAACCCTTTAAAGGACAACTACAGTAGGCTTGTTCACTGATTAAATATTATTATATTTAACACGTCTAACTGAAATCTGAAACGAATTGAGGGTACTCTGTAAAAAGTCAATAATTATTTAAAATTAGGCCCCTAGTGTAGTCTGCCATACCATGAAAAACCAAGGGCCTGACAGGATTTTATTATAAATAGATGATACTGTACGACCAACCAAACATTTGTGGTCACAGAAGCACGTTACAGGCCTTTTAAAAGAGGTAAAGGTCTGTAACATTTCCATCTGAACACAAAGAAGGAGAGGAAGAGACATTTTCATTAATTTGACTACCTACAGCCCATATTATGCACTCTAACTCCATTATGTTTTGAACTTGACTAATTATAAATAGTGCTTTGTGACACTTCCTTTATAAAAAATGTGTTATAACAAATAAAAATAGATTGAATGATACATTTTTAGAGTTAATAGCATTAAGTTTATTTTATTTACTGCCTCTACAAAATATATAAAACATTTCAAGTTGTCATAAATGTATGCATGCCAAAATGTGATCTAGAGTCATTACATTTACAAAATGTAACTTTCCCAACATCCTTTCGAATACTTGTTCCAAGCAAAGCATTGTGGGAGTTGCAGTCACTTTTGGGAGACGACGAAGGTAAGGAAGGATGCATTTATAAAGTGATCGACCCCAGCCACAATCTCATGCATTCTTTGCACACACGCGCACGCACAAATACACACATGAAAGTCATATATTCCTTGCACACATGTAGTGAACACTATCTCACTAGCATTCCCCACACACTATTTCATGGAATAGCTGTACAAAAACATACTCGATACATTAACACGATAGCACGTAAACCTACAGGTGCTCAAGCACACACAGACACACACACACACACACAAGCTCCTACTCTACTACCCACACACATGCTCCTATAGCTTCAGAGGAATGTATTGTGAGTGACCTTACCTGGACATTATCCAACCTGCCTGCTTCAGGTATGTCTGGTGAGCTGAAAAAAGAACACTGATTATTGTAGACCTTCAGACCTGTAACTGTAAAAGTCCAGCTTGGAAATACTTCACACTGGTGGCTGTAAACATAAATAGATGCAACTGTAAACATGCAGACTGAAAATTCGTCATGTCTGCAACTATAAACAGCTTGGGGTTAATATCAGTTTTAGAGAAGCTGATCCTGATCTTGTGCTTAGGACAGATTCTACTCTGAAACATTCACCTAGGATTTGTTTCAGCATTCTCTGAAATGGCTTGGATGAGTAAGCTGGGTATGAGTAAGTTGATTTTGGAACAGTTTTTGTAAATACTACAGTACCCATGGTATAACCTGTTTAAAATGGGAAGGGCTTCTTAGAAGCAATGATCTTCCTGTTTAGTTTTTTTGGAGAGACAAGGAGCCACCTAGTCCTGAAGGGTCTACCTGGATCCATTTGTGTGCTTAATAAGACCACACTACAGTTTTTCTCAATTGGAAATAATGTGGTCAAAAATATCGAAAGCAGTGCTCAAATTACCAAACTCATTTGCAGAACGTTCTGCTCTTAGCACACTAATGGCAAATCCTAAGCACTGCTCTGCAAAACTCTGAACACAAATGGCATCAGTTATTTTCCACATTTGTGAACGAAAAATCACAGATAAGGCACTGTAGCAAATAGAGGCATTATGGAATATTGATGTAGTTCCTTTGTGCTAGGCACCTTCTATGACCTACTTAGTAAATATACATGTTTATAAGTTGATAATATGAAAACGCAAGGTATATAATTGTAATTACATAGCAAATTATATGTGTAATTAAACATAATGTAATTTGCAGGTCTGAATAAGCAGGTCATACAAGTAAACACATAGTGTATAATGCTAATGAAATAATGATAATGGACTAATAATGAAAGGGTTCTGCATAGTGATGTAACTGACAATATTTTCCAAACAATAACAAACTGAAAATGTTGTCTCTGCTGAATGGGTCACTAAGGGAACCTTTAACCTCAGAACTTGCAGCCCAACTCAACAGCTCACAAGAGTCCAACCTAAACCAGGAAGGAGTGTCCAATGTGTGCACCCCCACGGTCGCCTCTAACGGCCCCCTCTGACTTGAGAAACAAGTGATGCCAGGCCCAGTCAGAGCTCACAAGGGCAACCTAAACCAGGAAGGAGTGTCCAATCTGTTGAATTGCCTCTGACTTGTCTGATGTTGTTATCACCTGTCTGTTGTTGCTCTAACCTGTCTGATGTTGTTATCACCTGTCTGTTGTTGCTCTAACCTGTCTGATGTTGTTATCACCTGTCTGTTGTTGCACTAACCTGTCTGATGTTGTTATCACCTGTCTGTTGTTGTTCTCACCTGTCGGATGTTTCTCTCTCAGGGTCTTTCTCTGGGCCTGATTTAGGGATGTCTTCTGATCCGGGGGTGGATACGGGATCGGACTCTTGGAGTGGCTGCTCCATTGGCTGCAGCAGAGTTCAAACAGGATGATGTCATATGCTGTCCATAACACACTTGAGTATGAGTTGTCAATAGCCAGTCAAAAATATCAGGGAAATGACATGCATACATAAATTCTTAATCAGATTCTTCTTTTATTGATCTTATTTGTTGTATCCACTCTCTTACTTTTATTGATATATTCCCTTTTTGATATACCTTTTATTTACACTTTCTATTCTTTTTTATCTCTTTTGTTAAATCCATTATTTGTTTTATCTGTATTTTACTCTTGTGTCTGTGCAGTAGTTTGGGATATGTTTTGTACAAAAGGTACTATACAAATAAAGTTATTATTATTATTATTATTATTATATAACTATTCTTGTTAATTAGATACACCAATTTGTTTTTTACATAATTTAACATTTTACATCGTCCATTTGTGTAGATAACTATGAACAGACCCTCCCGGATTGTGTGATTATGTGATGGCATAATTCAACGCATAATCAACAATTCTTCACACATTATGCAAAGAGTGCATATTTATCACATCATCACAATATTACAGTATAAAACAGGCAATTCATTTGTTTTTAATAACCAATGTTAGAAGGGTATCTCGTATCACCCAACAGCAGCCTTGGGCTAGAAAGTGAAGCAGTTCAGGTTTGGCACCCCGAATGGTACAACTGCAGCGTCTCACCCAAGACCCAAACCCAACATCAAGTTTCCGCCAACTTTCTGTGCGCAAAATCCTCAGGAGACGAAAGGCAGCACCTTCTCGGAGTTGTGCATAGCTTCCTTCGCTAAGCACATGGGGGGGTGTCTCCATTTCCACACCCACAGGAGCGGCGGACGAAGCAGCAGCACAACCGAGGCAACCCAGGTCACCATCGCCATCATTCGCTTTGCAAAACAGCGATGTCATTTGATTTCCTTTCACGGTCTGGTTGAGAGCGCTGGTCGCTAATGCTGTTCTGTATGCGATAAGGCCATAGTGGTGCTTTTAGAGGATGTGTAGGTGTGTGCTTTGGCGTGAACGCGTGCTCTGAGTTGAATGAATGGCTCACGAAAAAACGATGTTTTAAGTGAGAGATAATGGTTGGCAAAAGTAAAAAAAATATTGGAAATTCACATGAGCACCTCGACGATTATCTTGACCTATGCACTGACAAGGCTTCCAACACACAATGCTTTGATACCTGCTACATTACTGTAACTATGTTGGTCTACTTTAAACAATCTACTCACCACTGGGCAGGCTGCTGAGGATTCAGTCAAACTTTCTCTTTGAATCAACAACCAAACTAATTATTTTCAGAGTAGTCTCTGGTTCTTTAAAGGACCACGTTAAAGGCGTTTCCTAGGTGTGGAACTCAAGCTTGTGCATCTGCCACTTTTATAGGATAAGTGTAATTCATCACCAAAACCATATGTTTGGCTAATTCAACTTCAATAAATACTCAATTTTGAATGTGTATGCAGAATTGTGGATTCAAGCATTTGGTTTTAGAATAAATTTTACGCCAAGTTTGATAAAAAGTCCTCGAGCGCCTCAGTCCTGCGACACTGCAGGCAGACAGATCAGCGCCTGTCACTACATCAGGACGGTGAGCAAACACAATAAAAAACAGACAAACTGGGCAGGATGGTATAGTGGTTAGGGAAATGGGCTTATAACTCAGAGGTTGCAGGTTAGATTCCCAGGTGGGGCACTGTTGTTGTACCCTTCAGCAAGGTACTTAACCTAAATTGCTTCAGTAAAATATCCAGCGGTACAAATGTATGTAAAGACATGTAAACTGTGTAAGTCACTCTGCATATGAGCATCTGCTAAATGGCTGTAATGTTATGTAACAACATGGATGTGTGCATTGATTAGATGACAGTAGAAAAAATGCAGCAATGTGAATGTGAAGTAGCACATATGGGCACGGGGTGTTCACCTGAGATCGGTAACAGATGCATGGAAACGTCCACATGTCAATGCCATGAATTCAATAAATCCAGCTGTATAAATGGATTGTTTGTAAATGTAAATGTAAATGTAAAGGTAAGTAAATGTAAATGCAAGTAAATGTAAATGCGTCTCTCTGGATAAGAGTGTCTGCTAGATGCCTAAAATGTGAATGTAAATGAAACTGGAACTCAAGGTGCAATGAGCCCACCTTCTCTTCGCTCTCTGTCACCAGAGACTCCACCTTCCTCTCCATCTCTCCATCTGCAGAGCCAGAGAACACATTTCATCCCCAAAAACACTGAACCAGTGACCATGGAACAAGGCACCTACGCTTAGTGTGGGAATACAGACATTACAGACAAACGGACAGGCTTTCAGGGAAAACCCAATCACTACAGAAAACATTATGGCTAAGACACACAGACATACGCAGTAGTTTAATGAAATACTTGCACGCAGAGGAGCTGAAGACCAGTGCAATGCTGAATCAATGTTGCTGTGACATTACAGGAGCGTATTAATGTTGCCACAACGTTGTGTGAACATTGAGTGGGAGTTAGAGCCCACAGGGGTGTGGACACACAGTGAAGAGTGGGCACTGGGCAGGGTCACCTTTCTCACTGCTCTCAGCACTGTCTGCACCCTCCAAGGCGATGCCTCTGATTGGTCCCTCATCCTGCAGCCCCGTTACCTCCCCGCCTCTCTTCTCCAGCTGCTTGTTCAGCACAGCCAGCTCCTCCTGCCCGATACAGAACAGTGAGACCCCACAATGCGCACAGCAACACCCCGCAACATACACGAAGAGACCCCACATAACACGCAGTGAGACCCCACATCACACATGGCGAGACCCCACACTGCAAACATGCCTTCAGCTAGAACTGTTAGCTAGCAAACTAGTAACCAGATGAGCTAAATGCAATGAAGTGAGCAGAAAAAACATCTGATTACTAAAAGCAAACGACATCAGGTCTCTCGTGACGCACGCAAACGAGCGCCCATACCACACAGTCCTTAGGAACAGACACGCATCTTGGGCACAGCACTGGTACTGGAAAAGGCTGCAGATACAAACTAAAAATCTGAGATGTAAATGTAATCAGACCTGGTAATCAGACCTGTAATCAGAGCCAGTGTAATCAGACTCAGCGCCTTCTAGTGTACATTATCCACCAAGATAACTTTATTTTCTGTTTTTCTGTGGTCGAAGCTGCATTGGAGCTCAATCTCCCCCCTAGCATGACTAATTGAAGTCACACTGCAGCAGGAGAAGTGATTAACATCTCTACAGTTCTGCAGACTCTTTTAAACTGCCTTTTAACCCCAATTTTTCTTCTATCAATGTGGAATGTCTGATGGCATGTGTAGGCTTGTGCTCATCGGAAAGTCCTCAGTCAATCCCTGAGAGTGCAGACAAGCACATTACAAAATATGCCCTGCCAGCTACTGCTTGTTTTCATCCTGCAGGAGACTGTGTGGACTCCGATGTCGGTATAATCGCCGATGCTACTGCCAATCGGAGCGGCCACGGTCAGCCCTGGCACAGTCAGGATTCATAGACAGTCTGTGGGGTGTATAAAGTGTCTTAGCAGGAGGGGCCACCCAGCAGCCTGCTAAGTCTGCAAGTTCTGAGAAACAGGCTTTAAACACCATGTTGAACAGGTATCTGTCAAAATAAAGGAAACTTAAAAGTGTCTTAATATGGTGTTGGGCCACCACAAGCCACTAGAACAGCATCAGTGCGCCTTGGCATAGAATCGACAACTGTCTGAAACTCTATTGGGAGGGATGCAACACCATTCTTTCATGAGAAATTCCATCCTTTGGCGTTTTGTTGGCGGTGGTGGAAAATGCTGTGTCAGGCCCCATAAGTGGATTATTCCCCCCACCATAACAGAGACAAAAGAACCCTTCATATACTCAAGTGTTTCCTTTATTTTGGCAGTTACCTGTGTGTTCCATGACGAAATAAAAACCCAGAGAAAGTATTTGATCTCATGTACCAAGAATGTATATATCTGGCATGCAAGATCCACTGCCCTGGCGTGTGCACGTGGCAGAATGTACAAGTGAACACTTTCTCTGGGGCTCACTAATATTATTATTAATATGTATTGACTTTTTTAAAAGACAATTTTTAATGTTTCAAACTTCAATTAGGACACACATGGGGAATAATAGCTGCAATGGACCCTCAGTACCTTTAAGGGGGAGAGTACCATAGTTCAAAGTAAAAGCAAATGAAATGAAGAAACAGACAGTAGACACTCTCCATGTGCTGATAGATAGTGCAGAGGCTATCCATCAACACATCGGGGAGAAATCTTATGAGTGCATTAGCAAAGGCGGCTGAAAAGAGCAAACCTTCGGCGCCTTCCGTTCTTCTCACTCCGTCTGCACAACTCTGCCTTTCAGGTCTAACAGTTTAACCATTAGCAGGCACTGACTGATAGGCAAGCTGAAGAGGAGAGGGAGGGAAGGAGGGAATAAAAAGAGCAAGAGTAAAAAGGACCACTGATGGAAGGAAGGAAATGAAAGATTGAGTGCCGCCATGAAACACAGCTCTGAGACTCTGATCACGCACTGTCTCGTATTATCTCTTTTTTAAGAGCATCTAATTAAAAGGCAAACTTCCTTGAGAATTACTTCTCCTGTTAGCTGGCAGATAACATTAATTGGCTTTCTGTAATAGTTTTTGCTTTTTCAAATGACCTTTGTTTCACGTTCTTTAATGAAACAATTGATGATTTTTCCCCCAGGTGGGGCACTGCCGTTGTAACCTTGAGCAAGGTACTTAACCTAAATGGCTTCAGTGAATATCCAGCTGTATGAATGGATTGTGTATAAAAACTGTAAGCTGTGTAAGTCGCTCTGGATAAGAGCATGCGCTAAATGTCAAATGTCAGTCCACCAGCTGAGCCAACGGTAAGAATATGGGATGGCATGCTTCTTCCAGTTTGGTGGGCGTGTCAAAGCTGTATCTAGAAGCAGTGAGTGACAGATTTAAGAATCAGTGACATACCGTGAAACGCACGCTTTATATCAAACATTGCTGATTATCCCACAATATTTAGCAATTGTGCTATTTTCAATGGCAAATGTGATTCATTTTGATATAAAGCTTGCCTGTGTATGCTACTTCCAGGTTCGTAATGGCTTCAGTTGACCGGTCAGTCCGTATCTCTGAGGTTTTACTGTATTATGCTCTTGCTGTATTTTAAATGCTATTTTTTGTATTCTAGGCTTTGTTTGCTGTTGTACTGTCACTATCTTGCAGATAGAATATAATTATATATAAAATATGTAATAATTATCTTAGTCTTAATTGACCAAAGTTTTATGACTTCAGGTTTCTGTCAAATAAACAAAGTTTTCCAAGTGTCTATTATATTTACTTAATGTGTACTATAATGTATTATAATGCAGATATTCAGAAGCATAAATTGAGATTTTAGCAAGCCTTGCCTCCCACAGAGAACACTCACCTTGGTGGTTTCCATCTTATCTTCATACTGTAGTCTTTCATTTTCCATCTCTGCCACTTGCTTTCTCAGGTCATTGACCTCCTGGACCAGCCCCTGGGGAGGAAGAGAACTCCAACATCCAGAATCCCATGGGAACATATGGGAGCACCCAGATCAACAAGAAAAGTCCAAATGTGATGTAATTGAATGTCATTAATGTAATGTAGTTTATGCATATCTTGTAAATCGCTCTGGATTAGAGCGTCTGCTAAATGCTTAAAACGTAATGTAATTTTTCAAATAATGCAGAGACAAAATATATAGTCATATGTATAATGTCATTATCTTAATTTATTTTCAAATAGGACATGAGCTTATATATTTTAGCATTTTGCACAGATCACGTGCTTTATCATAAACGGTTATTCCCTTTTTTTTCTTCTCCCAATTTGGAATCAACAATTATGCCTCCTGAGCAGTCCATGAGTGACGGATTTAAGAATCAGCGTACACAGTACACAGTCCCCCTATCAGCAATCACAGTAACAGCCCCCTGCAACCATACATTCAACGCAGCATCGTTTCAGTTCATAAAACAATTTACAGGTTTTTTTTGCTGTGGCTCACAGCTTTATTTTGAGAGGCCGATGCAGTATGGTGGTCCGGTTCATGGCGCAGTGTGGTGGTCCGGTGCACACTGCCCCTCACCTCATTCTCCTGGATCTCTGCTCGCGGTCCAGCCGGTCCTTCTCCCTCACCGTCAGTTCAAGCTTCAGGCTGGACACCTCGGCTAGCAGTTCCAGCTTCTGCGTCTCCAGGGACGTCCGACTCAGCAGCTCCTGTGGGACGCGAGGGCAGGAGTGGGAGTCGGCAACACAACCCCTCACACCCACACAGCAAAAAATCACTTTCTAATATTCAAACAGTATATTAAAATGTAGTGAAATGTAGTGTAAAGTGCAGGTTCAGTTCAGTAGCAGCAGTGTCTTAAAATGAGTAGTGCAGTCACATCCGGTGCAGTCAGGCAGGTAGTGTGTGTGTAAGGGTGGGGGGAGGGGAGGGGGGGCATGTCAGAGGGAGAGGGCACAGTCTGTTCACCATTCTGACTGCCTGTGGAAGGAAGCTGTATGACTGATGACTGTATGACTAAAAAGATGGGAGATATGACTACATGAAACGCATGAGAGCAAATGTCATAAGAAAAGCGAAATCCCATCTCGCCACTGTTCTCAAGAACTATCATATTCTAATATTCATTCATTCATTCAATCATTATCTAACCCGCTTATTCCTGGTCAGGGTCGCAGGGGGCTGGAGCCTATCCCAGCATGCATTGGGTGAGAGGCAGGAATATACCCTGGACAGTTCGCCAATCCATCACAGGGCATATTGTAATATTATGAATTTTTATTATGATTTCTGTATGGTAAGATTCACTGATAGGCTAAACACTACACCACCAGCACTCACATATGTTATACATGTATTTTTTAAATAATTGTTTATAGCCTTAAGGTTATGACTTTACAATATTTTTTATTTGTAAAATTTGCACAAAAACTGCCTTCTAATTAATTCATACAATACAATTTTTTAAATCATATATAAGAGACTATACTATACTATAGAGTACGTTCATATTCTAAGACACTCCTAACATGATGCACATAACATACTTTATGAGCTTTAAAATGGTAGCTGGGAAGTCTTTGCCTGGCTGAAGGCCAAACTCCAGGTTTTACAGTCTTAAATAATAGGGGGATTAACAGAACTTTTTCCAATGGGTTTGTACATATATTGTGTTTTATTTATTTGTATTTTTGACAGATACTTTCCTAGTTTATTGGGGACAGTTGTCAGAAATTACCTATACACACTTAAAGCAATGCAAATCTGATGCTTGTCTTTAACACTGTAACAATGCATTTCGCTATGCCCCTGACAATTAAACAAAGAAATAAAAAAGAATAATAATTAAACCTGTAAGTGGCAAAATCACACATTGCTGGGCAGTGCGGTGAAAGTCATACCGTAACAGAATTACATTATGGCGGCAGATACCATTTAACGTAAGAGAGTGGACCTTTTTCTATCAACGCTGAAGCGCAGAAGCCCAAATCCTCCAGGAAGCCCCAGCGTGGAAACCCACCTGCTGCAGTAGGTCCTCTGTGGCGTTTAGTTTCTCTCGGTGTTCCTCAAGGCACAGATCCAGGTCCTTGATCTTTTCTCCCTGCACCTCAACCTGGTCCGTCAACACGCTCACCTGCACGACAGGGATTCACCACAAATCTTTTACCCGATGATTATGAGACCTCAACGTGACTGCTTACCTGCTTGCACCACACAATCCCCAGTGTTCATCTAAGAGGTAAGAAGGAATGCATTTAACCTACCTGCAACACCAGGGACTCCCTGTCACTCTCCAGCCTAAGGAGCCTATCCTGGTACTGATCAATACTGCTTGCAGGAATGTGCCCATTTGCCTGAAATAAAAAGGGCAAAACTCATAAAGTATAAATCTTACAATGTTTCAGCGATCCAAGAAAAGGAGACATACCATTGGGCACTGTGATGCCCACAATCACTGGCTGGCATCAAAGTAGTGTAAAAACACCCCTCTATTCAAAACCCCTTCATAGTGGTAAGAGAGTGTATTTTGAGCATGATCCCTAGGCAATGGTTTATGTTGGTTTCCATATTTTAAGTACATAGTATTTAAACTACATAGATATGACTTTAGAATGTGATTTGTCTGCAAAAAGATATAGCATGTGCAGGAAACTGCAGGAAATGATCATGTCTATTAATACTGGAAATATGATAACAGTATGTAAAGTAATACTTTGACACTATAAAAATATTATGGGAAGCACTTAACCGTGGACCAAAAAATACAAATGAACAGCAAAGATCCTCAAGAATTTCCGTAACCGCTGTTTGGCTTTTTGGCCACATCCCAGATCAGTTTACCTCTATCCCATATGGAAGAGAGCCTGAAATCATCTCAGTACTTTATACGAAACAAAATACCTAAATGGCAGGATATTAAATCAGGGTTTTCCCCCCACTACCCAATCTAAAATTGAGTTCAGAAGCCAATGCGTCACAGGGTATACAACATCCGAGAGCCACAATAACAAAACAGTGAGTATTGGTGGGCATGTGTTTGAATTCCTTCCAACAGGCAGAGAAAGAATTTTCTAGAATTTCCCCCCTCCCTCTAAGAGTTCTCCCCTTGCATGAAATTGGAGCAGAGCTCTAAATCAGGGAGAAGAGCCAGACCGAGACTTTCCCTCTCTACACAGGAAATTCACGTCAGGGACTTCTGGACCTTTCCATGCGTCTGTTACCGATCCCTGGTGAACACCCCATGACCATATGTGCTACTGCACATTCACAAAACCTATGTGAGTGTCCTTTACTCTGGTCTAATCAACACACACGTCCATTATATTACAGGCATTTAGCAGATGCTCACATCCAGAGCAACTTACACAATTGTCTTTAAATACAATCTATTTATACAGCTCAATATTTTACTGAAGCAATTCAGGTGAAGTACCTTCACGCAAGGGTACAATGGCAGTGCCCCACCCGGGAATCAAACCTGCAACTTTTGCATTACAAGCTCAGTTCCCTAACCATTATACTACACTGCTGCCCCTACATCCTTGAGGTACAGGTATGTACATAACAGTTAATTAGTTGTTGAAGTCTCATTTTAAGGACACTGAGCAGTGCACTTTCTTATGGATAACAATAACTGAGTGTGTACTGTTGAGCAAATCAGTTGAGCAGTTGTGCTTACTCCCACACACTACAGTGTATTATTTTCACAACTGTAAACATGTGTTCAGGATAATCCTGAGATTACCGAGCATATGCCTCCTGGTGATTGGTACTAAGGAGAGGGGAAGGTGACTGCTGTATACCTGAGAAGAGGCTTAAATGAAACCCTTCCTAAAAAGCAACAAGAATAAGATGTAGCCGGCAGCATTTTCCACATAAGCAGACATTGCTTGCAAAGTGTGGAAGCACAGTGTGAATGTAATATGTGAGTAGATATATCTGATGCGATGCAGCAATTAGATAATGATTATGATGGTGATTGGACGCACCACGACTGGGGGCCCCTGCAGCCACTCTGCCAGGCTCTCAGCTGTGGACTCTGGGATCTGGAAACGAAGCCCCTCTTGCTCCTCTGGGTCCAGCAGTTCTAGCGCCCCCCGCAGTTCCTCCACATGCTGCAGCACGTGCAGCCCCCCCATGAAAGGTGAGGTCGGGGACTGGAAGCCAAAGAGACTGTTGGAATATTCCAGTGCCTTGGTACCTTAGAGAGAGAAAGAGGAGAGGGGAGGGAGAGAGAGAGAGAGAGAAAGAAAGAAAGAAAGAAAAAGAGAATGAGAGAGACAGAGAGAGAGAGTCAAGCTAGTGCATCCTGACCAATAACCCTAGTAATAGGAATTTCTGGAAGAAAGTGGTATTAATTTCCAGTAAGACTCAAACTTTCCTTATTGAACAAAATAACGCAGAAAAAATGTCAGGGGGAATATTCTTTGAATTATTTGCTGATAAGTGAAAGCTTTTATTCAGGAATTTGGCGATCAAGGTAAAAACATATTTTTCTGTTTCCTGGATTTTCTGTCTTTATGAGCATGATATATGATCCTTATAAAGATAAGGTTGGTTCGATTAAATCCGGATTAAACTTAATTCTTGTTTGATTGAATTGCAGATGCCCTTATCTAGTCTGAATTCATTACATTGAATTTAGGCCTCTGTGTATACTACCTTCAGGCAGGATTGATAGAGCTGTTAATTAAAATGCTGCTTTTGACATAATTTGACATAATCTCCTCTGTCCTTTGTGAATTCAGTTAAATGTGTTTCCTCTAATAATCACTTAATTCATATTCTTAATTATAATACAAACTCACTGTCTGAGAAACTTGTTAATCTTAATTCAATTGTCTGGTAGTCTGTATCACTAATTAGTTTGAAAGGCACAAAAAAAATGTCTTCATATTATAATAACTTTATCGTTTTTTTAACAAAAACACTACTCTGACAAGACATCCTTTTTAGTAGGAGTGCTGATCTAGGATCAGTTTAGTACTTTAGCTCACAATGGATACATTTTGGATATGGACAGGGGAAACCTGATCCTAGATCAACACTCCTACTTTGAGTTTTTTTATACATACGGGCCCAGATCATACTTGGTACTGAAATCTACATCTCTATTTCTGACAGAAGGATAATATAATCTGAAATAACACCGCTCAAGATAAAATTGAGGAACGTAAACACGGGTACCTCCTCTGATTATTGTTCAATTATCTGGCTGAGCACAGTTAAACACATCACAATAAGGGTAATTGTAATTGTCAAAATGGCTTAATTATGATACATTATACAGCTTCTTTTAAACACTGGTGGCACTGTACTAACTTTTTCTGCTCATCAAGATTTTCCTTTTGAAATAGTTTCAGTAGTATCCAGCAGAACATATTGGTTTAGTGTCACCTGGCACACAGAATTGTAGCTATACTTGAATTAAAAAGGAAGAAATTCATTGTTTATTGTTTAAGACCAACGCGTTTCAGCATACAGCCTTCATCAGGGTTTCATTGTCAATAAACAATTACTTTCTTCCTTTCTACTTCAAGTGTAACTGGAATTCTTTATCTTTATTACTGCTGTTTTTTATTGTATGCACCTTGATAGTTTAGCATAGTAGCACCAGAGGTCTCCATTTTCTTTTTGTGCTCAGTTGGCTCAGTTTAACCAGGGACAGTTCTATGATGGTCATGTAAAATGGTGTGCAGGTGGGAAGCAGTGACTCTACCTGCAATGATCCCATCCATCCTCTCCAACGCTGCTGCCAACATCTCACTGGCGTCCGACATTATGCCAACAATTCCCTGTGAAATAAACAAATAAGACTGAATTATTGTCTGAAGTTGGGATGGGTGAGTAAGGCTTCATTAACTCTGTAATGGATGGATATACTGTATGCTGTAACTTCTGACTCAACAGAACCAATAAAATGGCTTTGCTGTGCATAGTAAACCGCTATGATTGGTTCAAATCCGTACTGAATAAACTGATTATGGGTTACACGTGATGGCTCCACCCATTTTTGGTTTAGTGAAGCAAAATTTGTAAAAACACATAAAGGAATGCTTGTTTAACATTTCTCAGCAGTCTTATAAGTCTTATGTCATATAAATCGCACAGAGAAACATAATAATGCACGCCTATGAAGTATTTCCAGTGAAAGTGGCCTTATCACTGTTCCATATCAATACACAAGCCCGTTCAATATTCTATTTCAATTGAAAGCTGAAAACAATGGCAAAAGGTAATAAATTGACAACAAAAACATAGCACTACAACAATTTTGCTTGTTTAGTTATTTATTTCTGTTGCAAGTAGTCGTGGTATAAGTGGACCCCCACCCCAGGCTGTGCAGTTGCGTGAAAATAACCCACTTCAAGGGTGGTTAACCCCTCGGCTTTGCCTCGGGACCGCATCACACCGCCCTGTCATGGTTTGATTTCATACAACTGCACAGCCTGGAGTGGTTTATTCCATAAATATCCTAAGATCTCTTGTACTTAAACACTTGAACACAGTACTGAGCCTCCTTAACTCCAGTTCACCTGCAGGATGTACAGCAGGGGTCACCAACCTTTTTGAAACTGAGAGCTACTTCATGGGTACTGAGTCATACGAAGGGCTACCAGTTTGATACACTCTTCTGAAATAACAAATTTGCTCAGTTTGCCTTTAGTTATATATTATTATTAATGATAAATGATACTCATCTATGTGAAGACACTGATCACGTTAATGATTTCTCACAATAATTATCAACAATGACTTAACAAGGTGGGAAACAGATAATATCAATATACTGGTGAGTTGTGTTATTTTTAGAACAGGCCTGCGGGCGACTCATGTGGTCCTTCGGGGCAACCTGGTGCCCGCGGGCACCGTGTTGGTGACCCCTGATGTACAGCATGCACAAGGCTAGACAGGTGGCCTACATGAGTTGCCCTGGAAAATGGTGGCTGTTGAGCATATAATAATCAAATATCCATTAATATTCTTTGTAAACCTTTAAAACCAATTGAACACAAATTTCAGTTGACAGCTTCCTGTCATTTTTGTTCAATTTCCGAATAAATATATTCATAATTTCCTCCAAAAGATTAGAGTGCTCCACACTCTCTGGGTATGGTGGAGGACGGGGTAAATTTCATCCACCAAACACATTCAATACCTCCACCAAAGAGCTCCTGAAATGGAATCCAATGCAGTGCCACGCTGTAAATGACAAAAATATCTCATGGACATTTAATGGAAATACAGTCCTCGGTGTGGCCGGAGCAGTTCCCTTTTTACTCTCAGGTGACAAGAGCCCAACCTTAAGCCTGAATGTGCTCAATCCAGCATCCATGACATTCACAGTCACGACTGCGGAGCCCAGTCCGAGTAAACATCAGATCATTCACGCTTCTTGTGCTCCAAAGAGCAATGCGTCATTACACTCCAGGACACAAACAGGACAGTAAACTACCGGAAACCCCTTCCCCATACTTGCTACTCTGTGGCGCTGTACACATTGATTCAGAACTTTTGAGGCAAACAGCACCCAGACCCCACGCACACTGACGTTTTGGCCGCAATTGCATAATTTCTTCCACGTGGCCCTCCGCACCATGCAGGATGGATCGAACATAAATCTAGCTTCAGCCATGGTCCACAAAGTAGCCCAAATTTAAGGGTATGATGTTCCAACACAAAGTGGGTAAATAACAGGATCGTTTTAAGACATGCAAGCATGGCCCCTTTCTTAACCTCTCACGTCGGTCCACTCCTCACTTCCTGCTTATGCGGTTCCTCCTGTTCGGTGCAGAGATAAGGTGGTTTGAGCAGCTGTGTGCGGCGTGGGAACATGCCCGTTCCTGGGTCACAGTGCTACTAAATATGTGCAGAATCTGAAATGCTTCGCAATGGGAAAATTGTGCCGCAGCAATCTCAGGCCACTGCCGGCACCACTCGTGATGGAAAGTGCACGGTGAGGCAGCCTGAACCGTTCCACATCTGTTCAGTGAAATCTGAGAGACGTGTAAAAATGCTTTACTTTTTCCATAGGAACTCTGAGCTCACAATCCCTGGTCAATGGGAGGATAATTACTGCACTGTTAGGGATGGCTGCTGCCGCTGATATCGTGATTCGATGCAACAGATCCTCACTTCAGTTAATGACCTCTACTTGCTCTGAATATCTTGCCTCTGGTGGAAAGCTAGCCTTGCATACTATGAATGCCATTTGTTAACTTCTAGTTCTTACTGTATGGCGGCACGGTGGTGCAGTGGATAGCGCTGTCGCCTCACAGCAAGAAGGTCTCGGGTTCGAATCCAGGCCGGGGGCCTTTCTGTGCGGAGTTTGCATGTTCTCCCCGTGTCCGCGTGGGTTTCCTCCGGGTACTCCGGTTTCTTCCCACAGTCCAAAGACATGCACGTTAGGCTAATTGGAGAGTCTAAATTGCCCGTAGGTATGAGTGTGTGAGTGAATGGTGTGTGTGCCCTGTGATGGATTGGCGACCTGTCCAGGGTGTATTCCTGCCTCTCGCCCGGAACGCATGCTGGGATAGGCTCCAGCAACCCCCCCGCGACCCTGACCAGGAATAAGCGGCTTAGATAATGGATGGATGGATGGATAGTTCTTACTGTAATGAGAAATGCCCACTGCACCCTGATTGGACGGGTGAATCACTTGCTGCATTTGATTGCTCAGCCTTTCGGCATAATCTCTGCCAAAATAAAGGAAACACCAAGATAACGTGTCGTAATAGGGCGGTGGGCCACCACGAGCTGCCAGAATAGGTTCAATGCACCTTGGCATAGATTCTACATGTGTCTAGAAATCTATTTGAGTGACGCAACACCATTCTCACACAATAAATTCCTTCATTTGGTGTTCTGTTGATGGTGGTGAAGAACTCATGCGCCGCTCCAGAATCTCCCATAAGTGTTCAATTGAGTTTATATCTGGTAACTGAGACAGCCATGGCATAAGGTTTACATCGTTTTTATGCTCATCAAACCATTCAGTGACTACTTGTACCCTTTGGATGGGGGCACCGTCATCCTGGAAGAGACAACTCCCATCAGGATAGAAATGCTTCACCATAACAAAAGGTGATCACTCAGAATGGCTTTGTATTTATTGGAAAATGCACCCCACACCATGTGGTTCTGTGTGGCACAGTAGGTAGAGCATGGCACTGACAGCACTGGGTTTGATTCCCGTTGGGGCCACATATACTGAAAAATGTATGCATTCAGTACTGTAAGTCGCTTTGGATAAAAGCGTCTGCTAAATGACATGTATTATATATTACTATATTACCATAACAGAGCTGCCAGTATCCCACTATTACTCAAGTGTTTCCTTTATTTTGGCAGCTACCTGTATATTGCCAGACACATAACCAGACAGAATCGCTACCCTTTGCGATCTCTGCACTGGGCTGCATAGTCAGATCAGAGCTGCTACTGTGAGCTCTGGAAGGTTGCCCTCGTCCTGATTACACACTAACTGTTATGTGTTTAACACAACTGCATTGCTTGCTACTGGAGTGGTGCAATCCCAATATTCAAGTAAAGTCTGCTCAATGGCCAAATGTCAGGCTTGGGTCACCACATCGCCCTGGCCTAGGGTCAGAATTTGGTTTTCAAGTTAAGGTTTTCTGGTTTCACTATTCCCTCAGATGTATTTTGTAAAAATGCATTATAATAACTATATTTTGATTGACCCACTGTATAAAATCCCCACTTTGTCCAAATTAAGCTTCGACCATGGTCAAACTGGGAACCCTGTAAATAAATCTGTACCTCACAGCTATTATCTCTGTGTTTAGGAAAAATGTCCCTCACCCTGAGAGAATTCAGCGACACAGCAGGAACGGAAAGCTTTATTTAAACAGCTGCCTCGTGTCGGAGGAAAACACAGAACTGGGGTGCACTTCCTGCTGGGACCAGCACGATCTTGAGAAAAATCCAGCCATGTGTTATGCTTTCTTCTCGGCCCTTATTCCTTCTGAAGGGAAACTGAGGGTGTTCCCTGGAAAAAGATCAGTTTTAGTACCTAGTCGTTTTAGTACCTAGCTTTAGTACCTAATTATTCTAGTACCTTAGAAGAATTATTGTAACACAAATGTGTGACCAAAGCCTGAAATCAATGACATTTTTAGAGAAAAATATCACTGCAAACTGGAAAAGTAAAACTAACGTGCATTGCAATACATTCGATTAATTTCACGCACAAAGGAAAATGTTTCAATCCACACACAAAGTTAACTACGTAAAATGAATTTTGTGGAGTGCAAGAGCAGTGTGCAGAGATTATTTCTTGTCTTTGAATCCATCTTTTGGTCCTGAATCTACCTAAAATGCTGGGCATGTGTGTGGTAAATAAAAGGGAAAATCAACCCCAAGAGAAGTAAATAGTGGACTGCGCAGCCCACACGATAATTAAATGCATGTTATAACGTGATGAGTAAATACTTGGTACACCAGATCAAACACTTTTAAAAAAGTATCTGCAATCACATGTCCTTAGTGCATAACGAAAGATCACTGGTGCATTGTATAAGAGGCGCCTTTCTGGTTAACAAAAAAAATTGCACATTTATTCTTAACAAGGCATGTGTGCCAAATGATCATGTGAATGCTCAACCACTACAAAAAATTCAATACCATGTGACTGCTTATCCAACATACAAGATACAATACATCATAATTGTTTAGATAGATCATTTATTGTTCTTGAATGGAATTTGCTTCGCACATTTAAGTCACTCAGCAAGACAATCACATTAACACTATTAAACTATTAAATTGTTCAAATACATTTTCAACATTTTTTTTCCTTTTTGTATGATATTTCGGAGAGCAGATTGGCTTTTCATTTATCAACGGTCCATATCGTTTTTTTGGTGTGGTTAGTTTCCTGAAACCCATCTGGTGATTCATGAGATGGTTCATGAGTTTCTGGAGATTCAGAGAAACTATCTATTCTTGCAAACAAGGATGAAACTGGAAACCAGCCAAATCCACAGACGGTTTCTCTATTTTACACTTATTTGTCTTCATCTTTACAAAGAGACCATGAAATGTCAAAAAGGTGAGAGCAAATAGGATGATTGGCCATAAAAGTATGGGTTATGTGTTATTATATGCATGTGAGTGACCCTCATACACACAGCTGAATATTTGCATCCACAAGAGAATATACAATGCATGTGAAAGCTCACACAGACACAAGGGACACAGACACAAGCACACTGACACATACACGTGTGTGTGTGTG
This sequence comes from Aldrovandia affinis, assembly GCA_029706075.1. Lineage (NCBI taxonomy): Eukaryota > Metazoa > Chordata > Actinopteri > Notacanthiformes > Halosauridae > Aldrovandia > Aldrovandia affinis. The sequence goes on from JAINUG010000087.1 coordinate 1,583,515, forward strand.
TGTGTGTGTGTGTGTGTGTGTGTGTGTGTGTGTGTGTACCAACACATACACATACACAGACATACTGTATGACACAATTGAAAAGACATACTGCCTCAGACGTAAGTGGTGTGGGCTAATTGTTGTCAGATACTGCAGGACCCATGCATGTTTGAAGTGTATTGTGGGTAACTTGCATGTGAACACCTTGGGATTTTACATGCGTGCCAGGACTGAGACTCAATACCCTACCCTACCACTAGGGGCCTGTACTATGGTGCAACTGTGCAACTGAGTCACTGCTCAACTCCACACTACAGTAGTGCCTTACATTTACATTTTAGCCATTTAGCAGACGCTCTTATCCAGACAGTTTACATTACTTTACATGCAATCCATTTATACAGCTGGATATTTACTGAAGCAATTCAGTAGGCACTTTCGTGATGTATAGGGTGGACAAAAAGCAATCCTTGTGTCCTTTGTGGAGTCAGTCATTTGTCTCACTGTGAAAAAGCTGAACCATAAAGCTGGTTTAATGGCCACCCACCTGTGCCTTCTCCCTCAGAACCGGTAAGTAGGATCAAAACTCACCTCCACCAAAGATAATACCTACCTGGGCTGGCTGAGGTTTACAAAGGCCTGTCCTCCCCAATCTGTTCTCAAAACTGCCCAGAGCCTGCCCAGAACTCAACCAGAAACTGCCCCAACAGAAAATACATTTTCTGGCATGTACTGATTACCATAAATAAAAAGGTTAGACAGAGGAATCTAGTCAGGATCATAAATTCCAATATTCTTATTAGGGGCCAGATATTAGTGTCTCTGTGGTTAAGTCTTTCCAAGAAAGAACAATGTCATAAAAGGTATATACATCGCTGAAGTGATTAGTGATTATTCAAGATCAGTGAGTCATCTCAGAGTTATAAAAAGTGACATGAACAACCGTCTTTAAAAACATTGCCAGTATTGAATTGAATAGCCTCAGAATTTCCCTCTTACAGTAAATTCCCTGAACTAGTTCTTACTGTCAGGACTGAGTAGTATGTATGCACTATGTACGGTAGAATATCAAGGACTACTTGATCTACATGGAGCTCTAGATATGAGGTCTATAATCACAACCGTTGTTACGATCGCTGCCTGATTGCTTCATTGGAAACCACGCCCACCAGAGCATTCCAGGGATGCCTGGCTGATTGCCCTCAATTGCTGCTGATTGCACCCCAGCTGTGAACTCTGCTGGCCACGCAACCAACCCAAGCAAACTAATAAAGGCGGACTGCCCCTAGTTGATCTAGTGTGGCCTTGTGGCCCATTTTGACTCACTACCATTTGTCTTGTTCCCGTATGTATTTTGAGAGATGTCTGTGCACTGTTGGATGTATTAGCTTTCCTTTGGTTTTGGCACCTTTTTAGGAGGGAAAAGTTAGAGCAGTTTAGCCAGACTACGGAAGACTCACCTTTTTCTTTTGCTCCGGTACAGAGAGAGCTTTTCATTTTGAGGACAGGTTTAGATAGCAGTCTGGTTTGTTTTATTGCATTTCAACATCCCTCTATGTAAGTGTATTTTGTTGATTAAATCTTTGTAAATAATACATCTTTGTTTAATTGTGGATGGTTTGGCCCGGTGCTTTGTCTTGTGTTGTGTCCAGTGTCGTTCCACAGATATTATAGTGCGGGTTAATTTTTGGGGATGTAAAACTTAAGGAATTTACTCTACAAAGCATAAAATTATACATGAGCGGAAACAAACTCCACAAACGCATTAGAGGAAAGGGAGTGAAAATACCATGAGCTTGTGACTCATAACTGTGTCAAATGCTTTGATTTGTTGCGTTATTTGACAAAGAAATGGCTCTCTAAATAGCCATCAGAAAATCTGTGAGCACTGTCAAAGCAATACCTGAAAGCCATGATGATTCATACATAACATTTTAAAAGGGCAAATGACAATACACCCAGAGTTTAAGAATATGCATGAGCAGAAGATATTTTGAGCATCCCACACAAGTGAGTGTCAATCTCACTTGTCACCAGGTGTGCACTCGTGTGCACAGCCAACACCAGAAAGAGCTGGGTGTTGCACACCGGCGGTGGGTTTTAGTGTCGGAAGAAGGACGCGAACGTTGAAAAGAACCTAAAGCTATGGTGAAATATGGCGGTGGATCATTGATGTTATGGAGTTGTTTTGCACCTACTTGCCCTGGGGCCCTTTTTAAAGTCAATGGGGTCAAGAAATCTAGCAAGTACCAAGACCCTTTGACATAAACCTGGTTCCCTCTTCCAGGAAGCTGAAACCTGGCCACAAATGGATCTTTGAGCAAGACAATGATCCTAACCATACCTCAAAATGAACCAAGAGATAGTTAACTGACTATTGTTCAAGTCTCCCTGATCGAAAATATGTGGTTTGAATAGAAGCGGGCAGTCCACAAGTCCAAGACTGAAGGATCTTGAAAGATACTGTATGGAGGAATGGTCAATTATAAATATTCACCAATCTCATAAAACTCTATAGATACAGAGTATATCAAATTAAACTGGATCAGATTTGCTTTTGGTGTATAAATCAGGGCTGTAACAATTCATCTATTAATCAGACTGATTAATCAACTAAAGCATTGATAGACTATTCATTTCTGCACATCTTATTAAGATGATAAAGTATACATAAAATTCCAAAACCCGTAGCCACAAAAATATTAAATATTAAAATGTGATTGTTCTGATTCAGTTATTTTGACGTCTTTATAACAAGACGCATTGTGGATACATTTGCCTCAATAACATGGGAAAAAAGGGAATTTATTGATAAAATAATCAACACCATTTCTGAGCAGCAATTAGCAGCAATTTGCAAAAATGGAGGGATTCCAGCCTCACAAAGGAAAATTGCATGCTAGCTTTGGTAGTAGTCTGTAGTTTGTAGTCTGCACTGTAAACAAAAATTTTCATACAATGTCAGTGTCATGTTTGTAATACAATTTTCAAGAGCAAAGTATCCTCATAAATTAGTCAAAACAGCAATTAAAATGATGACACAAGTGAACTGGCTTCATAGTTCCAGGTAACAGTTACACCTAACATTTTACCTTCATTATAGGCCATCAATCGCAAGCTATTCTTGTGTGTTATTATTATCATAACTGACCATTCTGCAATATTTGACTGATATTACTCCTGACTTTGTTCAATTGTTTTTACCAACTTTAATTTTTTACGTTAGAGTGTGATGGTTTACAGAACAACATCAATTTGGAAGCTCTTCACTTGTAAAACAAATTCAAATTTCAAAAAAGAAAAAGTAGAAGGTCCACTTTCTGGAAGAAATGTAAACAAATTATAGGCCACAGTTGTCGCTGCCTCAGCATTGTTAAAAGCCTTAAACTGCCATTTACGGGGGTTGGGTATATGGGCCCCAAAGTGATTCGTCCAACTAACCCAATCAAAATCATGATTGTACATTCCAAATTTGGAAAGAAAGACATTTGCAGATTTTTAAAAAGGTGGGCTTGACTTACCATGGCCAGACAATCCATTATCAGGTGACTGGCTCAGAGCAGCGAGAGCGCAACACACCACCAGAATTTACTCATTTACTTCATTATTAATAAAAAAATGTCAGTGTCAAAAGCTCACACATAATTTTCAATGCATACTTTGCATTTCTAATGGGAAGCCATTACTGTTATCAGATTTTATTTTAATACATCCTACTTCCTGCAATATTGCCTTTGAGGGGCTGCGTTTGCCTGCAATTAAAAACGACTGATAAGGTAATCTCTCAGTTTATGTTGGCATAAGCTGCATGCTTCTTCGATATATTACAATGCAATTTCTGAGGCGTATCCACCAATGATGCCTATCCTACACAAACTTTGAGGTCCTCTGTCGTCGGATCAATGAACTAATATGAGTTAAGTAAGGAATAAACCTGGAAGGGCTGTGCGGTTGAAAATAAACTATGATGGGGTTGTTTTAATGCGGTCCAGTGTAGTGTAATGGTTATGGAACTGGACTTCAATTCCCAGATGGAACACTGCCGTTGTACCCTTGAGCAAGGTACTTAACCTGAATTGCTTCAGTAAAAATATCCAGCTGTATAAATGGATTGTATGTAAAGAAATGTAAACTGTGTAAGTCCCTCTGGATAAGAGCGTCTGCTAAATGCCTAAAATGTAAATGTAAAATGTCCAGAGGCAAAGCTGAGGGGCAACTAACCACCCTGAGGTGGTTTATTTTCTTACAACTGCCCAGCGCAGAGTGGCTTACACCACGGCTAATTGCAACAAAAATAAATAAGCACTCAAATTGAATTAAACAAAGTTGTTGTAGGGCTATGTTGTTGTTTTTTCTCCCTACTTACGGTTTAGAATGTTGAATGCGCTTGTGTATTGACTTGGATGACCGTGATAAGGCCACTTACTCACAGGAACTACTTAATTGCCGTGCATCGTTTCTCCGTGCGGTTTACTGTAAAACATACGAAACCCTCTCGACAAATCAGAATCAAGAATGCACCCAAGCCGCTGTATAAGGAACAATAAGCCGTAAAAGAAGGTTGATAAACTAATCAGACGTATATTTGTACAGGCAGCTATTTAAAGAAGCAATTCAAGCAAAGTATGTGCAGGCCGGGCTCCGTGACCACTACACGCCACGCTGAATTAAGTACCAGCCAGCGGTAACGGCTCACTCCTCATGACTGGTCATGTGTTTAGGGTGAGATGCTGCGCTAAGCGTAAACCATTAGCCAGAATATCAGGCCTATAACTGACATAATTAGAAGGCACGTTGCTGCCTGTAAACACAGTGTGTAAATGGCAAATGAGACAGAATTCACAGACAGTCTTATACAATTTAGTGAGATAGAGAGAGAGAGAGAGAGAATGTCTCCCTATGCCATGTACACAAGCTAAAGTGTAATACTGGATACTGGATAATACATTGTTCGTTCCAAGGCAAGTTCACCATTACCACCATTCACTTGATGTTTGTGACTAACATTATCGCGCACATTCAGCACGACAGCTGAAGACGATCCGTTTGACTCACACGGGTTGGTAAATGTTTGGTGTGGATGTCACGCTGCGGTCACTTCACACTGCATTTTCCACAGCGGGCCAACACATGCTTAACCATGACATTTTACTCATAAAGTGCAGATCAAGGTTGGCGATGTAAAAACATGATTCATGGTGAGACCAAACTCCCAGAACAGGAAAGGATGCGATACGCCTATGCTAAGAGATAAAGCCCTGTATCAATTTCAAAAGTAAGGCACTCATCCACTGGTGATTCGTATAAATATGTTCAGTGACTTAACAGTAGCATTAAGGAAGGGCTTGCAGCCAAAACATCAGTGTACTGCTTTCACATCATCAAATGAAAAATAAATAAGAAATCACCCCTTTTTTGAGAGGTGCTGTCTGCTTTTTATATTTTTAATATTTGGACTTGCTTAGGAGTTCCTTCTACATCAAGGGTGTCAAACTTATTCCGTTGAGGGCCGAGTGTATGTAGGTTTTTATTGCAACCAATGCACTACACCAGGTGATTTAAATTAGTTGCTCTGCTTGGATTGAGCTAATTAGTGAAATCACCTGGTGTAGTGCATTGGTTGCGCTACACTCAGCCCTCTACGGAATGAGTTTGGCACTCCTGTTCTACATGTTACAATGAAACAAACTAAGCGAAACAATTACACTCTTATAAAAATGCTCTGTTGCCAAGAAGCTACTGCATTTTATTATTTCTTATTGTACTTATAATTCTGGAGTACAGTACTGTAACTCTTACACTACCAAATAAATCACTCATACTCATTGTTGACATTTTACTGCTCCTGTTCCACATTGCATTACTTGCACAGCCTGTGATTTCTACTGCACAATCACTAACTGAGCCAAATAAACTATATATTAGTATCGTTTCTACTATAACATTCCCTACTGATCTCATTGCAGACTGTGATATGGTCTGAGTAATGAAGCAATGAACATGCAACATTGTAGACTATTCTTTAGAAAGCAGTGACAAGGCAAGGGAACTGCCTGCAGACAACACCATTAAAATTTATAGGGTGGATGCATAGAGGATAACAAGGCTAGGTCAGAGTGAGTCCACACCACAGAAAGCAATTTCCCACCCTGCAGATAACAAGCAGCACAACTATTCCTGAGCAATAACCCCACAAACCTGGGCGCCAGACAGGACAGAATGGAAGATATGTTTAAAAGAAGGGCCCTAACCAAACCCAATAAAATAACCTCCGATCCACAGCATCCCCTGAATGAAGAACTCTGCCATCTTCCATCTGGGCAATGTTTCAGGGCACCGACCGCCAGAAAACCCTGACCTAGAGTCTTCTTCATTCCATATACCATCACTGTCTTAAACGGCAAAAAGACATAAACCGCGAAACTGCTAATGGTTGGGTCAGCTGGTCCAGTGGACTGGTCAAGAGTAGACCACTATGACGGTCGCCTTTAATTCTACTGCAAACCTATCATTATAAATTCATGTTTGTTGTTGTGTGTTTGTGTGTTTTCTTCTATGGTTTTGTCTAATAAAATCATAATTTCCCTAAAGGGGATAATAAAGTATTCAATCAACCAATCAATAAACACGAAACAAGAAAAAAATAGATAGTACAAGAGGCTCATGGGAGAACAGGGTAATGTAGCAACTGTGTGTACCATTCTTAAAGTCATTTTCTAAAGCAATGTACTGCATCACTTAGTTATTTTAAATGTCTACCACAAATACAGGCATATAAAGCGTAAGTGGAGGGCCAGCTGAAATCTGTATAAGCAAATTTCAAATATGTTTATAAATGAATTTTAGAACTTTACTGTGAAACGCAAGAAATTCCTAGTGCCCTCTCACCAACACAGTCAAAACGTCATCGAACGCCTTCGTTCGCTCAAGGGAAAAGTTGTTCACAACAGACGCTCAGTCTGTCACAACAACGCTTCGTGGAACGCGTTTGAGCTGTGATGACAAGTCAGGCACAGGCCCTAATTATATCATTATCTTAAATAGGCAAACATTGAATATGTTAAGGCAGTTTTAATAAAAAAATAATAAAAAATAATAATAAATAGACTTTCCTCATATTCCATGTGTTTCAAATGCAATATCACACAGTTTCAGTTTAATAAAAGTTATATAAGTTATATATAAATATATATAATTATATATATAGCAAATGGAGTGGCTATGGTCCAATCGTTATCAAAAATAAACTCCGCGGGTTTAAAGTTATACCTTTTTTAAATAATTAATTATTCGTGGAATACTGCATAAAATCAAGAGTTAGATATTGTCTCGTGAGCTAAACGGACGCACTTACCAGAAGTTTCCTTAAACGACGAGAAAGCGTTTTTGCAACATAAATCCTCCGTGGTCAAGCGTCCCTATCTCTTTTCCTCCAGTTTACTCCGTTTTCCCCTTTGGCCGCCCCAGACCCCTCTCTCTCACGCTATGAATTGTAGAGGAGGAGACATCGCCGATAGCACGCCACGCCCCCGCTGTCTACCGGATTGTTTTGGAGAGGATTCTCTTGAACATGTGCCGAGATCGAGTGCCCCATGGTGGCCATGGAGTTCGAAAACTCCATCGTGTGGTTTTAACTTGCCAACGTTTGGCAGAGATTTATATATTATAATTGAAACCAGTGGTTGGGACAGAAAAACTCAAATGTCCTGTATCCAAATACAGACGTTTTTCTCTGGTGCCAGTTCTCCCAATTATTTTCAGATCAGTTTGCTCTTGAATTCTTACATTCAGATTGGTTCATTCAGGTATTTGTTAATATTTGTGAATCACGTGCGCAGCATTTTATAAGGTGTAAATTGTCTGGGGTCAGTAATGGTTAATGTTAGGATTTGCTTTGGTAGAGTTAGCTGGTTCAGTATCAGTGCTTAGAGACGAATTAATTAATTAATAATTGGAATAATTGTATGAAATTGTTTCAGATTTCCCCCCTGTTTTTCTCCCAATTTGGTGGCGAATTGTACCCTCTATTGATTCAATTATCCTCCCCCACAAGCCCACCACCTGCAATGACGCGACCAGTCGCAACTCTGGTAACGATAGTGACGAGGTCGAGCGAAGCGCCTCCTTCAAGACAGACCCCGCCGAGCCGTCGACCGAGAATCCGATACAATCAGGGAAGCGTTCTGTCCCCGGGGCGAGGTCGTGCCGGCTTCCCTGTCCCTTGGCGAACAGTCAATCATCACCCGGACTCGCCGGACTGGCGCAGTTGGGGAATCAAACCTCGGCCGCTGTGGGCAACCTGCACTCCAGTCGAGTGCTTTTACCGTTTGAACCACCCGATGGAACATGATGAAATAAACCATGAATTAATCATTATAATCCATAAAAATAATCCATTAATTAATTTCATTATATATTTCAACATTTATATAATTATTGATTTATTTATATGTGATGTATAATAAACCACCACTAGGCATATATCCCACCCACTCCAAATTTTAAATTAATTTATTGATTTTTATTTGGATTGCTAGATGTTATATTTATGTTAGTCCAAGTTATTTCTTGAAGTAAAATAGAGTGGTAGTCATTTTTCCAAATATTTTGAATATCTAGTGGTTTGTATGAGCTTTGCTTAATTCTTGATGCAAGATTGATACATTTTTTCTAGTCTTGTTCATATCGTACAACCAATTAGTAAAACCATAGGAAGCCCCCGCCTTTAGAGCTAAATTGAAGATTGAACTGGTTCTGTAAATCTTCATCATTAGGTCATTAGTGTTAAATAGCTCTCCGGGTAAAAAAAATACCTTTGTTTGTCCGTACTGGATAAGATAAAGCACTCGATATGTAAATCAGTATGGTTGGTAACTATCTTCCATGTTGATAAGACATTAGAAGCCAGACATTGCTATGATGGGATCAAAGTGCATTTTGGCTTGGTTTAGGGGAACATCTGCATATATAATGTCTTGTAGTCTGTGTGGAGCAACCAGATTATGTTTCAACATACGCCAAGAAACTGGATTAGCGGGGTCTAGCCATGACTTGATTGATTGTAAAATAAATTATTTTAGAATGATCTTAGAAGAATGTTCCAGACTCCATAGACTCTTTTACCTCATGTGGAATTCTATCAATTGATGGCACAAAGGCATTTGATAGACTTGAATGGGAATACCTCTGGGACTTGCTGGATCATATGGGTTTAGGTGAGCAATTCATCAAACTCATAAAAGTGCTCTATGCTAACCTGGGTGCAGTGATAATGACAGAAAATGTTTGCTCAACACATAAATGTTTGCTCTGCTCAAAAAGTAGAGCAATCAACTAATATCATTCCTATTACCTTCAATTCCACTACGTACCATATATCTCTTCATGCAGATGATGTATTTCTTTTAAAAAATTCTCACATTTCCACTTAGATAAACAGCATGCCATCTCTTCCTCCCAAGATGTTTACAGAAAATGTATAAAGTTAAAGAATTCAACCTCCTTATAAGACGACAAATGGAAAGTCAATTAATCAGGGCAAGGTGTTAATTCTATGAGCACGGTGAAAAAACAAACAACTGGAGTGATGATTACTGGGATGATTACTGAGCTCTGTAGAGAATTTGGGTCCATGTCATCAGACCAGGTTTATATTAATCAGCAGTTAAATTTTTTTTATTCTGACCCATATATACCGTAGGTAACTGGCAAAATAAAGGAAATGCCAAGGGTGTTTATGAGCTACCAGAACAGATTCAATGTGCCTTGGCATTAGTTTGGAACTCTATTGGAAGGGTGCAACACCATTCTTCCAGAAGAAATTGCATAATTTGGTGTTTTGTTGATTGTGGTGGACAACACTGTGCCAGGTACCACTCCAGAAAGTGTTCAATTGGGTTGAGATCTGGTTACTGAGACAACCATAACATATGGCTTCAATTGTTTCAATCAAACCTTTCAGTGACCACTTGTGCCCTGTGGATAGGGGGATTGCCATCCTGGAAGAGACCACTCCCATCAGGATAGAATGCCATAGGATGACAATGATCACTCAGAATGGTTTTGTATTTATTGTTTTTACCTTGCCTTATGTGGGATTGGGTAGACTTAAACCATGGCAGGAAAACGCAGCCCACACCATAACAGAGCCGCCCGAACACTTCATTTTCTCAAATGTTACCTTTATTTTGTCAGTTACCTGTACATCAGAATAAGTTGAGACCACAGACCAATGAAAGATTTCTTTCAAAATCTGAATATGACCTCTCTGTCCATTGATTTACAAGCAAACAGATTTTGAGGAGTTTATTACCCTTGAAGAAATACATAATAATACTCTCTTACTCCTTAACAAAAACAAAGATTCTGGCATTTGTGCACAGATCTGACTCTGCTCTTCCCATTATTATCTCTCCTGTCCAAATGTGATTTATTAAAAGGCACAATTTCTGTTAACCTAAGACACTTGCTTAATATTATTTATGCACCTCCTTCCCACCCTCTGCCGTAGTGTTTCATCTATTCAGATGCAGAGAAGGCCTTTGATCTGGTGAAATTGGAGGATATGTTTTATGCACTTAGGAGATTTGGGTTTGGCCTGATGTTTATTCTGTGTATTAAGCTACCGTATCCCTTACTGCTACTGTACGAACACACAACACAGAGACTCTGATTACATCCCATGAAGTCAGCAGTTTCAGGAGCATGTGATTTCTTGGGTGTGTGAGAACGTGCTTTGCTGGCATAATGGGGCACACCTGCAGCCACTTAACTAATCAAGAGCTCTGAAGGTATGTATATATAAATATATGTGTATATATATATGGGAAAGGTAGAGAGAGCAGAGTGCCCAGAGTGAGAGCTCCAGTCTCGGTCCTGGAGCCATGCGTGTGCTGAAGTCTTCTTCTTTATTTTTCCTTTGGTTGCTTTCTGCTTTGTTGTGTATTATTGTATTATTGTACAGCGCATGTTTAACAATGTTGCCTCCAGAACTCCGATATGCCATGTGACAGCAGCCAGGGTGCCAAATAAGACAATGCGATGGGTATAGAATACTGGGATGATGTGATGGCTATAGGATAATATAGTGGACTGGGATAATGCAAGTGGACTGGAGTGGTTTGCCTCACTTGTAGACATTTTGGATGTTAGGACGACTTAAATTGAATTTGTGAGGTTTTATTTGAAGCCGTTGGGTCTGAAGTAAAATCAAATGAAAAGTGTGGGAGCTAGCATCTCACACACCTACTACATTTCCCCGCCATCCTCACTTGTTTGATGGAGAAAGTAATTTATTTTGGGTCCTTATAATGTAATTCAATAGAATGGAGGCTCCTTTTCAATTTAAATTCCATATTTTCTGTGCACTTTGGGCTTTTTGCTGTCAATGCTCCAATTTTTTTACAAATCCTATTTTATTTAAAACACACCAGCTATTCTGCCAGTGCTTAAAAGCATATAGTCTGCTATAGGCATCGTACCCCTCTTTCTAAAGGAAAGAGGCCCAGTGATGATTATGTTTTGGAACAGATCTTTAGCCGCAACAGCCGTTGAAAGAAAGTGCCTCTTCAGAATTGAATCTTCTATGGATATCATTTGCACCAGCGTGAATAACTAGTTTTAAATGTAACTTTATTGTTATTTGACAATTTTGCTTGAATATCAAGTACCCTAGCTGTAGGAAGGCATATTATAATGGTATCAGAGGGATTAACCTTTAGGATCACATTTTTGGATCATTTGAGCCATAGAATCCATTCGCAACCTAGGCAAATGCAAACCTGCTGGGAGGCTCCCGAAATGTTTGTTCAATGAAGGGTCAAATCATTAACCTGCATGATTAAATAACCGGTTATAATTGATTTTGGAGCATTAAATAAGTGTGTGTGAGCCTTATTTTTTAAATTACATTTTGTTATTTGTGAAAATTTCAAAAAAGGAACTCCAGAACTTTTCCAATCGAGGGCATGACCAAAATGTGAAAAAGAGAGTCTGTGACAGTCTTACATCTATCACAAGATCCACTGCATTTTTGATCATTTTGTTTTTGAGGCATAAAGTTTGCGGAGAACTTGAAATTGAATAAGAACGCAACGGGTGCAGATGGGAGAGGAGTGAACCCCATGCAACACTAGAGCTGTCACATTATGCTTGAATATCGAATCTAATTTTGAATCTGCATTCCATGATGATGGATGAATGTTTCAATGATGAATACAGAGCTCTCACAGCAGACGCTAGTCAAATTATAAACACAATCATACAGCCTAGACATTGCACCTGGTGTTTCTGTATTCACACCAGGTTATACTGTAATTCAAATGATCTTTTATATGCGTCGATATGATTGTTGGGAGGCAACTGAGGGGATTGTAGTATTTGACTGCATACAATCAAATACTACAATTTAAATGTAAGAGTTTGGAATATTATACATAGGGCTTTGTTGTTCAAAAGAGCTAAAGCAATTGCCAATAAACAAGACTTTTAAACATTTCAAGCCGTTTTTGTGCCAATCGTTAATTGATGTAATATATAAAGGGACAAAAGTGTGATTTACAGCAATTGGGAAGAGCAGTGACTGGTAACTGGTGACTGGCGCCTAAAATGCTTCCTAAACTGAGTCGATAGTCTGAGTGAGTGTTTCACAACAGGATTACTGCAGGTTCTGGGAATGATGAGGGGCAATCATTCACATATTAGCCTGGATAGAGAGGTTGAAGGCCATGATCCAGCCTCCGTAGTCACCCACGAAGGTTCTGGAAGGTTCTGTGTGCTGGTTTTTCCAGTATGAAATACAATGAATGTTAGCAGGCCCATAATTCCCCTCTCTTGAGTTTGGTTCCTCCTCAGTTTTCTTCTTATTTGTTCTCGAAACATACTTTTTCCTTGCCACTGCTGTCCTAGGCTTGCCTTTGTCAGGGTTCAGGCGAGGGTCTGCTGTAAATTTTGCATATTTTGACAAATATTTTGTAAAATGCACTATACAAATACATTAATGATCCCAGAAGTTAGGTAGACTCAAGCTTTGTTTTAGTTTTGACCATGTTTCCTTGAAGAAAAAAAGGTCACTCAAGTTCAAAGTAGTTGCAGAATATCTTCACCAGATGGAGCTGCATCTCAAGTCGCCTCAGGGAATGCATCAAGGTTCGGACTTCATGTATTTTTCGGCAGACTTAATTTCTTAAAAGTTTGTCAAGTTTTTGCACCACAACACGATTTATATTAAACTTATCACAGCAAAACTGTGTGTTGCTATGTTGGAGAGCATGTGGAACACTGAGAATTCAATGAAAGACCCTGAAAACGGTTAGCTCTACAATATCTAGGCAGATAGGAAAAATAAGTCCTTAGCTCTGGTTTGCAGCCTCTGTGAGCCCTGCTGGTGACTCACACACTCCCCTGCTCAGAGTCGAACCCCAGAAGATCCAGAAAAATAAAATCAGGTATGAATCATGATAATTAAAAGATTCTGATACCTGATACATTTTCATGATATTTTTCTGACAGAATTATCATGATACAAATCCCCATTATTGTTCCAACCCTACATTGCACTCCAACAGTTTAGGTAAACTACGGATGGATGTCTATGGCTACCCCCCCACCAAGTGGGCCAATATATCTAGCAGGGCCTATACTACCTGCACCTACTGTTCTGCACCCTTATCTTTTTGAATCAGTATTGTCCGTTATCTTGTCTCTGCCCCTCTGCCCCGGATGGTTAAGAGCACTCCCCCTGTGACACCCTGGTACAGCCCTTCCCCCCAAAAGCCCAGTTAAAGGTGGGGGGGCCAAACACCTCCATAGGTCCTGGGGAAGATAAGGGAGGAAACAAGACAAACTTTAAAGATGGTCACAGAGGCACAGCGGGCATTTTGTATTTTTATATTATATTTATTTTTGGTTTAGTTACTTTTGATCATGTTTATTAGATGTAATATGTCTAACCATGTCTAATCTGTACATTTTCTTCTGTTCCCACCTGTAATTATTGATTTTGTTAAACACCTGTCCCTACCCCTCAGTAGAATCATATACAGTATATGCTACAACCTGATATTTTATATACACTAAAAAGGTAAACCTAAAAGGGCTTTCACACCTGATTTGTTTGGAGCTGTTTTTACAAACCCTGGTTCCTTTACCCCCAAGTTTGTTTTGTTTTGACAGATGTGAAAGCTGTATTCAAACTCTAATCAGCACCAAAAATGCAAACCCTAGTTCATCAAAAAAGGGGTGGTGTGGTTCACTGCTGATGTGAAGGCAGTCCAGTCCAACCTGAGGAAGTGAACCAGTCACAAAATGTATTTCTCTAAATTAATTGTTAACATTATAGACTATTTAATTATATGTTCTTATTACAGAAGTGATGCAATCCTCAAATTCTATCTGAATATGAACTCAGGCATATATGAGTAAATAAGTAGACTCACCTGACTGACTGTCCATTTGGCATGTTGACCATAAGAATTTCATGAAATGCACGTAACGTCAGAGCTTGCCTTCTCTGAGACCTTCTGTAATTAGCAGCGCGGAGGCGATGAAAATTATTCACGGCACGCAGTCGTGAGAGTCGCTCATATTGCGCCGTGTTCTCAAATGTTCTCTGTTGGCAAGAACACAAAAGGAAAAGTATGAAAGCGAGGATCGCGACACGCAAATGACGCTCCATGATTATGTTAAAGGATTACTTCCTTGTTTTGGATTTCACCCGCCTACCTACATTTACATTTTACATTTTAAGCATTTAAGTCTTATCCAGAGCGACTTACAAGATGTGCATAAATACATGGTAGGAACAATCATAGTACGCGCAAGAGATCAATGCAGTAATACAGCGATAGACATCATTGCAGGCAGCTGCGTACCATACCTGTAACACTGGGAAGGAAAAGGTTAGGTTTTTTAATTTTGTATTTTGTATTTTTTAGCAAGTGGGCAGTGGTGATGACAATTAGCTAGATGTACAGAGTTCAGTGGTAGTGGAGTCTGAAAATGTGGGTTTTGAGTCTCTTGCGGAAGATCGCAAGTGATTCCGCGGTCCTGACTGATTGCGGAAGGTCGTTCCACCAGCGAGGGGTCAGAACAGAGAACAGGCGAGACCGCGAGGAGCGGCTGCCAGGCGCCCGGTGGGATGGGGCAGTCAGTTTAGGGGTCCTGGCTGGGGTTTTAGTGACTTAATTTCAAATAAAAATGAAAACCTCCACAAACACATGGTTTTGTTTGCACATTTTCAATCTCCCGCTGTCACCGTCTGCACTGTCCACACAAGATTGACACATTTGGCAATTTGAAACCAAACCGAACCCAATAACAAAAATACATAAACATGCACACAACCAAACTATGAATCGAACTTCATCAATCGGAATAGGTGTGAAAATGCCCTAAATTAAATTCTTTGTTTTTTGGGCTAGCTAAATACTTATTTTATTTTTTTGGATTTGGACATTTGTTTGTAGTTTTCCTTTATGGCCTTATTTATCAGAGTTCAGTCTCCAATTGGCATTTCAAAAACATCATATTTTGTTAATGGTTTCAACTGATGTATTGTGCATAACCCAATAAAATGACCATGAACAGTACATGGAATGCCTGGTGACATGGCTGGGTGAGGGACACAAAAGCAATTAGTGAGGAGCAATTCTGAGTGACAGCAAGAAGATAAGTGTCTCTGTACACAGTCAGAAATGGCAAGCAAAAAAAGGAGCTTGCTTGTGTTTACTGCAGAGTGGAGCGAGAGGGACCCCTACCAACCCGAGCTGCACAATCACCTCATTGCCACCGTCTCCATAGGAACGCATCTAGAACAGTCTGTTCCCAGGAGCCAGGCTGTGCACCTTGCATTTTCTCAATTAAATTACACATCAGTTCCATGAAGTCCATTCTGTGGGCTCTTTATTCGTCTGGGTCTGGGCATTATAAATATCTAAACAGGCAGAAGGCAGGGCAGCAGCGTCAGAAATGTCTAATGAAATGATGCTTTAATGAGCTATTGTCCAAACTCAGAAAATGCTTCAATGCCTATGAGTGAAGAAATTATAATTGAAGTTTATGCAAATGGCAAAGACTTTTAATGCAAGCCGGAGGGTTGGGGGAAGCATTGGCCTGAAAAAAGAGATGATGTATCTGTAGTTTCCCTTTAACTAACTTTCCAACTCTCTTAGCTACAGTTTTCCTAACCTTTCAACTCTCCAGGATTAAATGTTCAAATGGCTTGCCTTACACATATGCGCTTCTCCTGAATTAACAACTGACCTGGGAACAGCCAGTAAAGCCCAGTTCCCTAATAACAGCCTAACTGGAGCGTGCAGTATCTGAACCCAGACCAAATTTTAGCATCATCGTTTTGCTGCCTCAACATTTTGTACCAAAACATATATCACCTAATTAAATGTAACAGAATTAATTTATGTTGTTGAACATTGCTCATATAAAATAACCATGTATCAAAATAAAGAGATTAGAGATTACAGCTGTGAAAAACAGTTGGTCAGGCGATATGTGCAGTTTAACTGGAAACATGAATTTACAGGTAGCGTTAAATGATGCCACACCCTAGTCCACATCACCCTCTGCCTCTGAGGAAACTGTTTTCATACTGTGGTCTTTTCACATCACAGAAAACACAGCCTCAAACAGACACAATTAGAGGAAATCAGCAGGTGTTCACAGCAACAGTGACTTCACATTTCCACTCCTTAGCAACATGAATGGGTCCCTCTCCATTGTGAACTGCACATATGGTTCCATTTGCTTATTATCTATAAATAACTTCTATAAAGAACAACAGCTTTCTCAAATGCTACGCATATGCTCGATACAGAGACAAATTGTTCTGCTGTCTGCATTTGTCTCATCACAGGTCGACAATTGCCAGCAGAAAGAGTTATGCCAGCAGAGAGGCTATTTTACATTTATTCTTATCTCTGTTAGTCAGATGGACCATTTCTCATGCTGGCCATGTTTCCGTAAACTGTTACTGCAACGTGGAATCAAGATGACTGTGCTGATGTCTGGCCAAGATCCCAAAGATGTGACCAGAAGTCATAAGTCCTGATTGCCTGCAACACCTGTGGAGCAGAGGACCGGCCAGGCAGTGCAGAACCATGGGGTGACTAGGTCAGGGCCCAGTGGACAGGAAATTAAGCCAGCAGATTTGGACCGGGACCGCAGGGTTCCGCTCGGGTTGGAACCTGGCGGGCTCTGCCTTTGAGCAAAGTCACATCCTGAATGTGTTTAACGATCATATTTGGTTGTGATATTTTCTGCCTAAATGCGAAGTGTATGTATAATGATAACTGTGACTGTTTCTGTGTCCCAGAATGTGCTATGTGTAATGAAATAACTGTATCAGGTTGTGATGTTTTTCTTACAATTCGGTTTCCAAGAATATAAAAATTATGTGTTTATAATGCCATTACCAGGTTTTAATTATTGCAAGCAGTGAGGAGTGAGGAGTGAGGGAGCAATGGTATGTGTCTGTCGTACAAATATTATTTATTTTATACTTTTTTCAATCTTAAATTTTGATTTATGCATTTCCCCTTTTTGCCCCAAGTTGGAATGCCCAATCTCATTCTAAACTGCGCTCTCTGCAACCTCCTCTGTCAATTCAGGAGACAAACAGGCGCTCTCCTCCGAAACATGTGTGATGTCAGTTGACACTTCTTTTCAAACTGCAAACTAGTTCATCTTGTTGGAGGAAGACACTTCATGTGCATCTTTATACTGCCAGAATGTGGGTGCCTGATTGACCAGTGGGGGTTGCTGGTGAGCGACAAGACACGGACAACCTTGCCGACTGAATCCCTCTCTCCCTGGGTGACGCTACCACCAATTATGCATCACCCTGCGGGGATACAGGTCACAGTTGGCACGTTCTTCGATTCAATACCAGATTCTGGGGCTCATCCACACCAGAAAGCTGCCATATGTCACCCAATGTTCTTTTAAAGTTGAGGGTACACTTGTGGTGTTGTGTGCTGACTAACAGTTGCAAAAGTAATTTCCATGGAAATGGACAATAAAGGTATCGTATTTTATTGTATTTTGTCATATTGTATCATCAGATGCTCTCATCCTCTGTAACATTCTCTTATATATCCCTACTTTCTCTCTTTCCCCCTTTTCTGTGAAAAAAAGAGATCACAACCATTCATTACCACGTCGCCTGGTGATAGAAAAGAGCTGTGAAAGATTACACCAGTTAATTTTACTTTCACCATCATCAGAAAGCCCCTTATTAAGATGTAATGGAATATAATAACCACACTGCCAGGTCCCAAATGGGGGTTAGGGGGAATTAATGGGTGAAAATTAAATAACCAGTGTTGCGAAATGTGAAATGATGCTTATCAAACAGAGTATTCAAACTGGCCATTGTTTCTTCTCCTCAACCAAAAAGGGTTACTATTCCTTCACAATAAAGAATAAATAAACTGTGTAACACTTTACATTAAGTTGCACCAATGCCTGTGTAGTTATATTGTAACTACTTTGGTAACAAGTGGTTAGTTAATTACTAAGTAGTTGCAACAAGAGTTAGATGCATGAAAACAAGTTAAACAAGGCCAGCCCTGTTACATGTTAGTTATCATTATGCAGGTACACACATGTTGTTACAGTTTAGTCACTCGTTGCTTCATACTACTGATAATTTTTGGATCTTCTGGTTTACATTCCTGGCACACAGTAGTTGACTATCAGGGCCTAACGATGGTAATTACTTTAAACTGCATCACTGCCCCCTGCTGTATTGAAAGGATACTATAGGAGAATGTTGACCTTGCTGTGGGGGTAAAAAATTGTGTAAAAAAGTGTTCATACTTTCCTATCTCCTGGGACCATTACAAATCTTGCAGTCTTCAGCTATTGGAGGAAATCCTGCCCGTGGTTTGGGCACCTATTATAAGGCATCTATTACAAGATCCCTTCGGAATATTACAAACTAAATAAGAAACCTTCAACCCCTCCTGTTGCTGCATAAAGACAGGCATTCTTATCAACGAGTGATAATCAAAGAGCAGCAGAACAAGGTGCACGGCATCATGGGAAAGTGTCTCAGCGAAAATCAAAGAGGTGCACGATGAGATGCGCAGCGTCACCCTGTTCAGAGTTTTAATAAGAATTCCTTTCAGTTGTCTGGAGGTGGTGAGAAAAGACCACTGAGGAGCAACGGATAGATAGCCTCTGAGGGACAGGGCGCCCTTGTTGCTGTGAAAGGTGTTGTGACATCCCATAATTACGCCCCCAGTCCAAAGGACGAGGAGGCATGTTCACAGCACAGTTCTCATGGTAATGAGACACACTCAGATCCGAGGAGAGGAACTCTGGACCCCTGTGTTGAAACCATCAATGCAAAACAGAGGAGAATGAAAAAGAAAGAGAGCGATAGGAATAGATACCTTGATTAATAGATTAATAGACATAACTGAATTATAGTTACAGAAAAGATTTTAGGTCGATAGATAGATTATTCTTTAAATTATAAAAAGCCTGAAACTGGTGCACAATGCAAAATATTTCTATCAAGTGTGCCTCATGTGCATTCATGGAAAACAGGTATATATATATATATATATACAGTTGATATAAAAAGCATTCACTTCCTTTAGCATTTTTCACATTACATTTTCTTACTCCTGACTTAATACGTGGCACCTTTAGCTGCAATCACAGCTGTGAGTCTATTTGGGTAAGTCTCTACCAGCTTTGCCCACCGGCACAATTTACGCCCAGGGGATATTCATAGTCTTTGAAATCTTCTTATATCCTTCTTCTGATTGGTGCTTTTGATGAACATTTTCTCAGATTTGAATGTTCTTTGGTCTTCATGATGAAGTTCTTGTCTGGAAATGCACTAAACAACTGCGGGACCTCTGTTAAAATGATTTAATTTGAAATCATTTGAAACACCTTAATTGTACACAAGTGGACTCCAATCAAATAATTATGTGACCGGTATATACATATACACTCAGTGGCCACTTTATTAGGTACACCTTTCTAGTACTGGGTAGGACCCCCCTTTGCCCCCAGAACAGCCTGAATTCTTCGTGGCATGGATTCAACCAGGTGCTGGAAACATTCTTCAGAGATTCTGGTCCATGTTGGCATGATAGCATCACGCAGTTGCCGCAGATTTGTCAGCTGCACATTCATGTTGCGAATCTCCTGTTCCACCACATCCCAAAGGTGCTCTATTGGACTGAGATCTGGTGACTGTGGAGGCCATTGGAGTACATTGTTTCTGAGATACTCACACCACCCCGTCTGGCACTAACAATCATTCCACGGTCAAAGTCACTTAGATCACATTTCTTCTTCTGATTTTTGGCCTGAACAACAACTGAACCTCTTGACCATATCTGCATGCTTTTATGCATTGAGTTGCTGCCACATGATTGGCTGATTCGATAATTGCATTAACGAGCAGGTGTACAGGTGTACCTAATAAAGTGGCCACTGAGTGTATATATATATGAACCACTGGTTTACATATGTTGAGCCTTTTTGTTTCTGACTTTTTGAACCTTTTGTTGCTTTTTTTTCCATAAAATGAAGTCTTATAAAATAATAAAATAAATACTAATGCCTAACATAGACCAACACAGTTTGACTCAAACTGTGCAAGTTAAATTTACTCACTGTAATAGCAAGATAGGCTCACTCCTGGCAGCTTGGTCTTATTTAGGATCTTTTCCCAGAATGAACGGTGTCACAAGCATCGTTTTATATTTTGGCCATGCAATGCCATGCCTTTTGGACGGATTACGCCACTTTGGTTTGTCACTTTTAAACTCGGCTTGGTTGCCCTGCTCCAAACAGGGGCTGGTTTTCATATTATTCCAACTATTTTGAATTTACATGCATTTATTTAAATCTTTAATGCTATTTTTCTTGGTAGTGAGCATTACTGGTTGGTTTATTTTCTTTTCATAGACCTGAAGATCAATGGGAACTGCAACTGTTCAGAACATCATGGCTAAGTGAATTAAAAAAATAGGGAATGTGAACTTATATGTAATATAACTTAAATAATATAATATAATAAAATAATATATAATAGAATATAAATAATTTCATAATATTGTAGATTTTATTGAATCAGTGCATTTGTGTTATTCCTACATTTTTATATATATATATATACATGTTTCTCCCTGTCAAAAAAGAAAATAAACAATTAGTTTGTACATATTTGTTTGATAGTTCATTTAATACATTTATATAGCTTCACATTCATATAGATAACTCTTGTATCGATATTTATATAATTTTGTTCCCAGCTACTTAACAGCCAGTCATGTGGACGATATTTGGTACAGGACACAAGATGAGCTCATCCAGGTAACATAGAATCCGTTCATCTTTGTCTTTGGTCTTAGTTTGGGGATCAATGTCATTTAACTGCAAGTGATCTGGAGGGCTCATACATTTCACAGAGCTCACAGTATCAGCTTTTGCGTATAAAATAAATATCAGTACTTATGGTAGCATTGATCCATAAGACAAAACAAGTAATGAGTCCAAAGATACCTTGAGGATATGTTTCAGTTGCAGAATCCTGGGTAAGGCATGAGATGAGACAGGAGTACAACTCACAGAACACTTGAAAGGTAAGCTAGCAGATTTGCATAGCAAATGTCAAGTATGCCAAAACATCTTTAACATTTCAAGTGAAAAATATGGAAGGATTAATCTTTTGCTCAGTGGGATGTCAAGTTAGATGAAATTGACTGGAACCAATATGGCAGTAATCATGAATTTGATATCCCCACATCCACAGAGCAGTAAAGAGACCAAATTAATTTGCACTCAAACTGTGTGATGAGATATATGAGGTGACGTGCTTGTATAGTAAATACAATTATTTCTATATTGTATTTGGAGCCAATCCAATTATCCACTTATTAGCCTCTTCTTTAAAGTCACCTAGAAATTCTTGACGCTATTCTTTTTCAGGCGATGTAAGTGAATATTGTTGTTCAAGGCCACAGAAAGAGTTTCTGGAACCTCCATCTCTGTATGTATTTTTACATACATATTATGCATTAGTGTCACGGTTTTACCTCATTCGGCCTCTGGAGGGCGCATGGTCATGTGATGGTCTTTTCCTCTTTCTTCTGAAAGGAATCGTTGTCATTTCTGCCACCCTTATATGGTCTTGTGTCGGTGGGTTCTCTGATCGCTCTCAGCTGAGAGAAATCAGTATTAATCCCGTCTCCTACTTAAGGTCTCTTCTTCCCTCACTCAAATGCTTCTGTGTAAACTAATAGTTACACTCCAGCCGGTATTCTGAACAAAGGTTTAGCTTGACCACTCGGTGGTTTCTCTTAGATAAAAAGAGAAGTGGATTCACCATTCTGTGGTAGCCTTTTAGGGAGATAAATCGTCTCCAGGTGAAGGGTTTTAAGCTCACCACTTTGGCGGTTTCCTTTGAGAAGTTATTCTTTGTTTGTTGGGGCTAATGTCCCCCAGAGCGAAAGTCTCTGTAGTCATTTGTTTTCTTTTGCCTTAGCTCCTCGGTGAGGAGTGTTCACCCTATTCGGGTTGTTTCTGTTGGGTTTATTCCCATGGAGTTTTGTCCCAGGGTTCCCTTATTCCTTTTCCTTTCTATCTGTTTTCCCCGCTCCCTAGTCTGTTCTCAGATTTAGTGGCTGATCACTTGCGTTCAGCTTTTAGATACTCGTGAGATCTGCGTGTGGTTCTTCCACCTTCGATCCCCACTACAATTTGTTATTGCAAGGGCAGGCACTCATCAGTTACATAGCTTATAGATATCTATTTATGAAGCATGTTTTGTGCCATCCTATACAGTTTCTTTTAACGGGAAACACCCAGTTATTCCTCCAGCAAGTTCTGAATGGATTTTGCACATGTCCTCTTCACTGGCTTATTGTTATGCATTGTTGTTCAATGCTGACCATCGTGGGGGTTTTGTATGTGTGAAGTTCCTTTGAGAAAAATACATTTCTATCTACAGATAACTGCCAAGATAAAGGCAACAATTTGGTAACCCGGGGGGACACGCAAATGGTCCTGGCTCGGGCTAGGCTAGGAGAGTCTCAGCTGGGGGGTGGAAAGGGGGGGGAGGGCTGGGCCTATCCATGGCCATGGCTGGCCATGACACCCCCCGACGGATACTCGCTGTACTGCACCTGATTAAACAATCCCTCATTTACTCAAGTGTTGCCGTTATTATCTATTTACTGCAGTGCTTTAAGTGAAGTACCTTGCTGAAGGGCACTACAGTACTGCTCGACCCTAGGTCTTTAACTGGTCAAGCTCTGTGACCTTCTGGTAATAAGTTCCCTAATGCCATAATGCTGTACTCCTGCCCCAAACATATTACACAGTGCTATTATTCTAATTTACTACTTGTTTGAGGCTGTCTGATGATTATGTTTGTAGTTTAACCAGTGGGTAGGATGGTTAATTTGTCCCATACCCCTTGGGTGTTACAACATTGACAAAGCAGAGATTTTCTAAGTGCTTATGAACAGTAATCCTCTTACCTTCAGCAAACAATAGTGGCGAGATGCAGCGTATCTCAATGTAGCAGGAAGAATTAATCCCCTGTAAACATCATCTTTATATTATTTAATTTCTTAAGATGATTATGCAATGCTTGCAATGTACAGGTGCAGCACTCTCAAAAACATGTTTCATGTTGGGAATCACAGGGTTTAAAAATATTGATTTTCATCTGGCTAATGTATTTGCCAATGATTTATTTGAGGGGACAAAAAAACAATGTTGCTGCCTTACTCAATGACTCGAAATCACTCAAAATCACTCAAAATTCCCCCAAGAAAGTCAGCAGAAATTGTTAACACTATTACTTTACCATTTTCCAGTCATTTCACGCACTGTTAATTAGGGTGGGATGATAATGGAATATCGCTGATGAATGACATGCCTGCTCGCTCTTGATATAAGAACTTCCTTGGAGAATGGAGAACGATATGAAATCCAGACAGGATGATTTAAATGCAACACATTCCCAGAAGAGCAAACACATACCTAACCAACCGGCTGCCAGCCAGAAAGAAGTCATACTGTCATGTACCCTGCTCCTGCTGAATGGCTGAACCTAAGCAGCTGTGGGCTTGGTTAGTACTTGGATGGGAGACCACTTGGGAAAAGATGGTGAAAGATGGTGAAAGCTGCTGGATGTGATGTTGGTGTACCAGTAGGGGGTGCTTCCCTCTCACAAGTCCCTCCCTAACACATTTAAAAAATCTAATAATTGTCAATTGTGTTACGGCGTCATGTCTTGTCACACACCAGAGACCCCCACTGGTAAATCAGATGCCTATAGTCTGCTGGTATAAAGTCTGCACATCATCCCAAGAACACTATCCCTACCGTGAAACATGGTGGTGGGAGCCTAATGCTATGGGGATGCTTCTCTGCTTCAGGGACTGGAAAACTGGTACAAATCTCATTGAAAAAGGTACAAATTTAGGAAAGGTACAGATATGTGCTAAGGTAGGGTAATGAATCTATATTCACACTGGCTGCCGTATTGGAATAAAAATGAGGCTTGTACTGCAAACAACATAATTTTTCTAGCAAGGGTACATGTATGTTCTTCTGACTAACGGTACAATTCAGTACCCTACAGGAGTATTGCCACAGTGACAAGCATTTTTTCTTTAATAGGTAGAACATAGTATCTGTTTTTCTGAGAGTGCCAATATGAGATATCCTTTTCTTCCATGCCTTGTTCCAGTCTACCAGGAAACTTCTATAGATAGGAAACTTTTCCGGTGACTTAGAGCACAGAAGCAGTCTAATAGGAGGAGACCTCTCTGTGACCTTTCAGACAGTGCAAGGTTATTATTTTGGACATGGATGCTTTTGCAGAATGAAAACAGAGCGGCGCTCCAAAGGTGACCTTTTTGTTTGGCTGCGGAATGGTGGTGTCTCAGCTCCCTCCCTTAAAAAGGAAAGCTACTTCATGCAATTTGCATTCCAGAGACAGGAGGAACCTTTTATTTGTAGCTCTCTACGCAACCTAACCACACGCCAATAACTTTAACTGTGTTACTGTTCCTCTGGGTGCTTGGGGCTGGGAAAACACAGCTTTAGCATAAAAAAATCCCTGACAGGCAGTTCACATCTGAATTGATCAGAAATGCATGCGGACTGCAGTCCCATGGATCGAATAGGATTTGGAGGCTTGCTTACTGTGTGATTGCATTTGGAGAGAAAAACTGCAGCTAAATCATTTTTCTTTGCCGATGTGAACTCAGGTGATCCTGGGGTCTCTCTGGAAATGAACTGTTCTGAAGTGCAGCACAAAGTCAACCGACGACCTGTAAGAATTTAACCCTTTATTGACAGAACTAAAGTCACATTTTAGATTTGTATTCTCAACCATGAATATGTCTCAAGTCATATAAAAAATCAAGCATACCCACAACATTTATGTTTCCAGAGAACCTACCACCCAGTAAGATTCAGTCACAATGGGTTTTTTTTCTCTCTTTCTCCCTGATTTATTATAACCACCATTCACCAATAGTACCTCTGGGGTCACCACTGAGCCCCCTGCATTGTAGCTGTAGTCTGTGCGTTCCTCTGCTGCTCTCACCTGTGACATAAGTGACTATTTTATGCCTATGGGTCACATGCCGTACTTCAGGGGAGGTAGCACTGACTGGAGAAGAGGTGTCTCTGTCACTGATGACAACTGGTAACCTGTTGGTGCCTGTTGGGAGCATTGCTAATACTAATGCATCTGTAATGCTAAATGCACTGGAACCTGAGGACCCCTGGTGGGATGAAGCCAATTGTTTCCCACCATTGTGGGCTACCAGTCACTGTGTGCTAATGACCAGGCTCAATTCTACAGGCTCAAATATGATATAGGGCTCAGCCTGCGCTCATTATTAATGCCTTTACTAACTGAGCCACTCGGGAGCTGTTCTTCATTTTAAAATCATATTCAGGGAAAAGCACTTTGAAACAGTGCTAAAGAAACTGGTCTTATAGCCAGACCAGTACTGGTTCTCATGGGATGCTGCCGATGTATGTTTGAGCAGTATGCTTAAGCCTACATGGTAAATACAAAGCCATCAAATACATATTTAAAATGTGAAAGCTACCTTAGGGTCTGCAAAGAATGAAAAGTGGAGTACATTTCAAAGGGTTATTCATGATGTGCAGTGTAAATTCATTCCAGAATTAAGAAAAAATAAGCAGAAATGGTAAATTCGGTGGTGCAGTGGATTGTCGCCTCACAGAAGGTTAAGAAAAATAAGTGTCCGCGTGGGTTTCCTCCGGGTACTCCGGTTTCCTCCACAGTCCAAAGACATCTCCATTGGAGAGTCTAAATGAATAAGTCTTTGGCGACCTGTCCAGGAGATTTTGAGATGAAAGACCCTGAGGAATAAGCGGCTTAGATAATGGATGGATGGATGGATGGATGGATGGATGGCAGTCTCCACAGTAAATGAATAAGTCTTTACAGGAGATTTTGAGATGAAAGAAGAGACTGTATAGAATATACAGTATAAAAAAGACATGTTGAACATTGCGTTTGGAACATTGATATATATTGATCTTGGGTTTAGGATCACACCTGCCAATGAGGATGACTATGTGGATATCAGTAACAAAAGGAGAGAAGACTAATTAAAACAGAATAAAAGTGGAAATGGGGGGGGGAGGGATGATGCTGAAAACAGCTGACATAGTTTACCTGAGGGACATATACCTGAAAGTGTCTCAGTTGGTAGAGCATGGCGTTGGCAATGCTTAGGTTGTGGGTTCAATTCCCACTGGACCACATGCACTGAAAAATGTATACTGTAAGTTGCTTTGGATAAAAGCATCCGCTAAATGGCGGATATATTTACTCATCACACCCCACAACCCAGCCAGACCCCTCCACTCAGCCTCCTCTGGCAAATTGACTGTCCCATCCCTCTGGGCGCCCGGCAGCCGCTCCTCACGGTCTCACCTCTTCTTTGTCCTGACCCCTCAGTGGTGGAACGACCTTCCGCAAGAGACTCAAAACCCACCATTACAGACTCCACTACCACTGAATTCTGTACATCTACCCAATTGTCATCACCACTGCCTACTTGCTCAACACTTCTTGTATATGTATCCCTGCCTACTCATTTAATAAAAAAATAAAATAAAAAAATGTACTAACCTTTTCCTTCCCAGTGTTACAGGTATGGTATGCAGCTGCCTACAACGATGTTTATTGCTGTATTACTGCACTTATCTCTTGCGTGAACTATGATTGTTCCTACCATGTATTAATGCACATCTTGTAAGTCGCTCTGGATAAGAGCGTCTGCTAAATGCTTAAAATGTCATGTAAATGTAAAATGTAAATGAAAGGAAAGGTCTAGCAGGTTAAGGTAATAGTGTAAGGGGTTGTCTGAAAATGTATCTCCGTATTACCCATTTTCTGTGGCTGGGAACTCCCACCTCAATAAACCAGTAACATTTTCACACCTTTTTCCAACTCCCATTACAGGCAGCAAAGTAGGGGTATTTAATACCTGACGTGTCTGCTGGTTTTTGTTTGTTTCATCACTTAAGTGATTCATTGAATTAATTTGTCATTAATTTGCTAAAGAGTTCACACACCTTGTTTCCAAGGCCTATATTGGTGGCTGATTTGAAAGGAAACATCAATACCCTGCAGACTCTTCAGTCCTCCAGGACATGAGTCTGACACCAGCCACTCTAATATATGGAACCATGTCTTCATTGTGATGTCATTATGTTATGAATCTATACAAGACATTTAGAAATTTAGTACAATATACATGCTTAATAATACAATTATCAGAATATTTCTGTAATATTTGTGTAAACACATGGTTTATTTTATTTGAAAGTATTACATATATGATTCATGAAACATGGAAATATGAACTAAATATTCTTAACAGGGAAAATACTTTTTTCTTAAAGGAGTACTCCTTTAAGGCTCCACCATGGGCCCCAATGCCAGATGGAACCCTCTTGACATTGTGTCAATCAATCAATCAAAATGTATTTGTCACAATAGGCTTTACAGAAGACCCTGGCCTGAACCCCCACAAAGGCAATCCTAGGGCAACAGTGGCAAGGAAAAGCTCCCTTGGTGTAAGACATAGGAAGAAACCTGCAGAGGAACCAGACTCAAGAGGAGAAGCCCATCCTCCTCTGGTCAGCTCAGGGTCTGAGATTGTAATGACCAACAGTGGTCAATGACTCAATGTTCAGAACAATTAGGGACTTGACTGGGGTCAAGGCAGCTGGAGGTGGTGGGCCTGGGGTGGGGTGGTGGGCTGGGACAGATGGACAGCGGGTTGACCGGCGTTTCTGAAGATGCTCGGCACCCGGGGCAGATGTGTCCATACTGGGAAGCCGCTGTGTCCATACTGAGATAGGGCAAGAATGTGGTATAAATCTGCAAGCAGAAATGAACAAAGCTGGGTGAACTATTATGCCCTCAGGCTTCTCTCATGCCATCACAATGTAGCATGATATTACATATGATATGTTAATCACTGGGAAAATGTTTTACTTCTTGAATGACAGTACGTTCTTTAGAAATAAACCTCTATTTGTACCGTAACAACCCGTGTGGGGGTGCATTCATATCATTTGGAGAGCATTATTATAATTGAGAAGTAATCCAGAGGGAGAGGGAAAAACACTTTTTTGAGCAATACTTCATGATGCAAAGATTAATTTCATCAACCATGAAATGACGTTCTTTCAGTAATTACCTCTGTGGAAGTCCTACAGTTTGAAATTAATTTAAAATTGGCAGTCTTTTAGAAATCTTTTAGTCTGACAAACACTGCTCAAAGATTTGGGTTTTGAAAGTGGGTGGCATTTGAGCAACCATTTATTCAGAAGCTTTAACTGCATTAGCCTTTTACTTAGTCTCCATGCCTTACATTCCTAACAACTAAGCACAGAACTGTGATCTTTATCATTCCACTTACAATGGACAAAAGATTTTTTAGCAGTATAAATATGCATATACACACAAGCACGATTGCAAAATGGTTAATAATGAAACATTGGGTCACTTAACAACACAAGACATCTTTTCAAGGCTATTATTGAATTGACGAGTATCGGGCATAGATCTATCCCGACAAACTAGTCTATGTTTTTGCAAAAGATTTGTTTGAATTTGTTGCAAACGATTCATAATGAAACATTGGTACACCATATTGGACACCACATTGGACAGCAGACATGTCATGCAATATTTTATATTTATAGTTTGAGAGCATGGCGATGCAGTCATCTAAAACAAACTGTTCATTGAACATGAATCATTGCCACTCTGTCCCACTGTGTTAATGCTGCTGAGGTTGCCCCACAAGCAAGCATTATTGGACCGCTGTCGGCGTCGGACACTTCAAAATCCGACCAACCACACACAGCCACAGGCATGCCAATATAATGCATGCTCCATTCGGACCCCCTGACTGGTCGACCCAGCAGGACATCTCTCGTCTCGCAATTGGAACGGTATAACACTAAATTCTGATGGCCAAACACCACGTGAGTGAAACAATTCTTTCAATTGGCATACTTATAGCCTACAAGTTATTGATTAATTCAGTATACAAGTCCTGATCTTGATGATATGTAATCTTCCTCCTCTCCAGCAGATTGCCGTAAAACTACGCTTGCTGTGGAGGAAGGGGATGTTATATACCAATTACCAATACCAATACCAATACCAATCCAATAAGAGCAGCTATTGGAGAGCAGAAGAAATATTCAGACTTGATTATTTGATTGACAACTTGAACTCATGATGCACTCATCATGATAGTGTAAGACCTGAAATGTGTTCATTTCATTGTCTGTTGAACACTAAAAATGAGACATTTTTAACGTTTTACTGCTGGTTCATACAGACCTCTCCTTATCATTTTTCAGAGAACAGTAGAGAGAACATGGGTTAGTGAACTTATAGGGGCATATTTGCACTAATTGGCTGTAGGGAGATTTCAGAGATTGAAACAAGGCAGCAGTCTCCTGGTCGATCACACATTTCAAAGGAATAACTTTTTTTCAGTTTTATCACATTTTTGTGATACACAGAACAGAAAGGTAGCGATGTATTGAAGAATAAGCCCAAGACATTAAGTGTCTTTGGGTCCTTAAAAAGCACTATATAAATTAAATGCTTTATTATTATTTGGGCTTTAGCAATGTTTTGGCTATTTTATAGAGTAAAACTCAATTCTACATTCGACAGTTCAATTATGCATGATCTACATCCATAAGCCAATCTGAAACAGCACTTTATGTTGTTTGTTTATGAAGCATTTAAATCTACCAAAAAATGCATGACACATATTCATTCATTTGGAGGGCAGAGCCTGAACTCAACTGACAGTTTGAAACAAAAGAGCCTCTACACTGTCAGCAAAACAATAAACAGTTGGGAAGAGACTCCATGAAGGCGACCCACATTAGCCGCAGTCATAAACAGGACTCATATTTTCTCTTCAGTTATAGTCAGGGTGGACAGACAGGCTAGCGCTTTACATTTGTGTTCATTAGACTGCTGTTTAAGAGACATCTGCCAAGCAGCGACCACCTGCTATAACAACTAAACCAACCAATCACATACGAGGTAGGTTACCATGGCAGTAATATGATAAGATTCAGGGGACACGGGGGGTTAATTAAAAATGAAGTGAGGGTATGGGTACAACATCTCTGTAAACTCACAATAATTACACAATGCTACATCTGCCAATCTGCTGAAAATGTGAATGCATATATCCCCTCCCCCCCAATCACTGATCCAGTAAGATTCCGCTTTTTATTTTAGTGTTTTTGGTTGTAATTACAAATGGGTAAGTGGATCCTAGATCAGCTTACGGCTAGAGAAAATCCAGCAGGATATCAAGCCTGGACTTGAATACTTTTATGTCAAAAATAGGGCAAATAATTGGTTGAAGGAAGCGACTGATGTGTCAACAGTACAGCGAATGATACAGCGAATGCTATGCCTCACTCCTAGGCTAGTCACCCACTGGGATTCCTAATCAAGTCACTGATATGCCTGTGCAGGTGAATGAGAGAAGTGACTGAGAGAAGAAGTTATTAGCCATATCACTGACCTCCACTGACACATCAGTGGCTGCCTCCGACTAATCATTCGGCCTATTTTTGGCATGATCCCCCCCCCCGGCATACTGTGTGAGGCAGTCAATTTAATTCAGGAGGCTTTAATTTAAAGCTCCATACCACGTCTGTCGGGTCCTTTTGATAAAACCAGCACAATGGCTAATCAAAACCAGCCAAATGTATTAAAATGCCAAACTTTCTGCTGCCAAAACCGCAAACACTGCTATTAAGTTCAACAAAATTACAACCATTGTCAAATATGTTGTAAAACTTTAAATTAGCCCAGCCCCTGGCTAACTCATTGCATTCATACCGATCAACTCAAACTGCAAGCGACATTGACCTGTTGACCTGATTGACTTCCACAGTCTCCTGGCTACTTTTTTCCTCTAACCTCTCCTCTGCTAATTTTTCTTCTCCAAAATTCAAACCTCTACTTCTAACCCATGCAAACTGTTCTCAACATTTTCCTCTCTACTCACCCCTCCTCCCCCACCCCCTCCTCTCTAACCGCGGATGACTTTGCATCCTTCTTTTGCAAGAAAGTCAATGACATTCACAACTCCTATCCCCAACCTCTCCCACACCTAACCCTCCCTCACCCAAACCTCTCACCTCCCTGTCTTCCTTCTCGCCTCTCCCTGACTCTGACATCATACAACTTGTTCACTCCCACCGTCCTACCATCTGTTCTCTCAATTCCATTCCTTCCCCCCTCTTCCAGTCCATTGCTATGGACATCCCTTTGTCTCCAATGTAATGAACTCCTCTCTTTCCTCTGGTTCTGTTCACTCTGCCCTCAAAATGGTCCATGTCATCCCCCTCCCCAAGAAACCCTCTCTGAATCCTGCTGACATTTTTAACTACCAACCTGTCTCTCTCCTCTCATTCCTATCCAATACCTTAGAATGGCCTGCATATAATCAACTGTCACTCTATTTCCTACAGAACGACCTGCTTGATTCTAACTAATCCGGCTTCAAGGCAGACCACTCTACGGAAACTGCTCTGCTTGTGGTCACTGAGGCTCTCCACTTGGCAAAGTCTCAGTCACTCACCTCCTCCTCCTCAACCTATCAGCTGCATTCGACACTGTTGACCACCAGATCCTGCTCTCAACTCTCGCTAAAATGGGAATCTCAGGATCTGCACTGGCATGGTTTGAATCATACCTGGCTGACCAATCCTACCAGGTGGCCTGGGGAGGATCCCTCTCCTCTCCCCACATCCTCTCTACCAGAGTCTCTGCAGGGTTCAGTGCTAGGCCCCCTCCTATTCTCCCTGTATACCAAGTTACTTGGTTTGGTTATCTCTGCTCATGGTTTTTCATATCACTGCTATGCTGATGGCATCCAACTCTTTCTCTCCTTCTCCCCTTCTGAAACCCTGGTCCCAGCATGTATCTCTGCATGCCTGGCATATAGCTCTGCTTGGATGTCCACCCACCACCTGAAGCCGAACCTAGGGAAGACAGAGCTGCTCTTCCTCCCAACGAAGAGCTCCCCAATGATTGATGCTTCAATCATCGTGGAAGGCTCCATAGTGTCTCCGTCCCATTAATTCCAATGGACCGTGTCTGTCTATTAGCATGCATTCTGATCTCTGCCTTATTTCTGCATCATTTAACAAACTAAAATAACAATTGTCAGTAAAAGGGTTTAGCTAAATGTTTATTGAAGTATAGTGGAGATCAGACATGATTTTAGCAATTATTTTCAACTTGTTTTATATTCAGCTGCATTCTCACCTGATGTACTTGCCTCACGAATGCGCACCTCGTAATCTCCTGCCCCAGACAAAATGTTGTGTTTGTGTTTTGACATCGATAAACATGGCCCATATTTCCGTATTACTGGTAATAGCTGATCTGGATGTCATTGCAGGTGATAATGATCTGGTCCATGTCTATGTTTAAAAAATCAGTTTTTAAGAATGTTATATTATTGGCTAAATGTGATCATTTCAAACTAAATTAATTGGCATTGTTTAAATTAACTATAGGATTGTATTATAGTGTGTGAGATGTGTAGCCAAACCTTGAAGGTGGAAAGAGAAAATAACCCTTAGGGGTTACAAAACGAAAATAAAACAGTAATGAAGAGACAAGCTGGTATGATTTCAACATTGTATTAACAAGTACAGAGTATTTATACTCTAATAAATGAATTATTTTTTCATAAACATTTGAAAATTCTTATAAAACATTGATAAACTTATACCACTAAAATTATAAAGCAGTTTTGTGACTATTACATGTGAAGAAAAAAAACATCTACAGTATGTGGAAAGATTACCAAAACAATACAAAAGTGCATTTGGTGCCTACAGTGTTTAAAACACCCATGTTTGTTGCAATGGTGGGTTCCACATGGCTGCAGAAATGCTGTCAGGTTTTCATTCAAACTCAAGCATCTGCATTTCAAATCCTCAGTGGCAAACACAAGTACCGGGAATTACATGCATTAGAAATAATCCATAACCCTATTTAATTAATGATCTCCATTACTCGGGTAAGTCCAATTAAAAATGTCTGATCATTTTTGTGTATGGTTTCCAGACACTCCACACAGTCCCACAAACACCTCTTATCTCACTCAAATATAACTGTTAACAACTGCTCATCTCCAACCGGGAACTTCATGCACCATTCCATACACACACACACACACACAGAAGACGGATGAGGTCAGATACAGTAAGAAAGGAACATCACATCAGGGCTCATTAGAAGTATATGCACTGAGCTTTACCCTTGTGCTCATTGTATTAATAAATTAGTTATTTTCCTGTTAATAATGTTGTTTGTTTTGTTTTTTGATATTCAAAAAAGCCATTAGATATCATGACAGTATGGTGTAACTAAAAGAGAATTAGAATAATAGGCTTTTTTGGTAGCCTAGTTTTGCATTTGAATTTTTCTGAGAAGCACTGGCCATCGCCGACGTTGATTGCCCCCACCTATCAGACCAAATGTGCACCCCTGGTTATAGGCACAGTATCCAGCTGCCAACAGATGTCTATCGCTGTATTACTACACTGATCTCTTGCGAGAACAATGATTGTTCTTACCATGTATAAATGCACATCTTGTAAGGCGCTCTGGATAAGAGCGTCTGCTAAATGCCTAAAATGTCAAATGTAAATGTAAATGAGTTGAATACTATCATAAAAACATATACTCTAAATGTGTTTTCCCATTTTGTGGTGGTTATAAAGATCACTATGATGAGCCTGCCTTGAACAACTGAGCTAATGGAAGCTGACTGACATGCACTGACGAGTGAAATTGTGTTTTTAATGATTAATTTATTAAAAATCTAACCCACAGACAAAAAAATCATAATTACATTACACATTTATATTTTAGCAGACGCCCTTATCCAGAGCGACTTACACAGTTTACATTTCTTTACATACAATCCATTTATACAGCTGGATATTTTTTACTGAAGCAATTCAGGTTAAGTACCTTGCCCAAGGGTACAACGGCAGTGTGCCCACCTGGGAATCGAACCAGCAACCTCTGAGCTACAAGCCCAGTTCCCTAACCCTACCACCATGCCGCCTAAGTAAACATACTGGCACAATGTTTTTGTACCATTTTAAATTACTTTTATATACAAACACCAAACAAAGTACATCAAGATAACGTTTGAACAACAACAACACAAAAATACATGTATAGAAAGGAAAGATTTAAGACTAACTTTAGTTGGTTTGTCTCAGGCGACCTTTAAAAGCTTGGAAATGGGAAATTAGCATGGAAGTAATACTGACTACATAGCTGTAACAGTTGGAATAGTATAGTATTATGATGGAATAATAACAGTAGAGTAGCTTTATATAATATACTTTTTTTATACATTAAGTTATGGATAAAGAGGGAATTTATTGACCAGTAATTCAGTAGCACATAATAACAAGTTATGGAAGTTAAGTTAAGGAAAATAAAGGAGTGGGGGTTATAGTTGTCCAAAACAGAGTTGAACAATAATACTATTTTCCTCTGGCATAGTTTGAGAAGAGAGTGGGGTACCTGTGAAACATTTTTCTTTCTATTTATCCAGCCATCCACTGCTTAGCCTGCAGTCTCAAGCCGAAGCCAAACTGTGAGGCAGATGCTTCTCTACAGTTATGCAAGTATGAACTACTAACTTGTAACAGATGTAGCTTTGCTGTCTCAATTGATTTAAGGGCTCTTTCTCTAACAGCAGGACCAAATTAAATAGATGTTTTTCTGTCAAAGCAAGACGGAGTTCTCATTTCATGATTGAGCATTGTGTCGACTGTCAGAGTCAGTCACTGGTATTAGTCCAAACTGGCTCTGCTTTCATCAGTAGAACGACAAAAACCCTTTTTGTCCTTTTTTGGTTTAACAGTCTGGGTAATGCCAGTATAGCTGGCTCCAAAATGAACACAGTCCATATCAATTGGAGTAGTCTGTTGTTGTCGTTATAAATCCCACAGCCATATGACTTAGTCCATCTTAGTAAGGTGATGGGGAACTCCCAGCAAGGCTTGCTTTAACAAACAAAAAAATGACTTAAAATTTTGATCTGATTTTCCCCGTTTGGTGACCAATTGTACCCTCTATTGATTCAATCACCCGCCCCCACAAACCCACCACCTACAACTACAGGGCCAGACACTATGGCACCAGACTCTGGGACCAGCAGTGACAATGGCAATGATCCGCCTCCTTCAAGCCTAACCATTTCCTGTGATTCCGATACACACCCACAGGGAAGCTTTCTGTGCATGTGACGAGCTCGTGCCGGCTTCCCTCCCCCCTCCCCCTGGGGCATCCAATTGCCACCCCTGACTCCAGAGCCGGACTGATGCAGCCAGGGATCGAACCCCGGTCGCAGTGGGCAACCTGAAACCGGGCAAGCACCTTTAGCAGTTGTGCCACTTACTTAGCATGCCTTTAGCAGTGGACTTAAAATGAAAATTAACTAAAAGAGCAGTACAAAACACATTTGAAAAAACGTGAGACGGCTGACTAAAAAACATACAATTTATATTCCACAATACATATTGTGGCATCCCAAAGGGCAGCATGGGGAAATGGCTGCCTGCCCCTTTAACTCTTGGGAGCCACTAGAGCCAAGAGGACTACAGTTCCCAGCAGCCTGCAGTCCCACACCTGAAGCATGTAAAGCAATGAGGATTGCTGGCAGCTGCTGTCAATTTGGGAGCTGTATAAAAAGGACTGTTTTGTGTAACATTGGGTGGTGGTGTGGTAGAGTAGTGGAAAGAGTGGTTTGAGGGTTAAATGTTTGGAGTTTAGTGGTATTGTGAGTAAGAGTCTTTAAGTTAGCCAATTACTGATGATGACAACTTTGTTTTGTGTTTTGTAAATAAGTTAATAAAATCATCATTTTTGGTTTGGAATCCTGCCTCCTTTGGAGTTCTTCCATCGCCTACAAGCTCTAAAAAGCTCCATGTGCATCACCCCACCCCCTGTGGCCCTACAATATGTTATAATATGCTATAATTTTCAACACATAGGCCTATTAGGGTGTCAAATGCAATATTGTCAGTGGCAGGTCATCTCAGGTGTGTATTATAAATGATCATTGGTGAAGTTTACAAAAATGGTGGGTACAACCCATAAGAAATACCATCAAAGTTTCATAATGGCAGCAGTTCCCATTTGCACAATAATTTAAATCCCACCTGATTTGGTTCTCTAAGTTATTATTTAAAAAGATGAAACAAGACACATTGTGAACAATGTCAGCCTGTTTCCCAGCGGGACTGGCAGTAACTAATGACGTCCCTGGGAACTTCCATCTCTCTGTGCCAGAAGACTCTGCACTGACTTTTAGTTCTACTGGGATGATTTACTCCAGCAAATAATTACACAGGGAAATGCAAATGACACACAAGGTGAAGAGTGTTCAAATTGGACTTTGCTGCCTCCCGTTCCGAAAGAATGACACTCTTCATGGAAACAGGATCTAAAGGTCAGTGTAATTATTGCTGAAAAGCAAGCTCGACCGACAAGTCATTCACAGTCCATTACAGATTCTGCTTCAGTGCAGCAAAAGTGAAGTGGTCACAAATATTCTGTCCTAAACTTTCCAACTTTTCATATATCTGCATGTGTATTTCACAATTACATGAGAGGTTCAAACAAAAATACATTCACAAGGAATGTATTTGCATGATATTTATTATGCATCATTTCATTCTAAGCTTATGATCAACTGTGTTTATAAAATGTATTTGCTAAGCAGACTGACTTATCCTGTGCAACTTTATTTGTAGAGCGCTGTTCATACATTCTGTTCAAAGCACTTTCCAAATAAAATAACAAAGTAACAATAAGACAATAAAATTTAATAATGAACATAGAACTGAATTTTCTTTTTAAAAGTCAACATAAGCCAATTAAAATAACACAAGTCTGTTAAAATAACAGCGATGACATACAGTTAAGTGCAGGAATTAAAAGCAAGTTTAAAAAATGACACTTACATTGCACATATATTTTTCCAGATTCATTTATACTGCTGGATATTTATTTCAGAAATGAGTGCACCAGCCGTGCTCAAACTGGGAATGAACCTGTGACTTTCAAGTTATGGACCCTGCTCCTTAACCACTACCATTTACAGTTAGGAAACTATTTCAATCCCAATCCGGTTATTTATTTGTTGTTAATTCTTGGCTGATTATACCTCTGTGTTCTTTAGCTCTACATCCCATTGCTAAAGTGGCTGTCCTGTGGCAAACAACGTAAAACCGCTGGGCCAGTAATCCAGAGGTTGTGGGTTTGAATATTGCATACTGTAGATTGTAGTCGTTTTTAAATTCTACCGTTGAACCCTTAAAAAACTCATGAGTTGTTATGCCTGAGTCACAAAACATATTAACATTGAATCTTTCACACAATTTTGTTATTGACTAGTGTTTATTTGTAGTTAATGGTTTCAAAGCTATTTCTCAAACACACTGAACGCACTCAAAAAGCTTTTCTGCTTGATATCACAATTGGACCAGCTTCTGCTTTAGTATTTTATTTCAGCAACAATGCATTGGTATAAATAAATACAAATCATAAACTGTCCCATTAATGAGCTGATTCACTCTGCCCCTCCTCTGCTGGGACACATCATAAGCACAATAAGGTGTGCCGTATTGGAATGGAATGTTACATTTACATTTGAGCCAAGAGCAGTTCTCATCATTATGTATTCTTATGTTCTTATTCAGCGTGATTATTATAATATTTTTTTCAACCATTTAAACCAGGGGTGCCCAAGTTTGGTCCTGGAGATCTACTCCAGGCTTTTTAGCCCTTCACTAACACACCTGCTGATTCCACTAATCAACTGCTTTTCAGGTGTGTTGAAACAAAAGCCTGCACACCCAGTAGATCTCCAGGACCGAACTTTGGCACCCCTGATTTAAACCATTTGCCATTTCATAGCTGGACATTTTTCTGAAGCAACTCAGCTTAAGTACGTTGCTCAAGGGTACAACAGCAGTGCCCCTCCTGAGACTCGAACCTCCAGCCTCTGAGTTAAGAGCCAAGTTCCCTGGGCCGCATTTAGTACAACACAAGATTCCGCATTTGAAACAGCACTGGCCTGTTTTGGGAAAAGCCCTCAGAATTTTTGAACAGGTTTAGGCCAGATCTGGGTTTGCTGTCTATACCTCGCCGTTCTCATAAATTGAACCCATGGTAGTTGGTGATGAAGTGGCTGCTGTTTTAGGAGAGACAAGGTGGGCCTGTTTTGTTCTTGATAAGGCCTTTAATCTGCTCATCAGTAATGGAGTCTGCATCAAAACCTTTGCTGACCTTCGGGTGCCCGCTTGTGTGATATCAATGGAAAGGTCAGGAGTATCCTGGCGTGAGGAAGGTTATATAACATGACATCACCAGTGAGGGCTTCACCTTGATCTTTGGACTGAATCAGACCCTATAGCCAATAGGCTAGTCTTAAAGTCAAACCCACCACTGAGAGAGCCAATGAGAGCCGGAGAGGACAGAAGATATTAGATATTAAGTGTGGAGATATTACAGCCAGATTGTTTTAACTTGAGAGGATTAAATGAAGTAAAATAAATACCATGATTCATTTGGGTGTCCAACATTAAAATTGATTGGATGGTGTAATGACATCATATTACGGACATGCATTTAAAGAAAACTCTTAAAACCAAAACTCTCTTCCATTCTCTCTTTCCCTTTTATATCAAAAATGTGAAGCCAAAGCGCATTACCCAGAGACAAAGCTCAGCAGATTCACAGATCTATTAATGCAGTGGATGGATTCATCTCATGCCCGCTGCCATATCCCCAGCTCATCCAGATGAGATAACCACTGGTGTCTAGAAGTTACAGAAGACATACGGAATAGTGGATCTGTAACACATTTCCAAAAATATACAATGGCACTGAGAGCCAACAGATCAGCAGTGCCTTTTTACAGCTGCTTTGTGTGTGTGTGTGTGTGTGTGGGGGGGGGTAGTTTCCATAAATAATCCAGATCGAAGGAGGGGTGACCCTCTCTGCCCCCTGCCTGTGGAAGTGTCGTGATGCCTTAGGGATTGGAGCAAGCTTCTCCTTTCATGCTGAGATCAGAGGGAGAGGGAGTGGAGAGGCTTCTGCGATGGGGAGCGCTGGAATGATAACAAACATCTTTCAGTGTTTTCTTAAAAGCCCATTTGTCTCTGTAAATACGTAAGCCTTATTCCTGTCTGTAGCAACTGTGTGAACATGACAACTGAATTAATATGTCAAGACCACAATGAGGCCAACTGCATGAGTACAGACACACACACATACACACACACACATACACTGAATTGTTAGCAGTGAAATCAGTGCTAACAGTAATAATCACATTTATTGTATTGTTTTACAGGACATAATAATCAGTGGTGAGAGTACTGAAAAATCACACTCAAGTTAAAGTAATGTTTCTATCACTGACAATGTACTAGACTTAGAGATGCTTGGAAAACTACTTGTAGAAAGTAAAAATACATTTGCATTACTTTTTTTTTTTAAGTGTGAGATAGCTGTCTGGAAACTAGGTTCACTTTGATACTGGGTCATCTGGGAGAATAGATTAAATGAAGTTCAATGATACCCGGGTTCATGCTCTTAGGTTTCATAGTGCGTAAATTGTGTTTCCCCAGTATTGCGCACTGCCAAGGTGTCATTGCATAATTCTTGTATGATATAACTTAGGGAATGCGTTTTTCACCACCACTGTCAGGAACCTGCAGTTACGTCCTCCAACACCAAGATGTTGATGGAGGACTTTCTGAAGCTATCAAAAGTAATTATTCAATTACCACAAATGAGGTGCATATTGCAGTGTAGTAGACTAGTCAGCAGTCGGCGCTGCACACACCCACACCTAATCATACTGATTGATTTGTAAGTAGGCTACTCCTTTCAATTGTGAAAATATGTCTGTTGACACTTCTGTAGGACATATCATGTCCTGGAGCAAAGAAACTGATATGTTGAAATGAGTGGGCAGATATTTTTTAATTGCACAAACTTATAAAAACAATTGAAAACAAAAGGAAAATGTTTTTTTGACAGCCTAAAGCAAAATAAAAATATAAAGAACAAATTGTTATTGATTTGATGGCTTGATTTTTTAAATTCAGTTAAGGGAGCACAATATTTTATATTTTGGTGTTGAATTTAAACATTGTCAGATAATTTGTTGTTTCCACTTTCATGACTGGTCGTAGAGGAAAGAGGAAAAAAGAGGAAACTCCTCTCTCTGAAACAACGTCAATTTGTAGATTTGCACCCTTGCACCAATTAATGAATTGTATAATTGGTCATGTTCATTTGAGCAGCTTCTTGAGACAGGTGGTGAAATACGCATGCCCTTAGATATAAAGCATTGTGTAACACAGCAACTGTGTGCATTATGGCACAGTAATTCAATTGTATGTTTTTCCTTAAACATGTCATGTCCGTGCTTCTTTATAATGTTCAACATTTGGGCTCATAGGATCAATTTTGATTTCAATTTCAACCTTCAACCTTCAGCCTCTGCTGTCAATTCAGGAAAGAGCATGTGTTCTCCTCCGAAACATTTCACACCATAGTCTACAAGTCAGACTTGCACAGACATGACTCAGAGGAAGACACTTTATGTGCAGCTTTATACTGCCACACTGGGTGCCCGATTAACCAGCGGGGGTCACTGGTGTGCAATGAGACACGGACCACCAGCACGGTCGATTGAATCCCTCCCTCCCTGGGCGACGCTATCACCAATTATGCATCGCTGCTGGTCACAATCGGCACTGGCATGGTCTGGATGCAAGAAACATTGTGATTTCTTTATGAAACACTTTAAAAAAAGAGAAAAACTATTTTTTACCATTTCAATTGATTTCAAGCAGTCTGTTACAAAAATGTGCAGCTTTAAAAGAGAAAGTGGACTATTGAAGGGACTGTTCTGCACAATGGGACTCAACAATTACCATTGGTAACCCCTCCTCATTTTGTCAAAGTATCTACAGTTCAGGGAACAAAGGTAATTGTAGTAAAACGGGCCCCCTCCCATTAATTTTCACCAATTTCTTGAGCTAAAAAGGTAGCATTTTGGTTTCTTCTCAACATACTGTCTTCTTAAGAAATAGGTACAATGCTGGGAATATTCATATTATAGCAAATTTGGAGGAAAACACAGCTTCTGGATGCACATGCCACATGAATTCTCAAGCAAGGATTGTCATTATTCATGATACATTTTCTTGTCTGTCAGAATCAAATTGATTCTGTCAAATATCTACAATTCAGTAAATGACGGGTAAGCGGAAACGCTGTTGCTTATCTATAAATCAGGCCCGATCAAACTACTGTAGTAGTTTGATATTTCAATGCCTGTTCTTTAAAGCGTGTGACTGCTGTCTTCCAATCCCACAACACCGCCGTCGAATCATCTCCACAGCCATTGTCGAAAGTCCCCACGCCATTTTTTCCTCAGGGACATCTCAAATTTCAACCCACCTGAGCGATTTAACTCTGAATGTGTCCATTTCCAATCCTGAACTGTGATGCCTTTGTATATGTGCAGACAAAGCTGCCATAATTTTCCTCAATGTACCCCACTATGGACTTTCTAAACTTTTTCACAGCTGTCAGGACAATCTAGTTTAAATACGTGCCATTGCTATTGTTCAGTAAAGGCTATTAATACACCAGGTCCTGGGTGACCTCTCATTTTGTATTTTGACTGCAACTTGTTCAAGAACGATCACCTTTGAGACCTCAGCAAAAAGACATGTCTATTTCAGCCGTCACTCGACGGCAGCCACACAATACCTCTCCTGGAGATTAACGACGGTGATCATTTTAATTTGAGTTTAATTATACCCTTGGCAGGTAGACTTCCATCAGTCAATCCTGGTATTGACTGCCTAGTTGCCATGACAACAGCTCAATATAAGAAGCCGATGGATTCAGAATGTCTGGTCAGAATGACTTGCTGGAGGAGAATTTAGAGACGCTGTATAAAACAGGTGCACTGTACACCTTGCAAAAATGCCATTTAGCCCACATTGCCCTGTCACATTGTTTTTTATTATTTTTGGGAGAAAAAAATATTACTTGTCAAACAATCTTTTTCTCTGAGCAATTGTATTACTATAAAAGAATATCATTTCCCCATTTGTTTGAGAATACAATATAGGTCATTACCCTTATTGTTTATTTTATACAGCCTTCTTTGTGCATCTTTATCTTTATTTAAGGGTCTGAATTATGTTGGAAGGTACTGTATATAGTTTTCATATCTAGGATCATCATCTGAACTGTTAGCTCCTTGCCTATTAATTGGCTTATATCATAATGTCATTGAAACTGTATTTAAACTATATACAGTAGCCTTTAATTTCATAAATATAGTTTGCATGTCTTCTCAGTTTATCTTCTGAACTGTATTTTACATTTTTATTTTGTTTGTAATTTTTCCCCATTTTTCTCTCAATTTCATAGCCAATTCAACCCTCTATTTATTTTGTTTCCCCCTTCCCTCACAAGCCCGTCACCCGTCCTCCGGGTCAAGCTAATATCCAGAGGCTGCCTCCTCCAAGACAAAACTTCGCCCACCTGTTCTTTAGGAACGCCCTACTGCTCCTCGGTGAGCTCGTGCTGACTTTCCCTCCCCCGACCCCCTGGGGCGGACAGCCAAAAGCCGCCCCCCGATTGGGGCTCCCGGCAAGAGTCGGACTAACGCAGTTGGGTTTCGAACCGCGACTGCAGTAGGCAGCTTATACTCCCGGCAGAGTGCATTAATTAATTGTTTCCAATAATGGTTTGCTTGTCTTTTCAAGATAATTATTTTTATTCTTATTTGGTGCTTGCAAATTTGCTATGAATATTTCGATTCTGACTTAATGACACTGCTGCAGTACATATCAGCAGCTGTAAATGAAAATGCAGAATAGTGGAATGATAATCCTTATCAATATTAGTATTTTTGTTATCAGGGAAATACTGCTGGTATTTTTGTGCTCTCTTTTGACGTGCCCTTTGCTTCTGTTCAACTAATTGGTGCCGTTGTTTGAATTCTTATCCATATATTTGAACAAAAAAATCTCTTTCAAGAACTAGTTAAATGTAGATATGTTTGTTTTTGACATTAGGCTGTATGCCCATGTCACAGTGATCATGAAAAACTAGCAATTAACGCCACCCTTTCAGCTGCAATCACAATGACACATGCAAATTTGCGGCGATTTGAAGCATATGAATGCTTCTATTGGCTGATGGGGAGAGCGGAAAACAACA
The DNA here is from genome assembly GCA_029706075.1 of Aldrovandia affinis. Taxonomy (NCBI): domain Eukaryota; kingdom Metazoa; phylum Chordata; class Actinopteri; order Notacanthiformes; family Halosauridae; genus Aldrovandia; species Aldrovandia affinis. The sequence goes on from JAINUG010000087.1 coordinate 1,627,415, forward strand.
CTGGGGCTTCAATAATGACACAACAGTGTGGCTCTCCATTGGCCCACCTGCTCTTGAGGTATTTTGAAGAGGTGGATATCGCCCCTTGAATGTTAACACTGCCCACAGTCTGAGACTCTGAGAAAGCTTTTGTGGTATTATAACAACATAAGAAAATGTAATGACACATTCAGTCACAGTAACAGAACGGAGATACAGTATACACATCTGCAGCTCCTTAAGTAATCAAGACCAATGATGGCTCACCTACTCCTGTAGGTGAGCAGTACTGGTGGCCCAAATCCTCCAGAATAATGTTTACTTAAAGATTTACTGATTCATACACAAAAATATGTACGTTTTCAATTTCATATGTTTTATTTTTATAGTATTAGTTTTATAATGTATCTTATTTTCTATATTTACTGTATATGTATTTTTTTCCCCCAGGGTTGCCAATTTAGGGCATTTTCCAATCGATTTATGGTCATTTTTATGCCCAAGGTAAAGTATCTGGGTTCATTTTGGGCCTTTATTGTAATTTAGTGTTAAAAATGACAGTCTGCCTCGTTTATCCATGGCCCAAATAGAAAGTACTCAGTGCTGATCTGGGATCAGGTTTCCTCTACCCAAACCGTAACCTTAACCACAGGCTAAACTGATCCTAGATCTGCACTCAAATGCAACAGTAACTTCTACCTATAGCCTACTGTACTACAGGCCTGATGGTGTCTAAAACAACTAGTAACAAGTGAGTTTCAATGAGGTATAGGAGGATACACCTCAATTTTATTTTATTTTTTTACCTGAGATTTACACATCCAGATCTTCTTCCCATTTTTCTTTCCAAGATATTAAGGGTATATGTCACACTCCATATGGAATGGAGTTATCAGTCTGCAGACTGGATTTTATTAGCTGTACCAAAGGGAGAGAGAGAGAGAGAGTGAACCGATACAAAATGACAAAATAAACTTTGGCCGTCCCCCTCACGGGTTCCGGCTAAAAACAATAAATAAAAGTAACAAACTAAACAAAATGCGCCTTTCGGCAAAACACTAAACATTCACACGCACGGGCGTTCACAGCTTTGCAGTTGTTTTTCCTTTGCTCACAGTTCTGTCTTGCCAGCATTCAGCTCCCGTGTTCCAACCACCTACTAAGAGAGCAGAGCAGCTTTAAACACACAGGTACAATTAGACAATGCCGCACAGCTGTGTCCCCTAGCCAGCATGCCAGTAGGCATGGCCGTTAATCACCCTGATTCTCCTGCCTAGTCCGACACCTTCCACAGTGCATTACAGGTTCATGATGCTTAGCTTGGCATTTCACTCTCAATGTAGAATCCACTGGAGACTCGTCAGTGAGGATACGTTGAAAGGACTCAACTGGACGTACTGAATTTATTAATATCTAAAAACCTGGGACCTGGGAAAATTCCATTTCTGAGACAGATTTTCAAATGATGTGAAATTTCCCTCAATGAATAAATCCCGGATGGACATTATGCCCTTGTTATGCCAGACGGTGAAGGCGCCTTCTGACAGACAGGGAGGGAATATATGGGTAAATACCCACTGGGGCATGTGATGAGAGAGAGTTCAGTTTGAAGGCATATGAAGAGATCAATTCATCCCTTGTATCCCTTGTATGTAAATTTTAGCTAACTAAACAATCATTAATAATAATATAATAATATACATTCAACATTTAAAAAATCATTAAATCAATAATTAATTTTATTCACTGTTGATTCTTTCAACAGCTGATTCTTTTATGAATTATTTTTGTTTATCTTTTGTGTACTTTCAGTGGGGTGAAATGTTTGGATGCACTAGGCGCTATCTGTGTCTCTCTGGTGCCTCTGTGTACAGGCTGAGGTCATAGGCTAAGAGGCAATGGTGTGGACATGACAACTATGTGTTTATTTTGATTTGTTAAGGTTGAGACTTCTTTAGGATTCTAAGGATTAACTTCTGGGAGGTTAGAATCCTTAGAATCCTACTTACCACTCCCCATGAAAAATTACAACAGTGATTCAGACGTTATGGAAACTGTATTAAATGGCATTGAAGAGATTGTCTCTTCAGACAACATGTTGATTCTGTGAGTGAGTGTCTCCCGGTGCACTTGAATGAAGCTCTAATTGAAGAGTCTTGTAAGCTTGATCGTGTTAGTAGTTAGTTAGTAAACGGTTTATTTGTTTATAAAAATGAGATAAAATGCAATAACGTACATGTGGCAGCAACCAAGCTGAATTTAAAGTACATTTTACATTGGTATAATCTAAAATATTTAAATTAAATTAAATTAAATTAAAAAAAAAAATTTAAAATTAAAATAATCTAAAACATAAAGAGCAACATTAAAAGCATAACATAGACTGGCATAAAATAGACAAACCGACACACAATAACATGACAAACCGACATACCAGCACACAACAATCATTATAGTGTTCACTTATTTAAAAGTCTGGTCATGGCTTATGGCGGATTGCTCAAGTGGGAGCCACTTGCGGAACAGGGGCGATTAGCCATTTCTTGTCGGTCATCGGGTTCAATGCCATCGATATGAAAGGTTGTTTCACTCTGTGAGAGATTGGCCAGGTTTTTGATGTGTTTATGCCATTGGGCCATATTTAGATTTTGATCGTGTCTGCTTAGCAGATCGTGTCTGTTTTATCCTCAACAGTTTGTCTATATAATATATAATAGCATATCATATACACAGAGTGTTCCATGCCACCTCTCAAAATAGCCTGAATATCCTGACTGCTGTGCAAAGCGATAGCCAAGCATTCAATAGCTATAGCAAGAGAGAGGAGTTCCTGGTGGAGGTGGAAGAATGGAGACATTGTATTATTGTGCAAACAGTGGCCTTTGGGGAAGAAGCTAACACTCTTATAATCTATGATGCAAAATGATCACCAAAGCCAGATTTGTGTAATGCATAAAAAGGTTGTGGGAGATAATTGTGTGGAAGACAGCTTTCGGACATTGTGCCAAGACATTTTTTGGCAATCTTGGCAAGACATTTTACATCAGCGTTGAGGGGCGAAATTAACCATAGGATGTTTTTTGAGAAGACGCAAGATGGAGGCTTCACCTCGGGTAGGCAGCAGTGTTAAGGAGACAAACACATCTCTTAAGAGATGAGACAGACGTGCTTAAATAGGGTGCCCATCCAGCCCAGATTTCCCACTTTGAATGGAATAGGGATTGGGAACTTTGTTCACAGATAAGGCAGCCATATATGTTTTATGCAATTACTATGCACTTACATGTACGTGATATTGGAAAAAGACATAAGATAACTTCTTTACCTTCAAATTTCCTAAAAAAAAATAACTTTTTTTTCTTCACAATCTGCTCATAATGAGGAATGTAATGATGGTAAATCGAGTTTCAAAACACCGTTGGGTTGGTTTTATTTTGCCTTAAAACTTGTACGTTTTTACATGGGTTCAAATGAGAAACTCCATGTTTCACCCTCATAGCAGAGAGATTAGCAGTATTGGGTTACTTCCAAGGTTTCCCTTCTTGGGTAGGCTGCGGGCGTGCTTTCCAGTGTAATTGTGTAATTATATATGCATGTCTATGGGTACAACCCAGTGCCATATTCAGTGGTGGGGACACTGTGCTGTAAACGTCATTAGATCTTAAACTGAGGTTTTGTTCACTGATGCCTCTTTTCAGTCAGAACTTTATTATCCCAAATTGGGAGATTGGGATGTACAGACAGGCCCAATTATGTACAACACAAATCATACATACAATAAAACACAGTATGACAGTAACACAATCCACCTTTGGCTCCCAACCACAGTAACCAACTGCACTCTGTTCTGAGCACTTACATTCTCAAAAATAAAGGTACATTTAAGGTAAACTTTTGTTCCTCAGGGTACGTTTGCTGCAGTTCATTGTGTCTTCAAAGCTGCACATAAGATCCTCCATAATATGGTTTTGTACCCTTTTCCAGTGAAAAAGGTACAAATTGAGGGAAGGTACAGATATCTACCAAGGTAGGGCAATGAATCCTTATTCACACTGGCAGCCATATTGGAATGAAAATGAGGTAAGCGTAAGCCTTTTTCTCGCAAATTATGTTCTTATGTTATGTAAATGTACAATTCAGTACCCTACAGGGGTACTGCCACATTGACAAGCATTTGTTCTTTAATAGGTACAACATGGTACCTTTTTGTCTGAGAGTGCATAACTGGGGTGAAGACACAGCCTGTGTGTGCATCTAACAGAAACCACTTGTATTTTAGACAACATTTAGTTCTAACAGCGCAAGAAGTGAGTGCAATTTGAGTGTGATTAATACAAAGTGTTTTTGGATCTTCCTGATATGTTATTGATAAAGAATCTGCACTCACACAATTTGAATTTTGTCCTGTCCCATTTGCCAGCATTTGATTAGTGTTTCATTTTGTCTTTTTTTGCATTTAATCCCTGATTAAAAATCCCTAACTGGCTATCCTCTCCAGCAGAAATAACCATATTTAAGTACAGTTCTTTATATTTATACATATTTCTAGTTTCATAGTTCTCTGTTTTCTGTTTACCTTCCTTGTCAAATAAAAAAATTAAATGAAGTCATCACACATTACCTTCACCTTCCCGTTCCAGTTTTTTGTCATTTAATTCTCTAGAAAATCACATTCATCGCCTGTAATGAATACATTTTTACATTCAAAAAAAGAAATGACTAAGATATCGGGAACTATAAAGATCAAACTGCCCAGATGCACCAAGTCTGAAATTGGCATGTGGGGGTGTGTTTGGTCTGTGTGTGTGTGTGTGTGTGTGTGTGTGTGTGTGTGTGTGTGTCCTTCAGTATTTGTGTCCTTGTATGCTTTTCTTTATGTGGACATAAATAAATTGTTAAAATGTGTGCGCAAGTGTGTATGTGAGACACACTCTATGTGAATGCGTGCATGTGTAAGTGTGTTTCTGTCTGTGTGTGTAAAGTGCATGTATTATAATAAGCACTGCTCTGATTATGGCTAATTGTCAGCTTGTCTTAATAACCTCATTGGGATCAGTTAGGGGGAGGTGCACAAATTAAACCAAAACAGACAGGAAGAAAATAGAGATGAGCCCGAGGCATGACGGTAAACAAGAGCAAGGGTGGGCTGAAAATTAATACAGCTAGTCCAGACAGACGTACAACACATTACTGTCCTGCACATCTTCCCTTCAATAAAACCGTAAAGGTTATCAAATGATGAAGGTCCAGTCTCAAAACATAAATCTGATGGAACAAATAATCTTGCAGCCGTGATCGAGCATTTGTCCAGAAATTGGTGGCAATAACAAATCGAAGGCTGACTTTTCTGAGATACGAAAACAGTGCATTAATTAAACCTGGACTTGGTAAAGGTCAGTGGTGTTGACAGAAAGAGTCTTAATCATTTCACTGATGTGCTTGGACATCCAGATTGTTCAGATCAAAGAATACTTTCCACCTTGTCTCTTAAGTACTTAATTAGAATTACAGTAAGTCACCTCAGCAGGAGTGAGTTCAGCAGCAAAAAAACATTGCAAATAAACTGAAACGATGCTGTATTTAATATACGGTTGCATAATGCTGTTACTGTGCTCTGCCTATTGCTGATAGGGCGACTGTGTACGGTGAGACACCGATTCTTAAATAGGTCACTCGCTGCTTCTAGACACAACCTAACAAGCCCACCAAACTAAAACAAACATTCCTATGAGATCGTTGCGAAATGGTGTGCAACGTTGCTTAAATGGCTGGATATTTACTGAAGCGATTCACAGTAACCGTCTTCCTCATGGGTGGAACACCTCAGCATGATATTAAAGCAGCATCACCCTCTGGTTACAGGCTCTGTTTCTCACTACTGTTCCACACTGGCAACACTTTCATACAGCTGTTTCTCACATTCTTGTGATTAATATAAAAACTTAATCAAATACACTGGGTGGGCTCTGAACAGTTCATAACTGTTACCCTAGACAAGTCCCTTTTACAACAGCTAGACAAATTCAAATAAAGTGTTTCTTTAACCCCTTTGAGGAGGCAGTAATATCACAAAGCAGGGTGGGGCTTTTCATACGAACACAATCAGACATCCGTTCCAAATCCGCAATCCAGGTCCAAGTTTTGTCTGTAATCCAATTGTCCAATCCAAACACAAAACAAACACACTTTCAAAACTCTCTCTCTCTCTCTCAAAACTCTCTCCAAAAACTCTCTCCAAAAATACTCTCCAAAAATATTTTAAATAACAAACCCGTTCCTACTCCTCTGATTGGTTAGGCCTTGCAATGGCCGTAAATTCTTGCGGTGGCATTAATATGAAAAATAGGCCAGGCAGCCACTAGTAATCAAATGACCTTGGGAGGGCTGGGTGGGCTCTCCAGGTCCACTCAGGCAGTTTTCATAACTGCCCAGACATTAAATACAGAAATAAACAAGTCAGTCTATTTTGTTTCCCTTTTCTCTTCAGTTAACATGGTCCCCCATAGCTCCTCTAGGCTCCCTTGAAGGTCCGGCAGGCTGAGTGGGACTGAGGACCATTGTCCCCACTCCAGAACTCCACCTGTGTGCTAGCGTCTTGGGTGTTACAAAGTCCAGCTCTTCACTCACCCCTTTCAGTCGGTCTTGTAGGTCCAGCACAGTCTCGGCTTGGACCTTCAACAAATGCTTAATTTTGACAAATTAACAGCTTCTCCAAAAGCTGATTGGTTAGGCCCGTATAATATAATTGGCCCAACACCTGCTAATCAAATACACTGCCTCTGCTGCAGCTCCATGTTCAGGGCGTCAGTTTGCATAAATACAGAAATAAACAAGCTCTTTCAGTTAATCAAGCAATGGATTCTCACCATCCCAGGGAGTCCATGTGGTGCTCCTCAACAAATAGACAAATTCACTCTGCTTCATGACGCCATTGGTCTTGCATTTATAGGTGACACTCACTGACCTTTCATGGTCTGGCTCCAGCACTTATGGTGTGAGAGTCAAACAAGTCTGCACTGCCAGTAAAAAAATGATTACAATTATTCTGACTATTGCATATAAAGATGATAGCTTGCTAAATAAAATTGTGATGGATGGATGGACCTGACATAAAAAGACTGCACAGATTGTTGGCTAACACGTTAGCTAAATAGTAAATAGTAAAATCGTAATGAAATGTAGTGTGTGAATTCCTGTGAAACTGTCTTTTTAATATCCAGCCTGTAAATAATGGCTTTCTATGCTTGGTGAAGGTTTAATTCCTACTTGAAATGTTTGTTTTTTTGGAGAGTGTGACAGATACAAAAGAAGTCAAGATGAGAGCAATTTGAGTTGCTCAGTAGGAGACTGTTCTGCTCACCTAATAGCTTCTTTCAAGGGGAACGTGTTATGGGAACTAAAACATAATTACACTGTTTGGCAAACAAACAGATCTCCCCCTGTTCTCTGTTTTAATAATATGGAGCAAGAGCAATAGACCAAGCAGAACCAAGCCAATTGAAAAACACTTAAAAGAAAGTGCATCCGTTGTCATTTCATTCAAACCAGCCAAATTACAGCCTTTACTCTCAAAGAAATGCCTTTACTCTCAATGCTTTAAAATATGAAGCTGAATCTGGGGAAGACAGAGCTGCTCTTCCTCCCTGCGAAGGGCTCCCCAATTGGCTCAATCACCGTGGAAGGCTCCATAGTGTCTCTGTCTCAGTCTGCCAGGAGCCTTGGAGTGACCCTGGACAACCAGCTGTGCTTCTTGAGCCATATTGCAGCGATCACTCGGACCGTTTCTCCCTCCACAACATCCGGAGGATCTGACCGTTCCTCACCCAAGAGGCCACTCAACTCCTGGTCCAGGCCCTGGTGATCTCACGTCTGGACTACTGCAATTCCTTGCTGGCAGGCCTTCCGGCCTGTGCCATCAAGCCACTGCAACTATTCCAGAACGCTGCCACTCGCCTGGTGTTCAACCAGCCGAAGTTTACCCACGTCACCCCTCTACTCTCCTCTCTGCACTGGCTCCCCATCGCAGCACGCATCAGATTCAAATCACTGGTGCTTGCTTTTCAAGCGGCCAGAGGTACTGCTCCCCCATACCTCCAGTCACTCATCACTCCCTACACCCCGCCCAGACACCTCCGCTCCGCCTCTTCTGGCAAACTGACTGCCCCATCCCTCCGGGCGCCTGGCAGCCGCTCCTTGCAGTCTCGCCTCTTCTCTGTCCTGATCCCTCGCTGGTGGAACGACCTCCCGCAATCGGTGAGGACCGCGGAATCACTTGCAATCTTTTGCAAGAGACTCAAAACCCACCTCTTCAGACTCCACTACCACTGAACACTGTCCATCTAGTCAATCTGTCATCACCACTGTTTACTTGTTCTACACTACAAAAAAATACAAAAAACACTAACCTTTTCTTTCCCAGTGTTACAGGTATGATATGCAGACGCCTGCAATTATGTCTATTGCTGTATTACTGCACTAATCTTGTGCGCTAACTATGATTATTCTTACCTTGTATTAATGTACATCTTGTAAGTCGCTCTGGATAAGAGCGTCTGCTAAATGCTTAAAATGTAAAATGTAAATGTAAATATGAATATTGACATAGGGGTTTCATATAGGAAGAACTACCATAGAATCCTTACAGGCCATTTAAATATAAATATTCAACTAGTATATTCTCGTAATGTCATGTATAATATGCAAAAATGCTGTGAAAATATGTGAAAACTATTAGAAAATCATCTGTAGAAATGACATTCAATTATTAGCTGCAGTTGCCAGAAAGCTACTGTATTTTGTTTTGGTTCTGCGTATAGTTATTTAATTTATACAGAACCAAAAAAAACTTGTTTTATATATTACATTATATTACTGTTTCTACTTCATACTGCATATGACTTACATTTTACATTTACATGTACATTTTAGGATGGATGTACTTATCCAGAGCGACTTACACAGTTTACATTTCTTTACATACAATCCATTTATACAGCTGGAAATTTTACTGAAGCAATTCAGGTTAACTACCTTGCTCAAGGGTACAACAGCAGTGCCCCACCTGGGAATTGAACCTGCAACCTCTGAGTTACAAGACCAGCTCCCTAACCATTACACTACACTGCCAGCCACAAACTTACACTTACAAACTCCCCACTGACCTCAAGACAGCTGAATCGCTACGCATCTCTAAAAACGTACCTCTTTAGACTACACCTTGGACCTTCACCCACCCAACCCTATATTGTACTTATTTATGATAATTTCCTTTAGCACTTGTGTTGATTATGCTTCTTACTTGAGGAATGATGTGCTTGAAGATTATAGCATCAAGTGGATATTTATCTACTGCTGAATGCACTTTCTGTAAGTCGCTTTGGATAAAAGCATCTGCTAAATGATTGTAATGTAAAGTTAAAAGAATATGTTTCTATACACCACTTGTGTGTCTTGAAACATTCGATTTGGAGACTGGCGAGTGAGACATGGTGTTTGGAAGATGCGGGGGGAAAATCATGAACACAGCTGTTCACAGAGTCATAAACTGGCAGTTGTATTTGTTGAAAAGAGATCTGCAAAAGAGTTGGATTCAAGTTTTCTTAAGGCACAAGAGGAGTTTATTTCCTGAAGAAAATGTGCACTCAGAACAGCTTATAATACTTCAAAACACAACAGGCCCTACACAGACGATCCAGAACTTCAAAAAGCCACAGCCTCAACATTGGCAGAGTACCGCACTCAAATGTCACACGTGCAGATATTATACATCTACAAAGCAATGAGACATGGCAAGCATGAAGTCCACTACACTCTCCGAAAAAAGGTACCATATTGTACCCATTAAGGTACAAATGCTTGTCACTATGGCAGTGGTAGGATTCATTACACTACCGGCAGGGCTGGACTGGGACAAAAATACCTGCCATTTGGTAAATCCAGTCATTTTTTACCGAAAAAATTTCCTCAATATTTTAGGCTATATAAAATTTTTACCGGCCCTGGCCCAAAAAAGGGCATTTGCCCGGTAGAAATTCATCCATCCTGAAGGTAAATATCTTTACCTTTCCTCAATTTTTACTGGAAAAGGGTACAAATTCATATCCTGAAGGATTTGAAGGTACAATTATCACATCTGTGCCTTAATTGTACCTTTTTGAGAATATAGAACAAAGTTAAAATATTAGCCAAGCAACACAGTATGAAGGTAATATTTATTGATAAATATGTATTGATAATTATGTAACTTAGATTCGTACACAAAAATGAAGAGTTTTGGGCAACATCTCATCCAGTAAAAGTGTGTATGTGTGTGTGTGTGAGAGAGAGAGAGAGTATGTGTTACGTTAATATAATTACTACGTATTTACGTAGTGGCTATTGTTCTAGGAGAAAAGTGAGTTAGCTGTTTAGCTTACTGATCAGTGAAGTATGTTAATGTTGAAGTTATGAAAAGAAAACAAGTCTCCCTTGAAGGGGTTGTTTACCAAAAGAAGAGATGTGATACTAACACCATCTGAAACGGCGGAAATCTGTGTTGTGTTGCCAATCGTAATATCTCCGCCAGACATAAACAGCTAGCTCAACCACATCTTGACCAATTCCCCACTAGGAATTGCAGGCTACGAGCAAATGACACAGGGGTGCTGTGTTGGCATGGGTTGATTTCAGGTCAGTGAATGCGGGTCAAAGTAAATCAATTGCCAGCAAAATAGATGCAAACAGGACCAATGAAGTACACCAATGATGTGGATGACTTGTTAGCTGGTGTGGATTTTTTGTCGAGGCAGGCAGTTTTACCGTTTTACCATATACAGTTTCACTCATGATCAGCACAATACATTTTATGTAACGTCACTTTGCCATACCTTAGCTTTTGCTGAAATGACACCACTGGACCACACACAGCAGCAGGCTGCTGAAGCTGTCACACATGGAAGCTTCAATGGGGTAACAGTACAAAAAATACTCAAAGCATAAATCAATAAATCCCCAGAAATGTTATAAAACACTCGCACAAGAATGGTGATGCAGAATGAATTTATTTTTGACCAAATCAATGTTCTTCAGCCAAATGTATGCCATCGCCATTTATTTCATTTGTTTTATTTATTTATTTGTTTTTGTTTGTCAGGGACATAGCTAAAGCATTAGTACAATGTTAAAAAACAAGCATCAGATGCATTGCATTTAGTGTTTATAGGCAAAGGCTAATTTCTAACACCTGTCCCAAATAAACTACAAAAAGAAAAGTATGTATCAAAAAATAAACGCAAACAACACAAGATACACGCACAAACACATTATAAAAAGTACATCCACCAAATATAGCAAAACAGCAAATCGTTTTTGCTAAACCCCCCTCCCCTCTTTCCTGTAAAGCCTCATATTTACAAAGTTAAAAAGTTGATCACCAAGTATAAAGAATTATTTACAAAAATATTGCTGTATTGAAATACAGTTAAGAAGCAATCACCATTACTAATGTGCTGTGGGGAGGAGGACACAAGAGAGCTGTGTGACCTTTTTCATTTTAAAGAGCATTCAGAAATCCCTGGGAAGAAGGGGCTGCTTAAACTGTGACTACAAGTAAAATCACTTGCAGAGAAAGAGGGCTCTCTGAAATGAACACCGTGCACACAACTGAGAAAAGACGTGCTCACTGCGACATCCGCTGTTAATTCAGGAGAGTGTAGACGAGCACGTGCTCTCCTCCGAAATGCATGTCAGCTGCCACTTCTTTTCACACCACAGTCTACAAGTTACGCTTGCACAAACATGTGTCGGAGGAACGAGACACAACGGAACATGGATAATCGCTACCGCCAATTATGTGCCGCCCTGCGGCGCTGCTAACCACAGTCGACACTGGCGCGTTCTGGATCCAATACCAGACCGTGGGGCTCATCCACACACTAGAACAGTGCCTTAACAGGATGCAGACCATGGGGCTCATCCACACACTAGAACAGTGCCTTAACAGGATGGAGAGCATGGGGCTCATCCACACAGTAGAACAGTGCCTTATCAGGATGCAGACCATGGGGCTCATCCACACACTAGAACAGTGCCTTATCAGGATGCAGACCATGGGGCTCATCCACACAGTAGAACAGTGCATAACAGGATGGTCTAGCCAGCACCCAGCAACTATGTTTATTTCTTTGGATGGCCGTTTTTAGGGTTTAGGGTTCCCCCAGCCTCCCAAATCCCAATTTAATCCCAAACAACCCTGCAAAGAACACAGTCTCTACACTTGGAGGCATTGGATTGGATTCACGCTATCACCTAGACACATGGCCGTAATACTGCCAGTTCAAATCCTAGGTTGGTCACTGCAGTGGCTACATATGTATCAAGGAATTGGATATTTGATTGACATCAGCAAATGTCCAGTCATAAAAACAGACTGTAAATAAAAAGGAAACCGTGTTAGTGATCCTGAATGAGAGTGCAAAGCAGTTAGATAATGTGACGTAATAAATTCACTGTGCCTCAAACCGTCAGCAACTGACTCCACATGTACAATGCATTCAACGGTTGCTTAGGAACAGCAATGTGACAACTGCCAGGACAAAGACAGCAAGTGCACAGAAGTAATTTGTCACACATGGCAAATAGTTGATGTCTTTGGATTAAGATGCCACTACAAACACAAGAAGCTACAAGGTTTAACTAACCTGACTTGCATACTACTTGCAATGTAGTGATAGTTTAACAGGCTAAATGAAATGTGTGTTGAATTATTAACTATATCATCAATTAAAATGGAAAATGTATATCTTGGTGTTGAGTAAATAAATGTAACTATACGTTTTTAGTAATACATCAATTTAACCTAGTCAAACTAAACTTTGGGTAACACACTTAAATAGCAGTTACTATACTCCTTAAAAAAAAAGAACCAAAAATAATGTTAAAACTTGTTTACACATTTTGATTGGACAGAACCAAGGCCATTTTTGAAAAAGCTGTTTTGGCTTTCTATCCTTCATAATGGTGTGAAAAGCTTAGATGGTGGTCTGATCTAAAAATGACCTGGCTTGTCTTAACTGAATTACTTATTTAACCTGACATTTGACATTTCTGAGAAAAACAGAGGCTGCAAGGATGATTATGAGATGTTATTTTGCCGAGGCAGGAGATGACCTTCCAAAATATCTGAACCAACAGGCCAAACATGGCCCTGCTGTCTGTGTCCTTAAAGTCACATGACGTGTGACAGTGACCCCATTTTCTCCCAATTTGGTGGCTAATTGTACCCTGTAGTTCAAATATCCCCCCCTCCCTCTCGTACTATGAGTTCACTGCCGCAACTGACCGGCAGTGACGAAGGCAAACTGAACCACTCTCCTGCGAGACAGAACTCACCAAGCCATCAACCATAACTCCAAAACACACAGAGCTGCTTGAACGTAACAAACTCATGCCAGCTTCCCTCCGCTGGGGGTGGACTGGCTCATTGGCTGCACTAGGCTGTGCTGGGCTGGGCAACCTGTGCAATTGGGCAATTGTCTGGGCAATTAGAACAAGTGCCTTTTCCTGTTGCGCCACTTGGAGGCCACTTACAATATTTAGTAATCAGCAACTCTCTGACTTTCACTGGGAGCTCTACACGATGCATGATGCACTCGCCGATGAGCCAGTTTTCCTGATTGATCAGAGGAGTCTCGAGTGCTTGATACCCTTCCTCCCAGAGCAACACTATAACCAATGTTGTGCTGCCATGGGGGACACAGTCTGCATTGACTCAGTCAGGGACAATAATAATATGAATGTTTTTTTTTATCCAGGACAAAGCATTGGTATTCTGAAAAAAATATCCCTTGGACCAGAATTTCAATACAATTGAAGCCTTTAGGCAAAAATTATTCACACAACACCTTAAATATAAAAACAACAATTTTATGTTATTGCAGAGAATAAGATGAAACTGAGGATCCCGTGGTCTTTTTAAGAAACAGTTATTATGTAGGGTTCAAAGACACATTTTATTCAAACAAGTTACTTCTGAAGTTTCAAAGGAGAAATTGATGTTAATTTTTTATGCTTTTTCCCTTTTTCTCCCATTTTGGAATGCCCAGTCGGTAAATAGTCTGTAGTCTGGTAAAACATTGCATCATTTGAGTTTAATACTGTAGATGGCACAGCAACATTATATCAAGAACAAATATAATGTGACATTATATGTGACATTATATCATTATATAATGGTGACATGTGCATCATGAATAGGACCCATAGAAAGATTTATTTTGTAAATCCCTCCTTCCGGTACTACAAGGTCGCTGTAGTCCTGGGGTAGGCAACCCTGGTCCTGGAGTGCCTGAGACATTTCACATTTTTGTTCTGTCTGAGCTGAACTACACAGTTTGATCCATCATTAGGAATCTGAGCATGAATATTCAGAGTCTGAATGGTGAAACACTGAGTACCTCCAGCACATGATCACCTGCGTTCATTAAGCCTAATAATTAATCCAGTTATATTTGTAGGGGTTCGGAAGGAGCAAAAACCAGAAACGTCTCTGGACCAGAGTTTCCTACCCCTTTTATAGTCTCTTCTCAAGCCTCTTGTTAATCATCCCATCTATATGTTAATGGTTCAGTGGTGATTGCACCTAGCGCTGTAATTACTCCACATCCCTGCTGGTGCAGTGCCCATGCGTGTTCTTTAATGTCACGGTGGTGAATGCTGGCTGACCTTTTAAACATTCATATTTCACGAACTCCCTGTGTTTGCTTTTTAAAAGATTATTACGCCTATTGTAAGTATAAAAATGCATGTTTGCATTAAACCTAGCAGAATGTTACAGAAGGTACTACTAGAAGTTAGAATTGCGGTTTATATATTTATATACAATATTATATCAATTTTCGTATATATTTTAGGGTCCTTTATTATGGAACTATTAAACCTTTATAATTGTACTAGTATTTAAGTTCAATTATTTCTTCCTACCGTGTTCAAACGATTGTAATAAAGAACTTGGAAATTGTAACTGAGAAAAACTTCCTTTATAAAATAATTTTATTTTGTATAACACCTCTTGAAAACCGCTGGTAATACGAGGCCTCGATGTAGTCAATACCAAGTTGCTGTCAGTCTCAACCTCGCCAGGAGTGCATTCCTATTGGACAGCGGCGTTATGGAAGCTCGCGAGGTGCCAAGCGTGTCTGGTTTAAAACAAGCTTGTGAGCGCGAGCGCACCGCGAGTTGGTATTGTTCCCTGGCCAGTATGGATGTGGATGTGTCGCGCGCTCTCTTCACTTTAGCGGAGCGGCTGCGGTCTTTGTGCATTGATCCCTCACGAATCTTCCAGAAAATCATGGCGTAACGGAAGAGACATGAGTATCCACAAGGAGGACAGTATTAGCCTGTGCAGAAAGGCGCTCCAGATTGTCACGGAGCTATGTCTCGGGGGGCACGTAGACCGAGAGAAATGCGCGGACATCTTTCCCCTGGAGAGCACCATACCAGGTAAAGGCCGAACAGGTAAATTGGACAAATGTCTATGCCTTTTAACTTCTGCGTCTTTATCTCAATTCAGTTGCTTTCACGTGTGTACAGAAGATAGCGTGCGTGTGAGAGAGTAACTTTTTATCGTGGGGTGGCCTAGAGTTTAATAACTTTGTTTATTTTGGGGGGACAAATGACCACCCACACAAACATGTGTCTGTTGGGTCTCGGACGGAAGCGATATGCACAGACGTCGTTTTCATCTCCTGTATCTTAAATGAGCTACAAAACTTGCTAGTATCTAAAGAACGCATTAGCAGTAGATTTTCGTTGCGAACACTATTTCTTCTTTAAAGATTAATTGTGCATTGTTCGGTTCGGTTCGGTTTTTGATATGCAGAAATTGGTGAACAAAAAAAAGATATATTGTATTGTGTATAAACAAGAGTTCAGGGAGCTAGTTACCACCTGTATCTTTCAGCTGTAACGCAACAGGTGTAGTGTCTGGAAGCCTGTATAAGACTTGTTACAAATAAAATGTATTTGGCTTTTTTGATATTATTTATTGCAATAAAAAACAAGCATCAGTTCAAATAACAATTATTCTTAAGAGTTCGTATATTGGCCAGATATCTAAGATTTCTAAAATAGACATTTGAATGATAGTTTCAGATAGAGAGCCGTTTGTGCATATGAATAAGCCACTCGAATTCCTCAAAAGCCCGTCTCGCTCTATGTTTCAATAACAAATCTCTATGAGCGTGGGTGTTCATTCAAAATCCTCTACATACCATCGCAACGCGCAATGTCTATTTTTATTTTTTGTTATTATATTTTACAGTGTACATGAAGGCATTACATTATGTTTTGCATAATGACACGGTGTTCTCGCGTTTTCTACCTACTAGAGCTCGTATTTTGTAAGCGTCTTAATGATCACATTTGTTGCATTTACATAATTAGTTCAGTAATCTGGCAAAAATAAATACCTATATTGAATTGCGCTTAATAAAAAGGCTACTTCAATTTAATACTCAATAAATACAAATAATAATTTGACCATGGAATTTCTGTTCGGATAGTATGAATTAAATTCTAGGAAAAGAAAAAAAAGCCTAAGCGCTTTGGCGCAGGTAATTACACAATGAGTGCTGTTGAAGCTTCGATTACGTAAACTCCTTAAATGTAGGTTCTTCTGCACGTTAAGCACTAGTGACAGAAATAAAGGAGACCTGTCACCCTACAGGGCATAACAGCGAGAATATTTTTGACCTACAGCTGTTTTCCATTCTAAATAAAGGGGATATGCCAGATTTGCCCATGATAGATGTGCAGTGACACAGAAGTGCCTAAACAGATTATCTTGGTCCCTTCTTTAGTTTTCACGGTAGCAAATGTGAGCAGTTTTTGCTCAGCAGATGTCTTAACCAGAACGACTTAAATGGCGAACATTACCATGCATATACTGTGCAAAACTGGGTCCTGACCATAGGGCACATTGCTCACAGGTGAAATATGCTGTGGATGAGACAGCAACACCAGGGACTGGCTCCCACTGTGCCCAGTCTATCACCCTGCACCAGGTTACTCACCCATACTGCTGAGAGGAGAGGAGAGCTACATTTGTCAACAGTTTAACCAGTGGATCATTAGGCGTCCAGGTAAAGAGACGGCGGGCTGTAATTTTAGGAAGCAAAAAGCCCCTCACTAGCGTACGTAAATGCAGCTGTTACATGGAGCCATTTATATTTTGTACTGCCGCAGAGGCGGGTGGATGTTCACGTCTAGGTTGGTGTTTTCCTCCCTGTGTTTTTTAGCTATCGCCCTGGGTGGGTGGTAAGGGGGCTGGGTAGGTCATTTGGGGGTGTGGATTGGTGCAATTAATGGGTCTAAAGATTGCACAACCAGAAATCTGAATTTAGCGCAGAGGCAAACATGTGCAATACTCCTTGATGGGCGGCGATTATGAAAAAAGAAAGATTTGTTGAATATGCATCCATACATAGATGCTACTACAATAACAATATAATATTTAAAATCGATAATAAATAATCATAATATATTTTTACAACAATGTTTTTCATTTTATTGATACCATAAGACAATGGTATATTGGTAAACAAATGATTAAAACTAGAACACACAACTAATCAAGAGTGTGTTATGTCATCAGCTAGATCATTTCCATCCCACGCAGATTAATCAAATCAAAGCAGTCTTGCAGTTCATGTAGGCAATGTTGCCTATACTGTATATATTACGCACAGGAATATACTCCTCAACAGCAGTGACACCTCAGGGAAAGGTATGCTTACTTCAAGTGAAACATGGAAATGCTCTGTATATACACTATGTAACACAAGAGCCAACAATTCAATAATCTTTAAAGAAAATCTTCCCTCTTTTAACATTCCCTAGAAATAAACACTGCCTGTAAATAAACCAAATGTGTCATAGATGATGTCAGAGAGCCAGGTTATAAATCTATCTTCTAAGGATTGTCACATTTCAACATCACTATAAGCTCCATCTCCCTCAATTACTGGCTGTGGAAATATGTTGCTTGTGCCATGTCCCATTCCCTTACCTGTCGATGAATAGGTGATAGAAATCGCATAGCTCGTTAATTAGCATCGCTAGAAATGTGATATCCTTTTTTTGTTGTTATCAAATGTTTTCTTTATTTTAAAATTATATAAACAAGACAACACAAGAAAAAAAACAAAAATCGATGCCTACACAGTGTAGGAATCAAACATGGCTGGCTGCGCCGTTGTTAGACTATAATTTTTTATTTATTTTTTTGTTTTGTTTTTTGTTAGTTTTTTCCCTTTTGACAGAGGTCTAGACAATAGACCACCAGAAATGTGATATCTGCAGAGTAAGTCTGCATCCTGTTATGGCACTGTTCTAGTGTGTGGATGTGCCCCGAGGTCCAGTGCCCCACTGAATCCAGACCGTGCCAGCATTGACTGTAGCTAGCAGCCCCACGGAGTGACACATATTTAGCGTCGCCCAGGGAGGGAGGGTTTTAGTCAGCTATGTTGTGTGTGAATGTGGTGTGAAAAGAAGTGGCAGCTGAAATCATGTGTTTCAGATGAGAGCACATGCTTGTCTATGCTCTTCCAAAGTGACAGCGGAGGTTGTAGTGAGAGTGGTAGCGAGCAGGAATTCCAAATTGGGAGAAAAAGCATAAACTGATTCTGACACACTTCTTTTTGATCTGCAACAATGCTTGCCCTCGTGTTTCCAAAATGCCTGTGTGGTGCTTAGTCTGGATTTTGACCAAGAACAAATTGTGATCATCACCATGGGATGTTTGCTATTAGCCCTTGTATTATGTTGGACAGATTTGACCCGAATTTATTAGGGCTGTCCCCGACTAAAACAAATCTTGGTCGACCAACAGTTGTCCGTTTTTTCCGATTGGTCAATTGGTCTAAACTTTTTCTTTCTATATGACACACCCTATTTGTTTTATATGCACACTGCGCTTGTCTCATGTTTTATAACTTTCTTAAGTGAATGACACAAATGAGTAACAATAGGCTAATGACTTTATGGAGCCGGAGTTCAAGATTACCTGAAAGAAAAAAAAACTTCTCCGTTCGGGCCTCCTCTTCATGCTGCCCTTGCAGATTCTGCCGTTGCGCTTGTGAAGTTCCAGTATGGCCACATAATAGACTGATGCTTTTATTTGACCCCAACCATAACACATTCTAATGCATAGGCTGTTTTATTTAATTAACCAGGTTGGTCTCATTGGGATTTAAAATCTCTTTTGCAAAGAAATTGGCTAACAAACGAATGATCACACATAGCCTAATGTCTTAAATTGTAGCCTAAAGCTGAACATAAAGTGGCTATAGCCTATCGAAAATAACTTACTCTAGTCGGAGACCATCCGATGGCCTACTTCCCCAGTCGTTTCATGTTATGGCAGAGGAACACTAGCTTGTCCACATTTTTTGGCAAAAGGCTGCTCCTCGTTTTATTAACGATAAACCCTGCCTTGGAAAACGCGCTTGCAAAGTTTACATTCCACTTTTTTTGGATCGTCCACGACTAAAACGAAATGCTGCCATACTCCAGATCTTTTCTTTGACATTATGTTCTTAGGTTATATCGAAATTAGTCATTAAAGTATGCCTATATCACTAATCTTAACTGTAGGCAAATCTTAGGCTACAATTAAAATGCACATTCGCGTGCCTAAAAGAAGAAGGATACAATATAGGCTACATGAAAGGGCGTGTTACCCATGTTAGTTATAAATATATAAACCATACAATTAGCAAAACACATTTATTATAACATGTTACTTTTATTAGTTTTGCAGAATTATTCACAACACTACTATTATCTGAACTGCCTAATATAATTTAAAGATAACATATATAGGCCTAGCTATGTTAAGAGTGAAGGGCTGTCACTGCCATACCCGCAGCGTCCAGAATGGATTATTCTACTGACAAGCGCGCCGAACTGATGCACGAATCTAGGTGTCTCATGCTGCATGGATATTTTTATTTATTTGTTGTTGTTTTTTTCGCGAGACTGCTCCACCAAAACAAATCTCGGTCGACCAACAGCCCATCGACCGAACAATCGACCAGTGGACTAAATCTTATCCAGAGCGACTTGCAAGATGCATTAATACATGGTAGGAACAATTATAGTTTGTGCATGAGATCAGTGCAGTAATACAGCGATAGACATCATTGTAGGCAGCTGCATACCATACCTGTAACACTGGGAAGGAAAAGGTTAGTCTTTTTTTTTTTTAATGAGAAGGCAGGGATGCATATACAAGAAGTGTTGAGCAAGTCGGCAGTGGTGATGACAATAGGCTAGATGTACAGAATTCAGCGGTAGCGGAGTCTGAAAATGAAGGTGTTTATCATCACAAAAAGGCTGGTTAACATACTTGTTTTAGCCTGAGGCCAGGTGACTTTGCCTAATTTGGGGTCATGAACATCTATACAAAATGTTGACATCTTGATATTTTTGTTTATTTCTATAAGCACTTTCCACCCTATTTTGATGCTTCGGCCAGTTTTGGCCACAAAGGAGAATAGGCCTTTATGAACTAGCAGCTAGTATAAATAAGAGGACACTTTGTTTTTCTCTCACTCTCTCTCTCTCTCACACACACACACACTGCTCTCACCACAAACATAAAGACTATCCCAAATAGATGCAAATATTTTTTCTTACTTTTATTTGAACTAAAGGCATGTTTATAAATATATTTTATCTTCATATATCTTACCAATGCCTCATAGACATAACATGAGTCAGATGCAGATCTAAGTTGTGGGAATCCACTCTGTTGCTGTCTGAGAGGGGCAACACTGAAATAAAAAAGGTCCCACTCACCATTTACTCACTCAATCACTCAGAAGCAATTGTCATAAGTGGAACATGAGCAGAAGACTTATGTACAGCCAGTGAAGCCCTCACTGTACTCTTAGACAGTGATAATGACAGTGAAATAGAGGAGGAAGTGTCTGAAACTGAGGACAATGTTGAACATAATTCGGACTACAATGAATCAGAGGATGATTCATTGTAGTCCGTCAATCCATTGATGTGAGTTACAGGTCATAATGGATGTTATTGTGCCAAATCTGCCCCTCATCAAATGCAAGACAAACATTACATGTGTAAGATACTAAAAACATGCCAGCATTTTTTTTTTTAAGCACATTATGACCATCATGGCCAGTTTGATGAATAATTAGTGCATTTTGTGTGCTTTGTAGTGAAAAATGAGTGGTGTAAAACTTGTCCTATATGGACAAAAACCTGAAATATCTGGTCAAATTTGTTATGATAGTCAGTGACATGATGATCATTTCAAATAATAACTTTTTGGGGAGGTTAAATATGTGTATCACAATTTTGAGGTGACTTGTATTGCACTGGCCATTTCGAAACAGTATTCATGGTATGGTTAAACATTGAAACATAATACAAGGGTTAAGCTCTTCAAAGTATTTAAGCATTTTTGCACTTTCAATGCAGTTGAATGGGAGAGACTTGAATAGACACTTGAATAGTCTCCACACCAGTCAGATTGTTTTTGATACGTATTTCTTAAAAACATATATATACGTATGTATGCACACTGGTTTTTGTTATGTTAAATATTTAACTTGCACTATAATGAAATTATAGCAAACGTTGCCAACACGTACATTTGTTTGGTTTCATTGATGTCCCTTGAATGTTATTTTTAAGTCAGAAGGAATATTGAAGGAACATTATTCAGTTTTGCTCTTCCAGTGAAAAAATAAATTCAATTGTGCCCGGTCATTAATGTTAATTTTATCAGGAAAGTTAACAATGTTCAACAAATTGGCGTTTAAATGCTTACGTTGTGAACAGTCTTAAAATGTTGTTCTCCCTGATGTTTTCTCATGACTAAATGATAACCATCAGGGGATGTTACCAGTGAGTTTGTATGCAACATGCCCAGCCTTTTTCTGTGACTTTGACAGAACTTGTTTGGAACAATAAATACTGCTTGGGGAACAGTCTTGTCAGAATGTCACAACCAAGTGTGAATCTAACCAGAATGTTCCCCAAAATTCTTTGGGGAAAATATCATGTGCTTGCTGAGTATCCATTAAAGATGATATAGGTACAATAGCATGCATATTTCAAAGTAAAACATTTACAGATTAAAATCATTTTTTAAAGAACACAGGTATTGTTTTAGGTTTAACGACTATGTTGTGGGGCGGGTATTCTGACTTGAGAGGCGCTGAGCGTAAGATATTCTCATATTTTGACTTGAGTTTGACACCTGTGTAACTCATGAAATGGGAGGTGCGTGGTTGCGCACATTGAATAATTCAAAGTCACTCACCTAACCACACTCCCCCTGGTGGCTGATACATTTTAACACAGAGTTGTAATTTCGTTGCTTTCTTCCATTGCAATACACTTGCGTGATGGCAATAATGCACTAGTGCAATAAGTACAAATTATCGGCAGATATTTTCTTTAAATCCTGTGATAACATGTGTATGAAATGTTTTCAATACTTCATACAATCATTATACTTTGAAATACACATGCACCACATTAAAATGGCATGCACACATTTTCAATCAAATTAAAGTTTAAAATTAAAATGTAAAAATATTATTTGTCAAAATGTTCAAAAAGTATCAACTATAGCCTATATATTTAATCTTGTTACGTCTTATTGCGATTGCCTCCCTCCTATCGCAAGTCTTGATTTATTAATACATAACTGAATGCTACTGTAGGGCTATTAAATGTCCGTTTGTTTTACGTAGGTGAAATTAGTCAAAATGCTGAAATATTCATGTGTTTTAAAAAATATATTTTAAATAATTTTTGTTTCTGATTTTCATCCCATTTTTGTAGCCAATTAGGCCCACTATTTCTATGTCAATCCCCCCCCCAGTAATGTGATTTCGCTGCTGTAGTCCTGCGACCGGTAGTGACGAAGGCAACCTGACGCCTCTTCCGAGACGGCACTCACCAAGTGTCGACCGTAACCCGGTACTACAGGGCCACTCTTATGCACAGCGAACGTCATGTCGGCTTCCCTCCCCCCTCCCTGGGGCGGACAGCCAATTGCCGCCCCTGGTGGCACTCCCGGCCAGAGCCGACTTTGGCGAGACGGGGAATTGAACCCCGGTCTCCGTGGCCAGCGTCAGACATTGTAACCACTGGACTACGCGGGAGGCCCTGGTCTGTGTTTTTTAAATGGTATTGCTTGAGAACGTAAAGACAATGAGAACCAGTGCAAACCCTGAATAAGAAGGTAAATTAAAAGAAACCTCTGTATCCACTGTTCTTTTTGTAGCCCCATCACGTTCGTGCCTCAATCTTTGCCTTTCTCCTGTGTTGACTATGCTTGCTCTGAAAGAACATTATATTCTGTGACATGTGTACTTATATGTCTTTTGGTTACATTAAGTGATAAAAAGGCTTATTTGATTAATTATAATTGCTGATAGCAACGTGATGTGTGTCAATGGTATAGGGAACATTTGTTTTTCTAATTCATTTTTTTCTTCCGATGATGGTAATTATAGTCATTATTTCATCTTGGAGTCATGGCACGTAGGCTAATTATGTAATTCCATGTGCAGCCATGTTTAACTGCATTTATGTAAGGCTCCTGAGAATCAATGCTGTCAAATGACTTAGGACCATTTTGATTATTACTATTACCTGGTTTAACATAAACAAAACGAGACTACAAACACTTTTGTTTCAACGGAATGTAAACACAACACATTTGCAACACATTTATTTGCAGTACGTCAAACAAATTTTTCATTGCACAAAATGGTTTTAAAGACTGCGCAGGGAAAACAAGTGTGGAATCAGAATATGCTTAACTCGGGATCCAATGGGGTACACATTGGAGTGACGAAAGGCATGGATCTTCTCTCAAACGTGAAAGATACACGCGCATAACTCAAGTCAGAATACTGCCCCTAAAAAATAGGGCATTTGAAACAAAAATGTATGTGAAATGATGACCTAGGGCATAGGTACTCAACTCTCGGTCCTAAGTAGCTGCAGGTATTTGTTCCAGCCGAGCACTCACTACACCTGATCTCACGGATTAGTATTCCCCCTTTGTTTAAGAGCTGAGCTGACTGATATCAGGTGGTTCAGTTGATTGGTTAACACAAATGCCTGCAGCCACTGTGGCCTGTAGGACAGAGATTTGACTATATTGGATCTGGGGTGTTGAGCTAAATGACAGTGGCTTCATTTCATTCAGTGGGAACGTCTGCCGCTTCCTCTTTCTCACACCTTTTTTTCTCTCTTGTTTCTCTCTCTCTTTCTCTCTCTCGCTCTCTTTCTCTTTTCTCTCTCTCTCTGTCTTCCGTGTTTGTTCGTCCACACCGGGTCTGCTTCTGTTGTCTCTAGACATCTCTGTCAGTCTCCTTGCTGTGGTCGTCGGTTTCTGTGGCCTCGCCCTGTTGGTAGTCTCTCTGTTTGTCTTTTGGAAGCTGTGCTGGCCCATTTGGAGGAGCAAAGCTCTCTTGTCTCACGCCAGCAGCGCCCCACAGGGTGCCTTGCCCCCCCTGCTCCCAGAGGCCCCTCCGGCGGAGGAGAAGAAGGCACCTGAGGTGGAGGTGAAGGTGAAGGCCAATGGCCGTAGCACAGTCAAGCTCCTGGAGGCTGCCATGAAGATCAGCCAGACCTCGCCAGACATCCCGGCCGAAGTGCAGACCACCCTGAAGGAGAGACTGGTCAAACATGCTAAGGTCCAGAGGCAGACCACCGAGCCAGCCTCCTCTTCCAGGTACTGCCTCTCATCTCAAAGAGCTTACCCACCCCTTTACCATATAGATCCTGTCCCTCATCTCAAAAAGCTTACCCTTTACCATAGTAATAATGTATCCTTGTGCAGGGGTCTTGTGAATTATTGTCCAGCTGGTTTTTAAGAAATAAGAACATAATCCATTTATATGTTAAATACATACTACTTTTTGGATTTTCTAGAGTTCAGGAGTCCTGTTTTGGCAATTCCTCTGAAATTAACTTGTACACATGTGGTATATTTTATAGGTCGGTATATAAGATTTTCATCAACATATAACACCATTTCACTGAAGAAGGCAGGCAGTATGGCAAAACATTTGAATCTTTACCCTCATCTTAAGGGGGTAAACATCATCGGACGTTCTACCACTACACGCTACCGCTACAGGGTAACAAAGTGTCAATCCAAGATGGCAGCATGTCAGTTTGTTTCATCCATGTCTACTCCATGAATTCTAAATGTTATTATTTTATTAAGTGTTTTATGTTTTAGCTAAATCAACCTAGTGAAGGTTACCTACGATCATCATCTTTTTATTGACTTTGGAGTAGTCTAATGTTACATATAGAGTTACTAGCAGCTGCTAACGAAGTTAGCTATAGGACAGCTTTGAAAATCCAAACATTTTTGGACCTACCTGTTGCCTCTGATTGAACTATGCTGCACCCGTTGCTCCACTGCCTCCCGACTGTGTCTGCTCCATCTGTCCGCTGTTGGTCTCTCCTGTGCAGCAGGCTTCCTGGTCTGCAGCAGCCCCTCAACTCCACGGTGCCTAGCCTCTCATCTACGCCCGCCTGACTGGTTCACTGTTCCTCACACAGCTGCTGCAAGTTCTTGCCCCAGCTGGCTACCTGCTGCTCCCTCGGTTTGGTCAGTTCAGCGGGTAGGCCTTTTGCTCTTCCGCTGCGCTGTCCTGCTGGTGGAGGTGACAGCTGGCTCGGGTGCTTGCCGTGTGCTGCTCATTTGTGGTGGAACTTGGTTTGGTCTACACAGTGAACTGATAGGCTGGGCTCCGATTTTGGGCTTTGTCTTTGGCGTATCACATTACGTATTAAGTTATGTCTCCATGGTAGTATTGCAGAATATCCTTCTTTCTGAATAATGGCTGTGTTGAACTGCTATGGAGATGATCGCTGGTTGGAGCATGATCTTGTCTCTAGTGTGTGTTTCCCGCTTGACATTCCGAGGGGATACACTCTCCCTTCGGCCCACGATCCGAAAGGACCACCAGTGCTGTGCAATCTTACATCGGCTACTTTGCCTGTCTGTTTTAAAATATTTTTTCACCTCCTCGGAGAGCATTCGCAAACTTTGCTAATCTCATGAACTCCAGGAGGGAATTATCAGGCTGTATGGCAAGGAAGAGATGCTTGGTCTTCTTATTATTAATGCTTTCCGGTAATGTTGCACCCAACCCAGGTCCTCCATCCAACTGTAGCACATTGAAAAATAAGCCAGATCTGGGAATTATTCACTTAAATGTGTGCAGTTTGCTGTCTAAAATCGATATGACACGGATTTGGACTGAATCCACCGATGCAGATTTTATTGTTCTCTCTGAAACCTGGCTTAGCAAATCAATTTTAGACGAGGATATATCTATTGATGGCTACAATATCTTTCGTACAGATCAACCCAAGAAAGGGAGCAGTGTTGCCATTTATTCCAAGTCTAAATTTCCTCTAAATGTAGCACTTGTAAAACTGTCAGCTAGCAATTTGAATTTTCAGCTGCTAATATTAAAGTGTTTAATGGGCATTCTATCACCATTGTCAGTTGCTATAGGCCCCTGTCTGCATCCAGGGATACCTTAACCTCCCTATTGCAGCCTTTATCTCAATTACATTTTAGTGAGATCGTCTTGTTAGGAGACCTGAATTGGGACTGGTTGACATCGGTCTCTGATGATTTTAAAGCCCATTGTGCATCAATGAATCTTACTCAATTGATTGAATGTCCTACCCTGTCTTATTTTTTAAATACAAATAAATAAAAAGGGAAAAAACGTTGAGTGCGGATGTTTTTGTATAGAGATCTGCACGCTAAACTGTGTTTACACCTATATGTGTTTGTGCATGTATTTAGATTTATTTATATTTATTTTAATTGTTTGATACATGGTTTTATTTTCTGTAGATTATTGTGGACAGGTGTTGGAAATTAGCCTTTGACTATAGACACTTAAAGCAATGCACCTGAAACACAGTTGCTTGAAAGCAAAGCACTGAAGACATCTCTGTACTTAACATTACATTACATTTGACATTTTAAGCATTTAGCAGATGCTCTTATCCAGAGCGAAATGTGCATAAATACATAGTAGGAACAATCATAGTACGCGCAAGAGATCAGTTCAGTAATACAGCGATAGACATCATTGCAGGTAGCTGTGTACCATACCTGTAATACTGGGAAGGAAAAGGCTAGTTTTTTTTCTTATTTAATTTATTTATTTATTAGTGGAGTAAGCAGGGGTATACAGTGTAGAGCAAGCAGGCAGTGGTGATGGCAATTACCTAGATGTACAGAGTTCAGTGGTAGTGGAGTCTGCTAAAGCCTCAGTCCAAACAGCTTCCCGGGTTTGGAAGTACTTGAGTGTTGGACTTGTACACATATTGCCACTGTAGGGAACCTGCTGCTGGGTTCAGCACAGACAGGGCTAAGATTAGAACTCATTACTTTAATTCGGATTGTCTGCTTAATGGCTCAGCAGACAAAAGGCAGAACTTAAATGCTCTTTAAATGCCAGAACTGTCCATTTCACCATCAAGAGGGCCCTAAGAACTGACTTGGTACATTGGAAGTTTCAAGGAAGAAAGTGGTCTTTTACTTTACGTATTCAAGGGCAGGAAGACAAAAGCCCCTCTGTTTCTATGCACACCCTATAATCATGAAATACTGCTTCCTCTATTTAAAGTAAATGAGTCACGCTGCCATGGCAACAGTAGTAAACGACCCCAGTAATTAAACAATCAGTTCCTTGTCTCTTTGTTCTGATGACTGTGCTTAACGAGTATGGTGCAATTAGAGACTGGGCCCAGTGGAACTGACGTGCTAAGGGCCCCTCGTCCTACGGGGACCTGCCACACAGCTGCACTCTGTCTCCTGGAGGAAGCCATTAATGACACCTACTTTAGCTTGCCATTAAGGGCTCTTAAAGGTCAAGGTCTTCATGTAATTTATACTTAAACTTGGAGCAAGTAAAGGGCACATGAATCTGTTTAAAACACTGCAGTGATTATGAGTATGGACCAGGTTCATCAATTCATCAGTTCAGACATCTCCAGCCTGTATGGAGTGATGTGGCTGCCCTCAGCCTATATTACCAAAAGATGCACAATTGTTCCTTGGGAATGTGATGACAGTGCAGAAGCTTTGGAAGGATTTTCTTTGTGCATGACCTAATCTTTCCTCAATATTTGCAAATGTGAAGCATAATATTGTGAAATGTTTGGTGTATACTTTTTTGCTTAACATTACAAGAAAACAACTGTTTTAGCTCGCTAGCAAGTGCTGATATCACATGGGGATAATGTTATATTCCTAGCTGTCTGATCCCAGTAAAAACCTAGTGTCTTATGAGCTGCAGGTTTTTATTTCTGGATGGACACTTTTTTTTCTCAATATTTGCCAATGTCGACCGTATATCATTGAGCGTTTGTGATAAAAATAGGAGTTTCATTCAAATAATTAACAAAGTAATGCTCATTTACATCCATGGGTAACCCTCATGCAAGGTGTATGGACTGAACAGCCACGTTAAATTCATAATTACTAACATCCCATGAACATTTCAGTCAGATAATTATCTGGTCCATTACTTAAATGTGCCCTTGAATTGAGTAGTATTTTGCTCACATACTATACTGATATAGAGCTATTGATATTTATCCAGCAATGTTTGGGTGAAATTGAGCAGAAAAATTGAACAGTTTTAATACAAATCCATCCATGCGTGATATAGCCATGTAGCCACTCACTAGGGCTGTGATGGTATGATAACTGTACTACTCAATATCACGGTTTTCGGTATATCACAGTATCAGTTTTTAAGCTAAAGAAAGTATCACACAAAGTTTACAACTTGATCGGTTTAATCTGTTTAATTGAAAAATAAAACAAATGCAACTGAATATAGTTCACTCCTTATAATTGCATGTTTAAATCAATTTAAATCATTCATTTTGCGAATTAAGCAACATTTTGCTTTATCCCGTTATCAGCTTATCGGATCTAGTACTATCTTTAGCTACTCACTTTTTCCATTGTGGCATAACGTGAAGGATGATGCTCACGCAGGTGGAATGCAAGGTTTGACATGTTCCCTCCTCTGGCTGTTACATGTTTCCCACATTCTCTCAGATGGGAAATCCGTTCTCAACAACAACACCATCTTTTTTTCTGAATCCAAAGTGAGTCCACACGGATGAGTTTGCTTTTTTGGGGGATATAATTTGTCATTACAGACCGCCTCAGCATCAGTGTCAGACATTGCAAGTTTTATAAGGGACTGCAAACGGAAATTTATGCCGTGTATCTAGCTTGCTAAAAACAGCTACCTACCAGGGTTGGGAAATGCGAGGGAGCTGTCTGCACGTGCGCAATCGCGTTGTCCACAAAAAAAAATGCAAGAACAGCCAACGAGGTGGTGGGATTAAATGGCATTAGCAGACACCCCAGGTCCAGTATTACTGTATATGATTTAATATGGGTTATTTAGACATTTTAGTAGGATAACAGATTAAATCTTTTTTTCCCACATGAAAATAGCTTTTGCCACGTGATTTACTATCACGGTATTACGTTAGGTTTATGATAGTACTATTTAATATTTTAATATTGTGGTATACCATCATAACGGTATACCGTCACACCCTTACAACTGGCCTACGTGTTTTTACAGATGGCACCACAGGGCTCCAGACTAACATTTTCGGTGGCACCAACTTTTTCAGTTGGTGGCACTGTGATGGCAATATCAGTCCGGGTGCCAATATGAGCCCTAGGTGATGTAATCCGGGTGAATATCAGTCGGCGATGTCATCGAATTTTGGACTGCAGTTGCTATGCCAACATGACGTGCTCGCATTCCTGAGTGAGAAAACGGTAAAGAATGTGTCCGGGGTGTCCGGGTGATGTAATTTAGCTACGAATAAGATGTACAGCTAAATTAGCTGCCTTGCTACGAACATAATATATGAAATATAATATATAATTATATTATAATTATATAGCCAGCTAGCTACGGACATAACAATATGCATTGTCTGTTCAGCTGCACAGTTAAGTTAGCTGCCTTGCTACGAACATAATATATGAATTATAATATAGAATTATAGGCTATTATAATGATATAGGCAGCTAGCTACGGACATAATAGTATCCTTTGTCTGTTCAGCTGCACAGTTAAGTTCGCTGCCTTGCTACGAATATAATATATGAATTATAATATAGAATTATAGGCTATTATAATGATATAGGCAGCTAGCTACGGACATAATAGTATCCTTTGTCTGTTCAGCTGCACAGTTAAGTTCGCTGCCTAGCTACGAACATAATATATGGATCGCCTGCTTAGATGGCTAGTGAAATATTTGCTAGTAAAATAAAAATCGTGATAACAGCATTATCGTTTCCTTTTTGTATAGGAGCTGTGCTTATATTGTTAATTGTTTTAGATTTTACATTGTGTTAGTGATGCTAGTGGGGAGTTCGCTGTTTCACACATAATAATAATAGATATATCATATATCCTGACATTCCTTGAGTAGCCTTCGCGTTTTAATGGATGTAAATGCTAGCTAACGTCACCGACAGTGTTTATGCTCAACTCATGTGGGTAACGTTACAAGAGTTCATTTCACAGATAACAGGCCATAACGTGGGATGGACTAGTTTGCTATATTAACTTACTGTAGTACCCACAAGACAAGACTATTTCTTTCACACACACACCATCATTTTAAACCTTGCAGTGTTATTCGTTGTATACATAGCAAGCTAGTCCATCCCACAATTGGATGAGGTGGTGTAACATAACTCAGTAATTCAGAATACTGTTGCTGGGATTTAAATCCATCCATGGCTATATTATACACTCCTATACAAAAAGGAAATGATAAAGGTTATCTGTTATCACAATTTTTATTTTACTAGCAAGTATTTCACTAGCCATCTAAGCAGGCGATCCATATATTATGTTCGTTGCAAGGCAGCGAATTTAACTGTGCAGCTGAACAGACAAAGGATACAATTATGTCCGTAGCTAGCTATATCATTATAATAGCCTATAATTCTATATTATAATTCATATATTATATTCGTAGCAAGGCAGCGAACTTAACTGTGCAACTGAACAGACAAAGGATACAATTATGTCCGTGGCTAGCTAGCTATATCATTATAATAGCCTATAATTCTATATTATAATTCATATATTATATTCGTAGCAAGGC
Source organism: Aldrovandia affinis (assembly GCA_029706075.1). NCBI lineage: Eukaryota > Metazoa > Chordata > Actinopteri > Notacanthiformes > Halosauridae > Aldrovandia > Aldrovandia affinis. The sequence goes on from JAINUG010000087.1 coordinate 1,658,633, forward strand.
AGCGAATTTAACTGTGCAGCTGAACAGACAAAGGATACAATTATGTCCCTGGACACATTCTTTCACCCTGGACACATTATTTCACCCTGGACACATTCTTTCACCCCGGACACATTCTTTCCCGTTTTCTCACTCAGGAATGCGAGCACGTCATGTTGGCATAGCAACTGCAGTCCAAAATTCCGATGACATCACCTGATGACATCGCCCCGGACTGATATTCACCCGGATTACATCACCTAGGGCTCATATTGGCACCCGGACTGATATTGCCGTGACAGCACCAGCACATGATTTGGTCACACCAAAATTTTGCCACGGCACATCACGATAGAAATCATGAGGACTTTTAGATACAACAGTAATTCAGAAGCCCACTTACCTAACAAGTACTGAACATGACCTTTAAAATGGCTGAGGGCTGAATATCAGTCAAGTATACTTAGCACTACCAATGTCCAGCCCAGTAAGAGACAAACGAGCCTGTCATACTGGCTCGAGCTCGACTGAGGGCTAGACGGTCACACTCTGCCTTTGTGACCTGTAGCAAGGGAGATTATCCTGTAAAAAAAACCCATCCCAGCCATAAATCACTTTTGCATCAACCTATTTCAGAGGTGTAAATTGAAAAACCAACAACAACACACTAACCTTTTCTTTCCCAGTGTTACAGGTATGATACGCAGACGCCTGCAATGATGTCTATTGCTGTATTACTGCACTGATCTTGTGCGCTAACTATGATTGTTCTTACCATGTATTAATGCACATCTTCTAAGTTGCTCTGGATAAGAGCGTCTGCTAAATGCTTAAAATGTAAAATGTAAAATGTACACTGGCCATTTTATCTAGCCACAAAAGCTGTTTGCAAATCCAGACATGTTCTTCAAAGGAGCAGAGGAAAAAGCTTGATTGACGCATACATTGTGATCATTTTACATACAGGTAACTGCCAAAATAAAGGAAACACTTAAATGAGTGATACTGACAGCTCTGTTATGGTATAGGGTGCATTTTCCTGGCATGATTTAGGTCCACTCAACCCCGTAGAGAGCAAGGCAAAGACCAATAAATACAAAGCCATTCTCAGTAATCACCTTCATCCTGCGGTGAAGCATTTCTATGCTGATGGGTGTTGTCTCTGCCAGGATGACAATGCCCCCATCCACAGGGTACGAGTGGTCATTGACTGGTTTTATGAGCATTAAAATGATATAAACCGTATTGACTACCCGACACTTGTAGAATCTATGTCAAGGTGCATTGAAGCTGGTCAGGTGTATTACGATACTTTATGTTGGTGTTTCCTTTATTTTGGCACCTGGTTTTGGTCACCTGCATATTCCTGTTTCAAAATGGTCAATGTCAAAACATCTATCAAAATGGAGTGTTTTCTGGAACAGGTATTTAAAAAATGAGCTCCAGAGAAAATTTCAGTTGGAAAGTCAGTGAGCCTTACATGGATGATACTTAAATATACATTAAGTCTGGGCACTTTCCCTGGGTTTTCACTTGGAAGGTGCCTTTCAGGCCTCTTTAACTTCACTACAGGAGCCATGAAATCCTAGCAGCAGATTCATGTGTTTTTGTAAGACCTGGCGAGAACCAGTGAAGCTGCTGTAGTGAAGCGGGTCCCTGGCAGCTGGCCTACGATGTGGACGGCCTACAGCATGCTGGTTCTGTTGGGTTTAAATTCACATCAAAGCAGCCTGTGGACTTCAGGCAGCAGCATGGCGAGGATCCCACAGTTCACCCTCAAAGAGAGAATTCAATGACGAAGTTAAATGATCAACTTGACCAAATAACTAAAAAAATCACCTTAATTTGTGCCTCTGAATGATGTCGGTCAGTCACTAGACTTTTCCTCCCATAATGCACTTCAGAAAAGGTGATTTTATTCGATTTTTTCTCATAAACCCAAGATATTGCATTATTTTCAATTTGAAGAGTACCAAAAATGTTTATTACATTCCGAGAGTTAATTCTTTGAGGATTTATGTTATACAATTTACCTTTTTAAAAATGTTTTGTTTGTGAAGTTGTTGTGATTTTCTCAGTGAAACCTATAGTGGCATTGTAGGTCTGCTGCCATCAGTAAATTAACTGTTGAAAACCATGGGAAAAGGTGTTAGTTGCTAGGAGACAAAGTTGAACTCCAAGGATGGTTAAAAAATGCAAGTTATTGATGGCAGTCATTTTAGCCTAAACATCTTTTCGAGAACATCATGTCTCAAAGTATATTAAACGAATCAACAAGCTGGGCATTCCAATACCACAATACCATTTACTTAACTGAAACATTCTACAGTTTAAATGAAATTATGTGTTGTGTTGGCAAGTCTGTAGCTTTATTCCTTATTGAAGCTATTAATCTCAGTAAATAGTGGAAAATATTTTCCCTTTTTCATTCAGATTTGATCAGGTTTTAATGTGATAAAATCAGTCATTACAGTAAAAGCATTTGCAGTCGCTCTTATCCAGAGCAACAGACACAATTTCTTTACATAAAATCTATTTATAGTGGACATTTTACTGAAGCAATTCAGGTTAAGTACCTTGTTCATGTGTACAATGACAGTGCCCCTGGGAATCAAACCTGCAGCCTTTGCATTACAAGCCAAGTTCCAAGCCAAGCCATGTAGTTGTTTAATTAGCCCGTATGATATCCTTGTATTTCAGAATTCTACATAATCCCTATAAATATCTGTATGGTAGAATACATTGTGCATATACATTCTACAATATTATATAATTATGCAAATATCTTAAATAAAGTGGTATTCATTTATATATATATATATATATATTTACTCCGTTTTTATTCATACCCTTGATAAAGATGAACAAAAGAGATTGTATAAAATAAACTATATTAGTATTGAGGTCTATTTTATGTTTAAAAAAATCCAAACCTACAATACAATACAATTGTTAAGAAAAACATAATTTAGTTTTTTCATAATATTATTTAAAAACTATTTTTAATAATATTATATAAAAACATCTGGATCACAATTATTCACACCCCTAACTATTCTTTTAAATTTAATCGAACAAAAATAAATCTTCATAAATATACAACTTAATTGAAGTTATAGAACTATACAGTGGCATACAATGGTTTCCTGTTTCCCTAGGGTATAAAAAGTAGGGAACACACATTTGAAATACTGTGGTCAGCCATCATCATGGTGAAAGACAAATAACTCCCTGAAAGCAGACAAAAGGTTATTGACCTCTACAAATCAGAAGATGGCAAAACATTTTTTACAAAAAGGTTAATGATACCGCTTCCCACTGTTGTGTCAATTATCAGGAAGTTTAAGGCCACTAGAACAGTGGCTAACCTGCCAGGTAGAGGACGCAAGTCTATCTTGCCCCCACGTGTAGTGAGTCGGATGGTTCTACAGGCAAAAAGAAGTCCCACAATTCAAGTTCTCTAAAACAACTTGGCATCTTGGGGTTACAAGGTGTCTAAAGCTACTATTCGATGATGCCTACATGACAATTACCTTTATGGCAAGTTGCAAGAAGGAAGCCTCTTTTGAAGACAATTCACCGAAAAAGGCATCTTGAATTCGTCAAACTACATCTGAACTACAATTGGAACCGTGTCTTGTGATCAGATGAAACAAAAATTTAGCTTTTTGTACATGCACATCAGCTTTATTTTGGCATCCAAAGAATGCAAGCAATGTTGAAAAGCAACTCATGCCTATGGTGAAACATGGTGGTGGATCATTAATGCTTTTGGGTTGTTTTGCATCCACAGGCCCTGGGGCCCTTATTACAATAGATGGAACTATGAACTCCAGCATGTACCAAGACATTTTGTCCAAAACTCTTGTTCCCTCTGCCAGGAAGCTACACCTTAGCCACAGATGGACCTTCCAACAAGACAACAATCCCAAACATATGTCCAAAGCAACTAAGAAATGGTTAACAGAGCACAAAATCAATGTCCTGATGTGGCCATCTCAGTCTCCAGACCTGAATCCAATTGAACATTTGTTGTTTGAACTCAAAAAAGCAGTCCACAAATGTCAACCTAAGAATCAGAGGGAACTAGAACAATTCTGCATGGAGGAATGGTTGAGGATCCCCCCCAAGAAGTTCCATAATCTTGTACTACAGAAGGTGACTACTTGCTGTTATAATGGCCAAGGGAGGAACCACAAAGTACTGATAACAGGGGTGTGAATATTTGTGATTCTTCTTTTATTTTTCTGGGAATTTTTTAATTTGTGAACCGTTGCATTGTGATTTGTGCCAATGCATTATTATTAAATAATATAATTTTCAGAATTTTGTGAGCATAAAATAAAGCTCATTACTTGTATTTTTACATTTATTTTATATGATCTTTTTTGTTCAAGGGTATAAAAAAATGGAGTCTATATATCTATCTATATCTCTATATATAATTTATGTGGGTGCAGAAGGGCCAGTGTGGATGCAGAAGACATGGGTGCAACAGGGCTGAAGTGGGTGCAGGGTTGTTTCAGCGTTGAAAGGCTGATGAAGGACTAACGCATGCCTGCTACTTTTGTTTTCCGGAAAGGCACAACTCTTTCCGGCGCCACCTGCCCCGTCAGATGCACGTGTCCAGCGTGGACTTCAGCATGGACAACCTCCCCATCAGGCAGCCGTCGACCGCCAGCATCGGCCGCATCAAGCCCGAGCTCTACAAGCAGAAGTCCGTCGACTCGGAGGACGGGGACAAGGAGAAGGCGGAGACCTGTGGCAAGCTGAGCTTCTCCTTGCGCTACGACCACGAGGAGGGCTGCCTGGTCGTGCAGATCCTGAAGGCCCTGGATCTCCCAGCCAAAGACTTCACGGGGACTTCAGACCCCTACGTGAAGATCTACCTGCTCCCCGAAAGGAAGAAGAAGTTTCAGACTCGCGTGCACCGCAAGACGCTCAACCCGTCGTTCGACGAGTCCTTCCAGTTCCCCGTGGAGTACGACCAGCTGTGCAGTCGCCGGCTGCACTTCAGCGTCTACGACTTTGACCGCTTCACCAGCCACGACATGATCGGGGAGGTGATTGTCGACAACCTGTTCGAGCTGTCCGACCTCTCCCGCGAGGCCATCGTGTGGAAGGACATCTTCTGTGCCACGACGGTGAGTCTGGATTCCCTCTCGCAAAATTCAGTGAATCATTATTAATCATGTCATTAATCTTAGTGCTCACAGCAAAAAAGACGAAAAATGTAAATACATATTTCAGTAATTATTAGGCAAAAAGATCTGTGGTCCTTAAATTGCATTCATAATATTGATGTGTTGTTTTGGATGGTTGGTCCTTTGCTCATAGTATATTAGAGTATATCAAGTATGTAATCGTAAGTCATGATGCTCATGTTATATACTGTAAGTCTCAGTATTGTATGTAATGTTTTAATGTGTTAAATTATAGATGTATAGAAGACATTTGCTTTGTATATGTGAGTAACTTGGCCTTTTTAAACGTTGTAAACATTTCTGTTGAGATTGTATATATATATGTATTGCAAAGCATATTGACTAGCCTGATATAGCCTAGCACCAAGAGGATGGCGATGTGGCTCAATTTTATCATTCAATTACTGCAAAGGGAAAAAAGGATGTGACTAAATTTAACTAATTTTAAAATTTAACATTCTGAACAGTAAGGGAAAAAGTTTTCAACTGTTGTTTGCCCTAAATGTTAATGTTAATGGGGATGGGGCTTTGTTATTGTTTCAGACACTAGCTACCTTTATATTTCTATTATACAGAAAATGTGGAACCTTAATGTAGCTAGAAAATCTGTTTTAGAGCAGGATAACCATACCTCTGTGCTCGTGATATAGCAGATTACTCAGAGCAGTGAAAAAAAGAGAATGGTTTGCTGGCAGTCTGCACTGTGTGAGTGAGTCCACAAGGAAGTGTGATGTGTCATATGAGGTCATACTTGAAATGGAAATGTGCAATTCAAACCCACGCCCGTTTGGATGAGAGAGGGAGCATCCATTCCACCCCTGACGCAAACAAACACAGAGGCGGTCACCAGAGGCAAGTTAACCTTCACTTATAATGACTCACCCATTCAAGGCTCCAAGCTGGCAGAAGCCACATTCCATTGCAAAAACACCCCAATTGTCAGTGAGGGAAAACCGCTACGCAGAGCTGATTCTGATCTCTGATCACTGATCTCCGCCGCTTTCCGTCGAATGCCCTTTGCTCCGGGATCGGCGCCAGCTCTGAGGCAGCCCACGGCACGTTAGATCCTCCAGGCCCTCCCTGCACCCGTAGGCATCTCCATTTTTATTGATCTGTTTTTCACAGCTGATTTAAACTGTCTTCAGTCAAAGCTTTTTTTAGCCCTAGAGCTGTGTGGGCCAACAAGCAGCTGAATGGAAAGGGGGACGTGGGAGGTTTACGTTTCTGACTCATCAGGTGTCAGCAATGTTTTTGCCATTCAGCAGTGATCAATATTACCTCCAGAGCTACCACTTAAAGCAAAATGTTTCTAATATATTCATATATACATTTTTAAACTGTGATAAGAGCATCTGCTAAATGCCTGTAATGTAACTTAATTCCCTGTAATGATAACTAGATGCAAGACATACTGTTTATATAGCAGATGCTGCTCAACATAGTTTATGTACGTATTATTTTATTTTATATTTTATACCTTTTTGCATGCTATAAATATTATCCTTGTATATAACCAAGCAATTCAGCAAACCTGAAACCTTTTTATCACAAGTCCAACTTAACTGCTCAGATAAGAGGGTAAACACAGGACCAGTTTACTTGAACGAATGTAGGAAAATATGGGAAGCATTGCTTTGGAGCGTGCTTGTTTAGTTTCTGTGAAATATATTGATGAAAGTGTAGTTGTTACTTGTGTTGTACCTTGGTTAGGACTTGTGTTGACATTGGCCTATACCAGTGGTTCCCAAACTCAGTCCTGGGGACCCACTGTGTATACTGGTTTTCATTCCAACCATAATTGCTGTTCATTGTTCTTAATTCGACACTTTCTGTGAAAGCATGATTTAGTTTCTTAAGGCCATATTCTGTCAGGAATAGGCATACATGCAATAAACAGTAAATGTCGCATATTTACATGCCAGGACTTTTAATCAGTCAGATCAACTAATGCTCTAATTTTTTGTAATGTGCTATATGACATATGATTCCTTTAGAAAGAGGTTCCCTGTTTTAAATGATTGAATTATAGATATATATCAGGTGAAGTCATTGTTGTCCTAATTGCTGAAAGTGTGTACACCGTTTGTGGAAAATTAAGATATCAATGACAGAGCAAATGTTAATGAGTCAAACCTGCATTGTGTTAACATAAGTTTAAGGAAAGAAATGATGAAATGTGCACGTTTTCAACAACCTTAATTGATCAAGAGATTGGCTGTAACAAAAACCAGTATACACAGTGGGTCCCCAGGGCCGAGTTTTGGAACCACTGGCCTATAGTGTGCATACATCCTTTCACAGTTGGTTTACCCTTTATTGCATCATCAATCATTTCAATACTGGCATTCTTGTTCCCTTACTTATAATAATTAGCACCTTTTGTTGCTTCACAGTTTTCCAGTAGTTTGTGAGTGGTGTACACAGAACATTATGTGTAGTGTTGTATTACTATGCTTGTTATCAAATGTGCCATAGACTTCATGAAGCACAACTGATTTTATTGGTGGGGACAATTTGGATACAGTTCAGGTCCTTTCTCATCTAGACAGTAACAGCTGTAGAAGGGGACCAAATAACTGCACTGAAAAGCATTTCAATAATGAAGTTTCAGTAGAGTAATGTCTGTATTTTGTTACATATTGAGAGATAATGAGGAACATTAATAATGTAGTTTCTGTAGAGTAATGTCTGTATTTTGTTACATAGTGAGAGATATTAATAATCTAGTTTCAGTAGAGTAATGTCTGTATTTTGTTACATAGTGAGAGATATCAATAATGTAGTTTCAGTTGAGCAATGTCTGTATTTTGTTACATAGTTCAGCTAAAGAGGAATATATGGCGGCTGGCCCATAGAGGTCTTTTGGAGCAGACAAAAATCAGTGACAGGGAACTGTGTAGGGAGACAGCACCTGGCTAGACCAGTAGCTGCCTGAATAATGCTCTTACATTTACATTTGACATTTTAAGCATTTAGCAGACGCTCTTATCCAGAGCGACTTACAAGATGTGCATAAATACATGGTAGGAACAATCATAGTTCGCGCAAGAGATCAGTGCAGTAATACAGCGATAGACATCATTGCAGGCAGCTGCGTACCATACCTGTAACACTGGGAAGGAAAAGGTTACTTTTTTTAAATTTTTATATTAAGTGGAGTAAGCAGGGGTGTACAGTGTTGAGGCAAGTAGGCAGTGGTGATGACAATTAGCTAGATGTACAGAGTCAAGTGGTAGTGGAGTCTGAAAAGGTGGGTTTTGAGTCTCTTGCGGAAGATCGCAAGTGATTCCGCGGTCCTGACCGATTGCGGAAGGCCGTTCCACCAGCGAGGGGTCAGGACGGAGAAGGGACGAGACTGCGAGCAGCGGCTGCCAGGCGTCCGGAGGGATGGGGCAGTCAGTCTGCCAGAGGAGGCGGAGCGGAGGGGTCTGGCTGGGGTGTAGGGAGTGATGAGTGAGATGGTAAGATCCTGGCCTGGTTGGCGGTGATTTAGTTGGGAGGCCCAGTCTGTCTGAATTGAGGAGGATAAGCTTGAGTTGATTTGCATAATGCAAAGGCCTCTCTGTCAGAAAAAAGGGCTGTATTTTTGCAATGTCAAGATGCTAGTGCTAATTCAGGACGGTGGCACATTAAGGGATTTCCAACTCAATTCTGGTCATTTCATGACAAGTGGTGGTAGTGCACCTGGGGCACAGTTGTAAAAGAGATTGGTTTAACAAGAATAATTGCCAGTGGATTACCCTTTTGGCCAATCAAATCATCTCCTTTTTTCCCTTTAATACCAGTGTGTTAACACCATAGCAAACTGGCAATTTTGTCATGTCTGATGAAGAGCAAGCGCCAAGCTATGAGAGGTTCTGTCAGGAGCACTTCTTTCACAAGAAAATGAAGAAAACTAATATACTTGTCCAGGAAGTGGAGAGCTGCCACACATGAATGGCACTTTAAAAAAATCCTCTTTAGGTGAATTCGCATGCACTCAGGGTATTGCAGTGTAGTACAGCATACAATTATGCACTCCATTTTAAATGTTTTGGAGTGCTTCATTGAATATAGAATGCATGTAAAATAGTCAAATAGTGAGATGAAATACAAAAGATTCACAAAACAGCATTGGTTGCAGGGGGATTTCTCACTTGTCTGCCCTATCTGTGCACACATGTGCATTAATAATGGCACCAAATTAGCACATAGTGCCCGCGTTTGAGTGAACAGGTGGCCTGTGTGGATGGAAACGTAAAATAAATATCTAATGTGTTTAGACACACCTCCTGCTTCACAGGCCAGCCCACGTTCACATACACTTGTGTTGCAGATGACAAAACTAGGAGGCAAGAGATAGTCTATTTGCGACGGACAAAATGAGCAATTTCCACTACCGCACAGGTGTGTTTGCACTACCTTTTTCACCAAAATAAAAGGTAAAAAAGTTATCTGAGTGCATTTTACATTTACATTTTAAGCATTTAGCAGACACTCTTATCCAGAGCGACTTACAAGATGTGCATTAATACATGGTAAGAACAATCATAGTTTGCGCAAGAGATCAGTGCAGTAATACAGCGATAGGCATTAATATAATATATAATAATAATATATGCCATTTAGCAGACGCTTTTATCCAAAGCGACTTACAGTAGTGAATGCATACATTTTCAGTATATGTGGCCCTGATGGGGATTGAACCCACAACCTAAGCTTTGCTAACGCCATGCTCTACCAACTGAGCCACAGAGAAACAACATTGTTGTTGGCAGCTGCATACCATACCTGTAACACTGGGAAGTGTCTTAATAGGGCATTGGGCCACCACAAGCTATCAAAACAGCTTAAATGTGTCTTGGCATAGACTCTACAAGTGTCTGGAACTCTATTTGAGGGATGCAACACCATTCTTCGACGAGAAATCCCATCATTTGGTGTTTTGTTGATTATGGTGGAAAACACTGTCTTAGGCGGCGTCCCAGAATCTTCCACAAGTGGGTTGAGATCTAGTGACTGAGATGACTATGGCATATGACTTACATCATTTTCATGCTCATCAAACCATTCAGTGCCCTGTGGATGGGGGCAATGCCATCCTGGAAGAGACCACTCCCATCAGGATAGAAATGCTTCACCATAGGATGATGGTGATCACTCAGAATGGCTTTGTATTTATCAGCATTTACCTTTCCCTCTAAGGGGTTGAGTGGACTTAAACCATAGCAGGAAAATGCATCCCACACCATACCAGAGCCACCAGAACCTTCATTTACTCAAGTGTTTCCTTTATTTTGGCACTTAGCCACATTTTCCCTACACTGGGCCACATGCCTGTCAGACTCTTCTTCCAGTATAATTGTATCCTTTTCGTGATATGAGATTTGTGTGCATAGCATACCATCTGTAGTCCCATTTTTGAAACACTTATTTTCCAGTGCGAACGTTGAAAGACCCAGAGATTAAAGGACACTACAGGTGGTCTTTCAGAAGGAGAACCTGTGTGTCTAGTTATTGGATTCATTAATTATTTGCACTTATCTCTTTTAAATGCAGCCTCCCGACAGTGTGAGAGGGAGCTAGGGAAGCTTCTGCATTTCCAGAATTAATTTATATCCATAGTAACTGCTCTGTTGGCTGGTGCTGTGATGTTACTGCAGGAGCCAGGAAGAGTGAGGGAGTGACATAGGTAATCAGTGAAGATTTCAGGGGTGTTGTGTTTGGGGTGTAAAAGTAAGGCTGTTTTCCCCTTACCAAAAGAAGAGTGATCACTGGGGAATGACTGATGTACGGATAGCTGGGATGCAGGATTATTCTGCAGATGTTTCTTTTAATTATTTTTCCCCAAATACATAAGTCATCCACAGTCTCTCATTTTGTTTAGTTAACACCAAAACATCTTTATGGCTAGATGAGAGGTCTGTTAGAAAGCCTGACTAGCCACTGTCTGCTCAGCATGAGGAGGGCATCTGGACAGATCGATCGGGAGAAAATAACACTGCCATGGTGTGTTTAATGCAGCCTGCTCCATTTCGGGAACAGCCAGTGCATCATCGTCCATCCAGGTCAAGAGCATGAGCACTAAATAAAAACACTTTATTCTAGCGTCATACTCTTGACTTTGCTATGTAGCCAGGGGGAAAAGTAGTGAAGTAAAGAAATGTAAGTAGTGGTGCTTTGAGATAATTTGTTTAGTGATATTTTTTCTTTCTTAATTCGTAACCTTGACAGCAGAAGTAGACATGTAGACTGCTGAGGATTGCCGTGTGGAGTAAGAGCCCTTTCTCTGGTCCATTTGCTCCTTTTGTCCTGCAGGAGAGTGTGGACCTGGGGGAGATCATGTACTCTCTGTGCTACCTGCCCACAGCTGGAAGAATGACCCTCACCGTCATCAAGTGCCGCAACCTCAAAGCCATGGACATCACCGGCTCCTCAGGTAACTGCTGCTGTGGCAATCCCTGCACTCCTTCCCCTGGCCAAAGGCCACTTGTGGGGTCAATCCGGTGCCCCCTCCCCCTGGGCAAAGGCCACTCATGGGGGCAATCCCTTTACCCCCTCCCCCTGGGCAAAGGCCACTCGCCATGGCAATCCTGGTATCCCCTCCTCCTCGCCAAAAGCCTCTCATGGGTGCAATCCTTGTACCTCCTAGCCTTGGCCTTTCACCCCCAGCCCCCTGGAGGGCTGCACCACCGCTGATTTAGTGCCTTGGGTAAAATGGAAGCCTGTAGACTAGTGTTATTCAAATCTGGCCCACAAATCCAAATTTAGTTCTGGTTTTCTTTTCTGTCAGGTAGGTAATTGAACAAGTGTGTCATCACACCGGACTCCCAGGTGAAGGGAAGGTGGAAAAACAGCAGTACTTAGCCCACAAGGACCGTGATTTTAGTAACCCTGCCGCAGACTATGGTTACTCAGATCTGGCCTGTGGACATTTGTGTTTGCTGGAAGAGGATTGTGGGTAAGCGTCAGAGTGTTTCCTGTTTCTCAGACCCTTATGTAAAGGTGTCCCTGTTATGTGAGGGTCGGAGGTTAAAGAAACGGAAGACAACCACAAAGAAGAGCACACTCAACCCTGTGTACAATGAGGCCATCATCTTCGACATCCCACCCGAGAATGTGGAGCAGGTCAGCTTGTCCATCGTGGTGATGGACTATGACCGGTGAGTGATTCAAACCCTAATGTGACCATGCACGACCGTCCCCCAAACCCCAATGTGACCATACACATCTGCCACAAACCCCAGTGTGACCATACAGTACCACCCTACAAACCCCAATGTGAACTTAGACGACCGTTCCACAAACCAAATGCGCCCATACCCGACCGGTGTATTCTGCAATTATCAACATGACTCCAGTGCAACCATATGCCTTAGCTCACAAATCAATTTGACCACATTGTTCACTCAGTATTCAATGCTAATCAAAGAATGCAATGTATAAATGCTAACATGTCTGCACCAGAAAGAGGTTGCTCACACAGAGGTTACATAAAAATATGTTTGCAGGTTTGATTGCTAGCTAGGTAGGGTGTTGGCAATGTATCATAGAGAACAGTAATTAACCTGAATTTTTTTAGTATTACATATTTGGCTAGATCAATGGATAGTAGGGGCTGTTCATAAAACTCACCGGCAGGGTTTGCGTGACAGTAGGGGCTGAGATCGTCATGGTACAGTGTTTTCCAATTCATTTTTAGCATGTCTGTTTTTTACCGTTTCTGTTTCGTGTTTTCATCTTCACAAATTGTTCAGCAGTTGTTTACAACACATTTTTTAAAAAGATGAAACTGGCATAATCTAAACCAATAGCGCAGCTGGCCATAGATTTTTTGCACAGTTCATAATAGTAATTTTAATTCAATTGTATGGCAAAATAATTCAGCATTTGCTGAAATACGGGAGAAATTGGGGAGAAATCACAACAGTGGAGCAGTCTAAGACACAGTCTAAGATACGGGAGACTCCCCACAAAACGGGGAGAGTTGATGCATATGCCCATCAGTAGCTTATGTGTTAAATATGCAACACTTAATTAGCAGTACAATTTCATTGGTTGTCAGCTGCCACACTGCTGAGGATAGAGAAACATTAAACTGACTGTGTGGTGGCAATTACTGCCACAATATGTTTATGAATCGGTTCAAATTACCAGGCTGCGGATTTTGCATGATGAAAAGCAGTTACTGTTGACTGTTATGAATAGCTCCAAATGTGTAAAAAATGCAAAATATTTAAAAATGGAAAATTAGCAATATAATTTTCTCTGCCTCTGACAAAGCAATAACATAATGTAACAGTGATTAAGTTTGCATACAGGCACATTTACATAATATATCAGATGGTATCTGTGCTGATACATGAAACACAGGAGATGCGTGAAACAAAACAAGAGTTGCACGATTCAATTCATCTCTAGAGGGAATTTTACAAACCTGGGTTTTTCACCCGTGTGATGTCACAGGGTCGGACACAACGAGGTGATTGGTGTGTGCCGGACCGGTCCAGAAGCAGAGGGCCTGGGGCGGGACCACTGGAACGAAATGCTGGCCTACCCTCGAAAGCCCATCACACACTGGCATGCCTTGGGAGAGGTAGACTCCTCCATTTACTTACCACACTTATCCGTCTGTGTAAGGCTGGGGTCAGAACATATATTATTAAGCTTCATACCAAATTGTTTCTGATGATGGGCAGACCAGACCAAAGTTGATTTGTACATTTCAAACTGACCACAATGTTTTAACCAATTTCACAAGTTTATTGTCATTAATTTAAAAAGTGCACAGTGCAGTATTTGTCACTTAGCATTGGCCGCTATTTGACACATTTCAACAGTTTGGGACATTGTCCCTATTTATTTTATTTTTGGTTGGTAATGTTGCTCATCCAACCATGGAGGTGCAGCATTTAATTTTCAGGAAATTGATGCACCTGAATAGATCTTCCTGGCAGATCCATGAAGGATGGTATGCGTGTGATGATCCATGGTGACATTGGCAAAGACAGAAAATGTGGGAAATCACTTGCATTAATTTTTTTAACTTCTCCACTTGTGGAATTTGAATTTTAAGTAAGCACAGAGACAGGTTTTCGTAGCTTGTAAGAAAGCCTTGGAGAATACCAGCAGGTGCACCTCACAGAAAATAAAGTCAATCTCAATGTCAGTTGCTGTTTTGTGTTAAATTTAAGTACATTTCCAATACTGATTTTGAGATTAATGATGGTCATGAGAAAAGAAAAAGTTGGGGAATGAAAAGTTTAAAAGTCTAAAAATCCTGGGGATGGAACTATTCCCTTTGTTTTATTGTCCAGAACTTTGTTAGTTCTATAAATTCTATACCAATAAGCTGATATTTCTACTGGGTTTTTATTTTCTTAAAAAAACTGAGGGAGGGTCAGAGTTGTGATTTCATCACTCTTATTAGGAAGAGGCATTGAAAGGGAAAAACTGTCACCAGAGTTTGGTAAAAGCAGGACCATCTCCAGAATCTCCAGGAATTTTTCATTTGAGTGCCCAAGTGTTGCATCCAGTAAAGGCGCCTGTTCTAAGTGCAGATTGCCCACTGCAGCCTGGGTTTGAGCCCAGGTTGCACCAGGGAGTCCCATTTGGGGTTATAATTGACAGCTGTCCACCGCCGTCTCTGTGGAGCCAACCTGAGTTTGTCGGAGTTACAGTCGCCAGCTTGGCGAGTTCCGTCTCTGAGGAGGTGGTTCGGCGTCTTTGTCACTGCCACTGTACAATTGGCCTTTAAATTGGGAGAAAATCTGAAATGTATATTTTTGTCATTTGTCAGTGTCATTTGTGTCATTTGTGTTGAGAGGTTTGTTTTTCTTTCAACAGTGGCCAGGAAGAGCGACCAGTTTCGACAGTCAAGGATCCTGCCCATCCCCCAAACCTCCGGTGACCCCATAGCACCCTCAAGTGATAACTTCAACCAGGAGTCATCCTACTGCACCTGAAAGCTAACTCCTATATTCTCTTGTTTGTAGTCATACTGTTTACTTTCCATTTAAGATGCTTGAAATTGCATTGCTTTAGCAAGTTACACAAATGGCCCAGCTATTTGGTTCTAGAAGACTGACCGTCTTCAGCTACTGGAGATCCGTACAAATTCAAAACAGTTTGACTTTGAAGTGTGCCAAAAAAACCCACAGGACATTTACCCAAACCGAACATTGCTGAATAGCAGCATTCTAGGATGCCTCCGTTCCTTGGTGACATTGTTTTGATACAGCTGTGTAAGTGAGTGTTACTAATTTTACTCCTGTAAAAAGATTAGACAGTCGCAATAATTATGTCACCTTACATTCAAAGCAAGTGTACACCTTTACTTTAACGGGATGTTATGTAGTCTCCAGAACATTTTCAAAGGCATTTATGCATGTCCATAACCATTCATGATTGACATAACCTGTTATGCCCATTAGGCTTAAATTAGGTTGGTCAGGATTGGTGTTCATTTCTATGGCGTTTTATGTCAGTTGTAATCAGGATTATTTATGACTGCTGTTATGTATTACACTTCTAGATCTTCAGGTAACACATTATTGAGTCATGTACTGTACCAGATGGGTAAAGGGGTGGCCTTAAATTGGGATCAGAGTTAGAACTACTGTTTAAAGTTGTTTCAGAGAGTGGTCAGATAATGTCCTGTTAATGAATACGATAACATTATATTACACAGGAAATTGTTAGGTAGCTATCAAAAGCCACTTTAATGTACATCTCAATGTATAAATGTATGCAACTCTAAATAGTTAAAGTATATTTTAGCAGAGTTAAATCCTACTCCTTTTTGGCCTCCGATTTTTCTCTGTGAGTTTCCGCTTAAAACATGGCAAATGCATGTAACTGCCAAAATAAAGGAAACACTTGAGTGAATGAAGGGTTCTGGCAGCTCTGTTATGGTGTGGGGTGCATTTTCCTGGCATTGTTTACATCCACTCAACCTCTTAGAGGGCCAGGTAAATGCCAGTAAATACAAAGCCATTCTGAGTGATCACCTTCATCCTATGGTGAAGCATTTTTATACTGATGGGAGTGGTCACTGAATGGTTTGAATAGCATGAAAACGATGTAAACCATATGACATGGACGTCTCAGTCACCAGAGGGCCAAGAGGATGCAGGGATATATAGCAAAATGTTTTGAGTATAAATCAAAGGCGGTTGTATTGATGTTTTACAATGCCTTTTTCAGACCTCACTTAGAGTACTGTGTGCAGTTCTGGGCACCACACTATAATAAAGATATAGAAGCTCTTGAATAAGGAACAAAGGCAACTAAATTGGTACCTGGTATGAAAGGGAAGACATTCAATCTATCCAAGTTTAGCAAACAGAGCCTTAGGGAGGATTTGATTGAGGATCTTAACATTTTTAAAGGGATTAATAAACTACCAAAGATTTTTGAACAAAAGTTTGGTTAGCAGAACAAGAAGCCACAGGTGGAATTTAGTTAGAGGCAAATTCCACATAGATATCAGGAAGGTTTTTTTTTAGTTGTCAATGCCTGGAATAGCTTGCCAGGTCAGGTAGTTGAGGGAGATACACTTGGGGTATTTAAGTCCAGGCTTGGTGCAGTACTGGATATTCTTTAGACTAGGAAACGACAAGCCTAGATGGGTCGAATGGCCTGTTCTCGTAATTATGCATTCTTATCTCAGTTCTGGAGGGGCACCTGAGACAGTGTTATTTTGGCAGTTACCTGTATGTCTGAATCAAGACTGTAGATTCAGTTTCGGCCTGTTTCTTAGATTAGTATCAAAATGCAAGCCAAAAGGTTTATACATTTTATTCAATATTATATTTATAATGATGTACCCCTTCAATATTTCCACAAACAAATATTTTTAGCTTTCTACACTTTGACTCCTTGTGCCACACAAACCTGATTCCTTCTGTGAGTTGTAATAGACATGCAGACAGTTGGCCATTTTACAACTGAATAACATGTAAAGATAATTGATTGTCATAAAATAATAAGGATTCTACATTGTGTAAAATGATCCTTGGTATGTTTGTAGTTGTTTTTCATCACCTGACAGGGCTTTGAAAGTCTTTTTAACCAACCCACAGTTATTAGGGTGTCTAGCTACCCCCAACACAATGAAGAGAGCTTACCATTATGGATAACTATCCTGATGCCTGTCTTTGATGTGGGACAAATGGGCTGTTCCATTTGCAGCCAATTGAGATTTTCTTAATCCTTTTAACAGGCTCATATTTGTGATATCATCTACCACAATGGGGAAAAAAAACTGGTTTGCATTAAAACAGGTCTCTTTTAAAATAATAAAAACTATGTTACACAATCTCTCAATCTAATAATGACAATTATTTAAAGTAAAGTCAACAAAGCTCATGCTGCCATATTAGACACAATTTAAGTAAAAAGGAATCTATTGATGGTTGATTCTTACATGAAGTGGCTAAGTATATTAATTATGAAAAACAATGACATGTCCAGGACCATTATCCGTTTACAGGTAAGCTCTCTGTCTCCACAATATTTTGCACATGGGCCGTACCTGGGTTTATAACTCAAAACACTGTTTGACATTTTTTCTGTATTTCAAAATTAAAACAAAATGTTTGAATTGTGTGAAACACTCACATTAAACAATATTCTTAACATACAATCCAGATGCAGGGTATAGGGTCAGTGGAATGTGATGAAAATTGTGGGCAAAAAACAGTCAACATTAAGTTTAGCTGATTCATCATATTTTAATCGCTGTCTTAATAAAACTTAATGGCAAAGGTTTTATTTTCTTATATAGGCTACCTTGCACTAGATGTTTCAAAAACACTGATAATTACATTTCTTTGAACATACTGTATGTGCTTAGTTGCCATTGTAGTGTAACATAAAGATTGTGTCTGCACCATCTGCAGATCAAATTAATTGAAGCTTGGGTAGACACAAAAATTGTAAAAATATATTTAAATATATTAATCATTAAAAAATCATTGAAGGCCTCCCGCGTGTTCTACTGGTTTCAATGTCTGACGCTGGCCACAGCGACCGGGGTTAGATTCCCCGTTGCACCAGAGTCGGCTCTGGCCGGGAGTGCCACCGGGGCGGCAATTGGCTGTCCACCCCAGGGAGGGGGGAGGGAAGCCGACACAGTGCGCTGCGCACATGAGTGGTTCTGGAGTGCCGGAATGACAGTCGACAGCACGAGTTCTGTCTCGGAGGAGGCAGCGCTTCACCATTGTCACTGCCGGTCACAGGGCTACGGCAGTGAACTACGAGGGAGGGGATTGAACTAAGCACAGCGGGAGTAATTGGCTACCAAATTGGGAGAAAAACGGGAGAAAATCTGAAAAATAAATGTTAAAAAAATAAAATAATTTAAGACACATACGATACATGTATTAAGATACATGAATAATCATGAGAGTTCGCCTTACCCCAACAGCAAAAATATGCACTGCCACCATTAAAGCAAATGATTTTCCTCAACTTAGTATGAAACAGCCATCATTTATAGAATTCAGCTCTGGCCCTCAGCCTCAGTGTGGTTTAAAGCAGTACTCCACCCTCCTACCATACCGGTATATCTTTTAGGAGACAATCCAGGGGTATGTGTACAGCTGGGCTCCCAATAAAGTTCCAAACGGATTGAGATCCAGGCAATTCTTCAGTGATGCAGCATTCACCATGAGCAAGCAACACAGTGAAAATGGATCTTTGGAACACTTTTTAATTACTTTAGTCTGAATGGGAGCCTGAAGGGTCCGCACCCTAGGGTGTACCGTATGAAAGGGCAGACTCACTCCAGTCTGACCATAATGCTCTTCACCCTTAACTTTGAGTAGCAGATTTAAACATACATTACTTTTTCTTTCCTCTGTGTTAGGAGTTACGACTGATTCGTTATTTATTTTTTATAAAGACTCCACGCGTGAGAAACTAAAAATAGGTCAGAGAAGGGCGAGACCACAAGGAAGCAGAAATCGAGATTTGTCAGACCAGGCAACGTTTTTCCAATCTTTACCTGTCCAGTTTTGGTGCCCAGTGTAGCCACTTTCCTGTTCTTAGCTGACAGGAGTGGAGCCCGGTGGGGTCTTCTGCTGCTGTAGCCCATTCACTTCAAGGTTCGACCTGTTGTGCGTTCAGAGATGCTCTTCTGTATACCACTGTTGTAACACGTGATTATTTGAGTTACTGTTGCCTTCATATCAGCTTGAACCAGTCTGGCCATTCTCCTCTGACCTCTCTCATTAACAAGGCATTTTTGCCCACAGAACTGCCGCTCACTGGATGTTTTTTGTTTTTCGCACCATTCTCTGTAAACTCCCATCAGATCAGCAGTTTCTGAGATACTCATCTCAGAACAATCATTCCACGGTCAAAGTCACTTAGATCACATTTCTTCCCCATTCAGATTTTTGGTCTGAACAACAACTGAACCTCTGGGTCATTTGGAGACATTTATTTTTGCAGAAAATGAATTTAAGTCCGATAATTAATCACTTAATTATGCAAACATAGAGAAAACAGACATGCCAAATTCAAAAGGGCTGTTTATTACTTTAGCGGGTCCCTATTAATAAAACATTTATAGATTGTTATTTAAAAATATGTAGCATGTACTTTTAAGTACACTTAATACGTTTCCCAGGTCAGTGAAATTTATGTGAAATGAAAAGATTTATCACAATATATTTTATTTCATATTACAATATGTGTTTGTACTGTATGCATATACACTCATAGATCTATGGATGTATATATGTATTTGATAGCTACTTTTAAGAAAATTGTCACTAAAGTTTCTCAACACTTGTGTGATGTTCAATAACAATATGTACACTGTAATGTATTTCTTTGGATTGTTTAATGGTAACTTGTACAGTTTTGCCACGTGTTTTTGAACCTACTTTGTACGCAATTTGCTGCCTTTGTGAACATTATGGGGAAATGATTTGTTCTATTTTAAATGTATATTGCACTATTCTACACAGGACATTCTGAGTCCTGCTTCTTGATGTGAATTGTACGCATATTTGTCACAAAAATATTGAGCAGAATCAAGAGCAGTCATAACGTTATAAAGTGTACAGTTTGTGATAACTTTTGTAACAGGTAAGCATTTGAGATATGATTTTAATGTTCCCGTTTCTTATGTATTTTAATGAGAGAATCTAAATAAAACTTGAGAGTTAAGATTTACATCCAGCTCACTCCTTATGCAGAGTATTGTGTTTTTACTGTCTGAAGATCTGTATCACCATCATGATGATGCAAGAACATTTCATCAGGATACAACTACATTTTAACATTATAGTGGCTGAAGCATACCGTATAATATTGATTCCTAAAACAAAGAAACAAAACAAACGTCATATAAATACCATGATCTCAAGGCAGGTCTTGGATTACGTAATAAATCTTTTGCTGGATTCATTCAAATCATTATTAATGAATTTGCCTCAAGTTGTTTTGATGCTGACAGACTGATTCACCATAGCTATAGGTACTTTTCAAAATAAGTGTCCTTCCAACACCGAACACACCACTGGTGGGCATGGCCGAAACTCTAAATTGTGTTCTTATCTGACCATAACACCTGGTTCCATTCAAAGTTTGGCATTGGATTAGTGAAATGTGGTGGTGAATTATGGGGTTGTTTTTCACTTCCTTGGTCCTGGGACTCTTGTTGAGGTAGATGGAATCATGTACATTTTTTGAAGACATTTTGTCCAAAGATCTGGTTCCTGGTTCCCATTGCCAGGTATCTGAAACTTGGCTGCAATGGATCTTTCAGCAAGACAGTGATCCCAAGCTTACCTGAAAATCAAGAAATGGTTAACTGACCACAAAAGTAATGCTTTGCAATGGCAATCTCCAGACCTGAACTCAATTGAAAATGTGTGGTGTGAATTGAAGAGGGAAGTCCACAAGTGCAGACCAATCTGAAGGATCTTGAAGGATTCTGTATGGAGGATTGGTCAATGATCCCTCCAATCTGTTCACCAATTTCATAAAACATTATCGAAGATGACTCAGTAGTGTTATCCTTGCAAGGAGAGGGTGCACAAAGTACTGAGAAAGCAGGGGTGTGAATAATTGTGACATCTTTTTGGGGAAAAGAATATTACCTATTAAACAAAATATTTTTCTCTGAGCAATTGTATTAGTATACAATAATAGACCTCTGTCCAGATCAAATCTTTGTTTTCTTACTTTTTTATGCTGTTTACCCTTTTTCTACATTTGGAATGCTCAATCATGCTTTAAGCTGTACCCGCTGCAACCTCCACTGTCAATTAGGAGAGCCTAGACAAGCACATGCTCTCCTTCAAAACACACGATGTCAGCCATTGCTTCCTTTCACACCACAGTCTACAAGTTAAACTTGCACAGACATGAGCCTGGGGAAGACACTTCATATGCAGCTTCATACCGGCAGACTGTGGCCAATTATGTGTTGCCAATTATGTGTTGCCCCGTGGGCCTGCCGACCACAGTTGGCACTGGCATGGTCTGGATTCGATACCAGACCATGGGGCTCATCCACACACTAGAACAGTGCCTGAACAGGATGCAGACCGTGGGGTACATCCACAAACTAGAACAGTGCCTTAACAGGATGAGCCTCCCAACAGCCCATCCAGATCAAATCTTGACTATACCAGTGTTGATTGTGGCCAAGAGTTCCATGGATGGGGTTTGTGGGTAAAATGCAGCTTTGCCTTGTTCAACATGAAGTTTCACTGTCCCATACTGGGAAGTGGGGCGGCACGGTGGTGCAGTGGATAGCGCTGTCGCCTCACAGCAAGAAGGTCTCGGGTTCGAATCCAGGCCGGGGGCCTTTCTGTGCGGAGTTTGCATGTTCTCCCCGTGTCCGCATGGGTTTCCTCCGGGTACTCCGGTTTCCTCCCACAGTCCAAAGACATGCACGTTAGGCTAATTGGAGCGTCTAAATTGCCCGTAGGTATGAGTGTGTGAGTGAATGGTGTGTGTGCCCTGCGATGGATTGGAGACCTGTCCAGGGTGTATTCCTGCCTCTCGCCCGGAACGCATGCTGGGATAGGCTCCAGCCCCCCGCGACCCTGACCAGGAATAAGCGGCTTAGATAATGGATGGATGGATGGATGGATGGATACTGGGAAGTGGCCATGATTCAGCTAATGTCGGTCTCTGGCATGAATGGCCACCTTTCTCAATAAAAGGGGCTACAGAGTAAAACAGTTTTCCTTCCATTTCGCAATTTTAAACCTATTAAACATTGACTCATCACCTTACTTCAGCTTTTAGATTTTAGACCAACACTAATATTTAGAATTTAGCGCTGTGGCCTCAAAAGTTGTGGATATATGAATCTGTGACTCGTCCAAATGCGTCAAGGCGTGAGTGGGTGAATGGTCTCGGAGAAGGGGTGAGTCACAGCCTTCGTGTGCGGTGCGGACGTGCGGAACAGGGAAAAGTCACTGGTGCCATGCTCGCAGACAGCGCCCACGTTCCCGATGTCACAAACGATTACCTGATTGCCCCGGCCCATGGCTGTCCCTGCTGTCTTCCGTCGTCCTGAGTGAGTTAATCTGGCGGCAGATGGCATCAGGGCAATTCTGCAATTATGTCACTACAGTTACGCCGGTGGCTGATTTCCTGTGGCAGATGCAGAAGGTTAGGATTCCTGCTTCACATCATGAAGCTGAAAATTGAGCCAGAATGTACTCCTAACAGACTAATGTGTCTGAGGACTGAGCTTAAGTGAATGCTATACTCATTTCATATTGGCATTTAATGACTGCAGTATGGCATATGATTTATACATACAAACAATTCAAAGCATATAGTTAATTGAAATTGGCATGGGGACAGATTAATCTGTAATCTTGGCCAATGAACATAGCAAACAGAGATTAAGGCGGATTTGATTGAGGGTTTTAAATTCATAAAAAGGGATTAACAACGTGAACTACCAAAGATTTGTTTAGATTCGGTTAGCAGAGCAAGAGGGAACAGGTGGAAATTAGTTAAAGGTAAATAGGTAAAAAAGGTAAGTAAAATGATTTTTTACACAGAGAGGTTTCAATGCCTGGAACAGCTTGCCAGGTCAGGTAGCTGAGGCAGAAACACTTGAGTTCAGGTTTGATGCAGTACTGGATGTTCTTTTGAGTGGGAAATAATGAGCCTAGATGGGTCAAACATCCTGTCCTCGTCATTATGTATTCTT
This sequence comes from Aldrovandia affinis, assembly GCA_029706075.1. Lineage (NCBI taxonomy): Eukaryota > Metazoa > Chordata > Actinopteri > Notacanthiformes > Halosauridae > Aldrovandia > Aldrovandia affinis. The sequence continues at coordinate 1,681,991 of JAINUG010000087.1, forward strand.
ATGTTCTTATATTTGCCAATGTATGTTAATAGACCTGACATTATCAAATGTCCTGGACATGAAAATAACTCCAGAAGATAAATGTACTTCAAAAAGAGTAAGGCCTCAATCTAACCACCATGCACTGTTAAAGGAATTTCAAGAAAATTATCCTTTTTTCAATATTTACATTAATTGATTTGAGCTCATACTGAAGATAACTGAGCCTCTCAAGCCTGCAGTCTCTCGTAATGGACAGATTATGTATTATTACAGATTCAACAGACAGAATGACAAAAAGGTTTTGTACTTTTTATAAACTTTTAAATAGTTTTTTCTAAGTATTTGTGGTTGCTCTCATTATGTAATTCACAGGTGCTTGTGTTTTGTTTTGTTTTATTATTTGATATTTTGCTTTATTGACTGGATGTAACTTTACTAATTTGTTTGTGCATGTATTTTGTTTGTTTTTATTTTTTGATCAATTATTTTCTGTAATTTATTGGAGACAGGTGTTGGAAATTAGACTTTGGCTCTAAACACAAACAAGGCAATGCATCTGATGCTGATGTTTTTCATATTGAAATAATTATTTTGCTATGTCCCTGACGTATAAACAAACAAATAAATAAATATATGATGCATATTTTTACGTAAACTGTGCGTAAGCTCTATTCCGCGCTGATTTGGGGATTCATCACATTTTTACTTGACGTGGAAAAGTGTTTACCTTTACATACACTTCAGACCATGCGTGCGCGCCTAGTGGCATAAAAGTTGTATAAAAGGTGGTTCTGGGTGTTAGCGCATGTTTCACAGCTGATTGGACTTCTTCACACATGATGATGAATGGCTCATAAATAGACCATCATATAAGGGTTTATGCGTATGTGTGGCGTGTGCAACTGTGATAAATCTATTTTTCTCATGTATACACAGAATTATGGTTTTCAGTTTACGCTCAAATTTAGGATGACATTTACGCCAGGTTTAATAAGAACATGAGGAAACATATTGCTGAAACGGAATCTACAGTTTTGATTCAGAGATACAGGTAACTGCCAAAATAACACTGTCTCAGGTGCCTCTCCAGAACTGAGATAAGAATACATAATTACGAGAACAAGCCATTTGGCCCATCTAGGCTCTTCATTTCCTAGTCTAAAGAATATCCAGTACTGCATCAAGCCTGGACTTGAATGTCCAAGTGTTTCTGACTCCACTACCTGACCTGGCAAGCTGTAATACTTCCTGATATCCGTGGAATTTACCTAACTGATTTCCACCTGTGTCCTCTTGTTCTGCTAACCAAACTCATCTTAAAAAATATTTGGTAGTTCACTTTCTTAATCCCTTTTATGAATTTTAGCAATCAAATCCCACAAAATTTCCTGAAGGTAACTGGGGGGTGATTCATGCCAAGTGAATTACAGCATAAAAAACACACAGCACATCTTTACTAAATGTTAAAAAATAGACATATGCATATCTGTAAAAGAAGGAAGCTTAATATATGGCCCTACTAACTCTGGGATCAGAAGGTCTAAAAGGAGCATCAGTTGTCGACAGCCTCCATTGAAATAAGTGCACTGAAGTGCATCCATTTGTAGCTTCGGAAACCTTTAAATGTACGCCGCATCAAAGTAAGGCCCATCACAAATAGAGTGGGCTTTGATCTAGTCTTTTTGTTTCTGTTCATTTCATGCCCCCTTTCTATGAATACAAAACAGCATCTGCGGCCTCGACATCTTAGAGGCACTGAGAATTTAGGGACGCTGGCTTCTCAGTGCAGAGGAGTGATAGTCACATTGAAGCCAAAGAGACGTGCAACTTGCTTCTGGCTTGATGTCAAACTGCAATCATCCCCTTAGATCTTGGCGTGGTGTATTTTGCATCCATCAGTCTGGGTAACACTAAATCGACCAGGTTTCTTACTGCCCAAATCTTTCCTAAAGATCTGACCTTTGATTGGTTAACTTGGTGCCACATTATTTACCGACCTGATTCTACTTGCCTAATTGATTTAACTAATACCTAACTTGATTCACTTATTTTTGCACCTTCACTAATTATTTTTTCACTATTTTTATTCTACTATATGCACAATTTCCTATAAAAATGTATGAAATTGGTAAATAGACCCTTTATTTCAGTTAAGAAAAGACAGGTTCTGATTAAATAAGGATTTCATGGTAAAACCTCGAGATTCCCAGGGGCCTCCCGGGTGGTCTAGTGGTTACAATGTTCGACGCTGGCCACTTCAATTCCACTGGCCGCACCAGAGTCGGTTCTGGCCGGGAGTGCCACCAGGGGGTGTCAATTGGCTGTCTGCCCCAGGGAAGGGGGGAGGGAAGCCGACAGGAAGTTTACTGCATACAGGAGTGGTTCTAGAGTACCAGAGTTACAGTTGACAGCTTGGCGAGTGCCGTCTCACAATACGAGAGGGGGATTGACATGAAAAATAGAGGGTGTAATTGGCTACTAAATTGGGAGAAAATAGGATAAAATCAGAAACAAATTCTTAAAAAAAAACAAATTCTCTAGATTGCACATGCATCACTATATATCCTATATAGCATACTGTTTACTAGAACATCTCATTTAATTCAGATATAATATGTTTTACATATGTTTGTTTTATTGAAAGGATTGAAAGTTCTGAATTTGAACAATTGTCTTAGTGTGGGTATGCAGTCAGTAGGATGAATCATGAATACAGTTTTACCTTCAGACACTCTGTGCCCTTCTCCCATCACAACCTCAGCCATGTCTTTCCTCGGTTGAACCACTGCCTGCGTCTTTTTCTTTTAGCTTTTCTTTTAGACACCGCCATGTTTTCTTTACATCTGCTGTTCATTTTATTACACCTTTTTTCGTGATGTCACTTTTTTGTGACTGTACCTCGTTGACCATTACCTCTAGCTGATCTGTAAATTAAACTTTTCTTTTTCTTGTGGTTCCCTCGCTACTTGTGCCTGGTTTTTATGGGTGTCTCCTACCACAAAGTAACAACTCAGGGCGTTCCATTTCTTTGATTACATCATTAGAACCAGTTGTGTAGGTATCTGCGACCGCAATGTAGCTCCAAACATAGCGACTGTTGTTGCGCTGCAGCTAGTTCCCTAGTAAATCTGGCCCTCAGCGTATGGATTTAGACTCAATTCCATTTTGTGAGCTACACAGTGAAAATAAGAGCCAGACATATCAATGACCTTGCTGCTGAAAATGTGTTGAATCTCTGTTGTGCATTTTAATGTATTTACTATTGGCTCCACATGTTGTTTGCGCTGACTGGTGGTGCTGTTAACAGAACTTGAAAGATCACAACACTTCACTAACGCAGCATCAAGGACCCCAGGGCAGAAATGTTTTCTGTTAAAATATAGTGTTTTGAAGTTGCGGACAATTTCAGGGATTTAAAAAAGTTCAAAATATCACAAAACACCTTTCTCAGTTGATTGAATTGCCTTTGGGGTTTTAAAATACCCACGATGATTTTCCCTGTCAGAAGAGGATACCCAGTAAAATATGTTATGATTTGCATATTTATGCATATAAAGTGAATGTATTATAGCGTCCATAACAAGCCTGTGCATGGCCCGACTGAGAAAATATGGACCCAACTTATCAGATTTGATCAGGCAGCATACATTACAGCAGTGTTTCCTTATGACTGTAATGTGTCAATACCAGTCGGGATTGTTTATGTCTTGTGTGACTGAACATGTTGGATTGTTTCTTTCAGCTGCTGTTACTCTAGCTGTGCATCTCTTTTCCAATCAAGAATGACTGAAGCTTAATGTGTCAGCCAATGATGAAGCACATTGTATTCATTTGGATTGCCATGTGAAGTTGATATTTTGAGAATTCTCGGGCCTGGCGAATGATATGCAGCTCAGTTATGTTCCTTGTCATGGGTTTCAGAGAAGAGGTGAGGCGAGGTGAGATGAGTCTAGTATATTTATTCAGTCAGGCTGTGTGTGAGGCTTAAGACGACGCAACTGCTTAATAATTTATGCTTCCTACATTGTTATGGAAGCTATTTCATGCTTCATGCAAGAATTCAAATATCAAATCAATAGCATGCGAATTAAAAAATGATCACATCGAATATAGAAAAATCAACATATGAATTAACATAAGACTAGATAAAAACGTAAAACTCGCAGTGGAATATAAATTGGTTCATTATAAAAGTAATGTGAAAATCTCCCTGTGATTCTCTCCTGTTTCACATTCAGATGTATTCTGTTAAAGGGGGTGGCTTATGGACATCAACAATTTTCAATTATTATGTTCAATTAAAACACATGGAAAACAGAATAATTACCATTTTATTTTCCTTATGTATTTCAAGTGTAAATACGTCAATTATCGTGCCAAACATTTTAATCTCAAAGGCCTCTCTGAAAAAAATGGTTTTAAAAATCCAAATCACGCCATTAAAACCAAACTGAATATGCATCCCTGAGTTGTCCTATGCTAGAGATTCCTTAACAGATAACAGATCTTGTGATGCCTGGGAAATGTGCTATAGTTATAAATGGTTGCAATAACAAAGAGTCTTGCATTTCTTGCATGCATGTAAATTATATGTAATATATTGGTTGTACTGTAAATCGTTTTTTATTATTGCAAGAAAACTACACTTTGTAAATCTTTTCCTAATGAGTTGCGTATGACGTTATTGTTGCATGCGAGTTAACAAAAAGACAAGCAAAACGTTTTTTCATTTCATGTCAGTGAATCCAGTTGGTAACTTCATAAAACATTTTTGTTCGTACAAGCCAGATAAACTCCATTGTTTGTGTTTGTTACAAATGTAATGTTATCTACCACGGTTTAAAGACATGGATGAGCAGGTTGATGAATAAAATGGAAAATATGTGTAAAACTCGGCTGTTCTTTAAGGGTGGAACTACAACCACTGCAGTTTATTGAACATTTTGGCAAATTAGCAGACATTTTTGCACTTTATATTCATGTATTTATCCACATTTTTCCTAAAATAGTCAGCAGGCTTTTAAAGGAAATAGGTCACAGCTCGTATGAATTGATAAACATTATTTATTTTCTATCATTTTTCCATGAGCATTTACTGTATTTTAGCCTTTCATTGGACTCACTTGCCTACATTCTTGGGCATAGTGTTCGATCAGGGTATTTGAAAAGTATTTGAAGAGTATTTTGAAAATAACAGAAGCATTTTAGATTAGAGTAGATTCGATAATACTTTAATGTCTGTTTTACAGAAATGTGTTAGTCATCATAGAGCCACTTTCCCTTTACACATAAGTGCACACAATACAAAGGATACAATTGTTGCAGTACAGATAATAGACAGGCTAAAAATGGTTTTACATTTATTATGTCTGGAGTCTAAAACAATTCCTTGAGGGCATGAGTATGTAATTTTCAAGTTTTCACAAGGAAGTATTCTCAACTATTGTATACTTCCAATGCAAACCATTTGTTTGGGCCAGTTATTTTGAAAAGCTTCAGATAGGCCCTACACCAAAAATAATATTTTGATATACAGGTTTGAATACTCGTGTATTTGACCCAGGCCTGTCACAGAGCAACATGGTTCAATTGAATACGATTTACCAAGCGCTCAATGGGCAGGAGATAGAGAAAGTGTCACGGTTGTTCCCCTGAACCACCACCAGATGGCGGTGTTGCGCCTTCTTTTGAGGCGGGTCAGCTGATTCCTATTACTAATCACCTTCCTATAAATACTCGCACCTGGATTCGTTCTATGCGAAATCGTAAGCCTTCATTACGATTTAGCCGGTAAGGTGGTAGCGTCTTTTAAAGATACTACTGAAAGCACTTACTTTAGGAATCAAGAAATCTCATTTAGTAAATGTAGGACTTCTTTTATGTTACCCGATTTAGGAAACTTACTCGCTCCCCTGAGTTAGTTTGGTTTTCGGTTAGACAGTCTGTGGACTGTGTTTCGGGTTTCATTTCTTTCATTGGTTATTTGGCTCTTCTAGCCGTTTATCTTTTCTTTCAAACACTCGGTGTTGGTGGTTTATTTATTCCTTTGTTTGTGTCTTTGTGGCACCTAGTCACCCGTTGGGTGATATTTTCGGTTTTCCCCCTTTTGTTAGTTTTTCCTATTCTCTGTTATTTCAGAGTTTGTGGTTAAGCTGTATAGTTACAGTTTAACTTATCGATACCCCCGGGGTTCTGCGATTGGCACCAATCCCTAAACCCACCATAACAGTACGATTTCGCCATGAACGCGGCGTCAGCTGATCCTCGTGGTATCGAACAAATAGCAGAGTTGCAAAGCAGAGAAATGGAGAGACAGAGAACGACCATAGAAATTTTATTAGAACAACAACGAGTCATGCAAGACAACCAGGCTAGTATGGTCTCGTCTGTTCAAAGACTGGAGGGCTTGATCCAGACAATGGTCGACGGTCGTCCCCAAACTGCGGTGGGATTCGCCGGTCCTAATCCGGTCGTCACTCCTCGCTGGGGCACACCTGTGGGAGAGGGATTACGAGAGGCAAAGATTCAGCTTCCTCCTCGTTTTAGCGGCGAGTCCGGTAAATGTCGGGGTTTTTAGCTCAGTGCCAAATCGTATTCCAGACTCAGCCATCTAGATATAGCTCAGAGGAGTCGCGAGTGGCACTCGTGCTATCATTATTATCGGGGCAGCCCTCGAGTGGGCAGTACCTCTTATTCGCTCTCAAGCACCAGTATTGACAGACTCGCTGGGTTTAATGAAGAGAATGGAGTTGGTTTTGACCACGAGCTTCACGACAGCGAATCTGCGACTAAATTGACGCGCATGCGCCAGGGTAACCAAAGCGTGGCGGAATTCTCTATTTCCTTCCGTACTCTCGCGGGAGTTACAGGGTGGCCTGAGAATCCTCTCATAACGTTGTTTACTAACGCGCTATCTGATCCGGTGAGAGACGCGCTAGCTACCATTGGCATTCCCGATTCACTAGATGAACTAATTACCACTGCTATACGGATCGATAACCGTATTAGGGAACGCCAGCGAGAGAGAGGGGACAGAGAGCACCTGGTACCTACGAAAGGGTTCTTACCTCTGTTTCCTAAGCGCTTGGGCAAAGCAGACGAACCCATGGAAGTAGACAGTGCTAGTTTTCGGGTCCCGGCCAGAGGGGATGCGGACTTTTGTCGGTACTGTCGACTGACGGGTCACGTTATTAAAAATTGTTCCAAACTTAAGGGAAAACGAATAGTCTCATTATCGGGCCGGAAGCCGGTAGTGAGACATCAGTCCTCTTTCTTCCGAACCTTCATTCCTGTTGAACTATCCTGGGGGGAGACAAAACATTAAAATAGACGCATTTCTTGATTCAGGAGCTGTTGATTGTTTTGTGGACTCCGGGTGGGCTAAAAGAATTCACTTACCTGTTCGGGTTCTTTCACAATCTTGTGGTGTTACCGCTCTTGATGGCCGTCCGCTGGGTTCCGGTCGCATTAAGGAATCCACGGAGACTGTAAACATGCGGATCGCTTACGGCGAGCACACAGAACAAATAAAGTTTTTTTTGGTCGAGTCGCCTACGTACCCATTAGTTCTCGGACACTCCTGGTTAATAAAACATCAACCTCAGGTGAACTGGGGTAGTCATAAAAACCCTATTGTTCAATGGGGGGATCAATGTTCACTTGGGTGTTTACCTTTTATTCCGTCGTCTTCCGGTTTCGGTGGGTCTAAAAGTCACGAGACCGATTCGAGACCGACGAATCAGTTTACTGTTCGCCTAATCATGCTCCCTCATCCGTACACTCCAATGAGACGGAGAAAGAACTCGAATGGGATCCTCAGTGTGATTGGGGAGTCCCACTGGAGGAGTCCACGGCCGAGGAGATTAGTGACCTGGAATCCTTATCTTTTGATTCTTTAGAGGCAGACATGCCGTCTACGGACGATGAGCCCAATTTGTCACGAGTTCCTAAAAGATCGGTTAGCTACTCCAGTTCCGATTCCCACAAAAAATTCCGACCTGACACCATTGAGCACGAGTTTCCAAAAGATCAGGAGGGAATGGAACTCATGAGTGCGGAATGTTACTCGCTACCTCCCGGCATTCCAAAGACTTATTCAGATCTTAGCGAGGTGTTTAGTAAGCAAAGGGCTACTAAGCTACCTCCGCACCGGCCTTATGATTGCGCTATTGAGCTTCACCCAGGCACAGTTCCCCCACGTGGATCCCTATATTCACTATCTGTACCTGAGAGTGCGGCCATGAAGAGATACATTTCGGAATCTCTAACTAATGGTTTTATCAGGCCATCCACGTCTCCTGCTGGGGCGGGTTCTTTTTTGTCGGAAAAAAGGATGGGGGATTACGACCGTGTATCGATTACAGAGGGTTAAATAATATTACCATAAAGAATCGTTATCCCCTTCCACTTCCACTTATGAACTCCGCGTTTGAACGTCTCCAAGGAGCGTCTATTTTTTCCAAGTTGGACCTTCGCAACGCATATAATTTGGTTCGCATCCGTCAGGGTGATGAGTGGAAAACAGCATTTAATACGCACAATGGTCATTACGAATACCTGGTTATGCCATTCGGCCTCACGTGCGCGCCGGCTGTCTTCCAGGCGTTTGTTAATGACGTACTCAGAGAGATGTTGGAGAAATCGGTGTTCGTTTATCTTGACGACATTTTGATTTTCTCCAATTCTCTCTCTGAGCACGTGAAACACGTCACACAGGTGTTAAAATGCTTGTTAGAAGCCCAATTATTTGTTAAAGCAGAGAAATGTGTGTTTCACGTACCTTCAGTTTCCTTTCTAGGATTCATTGTCGCAGAGGGCAGGATCCAAATGGACCCCAATAAAGTGACTGCGGTCAAGGATTGGCCTGCTCGGTCTCTGTAAAACAGGTGCAGCGTTTTTTGGGGTTTGCAAATTTTTATAGACGGTTTATCCGCAATTTTAGTTCAGTGGTCGCGCCCATCACGGCGCTTACAAAAAAGACTGTTTCTTCTCGGTTCCAATGGTCCCCTAAAGCGGAGGCGGCCTTCGCTGAACTAAAAAGAAGATTCTGTTCTGAACCCATTTTAATTTCTCCCAATCCTTCATTACCTTTCATTGTAGAGGTTGACGCCTCTGAGCTAGGGGTAGGGGCTATACTGTCCCAGCGGTCGGCCATGGACCAAAAGGTTCATCCTGCCGAGAGGAATTACAATGTAGGAGATCGGGAGTTATTAGCGGTTAAGATGGCGCTGGAGGAATGGCGTCATTGGCTAGAGGGGGCGGAACATCCCCTACGGTCTGGACGGATCATACAAATTTAGAATACATCCAGGGGGCTCAACGTCGTAATTCGCGGCAAGCTCGATGGGCATTATTTTTTACTAGGTTTAATTTTTTGTTGACTTACCGTCCTGGTTCAAAAAATATTAAACCTGACGCCTTGTCGCGCTTGTACGATGGGTCCGAACGGGACCATCCGCCCACACCCATTATTCCCACCGCACAGATTTTATCTCCAGTTTTATGGGAGATAGAAAGAGTGGTGCATGAGGCCCAACGCCTTGAGCCGGATCCTGGTGGGGGTCCACGGGGGTGCCTCTTCGTTCCCTCAGGAGCTCGCGCCCAGGTACTGCAGTGGGGTCACTCCTCTCGGCTCACAGGTCACCCAGGCGTACACCGTACGCACGATTTCCTGGGTAGACGGTTCTGGTGGCGGGGTATGGAGAGGGACGTGCGGGAGTTTGTTGCTGCCTGTAATATTTGTGCCCGCAATAAGGTGTCACAGCTGGCACCGTCAGGGTTACTGCGGCCTTTACCGGTTCCTCACCGCCCCTGGAGTCATATCGCCTTAGACTTTGTCACCGGCTTGCCCAGCTCTAACGGTCATACTGTCATTTTGGTCATAGTTGACAGATTTTCCAAGGCCGCCCACTTCATTGCGCTTCCCAAGCTGCCGTCTGCGCTCGAGACGGCGCATCTTATGATGGACCATGTCTTTCGCCTTCACGGCTTGCCGCAAGATGTAGTGTCCGATCGGGGTCCCCAGTTTGCGTCCAGATTCTGGCGCGCGTTTTGTTCCTTTTAGGGCGTCGGTCAGTCTGTCTTCGGGCTTTCACCCACAGACCAATGGACAGACTGAACGCACCAATCAAACCATGGAAAACACTCTCCGGTGTCTGGTCTCCGCCAATCCCACATCGTGGAGCCGGCATCTGGCCTGGGCGGAGTACGCCCATAACACTCTGCGTAATGCGTCGTCAGGTCTCTCTCCTTTCGAGGCTCAGTTTGGTTTTCAGCCTCCTCTGTTTCCTGAGCTGGAGGGTGACGCAGGGGTTCCCTCCGCAGCGGCCTTTGTGCGACGTTGTCGGGCTACCTGGCGGAGGGTTCGTACGGCACTGTTGCGCGCAGTTGATCGCCAAAAGGAGTTTGCTAATCGCCGTCGGCGGGCAGCTCCATCGTATAGGGTAGGTCAACGGGTTTGGTTGTCTACACGAGATCTGCCGTTACGGGTAGAATCTCGCAAACTCGCTCCGCGCTTTATTGGGCCGTTTAAAATCATCCGTAAGGTTAACCCTGTCACTGTGCAATTACAGCTCCCACAATCCATGCGGATACATCCCACGTTCCACGTATCCCGCATCAAACCACTACTTATTAGCGCCTTAGCACCTCCCGAAGTACCGCCGCCGCCGCCTCGTATCATTGGAGGTGGCCCGCTTACACGGTACGGAGTATTGTGGCCTCGCGGCGAGTAGGCAGGGGAACTCAGTTCCTTGTGGACTGGGAGGGTTACGGTCCTGAGGAGCGCAGTTGGGTCCCGTCCCGGCACATCTTGGATCCATCTTTGATCCAAGATTTTCACCGGCGTGGTTCTGAAGGGTCGTCAGGAGTCGTCCCTTAAGGGGGGGGTCCTGTCACGGTTGTTCCCTGAACCACCACCAGATGGCGGTGTTGCGCCTTCTTTTGAGGCGGGTCAGCTGATTCCTATTACTAATCACCTTCCTATAAATACTCGCACCTGGATTCGTTCTATGCGAAATCGTAAGCCTTCATTACGATTTAGCCGGTAAGGTGGTAGCGTCTTTTTAAAGATACTACTGAAAGCACTTACTTTAGGAATCAAGAAATCTCATTTAGTAAATGTAGGACTTCTTTTATGTTACCCGATTTAGGAAACTTACTCGCTCCCCCTGAGTTAGTTTGGTTTTCCGGTTAGACAGTCTGTGGACTGTGTTTCGGGTTTCATTTCTTTCATTGGTTATTTGGCTCTTCTAGCCGTTTATCTTTTCTTTCAAACACTCGGTGTTGGTGGTTTATTTATTCCTTTGTTTGTGTCTTTGTGGCACCTAGTCACCCGTTGGGTGATATTTTCGGTTTTCCCCCTTTTGTTAGTTTTTCCTATTCTCTGTTATTTCAGAGTTTGTGGTTAAGCTGTATAGTTACAGTTTAACTTATCGATACCCCCGGGGTTCTGCGATTGGCACCAATCCCTAAACCCACCATAACAGAAAGTTAGGATAAATGCTTTTGACAGTGCAGTTTCGAATAAGCTTCGACATCATCAAGCACATAACCAAGAAACAATGGGAACCGGGGTGATATGATGTGAAATGGACTGAAAAAGCAGAGCAATTAAAGAGAGACAACAGAGAAAAATCTGTAATGGCACATAATTCTGTAGCCTGTGCCCCAGGTCTCGTGTTTGCCGAATGTTCAGTGGGTTATCAACTGATCCTCTGGTTGGCTTCACACACGCAGAGAGCAGCAGCATGTAAATGTTACATCCCTAGGCAATCACCCGAGTCACACAAGCAAGAAGTATTTCGCTTTTGTGTGCCTGTGTCATGAGTGTTAGCAATCCTCTTTGAATACTTTGTGCCGGTTAATCAATGGCGCACAGACAATCGCGTTGATTTCTGTTGACAGGAGCAGGACAAGCACAATAGTAAATGTCTTGGAGGCGGCTGTCTTTTTTAAAACTTTTTTTTATTTCATATTTTTCTTTTTCTCAATTTGAAAGCCCAGTCGCAATTTCACGTCCATCACTTCAGTGTCCCCTGTCAACCTCTGTCAAATTGATCGGGTGCGTGCCCTCGCAAATGTGTGCAGTCAGCCACTGCTTCTTTTCACTCTGCAATCGATGGCGGTGTAGTACAATGGCCAGGGGACTGGGCTCGTTGTTCCCTTCAGCAAGGTGCTTAACTTGAATTGCTTGGGCAAACATCCGGAGATGTAAATAGATTGTATGTGAAGAAATGTGAACTGTGTAAGGTGCTCTGAATAAGTGCCTGCTAAATGGCTAAAAATGCAATCCGCCGGCTGAAGTGCACAGTTACTGTGCCAGACGACTATACGAGTGAGGCAACTGGTGCAGACAGGTCACAGGGCCTTTGCCAGTCACTTTTGAGTGGTGTGGTGAGGAATACCCTGCCGATTGACTGTCCCTCCCTAGGTCAATTGTGCATCGCAGAACCCCTGACCACAGTTGGCACTGGCACCAGTCATGATTAAATCTGGGCCCTGGGGGACAACAAGGGACCAGTGTTGTTAATCCACAAAATAGTGGGGTTTAAATCTGGCAACATTTGCAATAAACCTTATGGCCATGGTGTGAAATGTGTAATTGTAACTGTTCTGAAGACCATATGGCAGGAAAGGTTTGGGGGCCCAGCCACAAGGAGGCGCTGCCGTAGGCTTGGCCAATTAAAGTCCTACCAGTTTAGGAGCAGCAGGACACAGCATTTTCCTAGAACCACACACACACACACACACATACACACCCACAAGTTCTATTGCATTAAAGGGCAATAAGTGGATGAACTGTCTTGGAGTCATTATTTACAGCAAGCCTTGGGGGAACATAAAGAGGGCATTCTGATAGATGCCCACTCCGCGATTATAACTGAGTGTAGCCAGTTAGCTAATTTTGAGCCTCCGCAACAGTAACAAACTCATGTATTATTTTTGTGAATGGCTTAGGGACATTTCATCACTCCCATTTTGACAATTTGTGCTTCTTTTTGACCAAACTCCAGTGTCTAAACTCCAATAATGACCAAAAACCAGAAACTCGTCCAAATGTAATTGGACAAAATAAATATTAGCAATATGTTTAACACATGAGAAATGCAGCGAATTGTAGATTGTCAAGCTTCAGTACTGCATTTCATGTGTACCAAAATTCTGTTTTGCACAGAAGACTGTACACTGCTTCTATAAATGAGGTTTGCTATTCAAGCATCGCAATAATGGAGAAATGATGCTGGAGGAAATGTATTGACGGCTCAAAATAGACATTTTACCTCCTGGACATGAAATCAGCTTTTGTTAGGGTGCCGTCCACAGATTCATCTTGACATGCACTGTCACATAGCAACAATAAATAATGAAGACATGTAGATTCTATTTGCATGGACTACATTTGGAAATCTAAAGTCAAATATTTAAAGATGAATAAAATGAAACTAAACAAACAGTTAATTTTCATTACAAATATACATTTCAAATAAAGATGTGAAAGAGCAAAAATGCAGTATGGTTTTGCAAGTTTATCTTTTCAAATGTCAAAAAAGATTTGCTGAGGCTCTTCCAGTGCTGAAAGGTTTTTTGTGGGTTTTGTAATGTTTTTCATGCTGTCCCATGTTAGGAAATTAGGGTCTCTGGCACCAATCTGCTGCCACAATCTAATTCCACTTTATTTCCTTCCCCGTGGCATTTTAATGCCAAACTCTTATTGGCACCAGGTGATATTGGCAGATAAGATCAAACCTTAGCTTTTTGGCCATGCACACCAGCAGTGGATTTTTACATCGGAAGAAGGACCCTTATGTTGAAAAGAAGCTATACCTATGGTGAAATATGGCAATGGATCATTTATGTTGTTGTCTTTTTTGCTTATACTGGTCCTGGGGCTCTTGTAAATGTCAGTGGAATCATGAACTCAAACAACTACAAAGACATTTTGGTCAAAAACCTGGTTCCCTCTGCCAGGAAAAAAAACTGGTCCCCTCTGCCAGGAAGCTGAAACTTCACCGCAAATGGATCTTTGAGCAAAACAATGATTGCAAGTATCCGTCAAAATCAAGCAAAGCAACTAAATGAACCCTGCTGGAACAAAACTGAGAACTATTTAAATGATGTAAAGTCGCTTATGAATGCAACAGTATGGTAATACAGAACGTATTAACATAATGTAATGTTTACATATCATGGGCCCTGGCAAAAGAGCCTGCTTGTGGAAGTTGGTAAGCTTAACAGGAATTTTGTTTATATCAAAATTACATTTCAATAAAACCTCTATACCACCTAATTTCTTAAAGTAATATCTGGGGAAGATATTCCAATTCATTTTAAATATATTTTTTGGAGGTAATGAAATCTGGAACATTTAGACCGCCCTGTTCTAGATCATTGCTAATGATAGCCTTCTTCAAATACTGGAGTTTATTCCTCCAAATAAAGTTATATAGAGTCTTATCAAGATCCTTGGTGATATTGGGAGGGATAAATAAAGCTTGAGAAACATACACAGTACTTGATTCAGATTCAGATAACAAAATGATCATTTAATGATAAATCTTGAAGTAACCAAGAATTCAATTTCTATTCGTTTTCTCTAAAATAGGGTTAAAGTTCAAAGAACTTATATCATTTTTATTATTGCAAATCTTAATACCTAAATATGCAAATGCAAATCAGTTCCTTTGATAGAAAATATCTCACATTTGTATATATTGGGCGTTAACACTTTTTACATAATGAATAGTGTAGCACAGTGGCAGGGGTGGCCACCGTGCCAGGTGGTGAGTGGATGGAAGACGAAACAAAAGAACTAAGTTTCGATAGGCCAACGGCCAATTTATTATCCTTATACAAAACATTACCAACAAAACAAGAAAATAAAGCAGTTCAATCAAACTAGTACTTCAAGGGAAACAGCAACCAAAAAACCGCACTTCTTCCTCCATGCCCCAAAACTCTCTCATTAGGCATGGCAGGCTGTGCTTTCATAATGGCCTAATGAAGGCAATGGTTCACAGCTGAGTTGATTGCTCATTAGCCTCAGGTGAGCCTGCCTGTAAGTGAGGCCACTGCTGTCCAAGGTCCTGTAGTCCTCTCCAGGCTGTGGGAGGGAACAGGAGCATCTGACAGCAGCCAAAAGGGAGGCACAACCCTCTCTACTCCTCCCTCCACCTCTCCCAGTGTCACAAATAGCGTATATGCTAATTTAACATAAATATTACAACCATTATACAGGCTATGCATAGGATTTAAAAAAATGTTTTTACATAAAAACTGTGCTCCACAGTATCAAAGGCTTTATAAAAATCAATTAGTAAAATGTAGGTTATCATCGCCTACCAATTGTTTGTAATCGATTAAATCAAGAAATAAACGGATATTATTTCCTATGTGTTTACCATGAACCGTGATTGAGATTCAACAATAATGTGGTGCAAGACTGTTCTTCTCCCCCTGTTCAAGCCATTTGAGACATTATAAAATCACCTTTAGCTTTCTCTTCATTATATGTGATCCAGCTCAACTGGTAAGTTGTTGCTTTTGATTTCTTGCTGTGCTAACTGTTCTCTATCACTGAATTCAATAGTACCCATAATAATATTTTCTTTTTTAATCTTTCTTATTCGGCTATTTCTTTACTTATTTTTAAAATTGCAGTATATCTTAATATCCCACTATGCACCATATGTGTCTAACATTGGCCTGTATCCAGTGGTAATCAATTCGTTTTTTTGGTGGGGGCTTTGTTCTTCATTTCTGTCAAGACTTTTATACTATGGGGGTGGCTTTATGGGCAGTTCTCATGTGGTTTTTCTGTCTCTCCTTTTTTAATTTTTTTTTACATCAGTTCTGTTTTGTGGGCTCTAGCCTTTTGTTTTTCCATGCACTGCACTCTGAAAGGTGTCTCTATTCGACTGGTTATACAATGGGTGGCTACTTATTTAGTTAATTTGGTATGACTTTACAGTCATATTGCCACATGCCAGAGGTGACACTCTCCCCCTTGTGAGCTGGAATGACAAAGGGCTTAATCATCCAGCTAAGGGGTATAGGGTACTTTCAGATCTCCACTGACATATGGGAGTCTGCATTACATAGGGTTCACTCCTCTTCTAATTGTACTTATTTTTTATAATGAGTTTGTGCATGTATTTTGTTTTGTTTGTTTACATTTTTGATATATACTCTTCTTTTTCTGTAGTTTATTGGGCACAGGTGATGGAAACTGACAATGGTTTTTGCTATGTCCCTAACAAATATATAAATAAATACATTTTCAATTATTCTGTTTCTCTCCTTCACTCACGCTCTGACTCTCAATGTTAATGTCAGTGCTAGTTTTTCATTCTGAATGCCAGTGTGGCTTGAATGGAGTGGCAGCTGTTTCATGAACTTTGGTACAATCACTCCAGTAAAAAAATTATAATTATAAGTATGTATGTCATTCTGGATAAGAGCATAAATAATAAAGGATTCCAATGCACTGCATCTGCTTGCTGTGACATTTATTGGGATATGTTGCGGGAATCCTTTTTGATTTGTATTTCTGTTTGATTTTCTCCTACACACCTGTCCTTACTCGGGTGTGCAAATAACCTTTTCTTTCAACTCTGGATAAGAGTGCCTGGTAATAAAATACATAATAATAAAACCATCTGTTGTGTTACTGTACGAGAAATACAAAAGGGAACATGACAATATTTGACCAGATAATGATTGAGGAAACAAATGCTTCACTCCTGCTTAAATTAAAAACCCAGAACGTTACATAACGGCAGCAATGTTTTCTCATTTTAGTACAGCTCTGCTCCTAACCCTGTTGCTGGGAAGTTCGATTACAGGCAACAAGAAAAAACGAAAAAGACAAAAATGATGTGATTTATATGACAAACGGAAGGGAAAGTCATTATTATAAATGATAGCGGAACGGAGAGTATGTGCGGCGCGTGCGTGTGAATCCTGATTGAGGCATTCATCAAGGGTGTGTCGATCGCTTTCCGACGACCGGTTCAAGCTTTTTCCAGCCCGTCCTGTACTCCCGCCACAGACGGCACGTCCCCAGGCCTGCTCCTGCATGCTGAGGAGACTAATGAAGCCACCATTTGCAGCTCCGCATGGCACAACCTCGACACGCCACCCTCTAAAAGATGCTTTTTATTGACAGATGATGCCAGAGGTTTTTCCAGAGGTCATCCAGGGAGAAAGTGATTTTACTTGCGCTGCATTTTAGTGGATTCTGGAAATAAATGTCACTTTGTTGCTTGTTACGTTCGGGCAAATTTCGAAAGGGAACTTCCCTTGATCAGAGCTAGCCATGCTCTGAGCGTGTGATCACTTACTGCAGCTGGAGTTGTTGACAAGTTTGCCTGTCTACGACCCCAACTGGCCACGCCCCCAGCTTGGACTGCTTTTTAAGGGCCTGCACTTCAGAGAGAGGGAGAGATGCTGTCTCCTGGAAGAAGCTTTCTTTTGTCTGCCGATTTTGGGATAATAAAATAATTATAAAATAAAAATAATAAAAATAATTTTGTGTATGACAGCCTTCTTTTTTATGAGCATTTTAGAGCAGCTTTCTTTTGTTTTATTTCTGTACTGTCCTTTTGAGCACCTTTGGTAGGTAGGGCAAGCACAGAGTAGGTTAGCTAGTTTCCTGGAAGAATTCACTCTTTTGTTTTGCCTCGGGAGGTAGGGTAGAATTATTTTCTTTTGAGATTAGGTTAGCTAGCTGTTTTGTTGTGTGATATTTTTGATACTTCTGTCTTGTAAGTATGTTTCTTTGTTTGTTCGTCTGGTAAAATAAATCCTGCATATTTGTATATCCATCTGACTGGTGGTATTTTGCTGTCATGTCCCATTTTGGTTCACCACATGGCTATTGGAGTGCGTGTGGTTTTTGCGGGTCGTAACAGGCTCAATAGCTTAATTTAGAACTAGAGAAAATTCCGCGGAAATTTTGAGGGTGCCTGCTAAGACTACACTAGGTGCTTACACCCTACGTCCAGCAGGGGCATTGTGACGTCATTCACTCTAGCTGTGAACATTCCGCTCCATTCATTTGAATGGGCCAAATTCCGCTCCATTCATTTGAATGGGCAAAAAAGAGTGCAACCGCTAAGAAAGGTCATAGCACACCGTTCCCGCACGTTTTGATGTATTTTTTGTGTGCTGGCAACGCTGCGAGACTAGTAGCGCGCCAAAGTTTTGTACGGAAGAATAAATTAATAAAGAATAAGTATGAGGAGTGCCTTTGCTTTTGCAAAGCAGGCACCCTAATAAAGATCTCTGTGCTCTAGATGGGTTAGTTGTGTGTCTTTTTACTGTATATACAGTAAATTATTGGCACCCTTGCATTTCATGTAGATGATGTTCAATATCTTCTGAAATAATTGTAAATGAAAAACTTTCGGTCTTCACACGTTTATCTGTTTGATTTACAACATCTCACAATCAATCAATAATAATAAAAATAAAAATATATATTTTATGGCTTAAAAATTGAAAAGTGGCCATGACACAATTATTGGCACCCTTTAAAACAATTTAAATACATTTGGAGGAAATAGAATCTCGTTTGCAGTGTAATTCAACTGCGGGTGCCCACATGGTAATAAATTAACCAATTATCCATTTTGAAGTGAGAAAACTGTCCATTCTGCTACCCCGTTCCTCTGTGACAATGGTGAAGAGAAAAGAGCTGTCTGAGGATGTCAGAAAAACTAGTATCACAAAAGGTGTAAAAGGCCCAATTAATCTTTGCCAAGACCCACCTAAGCAAGCCTAAATCCTTCTGGGAAAATGTTCTGTGGACCAATGAGTTCTTTGGCAATGTCGCTTTGTTTACAGATGATGAAATGAAGCTTTTAAAGAAAAGAACACCCTACCTACAGTCAAATATGGTGGAGTTTCCATAATGCTGTGGGCTGCTTTGCTGCCTCTGGTACTGGACGCCTTGAACATATTAAGGGCATCATGAAATCAGAGGATTACCAAGGCATTTTGGAACAAAATGTGCTAGCCAGTGTCAGAAAGCTGAGTGTCAATCAAAGGTCATGGGTCCTCCAGCAAGACAATGACCCAAAACGCATATCCAAAAGCACAGGAGTTGGGAGAAGGCACTCTTCAAATCCAGTTCTGCTTTAACTGGAGCAGTTTGAAAAAGAAGAGTGTGCCAAACTGCCAGTAGAGAGGTGTAGGAATCTCATTAATGGCTATAAGAAGCGCTTGATTGCAGTTATTTTCTCTAAATATTAAATCTAAGGTATCAATAATTTTGTCAATGCCATTTCTGTTTATTTTATGATTTAAATGGATATGTTAAGTTCTGAATCAAAAACAAAGTTTCTGTACTATTAACAGTGAAATAAAGAATTGTGGAGACCAAATACTTTTGTCAATTTCAACTTATTTTAGAGAACATTTTATGTTTTTTTAAAAACGTGCAAGGATGTCAATATTTTTGGCCACAACTATATATGAAAATCAGGTGGGCCAAACATTTTCACTTCCTTTCCGACATGTTGAGTGGGGGGAGGCATTAAATGAATGTCGTTCATGTAAACGTATTTGCAATCATTTTAAATATAAGTCCAAAGCACTATGTAGGCCGCATTTGGCCCACTGGCTGCCAATTAAATAGGCCTGCTGTATACGATTCATTATTATACCTATTACTGGTCAAAGGTGATTGTGCTCAATTGCATAGAGATTTCTTGCCACTGTTGTCAGAGTTACCCCCATTCTGCGGCACATGATTGGCTGATGGCATTGACCTGCTGTGAACTCTTCCCTGCACCCTCCTATGCTGCAGATGAGCTGGCAGGTGAAGTGCCTTTTTCACACCACTTCCTTCATATATACTGCATAAACCTCGGAGATACGAACATCAAAGTTACAGACTTAATGGTTAACTAAACATGTTTTGAACCCGTAAGTACCATAAGCAATTAACCCTCAAGACATCTTGCAGAGTAGCCTACGCATTTCTTGCGACCAACAGAAGCCAGTTTGACAACATCCAAAGTCTGGCATTGGGCACAGGCACATGATCAAAAGTTTAAGATATTCATCTTTAAACGTCTGTAGGAAAACAGCAAAATCCGTGTCTACGAAGACACGGAAAGACATAAACAAGACAAAACAAAATAACCAACGATCAGGAACAAACAAAACGTATCCAAAATCTCGGAATAAACTAAACGCTGGGAATCTAAACCACAATAAGCACACAAACAAGTTCTCGAGAGGCAAGAAACATTAATCACAATAGGTATTATCAAGCTAAGCTAGATAATGTCCAAGCGCCGAAACAGAATGCCAGCTGGTTAAATATCCTCCCGTTAATTATTCGCAGCAGTCCGCAATGATTCTGATTTTTTTCGTATAGCGTCACAAGACGCGGAATTCATATATTTTCACGAGTATTTGAAAATATGGTAAATCAAATAAATATCAGCATACACCGTCTGTTGCTGGCAGCTCGCAACCGTAAACACAGACAAGATCCGATATAATGTTGGGACATTGTTTACGCTGCAATTTCACACACGGAATTCATATATTGAATACGAGTATTTGATAACATGGCAAATCAAATATAGTTACTTACTCTTCGTCAGTTATTGTCTTCGTCGCTTTCCATCGATGCTCTCAAACACTGCAGCGCAGAAAATCTTTCCATCTTGAATAAAATTGTATGTCTGTATAAAATCTTGCTTCAAATTGTCGGGACAGTTTGTGTTGTTTACGCCGGCGTTTCACACACATGGCCCCACGCCCCTCCCCACACCTCCCGAAACTCGCACCTAGTTACCATGTCAATAGAAGGGGACGTTACTAAAAGGTAAAAACAGAGTAAAAAACAAGGTTTACTTTTGGTCTAATTAACCTAATTTAAAAAATCCCATTTGATTTGCCAGTGCTCAAATCGGAAAGTCGCGATTCTAAGGTTTCTGTCAATGTTTTTAAGCTTAATGTTGTTATCAACAACAACAGATTTCCAGGTCATGAAAAAAACTCACACACCAAGTACCTTTATTGATTTTCAGAATCTAGCCTACACTCCTGTATTTAAGTTCTGAACCTTGTCCAAACAAACAATGTCCATTCCCAATGTGTTCATAACTCAGAGGTTCTACTGTACATTCTTCTAGGTCGAAAATGAGATGAAATTAGATAAATGTAGGGTCACTGATGTAACAGTGGTTCTCTGAGTTAAGCAGCAGGTTTGTATGCGCACATTGACACCGATACGCTTCAATGGCACTCGCTCCAAAGAATAGGGGACAGGTGGTATCCAGTTAATAAAACACATCAATGCTACATATTCAGTGATTAACTTTGTAAACTTTGTATACTGCAACCTAACCTAACCTAACTATACCTAACCTTTATACGACACTGCATACCTCTGTCTCTGACTCCAGGCCAGGCATAGTTGGACCAGGCCCTGGGTCCTGCTCTTTCTGAATAGGGCCTGGAAGCTGACAATGTTCTATCTGGACAATGGTTGGCTGAAACAGATGGTACAGCAAATGAAGGTCCAAAATGAAATGAAAGCCCGCAGACCAGCCCCACCAGGAGGTCCACGTCTTCTTTTCCTTCACGTTTGGCGAATGGCTGGTCTTAAAACACCTCACCTCAATTAACCTCCAGACCTTCAGCTGACAGGCAACATCCCAAGTAACAAGCTTTTTTTTTTGTACCACTATAAACTGTAAAGAAGCAGACTGTTTTAGACCTGTGAGAGAGACTGTATTTTAATGCCTTGGCAGCAGAGGTCCCCCATTATGAATTATGGAACTGACAGGGGAATCTCTCTTAGAGGGGATTATTGTTCTGAGGTACATCAATTATTAATGATAATTATCAATATTAAATATTGTTAAATGCTTGAAAAGGACAAACACATTTAGTGACACATGCTGTCAGCCCAAACCATGTAAGCCTTGTTGTGACCATGTTTGCACGGGGCATGACAGGTCTATGTGTAAAATTAACATACTTTTTGGAGGGGTGCACTCTGGCAGCCGCAATGAAATCACAATCAATCTGGCAAGGGCCATTGGCTTGGTATGTCCAACAAAACAATTTCCAGTGAGTTTGTTTTCAAATACTTTCTTTTTTGCCCTGAAATCCAGGCCCTAAAATTGATTTCAAAGACTTAAGAGATATATCAGAAAATAAATATGAGATAAACTGCTGGTAATGTTTCAGAGAATGAGCTAAGTAGCTGAAGAAGTCTGAGACTGATCAATATTTCACACAACTTAACAGAGAGCAGATATTTGTTTTATGGATATCAAAGAAACACATGTCCCTGTAAAGTGACCTGAGGGACAAGGCCACTCCAGCTACGGACATTCTGGGGGCGGTAAGATTAATGATCTGTCGGCCCCGGTAAACCCAAGTTATCCCACAGGGCAGAATCGGGTCCCAGCTCAATTTCATTGCATGGCGGAGTCAGACCCAGCTGTTGTCTGGCCACCTTCTCGAAGAAGCCAGACCTCGTTCATCTCCGGACCTTCAGCTGACAGGAAACATCCCAAGTGACAAGCTTCTTTGTACAATTTGTGTGCCGCTATAAACTATAGTGTTTTGGATTTGTGAGAGAGACTGTATTTTAATGCCTCGGTAGCAAAGGTGCCCCATTCTTTTCCAAGAAGACTGCAATCCAGCATGTTTTAGCAGCCCTCCATAAATAAGTGATACGGCAGGACAGTACAAAAGACAAACATCAGTGGCAGAAGGGGCAGATCATTCATCAAAAAAGAGCCAATAATCAATTAAGAATAACCAAAGAGGAAGAAAACAACACCAACAAGATCAGAGTCCAAACACATGACTGATGATCAACACTTTCTCACTCAAACTTTGTCCTAACCATTGATTCAATTCTGTATACACTCACACACTATAAGAAGGAGACCCACAGACCACCAGGCAAACTTCTGCAGGCAAGGTCTATGGGGCCCCATATAGTGCTGGTACAGCTCATGAATAAAGATTCTGAACCTGTGCTGGCCTAGAAGTGTTGTGTCCTTCCTTGTGTCTGGAATCCTGGGCAATTTCAACTACATAAGTATTTCACAGCTCTGAGTCTCAGTTAACTGAGGTTCAGTTAAGGTGACTGTTCAGATGCATTTACTGAGCCCAGTTTTTCACAGGTTTTCTGATTGGATTTCACCATTTGTATTGGATTAAATCTTTAAATCAGTTCTTTCAAAACTGATAAAAGGCAATCAAGGTCATTCTGATCCAGTTTCCATCTTGGTAATCCAATCCAACCTTTTAATCATGATTACATGTAGCAGTCGTGGATGTACGGAACTATGTAATTGTAACGACAGTGCCCTCCAGAATTATTGGCACCCGTGGTAAAGATCAGCAGAAAAGGCTATGAAAAATGTCTTTGTTGTTCGTTAGCTTGATCTTACACTCAAAATATGAGAGAAATCGAACGTTTAATTGAAGTGAAATTATTCAACGAAAAAAAAATCCATATCAAAAAATTAACTTTTTTCTCAAAAACACGTCACAATTATTGGCAACCATTTCTCTCTTTACCCCCTTCTGACACCCCGAGGTGGCGACACGGATCTCTGCGTGCCTGACAGACATCTCAGACTGGATGTCTGCGCACCAACTGAAACTCAACTTCAACAAGACAGAACTGCTCTTCCTCCCAGGGAAGGCGTGCCCACTCCTAGACTTCTCCATCACCATCGACAACTCCACTGGAGTTTCTCAACAACACTGGTATCCCCAACTCCAACTGCTAAGAACCTGGGTGTGACACTGGATGACCAGTTGTCATTTTCTCCAAAAATCATGATGGTGACTCGCTGTTGTAGATTCATGCTCTACGACATCAGGAGAGTTTCCTCACAAGGGAAGCGGCGCAGGTACTGGTCCAGGCCCTCATCATCTCACGGCTGGACTATTGCAAATCCCTCCTGGCTGGAGCTCCCTCATGTGCCATCAGACCCCTGCAACTCATCCAGAATGCTGCAGCCTGTCTGGTATTTAACGTCCCCAAGTTTTCCCACACCACCCCACTATTCTGCACCCCTCACTGGCTACCTGTAACCACTCACATCAGATTTAAGACACTGGTGCTGACCTACTGGGCACTGAATGGAACAGCCCCTCCCTACTTCTTGGCCATGGTCAAACCCTACACCCCAGCCCAACCACTGCACTCTGCTGGATATGTGAGGCATAGGCATGGGGGAGATGGAGGGGGGTCATATCCACCTCAATATTGAAAACAGTCATATCTGTCTCCCCCAATAATTTGTAGATATAAAACATTATTTTTCATTATGTCCTCCCCCAATATTTAATACGTGGTTATGCCCTTGATTTACAGTATGTTGTGGGCTTCCTTGAGGTGATTAAGCGTAGCATTGCTATTCCCCCCATGGTCCAGATTTACTCTGGGCTGTGCCAGCACACATGTTAGTGCGTGTACCCTCCTGTGTGACACTGGGAGAGGTGGAGGGAGGAGTAGAGAGGCCTGCGCCTTCCTTTTGGCTGCTGTCAGGCACTCCTGTTCCCTCCCACAGCCTGGAGAGGATTACAGGGCCTTGGACAGCAGCAGCCTCACTTACAGGCAGGCTCACCTGAGGCTAATGAGCAATCAACTCAGCTGTGAGCCATTGCTTTTATTAGGCCATTATAAAAGCACAGCCTGCCATGCCTGATGAGAGAGAGTTTTGGGGCATGGAGGAAGAAGTGTCGTTTTTTGGTTGCCGTTTCCCCTCGAATTTCTGATTCTGATTCTGATTCTGAAGTACTAGTTTGATTGAACTGCTTTATTATCGTGTTTTGTTAGTAATTTTTTGTATAAGGATAATAAATTGGCCGTTGGCCTATCGAAACATTGTTCTTTTGTTTGGTCTTCCATCCACTCACCACCTGGCACGGTGGCCACCCCTGCCACCGTGCTACACTATTCATTATGTAAAAAGTGTTAACGCCCAATATATACAAATGTGAGATATTTTCTATCAAAGGAACTGATTTGCATGAATTGTAATGTATTCCAATGAGGAATCAACTCAGCTGTGAGCCATTGCCTTCATTCAGCCATTATAAAAGCATAGCCTGCCGTGCCTCATTGGGGAATTGGAGGAATTAAAGTAAAAAGAAAATTAACTAGCCTATTAGAACTCTATTTTGGGTTTGTCTTTCATCCACTCACCACCTGGCAGGGTGGCCCCCACTGCCACCTTGCTACACCTCCCAAAATCACTGGGACGGTGCAGTAATTATATCAGACTACTGTTGTGATTGGACATTTGAAATTTGGGCAGAAAGGTGAGCAATAAAATATCATAATTAGCCTTATATCTATGTCTTGTAATCTATATGAAATAATCATGCAAGTATTCAGTGGAATCAAGTATCAAACTAAAACATTTAATTTTCCATTCAAATGAAAAGAAAAAGCATCATTAACATTAGGATTCTTTATGTAAGGATCTTGAGTATTTGCGTGTGAAAATTAGCATTAATTTATTGTGAATGTATGTACAATTGTACCAGTATATCAATCCTGATTTATGCTTTATAAATACTGTTACATGTCAGAGGAAATTCTCTACCAATTCTCACCATACTCAGTCAACCACTCTTCTTTCATTATTTCCCTCTACATCTATTTTGAAATGATTGGTCTGAAGCTGATATGCACAATTTCCCCCCCTGGGGTACACCTGTCATTTTCACTCTCAGTGGATTCCAATCAAATGTTCCGAAAGGCCAAACCACTAGAACCTGCCGCTAACAATATCACATTTGAGTGTCCAGGGTATGCAGCAAAATCTATTAATGCCGGTGGTAAATGCTAACCTAGTTTGTTTCAGTCATACACAATAATAATAATAATAATAATCATCATCTTTATTTATATAGCACCTATCATACATTGAAGATAAGTAAAATAATGATTTAAAACAGAAAATTAATACAATAACCGTCCAAATTGCATCTGCACATTCATGGGAAACTCTTAACGGCTGGCAGTGTAGTGTAATGGTTAGGGAGCTGGGCTTGTAACTTAGAGGTTGCAGGTTCAATCGCCAGGTGGGGCACTGCTGCTGTACCCTTGAGCAAGGTACTTAACCCAAATTGCTTCAGTAAAATATCCAGCTGTATAAATGGATTGTATGTAAAGAAATGTAAACTGTGTAAGTCGCTCTGGATAAGAGCGTCTGCTAAAAAAAAAATAGATTTTGAAAAAATCTGCAGAATTTCAGCCAGTCCCTGAGATGGTATGGTTATGATTAATCAAGAACATGGAGGACGTTGTTATTTTACCGATAGCAGGCTTTTAGGAATGGCCAGAAAGAAGATCACTAACCCTTGCACTGGTCCTCAAGGTATGTAAATGAGCTTTATTGAGGAGCGAGAGCAGTTTCACAGGGCTCGAGCCCTTGAAAGAGCGCTTCAAAAGGCACACGAGAATTCACGTCACCGTTTGAAACAAAAACCATGTCAGTGGCTTTTCATTATCTTAATTTTCCCGGTTTTCTGCGCTGGAAGCAGGTGTGCTTATTGTCTCTAACTACTCCCCCCCCTCCCCCATGCCATGTCACCTTTAATTAATCCCCCACTTGGCTCCTATTAAAAGCCCCCAGGACCATCAACTGTCAATCATCAGGTCACTTTCCCAGTATCGCTCCAGCATTCCACGCTGCCAGATTAGCATATGCTAATTTAAAGGACATGCACGTTGCTCACCAGCAATCAAACTTGCTTCTTAAACCTATCCCCTGTCATACCCACATTGTCTTGAAGCTGGAAACAGCACACAGCTGGACGGATGACATGAGTCCATTACATTTACATTTACATTTCCGGCAGTTAGCAGACGCTCTTATCCAGAGCAACTTACAAAAAGTGCATTTTTGGCAGCTGCACATCGTACCTATAACACAGGGAAAGAAAACTTGAGTTTTTTTTTTAATGACATTTTTAAACAAGTAAACAGTGGTAATGGCAGTAATTCATGTAGAGAATCAGGATACTGGGGTCTAAAGAGGTGGATTTTTTGTCTCTTGTGGAAGATAGCCAGTGATTCCATTGTCCTGAACGAGTGCGGAAGATCATTCCACCACTGGGGTGTCAGGATAGAGCAAAAATGCAAGGAACAGCTGCCGGGCATCTGAAGGGAGGGAACAGTCAGTTTGCCAGAGGAGGAAGAGCGGAGGGGTCTAGCTGGGGTGTAGGGTGTTGATGAATGTCTGGAGGTAGGAGGGAGCAGCTTCTCTTGCAGCCTGATATGCCAGCACCAGTGATTTAAATTTGATTCATGCTACTATAGGGAGCCAGTGAAGTGTGGTGAGTAGTGGAGTGACATGCGTGAACTTGGGTTGCTTGAAAACCAGGCATGTGGCGGCTTTCTGCACTAGTTGCAGTGGCTTGATGGCACAGGCCAGCAAGCCAGCCAGCAAGGTATTGCAGTAGTCCAGACCTGAGATTACCAAAGCATGGACCAGAAGTTGTGTGGTCTCTTGGGTGAGGAACGGGCGAATTGTCCGGAAGTTATGGAGGGAGAATCGGCAGGTCCGGGTGATCGCTGTAATGTGCCCCGAGAAGCACAGCTGGTGATCCAGGTCACACCGAGGTTCCTGGTAGACCTGGACAGAGACACTATGGAGCCTCCCATGGTGATTGAAGCATCAACCATTGGGGAGCCCTTCTCTATTAGGAAGACCAGCCCGGTCTTCCCCAGGTTGAGCTTCAAGTAGTGGGTTGACATCCAAGAAGAGATGTCTGCCAGGCATGCAGAGATATGCGCCGGAACCTGGGTTTAAGAAGAAGGAGAGAAGGAGAGAAAGAGTATCATCAGCATAACAGTGATATGAAAAACCATGAGCAGAGATAACAGAAGAAAGTGACTTTGCATACAAGGAGAACAGGAGGGGGCCTAGCACCAAGCCCTGCGGGACACCGGTTGAGAGGGTGTGGGGAGAGGAGAGGGATCCTCTCCAAGCCATGCCAGTGCAGATCATGAGATTCCCATCTCAGCGAGAGATGAGAGCAGGATCTGGTGGTCCATGGTGTCAATTGCAGCCGATATGTCAAGCAGGAGGAGGATGGAGCTGAGTGATTTAGACTTTGCTGAGTGGAGAGCTTAGATGACTGCAAGCAGAGCAGTTTCAGTAGAGTGACTTGCCTTGAAGCCTGATTGGTTGGGATCAAGCAGATCATTCTGTAGGGGAATTGGTAAGACAGCTGATTATTTGCAGCCCCTTCTACAGTCTTTGATAGGAATGTGAGGAGAGAGGTGGGGAGAGACAGATTGGAAGTTGAAATGTCAGCAGGAAATGTCAGCAGAGAGGGTTTTTTGAGGAGGGGGATGACATGGGCTCTTTTGAGAGCAGACGGGACAGTACCAGAGGAAAGGGAGGAGTTGATTATATGGGAGACAAATGGGAGGATGTCCATAGAGATGGACTGGAAGAGAGGGGAGGGAATGAGATCGAGAGGGCAGGTGGTAGGACAGTGGGAGTGAATAAGTTATAAGTGTCAGGGTCAGAGAGGGGTGAGAAGGAGGACAGGGAGGTGTGTGGTTTGGGTTGTGAGATGGGTGAGGGAGGGATAGCTGCATGAAGGGTTAGGGAGAAGGAGTTGTGAATGTCATTGACCTCCAAAAGAAGGATGCAAAGTCAGAGAGGAAAATGTAGAGAAGAGTTTGCATGGGTTAGATGGGGAGGATTGAATTTTAGAGAAGAAAAATTGTGGTGCGGAGATTGTGATGGATAGAGACAATGGGAGCTTGGGTTAGAGTTTGGGTACAGAGGGGAAGGGGAGGGGAAAAGACAGAAAGCAATGGTCAGACACATGAAGTGGAGATACCATAAGGTTAGGCGAGGTACAGTTTCTGGTGAAGACAAGGTCCAGTTGGTTGCCAGCCTTCTGGGTGGGTGGGGACTTTGCATAGTGAAGTCAAAGGACTGGAGGAGGGAGAGAGCCGGAGGACTGAGGCGTGTCCAGCTGTAGGTTGAAGTCACCGAGGAGTAGGATGGGAGTGCCATCTTCAGGGAAGGAGCTGAGTAGGGCATCCACCTCATCTAGGAAGCTCCCCAGTGGACCTGTTGGATAATACAGAACAATAATGTGCAGTTTACATGGGACAGCATGAAATTCAAAGGAGGAGGGTGAGAAATGAGGAAGAGGAACAATACCAAATCTCCACAGGGGGGAGATAAGTATACCTGTCCCTCCACCTCTACCTGTGGGCCATGGAGTGTGAGAGAAGGTGTAGGCCGTGTGGAGAGCGCAACAGGGGCGGCCATGTGCTGAGGAGTGATCCACATCTCAGTGAGTGCCAGGAACTGCAGAGAGAGTAGGGAGGCCTGGGCTGAGATTAAGTCAACCTTCCAGACTGCAGACTGGCAGTTCCATAGCCCACCTGCTGCCATGAAGTCTACACCGGTGGACATAGGTGGGCGAATCAAATTAGAGAGGTTGTGGTGGTGAGTTGCAACCCTCCTTTTAGGGAGTCTAGGTGTTGGAGCCAAAATAGCTTTATGTTTATTATTTGTGAAAAACGTCCTATTTTTTAGTTGTAGTTTGGCCTATCTGAAAAATGAACAATATAAGCTTTTTATAACCATTGTTAGTGGGTCCCGCCCAACTTCTAAGGACACATGATGGACTTTTAAGGAAGTGTTTTTTTGGGGGGGTTTTGATGGGTGAGTTGAGTCCTGACAGGTGTGGGGGCGACACAGTTTTTCAACCACATGCACAAGGCGGCACAGGCCGCGATTTTCTTTTAGTTTTTTGATACAGACAGTATAGGCTACAATACAATACAATGACTTGAATACAATGACTGTGACATTTGACATTTGAGAGCTCTTTCATTCATTGGATTATGGATTTCGGATTACGGATGATGAACAGAAGCAACAAGCAGGTGCGTTGAAATTGCACCCACTCATATCAGGACGGTGGCTAATTGACTTTTGCATGATAGCCAGCACACTAGGAGAGGAGACATGGACAGGGATAGGAAGATTGCATTTTCTACTGAACAAGATGAAAGAATAAATGAATATTATAATCAATAAATGAGTAGGCTTAGGCTAAGCTATCTGCTCTCTCTCTCGCTCTGCTCTTTGTGAAAATAATATGCACTGTGGTGTTTGGTACTGTACAATTTCTAGAGTTTTATGTCAAAGGGCAGGCAAAATGTTCAAATAATATGCTGTTCTCTGCGTACCCAGTTCATAGCTGGGTTATGAATATCATAGAAATCACCCACAGACTGGAGGGATGATTGGGATTGGTCCTGCACCTAGTGCTCTTTTTATTGGTCCTCAATATTTGAAGTTCTAACTGAACTTGCACACACTGTAATTGAACCCACCCGTCTCATTGCTCTATTTGGTGTTGCATCAGAAAGCACTGTCCTATCCAAAGTTCAAAGTGACTGTTTGACATTAATTACACTCCTTGCAAGTCTGCTACTTTTAAATTATAAGCTTAAATTTAATTATGCTACTTCACCGCCTACTCTTGTCCATTGGATATTTGCTATAATGCATTTTCTCAATTTAGAGAAAATCTAATTTGCTCTACAACATCTGGGATCCATTTCTTTCATATATTATTTACTTACCTCTTTGATTTACTTTACCTCTCTTCTCCAATACATCTACTTTCCTAGGAACAGTATTTAGAGGACACAATTAAGAGGAAGCTTAGCGATTGCTTGCCAATGGATTATTCAATTAATTGGCATGCTTATTAAATAAGGAAAATAAATTCAAACAAGTTGAGACTAATCTTCGGTTTAAAGGTAAATATTTCAACCTCCTCTACTCTAGGCTCACCAGATGCCACTAATATATACACATTTCTGTATGTGTTTGTGTGCACGTGTATACACGGATATACATTTTGTACATTTCCTGTGAATACGGCTTTGTGGAAACTCCTGATATAGCCTGTAGCTCTAAATTAACTGATACCGACTGGATAACTGAGTCTGCAAACAATTTTTCGAACTGTAGTTCTATTATGTTTATTGTGTATTCTGTACGTTAATTAATATTGTTTAACTGTATGTGGCCCTGTAATTGTTTAATGTTCTGTATGTTAATGAAAACAAACAAATATACCGTTAATAAGGCATTAATTATGCACACATAAGACGCACAATCAGAAAATGGCTTAACTGAAGGGGCGTGCCTGCATCTCGTTGCTCCACTGCTATGATGCTTCTGCAGTCTGTTTGCAGACCTCTCTGCAATGGGTACAAATCAGCTGCTCCACTTCAACGCTGCTGTAATAGTTAAGTGTAATTAAGGTCTGTAATAGTTAAGTGTAGTTTGCCCTTTGCACGTTAGGTATAAATCCACTTTTAGACTTGACATATATAATGAGGGCATCAGGTTTTAAGTGCAGGTCAGTTGATTTTAAATGCCAACCTAATGCATTTGCATTCTAATTGCAGAGAAACTATGCCAATTTTATTATTTTTATTTCTAATTTTTTCCCCATTTTTCTCCCAATTTGGTTGCCAATTATACCCTCTATTTATCTCAATTCACCCTCCCCCACGAGTCCGCCGCCCGTCCTCCGGGTCGAGACACTGTTTTCGGGCCGATTTTATCCGCCTCTTCTGAGACGGAATTCTACCACGGATGCCTTTTTCCTGCTCCTCGATGGACTCGACTCGCCGGCTCACCCTCCCCCCTCCCCTGGAGACAGACAGCCAAACGCCGCCTCCGATCGGGGCTGACGACCAGGGCCAGTCTGGTAGAGAACTATGCTATTTTTAATAGCAGTGCAGGAAGGCGCTCATTATTATGAGAGAAATTTTTGGTGGAACAGAACCATTACCACCACTGTTAGGGGTTGTAAATATCTTCTTCTCATCTTCAGCCGCATTTATTATGAGATAGCATGCATTTACACCCTGGACAGGTGCCAATCCAAGGGCAGAACCATTACCACCACTGTTACGGGCAATTTAGTTGTAAATGTCTTTATATAAGATTAATTCCATAGCATTCCCCAATTTATTTGCACCAGCCTGGGTTGTAAATATATGATTAAAAGTTCCCCAATTTATTTAAGTTGAAAGTGCCCTATTTTTGGGTCGTTTTTTTTACAGATTTGTCAAATAAGTTTTCTTTTTCCTGATTGGAAAACATCTTAATCAAAGCCCTCTTTAAAATGAACCTTGGTTTTGTGACAACATCAATCTCAGGGAGTGTTTGGTTTGACTCTCCAAGCATTTATATGGGCATTGACTAGTTGTGGGCGTGTCAACTATACTGTAAGATAGTGACCTTGCAGGGAACACACATGGTGCTACCTGTATTTAAGATGAAACATTCTACCAAAAACAATGGTTGCTGTTTCCATCATGGTTAAAAGAGAAACATCTATCTATGTTTATTTATTTGGAAAAATCTTTATTAGCAAAAGTCAAAGATTTCTTATGAGCAATTCTGCATCTGGTGACAGGAGAATTATCTAGTTACACTATGATTTCATCTCTCTGGAAATGGCTAATGAATACGCCCACTTTAAAATCACCTAACATATCTGGAGCAGAGTGGGCCCTCCATAGTGCCTGTGATACCTCCTGGACTCTCTCTCATTCAGGTGGTTTTTCCTTTTCAAAATCCTACTGACAGGGGCGGTAGATAGCGTAGCGGTCTAACACACCTGTATCTTGGCTGGTCCGATACGAGCATGCATTGCTCAGGGATGCGGTTCAAAACCCGTCTCTGCCAGACCGGCCCTGGCCGTTAGCCCCAATCAGGGGCAGAATTTGGCTGTCTGCCCCAGTGGGAGGGGGGAGGGTGAGCCGGCTCAAGTTTGCCGTAAAGCACGTAAGGGTGTCTCCAGAATGTGGGTGGGCAAATTCAGTCTCGAAGGAAGCAGAGTTCAATGCCCTCTGACAATTAGCTTGCCTTGTAGAGATGAGCAGCGAACTCGTGTGGGAAGGGCAAATCAAAATAAATAGAGGGTATAATTGGCCACTAAATTGGGAGAAAAATCTGAAAAATGTTGAAATAAATTTTTGAAAATAAAAAGAAAAATATCTTCTATTAATAAAAATGGTCTTAATTGCCTATAGGTTCAAGCCCAGGCTGCCCCAACTCGGTTATTGGTTGTCCAACCCATATTTAAATGATTGAATATGCTTGCTAAACTTTCTGCTAAATAAACTGTGATACAGAATGCAATGTTTCCTGGTCTTATTTCCTAAATGTTGTCAGTGTCAAAACACAACTCAACGTAAATCACAACTAAATTATTATTAATTATTTCTTGCCTATTTCCATTGGAATGCCATTTGAAACAGATTCCTGGATAACTGCCCATGGTCAGTATTAATTATAACATGTAATGATTGAGTGGATACATCAGGTAACCAGTGAATAAACGTGAATGAAAAACTGTTACTAATAATAACAATATAACTTTGATTTATCATTCATGCCGCATGGACACTTATCCCGAGCGACGTACACAGTTGACATTTCTTTACATACAATCCATTTATACAGCTGGACATTTACTCAAGCAATTCAGATTAAGTGCCTTGCTCAAGGGTACAATGGCAGTGTCCCACCTGGGAATTGAACCTGCAACTTTTGCATTACAAGCCCAGTTCCCCAACTATTATACCACACTGCCACACTTGACCCTGCACACAGTCAGCAGGTTGTTAAAAATAACCAGATTTGGGGCTTTATTGTGTGTGGCTGTGTGAAATTGTATCTGAATTGTGTGTGTTTACAGGTCAGAGGGTACAGAACTTACTGTTTGTAAGGACTGAGGGTCTGTTACTATGGTAATGTTTGTGGGGAACCCTGAAAAGGGCCAAACTCTTAGTGCTGTATTGGTACTGTATGTGGTATGCCTGTAACTTGGCGGATAGCATACCCGCCATCCCAAATACAGAGCAAGATTGTTTTCTTATGTTTTTGCGTATGGAAAGGGACGTGGGTAAGTTATACTATTTGGGTTTTTTTATGGAAAAATGTGCCTGTGTGCTAGGGACAGAAAATAAAATGATCTTTTGGCTGTTTTGCAGTTTCCATGGCAGCTGTCACAGCCACCAGGGATGCCTAGTAGTTGTGCAGATGGTCGCAGCAGTGCGGTGATGTGATTGGAGGATGAGAGGTGAGCTGGTGGTTTATGTTTGATCGGTGCATCAACATTGCCTTTCCTCTTTGCATTAAGAGTAAAACTGCACCCTGTAGCCATAAGTCAAAGGACTGGTGTGCAATGGACATCCATGGAATTCATACAGATTTTTATCACTGCAAACATACCTTTTCAAAGTACTATTTTTAAAATCTTTCATTTAAAATTCCCAAAACAGGCTGTAGTCTCCCCAACTGATGGAGATGTTGCAGTCATGGGATGTACATACAAATATGACTGGGCCTTCCAAAAGTGGTTAAACTCAACTTCACCACAAAATTCTAAACTCCACACACATTTTCACATATTTATATAAAAATGATAAATGAAGTAAGGATCAGCTAAATGTTTTGTTGTACAAAAGGCTGTAAGTTGCACTGGATAAGAGCATCTGCTAAATGACTGAAATGTAATGTAATGTGAAATTAAACTGATCTGTGCCTCACTGGAAGCAACAGGTCAGTCGATGATTGAAAGTAACATGCAGACATCCAGCCCTTGAGGCTTGTAATATTTGCAAATATATACTCAAATGCATTTCATTCTGTTGAATGACAGGGGGCTTCTAACCACACATGTCTTTGTGCTTCATTGCTCATCTATATATAGGCCCACTGTAATACTTCACAATGTGAGACACATTAAACCGCCAGAAAGGGCAATCATAGCAGAATAGTGGTTTCACACCCAACGAATGCTGTCCAATTCATTGCAATTTTCCACAGTAATTATTCCCCACAGATGGCTAACCTGGTTATTTCATTTTTTTATTTCAGATTTTTCCCTCCCTTTTTCCCCCAATTTAGTAGCCAATTGTACCCTCTTTCTATGTCAACTATCCCCCCCTCGTACTACGAGCTTGCCACCACAGCTCTGGGACTGGCAGTGACAAAGGCGACGAGCTTATGCTGGCTTCCCTCCCCCCTACCTTCCCTCCCCCCTACCTTCCCCATCCCCTGGGGTGGACAGCTAATCGCCACCCCTGAACAGGACTCCCGGCCCGAGCCACCCAGGGCCCCTGGTTATTTAATCTTCTGCTACTCCATGTTGTGTATGCACAGTAACAAGCAAGGTGCTTAGTCAACCAGGTCTGGAGCTTCTTCACAAGGACAGAGCCCCCCTCTCCTAGACCATAACCATCCTCTGTGTCGAGACTCTGAGACCCTACCCCCCAACCACTGATATTAATTAGGCAGCTCTGTACAGGAAAAATTGAACAAATAGCAGGCTTTGGGCAACAAGACGCAGACAACCCAGTTAACTGAATTCCTACCTCCCTGGCCGAAGCTACCACCAATTATGCTGTCAATTCTGGAAATCCTAAATGCAGTTCCTGGTGTGCTTCAATCCAGGAATGTATCCACACTAAGTTTTTCCCTTTTGTTGTTCCATTTTGTTGAGAGGAATATCTTGTCTTGATTTTTGGTCGGAACTGGTCTGCCAACTTCCATGGGGGTACATAGGGATACTAGACAGAAGAGGTTTTGAACTATATGATAGACCATATCGTGGACACTATTACTGATTTCTCTAAACAAACAAAAGGTTTGGAATGTCTTACATTTCTCCATTAGAAATCTGCAAGTCATGTTTTTCCTATTGACTATAATGGGAACAAAATTGTTCTGCGCGCCTACCAGAAGACGGCAGATGTCCATGTTTGCTTCACTCAATTTCTCATAATGTTGCCCCTTGGTTATAATTCATTGCACAGTCTTCAGGGTTAAAAAGTGGCTCTGATTATGTCAATAAGACCTGAGTTTAAACAAAGGCCAGAGACCCGTGGAACTCCAGTTGGGTGCAACTGAACCAAGTTAACTGAGCCTCAGCGCTCTCCGATAATTATTTACAGAGGCCTGCTAACTCCTGCTAGACTGTGGCCTTCTTGAATTGGGTACCTCTACTACTGGGGCATTTAAATGTGTCATCTCTCATAGAACTTACAAGCTGCGTTCTTGCTCATTCTAAATAATAAGCATCTGTGTCTACAGTCTACATTGACATAGCAAGGGCAGCTTTGGGAGGTTGTCCTAAACTACATCAGAATTGTCTGAATAAATATGCCAGATAAAATGCTGTAGATTTTAATTGCCCCAATTGCCTCTGTTTGAATATTACATCCTGTGATGGATTGGCGACCTGTCCAGGGTGTATTCCTGCCTCTCGCCCGGAACGCATGCTGGGATAGGCTCCAGCCCCCCCCCGCGACCCTGACCAGGAATAAGCGGCTTAGATAATGGATGGATGGATGGATGAATATTACATTCGAGAGCATCGTAAGTGAACCTACCAGTGTCTATCTTTCATAATCCAATGGTTTCAGTTCAATTCTATTTTATTTGTATAGTGCTTTTAACAGAGCACTGTCACAGAGACGCTTTACAGAAAACAGAATATATGAAAACACGAATACCAGGTCTGAGCCCACAAAAAGACAGAAAGTGAGGCAAAAAAGATCTCAGGAGGAACCAGTCTTTGAGGGGGAGCCTGGCTATCAGTAGCGGTAGATAGGCTAAATGGGGTGGCGGTACTTAAGCCGAGTTTCTTCAGTAAATATCCAGCTGTATAAATGGATTGTATGCAAAGAAATGTAAACTGTGTCTGGACAAGAGCATCTGATAGATGCCTAAATGTAATGTAATGCTGTCCTTAGAAGGTGAGAGGAAGGTCTAAGGCAGGAAGAAAATAAATGATGTTGAAGGTGAGAGTAAGTAGTAAGTACCCTAGCAGCTGCCGTAGAACCCCAGAAGCTGGAGACTTCTAAAGGAAGAGTTAGTGCAGCCTGATAATAAAGCATTACAGTAATATAGTCTGAAGGTTATAAAATCATGAGTAATTATTTCAGCATCATGCTGGGATAATACCTTCCTTAATTGTAATATATTCCCAAGGTGAAAGAAGTACATTCTTGTGATATTATTAATGTGAGTCTGAAATGAAAGATCTGAGTCAACAATCACAACAAGGTTTTAAAGAACTACATTGGGTATGACAGTGAACCCATGTTTAAGGACAAATTTGAGAATTGATTTCTCAGAAATGTAGAACCTACTACCAAAGAAAACACTTGAGTAAATGAAGGGTTCTGGTGGCTCTGTCTTGGTGTGGGCTAAATTTTCCTGGCATGGTTTAGGTCCACTCAACCCCTTAGTGGGCACATTAAATGGTAATAAAGACACTCTGAGCCATTATGGTGAAGCATTTCTATCCTGATGGGAGTGGTCTCTTCCAGGATGACAATGCCTCCATTTACAGGGCACTAGTGGTCACTGAAAGGTTTGATGAGCATCAAAACTATGTAAACCATATGCCATGACCGTCTCAGTCACCAGATCTTAACCCAGTTGAACACTTATGGGAGATTCTGGAGCGGCGCTGGAGACATTGTTTTCCTCCACCATCAGCAAAACACCAAATGATGGAATTTCTCATGGAAGAATGGTGTTTCCTTTATTTTGACAGTTACCTGTAGAACTTATACTGTAGAAATAGTAAAACTGACATAAATAGTTTACTTTTTTTGTCCGTTTATCCACTTGGATACTTACTGAAGCAGTCCAAATGATTTTATGTTTTAACATTTATTGATTTTATATAATGGGTCCTACTCACCTGTCTCAAAAGGGTGCATCAAAAGACGGCATTTTCAGTTCCTCCAACTGAAAAAAAAATACTGTTGCAGACCCTGAACGCTTTTTGTGTACCAGGAAAAGTATGGTGGTCAAAATATACAGGTATGGCTTTCAACTACGCAAATATGAGGCTTCAGTTAAAATGTAGGTATGATACAGAACTCCTTGTATTAAAACCAAAACCGAGGGACAAGCAGTTGACCAATCGCAGAGCCCGTGTCACCCCTCATGTTAGGTGAGAGGCAATCAGATGCCTCCATTAGATAAAGATCAGAGTTGTTCTCCCGCTGTGTGTCCCTTTAGGAAAGTAATGAAACGGTGACATTTTGACAGCGCTGTTCTGTCACAGTGTCTGAACTGAGTGTCTGGCATGGCAGAGAATAGCTGGTTGCTATGGAAGTGCTTTCAGTCTGTCCGCGGTAGCACACACACTGACATAACTGCCATTCCAAGAAAGAGCGGGGGAAAGGGTAGGAGGGAGAAACAGAGGGGAAAGAGGGGCAGAGAGGAGAGATGTTATATTTTTGATGCTTCATACTCAATGAAGTGAAAGTGTTATTGTTGTTTAACATAACAATTTACTTTTACCTGTAAATTTAGTTTATATGACAAAGACATTTATTCTGAGAACTGCTTTATCCAGCTGGACAAACATTCTATCAGTGAATTCCTGGGTTGGTAGAGGGCTTAGGCTTGGTTATAGTCAGCTAAAATCCCCTTTTTCACATCCTGTGAATGTATAGTTTTTTAGTCACTGGTCTGTGCAGATTGACTGGTAAAAAATATACTTCACACTCTAGCGCCATCTAGTGAAAATTACTCAGAGCTGCCTATCAGTTAACTGAGTGTCATGTACAGGTAACTGCCAAAATAAAGTGTCTTACTAAGGTGTTGCATCACCATGAGCCACCAGAACAGCTTAAAAATTCCTAAAGTGTATGGGATTCTATTGGAGAGATTCAAGACCATTATTCCATGAGAAATTCCATAATTTGGTGTTTTGTTAATGGTGGTGGAAAACGCTCTCTCAGGTGCCGCTCCACAAACTCCCATAAGTGTTTTACTGGGTTGAGATCTGGTGGCTGAGAGGCCATGGCATATGGTTAACATTGTTTTCATGCTCATCAAACCATTCAGTGACCACCCTTTGGATGGGGACATTGTTATCCTAGAAGAGACCACTCCCATTAGGATAAAAATGCTTCACCATAGGATGATGGTGATCACTCAGAATGGATTTATATTTATTGCCATTTACCTTGCCCTCTAAGGGGTTGAGTGGACCTAAACCATGCCAGGAAAATACATCCCACACCATTACAGAGCCAACAGAAACCCTTCATTGACTAAAGTGTTTCCTTTACTTTGGCAGTTACCTGTATGTGTGTCTACGGCTGTTTAAGCATGCCCCCAGTCAGTAGGTTTGGTGTGGGTGGGGCTTTAGTGAATATTTGACAAATTAGTGATTATCATCATTATCACCCACAAGAACGTAAAAAGGTGGGGTTAAGTGTGGCGTCAGCACCTTCGATCCCTAGTCTGTGAAAAAGGAGCCAGTGGCCTGGGTTTTTGACACGAGCCGATTAGCGTGACCAAGCCTCACTTTTCGACCTGGCCTGGCCTCATCGTGGAATTTTGGTTAATGAAACCCAAAAGGCTACATCTGGAACCGAGCTCTGAGGGCTCTCAGTTGTAGACACTGCCCCCTGCTGTTCAAGCTCCATGTAACCAGTAGATCTCCAGACAGACGATATGAAAGGTATTACCTCCTTCTTCTTCATCCGACTCCTCCGCTTCTCCTCCTCTTCTTGAACTACCAAAGATTTGGTAGCTCACAAAGAGGTTGAGTTCAGTTAGCAGAACAAGAAGTCATAGGCGGAAATGAGTTAAAGGTCAATTCTGCAGGATATCAGGAAATATCTTTTTACACAGAGAGCTGTCAATGCGTGGAACAGCTTTTCTGGTCATGTAGTGCTAGCAGAGACACTTGAAGTCAAGGCTGGATGCAGTGCTGAATATTCTCTAGACTAGGAAACGATGAGCCGAATGGCCTGTTAACCCAGTACTTAATCTAACTGAGACCTCCTTTCTTGGGTGGTGACACTAACAACTGTTCTGGAGAACGCAATTGTCGCTGTACAATCAATCTGCAATATATTAGTGTCGGGACATGGACACTAACACCTACCCTGGAGAGCGACCTAACTAAGGTCTACTTAGGGGTTCTAACTAAGGGGTTCGTGGATCTGGAAAAGCTGCATACAAACGCGCATTCCGCCCAAGTCTACCAACCATCGTTATGGGTAACGTGAGATCACTTAATAACAAGATTGATGAACTTGGTGCGCTTATTAAGACGCAAAAGGACTATCGTGAGAATCCTGGCTTGGCAGTGACGTCACCGAGGAATACACATCCTTGACCGGTTTTTCCAGTATACGGGCAGACAGAAGCGAAACGAATGGCAAACGGCGGGGTGGGGGTTTAATTCTTCTGGTGAATGAAAGCTACTGCCCCCTGAACAACATCACGGTCAGAGAGAGAATCTGCATTAATTAATTTATTAGGTTGACTATACTTTTATTGTCTCTGTTTTAAACCTTAGAATTGAGTATGATTGTTATGTGTATTTTCTTGATTTTTATTTTTATTATTCTTTTTTTAACTTTTGTCTTATGCCTATGTATGTATGTATGCATGTATTTATATGTGTATATGTATATATATATGCGTGTATATATGTATATGTGTGTATATATATATGTATATATATTTTTATGCCTTACTTTCCCTGTAAAGCACTTTGAGCTACTGTTTGTATGAAAGGTGCTATACAAATAAAGCTATTATTATTATTATTATTACTTGTCTGGGTAGGGAGACTATGCAAATATCTTGGAAATGGCCCAACTATCATTAATAACACTGAGATCCACAACAGTATCGAAACTAATGACTAACTCAGAACATTCGAAACTATCGAAAACCAAATAAATTACCTAATTGCCATCAATAATACTATGACCAGCCTGGGTACTGAAACTAACGACTAATCCGGAGCGGTCAAGTCTGGTTTATTGAAACGATCTAAATACCCAGTGAGCAACTGAAACTCACAACGCCCTGAGCAACTGCACTTCAGGTCAGTGAAATTATTGGACACCCCTAAGCCTAAGTGTATGTGAGGCCAGTAGTGGCTGGGCCTCACTGAAGGGCTCACTCTGGTCAGCATGTGTGTGAGCCCGGCGCTTGATCGAGCTGCAATAGAAAGAATAGATTAACGCACAACAGCAATGGGTGGTAATGGGATTAGCACAATAAAGCAGAAAGGACGATAGGCTTGTGATAATAAAATCCTGTAAGAATATAACAACCATGTACAATGTTCGGCGCCGTCATGAAAGGAATATGAATACATTCCGAAGAGCTCTGTGGATTATGGTATCAGGAGGCCTGTTAAACAGATCTGTCTCATTGGGCTTCCCCTTAAATACCATCCAATCAGACCCTCCCCTCACATTCCACACTACATTCCAAGTGCCATGTATGGCATTACAAAGCAGTCCTGTAAACCTCCTACTACTCCATCACCATACAACTTTCTACAGGGACAGGGTAGATTGGTACTGCCCAGGGTACCGGGGACAGGGTACCCGCATGTTGCATGTTTCATCAATTTCAGTATATTTTGTTCCAATGGGTACCTTGGGATTCTGGCACACTGCTTGGCCTGGCCTCACACTCATCCTGAAGGATGCCCTGACATAGAGGCACCACATGGGGGCACTGTCGTCCAGTGTATAATGTGGGCCATTGTCTCTGACCTATTACAGTATTCACTTCCTACTTGACCAGATGATAGTCTAGGCCAGGTGGGTGGTGGTCGTTTTACCTACAGGCAGAAGGTGGTGACCCAAGTCCTGAGACTGCTCCAGGAAAGATAAAAGTAACTGACATTCCAACCAGATGTGCCCAGGAGTGCAAATCTCTCCACAGTCCAAACAAGACACTGATGTCCCCCTTACATTTACTACATTAATTCATTTCTTATAAATTGTTACATTTTTATCCTGCTAAAAGCATAATGAACACTCAAAGGAGAGAAGCAAGTGAGAGTAGCTAGTGAGAGTAGGAGCATAGAGCATGCGCTCCATAAACAAAGGATGGAAAACAAGGATACTTCATGCAACCATTCATAAAAGGGAATGTGTAATGTGTTTTGATTGGCCAGTGCACGGTCACACCTTCAACTCGTTACAAACTGAAACACTGTCTTGATACATGGTGCCTGTGTTAGTGTCCTTAAAATAACAAAATTGATTTGGACATGCCTGCTTTTGATCTTCCATGTTGCTTGTCCTAGCAAAATAGAGCTCTTTGTTTTGTTTTGTGGATCTCTATCTGTGGCCCTTGGATGTTTTCTTCACCTCCCAAACTGTCTGCACTGTGCGTGGGGGCAAGATGCACTTGCGCCCTCTACAAGGCAGGTTTACCACCATTCCAGTGGAAAGGAAATCTTTAGTTTTATTTATTTGTATGCAACCATCTACTGACTTGTGAAGGTCAACAACCCTGTTGTTTCCTCTGAGAGGTATTTGCCTTTCTCCATGGTGATGGATGATAAATTAATTTTACATGTGTTACCTCATGTAAAATCGGTGCTGGGACCTCTGCTCTTCCTTATTTACATAAATGATCTTGATATGGACGTTAGTAGCAAAATAGTTAAATTTGCAGATGATACTAAACTTGGGGGTTTGGCAAACAGTTTGGAATTGACTAAAGTAATCCCAGATGATTTCAACAAAATCCAAAAATGGGTAGATACATGGCAGATGACATTCAATATTGCTAAATGTAAAGTT
Organism: Aldrovandia affinis; assembly: GCA_029706075.1. NCBI lineage: Eukaryota > Metazoa > Chordata > Actinopteri > Notacanthiformes > Halosauridae > Aldrovandia > Aldrovandia affinis. Next base: position 1,724,652 of record JAINUG010000087.1, read on the forward strand.
ATGCATGTTGGAAATAAAAACATTAGACAGGAGTATTTTATTGGAGGAGAAAAGTTAGTAGGTGTTCAATTTGAAAAAGACTTAGGAATTGTAGTTGATCAAAGCCTATCTGCATCAAAGCAGTGTGCTACAGCAGTGGAAAAAGCCATGAGGATTCTGGGATACATAGCAAAAAGTATTGAGTATAAATCAAAGGAAGTTATATTAATGTTATATAATGCCTTTGTCAGACGTCACTTAGAATACTGTGTGCAGTTCTGGGCACCGCACTACAAGAAATATATAGAAGCTCTTGAAATAGTCCAAAGAAGGGCAACTAAACTGATACCTGGTATGAAAGGTAAAAGTTATGATGATAGACTTAAGGCACTCAATCTATTTAAGCTTAGCAAACTGAGACTTAGGGGGGATTTGATTGAGGTTTTTTAATTCCTAAAAGGGATTAACAAAGTGAAATACCAAAGATTTTTAAAGATAAGTGGGGTCAGCAGAACAAGAGGCCACAGGTGGAAATTAGTTAAAGGCAAATTCCACACAAATATTAGGAAGTTTTTATTTACACAGAGAGTTGTCAATGCCTTGCCAGGTCGGGTAGTAGAGGCAGAAACACTTAAAGTCCAGGCTAGATATAGTACTAGATACTCTTTAGATTAGGACATGACGAGCCTAGATGGGCCGAACAGCCCGTTCTCATCATTATGTATTCTTATCTTCTTATGTTCTTATTTTTATACCCCAGTGAAACATGAAGCCATGGGAGGCCACAATACAGTTCCCTAAGTACCCCGCCCTGAATCCCAATAAAGGAACCCAAATGACACCCTTTTGCAAAACCTTTTTTTAAATGTATGTATTCATGTATTATGTTTTCTGTAATATATATTCGTAAATTGTTTTTTTGTAATTTTTTTATTAACAAATTATATACAAACCTCTATAAAATGTTCATTTATAAATAAAAATATTATATTTTTCAATCAACTTTGAAAGGTGTTTCACCACACTGACCTTGATTGTTTCAAATCCCCTGAATGGTGGCAACTACATTAGGGTTAGGGTTCATTCGTTTTAGGGTGAGTTCAAAATACTTTTTCACAGTATTATTTATTTATTATTTGCTATTCGTATTCTTCGACAGTATAGACTAATATGTTCGAATTCGCTGTTAAAGAGTTAGCCTGTACCAAATACGTAAATACATGTACAAACAATGAAGTCATTACATGCTTCGTGCACACGGAAGGGTAATCACCTCATGGATTTTTAGGCTCCGATTTTTTGTAATTAAAATGCAAGAAAATGTTCTACTCTGGGAAACATCGAATCTATCAATTCTAGCTTTAAGAGACTCTCGGTAGAAAACCATTCTGGCAAAAAACAGAATACATCAGAATATGCTTGAAAATGCAACATGTGTACGTGAAATCAATATTGTTGACCGTTCCGCGTAATTTTGGTCATAGGCTACATTAAATCAGATACATCAGATGTCTACAGATACGGAAAACAAACTTTCCTTTGTTGTGGTCTTTTCAGTTTATGGACAAATGTGCCGCGTCTCTGGTAGAAACACTTCCTACATTGGAAAAAGGGTTAGGTCATTGTAAAATGATCTCAAAAGGTGAGGTCTGACCTGTTTAAACCACACCCTCTCTCTCTCACACACACACACACACACACACACACTCACACACTCTCTCTCTCTCACACACTGTATGTGCACTGAACAAAGGGGGAAAGGAGCGAACTTCTTTTAGCCACTCTGCTGAAAAGCGCTTTCGACAGCGGTGAATTGACCACGTTTTGAGGAACTTTCGTTTCAGACGGATGAAAGCTTCATGAGCCGTTTCCGCTCACGGTGCTCATATTGTTGGATGATCGTCTGAACAGATACGGAGTTAAAAGGTGCAAGTGTGAAACGTTGGAACATGGCATCGGTAGAAGCGAATTTTATCAAATCGGTTTTACCGGCGAAAGATTTTTTTATGGGGGAAGCAGAAACAAGTTTGGCGGTGCCACTGGAGAAACAGATAGCCATGTCGCAGAGCCACACGAATGACAGAAGTTCCAGAGTCCAGCAACAAGTGCAGCTTACCCTCGCGCGGAAGGGAAAGAGGACAACCTCAAATGGTATGATATCGTACGCCAAAATCCCTACACAGTCGTCGTAGCAGCCCTGCATTTCACACGCGTCAGTTCAAAGTAGGCTCTGCGTAGATCTGCGATCATTTCGCCACCTGGTTGAGCTGACAATGGGCATCTATTATTAAATGGACGCATCCATTTGATACACATTTATTAAATTTTCACGGCATCTATTCTAAACTGGTGCCCATGAGTTAGCAAGTACATAACACTGAGGAAGGCTACACATGCTGTTCGCCGAATACATGGATTCATAACCATTGATCGCTGTTCAATATGTCAAACGACAGTATGGAATCAGTTAATGACAGGTGAATCATGCATTTTTCCCACGGTAGCAGTAGCCTATAATAATAGGGTACGTCGACACGTATTGCAATATGTGTGTGATATCATTCTAAATGTAGCATAATAAAGCAAACACTAACAGTTTGGAACTTAGACTGCCTGGTTGAGCATGCACAGTATGACTGTCAGGATGCATTAACAGTAACGAATAGAAGGTAATAATAACTGAGCCCCGGAACTGAGTCTTGTAACCGTCTATCAAAGTGGAGCCTCCTGTTTACAAGCAACTTCGATTCCAAATGATGTATCTTGTGAGACATGTATCACCCCTTTGTAAATGAAGACTGCGCAGTCACCTGAAACGTTCCGCCGCTTTCCCAGGCCCGTCACTTGTGCCGCTTTTCAAGGGAAGATGTGGTTTCATATTTCTGTTCACGATCAGTGGCTTATGCACAGGTGTAGCCACCTAGAAAGTCATGGTTTTGTTGTGTGTGGGGGGAATAGTTAGGACATGTTTTGGAATGTATGGTCAGGAGACTACCAAACATGAGTATGCTACACTAGCTTACTATGTAGCTCATTCATAAATAAGCAATATATCACGACATAGCCTACCTTTGCGTGACAGCGCGAGTTATTGGCTCTGTTTCTGAGGACAACTTTATTCATGCCTAGAATTCCTATTTATTTTACCTGAGATTAAGTGTTAAGTATCAGGTAGTTACAGATAAATATACAGAGATGGCGTTGTGTTTGAAGTATATTTATAATATCAAAATCTTGGATTGCACATGACTACTTTATTTTAATCATCGATTTGGGATTTGTGCCCTGCGATGGACTGGCGACCTGTCCAGGGTGTATTCCTGCCTCTTGCCCCAATGCATTCTGGGATAGGCTCCAGCCCCCCCGCGACCCTAATCAGGAATAAGCGGCTGAAGATGAGATGAGATTTGGAATTTGTTAAATGATTCCTAAGAACAAGCTTCATGTTTGAGAAAACCCCTCAGGGCTATTTACAATGTATCAGGAAATGAAGAAGGTTCTTATTGGACACGGCCTTGACTGAATGACAACCATTTTAGCTACAGGTAGCTGCTAAACTTTTTTTCAAGGCCAGAGAGATTAACTTAACTCACTTTGTAACAAGATTCAGGCCTCACACTGCAGATTATGAAAATGCTCTAAACAAAGCTGTGATCCTGTATTCCTTGGAACTGTCATCGTGGCGATCAGTTCATTTTACACTTTACAATTTTGCTCACTGATCTTATTTGACTCCCCAAAAACATCTCCAAATTAAACTAAACCCTAGTTCTGACTATTCTCTCTGTCCTCAAGGGGAATTTAGCACTTGTTTTTACATATGGGTTGAGAGTGCCTCAAATGAGTACTTTGGGAAAATGGTATCAAGTAGTCTTTCTGTTAGTCTTTTTTTTAAAAGGGATTAGCTACTCCCCTTATATATTGCTTAACGATTATTCTTTTTTGGGCTTGTTCTTATTACAAAATGTTTGTGGTTAGCTGGTCTCACTGCAGTGCAAACAATTGGTGGTGAGCCATTGCAAGCTTCCGCACATTATGGTACAGCAAGAATGGATTTGATCTTTTATTGATGTAGCTTACCTAGGTAGCTCTAGGTAAGCTACATCAACAAACGCATGCAGCCTGACACACCTGTGTCCAGGATGCATGCTCTAAAGACACAAAATATCAGTTATTGGAATATAGCTGTAGACAAAATAAGCTCATTCTTTTAGTAAAAGGTTTGGCCAGGGGGAGGAGGGCTTCATGGGGTAGGGAGGAAGAGGGTAAATATATTTTAATTCATTCATTTATTTATTATATTTGTATTATTTATATAATTATTTGGGAAGAAAACTTAAAAGAAAGTTTGTAAAAGAAAACTTAAATAAAAATGATAAAAAAGTAAGAGGGGAAACACCAGGTTCAGAGTTTACAGAATTGACATAATTGACATTTTTCAAATCCTATCCATGCTACAGGTTTCAAAACATTCTTGGTTCATATTTACATGCAAAACAATCACATCCATTCCAAACAAGGGAAGGAAATGGACAGAAATGTCATTATTGTTTTGTACATATGGTTTTACTGTATGTGATTAAAAAACGTCTCCATTGGCCATTGTTAACAATACAGTTTCCATGATACTCATTTTAGTTATCATAAATCAAAACTGAGAAAACATAAATATTCACTTAACCCTGTTCCTCAACAATATTTTACAATTCTCAGCTTACCATAGCTGAACGCTCTAACTGCAGTCCCACCAGTTAACAAAAAGTAACGTTAAGTCCTCTTTTTGCGTTAAAATGCACAAACTGTAAGAGTCTTCCCATGCACATATGTTAGCCTAATAGTGTAAAACAGGTGCCATTATAATTTGCACATGGATGTAATCTGAATGAATGAACATACTTTTATTGAATTAAAAAATGTATAAATAACACATTAATTTGACAGGGTAAAAACTTGAAGTTACCGAAAAACTGCAATGCTATAACCCTGATGGGCTAAAAATAAATTACAGTTCTTTCGGCCAGCTCACAAATTTCTCGTAGTAATAAGGATTTTTGTGGTTTCAGGTAGCCTCCACTGCCCCAGAAATCAGCAGTTAGCAGGCAACACATCTACACCTGGTTCTGCAAGTGGATTCCTATACAATGCAAAGGTAAGGACCCCTAAGATAGCACAATGAATCATCCTGTATTCAAACCTGCAGGCTATTCACTAAGCCACTGTAACCACTACTCCAAGGTACAATATTAGCTTAGCAGATGCCCTTATCAACCTCGACCTCCCTAGGGTACACTTTTTTAACGTAATATAAATTAAAGCTGGATATATACTTCAACAGTTCAGATTAAGTATCTTGCTCAAAGAAAGAACCCCCCACATAAAAATGTAATCTGCAAACTCCCTGTTGGCAGCCAAGCTCCTGAACCACTACACCAACTTGCTGCCATGCATGGTGTCCTTTTCCGATTTTTGTCAATGTGGTCAAGCCAAGCACTGCCCCTTTAAAAAGTGTTTTGGCCTAATAGAGTGGGAAACCAGCAATCCTCCTAGCAAAGGATTGCTCCGCCAGGTTTGCTGAGGTAGTGTTATATTTCAAGTGAGGACGAAAGAACCACAGAGCTGTTGATTCCCTTGGGGTGTTTTCACATTGTGTTTCAACGGTGACCGAATCAAAATCTAAATTAAAATTATGTAAGCATGCCTGGGAGGACAAATACTAGAACCCATCCCCCAAAATGGAGGAAGAACAAAGTAAACAAAGATCACCCATAGAAAAGACAGGAGGAGAGAAGTGCAGCGTGTGTATAAATATGTAAATATTTTTCAAATATAGATTTTATATATAGCTGTATAATGTGTCCAGGGATGTAGTAGGCCATAAATGCACATACAATTTGTTTACAAACCGTTTTTCATGGCGTCATAGCATTTGTTTTTACTTCACTAACATTGACCAATGCTGGTTATTTTATTCTGTAGTTCAATTACAAGTTATGCTTGTTGATGACAAAAGTTATAGTACTGTGCAGTGAAACAGTAAGTTTACTAGCATCATTTTTTTAGGAATGATAAATTCTAGTGCACAACCCACATTGCAATGCTGCATCTGAGCTAGGCTAAATGTATCGGTTACATGTTTATTTTGACTTCAGTTGTTTTAAGACTGAATGTTATGCTTATGCTGCTACATTGCCAATGTATTCTAAACGTATGTCTAAAAAGGCTGCTGCTGCCAAATGAACTTTTGAAACACAAATGAACCATTTCACTCACATCAGTTTGTGATCTACTTTACAAGCGGTTCCTTGCCAGTTCAAATTAGTTTCACACTTCCCTTGTTTGGTGTGACTTGGTGTGTCTTTTGAGATTTTAAACTGGGGAATGGCCTCAGTTTTTCTTTGGTGCATTTGAAGACATGTCATATGTCATTTAAGCAGCCAAAGTTTCTCATTGGCAGAATTAACCTTTCTTTTAGCTACCATATTGAAGGGCTCTTGTTTCACGTGATCTTGCTTACCTAAACATTTGATCTGAGGCCTCAAGATAAATGGTGCGCAAGGAGATACAGATGTACAGATTGTTTTTAAAGCCCTTTATTACATCATTTGTTATGTTGAAAAGAAAAGGGGGAAAATAAACAATTACGTTGATTTAATAGATTCTGCATTGTAGGAATGCTTCATGTTTCATTATTACGTGGAGAACATTTCAACGTGAGCAATTCCATCCTGTGTTTTTTTCACCGCTACATTCAGGTTATTTCCACATCCAATATGCTTATAAGTGGGTTCCATTGTAATTGTAATAATAGTGTGGCGTGACAGATAACACAAAGTGGCCCTTTAACCCTTGCTCTTCTGTCACTGGAGTCACGAACAAGAGATGGGCTTTGGCAAGATGGGACATTTTTACACATCCATTATAAAACCATTGTTTTAAAGCTCCATGGGCCAAATGAAAGGGAAAGGTATCTTTATATGTTCTGGCCAGGCTCTTGCAGTTGTTCAGTGTAGGGTCATTTAATCGGAGCTGCTATGTCTGAGCCCCTCTGCCCTCCTTTCAGTCTGAAAACATTACTCATTGTCAGGAATGCAAGGCTGTATAGCACACAGGCAACAGTTGGCACCAGACTTGTCCGATGTGGTGCCTGTCTCGAGATTGTCCCTGCAGTTTCTCCTGAGTCCTTCAGCTTTTGCGGAAGCAATCCAATGCAAAATGACTCCCGTCCCTTACAAAAAGCATGTGTAAAAATATATGAGGAGTGTACGCAACTATATGTCAATATCCTCCTGAGACCCAGGAAAAAAGTGTTTTTAATTTTGATTTTTTTAAAGTAAATTAAGTGTTGGGGTGGTAAAAAACACATTGCAAAGGTTGTTTTTTTTAAACGTAACTTTATAAAATGTTTACAACATGTGCACTGTAGTGTAAAATAGGACTTCATTAATGTCGATTGTGCCTCTGTCATAGAGCTGTCTACTAAAAAAATGGAAATTATGATATGATTATGATATGATAACCTAAGTACAAAGTTGGCAAGGCAACACCCCCCCACATGTGATATCATCTTAAAGCTACAGTTGTCCTCTCTAAGGAACATCAGGAATCAAGAGAGTGACATGAATTGCCGGGTCTCAGGAGGATATGCAGGTACCTGCCCAAATAGAGGCAACATGAGTAAATTAAGGGCTCTGCCAGCTCTTAGGGTGTGGGGTGTATTTTCCTGGCATGGTTTACATCCACCCAACCCCTTAGAGGGCAAGGTAAATGGCAATAAATACAAAGCCATTCTGAGTGATCACCGTAATCCTATGCTGAAGCATTTCTATCCTAATGGGAGTGGTCTCTTCCAGGATGACACTGCCCCTATTCACAGGGCATGAATGGTCACTGAATGGTTTGATAAGCATGAAAATGATGTAAACTATATGCAATGGCTGTCTCAGTCACCAGATCTCAACCAAATTGAACACTTATGGGATTCTGGAGCAGCGCTTAAGGCAGCATTTTCCACCACCATCGACAAAACACCAAGTGAAGGAATTTCTCTTGCAAGAATGGTGTTCCATCCCAATAGAATTCCAGACACTTTTAGAATCTATGCCAGGGTGCATTGAAGCTGTTCTGGCAGCTTGTGGTGGGCCAACACCCTATTAAGACACTTTATATGGGTGTTTCCTTTATTTTGGCAGTTATCTGTATGCTCCAGGATGTACCCAAAATGCATTGGCTGAGTTATAAAGGTACATGGTTAAAAATGATATTCATCTAGAAATCTGGAATGTACAAAATGTCATTTCACAAACAGTATTTGACTGCATGTGTACAACAGTACAATTGCTACTTTAAGTCCCTGCACATTCAATTATTAATTGTCATGAATTAGTGAGGTCAAAAATATACAAAGAGAGCAAACTTTAAATTGTGAGTCTAAATGAGGCACAATATGTTCACTGACTCTGGATACCCCCCTGACTACCCGCACTAGCTCTGTCATACCTACATTCTGCACATATCCATGTACAATATTGTAATATAGCCTTGTATAATTCTGTATAATTTTGCTGTACTTACCTATACTATATTTATATATTTATATATTTATACTCACCTGTACCCTTATGCCATATGTACATACCTGCATATACTTACCTGTACATAACTGCACTAGTCTGTATATAAATTATAGCAAGTATACTTTTCACTACCTTTATAGTAATAATTCAATACTGTGCCTGTTAGCATTATAACTACTGCTATAGTACTGTATTGTAGCACTTACTGACATGTTTGCACTCTGGTTAGATACTAAACTTATTTTTGCTGTACAATTGTCGTGGAAATTCTACTATTCAAAGGAAGAGAGACTGTTTTCAATTATCAAATCAAGTCTTTATTACTGCTTAAACAGGGAAGCAGTCTAACACTCTCGCATGAAGAATGTCAGAGTATCTCCAACCAGATCAAAGAAATACAACAGTATATATCTTTTACATTCTAGGTGACCATCGCCCTCTGGAGTTTCACCCATTGGCCATGGTTGAAACTCCTCCTTTATTGATGGGTCCAAACACATGTTTTACCCTCCCAACATGCATACATTAGTACAAGGCAACTCTCACTTATGACCCAGTAAGAACTTTCCATCCGTCTTATTATGATTTATACAGCACAATAATAAACTCATTCCCAAAGAACCAACCTTGACGTTTCCGGCTCTCCAACCCAAACATCTTAATGTTTCTCATTCCAGCACATGAGTTGTCTCCCACTTCTAGCAACACTCGCTTATCTCTTCCTGAATGGAACACCGTATCCAGACAATGTCTGACCCGTGAGTGGAAGCATAAACAACTCATTCAGCAAGCTGGAAACGTACTGTCGGAAGGCCTAATAAAATTTTCCCCTCACACTCCTCCCTTTTGTTACTAATGTAACAATCTAAGGAAAAAAATTAATCAGGCCACTGGAATGGGCAGCTACCTTAAAAATTATTCAAACATATATATCTGAAAAAGAAAAAAAAAAATAATGGTAATAATAAAAATAACCAACTCAGCATGGGAGGATTTACTCCATCTCAATTTCACCCATCTCCCGCAACACCTCATTTTCCTCCCATGACTCAACCACCATTATCTGCGCTGCTGCTTTTCCGGCACAGGCTTGGCATGCTACCTTGAAGCACGTCAGCAGCAGTGATATGAATATAATTATGGCTAATCCATACACAACATATTTAATAATCAGTGCTCCCCATGGTCCGGTGACACCTCTCATCCATTCCATCAGATCCCACCCGTGTGTATCATGCAAGTCCTTGATGGCCCGCTTGGTGTCTTCCTTAAGCTCCTGGATGGTGTGGGATGCATCAGAAACATAGGTGCAACACTCACTTCCCACAATACGACATACTCCCCCTTGTTGAGCTAACATTAAATCAAGGGCCATTCGATTTTGCATAGTCATCTTCCGGACTTCACCTAGTTCTTTACTTAAAGCTTCGATTGCTAGCAAAGAGTGATTCATGTGGCTTTCCACTACATTTGTTAGTGCCTTCAGCTCGGCCTGCGTGTTATATACCCCGTAAGCGGGTATCACCACTCCAACTATACGTTGCCACATCGACACCTCACGTTTGCTTCTATGTAAAGCTTGCATCTCTATCTCTGTTGCCTGTCTAATTAAAGGGACCACATGTGCTAAGTAGCATCGGCCCCACCATCTCCTTGGTATGGTGGTATATGCATGCTGGCCACACACTATGAAAGCCCCCACTGGCAACGGAAATAGGCCTTGTATGGTAACATTAGCAATCTGCCCAATACAACTGCTGTTTCCATCAATTGCCCCTTGATTTCACCTCCAGCATCTATGTCAAAGCAAAAACTCACTCTAGGTAAAAGAACAACAGAAATGACTCGGGATTCCTCATTGTTAGGCCGCAATTCAAGGGCTTTTGGTCCCTGTCTGGGGAGTAAACAGTTATGGACATGACATTGTAAATGGAGTACGCTCATTGTCACTGCCCAGGGTTTATACGCTATTATCCCAGAACATCTTAAAACATCTGAGTGGGGATCAATAATCTCCGATTCTGAATGGGAGTAATCAATAGAGGAGGTATTAATACGTCTAAAAGAGGCCTGAATTTTATACGAGGTCCCTCCTCGTCCTTCCATCTGATAGTATGTCACGCGATGCAGGATTACCTCGTTGTTCCCATTCTCTCTCTCCTGCCTATTTACTTCAGATGCAAACATTTCTAACACCTTCTCACGCTCCTTCCCTTCACCATGTCGAGAATGTGGGGCGTCCCAGCAATCAGGGTCATTCTTGAAAAATCTGGTAAGGTTACCCCAATTATATAAATGCCAATCACCAAAATTAAAAGGAATAGGAACCATCATAGGGGAATGGGTGCCGTGTGGCATGTGTTGACAAATCCAACAATTACTGTAATTCATTTCTACAGCAAACTGAATCATCATCTCTACCGCCTGATTCTCAGGGGAAACCGGCGGTTGTAAAGCCTCACCCCCCTGTAAAGTCACACACATAGCCATTGCCATCATTGAAACAGTCACCCCTACTTCAGAAGAAACATATCCCAACAGAAAACATTGAAAAGGTACAGGCATTAACTTCCACCTAACCCCCTGATTGTAGATGTTTGTCCAGTCTGTTGCAAAGTCATTGAATTTACGACGACATTTCGTGTGCGGTGTGGAGCATCCTTTATCCAAATCCCACTGTTGGACTGAGATGACGTCATTCAAGCTGTTATGTGCAGTCTGCTGTGGAATCATGGCTTTCCCTGGCCCTGCTTTCGGGTCCCCGAAAGCAAGCATAAGGCTACACACCACAATGGTCAATGTTAGTGCGATAATAGTCATTATTATGCATGGAAACCAGGGGCCGATCCTGTGGCTTAAGCAGACGCAGGTACTGCATCCTCTGGAACTCGTCTGCAGTGGGAAGCGTGTATCCAGGTATCTCTGTCCGCAACCTTCACAGCCGTGGGGGTCGTCAGTAGCACCTGGTACGGTCCCAGCCACCGGGGTTGATGCCAATGCTTCCGTCTGAGGTCCTTCACCACCACCCAATCTCCTGGCTGCAGCGTGTGGAGGAATCCTCCCTTCGTCTCAGGAAGTGCTGCTTTCACCTTTGAAAAATAGATCTCAGAACATTGTTTAACGCGACGCAGTATCTTACCATCTCGTCATCCATTCCTTGCAGAGTCAGCCGATTCTGTGAAAAGGTGTGTTTAACATTCTCATTGGTCTTCCTGTCAGCACTTCGTGTGGCGAGAGGCCTGTAGTTCTGTGTGTTCGTCGCATGTACATTAGTGCCAGAGGTAGGCACTGTACCCATGCGAGGCCTGTTTCATTCATGAGCTTGGTCAGTTTTGTTTTAACTGTCTGATTAGCTCTTTTCGACTGCACCACCACTGGCTGGGTGATAAGCACAGTGTGTTCTCAGGTCTATCTGCAGGCTTTCTGACAAACTCTGAATTACATTATTTACAAAATGAGCTCCATTGTCGCTCGTGAGTTTAGATGGGAGCCCCCATCTAGGAATGATTTCCCGCACCAATGCTTTTGCAACTGATATAGCCGTTGCCCTCCTGCATGGGAAACATTCAATCCATTTAGAAAACATGTCAACAATTACCAAGCAATACTTATACCCTTGGCATGGAGTTAGTTCAATGAAATCCATCATTAAGTGCTCAAACGGTCCATCCGGTCGTGGATGAGCAGACTGAGGCATTGTTATGCCTTTCCCTACATTGTTAGTCAAACAAATAACACATTTCTTACAAAAATTGTCAGCATATACATGAAAGCCTGGTGTATACCAAAATTTATTTACAAGTTCTGTCATCCCCCCCTTTGATACATGGTCACTACCATGTATCAATTTGGCAAGGAAAGGAAAAGCAGAACGTGGAAGTGCAGGCAGGCCAGTCGGGCCTACCCACACGTTGTCACGAAGGGTGCACTGACGTTTCCAAATCCGTAATTCTCGTACATCAGCTCCTGTTTGCAACAGTGAGACATCATTGAGAGAAAATGGGTTAAAAGGTGGCGTCAGCACAGACATCTGCAAAATGGGGGAGGAAAAAGAGGAAGCAGCCTGCTTAGCTGCCGCATCCGCTGCTGCATTTCCCTGCGATACTGGATCATTCGCATTCGTGTGGGCCTGACATTTACAAATCGCAATAGAAGAAGGCAACAATATGGCATTCAAAAGATTCTGTACTAATACATGATGCATAATTGGTTTTCCTGTAGAGGTGAGAAATCCTCTCTGTGCCCATAAGGCCCCAAAATCCTGACACACCCCGTAAGCATACCTAGAATCAGTATAGATTGTAACTGACTTCCCCTCTGCCAATCTACAGGCACGATTTAGAGCAAACAGCTCTGCCGCTTGTGCAGAGAGATGTGAAGGCAGCCTCCCACTTTCTACTGTACCATATGCCGAACAAACAGCATAGGCCACCAGGGGCTCGCCTGTGGTCCTGTCCCTCTGTGCAGAACCATCCACAAAATATATCAGATCAGAATTTGGAAGGGGTGTGTCTGTTAGGTCAGGCCGGGGCTTAGAGAAAATCTCCACCAGCTCCTCACAGGAATGTGGCTCTCCATCATCTTCTGTAGGGAGCAAAGTAGCAGGGTTAAGTACAGTACAACGTTTCAGGGTGACATGCGACATAGTTAGTAAAACATTTTGCCAATGTAGAATACGTGCCGGTGTTAAATGAGCAGTCCGTGCCTGCGAGACTATCGCATATACTGCGTGTGGGACGTGCACCGTCAAAGTGCACATGGCCACAATATCAGCACACGCTAAAACAGCCTCTGTGGCTGCCGCTACGGCCCTCAAACATGGAACCAGTCCTCTAGCTACAGAATCCAGTCGCTTTGAATAGTAACCAACAGGGCGTTGTTTATCCCCATGTTGTTGCGTAAGTACTGCTGACATAAACCCGTTTTTCTCTGATACAAATAAATTGAAGGGACTTTGATGATTCGGTAAACCTAAACAGGGAGAAGAAGTCAATGCCTGTTTCAGGCGAGTCAAAGCTGTCAAAGATTCGCTATTCCAGTCAATGTATTCTGTCATGGCCATTTTGTGACCATGTATTAATTCCGAAAGTGGTTGAACTATTTCAGCGTAGTTCATGAGCCAAGCTCTACAGTAGCCAGCCATTCCCAAAAGGGTCATCATGTGTTGCTTTGTCGTTGGTTGAGGCAAGGCCAGAATCACCTTGATTGGATTCTCTTCGGCAGAATGTTCTTCTTCAGTTGGCGGGGCTGCTTGCATCACTCCTCTGGCCATAGGAGGTCCCGGGCCTCTGGCCATAGGAAAATGGGGGGTTTGAAGTTCATCTATTAATTGCTGTCTATCCTTTCTGTGTTTGTTCTTCACTGCCTCCATTTGCTCATTTGCCTTAAGTACCATTACATCTGTTTTAATGACACATTCTTTCCTTCTCTCTGCTTCCCTCTCCCACTTTCTAAACACGTCCCAATCAATTACTTCCTTATTCCTTCCTGTCTGACTTGCTTCATGTTTCTCACACATTCTCCTGCAATCTCTAAGTCTTTCTGTACTCAATGTACCGTTAGCAGGGAAACAGCCCCCAGTGATTCTGTGCCAAAAGGGCACTTGCTCTAAAGCCATCATTCCCCATTTGTCGTACATCACCTTCACCGGTCCAGACAGCGGATCAGGGAGACACGACGCCTTGCTCTCTTTGTTGCCCATCCTGTCACTCAAATGAAAAAAATAAATAAACCCTTTTTTTTTTTTTTTTTTTTTTTTTTTTTTTTTTTTTTTCACACAATTTTTATTCACTTTTACCCATTGGTAATTGCATTCATATCACATTCATTTTTTATTCACTCATACTCAGGCGCAATTGCATTCATTTTTTATTCACTCATACTCACTCTTGGTTTCTTTTGTAAATTCTCCCCAGGTAAATCCCAGGGGCAATTGTTCACAAACGCTTTTAATAATAATTTTTCCCAAATAAAAAATTATTTGTCATACATTCCTTCTTTCTTGTGACAGAGTCCGCACCTTGTAAGCGATAATCGTTATACCACTGAGCCTTTAACCCTCTTTCTCTTGTCTTCGTCTTGCATATTTTTATTTTTTATTTTTTATTTTTTTACGGCCCCACACCGATAGGACCCATAGCTATGCTTCTGATCAGTTAGTATTGACTCTTCAGAATTCCCCAGTCCCCACCGGAAAAAACTTTTCATCAATTACTCGCCTCGAGACGGCAGGTGTTACCTCTGCCCCGAATCCACACAGGAATTCCCCTAGCGCTAATAGGCACGTTAGGCTCTCACCTAACACTTCTTAAAAAAAAAAAAACAGTTCACATTTACATTACATTTACATTTACATTTACAAGTTCCTCACGTGTGCCGTTTTCGGCCCGTTAGGCTCCAACCTAACACTAATTAGAGACACCTCAGGGACTTGAACCCCGTCCCGGAGACCGGGAGTGTTACCACCTAGGCATACACCTCCGCAGGGACTCGAACCCCGTCTCGGAGACCAGGAGTGCCACTAAGAAGTTCCACGCTCACTATTTCCCTTTACTTTAATTAATGAACACAGTCTCACCCTTATTTATTTTTTTTGTTCGGAATGGTGTTAGCCACCACAAACCCTCCGCAGGCTGTCAGGTGGGTCTCACAAATCCTCCTACGGTAGTAGAGAGTGTAGAGCTCCCTGGACCGATCCTCTGATGGTCCCCGTGCACGGTTAACCCTTGAGTCACTGCGGTTGATCAGCGGCGGACGTTACCATCCCATCCTCGTCGCCAAGAATTGTCGTGGAAATTCTACTATTCAAAGGAAGAGAGACTGTTTTCAATTATCAAATCAAGTCTTTATTACTGCTTAAACAGGGAAGCAGTCTAACACTCTCGCATGAAGAATGTCAGAGTATCTCCAACCAGATCAAAGAAATACAACAGTATATATCTTTTACATTCTAGGTGACCATCGCCCTCTGGAGTTTCACCCATTGGCCATGGTTGAAACTCCTCCTTTATTGATGGGTCCAAACACATGTTTTACCCTCCCAACATGCATACATTAGTACAAGGCAACTCTCACTTATGACCCAGTAAGAACTTTCCATCCGTCTTATTATGATTTATACAGCACAATAATAAACTCATTCCCAAAGAACCAACCTTGACGTTTCCGGCTCTCCAACCCAAACATCTTAATGTTTCTCATTCCAGCACATGAGTTGTCTCCCACTTCTAGCAACACTCGCTTATCTCTTCCTGAATGGAACACCGTATCCAGACAATGTCTGACCCGTGAGTGGAAGCATAAACAACTCATTCAGCAAGCTGGAAACGTACTGTCGGAAGGCCTAATAAAATTTTCCCCTCACACTGTACCTGTACTGTACAATGACAATACATTTGAATCTAATCTAATATTACTTTAATTAATAAACGTAATTTTTTTTACTACCTACTGTTTGGCTTATACACCTGTACTCTGAAAGGCAGCCGAAGCAGGCGATAGGTTGAAACACATTGTGTTGCAGCTTTTGGAGTATATAAGACGACACTCACTGCAAGTTCTGTGATCTTTACCTGAGAGCATCTTATCAGTTTGAAGTTGTAGTCATTGTATACGTTGTGGTCTTGTACTGTGGTCTTGTACTGTTTTGGGCATTGTTTGTTTTTCACAATTGGCCTGGGATCATTAATTAGTCATGCCTGCAGGAATACTAACTCCTCTAGGGATAAGGGGTTGAAAGACTTAGCGAGTTAGCGTGTGTAGTGTTTTACAGTTTTAGCGTTTTTTACCTGATTAATGCTTGTGATATGAAACAATGTCCCTGCAGATAGTAAAGTGCACTACAATATATTAAAATAATATATATGTGCTCAGTCCCTCAAGGAAACACACAGTAAACATGAAAAATAGGGGGGCACGGATACATTTGTATTAGTTTTACCTTACTGTATATGGTTTTGTTACGGTTTTGTTTGTCGCAGTTGACAAAGGATGAAGCCAAAATGCAGAGACATTTTAGTGGCCGGGAATGGTTGTGCTTAATATCATAAGATTGTTTCATTCCAGTCAATTCCAGTTGTCCCCTCTCTTTTTATTATATCTTCTGGTCATATGACTTTAACCGCACATTGTATTGCTGCTGTAGGTAATTATTCTCCAGTGGTTCTGAGATTAAAGGGAATTCTGGGCAGTTCTTTGAACAAACAATCAAGAATTTACTTTACATGTATCTTTTTATGATATTTTGGGTCCCTTTTAAGACAAGATGTCAGGAGTGAATGTTTTCATTTGAATAACTCTGACTGACCCAAGGCAGTGGTTTCCAAACCTCTCCTCGGGGGCCCTCAACCAGTCCAAGTATTTGTTCAATTCCACCACCAGCACACCTAGTTCAACTAGTTAACTATTTAATGAGCATTGATTAGTTGAATCAGGTGTGCTGGTGATGGAATTGAACAAATACATGGACCAGCTGGGGGTTCCCGAGGACAGGTTTGGGAACCACTGACCTAAGGAATGACCCTGTTTACATTCATTACTGACTGTGTTGTGTCCTCCTGTGTAGATGTGCTCTTCCACGGGTCACATGAATGGGGACAGCTGGAGTGGGGAGCGGTCCCCCGGGCGGTTAACGAGGAAAGAAGGCACGAAGAAGCCGTCTATGAGGGTTGAAGTGTCCCCCCCAAGTAGCCCGCAGGCCTCCTACCTTCGCAATGCAACTCTCCACTATGGGACATCCTACGGGGGTGCCTACACCTTACCCAAACGCAGCCCATCCGCCACCGGAAGCCCCAATATAGATCGGCCACGGGCTGCAGGGCTCTCTTACCGCTATGCCCGCTCAGAGACGCTCCACAGTAGGAGGGTGAAGGCAATCAGCCCCAGGGCCTACATCAGGGCCCTGGACTCACAACCGAGGAAGCTGCCCCCCCCAGATGGCTTTGTCTTCAGTCCTAGTGGCCCTGCTTTTGTGGACAACCCTGGGAGGGGCTTGCTGGCTACCAGCAGCCCGGGTACGAGTCGCTCCGTGGCAGCCAGCAGTCGGACGGGCGGGCCCTGCTCAGGAGAATCCGAAGGGAGACCAGCAGAGTTCAGCAGGCTTCATACCCCCCCACATACCCAATCTCATACCCTGTCTCGTACCCTGAGTCGGTGGTCAGCGTGGAGGTGGACAGTGGCAGGAAGCAGGCGGTAACAATGCAGAGAGTCCAGGCCATGCAGCAGACAGCCAATGAAGAGGTTGTCCAAGGGTAAGATCACTTTCGGCCTACTATTGCGTGCCTGTAACCCAAGAGGTTGTTTTTGTGTGCCTGTCAGTTCACAATTTAGCTTTGTTCCTTTTCTGACTGGTAAAAAGCTGATGCACCATTTCACATGTTGCCGTGATGGTGGGATATATCTATAATCTTTACTCTGTGTCCCATGTGAATGTCTTTGTTGCAACTGTTGTATCTTATACAGAATACGGGGGGATATATAGGGATTTCATCACTGCATTATCACCTCCTAGTTACACAAGTAGAAATTAATCATTATTTTCTTCACAAAGATCCAAGTTAATGGTGCCCACAAGCACTGATTCAGGATCAGCAAAACCCTAATTATTACCTCAATCATTTAAGCCTAAATAGAGGCACTTTCTGTACTCATGGTCACTTACTGTTTCTCAGACTTCCAACAGGCTCAGATATCCATGGTATTTTCTGCCCTTGACAACAGATCTAAGATCAGCTTGCCCAGTTCTAGTCCTAACCCGAACTATTTTGATTCTGAACCAGCACCCTGATTGTTGCTTTTACACGTGAAGTCTGTGTCTTTCAATGGAAGTACGGATCTCTCACACAGGAAGTCAGAGATGCAGAACTGTGTTTAGATTATTCTCTTCCACAAGATGGCCGTTATAGGACCTTGTGTGGTTTGTCATGGTTTCCCATCCTCACAGGAATTTGGAGGGACATTCGACAGAGCTGACGCTTGAGAAAGCCGTGAGCCTTCTGACCCAGGAGAATACAGAGACGCAGATTGCCGCCGCCCAGTACATCCAGCACCAGTGTTTCACCAGCACTGATGCCAAGAAGATGGTAAGTCAAACTTATCCGCATCACTTCTGCCTTCTCAACATGAAGTGTCACCAAAGATTGGAAGTGTATGGATAGGAGCTAACCATCGGGTTTGTGTATAGAACATGTGTGCTGTCGCTCTCCTGTCTCAGAGAATAACATTTTTATATTCAAATCGTCCAGCCATAAACCTATGCCCATATTGTGAGTAAATACACTTGATTTATCTTCATTTTGTTTTGTTTCCCAATTTGGAATCACTAATTGTGCCTCTTGAGTGGCACCTATACTCACGGCTGTGGGTGTGGCCTGATAGCCTGTGGCTGTTTAGTGCATAGTTTGGAGGAAATAGTGCACTGGTAACCTAAGGAACCCTGCCCTGATAAATTTATACATACCCTACCCCTGGTGGGACAAGGCCAACTGTGTGCCACCGTTGCAGACTACCTATAGTCATAGTTGTCCAACAACAAACATGTTTTTGGTGACATCATTTTTCTTGAAATTAGAAAATCTTAAAAATGGTCTTTCGTGGATTTATGCAGAAGTGACTTTCCTCACCTGTCCCTCACCCATGTCCACAGGTTTTCTACCTGCATGGCGTTCCCAAGCTCATCAGCCTGCTCGAGACCGACAACGAGCAGCTGCAGACGGTGGCCGCTGGCGCCCTGCGGAATGTCGTGTTCGAGAGCAGTGACAACAAGATGGAGGTCAAGGACAACAACGGAATCCAGGCTGTTCTGCAGCTCCTGAAGACTTGCCGTGACATAGAGGCCCGGAAACAGCTCACTGGTGAGCAGAGAGAGTGGGGCACCTGAGGAGAAGCTTGCTTATTTGTGAGCAGAGGCGCATGTCCTCTGAAAAGACAGTTTATTGCCGAGTGGAGGGTTCGGGTGGTCTGAAGAGACCCTGTTTGAAGACCCTGTTTGGGCCTGGGGTGTTATGGCCATTGATGAATTGTTGTTTTATTCCCCCCCCCCCACCCCCAGGGCTCCTCTGGAACCTGTCTTCTCATGACCTCCTGAAGGACTACCTCTCCAGAGAGGCTCCACAGACCCTCACAAAATCTGTCCTCGTCTCCTGCTCCGGCATCTACGAAGGAGAAAACCCCAAGGATGACCTGCTGGTTCACCCAGACATCTTATACAATACCACGGGCTGCCTGCGGTTAGTGATCTCAAGACTCGCTTATTCTCTGCTGAGCGACTATTGGTCATAAATGTTCTGATGTCAGCCAACATAGACTGTGATCGCTGTCTTTCGCAAAAAAGTATATGTGCACTTGCAGAGACATTTCCATGCGTCATTGTAATCAACAATCCTATAGACTATTAACATTGGTAACTTATAACGTAGGAAGCACTGCTGCTGATGTTGGAGTGTATCTTACTACTATCTATCTCAACATCTGCTTGTGAATTTCCATTATTATTATTATTATTATTATTATTATTAATAATAATAATAATAATAGTGACAATAACAATAATTATTCAGACTTTTCCATTTCTGTAATTTGTTTGAATCTGGAATAATATCTTAGATAAAAAACCTTTCAGCCTGTTTTAAAATATAAATGTAGTTAATCTGTAAGCATAATCCCACTCCCACAATTTAAGGGTTAGGCCTTCTTTATTTTTTGTTTTACTTCGCTAAAGTTTCAACATGTGGCACCTTGGCACCTTTAGGTTGCATGATGAGCCATACCTTTCAATCAGTAAGGTTGTGTGATTTGTGATGAGTCAATTTGTTAGTTAGTCTAAAGTCATTAGATTGAATGCGGCCATAGTTTGATCAGTGCCATATGACAAAGTTTCTACTGACCTGCCACATTTCATGAGCACATATTGTAAATTGATTTGAATAAGAGCATCTGCTAAATGATTAAAATGTTATGAAGATGAATGTGGATTTTCTAATAGTGTCTGTCCAAAGTGGTGGAGTAAACTAAACAAAAAAATATACTAGTAATACTGCCTAAAACAATAGGTTTTCAGCACCTTCATTACTTAGCTCCCTAATAATAGATTTGATGGTGCCTATGGTGCAAAGGTCTTGCCTTTTAGCTCTTAATAAACATCTCTCAGTGTCAATTTTCTTGACCATTTCCAACTTGGGCTCACCAATAAATCCATCTGATAAGGTGTTGGCTTAGAAAATGACTAATTATGGTGAAAAAGAGAAAGCAGGAGTAGTTTATTGCTGTTCCACCCAAAGGGCATATGTTCTGTTGCCTCCATTGCTCGTTCTTCTCGAATGGAACTTTGCTATTTCCGGACGAGGCCCTGTGTGGCATCATAAGCACAAGGCATGAGGTAATGACACTGAATAGAGGTTAGGGCTGTGCCAATATATCGACTCGGTTGAAAATCATGATTATATTTTTCCCAATGCAGTATCAATGCTCTGTGTATGTTCACTTGAGCCTGAAGGTGCAGAAGATGATTCAATTCCATTCAAGCTCAATAAAAAAGCTCTATAAAAAAGGATAGAAATAAATAGAACAAAACAGGCTTTGTTGTTATGGGGTGTTAATGGGTTTTTGATTCAATTTTGTCCTTTGAAGTATATTATAGTAATATTATTTGAGTATTGAATCGTGATTCAGCCGTGATATTGTGATGGATCGTGAGTATGTGTAACGTGATATAGAGGTGGGGACCGTGGCATAGCAAGTGTGCTTGGTAGTATTCTAATCACCCCACCCCTCCTGCAAGAGCTGCAATCTCGCGTCTCACGTCCATTTCTCACGAGGCTGTATGATATTAGCCCATCCTCAAATGCCACTCCATGATTCCAGGGCTGTAAATATTGCTTTTCAAATTCAGATTCCTGATGCTATACTGTAAAGAATTTCTCGTTTACTCATTTGAAGATGGTGTATATCTCAGGTCCCAGCTATGATAACAGATTTATGTTGAAGTTTATCCAGGATTTGCATTAATCTGTGTTGATTTTGTAGGTAGGTAGCTGGTGAGATGGAGTTTCTGTCCCCTGTTTTCCCTTTTGGGCCTTATTTGCTGGAGGGTCTTGTGGCCCTGGGGTTGTGGGGGTATGTGGTCCCACAGAAATAAGTGAATGAGGAATGGAAGCTGCTTATGTAGCACAGGTACAGACCTCAAGTTCCGTTGTAGATTTAAACAGACCACAGAGACCGAGACAGAGACTTGGGGAATGATACAGGGATCTGAGCAATGTATGGATCCATCCAGATAGTTATTGTTTAATTAAAATTGTTCTTAGAGCATTCTGTTTTTACAGCATCTGTTATTTTGAATGCTTTCAGGTTTCCCTGTATATGAGAATCTTCCAAGCAGCAACAACAACAACAACAATAATAATAATAATAATAATCACCACCATCATCATCATTTTTTCTTATAAAAGAAACATGCATGTCTCCTGCAACACCAGTTCTTGTTTATTCCAGTTTCAAAATTCTCGAAAACCCGAAAAAGGATGCAATATTTACTATACACAGTTGTTAATGCTAGATTTAAAAGTTTATTTTTTTACAGTCAATATTTTGAAATACAGGTAACTGCCAAAATAAAGGAAACACCAACACATTCTGTGGATGCAGGACACTACATTTTAACATTGACATGAGAAGTAATTTAAGGGATGCCATTTTTTCATAGGTGCTCGCATTGAAACAAAAAATAGGTTGGTATATATTATGTACAGTAGAACCTCGAAGGTATAAGCGCATTGGAAATCGAGGTCTTTTGGAACTCAGAAATGTTCGGAACTTTGAAAGTGACGTAGGTTCTGAATAATAATAATGGAACTTGGTGAGTATGTTTTTTAAGACTGAGTAAAAAGAATGTTCAATTTGCCAGTTGGTCTGACATTCTCTTAGCTCTGCATGTCTGTTTGATAATCACCATACTTATTTAGGTTTTCTGTCTGAGGGATTCATTCACATACATTTGAGAGGACTGTGCTGAGTCTACACTTAATTCTCTGCATTGATTTCCTCAACAATGTGATGTGTTGCGGACTTGTGCTGAACCAATCACTTGAAAAGGCGAGTCTTCCTCACCCACTCTGCGAGTGTCAATGACATCCTGAATAAAGAGTAGAAAGGTTTATCAATAGGCTACAGTATCTTGCACACTGGCTAAAGTTGATAATGAAATGTCAGCAGCTCTTCCGTTATCTTTGGAGATAGAAGTTCACCTGAAGTTCATTTATTCGGCCTTTCAGAAATGTAGTTTGTCCAGTCATGTCTCATAAAATAGCGCAATAAAATCGATAAGATTGGCATATAATTAGCAGTGCTTTCATGGTACCGTAACATTCAGCTGAGTAGCATTTGTGTGGAGTGATAGTAAGCTTATTCCTAGCCAGCTAACAAAAGTAGTTGATGTCACATCATCATTTAGAATGTTCAGATATAGATATTCCAAACACACCCATGTGTCTGTCCTCGCCAACAGTAAGAATAGAATGGATACACCGGTGTGAATTATTTGATTTTGTAACAAAATCTGGCCCATCATTATATCAAATAGTTTTGATCAAATATCAAATAGTTTTATCAATGGAAAGTGTGATTTGTTTCGATTTAATGCTCACATTTTGCACCTGCGATAATAAAGCGCTTGATGTTGATGTTGTTAATTGCATTATGCTACTTCTGGATTCATAGCGCGTTTGGTTGAGTGTTTCAGTCCGTAACTCTGAGGTTCGTATCTCTGAGGTTCAGTGGCAGCAAATTGACAAGCATACAAACCCTTGTAACCAAAAGAAACAATTTTCAAAGACACTTATCTTTTTCTCTGTCCTTGCATACTTAAAAATTTACTATTGATATGTTTGCATACAATTGTGCCATTACTGTGTTGCTTATGCCTAACATTCACCTAGTTTCCACATGCCACCGGAGACTGTATGTACGTTTATGTGTAATTCAATAACAATTCAGTTGCAGAGTAACAATAACAATCCCTTCCCCCTTTGCCCTTTTGTGGTGGGTGTAGATATATCCCCCGCCCCGAGCGATGCATTGGCCTATCACGTGCCACCCTGCCAGCTTGCCCTTTTTCTCAAAACCTAATGTTGGGTAAGCTGACCCTGGATCATCCACCCAGGACAGATAGGGCCCACAGATTTCACACACCCTGGCATGACTGTGTGACCAAGTGCCAACAGGAACATCTTCATGGAAATAGAGTGGCTAGATTGCTATTCTCTCTTTTTCACCAGGGTGGTGGAAACTTGGCATGATGCCCAGACTCCTGGCTTCAAACAAAAACAGCTTTGTCGTAAGATTTGGTTGCCAAGCAACCTGTCCAACCGAGAACCTTGTAGCCTAAATAATTAACTGGCCTTCATTTCCTGATGTCTGACATACAAAACACCTCACCGTTAAAGATATTGGTGACATTTAAAAGATGTTTACATTTTTAATAACAGATTTTCACCTTAAAGTTTTTATTTATCATTAACATCAGTTAGTTGTCTGTGATACAATACATTTCTTCTTAAATGTATCCACAATTTTTTCACGCCAATTTGGAATGTCAAGTCACAGCTGCAGGCCTGTCACATGCACCATGCGCTATCAGTGTACTGTGCTATGCTCTGCACAAGTGCCTTAACCGGATACACAACTCAAAAGCCCATATAATCCATTTAATCAACAAGTGAGCCATGTATTCTATCCTGCACCAGAGTACTCTGGAACAAAAATGTTGCACAGCTGAACGCCCATCAAGATGCATTGATAGGACCTGATGTGAGCTCTACATGCAAGAAAGCCAGAGTTGAAACCATTCCCTTAGGAAGAGTGCTCCAGAATTCCTTCTAGGCAATGTGAGAGACCTATAGTAATAAGCTCCAATAATATAATACTTACAGGACATTTTTGGTTTAAGTAAGTGTTACTAAAATAGCTTTTACCAGTTTCGCATTGGGATATTTGATGTCTGATGACATTTTGTTGAGTAGATCATGGAAAAGTTGTAAAGTTTTTGTGCTATTTTCTACATCACATCACCTTTTATATATATTAGGACTTATGTGATAGTTAAATATAATTTTGATTCATAATTAGCCAAAAAACAAGAAATTAGCAGGGGGGGGCGCTTACTTTTTCATGGCACTGTATGTATTTCATTCATTTTTTTAATGACATTACCAGGATAGATGAAATCATTTAGCAACAATCTATTTTCCCACAGTGTAATATCTTACTTAAGCTGTACTATGGAGATGTGAACACTGAGCTAGATATAGCAAGCGGGTTCAACCTAAAAACATGCTACCCACACAGACACATTTTGCACCAAAACACTGGTACTTTCATGACTGCCTGACCAATCAGTCGCAACCCATGGTGCCAATCACTCAGTGAGTACAACGTTTAATTGGCTAAATCTCTTACACAGCGCATTAAAGAGACTTTATTGAGACACGGTGCCTCATTACTGCGAGAAGCTTTTGTTTGTTTGGTCTTGTTGCATTTGTCCTTAAACAAGCGAAACTCATTAGATTGAATTTCAGCCTTAGTGTCTGGATGGAGTGCCCCTTCAAGAACAAATTGCCACAGTCCGCAGAAGTCTTTGCAGGGATCTTAAACAAGCAGAGAGGTCACGGAGTTCAAGGCAAATATCTGAAACCTAGCTCAATCATTTACAAACACCATCATCAAAACCATTCTAGGATAGAATTTTGGCCAAAATGTCTGTATGCCAATGAAGACCATTGTAACAAACCAATAAAACGTTAGTTAAGCAATCAAAAGCTAAGCAATCAAATGTGCCCTGCCCATTTTAAGATTCATGGTTTTGTATGCCATCTGGCAACTTATATATAATATGATAAGGGCCATTGTATTGTATTGCACTGGAACATTACCATTTTATATGATCACTTTGCTGATATTATTTTATTATATTATTACTACTGCTGATAAGTGCATACACTGGTTAAGAGTACAGTGAAAGCAATTTGCTGTCCGACCCAGGGAGGGGGAGGGAAGCCGATATGAGGTCGCTGCATATATGACTGGTCCTGTGTGTTACAGTGATGGCTTCGGCCCACTATCAGTCTCGGGACTACAGCAGCAAGCTCTCATATGAGGGGGGGGGGGGAGATAATTGACATGAAAAAGGGTATAATTGACTACTAAAAAAATGGGAGGAAAAATTTGGAATAAAAAGCAAAAGCAGAAAAAAATAAAAGAAAGTACTTTGTCCAGGGAGCAAAGTCCAGGATTTAGACCCATAATCCTATGGTTACAAATACAGAGTGCTAAGTAGTAAACACCATTGCTGCTTGTTCAACAAATTCCACAAATACAGCTTCACAGCTCAACCCTCAACATCCAACACCTGTCCCCTTTCTGAGATGTGCTGTTTAAATGCCATCAACGTAAATTTTACGAATCTGTTTCTTCACTTTGCCCAAGTTGTCCTCCTTTATCTTAAAACAGGGGTGCCCACGTTCGGTCCTGGAGATCTACTGGGTGTGCAGGCTTTTGTTCCAGCCCTTCACTAACACACCTGATTCAAACATGCATTGCCTTGATGAGCAGTTGATTAGTGGAATCAGGTGTGTTAGTGCTGGGCTGGAACAAAAGCCTGCACACCCAGTAGATCTCCAGGACCGAACTTGGGCACCCCTGTCTTAAAAGCATAAATCAAATCATTTGGACCAGAAAACGTGGACGGTTTACTGTCAAGATGCACACGTAAAACACAAGTGTTCGCTGAATTGACATCCAGTTTAGATCCAACTTTTTTTTTTTAGTTCTCTGGAATTCCATATAAAACAATCAGTTTGCAACAGATCTCTACTGACTGATAAGGCATATACGATATAAATGTGGTTATATAAGTGACATGCTGGGCTTGGCATTCACTACAAGAGGGGAGTCACAGCTCACGAAGATAGCAATCAGTTATTTTAACCTCCTCCCTGAGGGCCTGGCCTTGTGCCCGTGGAGGAGCAGCAGGTGTTGAATTTGTAAAGCAGGTGATCATTTCAGTGGGAAAATAAGGAACAAAACCATTAGCTTGGCGGCGTGCAACAGCGATTGAGTGGCTGGGCTCACCCCTCAAAGATTGGGGCTCCCAAGTGGCTCAAGCAGTAAAGACACTCACCACCAGTACAAGTGGGCATGTAGCCATGGGCCATGTAGCTGAGACATTCCAGGTTCAGGCACAAGTGAGATGTATATACGCTGCTCGCACTCTGCGTTGGAGTAGTGCAAGCACCTCAGCGCTCCACCTTTGTGTGCAGATGGCACAGCATTAACTCGAGGGGCACACTTAATGTTTCGCAAGTGGCAATACATTTGATTCCTCAGTGGGGCCTTACAGTTGTACTCTTCACCTTCATCTGAGTCACAGCCGTATGTATGTAAGTGGCGTGGCTCACCTGCCAAGTAACTAAGTAATTCTAAGCCAGTGGTTTTATATTCCCTTTATATGGGTGTACTCCTGACCACTTCATGACTTTGTTTAGCTCGGTTGATTTGCTTCTTTTCCTGCTGTCTCCGACTCGGTAATTGAATAGCAAAAAAAGAAACGGTCTCGTCTCGTCTTGTCCTCTCTACTGCTTTTCTTTTTAACAACCAAATTATGTCCTGTCTTGTTTATCCTTCATAGAGCACAAAAGTCAGACCAAGATGACAAGATAGATAAAAATAGGGGGGTGGTGGAAGTGAGCTTAAAAATAGAATATATATAAAATATAAAAACTGATAAGTCAGTGTTCCTGAATCATGCGGTTGTTCTTTAGGGGCTCTTCAAGCTCTTCAGGTTTGGAGCGCTCTTCAAGTTTTTCTCTCATCATGACAGGTTGTTGGGAAAATTGGCAAAACGCTTCACAAAGGTTCATGAAGAAACATCTTATGCTAATGAGCAGGCCCGAGGGCACAGATGGAATATAAGTTCCATGTATATCTCACACTGACACTAGTACAGTACAGTGCTCCACCTGCTGCTACAGTTAACTGCCAAAATAAAGGAAACAGTTTAGTAAATGAAGGGGGCTTGGTCACACTAATAGCCCTGTGGCAAAAAACGAAATGTATATACAATCTGTAATATATTGAAATATATTTAATTTTGCTCTGGGAAAGGTCCATTAATTTTTTTTGTACCCTCAATTTACATGTGATAAGCTTCCCAAATTCAGGCTTGGTCCCATTCCCTCCTGATGAGAAAACAAACCTTGGGCAGTTTTCTTTTGGCCCGGACCGCAGTGTGAACAGGGCTGGTGGTAGCACACGTTCTGGCTCCTGATTGTTACTTGGCAGCATTGTCCCCATTGGCTGCCTGTCATTTTCATGGGAGGTGTTTTCCCATGGGGTGCATGCTGAGACTTGTGCAGATTTTTAGTTGTGAATTTCTGTTGGCAGCCACAGCTTAGGCTATCATTTTGAGTTCAGAAATTGTATTTTGGGGCTGCTGGGGGCTCATCCTGTTAAGGCACTGTTCTAGTGTGTGAATGAGTCCGGGTATTGGATTCAGACCATACCAGTGTCGACTGTGGCCAGCAGCCCCACAGGGAAACGCATAATTGGTGGCTTAGTTAGAATACGATTGGGTATTCCAAATTGGGAGAAAAAGGGGGAGGCGAAGCATTACAATATATATACACTACATACACTACCGGTCAGTTTTAGAACACCCCCATTTTCCAGTTTTTACTGAAATTTAAGCAGTTCAAGTCCAGTGAATAAATAACCTGAAATGGTACAAAGGTAAGCGATAAACTGCCAGAGGTGAAAAAATATGTTTAGGTTACCAAATACTTTGAATATTTGGTAACCTAATATTACCAAATACTTTGATATTCTGAATACTCTGAATACTTTGATATTCTGAATACTTTGATACATTAATTAAGTTCCACTTATAGGACCCTAGGTGTCTACAAACAGGGAGGGGTGCACCGTGTCACTGTTGCTCTTTTTTAACGTTTCCAGCAACATGAGTTCAGCGGGACCAGAGGGACGGAAAGTCATGCGCGAATGTAACCTCCTCATCGACTCACTCGTTCACTACATCCGTGGGACCATCGCAGACTACAAACCTGATGACAAGGTAACCGAAATCCACTGCCACGATGAGCTGCTCCATTCACTGTGACAAAAAAATGTGGGAGGAATTTTACAGTAAACAGCCCGCAGGCTAGACTATGCTATGAACGTGCTTGTTGTGTTGGGTTTCAGATACAAATATTTGCCTTGAACTCTGTGGCCTCTCTGCTTGTTTAAAATCCTTGCAAAGACATCTGCGGACTGTGGTAATTTGTTCTGTTTAAGTACAAATGCAACCCAAACAAACCAACTAAAGCTTCCCAGATGAATCAGGTGGCGTATCACAATAAAGTCTGTTTAAAGCGCTGTATCTCTCTCTGTGGTGGCGGATGTAAGACATTGTAGCCAAGGAAGCATTTCCTGTCAGGTGAACCCCACTGTTTGTGTTTGTTACAAATGTAATATTATGGACCACATTTTAAAGAGACAGACATTGCTATTAAAGTCATGCAGTTTATTTAATCAATTTCATTTTCACCAGCAAGAAATACATTTTGTTAATGACAAATTAATAACAGACCTGTGGATCCATGAGTACTGGTTGGATGTTGATGCTAACAGTGCTAACCGTTGGTGGATTTGCTGTTCATGTAAACAGTGAACTTGAAAGAAACTCCTTTGGATGCGTAGGATATTGCATTGAAATAAAAAAAGTTATACATCGATTTTGGGTGAACTTTAAGTGCACCCTTGTGATGTAAAGAGACTTGCTCACCGCTACAACGGAGGCCTCAACAACCCAATGCTCCCTGAATTCTTCCTGTGTCTCCCGCCTTTTTCTCCCCAAGTCTACAGAGAACTGTGTCTGCATCCTGCATAACCTCACATACCAGATGGAGGCTGAGCTGTCACCCAAATACACCATCGAGATGGCAGAGGTGCGACAGAACCTGGTCACCAAGACCAAGACGCCTGGCTGCTTTGGGATGCGAAGTGCTAAAGTCCTGGAGGTACAGTCAGGCCTAGAACCGGGGTGGGCAATTCTGGTCCTTGAGGGCCGGTGTGTATGCAAGTTTTTATTTCCACCAGTTACCGTGGCTCAATGAGCTAATTAGCTGAATACACCAACTTATAGCTTCAGATCACAGTGAAATGTTTCATATGGGGGATACAAGAACAGTCCGCAGCTGTCGTCCGTGAGCTTATGAAATAATTTAGCTAAAATGTCAGATCACGTAAGTCAGTGGTTCTCAATCCCGGTCCTGGAGAGGCACAGGGTGTGCTGGTTTGGTTCTTACTCAGCACTTGAGTGATCATTTACAGTGGTTACATAATTAACTCAATACACCTGGTTTCTTGTGAATTGGTTGCTGATTTTAAGGTGAAAAGAAAAAGTAGCAGTCTTCCAGGACCAGGATTGAGAACCACTGACATAAAAGAGCAGAAGTTGGCATGAAATTCAGAAACAGATACGGCCCTCCTTGCCCAACCCTGGTCTACAAGCAGGGAGGTGGAGCACTTTGACCAGTATGACAAAGGAGATCATTGTGCTCTGTTAAAATAAGGAGTGTGTTTAATGCTCATAAAGTATCTGGCAGTGGTTGTCTTTGGTCTGTGTTCAATCAACATGTATCCTTATCTTTGGCTTACAAATTAGTACAAGGGTTACTTCCTTCCTTCAATGCAAACAGTGGTTACAACGTTCAACACTGGCCACGGAGACCGGGGTTCTATTCCCCCATCCCGCCAGAGTTGGCTCTGGCCGGGAGTGCCATTGGGGCGGCAATTGGCTGTCCGCCCCAGGGAGGGGGGAGGGAAGCCGACACACACAGTTTGCTGCGCACAGCAGTGGTTCTGGGGTAACGGAATTACAGTCGACAGCACGACGAGTGTTGTCTCGGAGGAGGCACCGCTTCACCCTTGTCACTGCCGGTCACAGAACTACGGCAGTGAACTATAGGGGTAGGGGCATTGAAATAAGCACACAGGTAATTGGCTACCAAATTGGGAGAAAACGGGGTAAAATCTGAAAAAAAAAAAAAAAGTTTGATATTACAGTTATTGAAATATATTTAAATTTGCTCTGGGAAATGTCCCTAGATACCCTCAATTTACATATGATAACCTTTCCAAATGCTGGTTTGTTCCCTTTCCCTCTCGATGGAAAAACAAACCTTGGGCAGTTTTCTTTTTGCCAGGACCACAGTGTGAACAGTCCTCATAGTCACATGCTATTCCACTAGGACTGCAGTGTTAACAGGGGTGGTGGTCACATGTTCATTCTGGCTCCTGATTGGCTCTTGGCAGCATGGTCTCCAATGACTTTCTGTCGTGTTCAGTCTGTAGAACCATGAAGTGCCATGAAAGGCCATGTGTCTGCTGATTTTTACTCCAGCCTCTGTTCTTCATTCGATAATTAGTTTCAACTAGGTTATCCTGTTGGCTTGCACATGATGCATCTAAAGTGAAATTAATTATTTTTGTTATCTAAATAACAATCGGTGTCTATATTTTGTCATTTAACTTGAAAACGTGTACATGCACGTGGCTGAGTGAGTAGTTGAACCAATTGAGGCAGCAGTAATTGGTTGAAATGAAAGCCTGCACACACACGGCCCTCTATGGTACTGTGTTGGAGACCTGAATGGAGTCATGCATGAAAAAAAGTATGCACTCACTGCTGTAAGTCGCTTTGGATAAAAGCGTTGGCTAAATGTCATATATATATATATATAGAAGCACAGCCACACATGTTCTACATCCAAACCAGATGGTCCTTCTGCACCCCTGCTTTATTTGAAGTGGCGTGCTCAGTGCGGCTCTGGTGCGGTCCTGACCACAGTGACGTGTTTTCCCAGCGCTCAGATAAAGAGGGCCCCCTGCTGGAGGAGAAGAGTAATCCATGCGGTGTGGAGTGGCTGTGGAGCCCGATCACCGTGCGGATGTACCTGTCTCTCATGGCTCGCAGTTCCCGCCGGTACAGCCAGGAGGCAGCGCTGGGCGCCCTGCAGAACGTCACCTCTGGAAATGGAACGGTAGGTGCCCAGTCCTGCAAAATCATCGAAACAATGTCAGAGAAACACCCACAGCATTGTCAACAGCAACAGGAAATGAGATCAATGCAACTCGGTACTCGCTGTGAATATTTTTATAGGAAGGTCCATGACCAATGTCGGCTAACCGCTTTGATAAAGTCCTCTGGAAATAAACGCGTGGCCATATTTACGCGCCACAGCGGTGACTAGTGAGCTGCAAGTAGGGGAAGCGGAAAACAACTGGCCTTTTACAATCAAAATCTTTTAATCCAACCAAATCTCATTGTAATAATTACGTGTATTTATGTCCACTTTCAATCATCAATGCATATTGATTACTGAAAAACAATCATCCTAACAGTGATTTAATTCGAACGGTGATTCCTTTGCCCATGGTAATACTAATACTCTTCAAGTTTGGCACCCAACGTTTGCACATGATTGTTCCTGCCAGCCTATTAAGTGATTAACTTTGATCAAACAGCTTCTTGGTAATGTGTCCGAATGCAGTATCACTCGAGGGAGTTGGCAGTGATGTGTGGGAAACGCCGCCCTAAAGTGTCACATTTCTAAAGAACAGGCTGAATTGCTGATGTGTGGGCGTGAAAACATAACAAGGCCTCAAATGGCTCACAGAGCCATTATTTTAAGACATGAAAATAAAAGGTCTGCTGCAAAGTGTAGTGTGACAAATGTTTTGTAAAATGCGCTGTTCAAATACATTTTGCCTGATTGATTGATTTTGAAAAGTGCAAATAAAACCGAGTTTCTGCGTCTTGACTACAATTTCCCCTCGCTCATGGCCTGCCAAGGTAAGGCCATTTAAAGGGAAAAGGTCAGATGTACTTGCTTCCGGAAGTTTCCTGTGCCGGGGTGGGGGTTCCATTTCATGTTCCATTTGAACATGAATCGGACCCTGTGTCAGACGCAGGTCATTATTTGAAACGAGCTCTCAAAAAGGCAACCATGCTTCCAGCTAACTTCCAACAACAGAAACTTCCAACAACAAAAGTCTAAAAAAGCCCCCCTTGCTTTGTCCTACAAGTGCTGTACCCTGCATCGTGTGGGCTCAGCTGTGGCATGCAGTAGGTATCAGATGGCACTTGCACACCCTTGTGTTTTTATTAAGTTCTTTTTAACTATTCAAAAAGAGGGCGTAGACAAGCACATGCTCTCCTCCAAAACGCGTGATGTCAGCCGCTGCTTCAGAGGAAGACACCTGGTGCACAGCTTGAAACAGGCAGACTGTGGGCGCCCCACTGACCAGCAGGGGTCGCTGTTGCGTAACGAGACACGGTCAACCCGGCCGACAGGATAGTCTACTCCATTATCGTGTCAGATCAATATACCATTTTAATTTTATATGTTAATGACAGGCGAAGGTTCTGTCCAGAATCTCTGCTTATACTATTTCCTTATCCAGAAAGACTTAGTTCTAGTATGTTAGCCATAAAAACAGCTGGGTGTCCCACTGGGGATATTCCCCTAATGAATTAGACACACTTTCGCTGCTGCTGCTGTTTGAGGTTCAGAATGAGAAAGAGAGTCTCTCCGTAATATCACTGAAACACACTGGCCATATGAGTTTTAAAAGAGGCATAATGTGAAGATGAAACTGTTGTTATTTTCAACAACAAACTTGTCCGCAGTACATTATCTTGCTTATACCATACATGCAGGAGTAATTAATATAAATGCCTCAATCAAATGTCGTTGGTGCCAATCTTAGATAATTTACGATTGCGTTTAGCCAGCAGCCTCAGTTTAGCCTCAACGTCGGTAGCTCTGGCTCCAGGCATACACTGCACTATGGGCGCTTGTGACTCTGTTCTCACCTTACGCAGTGTACTATCTCCTATGATCAGGGTTTTCTCAGCTGGTGTGTAACTGAGTGGAGAAAAACACGAGTTAGGTGGTTCTCAGCGGCCCTAGGCCGACAACTAAACATCTTTTGAACTGGGACAAAATCGTCCTTCTGGGAGGATGCTGGCGGGGTTGAAGGAACATCTAATGTTACGCACGCATCCGGATCAGGTAAAAGGAAATCTAGCAGGGTAGTCTCACTCTCCTGTATCTGATACAGTGTCTGGATGTGGGCCTCTAACTCAGCTACCCTCTGCACCAGTTCTTCGTTTTCCTGACACTTCCTACAGATACCATTACTGCTAATCCTGGCAATAGAGCGAACACTAATCATATTGCACTCAGAACAGGACAAACCAACAGTGGACGCCAACAGCTGCTCTTACCGTAACTTTAGTGATGGGACCGATAAGTAATCCAATATCGGAGCTCCGGTGTTTTTAGTGTAGTCCACAAAAAAGCTTGAAAAAATGCATAGAGAAAAAAAATAGAAGAGTTTTGTGTTTAAACCAGTAGAGCAATCCAGAATATTTGGACACTAAAACAATAGGGAAAACAACGTTTTGCAGCAGTAGCGACCAGCCAACCAATGTTCAAATCCGTTCACACTGTTTGACAGTTGTCCCGGGCGATGGCCTGCACCATTGTAAAGAGGGAGGGAGGCCTCCACCAGGTGAAGAAGATGCTTCAGGGGGAGGAGGCTGAAGTGAGGAGGACTGCTGTGTCCCTGCTGAGGAATGTGTCCCGCTTTCAGGAACTGCACTCTGAAATCGGTCAGCAGCCCTCACTGCACTTCACCCAGAGACATGTATATATACGCCACATATTACTCATGAATACTGCCCATACTCCACATATTGCTCATTAACACTGCCCATACTCCACATATTACTCATTAACACTGCCCATACTCCAAATATTACTCATTAACACTGCCCATACTCCAAATATTACTCATTAATACTGCCCATACTCCACATATTACTCATTAATACTGCCCATTACTCCACATATTACTCATTAATACTGCCCATTACTCCACATATTACTCATTAATACTGCCCATACTCCACATATTGCTCATTAACACTGCCCATACTCCACATATTACTCATTAATACTGCCCATTACTCCACATATTACTAATTAATACTGCCCATTACTCCACATATTACTCATTAACACTGCCCATACTCCAAATATTACTCATTAATACTGCCCATACTCCACATATTACTCATTAATACTGCCCATTACTCCACATATTACTAATTAATACTGCCCATACTCCACATATTGCTCATTAACACTGCCCATACTCCAAATATTACTCATTAATACTGCCCATACTCCAAATATTACTCATTAACACTGCCCATACTCCAAATATTACTGATTAATACTGCCCATTACTCCACATATTACGAATGAATACTGCCCATACTCCACATATTACTGATTGATACTGCCCATACTCCATACAGTTATGGGAAGTGAAAATTGGGAATTGGGGAGGAAAGAAAAAACGGGATTAAAATGAAAAATAAAACTTTTTTCCAAAATAAATGGACTGCCTTTATGTTGAGGAAATAAACTAAATGCTGTACCCTCTACTGGCTCACAGTGCAACAGGTGTTACCAGAGCTGATTGGCATACTGCCTGGGCCTGATAGCAGTGTGGAGCTGCCCATGGAGATGACGCTGTCCCTGTGTAATGTCCTGCTCAACCTCTGCCAGAGCGAGCCACAGAATGCCCGTGCCATTGCTAACCACGGAGCCCTGAAGAAGCTCACCAGGATCAGTGCCAAGGACTATGGGTGAGAAGCACATCTGAGCTTGTTCCACAGGGACCAATTTTGTGTCAGATCTCTGGCAACCTCAATATAAATGTTTATTCCACTCCCTGTCTGTCAGTACTCGCAACACTGCCAGCTTAACTGCCAGCAATATTTTTTGTTTCTGATTTTCTCCCATTTTCTCCCAATTTGGTAGCCAATTAGACCCGCTATTTTATGTCAATCCCCCCCTAGTAATGTGAGTTCGCTGACGTAGTCCTGCGACCGGTAGTGACGAAGGCGAAGTGACGCCTCCTTCGAGACGGCACTCGCCAAGCCGTCGACCGTAACCCGGTACTACAGGGCCACTCTTATGCGCAGCGAACGTCATGTCGGCTTCCCTTCCCCCTCCCTGGGGCGGACAGCCAATCGCCGCCCCTGGTGGCGCTCCCGGCCAGAGCCGACTCTGGCGAGACGGGGAATTGAACCCCAGTCTCTGAACTGCTAGCAATCTTAAGGGTTTCAAAAAACATTATTTTAACTCTATACTTTATATGCAAATTCCACAATTGATATGAGATGGTAATTTGGAGTAGTGTTAAGGGAATCAGGAGGTTGCAGGTTCGAATCTCAAGTGGGGCACTCTCGGTGTACTTTACCTGAACTGAGTCAGTAAACACCCAGCTGCATCACATAAAGGCACAGGCTAAAGAAAATGATTAATTATGACAGTCATTTTAATACAGGTACTCCTCACTTAACGACCTACCTGTTTAACGACCGCGCGCTCTTACGACCAGCTCTCCGACCAGTCGGTATTGTACGCTGTACGAGAACTTTGGTCGTGGAAACGGCAGCACGGCGTCTCAGCGTCACGCATCTCATCTCGCATCACCCTTTCTCAGTCTCAGTCTCGTTCCCGCAGTCGGTCAGTATTCACTACACTAACGTTCGCAATCTCCAAGACTACATATTTCGTCTATACATTTTCGCTGAGTGTATTTTTATGTTCTGTAATATGTAAGAGTTATGCAAATTAGAACAAAGTTGTCAAGTTGGAGTTTCCTTTAGACCTTTTCTTTATTCAGAATAAATAAAAACAATTACCTGCATTCACAGTATGCAAACCTAAGTAATGTATATTAGAGCTGATTTCCTCTATTCTGTTTATTACAGTATACAGTACACTACTGTATAAACATTTAAAAATATACTAAAAATGTTATAAATGGTGCAAAGGTGACATTAAAAAAATATCTAAAGACGGTTGACACAAACCCACTAACAGTTCAGTATGCTTGAAATATACGGGAGGGATGGATGGAACTTAGTCGTTAAGTGAGGAGTACCTGTACCTCACCATATCTTTTTTGTCAGAGGCCAGGTTCTTTGCTGTAGGGTGGATGTAGTGTTTATGGAATCTCTGTCACTCCCACAGGCAATCGATGCCGAAGGACAGCCAGGCTGCGAGCATCGTGCTCCAAGCCATGTGGAGACACACAGAGCTACACGGGACCTACAAAAAGGTGAGATCCTCTGATAGAGGGGCCAGCGACACCAGAATGTCATGGGTTTGGATCCCGAGTGAGACACTGCAGTTGTACCTCAATGCACGTTGCCTTACCCTTAATTGAAAAAAACAGCACTCTTCATAAATCAAAGAAAATCATTCAATGAAACTTAGACACCATCCAGCGATTCTGTACATCTGCCAGTGGGTTAATTCCACAATTCCACACCTTAGCCATACAAGAAATACCCCATACAAGAACTACTCTCACCAAATGAACTGGAATACTCTCAGATATATATATACGTTTTCCATTTATCTCATAACAGTGTTTAAATTCCTGTGTCGTGTCAGTTTGGTCTCTTATGAGATGCTGTCTGTCGTCTGTTATTGTGGTTCTTGTTTCTCTGATAATGTAAAATGGGGGCGGGGGTAGATCTCAAGGGGTCACATACATAAACATATATATTAATACAATTATAATAAACTTTTATTATATAAAAATGAAAAAGGAGCCTTAATCAAATGCTACTCAGTAGTGAAGTTGGGGAGCTAGCAGAAAGCCCATAGTAAAATGACTTAAAATATACATTGTTCCTGCGCTGTAGTGTAGATTAATTTAAATACAATTATAAATACATTTCTAATTAGTGAAAAAAGTGAAAAAACCCAAAATATTGATTTGCCATGTTGCATGATGTATATATACAATATGGTAAAATGTGTACATTTATCTAAAAAAGTATGCTTCATTTTTTAAGTATTTGAAATGCTGATGCTGCCTTGCCATTAATGCATGTTATGTTTTTTTATTTATGTCCTTTTAGTTGGGATACAAGAAAATAGCTTTTGTCAACAACAGAACAACCAGAGCACTCAGTTCTGCCCACGCCTAAAAGACAATGGTCTGGTGGCACACCCATTCCCTGCTTTCTCCTGTGGACTCCATCTTCCATCAAACGTTTTCTACTCCCGGCAAAAAATGGAATATTGAGTCCTCACACCACCGCGAGCCACTGCCTCTGACCAAAGAAGCCTTTTCTCAAAATGTATAAAGAGAATTCAGATGCCTTAAAGTGTAGCAGATACTTTGTATCTAGGAGATTTGCCCCCAAAACACATCACACTGTTTCACAGTAGTTTAAGGTATACAAGGAGAGAACATCTGGTGGACTGTTAACGCTTACTACTACTAATAATAATAATTATATGTAATTATAATTATTATAGAGTGCTTTTCATACATTATGTTCAAAGCACTTTACAAATAAAAGAACAAAGTAACAATAAGACAAAATAAACACTAAAAATAATAAAATAGTTTTAAAATAGATGAGTAAAATAGCAATGAAAAAAATGTAACACGTCAACAAGTTATTATACTGTTTATGTGAGCCACATCTCTTGTAAGCTTATGTTTATATGGCTCTGTTGTTTTGCTAGAACTTGCTAGCTTGCCTGGCCAGCTAATTCTTAGGCCAGCTAAGCCTAGCAGCCTAGCATAGCTCAGCTAGCTAGCTGATGCAAACTCCATACCAGAAGCCATACATTTCCGAATAGACGCGAACTTTCCTTCATGAAATTGAATAAAATAACCATTAAAACGTTGAAAAAATGCTTTGGGGTTGTTCCTGGAATTCTTTGGTGACGAGCAAACTGGGTGGTCAACGTAAACCACCAGTCGCTATGACACGTTATGGAAGGGAGTTGTAGTTCAATATTAATGAAACATTTTACCTTTACGACGATCACTGTGATGCAGACAGAATACAATCTATGAGAAAATATCTTGTCTCAAAAATGATTTAAATGATTTTCCCCATAGCAACATCCTATAGGTAGCTCAATTTCTCAGGAATTTAACTTTTAATTTGACTGTTTATAGTATTGATCCGAGTAAATATTTTATGCTGAAAACGAATAAAAAATGTAACCATGTAACCACCATCAACCATGTGCTTGACAAGCGAAGGCCTTTGCATTTCAAGGTGGTGTTTGTGATGAGCAGCGTCTAGAATGTGCATGCGTCTAATCACCACGCTGAAGAGCAGCCACGCCCCCCTGGTGGTGGTGACAGCATGGAGTGGAGTGGGGGCCTGACTGAATCACGACAGGGAGATGAGGAAAGATAAGAGATACAAAGAGACAAAGAGCCTCTCGCTATCTAGTTTTTCCTTATATTTGAATATTCGCCTACATTTAAATGTATGTTATTTTTTTGCTAATTAAAGAGTAATATCCATTGAGAAGTCACTGTAATTAATGATACGTGTGTACAGTAAGTCAAGAAAGAAGTGACTTGCTTACATGTCCAACTTAAAGACAGAGCAAAGCAGGAGGTTTACTTTAGTCCTTCATTTTATGTGTATTCATCAAATGAGAATGTTTTATCCAATTCTAGGATATTCCCAGTAGACAGCTTTTCAATAACTTGCCGCTTTTGTCATTTGCAAACTGTGACAGATATGAAATGATGTCCCAAACATAACTCCCAGAAATAAGGCAAAAGCACAAGTAGAAGTGGCAAGATGTCCATTAGTTTATTTAAAAAATAAATTAAAAACCTTTTTAGCTCCAATTTCTAAAATTTCTCTGGGAATTAACAACTGTGAATTCAAAGTGAGGTTCTAATATGCATCCATGGGGAATCATTTCCACCAAAAACACATTAAACAAACTTCAACGCAAAGGTTATATTACATTTTTCAAGTATTGTGACAGTCCATCTGTGTTTGTTTCCGTTTTTGTCATTACGCTTGCATGACCTGGCATATGTTCTTGATTATTTTTGCATCTGTTCACCTGTCAAATACATGTGCTGAGTGGCATGGGGTGGGATATTTTTACGCATTTGTTTCCTCTGCAAACAAAGGACTCCATACGCCTGTTGAAACTGAAACCAGTAAAAAAAAATATGATTGTCTGCATTATAATCTTTTGAATTTTGAATCTTGCAACATGACATATTGGAATATTGTCTTCTAAAATGTGTTTAGGTACAACACCTATTACTTTACAACATATATATATATATATATATATATATATACACTACTGGTCAAAAGTTTTAGAACACCCCCATTTTCCAGTTTTTACAGAAATGTAAGCAGTTCAGTGAATAACCTGAAATGGTACAAAGGTAAGCGGTAAACTGCCAGAGGTTAAATTGCTTAAATTTCAGTAAAAACTGGAAAATGGAGGTGTTCTAAAACTTTTGACCTGTAGTGTATATATATATATATATATGTGTGTGTGTGTGTGTGTGTAAACAGTGAATTTGCTAGCAAATTTAATTTAGCTTTTAAAATGTATTCTGGAATAAATGACAGATGTATATTTTTCCCTGTTGCACTGTAAACATAAATGTGTAAAATAACTACAACAAGATGAATGAAATACTGATACAGTTTCATTTTGCTTTGTACAACATTTCATTTTCCAGCCATAGAAGAGCTGCTTTGTGTATATCAGTACTTCAATTGTCACATTTAATACATTTCTCTGTCAGAGATATCTTTGGACTTTACTGGACTAAAATATCGGTGTTTAGTTACAATGTTTGGACTTACAAATGTTTTTATTGAAATAAAAATGGAAACCTATGGAGCCCCTCTGGTGACATTTGATAGATGTGCACACCCCAATACAATGTGTTTCCTTTACATTTATAACAAATGTAGGCATGTGGCCATCACAGTTCTTGAGCTATGAGCTGTTATATTTGGGTATGTCTAAATAGGCAAGAATGTCAAAAATAGGGGGTGATGGTTATGGAGTTAACGGGCTCCAGACCTTATTGAATGCTGTTGTTGACATTATGTGTTCCCTGTGAATGTATTCAAAGATAAAATGGTTCCATTGCTGTATGGAGATGTTGCATTTAAAAAAATGTATATGCATTTCTTTACCAGAGCTAGATACATCTACAGTAGTTTGATTTGTACAGTACTTTGGTGGGGTGGTAGATCAAGGTTTCCCATGTCACCGAGGATGCATAGGAATGGGCAGGGTCTGAGACACAGTGGAGGCAACTTGTTTCCAGAATGAGTGAACTGGTGGACAATGCCAGAGTTAGTGGGTGTAGGTAGTCAGTGTTGGGTGGGTAGCAGTGCTGGCAAGGTAGTGTGCTCGATCGACACATTAAATGTAGTCATCACGTGTATAGTGTGTACGGTGCAAGATGTTATATTGAATGAGTTGAAGTCTGCAGTTAATGGTGCAGGAAAAGGCGTAGCAAACAGTAGCCCAATTGATAGTGTAGCCAGTACCCAGTAGCCTCTATTCATTTGGCCGTGGGAAGAAGATTGATTGATTGGCTGATTGGAGTATATGGGATCATTTTGAAGTTGGCCGTTTCTTCCGAAGGATTGAAAACAGATTATCAAGAAAAGGTGGGAACACAAGATGCAGAAAGACTGGGATGCAGCAAGAAGGTTTTAATGCAATTTCTTAATTGTAGGCATGAGCAGTGTTGGGTTGGAGGAAGTTCATCTTTTTCTTATGATTCAGAGGTCATAATTGAATTATTACTGAGAACATTTTTCAGAAGGGTTATTTTCTTATCATGCCAGGACCTGAAGATAAATGAATTTCTGTTGATGGTAATATCTAGGTTGTGCCAAATGCGGGAGAGTGAGGACAGAGAGATTTGGTGGTTAAATATTTTGTTTGCATTCCACCATGCCTCAATGGCACCCTTGATACATGGGTTATGGTAGCACTGAAGTGATTTTATGTTTTTCACAAAAGGGAGATCAGCAAGGGGTGGGGGAGCCATACTGGGGTGATCCTAGTATCCACATCCAGCCAATTAATAATGAATTGTGTTTTAAATGATGGAGAGTAGAGGGAGAAGTTTGGGGACCTAAGAGCGCCTAACTGTAATTTCATTCGAGGTGGCTTGTTTTTCCAATATAATTTATTCATGGCTTTGTCTAGTGAGCTGAACCAGGAGGATTTGGGAATGATAAAAATGGACAAAAAATTGTTGACTTTGGGGAGAATAGACATTCTTAGAGCAGAAATGCTGCCCATCATCCGTTGGTGATACGGAGAACCTCAGCAAACATATAGTTTATATAGTTGTATGTATATAGTTATCAATAATTAATTAAATGTAATGTTGCATATTAAGTGCGGTGTAATTTTCTCATATGATTCCTGAGTGATTGGTGCAATAGATTGCACTCACATTACAATCACCTGCAGCCCTGGGTGAGCCACAGTCGTGAAACTGAAAACCCTGGATTAAGTCCAAAGTTTGTGTAGCCAGCTAGCACAAAGATACCCTAACTATGTTGAACTTCCTTCATGAGACAGGCCCCCTGGTGTTAAGAGTTAGCAAGCAAGCCAGAAAATGACATCCATTAAGGTGTTTTGAACATGTTCTATTGGTTGAAATAGGGTCATTTTCAATTGACTCCCATACAAATTTGTTAATACTTTCCCCATACGTTCTCCATCTATACTCCAAAATACTCCATCTATCATTGACTGGCATACATTTTTGACATGTGACAGATGTAAGACGGTCCCACTCTCTCTTTCATGTTTTGGTCTTGCCCTGGATTGGTGGAGTTCCGGAGTTTGGTCTTTGAAACTCTTTTAACATCAAGATCTGTGATTGTACACATATTTTCATGGTGAATATATTTATTGTTTGGGAATGCAATTTATCATGTTGTAAATTTGCTTAGTGCTAATATAACTGGGACAATATGCATACTTTGTGTATTAAATGTACAACCATTAACACTTTGAGGGATGAGTTTAAGTTCTAGTTTTAATTCAGTGTTAATTTGGGAATTGTACAGTTTTTTGAGGATGCCATTAGCAGTCCTTTATGATGTCATCGATTAGAATCAACTATAATGTACGGGATGTTCTAGAATTAACGTCATAGTGTGACCCCTCAAAGGGTTAAGAGGACTGCATTTATATCTGTGTGTGAAGGTTAAGGTTATGTGTTGATATGTATGCACATGTGAGTGGAAAGTTACAGGAAACTAAGGTTTATTTCAAATCTTTATACAGGACAGCCAGGAAGTGCTCAGTCACAGACCCTGGCATGTTCACAGCAGCAGCAATGATGTACAGGAGATTTAAGTACTACGTCATGAACCGAAACACACACACGAGAAAACAAAACAAACAAACAAAAAAAGCATCGGGAGGGAGGGGCCCAACTGAAGGCCTTGTGGCACCCTGTTGTGGTCTTCCCCACCCACCCCCCTCGGATCCCTCTTGGAATTTTGGTCAGAGATGCCGCAAGGGATTGTGGGGAAAGCATGGGCATGAAGTGGAGAGTAGGCTCCAGCAGTGAGACTGTTGGAATTGCAACACCCTCCCCTGCTTCTGCCCACTCATGGCCTTGTCTTGATGGCCCCCACCCCCCCAAAAAAAACTTTTAAAAAACCAGCCCATCCAGTAAGGCAAACACACACACACACACAAGCACACACCGTTGTCCCAAAAACCCAACAAAAGTACAAAATCAAATAAGGTACAAAAAATAGCTGCATGCAGCATATTAGCAGAGACTAAAACTGACAAGTGTGAAATAAAACATTACCTGTTTAAAAAGATTATTCAGGCTAAAGCTAGCTAGCATATTAAAATGGGACTGAAGCGTTCCACTTCTGGTGCTGTGGTACCAAACAGCATTCCTGTTTCACGCTCCACTCAAAAGAAAAGAAACAGCTGCAAATAAAACACAGATATACTCACATTGATACAGGCTCGCCATCCATAGTGTACATGTATACAGTACTTTGATTAAGAAAGGTTACCATGCTTTTTACCGACAGGCTTTTGCAGGACGTCCTATGTTTATGGCACACTCTCACAGCTGAAGGGCTGGCAAAACCCTTATTAAAAAGTTGTCTATAAATATAGGATACATTTTAAATATAAAGGATATATCTGAGTGTCAAAATACATGCCATATATTACAGTATGTATGAATTACCAGTGTCAGAACTAGTTCCTAGGCAATTATAATTTAATTTAAATAATTGTTCTCTTCTGCAAAATAAAAGTTTGTCTGGTCCTGGCAATATAACTTATATTTGATCATATTTAATACATTGACATCTAAAATATATATTTATAATTCAATATATATTATTTCCACATTTATATATGAAATTGTATGCAAAAACTGCAGGCAGTAAATTACATTCGACACCATCTGCATTAAATTACATACATAATGAGTGGCAATAATTTATGTATTCAAATTCATAATTGAGCTGCTATATGAAATATATTTTGACAAAGTTCCTTGTACTTAGGATTTTACATTTTAACAGGTGTGGTTTCGTAAGAAAAGGCAGATGAAAATAATCTGTGGTAATGATTCCTCCACCACAGCAGGGGGAGCAGTTGTGTTAACACTAAAGGCTCTGTGTCTTTTCTTAACTTCAGACAGCCCTTAAATATCAAATTGAGCAAGACCAGCTTCACACTCAGTCTTTTGAACACCAGCATTTCAAAAGAATCCCCACAGACACAAGGCAGAATTCACTCTTGTAGAAAGCATTAAGTGGGGGGTTGTGTGTGAGTAGTGGTGTGGCTCTCACTGACGCAACTGTCTATTACACAGCATAAGCCAACGAGAAAAACATCCGTTTCCATAAAAGCCTGGAAGGCGCAACTCTCACCCTCACACACTTATGTCGGTTATGACAACTTCCCATAAATAAATACCATTCCAGGCCAGACAAGCAAGGGGGTTCTGGGCAGCTGGGGGAGTAGAGGACAGGAGTACCCTGACCTCGACAAAACAACGCAGAAGACAATTCTCACATCACTCATAAATCATGTGATTGCTAGATCCGTTATAGGGTCAACAAAGACTTGCCTAATAACCAGTTAGAATGAACAGTTGAAAGAAATCTCAAGCTAGGATTGCCTTCACTGATTTTCAGTACAAAAACGTTTTTTTTTTTTTTTTTTTAAATACATATTGGGCTTTACAGTTTTGGTACAGTAATCCTTAGAAAAACAAATAAATTGAATTTGATAAAACAAAAAGACAAGACATATTTCACACAATCCTTAATACTATCTGACGATAGCTTTGTTGTTCAACAACACAAGCTTCTGCTGACTGCTAGCAAAACGATGATCTTTCATATCGATATGCCAAAAACATGCAACGTTCTGTCGGCATGGCAACTCATGCGCCCCCTCTGGCAGT
Source organism: Aldrovandia affinis (assembly GCA_029706075.1). NCBI lineage: Eukaryota > Metazoa > Chordata > Actinopteri > Notacanthiformes > Halosauridae > Aldrovandia > Aldrovandia affinis. The sequence continues at coordinate 1,769,642 of JAINUG010000087.1, forward strand.
CCTTTTAATACATTTCAAACTTTCTTGGTGTGACTGAAACAAGAATGGGGAGCACCTGAAAGCATCTTTGACGCTGGATCTGCATAGTGACATCATATCAGGGTCAAAACACTGCAACTCCCAGAGTGCATTGGGGTGCAAATTCAGCTCTATTGGTGCACCACGGGATGAGAGAATCAGCACTTTTCAGAGAAGACAGAAGCTGCAGTGAGATAACAGGTGTATCTTGATGGTGTGCGGACTTATGAGTGAAATGACAAATTGGAAACCAATCTGTGTTAATTGCCTTGACTGTCTTGACAGTAATATACCTGTGTTGTATGTGATATTTCATACTCATATCACAAGTAAGAAAATGTGATGTATGTCAGTACGTAAATACCATGTGAACTATATAATATTTGGGCCAAAATTTTGAGATGTCAAAATAAACAGCCTACACATATATATACATATAGTCAGTTATTGACACTTTCATTCATGTAATTTTAGAAATGTATAGTATTCTACACCATATGTAAAATTACATATATAGACGTAGTAATAATTGATATTTTCTCACGTATGCTGTATACTGTATAAATATATGCACATTTTCCCAAACAAAGTGAAACACTAAATTCCATAAATCTGGTTTCCATTTCTCAACATGTTACTTTGTCAGAAGGCAGAAAAATGTGCGATGGCTGAAACCAGCAATAAATAATAACAATAAGAAAAGCTGTAAATGACAGAAACGCTGCATATGACTGAGCTTGGTGAATCTGTGGTTCGGTCTCCCCATTTAAGCTTGAGCCATCTTGAAAAGGCCATGGAACAAACAGACATGAGATTACTCAATTCAGGGGTTTCTTTTTTTTTTTTCTTCCATGTCAAAAGTTGAAGCTGTATGCTTCTGGCAACCAGACTGCTCTCAGTTTTAAGAACGCATCGCACACACCGAGGTGGGCCTTTTGTGCGGGCCTCTGTGCTTTCGAGTCACTCTGGATGGTCCCTTCGAAACTTCAGTGCATCCGTCAAACTTGCGGACAAATAGGACAGGGCAGACAGGCAGTCTCATCGTACGCATTTGAATGCTCTGGTCCCCCGGCCCCCCAGCCAATGGGGAACCCCAGAACAAATACGTGGGCATATCAGGGGCATCAACGGGGACTGCGTGGAGAAAAACATCACTGCTTATTGAGTACTATGATTCCGTCTGTGACCCTGGGGTTTCACATGACTCACAAGCCCAGAGGCCTCTATGATTTTATCTCTCTCCCCCCTCACAACAATAAATTACATACATAGCTCTGAGCGTCCCAAATAGAGAAGATATACAATTCATTGACGTACACGCTACGCTAATGTAGCCATCCTTAATTCAAGTGTAGATCCATCGAGGCAAAAAAAAAGTCCCTCTTGAGCCACCACATGACTCAGTAGTTTGGGGGGGGGGCACTGTGTTTAGGAGGAAGTGACCTCACTCCGAGAAAGAGAGACAATAATTTCATTCCATCTATGCTTTCTCAAAGGGTTTTATATGGGGGGGCAGCGGGCAGGGCAGAGGGTTATCCTTAGTTCTTTACAATTGTAAGTGCTTTACTTGTCATTGCAGTTGCACCTCCAGTCCTCACGTAGGCGCTCTTGTCAATCTGAAAAGCTGTCCCTAAAACACCTTAATCCCACCCCCCTCAAAAAAAAAAAAAAAGAGCAAAATTGAAGTTGCTCTATACTGACAGTCGATGGACAGCTAAAGACAAAAAAAGGGTGATGAAAGAACAGTCGAAGAACTGAGAAAGCGCTTTTCTTTTGAAGTCAAGTCCTACAGAGACCAGTGCATCTCGTCGAAGTCCACGTTCTCGCCCAGGTTGGCATCGGTCTCCAGGAGACTCATGATCACCGCCATCGCGGCCTCGTCATTGCTAAGGCTACCGAGGCCAGGGCCAACCATGGTGTCCAGATCCAGCTGGGAGCTCGCACCTGCAGGAGAGACCAACGGCAGAACGGAGCACACTGTAACCCTCATGAAACAGTGTCCCTGCAGCTCAAATTACACACTCAGAGCATCCCTGCAGCCGTAATACAAACCAAACTCTCAACACCCCCTGCATGAATACACCCACATGCACTTTCTGTGTTACAAAAACAGACCACTTCAGTACAATATCTTGGGTACGTACCGATAACTGCCAAAATAAAGGAAATACTTGAGTAAATGAACGGTTCTGGTGGCTTTGTTATGGTGTGGGGTTCCTTTTTCCTGACATGGTTTAAGTCCACTCAACCCCAAGGTGAATTCCACTAAATATAAAGCCATGCTCACCTTCATCCTATGGTGAAGCATTTCTATCCCGATAGCAGTGGTCTCTACCAGGATGCCCACAATGATGTAAACCATATGCCATGGCCATCTCAGTACCCCAGATCTCAAACTAATTGAACACTTATGGGAGATTTTGGAGCAGCGCCTGGGACAGCGATTTTCACCACCATCAATAGAACATCAAACGATGGAATTTCTTTTGGAAGGATGGTTGCATCCCTCCATTTCCAGACCCTTGTAGAATCTATGCCATTGCGCATTGAAGCTGTTCTGGTGGCCCAACACCCTATCAAGACACTTTATGTTGGTGTTTCCTTTATTTTTACAGTTACCAGTACAACTGGTTGCATTGTCAGAAGATTTAACATATAGCATTTCATATGTTCTGCTTCATGTAAGATGAGCATTAAGTTCATAGTAAGGAACAATGTCTTGGAGTGAGAACTGATACCCATGATCACATCACTGCTAGAACACAATGCTAAGGGACCTTCTCCTTCCAAACTAGACTTCCCAGGAGGCTCAGGATTGGTTACTTCTCCGTTTGGCACCTGGAAGTAAAACAGAGTGAACTGGAGTAAACCACAGCGCTGAGCAATGGGACACAGACTCAACTGTCAGGTTTAAAAGTGAAGACCTATTGTGAGGATTAGATATTAAACTGTCACACTTTACACTTATATCAGGTTTCAACAGACCAAACAACATCCAATATTTTAAGGGAGAAATGCTTCTCAGTAGGGGAGTTCAGAACCACTCTGGTAGTGGTGTGGGGAGTAGCTTTGTTTTTAAAAGAGTAGACAATATATGATGACCATGTATTCCAATTAAAATAACATTACTTTCCAAAAATTTAAACAGTGATATATTCGGACTTGTTTGCCACCGAGTAGGGAATGTTGAAAGTTCCCTTTTGTGCTCATTAGTGAACTGCCATGTTAGCTAGAGCCGGTAAGCATAGCTCAAAATATCCAAAATAACTGCTTTACTTTTTGACAAGGGGAAAAAACATAATTTCTTGGAAGCGCAGGTTCATCATGTCTTTTAACTAACTGGTCACTCACAGCATTACTGGCCAGAGCGAGCATGAGTGGAGACTTGTCCTGAGCCAGATTAAAGGGGCTGGCATTGCCACTCGACGGAGAGGAATTCAGCCTGCAGATCACAGACACAAACAAGAGACATGCGGAGACATATGCAGCCCAAATCAGAAGGAAGTCTGTCAAAATAAGTGCAAATAAAGGACACAGAAGGGCAACTAAACTGGCTCCTGGTATGAAAGGTATGTTATGTTAAGTAAGTTATGAGGAAAGACTTAAGACGCATAATCTATTCAAGGTTAGCAAAAGGAGACTAAGGGGGTTTCAGTTAGCAGAACAAGAGGGCATAGGTGGAAATTAGTTAAAGGTAAATACATTTACTTCCGCACAGATGTCAGGAAGTATTATTTTACATGGAGGGTTTTCAATGCATGGAACAGCTTGTCGAGGCAGACACTCTCTGGGTATTGATGTCCAGGCTTGATGCAGTACTGGATATTCTCTAGACTAGGAAATGCACCAGTCCAAGAACTGCCAAACACTATTAACCCATTCAGACCTAAAATGCCTGCTAAAAACGCCTATTAAAACCTAAGCAATTATTCTACACAACCTCTAAAACCTGAGGGTTTTCTGGAAAAAATTTCAAAAAAAAAAGCCGACACAATGCACTTCATTTCCCCACGTCTATTTCAGCGAATCACAGCGCATTTCAAGCAAAATCTGACCTAAAACTCCAGGTCTTAATGGGTTAAGTCTCAACGTAAGTACTATCTTAAAATGCCAGATTTACTCCAATCCTGAACTTGGTTGGTATCGTTTTGACTTTAATACAAGTGTGACTGTCATTCAGGGAATTTTCTTCTTTTGTCTGTTTTTGTTTCTAACATTGATGTAGACAAAGGGCGGTGCACTAAAATTCATGTGGTGCTTTTCAAAGTGCTTTTAAATTGTTGACAAGCAAGCTGAAGTGTTCTTTCTGGAGGATTATAATAAGGACTATAATAAGGTTCCAGTTTATGACAATAGGGACCTATTCATAATTGTTTTTAAAGATGAACATTTCGTTTACACATTTTAATTGTTATTGAGGTTGAATGTTGTGAGCACATTGAACGAGGTGGAAATTTTAAAAACATTAAACTGACACGCACGCACGCACGCACGCACGCACACACACACACACACACTCTCTTGCCTGTTGAAGTCCAGCAGCTCGTTTGCGATTTGGGTCCCGATACTGCCGGCGTAAATCATGGTACCGGAACCACTGGAAATTCCAGGAATGATGGAAAAGGCCTTCTTAGCATCTTCTACAGACAAACAAAACATACAGGTTGTTTTAGTCAGTAGCAGAACTACTCACTCAATCCAATGCCAGTCATTGAATCACTCGCTAACACCAGAGCCAACAAACCACTTACTCACTCCAATGCCAGAACTACAATCAATCAGTCCCCTCCATCTGACACAGAGACAGAGGAGGAGGGAGGGGTCTTAGTGGGAGGAGTCTTAGTGGGAGGAGTCTTAGTGGGGGGAGTCTTAGTGGGGGGAGTCTTAGTGGGGGGAGTCTTAGGCTGTGTTCGAAACCGTTCCCTATTCCCTAAATAGTGCACTATATAGTGTGTTCACCATTTTGTAGTGGTGTTCGAATTCTCAATGGTTAATTTCATTCACTATATAGTCCACTATAAAATACCCACAATTCACAGCGATTTCTAGTGAACAGCGAATGTACCCTACAATTTCTCCTGTATACCACAATGCAATGCAGTCGTGTCTTAGTTAGCTCACGACTTCCATAACGGTAGCTATTGGTGGCTAAAGCAGTGGCTAGCAGACAGCACCACAGTTGACAAAACCACACTTGCACATCATTAGAATTTCAACAATTTATTTGGGATTTAACATTCAAAACTGAACATGCAAACCCGATACTACCTGAGTACATTTCAACCTGCTGTCACGAGTGCTCGGTTTGTTTAAGTGATACTGGGCGCGTCCGCTTGATTCACCTGAATATCCGGCACTTTTTGACGCAAATGACGTTCAGTGTAGTGTCCGAAAACAGTTTAATCGTTCACTACATGGAACACTACATAGGGAATGAGTGAACGAGTGAACGGTTTCGAACACAACCTTAGTGGGGGGGAGTTAGAGGGGAAGGGGTCGGCATGAGAGGAGTCAGAGTAGGAGGAGTCTGAGAGGGAGGGGTCATAATGGGAGACGTTAGAGGGGAAGTCAGCATGAGAGGGGTCCGAGTAGGAGGAGTCAGAATGGGAGGAGTCAGAGGAGAAGGGGTCTGAGGGGGAGTTCTGTATGTAGATAGGGGCTCTGGACAAGCATCTGTCTAATCAACAAACTACTATGGTCTGTAAGTGCATAAATGTCACTCAAATAAATCTTTTAACTCCATAGGTCAGATCCAGGGGCTTCCCTTAAATGGAAATATCTGCTAATTTATGAACAACTATGATAAAATGAAAATGGAGCAGCTCATGGTATTGAAAAGAGACAGCAATGTGTGTGTGTGTGTGTGTGTGTGTGTGTGTGTGTGTGTGGAGGGGAGGTGCTTCAACTCACCTTCTGAAGCCTTGGACTCCCCAGGAGGTCTGCTGTCCCCTGAGGCCCCTGTGCAACTGGGCCCACTGTGAGGGAGGGGGGAACACACAACAGAGGAGCATTTCACTAACCACCACCAGAGGGCGCATCACACAGCATCTCCATGATTCAGCCCATATCCAGAGTTGATCAAATATGAGAGAGAGCTTTTTATGAGAGCTTTGATACCACAAATTTAAATCAGGCATCTGAAGGGTCACCTCTTCAAAGACTTTCTCAAAGCAAAATGTGAAAAATCCACACCACCTACAACCCAACCTGCTGCTGCATTGTTGGTTGCGCAGTTATCTTATAAAGTAAAGGGTAAAATATTGGCACTGATCTGCCAACATGGCCATGGAAATAGCTGTTATCGGTATCGGCCCAGAATCCCCATATTGATGCATTATTAGATCTAGCCCCATTTTAATAACCTGCAATATCTGGGACAACAAAAATATCAATGTAAATGATCTGGGTTTTCAGTTTTCAGCATTTGCTCTCCCTAATTTGAAGACAAGCACAAACCCACATTGACTACAGTTCTGTGCTTGAAAAATAACACCAGGGCAAGTACTTACGATATGACTGTATTGGTTGACACTATATATTCTACTTCTTTGGTCCAGGGATTTATAAAACTAAACCACTGACTTTGCAGAGTGACAAAAGAGCCGTATTTTGTTTTAAACTTGTAGAGGTTTGTTTCAATCTTCTCTTTGCTTCGTAGAACTGCAGAGAAACACAAATGAACTACTTCAGAATGAAAGAATGTGGAATGTGCAGGTTTTAGAGTAACCTTTCAACCAACAATTTATATCCGTGAAGAAAACCAGGTGAAATGCATTCCTGTCCAAATCATTTTGATGAAATAATTAAGAGCCTGCAGCTCCCTAATCTTCAGGCCCCTCAAACCCAGTCTCTTCCCCTTTAGGCCCCACCCACTAACCTAAACAATTTACAAGAATTCACAACAAAGTGACATTCAACGGAGCTACTGACCCTTAATGAAGCATCAGGTCTAGGTGAAGTATGAAATACAAAACATAATAAATTAATTATAGTCTGAATTCAGTATGTAAAATATCATGCATGCATTTAAAAGTATACAAATCGCATCTGATAAATGTACTCGGTCAGATGTGATGCATAAAAAGGCAGTCTAGCTCGGAGGCACCTTTTCTGTGTCGCTCTGCTAAATGCGGCAGGTCATCTTGGTGGAAGTACTCATAGCACGATGTTCCCAGTAGCTCCTGGGGCAAAAATCCCAGAATGGTAGTTGCTCTGTTAAGAAGACAGGTGGCGCCAGACTGGTCAGTTACTCTCATGCCTCAAGTGTACGAGCAACATCACTAAAGCGCTCCTGCAAGATGTCTATGTCAATTCTACAGCCATGCCTCAATTTGTACATTTAATGTAATGTGATTAGGCAACAATAAAAAAGGGGGAGGGGGGCTCTTTGGTAGCATATCCTCCAAAAGCACTTGTTCTCGATAGAGTGTTGCATTTGCCCAGGACCAAGCTTAGCTCTATGGGGGATCGCAATTTTTGTTGTAGCCCTGCACCTTTCTAATGCACTTCCAAACCATGTAAAGACAGCCCATACACTGTTCTAATTTAAATCGAGCCTAAAGACCCATCTTTTCCGAGATGCCTTTCCATAAAATTGTATTTTTATTTTTTTTCAACATAGTGTTTTTAATAGATTTTGTTCATTTATATTTTTATATTTTATATTTTATATATTTTTGCCGTTTATTCCAATTTTTTCTCCCAGTTGTAGTATCCAATTATACCGTACGAGAACTCACTGCCTGACATTCTTATTTACCCACTTAAGTCAAATGCACCTTCTGTAAGTCCCTTTGGACAAAAGCGTTACTGTAATGTAATGTAATTGGGCACTCCAAAATCGGGGAATAATTGGGGGTAATATTTAGTTTGAAACAATTGAATACAGAAAGAAAAGGAGGGAATACTGGGTCTCACCGTTGATCCACGAAGGTGAACTTTCCATCCATGGCGTATCGTGTGACAAACTCAGTCGGTCTGACCTTGACCTCCCCATTAGCCAGTGGCACACTGTGGGGGTGCACCCGGCCAATGGCCACCAGGCAGCTGAAGTGGGAGCCCTCCTTCTCTGATTCTGTGTCACCCTCCTCCGTCCCCAACTGGCTGGCAGGCCAACTGCGCATGTAGCCTGTACAGTGAACTGTGCAGTACCTCTGGGACTCTGCAAGGGGGGACAGAGAACAGAATCACAAATGCACTCACAAATAAATACATTTTCAGAAACAACCTAAGCAGAAAGCAAGATTCATGGCACTTTCCACCCTTCCCAAAACAGTACTTTCTTTGCCCTACCCCCCAGCACCAAGGTGGTTTGACTGATTGAAGCCGATCATGCCAATGCATGGAACCAGTGGGGGTTGAGCTCCCAGACACACCTTTCCTTTTGGAGGTGCTTGGCTGGAGCTGCTTGTCCTCCACCTTCACCACCACCTTGTTGTACTTCATCCGGCAGAAGAACGACCGCCGGGCACCGGAACACAGACGAGCTGCACCTACAGGGAGGTCAGCCTGAACCTGCAATCCAGCTGTGAACAGCACAGAGACCGTGATCAGTGTGAATCCAGTCTGAATCCATGATCACTATGAATCCAGCTGTGAACAGCACAGAGACCGTGATCAGGGTGAATCCAGTCTGAATCCATGATCACTATGAATCCAGCTGTGAACAGCACAGAGACCGTGATCAGTGTGAATCCACTCTGAATCCATGATCACTATGAATCCAGCTGTGAACAGCACAGAGACCGTGATCAGTGTGAATCCACCCTGAATCCATGATCACTATGAATCCAGCTGTGAACAGCACAGAGACCATGATCAGTGTGGATCCAGTGAATCCACCCTGAATCCATGATCACTATGAATCCAGCTGTGAACAGAACAGAGACCGTGATCAGTGTGAATCCAGTGAATCCACTCTGAATCCATGATCACTATGAATCCAGCTGTGAACAGCACAGAGACCGTGATCAGTGTGAATCCACTCTGAATCCATGATCACTATGAATCCAGCTGTGAACAGCACAGAGACCGTGATCAGTGTGAATCCACCCTGAATCCATGATCACTATGAATCCAGCTGTGAACAGCACAGAGACCGTGGTCAGTGTGAATCCAGTGAATCCACTCTGAATCCATGATCACTATGACTCCAGCTGTGAACAGCACAGAGACCGTGATCAGTGTGAATCCAGTGAATCCACTCTGAATCCATGATCACTATGACTCCAGCTGTGAACAGCACAGAGACCGTGATCAGTGTGAATCCAGTGAATCCACTCTGAATCCATGATCACTATGAATCCAGCTGTGAACAGCACAGAGACAATGATAGTGCTTAGTATGTATAGGTGGTGTTTACCTTGCCCTCTAAGGGGTTGAGTGGAACCAACCTAAACCATCCACGAAAATCCCATCCCACACCATAACAAAGCCACCAGAGCCCTTCATTCCCTCAAGTGTTTGTTACTTACCTGTACATACATAGACACAATAGATGTTTCATACAAAAATTCAGCCAATATCCAACACAACATGCCCTTTCTGCTGTTGCCTTCACAATGCGAGAGTATGGTTCGATATATTGGGGTGACCATACAGGGAACGCATGCCAGCCACTCATCCAGAACAGAAGGGCATGGACACAGTATGCTAAGCAAAAAAACACGGTTGTGGGTGTGTCAGGCAAAGTGATCATGTGACTTACTTTTGGCATCTATGAGGCGTTCACGTGGATAGAGCTCGGAGGCGGACAGCTGCTCCTTCACCTTGCCAATGTCCTTCGGGTGGACATAGTCGAACAGACTCTGTCCAGACAGGTCTGCCTACAGACAGTTTTTAACAATAAACAAGGAAAAGCTACATTAACATCACAAGAGAAGGGTTCAGCTGGTCCACTCAGGATAAACGGATTGAATGAGCAGGTTAAGGGCCTATCACGAAGGCAGGCATCCAGAGCTATGGTTGGGTAGACGTGCAGTCACTTATTCTCCTTACGGTTTAAATATCGGAGGACAGAAAGGCATTGAACAGGTCACTCACCCGATTGTAATTAAGTATCTTGGAGACAGATTCAGACATGAAGAGGATTTTTCCACGATCACACCCCACGACAAACAGGAAGCCATCAGCTGCCTGAACGGATGTCAAGGAGACAGAACTGTGATGTAACACCACGGATGCTTAGAAACAAATGCGTTATTAACAGAAAAAGCATATAAAACACAGCTTATGCAACTTCAATGCAAGTTCACGTCGATACCACAGAACACAGACTTCATCTCTGTTATCAAACTAAAAACTAAAACAGTTAAAATACAAACACCTAATGCCTGTCACTGCAGCCTCTCACAAAATGGAGTTGTGTATAACCACAAAACCTTTTTACAAATAAAATAACATCTGATTAAAGGCCAGTTAAAATGACCAGAACCTACTTAAGAAACTGACAGAGACCAATTAAAATGCACACTGCCTGTAACAATCACACATTTCTGAGATTTTAATGACTTTGGAAGCAGACATTCAAAGACATCCTCATACAGAGTGTGTCCTAAAAGTTAAACAAAAAAAGACAGCAAAAAGTCAAACCACAGTGGGACAGAGGACTAAGCCACACCCACACACCTGTGTCACAATGGGACAGAGGACAAAGCCACACCCCCACAGCTGTGTCACAATGGGACAGAGGACTAATGCTGCGTTCACGTGCTCCTCGGACGGTCCGATTTCCCGAGTTGACAAGTCGTTCTTCCGACTGCGTTGTGTTCATGTGCTTTTAGGTCGGTAACTCGAAAACATGGATGCCACCAAGAAACTGTGTTGCATTTTATTGCTTAGAGCCTTCAAACAAAACATCAGTAGCTCTTTCCAGCGCATGAGTGACAACGAAGAGCAAAGCAAACGAATCAGGTGAACCATGAATGAATTATGTTTAATTTCAAACGTCATAAAAACGTCTGTTTGCTTAAAAGTATGATAGGCGCTTGTGAGAGATGGACATGCATTTGCCAAGTTCACATAAAGCTAATATTTTGAGTTTTACTTGGTTTTTAAGTGATAGATGTTGAATAGGGACATTAATGCTGATATAATGGGGCTGTCTTATCAAGACAAAGGGATTGTGTGCCGTGACGTCACAAGTCGGCAAGTCGTGTAGCAAAATTATCGCCGAGTTGCCGAGTTGTTGTTCCGACTTGAGGGGGCGTTCACATGAAGTTTCCAAGTCGGGAACTCATTATTCTGATTATTCCGACACCACATGAATGCACCATAAGCCACACCCGCACACCTGTGTCACAATGGGACAGAGGACAAAGCCACACCCCCACACCTGTGTCACAGTGGGACAGAGGACTAAGCCACACCCCCACACCTGTGTCACAATGGGACAGAGGACTAAGCCACACCCCCACACCTGTGTCACAATGGGACAGAGGAATACGCCACACCCCCACAGCTGTGTCACAGTGGGACAGAGAGCGGCTCCAAGTCTTACCCTGAGGATGAGATGTTTGAGCTCGTCGTCAGGCAGGAATGAAGGCTTGTAGTTGGCTTCAGCAAAGGAGCTGGTGGCTCCTGTGAAAATAGACTACCTTTCATTCCACCCATTTCCGCTGTATATTCAAGGGCTGCATCTATTCAAGGGCAGCATTGTGCAGCAATAAGGACTAACTGTAGCAGGGAATGTAAAATGTTATATAGCTGCATGTTCATAAATACACATTGGTGTTTAGTGCTTGAACAGTCATAAATGAAATAACTAAATGAATAATATAATATATATGAATAACCTATGCCTCAGTTATAGACATATTATATAATACATGTTATTTTATTTTATAGGGCTGATTGTAGAACACATTGAGCTGCATTCTGTGCTGTACAAATAAAGTGTATAATTATTATTATGATGATTATTATTATTATTATTATATATTAGAATAACAAGAACAACAACTGTGGGTGGAATTGTGGGATATATAGGCAGGGATATTGTTACAAGGATCACTGGAAGCATAACGGAGTGACCCGGCTGAAGAGGTGTACCTTTGAGTGACTTGAGATGCTGCACAGCCATACGGAGCACGGTCAGCTTGTCCAGCTTGCGGGACATGGAGTTACAGGTGGGGATCATGGCCGACAGCTCGTCAATCAGGTTATTCATCTTATCACGCCGACGCTTCTCGATTTGGCTGTGGGGCTCCCTGGAAAAACCATAAATATTACTAATGACATATCTATGCTGCTGCTAATGTTACCACTCTTTATTGGTGCTACTGTGGTTCTACGGCTACTACTACAACCACTACAACTAATAATTATAATTATAATAATTATAATTATAATAATGGAGGGTACCAAGAATGATTATTAGTTTTAAATAATCAATTTAATAATGTATTATTATAAGAGGTGACAGCATTCTTAGATGATCACAAGCACAACATTCAGAAGGATTTCTTTGAGCATATTAAATGAATGATGAAAAATGGTTCCTTGATGAAGGACAGGCGTTACCTGAAACATTTGATTTTAGCGAGCTGCTCATCCCCTTCACACCTGTGAAAAAGGAACGACAGGCGAGTGTTTAAAACGCAGTCGCACGTCCTGTACAGCAGACAGCAGGCAGTCTGAACACGGCCCAAATACGAGACTAATCTCTGGAGCTGGAATGAGATACCTGTCCTGGTCGTCCTCCATGTCTACATCCGCGCCTTCCCTGGAAGAAGAGGAAATGAAAGAGAAAAGAGAAAAGGCGTGATTCCTCTACCAGCCATTTGTTAGGAGAGCGACGGCCTTATCTAGGGCAGCCAGCCAGGGCTGCTCGTCTCAGACCTTATGCACTCCGTGGCCCACTTACACAGCAGGTGGTTTCCTGGAGCATTTAAGGAAGTGTGTCTTTCCCTGTCCGAGGCTGGAATTCAAACTCACAACCTTCTGGTCTGGAGTCTAATGCACACACACATGCAGCATCTCTCATCTGTCACACACATACACAGAGCAACACACACAGCAACACACGCAACACACACCTCTCTCATCTTCTGCCTCACACACAGAAACACACACATGCACGCACGCACAGATATGTGCAGCGTCTCTCTTGCCTATCACACACAGACACACAGAAACACACACACCCACACAAACACACGTATACGTATACACATACACACACACACACACACACACACCCACAGACACACACACCCACACAAACACACGTATACACACACACACACAAACACACGTATACACACACACACTTGCAGCATGTCTGCATCGTTCTTGGTCCATCTCTCGCTCTTTATAACCTCTCGTTTTCTCCTCGTTACAGAATGTATGTGCAAAGCTGGGTTTGTCTGTCTCGTCTGGTTTTGTAACCATTGTTGCACATGTACATGCACGAACACACACACAACCATTTGTCTTCCAACCCTCTCGCTCTCTCACTCCCGTGCGTGTGGTTGTCCATGCTGTATACAGGCGCGCGCATGCACACGCACACACCACACACACTCTCTCTATCTCTTTCCTGTATATGTGTGTGTGTTGTACTCATTGGTTGTAAATGCTGTATACAGGGGGTTGTAAATGCTGTATACAGGCACACACACACACACACACGAGCACTCTCCCTATCCCTTTCCCTTTCCTGTATATGTGTGTGTGTTGTACTCATTGGTTGTAAATGCTGTATACAGGCGCACACACACACACACACGAGCACTCTCCCTATCTCTTTCCTGTATATGTGTGTGTGTGTGTGTGTGTGTGTGTTGTACTCACTGGTTCTCCATGCTGCCCTTGCGCTTCCTGGGCAGCTCACTAGAGGACGCAGAGGGGCCGCTGGATGAGCGGGACATCAGGCCGGAGAGAGAGACAGAGAGGCTGGAGCTGTCTTCCCCCACCATCTCCTCTGTAACACACACACACACACACTGTACCGTAAGCATAGACAGAGAGCTGAGTTTTACAACCTAAACACGCACGCACGCACAGACACAGACACAGACACAGACACAGACACAGACACAGACACCACACCATAAGCATACACAGAGAGACTTGAGCTGTCCTCTACCAGCATTTCCCCTGCAACACACAGACCGTATCATAAACATACACAGAGAGCTGTGCTTTACACACACACACACACACACACACACACACACACTCACACACAGACACACAGACACACAGACACACAGAGAAAACACACACACACACCATTGACTCTGCTTGCCATTCCATGTTTAATGTGTTTACTTGGTGGTTACATTACAGAACAGCCTACAAAAGTAGATAATATTGTGCAGGGCTACCTAAACATGTAAATATCTGATGGGTTTTTTTCAAACATAGACATATCTGAATACATCTGCCAACATTCCAGCTCAAAAGCAAATACAATTAATTTTAAATGGTTCAAAAATCTGTTTTACTGAATAACAAAGTCAGCCTGAACGGAAAGTTGTGTGTATGGACTGAATATCTGATTATCAACGATTACCATTCCAGGCCAGTAAACTAGTTCAACACACGGAGAACCCTCCAACGTGCTTATTGTTGTCGTTCGCACCAAAATGAGAAGCAGCTGCGGGTCTATTATACATCTGTCTGGCCCCGGAAATACCTTTCACAAGGGTCACCCCATTATGGTTTCAGTTCTCCCGTGCAACAATAGGCCGCCCACGTTACCCAATTTCTTCACGCGGTCCAGATTCCCAGACAAAACTACGCCTTCGCGCATACGGTTGTTCTACTTCCACTGCACGGTCATATAAGGCACGGGGTGATGCGGTGGCGTGCGTCCTCGTTTTGGGGGAACGGGATTTTAGCGTTCGGCCCGTGCACCTGGGGCATCACGTCAAGGGTGGCGCATTTGGCTGGAGAGAGCGCAGGGCCATGTCAACTCTATAACTCTGTCGCTCCGTAACTCCCACTGAAATGCAGCCGTGAGTGCTACACTCCCGCCGTCTCGACGTTCCTGTTAATCGCAAGGGCCACCGTTATCTGAAAAAATATTGCATTGTACTTTCTTTTCTTTCTTTTTTACATTTGAGACATTTATCAGACGCTCTAATCCAGAGCAATTTACAGTTTTACATTTTTCTTTACATGGAATCCATTTATACAGCTGGATAATTACTGAATTAATTCAATTAAGTACCTTGCTCAAGGGTACATTGGCAGTGCCCCACCTGGGAATTGAGATTACAAGAAAGCCCATTCCAGCACCCCACCTACAGCATCATGCACACCTACAAAATAGCAATATTTACCCCTTCCTTCCTCACTGTAGTGATATTTACCCTTCCTTCCTCACTGTAGTGATATTTACCCCTTCCTTCCTCACTGTAGTGATATTTACCCCTCCTTCCTCACTGTAGTGATATTTACCCCTCCTTTTTTCTTGCAGTTGATGAGCCCCTCCCCCTTGGATGACATGCTCAATGGCTCTTTGTTTCCTGAGAGCACGGGTGCTGAGGTCCCATTTTAAACACAGTGACCCACTGCCCTCAATAACGCATCAGCAGCCAGGTTTGGAATCCTAGGTTCTGGAGTGGAGATCTGAAACGGGATCACTGGGTCGGGCCCGAGATACTGTGACCCTTACACACGTGGCTCCCACACTCTCCTATACTGTCCCTCAGTCTTACACCCTCCTACACTGTCCCCCAGTCTGTCCTACACCCTCCTACATTGTCCCTCAGTCTGTCTCTCACACTGTCCTACACTGTCCCTCACACGGTTTGAAACACGACTGTACCAGACCAACCCTGGTGGGGAGCCCCGATCGGGGGTGGCGTTTGGCTGTCTGCCCCAGAAGGAGGAGAGACGGAGAGAGCTGGCACGAGCTCGCTGAGGTAGGGCAACCTTGTAAACAGGGTTGTGCGAGTTCTGTCTCGGAGGAGACGAACATTGCCTCAAGGTATTAGCTTGTCCCGTGGAGGCGAGCAGCAAGTTCGTGGGGGAGGGTAAAAATAAAAACAAATACAGGGTATAATTGGCTACCAAATTGGGAGACAAACGTGGAAAAGAAATCTGAAACAAAAAATGAAAATACATTAAAAAAATAGTGCTATAATGTGGTATGGCTGAGGAATGACAGCAGGCACCAGTGTAGTTTAATGTTTAGGGAACTGGGCTTGTAACTCAGTTGTAAGATTGCAGGTTTGATTCCCAGGTGGGGCACTGCCATTGTGCCCTTGAGCAAGGTACTTCATCTGCTTCAGTAAATCCAACCGTAAAAATGGATAATATGTGGATTATACATTTTAAATTCATAAAGGGGATTAATAACGTGAACAGCAGGTTTTTCAGGTTAAGTTCTCTTAGCAGAACGAGGGCATAGGTGGAAACTTGTCAAAGGTAAATTCCAAACTGATATCAGGATTTATTTATTTATTTTTACACAGTTGCCAACGTAATGTAAATGTAGCAGCACTGAGTGTGTAATGCTTGTAATGTCAGTCGTACATGTATTTGAATAATAAAGCAACTATGATAACTACGACAGGCTATTTTCTAACAAATAAAAGTAAAAATCATTGACAGATATGAAACAGTTAATCTATTCCACATTGAATAAACTGGCCACTAGAGGGGGCTGCAGGATGATTCCCCACTGACCTGTATAACTGGACACAGCGTTTCAGTCTAAAATTGAAGCACATTTAATTCTGTAGACCCTAGCAGCTGGAGGCAAGATTTTCTCCCCATAGGGATCCATTACACATTTTTAAGACGCTGGTTGGTGTGCACGTATCTTAACAGCGCTCTGCAACCATGCGTTCAATATAAAAATAAAGTTTGCAACGTTTTTATACCTCGAACGTCAGGACAATATATGTTATCTAGAATGAGAAAGTATTGCCTAGCTAGATTATATATTTTTTAAACACTGGGGATAGAAGCAAAGCAAAAAACATAGCTTCGCAGCTAATGTGAGACCATTTCAAATTAGCGTTAGTAACGTTACCTGATTTGTCATCGGTATGGTTAAAAGTATCAGTGAGCGTGAAGCTCATCACTAAAAGTGGCTAATATAAATAAATTCCGGGATAGAGAAAGTTTAAATTTAAGCTCATAAAGAATAATGTATTAATTCGATGTATATTAGACAAAAACGTTACCACAAAATGACCCATACCTATAGTTAGAAGAAGAAAAAACACTTATCTTACACCATATGGGTCTCTCGCTCATTTAAGTGCATTGGAACACTCTTTACAAGTACAACGTTAAAATAGGTTTAACTGCTTACTTGAATACAGATTGCATATTTATTGAAAGATTTACCTCAGAGTGAGGTCAAATACAGAAAATCTACAAAACAGTCTTGTGTGTTCGGGGATTTCTCGCTTGTCTGTCATATCTGTTAATACGTACGCATTAATAACGTACATACCCAACTAGCACATAATGCTAGCGTAATGTGTAATTACATTTCTAGAAGAAAATTAATTACATTTTTCATACACAGAGATCCAGGAAGTATGGGTCGGTCCAAAGATGGGCAGCGTAAGGAAGACTGGACAAGGACGTTAACGTTGCGAGCCTGAATATTAGGTTGGTATACGCCTACCGCCAGAAAGATGTCCGTTAAGTCCATTATAAGGACTAATACAGGTAACTGCCAAAGGAAACACCAACATAACGTGTCTTAATAGGACACTGGGCCACCATCAGCCAGAACAGTTTCATTGTGTCTTGGCATAGATTCTACACGTGTCTGGAACTCTATTGGAGGGATGTAACACGATTATTCCACCAGAAATTCCATTATTTTATGTTTTGTTGATGATGGTGGAAAACACCGTCTCAGGTGCCACTTCAGAATCTCCCCTAAGTGAGATCTGGTGACTGAGACGGCCTGGTGACAATGCCCCTTGTAGATGGGGGCATTGTCATCCTGGAAGAAACCACTCCCATCAGGAAAGAAATGCTTCACCATAGGATGAAGATAATCACTCAAAATGGCTTTGTATTTATTGGCGTTGACCTCTAAGGGTTGAGTGGACCTAAACCACACCAGGAAAATGCACCCCACCTCATAACAGAACCACCAGAACCCTTCATTTATTCAAGTGTTTCCTTTATTTGGCAATTACACACACACATATATATATACATGCCATTTAGCAGGCACTTTTATCCAAAGCGACTTACAGTAGTGAATGTATACATTTATCAGTATATGTGGCCCCGATGGGACTCGAACCCACCACCTAAGCGCTGTCAGTGCCATGCTCTACCTACTGAGCCATGCAGAACTGCAGTTACCCCAGAAATACGCAATTATTATGGCTGATATACGAGATACCCACAAGTGTTCACTTTATCCGGACATCCCCATGGTTATTAAAATAGGGTTCACATGAAAGAAACTGTTAAAACCGATTATTATTTGATTTATAAGTTCAAAAACAATTGATCTCTTTATTATCATCATAATAATGTAATGTAGCCTGATCTCTTTGTTGTTATTAAATTATGAAAAGAAAGGTCCACACAAACGGTTATGCTACGACACTAGACACCATTTATATTGAATGAGATCAGCTGCTGATGGGTGATCCTTATGAAAAACCAGTTCAGGACAATTATCCATTTCAAGGCAACTTACTGGTTGTCAATGGGAGTTTGTGTGTGTGTGTGTGTGTGTGTTTGCGTGCATGAACACGGAGAGCCAGTTGCAGCCATGGGAATATTAAAAATAGGTCATGAATAAAATAAATAATTGCAAACTCCAGTCTACCTGTGAAGTAGACTTCTTGACAGCTGCTCTTTCTGGCAACCACTAAAAATGGCCAATCATAATGTCCATGGCATATTCAATTTGAGGTGGAATCCATTAAAGATACTCATTCTTTATATCTAACAATGATGAGCTGGTTGAGATCAAACAGAAGGTGTCCCGAGCAGTTGACTCGATTTTTAGTTCAAATTCCTAGAGGCAGTCTCGCAGTACTACCACAAGAGGGCGCCAATAATTCTGCTTCGGGTTTTAAAATAGAGTTGCACGTGCAAAATCAGCTATCACTTTACCTACTTATATAATGCGGGTACAGTGACCTACATAGTAAAGCCTCCTCCTGTTTTAGTTATAGCTATATATTTTTTATGAAACAAGGTGGTAGACGGAAGCCGCAATTAGGAACTGGGCTAAAATTACAGGTTTGAATCCTAGATGACCAGTGTTGTTGCACCCTGTTATAAGTAATTTACCCTGAATATTTCAGTAAAGTATTATTATAATTGATATTATTATTACTGGTCATTTCATTTAATTTGTTTCTACCATGGTTCCCTCTGAAGGATTTGCTTTGTGAAGTTATTTGTGACTTGATTGTAGAAATGCACCACACAAATCAAATGGATTGATAAATATGCAGGAAGTGATATGGAAAATGAATACCATGCAAGGCACTCTGAATGACAATTAACAAATCACCAATCAAATGAAAAAGGAATAATTCTGGCAATGGTTATTTGTTCCAAAATTGGCATTTAAACTTTCCCCATCCCCATATTTGACATGTTTCTCTCAAATTACAGCTAACTGGAGGAAAGGCACATCTGCCTGTGGGCACCTGCTGTTGGAAGGGATTAATGCTAGGGTATCCCATGAAACCCTGGCTACCTTAAAGTTTGCATGCTCACCTGTAGTTTGAACTTTGAGTGGTTCTCCATGGCCACACAAATATTACTGCCCCAGGTAAACTCACAAGCCTTCTGCTGGCACAGTCCACAAACGGAATCAACTCCACTGCATTTCTTGATGCTAAAAACCAGAGGTAGCCTATATAGATGTTTTGGATAATGAAGTCGTTATTTTGAGAGGATAACCTAATTTTGGACTACAGATGCAATGCAAGCGGTCATTTTGATTTGTGTTCACACCAGCATTCTGTGCAATACCACGCGCTGCTGCTCTGGCCTTTGTGTTTTCACACTTCACCAAAAAACACCATCTTCTGACCACAAGCGCCCATCATTTTGGTATCACAACTTTTTCCAAGCAGTGGTCTTTAGTTATGAAGACCAACTGACCTGGTCATCCTGCAGGTCACTCAGTAACATGGCAGGGTTGTATGTCCTTGGTGCAATGATGTGGACCGCAGTAAGGAACCAGATCATGACCGTGACAGTGCCGACTGTGGCCGGAAGTCCCACAAGGCAATGCAAAATTGTGCATAGCGTTGCCCAAAGAGGGAGTGTTTCGGTCTGCAAAGTTCAGAACTCTAAACGTCAAATGGGGATTTAACCAGTCTATCCGTGTTATATTAAGGGGCAATTGTCAGACAGGGCACACGTCATAAAACGTCCAAAACAATCAAGCGTAAACCGCATCGGAGGTCAAAGTCTGAATGGCAAAGCAATTCAAACCGGAGTGTATAGGGGGCGGAATGATCTATGTTTACCGCGGGTCTGCCATTTAATTGTAAATCAGTGCTGTTATTAGCCTGACAGACTTGATCCGCGAATGCAAATAGATGACGAGCGCTTGGAAAAGCACAGAAGGTGTGAAAACCTTGAACAGCAAGAAACCTTGCCTTGGCAATCAAAGGCACTACGTCGAGTGCTGGGCAATTCACATATATTTTTAGATCACCAATGACGCAGAAGCGATTTATTACGCCAAACCTTCCAGTGTCCGTTTCTTTTGTGTAGGTTTTTTTTTTTTTTTTTGCAGTTTGGCAGGGATATTTTTAGTCAGTACACTGCCAAATGTCATTGCGTTGAGTTTTGCATTGTCGACGCACCCGTATAGGTAGGCTATATGGTACTCAAAGGCCCAAGTTAGTTCATCCGAGTTGAACTAATCGATTGCAATACGAAAATATCTCAGTTGCATATTATCAAATACTTCAACACCAGCGAAACATTTACAGCATTTTAATAATTAATCTGTCACTTTAATATGAAGACAAATCCCAAACACTGGCATCGAAAATCTCACAATTATTTTTAATTCGTATTTCTCGTAACTGATTTCCAGTCACCCACTATCATAGACGCATAGCCTACATGTTGCATGGACGAAGAGAGCGAACGGCTCCTGATCAACCGCACTAAAAATAGATCCTACGCAAGACCCATAAAACACAATCATTCATTCGACCTACTTTCATTGAAATGAATCATATCAATTAAAGCCATCGCCGAGGCCAGTTATTTACATTTTAAAGGGAGGTTCTCCCTCTCCCGTGAGCCAAGCAGCGATTCACGAGGAGAACCTCCTCAACCAGCCGCTTTCTGAGGACTCGATCCGTCGTGCTCCCGCCGATTCAAACTCCTAAGCTCCATCATTACACGTAGAGAGGATCTCATGCCTGTCTGAGGATGCTTTTGAAGAACGTACACACGCCCTCACATTCGGCCCCGAGATTTCAAGGAGGACTGCAGAGTGGAAAGCAGCGTCTAGCAGCACGCGCTTCAGAGAACAGCGCACGCGCTTCTGAATGCACATAGGCCGCTGTAGTGATTAGATGAGCCGACACAAATACGTTCCAGTGTACGAAAGGAAATTGTGGATAAAAATGGGTTTAAAAAAGAACTTATGCCACATTTAGGCCGCCTAGTGTAGGGGAATCAATGGATGCGCCCTGCTGGGCTCAGAACTTTTTCCTGCAAAACCTTTGACGATTGTCGCATTGTGTTTCCACACCAGATAATTTAACCAGGTACAGAGGGAATCGGCAATCAAAAAGACAGAAATCCCACATGGCTAGCGAAAGCAGGGGCGCTTGGAGACACCATTCACTTTAAGTGAGTCAGATTGGATTTTTTTTTATATTCGCCTGTTAAAATAATAATACTTTTAAAATGGTTTAGAACGCTTGTACTTTGTATAAATATATATGGTATTTCCCATGCAATTTATTGTTGCTTGTCTTTTGTTTTATTATTTGCTATTTTCTTGTCATAAGTGGATGTACTTTTTCCCTGTTTGTGCATGTATTTTGTTTTGTTTGTTCTTATTTTTTACACATACTTTTCTTTTTCTGTAGTTTATTGGAGACAGGTGTTGGAAATTAGCCTTTAGCTATAAACATTTAATACAATGCATCTGATCCTTTTTTTTAACATTGTAACAATTCAGAGAGAGAGAGAGAGAGGGAGGGAAAGAGGGAGGGAGGGAAAGAGAGAGGGAGGGAAAGAGAGAGGGAGAGAAGAGGAGAGGGAGATGAAGAAGGGGAGAGAGGGATAGAGAGAGGAAGAGATGATAAGCATGCCTCCTCATCTGGGCCCGACATCCCGATCCACAGAAGAGCAGCATGAATTTCATCCATTTGTTAATTGTTTGTGACAATGACATCATATTTATCACTATGCTTTGATGGCACTCAGAATTACTTAACGCCCACGCTTCAGACAGATCAGGGTCGAAATGCACTTCAATTCCATAAAATTGCACTCTGGCAGAAAAACAGACTTGTTACAAAGACATTTTTTAATGATGACCTGATTTACATGGATACAATAAACCAACAAAGCATGGTATAAATATATTGATGGTGATGTCATACATACGAGTGGTCCAGTGGAACTTATAAGCCTATGATTACAGGCTGAATTTCAAGGTGCATTGCCAGAGCACGGAGTTGCTTTAGTAAATATCCAGCTGTATGAATATACAGGTAACTGGAAACATAAGTAATTGAAGGGTTCTGGCAGCTCTGTCACTCAAGCCCTTAGAGGGCAAGGTAAACGTCAATGAATATCCTGATGGGAGTGGTCTCTTCCAGGATGACAATGCCCCCATCCACAAGGCACGAGTGGTCACTGAATGGTTTGATGAGCATGAAAACAATGTACCTTATGCCATGGCCTCTCAGTCACCAGATTTCAACCCATTTGAACACTGATGGAAGATTCAGGAGTGGTGCTGCAAACAGCGCTATCCACCATCATCAACAAAACACCAACGATGGAATTTCTTGTGTAAGAATGGTGTTACATCCCTCCAATAGAGTTCCAGACAATCTATGCCAAGGCACATTGAAGCTATTTTGGTGGCTCAATGCTGTAGTAAGACACTTTATGCTGGTGTTTTCTTTTTCTTGGCAGTTACCTGTATGTGTAAAAACATAAGCTGTGTAGGTCCTGAATGAGGGTGCCAGTGAAATAAAGAACAATAATATTTAGACTCACATCTACAAATAAATATTTAGTTTGGGATGGTGGCCTAAGGGTGTGCAGATATTAATTAGTGTTCAGTCAACCATAATTACCCCAGCTAAATACGATGTATGAGACAAAAATCTCTCACCCCCCAATAGATGATTTCTACAGTCATGGGCTTAAAGTGTATTTTTACATTAATACATACAAACATTCTGAGGGTTAGAAAACCTGAATGAATTCAAGCTTCAGATATCAGCCGAGCAGAGAACTAGTACACAAGAAGCCCTTGAGCCAGTGTGTGGGACAACCCTGTGTTAGTCACTCATTCCAGGCTCCCACGCACAGAGGGGTTACATGACCCCAGCAAAATTGGCAAACTTCTCCAACGAAAACCCAAAGGTCACGCCCACACAGCTGAGTCGTCAATGGGTGCACCTGCAAGGTAAACCAAGTGCTCTGGAAACGCACATCGGCATCATTCCGGGGTCAGTATTTTAGCGGCGGAGGTGGCATGTGTGGGTGCGCACTCAATCGAACGCGGTGGAATCGAGTGCGAGTGAGCAATATCAACTGGACTGACTTGGACAAGAGCTATTTTTTCCATTAATCATTTAACATTACATCCAAGCTGAGACAAAAATAAAAAGTTTAAAGGCACAGGAGGTGGCCTTACCAAGCATTTATAAATCAGCATGGTAAGGGCTATTTGCTTAGTGTGTGTCATTAGGTCCAACTAAACACTAACATTTCCTACACCGGAGTTCATTTTCAAAAACATTACATTTTTCTTCAAAGCATGAATAAATCCATTTCCAATTCGATGCATGTGCTAAATCACAAGGTAAACTACTTTTCATTTTAAAGTAATTGCTCTGTTCTCTTTGAGGCCGAAGTAAATAGCCGAATGCATTTTGGTACACATTATGACATTGAGCCAATCAGTGTGCAGATTTTCCTCATTTAAATAAGTATTATTTACAGTCTTTGTAATCATAAACCTCTCAAAAGTATTTCACTGAATTAAATGCATAATGGTATGATGCCTGACAAGTAGCCTACAATCTCAAATAAATTCACTGCTAACTTGATTTGCGTATGAAGATTTTCAGACCAAAAACAATGCTGACCCCATAAACTGCAGTACAATTACAGTAATAAGATAACTACTTTACCCCTATACTATTCTCAAATCCAGACACTTTGTCTTGAAGATAGGGAAGCTACAGTTTGAGATTGGTTTTCTGCAATTGAATGGATTCTAGAAAGTTTTCTAGCCAATGCTAAACTCAATAGCTGAGTTTAAATCACCACCTACAATTGGAACCCCAACTACACAAGATCATAATTCATCAGAAGTAACCGTCCATTGTTTTTTTGCAAATCACATCCCCAGAAGTTCTCAGATCAGTGTCAACCTGATCAGGCTCATAGTACCATAAGGTTATGAGCCTGACAAGTGAGGCTGCCCCAATACTTGCAAAAATATGCTGTTCAATCTTGTTACAATATGCCTTCAAAGTGTGCGCCTTAGAAAGGCAGTTTAACCCTTAAATCCATGACTAATCAACACACGACATCATCAGTATGATCCTTGTATGAACATTATTACGTACTGTTGCAAAATGTAAAGCATTTGTGAAGCCAAATTATGGCACATAATTGTTTTAAAATACTAAAGAAAATTAATATGACAAGAATGTTTTATATTCAGATAATTTTCTACAGCAAAAAGCAGTGAAACTATTGGCAGTATTTAAATGTCTAAAATAAATGAGATAACTATCATAATTAAGTGCTTATACCAAGGAACAGGTTGATGGGGCATAACCGATACCTATACAGCACCAAAAGGTTAGGCACTTTTTAGTGTTTCCTACAGAAATAATGACCACAGACAACATTACAAACATTAACTTTTGTACCTGATAACATCATGCTAAGACACAGAATTTGGCAGTGTTTTTATTTATATGCTGTGTAATCTATAAATTGAATTAATAACGATAACAGAAAACGTGGTAATCAATTTCTCTAATCAGATTAATCTTTCAAATATTTTATAATGCATTTTATTGTATTGCAGCCATTTTCAGATGATTACATTCTGCATATATACGTGGACATATCTGCCAAAAGAGCTTCAACTGCAATGCACTTATACAGCGATACATCCAGACGTTTTAAAAACATGACAAATAATTTTAAATGTCTCAAAACAGCAAACAGCAACTGTCCTTTTAACATTTCATAAAAACTCATTTTAGCAGAGAAACAAATCAAGTGTATGGTAGTGGTTTTTTGTTTGTTTTGTTTTGTTTCCTGTTTCTTAAAACGAAGTTGACAAAGATTCGAGAATGTAGCCTACTGATGCGATGTCTCACTTTTACTTGTCTTCATCAGAATTAATCCACATGTATACGTCAGGAAGTAAAAACGGGACACATTGTACAATTAAAAACCAAAGGAGGGAACTTCAGAAAGCTGGCGTTAGGCACAACAAGTGTGCTTCTAGTTTGACCTACATATTATATAACCCGCAAACTGTCACGTTGAGCTTGCGCATTGGAGCACACAAAAGCCACCACACTTTTAAAGTACCCAAATGTATGTAGCTACTTTGTTTTAGAAACGGACGACAAACAGGTCGGTCTGGACGTTAATGTACAGTTTCTGGGACTGACGGCATTCAAACCTGCTACATCGTGTTAAATGCCTTCACGGAAATGCCGGTTCTGTTAACTCGGTCCCGTATTGAATGATGAATAGGCTATGCTTCACTCTAGGAAACAAAGTATTTGCTCTCTTTAGGAAAAAGTAGCACAAGGCGATGTATCCTATTCATCTCGTGAATGTTCATTGGCAGCGCAGATTAATAGCTGGTTCTTCCCAGAAAAGCGCAGACATCATGTCGTATTATGCCAAATTTAACTTTTCACGAACACCTCACCCCCCCAAAATACTATTTTTAATTAACATAAAACTATTGAGATCATTCATTAGTAGGCTTATCAATCCGACATATCACGATAGAAACATGAATTAGCCTATGTCATATTAGCAAGCCTACTACCATACCAGATAGTTTAAAGTAGCCTTATACGAACCATGAAAATACACTACAAAAAATCCACCCAACACAATAAAACACTGGATTTATCAGCCAGCATCTATAGGTCATGTCCTTTAAAGATGTAGCCTAGCCTACAAGTTGACAAGTTATTAAAGTCGGAAAAAGTTCAGACATCCAAAGCATAATGAACTGTGCCCTGCAAATGCTGGGATTTAAACGATTTCAGAATCAGAAAACAAGAGGACTAATATCGCAACATATGTTTAATTTAAGGCCAATAAACCATTTAGTCTAATCATATTAAACTACTTGGATAGCCTATTAGGCTATATAGCTAGTGAAATCCACTGAGGAAAATTGAGCATTGCTATGCATTTTAAAGCGTTAACGATATTGCTTCCTTGAGCCAAACGACATTTCCCACAGAATAATCAGATACACACCTATGGTAAAATAATAGAACAGAACAACCTATTTAATATGCGAAAGCCTCTAGCCTAGCCAATCCATCTAACAAACCTTCAGATTTTGACATCCTCAAAACACAGGCTATATGTGCTATTGTGAAGTTCAGCTACCTGTGTCATTTTCAAATCATTTCGGACGCTGAGTAAACAGGCCTAGCCACATATCTATACAATAAGGCACGTAAACACTCGAGCACAAATCCGTCACTACGAGGACACTTGATGTTTGGAATCGAATGGTTTGGAGTTTCTTAAATCCCTGCAAAACATTACAATTTCGAAGAATCGATCGCGTACCCGTTCTAAACCCACTAGAGAGTTTGCTCTACTGAACTACTGACCTAGTTTCTGGAGGAACAGGCTACAGCCGAGCAGCGGCAGGAAGTACACCGACAGTTCCCGTCTCCCCCAACCGGCGCATAGCACTGACTTTTGCATTGGCTTCAAGGGTATTAAGATATATAGCACCCGGGCTCAAAAGTGTCCGCCGCGATCTCATGCAATACCTGTCAGTTCTCCTGCCGCTCTGTCACCGCCACCGGCTGCTGCATCCGCCGCCGACATGGCTGGAACCGGTTCGCCGGCGCCCGGGACCGCAATGCATGTGGAGGAGGTGATATAGGATGTTGTGGTCGGAGAAAGTGTGGGAGGCGGGGGATAGAAATGGCTGTTGTATAATTGACTTTATTTTTCGCTCTACGACGGGAGGGGGGAGCACAGAAACGTGCGAAGAGAGCGCACGGTGTAATCAGGACAGGGTCGGACCCCGGGAAAACGCGGAAGAAGAATTGTGTGTCTCCTCCTCCTCCTCCTCCTCCTCTTCCACCATCGCCACTGCATTCATTCACTCAAATCGGCCGTGTGTGAGAAGCAGGGAGCTTCACGTGATATGTTGGGAAGACAGTATAGGCGGTAAAGATCGTACATGTGCCGGAATAGCCGGTGGGGAATACGGTAATACATGAATCACATTAGCAGGTGGGGACCACGGACATACGTGCACCCGAGTAGCCGATGGGGAGTACGGTCATACATGACCCGCAATAGCCGGTGGGAGAACGGCCCTACATTAACCACACTATCCGGTACAGAGCAAAGTCCCAAATTAACCGCATTGTTCGGTGGTAGCGAAGTTAACGTGATGCGGTCGGCGGTTCATTCAGAAATGAAACAGACGCGTAGCGTTGGGCTTATTGAGACCGAACTACTAATAGTTGAGGATAGATACAAGCTAGTTAAGTGCCATAAAGCCGTAAAGTTTTTCCTGATTTGAAATCATTTCATTTTCTGCCGCTCAGAAGTATCCTATACGCATTGCTAGTATATAGCCTAGCGCTGCCAAATGAAACGTTCAAATGGAGTTAAACGTGCCTGAAACTTTGTCACACTTTTAAAAGTAAAACACCATTGTTTACATGTATTATTATAAACAGTTTTGTTTTGCATCAATAAAAACAAACAAAAAAACAGCCTTTGTAGTGGCATAAAACACTAGCCTATTTAATTTCGGTTTTGTAAAGCAACTGTCAAAAGATATAAAATTCGAAAAATAACCGTTGACAACTAAGAAGGCCATTGTGAAAAATTAACCTGGAATAAGGTTATTTTTCCATAACGCATTCATTAACTACGAGTGGGAGTTTGACGAATACGCAATTCCTGACATCGGCGGTGTCGTTTTGTCTCTGAATGGACCGACCCGGCGTAATATGACCTCCTAAAGGAAGACTTTACGTAAGTTGAATGGTGCACGTGCAGTTGCCGAAACGTGCGGGCGTTTGACCTACATATTATATAACAGACAACCGTCACGTGCAGTCAGCGTGTTAACCCATTAAATGTCGGAGGTGACGAAATGACCACCGGCTAGCGGGGGACACTTACAAACTTGAAGTGTGGCTTTCATAACTTTCTTAACACAATTAATGTCATGCAATGAACCAGAGAAGTCAAAGGAAAGCCTAGAACTGTTCGAGTAGCCTACATAAACTTTTACTCTATTAAACATTCTGTTGTCTGTTTTTATGTCTTATGTATGTGTGACAAATGGATGAATTCGCTTCTCAGGGAGGAAGCAGAGATCAATTTACTATTTTATTCTACTTACATTTGTATCGTTTTACACCGCAACAGATAGAACTGTGTTATGGGGTCAGTAAAGGCAATTAACCCTGTCATTTAAGCTATTTAAGCACACACAGGACATGTGTGTTTTTATAGACTCGCAAATAAAGTCCCAAAAAACGTTAAATGCCACAGATTTAAAATCAGATACTTTTTGATGCATGGAAGTTAATTGTACTTAATTAACATCATGTACTTATCAATGTGTTTTTGGTTTTCATAGCCTAGTTCTTTCAATTTTGTCCCTTCAATCCATATCTAGTGTGTGGTGCATGGCACGTTATTTGATTCAAATGTAACCAGAGATTCATACAGTTCTTTCCTGTTAAATTCACACTGAATGAAAGTTTAAATGAATGCTTGTAGGTTCTGTCAGCATATTTCTGCGACTGTGTTACTTTATTATGAGGACAGATGTTGGAAATTAGCCTTTGGCTATAACGGGTTTTTAAGTTTAAAAGATCACAAGTTATAAAATAACTTGTGATCATTGTTCCATGGAATCGGTTTTAATCATGGTCATCTGCCCTGGCCAGTGTCTTTGTGGGTGGAGCCTTTAAAGATCACAGTGTTCACAGCTCACTTTAGCCGCTGTACGAAATGGATTGCAGCACTCTGCATTTTGAAGGCAGCCGCGTGCATTACACGGTGAGATTTGAGAGATGGTTTCACTTTTAAGTGAATGTTCCTTCAGGTTAATCGACTCCATACAATACAATCAAATACAAATTTCCTTTGAGCAGACTGTCACAGTGTGCCTAAAGTACTCACTATGTGAACTGCAATTGTCAAAAAAAAAATGGAATAAAAGAAAATAACAGAACAAAAAAGCAGATTTTGAATGCTGACTCCCAGCAACCCACAAGATGTTTATTTGCACTACTACACAACATTATCTTTTTTATTTTTTTATCTGACTTTGATGTTGGAGTTTTTTGGTAAGAATTAGATTAATTTGTTTTTTGATCAATCACTGGTGTGTTGAAGACCAGAATCACTTCCAGCAGCCCCACATTGAATTCCTTAAGAGTTCTACTTATTTTTGAACCTTGGGCCCAGAAAAAGTCAGTAAGTTAAATAATAAGTTAAAATCAAATATTGGTTGTAAATGACAACTTGTTTAGAAGTGCCAACAGTCACTCTACGATGAAGTAAAACAGCAGAAATGTGTGGTTGGATATGCTAAGCATTCATAAATGAAGGACCGCTTACATATTATGTGCTCGGTACGTCGAACTAAACACATTCACTCATTTACTCTTCCTATTGTTGAGAAAATAAAAAATAGATTAAAAAAACTTTCAAACTCTTGTTAAAGCTTCAGTTAGACATGTTAAATGAGAATTGTAGGATGGGCAAGCCATCCTTTTTGCCCTTTGAACACACTGCGGTTGTGCCATAGTCTGCTTCCACACCCTTCCTCCATTGCTCGTGACATACGGTAAGAACGGTAAGGCAGTCCAGCCACGCCCTACAATCTGGTGAGTAACAATGAACAACATCACAAAGAAGCACTTCGACTTTGAGAGAATGGAGCATTTAGATACTATCAATCTCTATATATCAACTTGGGTGACAGTGTGGCTTAGTGGTGCTAGAGCTGGCCTCCTAACCAGAGGGTTTTATTTTTTTGGTAAGATGCTGATAAATTAGATAATAATGAATGGATTCATATAGATCTCCTTCAAAATCCTACATACACATACAGGTGAGATTATTTCTAGGGTTCAGGCTATCATAAAATATTTATTATATTTGTACATTAGACAAACAGATGACCAGACCCAGACTTAATCCAACTACAATGGTTTGTTCTAAACTTTGTTCTTTACCTTATTTACATGTTTGAATCCTGGGTGGGACACTGCTGTTGCATCCTTGAAGAAGGTACTTACGCTGAATTGATTCAGTATTTGTCCAATCATATCAATTAATACATTATAAGCTATGTATTTTGCCCTGGACAAAACCATCTGCTAAGTAAAATCATATATTAGTAATTATATTTCATTTCAATTAAGGCTATACAGGTAACTGACAAAATAAAGAAAACACCAACAACAGCTGGAACATAGAGGAGACAGGGCAAGGATGCCAACGTTGGGAGCCAGACTGAATCTTAGGTTGGCATACGCCTACCGCCGGAAAGAGGCCATTATAAAGACTGATACAGGTAACTGCCAAAGTAAACACCAACCTAACGTGTCTTAATAGGACACTGGGCAACCATGAGCCGCCAAAACATTTCAATGAGCCTTGGCATAGATTCAGTGACCACTCGTGCTCTGTGGATGGGGGCATTGTCATCCTGGAAGAGATCGCTCCCATCAGGATAGAAATGCTTCACTATAGGATGAAGGTGATCACTCAGAATGGCTTTGTATTTATTGGCGTTTAAGGGTTTTATTTTTGGTAAGATGCTGATAAATTAGATAATAATGAATGGATTCATATAGATCTCCTTCAAAATCCTACATACACATACAGGTGAGATTATTTCTAGGGTTCAGGCTATCATAAAATATTTATTATATTTGTACATTAGACAAACAGATGACCAGACCCAGACTTAATCCAACTACAATGGTTTGTTCTAAACTTTGTTCTTTACCTTATTTACATGTTTGAATCCTGGGTGGGACACTGCTGTTGCATCCTTGAAGAAGGTACTTACGCTGAATTGATTCAGTATTTGTCCAATCATATCAATTAATACATTATAAGCTATGTATTTTGCCCTGGACAAAACCATCTGCTAAGTAAAATCATATATTAGTAATTATATTTCATTTCAATTAAGGCTATACAGGTAACTGACAAAATAAAGAAAACACCAACAACAGCTGGAACATAGAGGAGACAGGGCAAGGATGCCAACGTTGGGAGCCAGACTGAATCTTAGGTTGGCATACGCCTACCGCCGGAAAGAGGCCATTATAAAGACTGATACAGGTAACTGCCAAAGTAAACACCAACCTAACGTGTCTTAATAGGACACTGGGCAACCATGAGCCGCCAAAACATTTCAATGAGCCTTGGCATAGATTCAGTGACCACTCGTGCTCTGTGGATGGGGGCATTGTCATCCTGGAAGAGATCGCTCCCATCAGGATAGAAATGCTTCACTATAGGATGAAGGTGATCACTCAGAATGGCTTTGTATTTATTGGCGTTTACCTGGCCTTCTAAGGGGTTGAGTGGACCATGCCAGGAAAATGCAGTCCACACCATAACAGAGCTGCTAGAACCCTTCATTTACTAAAGTGTTTTTCATTTATTTTGGTAGTTACCTGTATGCTGTTGTGGAATATACAATCACTTTCCACTACGTGTTAAACTGAACATGAGTAATTATTTATTTCAAAGAGGCCCTTAGCTAGGCCCTTTAACAGCGTAGAAATCTAGCCTGTTTCTAAGCAGCACAGTTGTGTATCAAGCTTTGACATTAACTTGTATTGACCATTGGCAAATGAATCTGATGGCAAAACTTAAATAAATGACTGCAATAATTTTGAAACCAATGTGCTTAAAAGGGTTTTATTTTGGGGGGATTTTCACTATAATTTCCATCAAAACTCCTGCAGATAGAAAAGTAATCCAAACAGCATATATATTACTTAAACTCCTTGCCACACACGCTTTCCTTTACAAATACCATAATTCTACACAAATTAAAAAATGACTTTCATTTGCTACAGTTTGTTGTGGGGAGTTCATCCCTTAAACATTCTAGGACAGCAGTACTTTGTTCACGGGCAGTGGTGACCTCGGCAAGGGACATGCAAACTCATAACAATCAACAGTCAAAATCATCACTTTAAAACATAAGAGGTATATACAGTTAAACAACACAACCAATATACCCTGATGAACCAAGTCTCAAGAACAAGTCAACAGAACCCTGCTTTTTAAAATTCAGTTCCTTCTAGTCATTTTATGCAAGCTGGGAAGTGTGATTACTTTTAAACCAACACACTTCAAAGGAGCAAGCTGATGGAAATGTGTCACTATAAAATGGTGTTATATTCTCCATATATTATAGATTTTATGATAAATTCCCAATATGTTTGGGCATTATTGCATATACAAGTTTCTTATCACTATTTTCAAGCACAAAGGATGTACTGCTGCAATGAAATATTTCTAAAGAATTATATGTGTAAAGAAATATTTCATTTAATCCAATTCCCTTTTATAATGAGGGTTTCAATGACAATGTTTTTGCTTAACTTCTTTAATCCTCTTAAATGTCAAGTGTTCTCCACCACTTATAAATATAACGGATGAAATGCAGTATAAATACATGTTATGCTACAGCATCTTGGGGTGGCTTGAACTCCCCTGCATCTAACGGTTAATGGTCGTTAGATTTAGGTTTTGTGAAGGAGAAGGGTATAAACGACTCGCCTACAGAACCATGAACAAACAAGCAGGTCTTTTCTGTCAGCGATCACTTGCTTAAGTTACAACAATTGTCTGAGAATGTTACTTGCATATTTCTTGCATGACGTTTTTTGGGTAAGGTGCTGATAAATTAGGTAATAGCTATTTCATTAATATCAATCTCCCCCCAAAATCCTACATACACATATACAGGTGAGATTATTTCTAGGGTTCAGCCAACATAAAGAATGTATTACATTTGTACATTAGACTTAAACAAATGACCAGACCCAGACTTAATCTAACTGCAGTGTAGTTTGTTCTAAACCTTGATCTTACACTTCTTCATTTCGAACACAAACTTCCATTTGGCGGTGACTAAAATGAAAAAAAAAAAAAAAAAGTGACTTAAATCTGTTGCACAAAGAGACAACACACCCTGCGGTTAGATTAAATCTGGACCAAAGTCTCTAGACTTCGTGCCTGGGCTGTTAAGGAGTGCCACCGAGCATCCTCTTATTTAAACAGGTATTTAAATAAAACAAAGAAGACTAATTCATAAAAACTACAACTCTGAAAACATAGGCAAAGCCCAAAGTATATGTCTTTTAGTGCCGTGAATTCAGTGTCTAAGACTCCTGATCTCAGTGAATCAGTGTGTGAGCTAAGCACAAATATATTACAACCTCCTTGACCCCCCACCCCCCCCCACCCCCACCTTCCTCCCAACCCTGGTACCTTAATAATTCTAGAGCTAAAGAAAAAAATATGAGGTGAGAGGGTGTTTTGGGTGTGGTGGGAAATTGACCAATACCAGAGTCCTTCAGCAGCAACAGGGTTTCCCGGTCATGCCCTGATGAGGGTCTTCCGGTGGTAGCACGGACCCACCACGCACCCCTCCCTCCCCCTAGCCCTCCTGCCCCACCGCACCCCTAAAGATGGTGGTCTGTGCCCCCTGTTGCCAAAGAATATGCTCCTCAGAGGGAGTCCATATCCTGTTTCACCAGTCCTCTCGGCGAAGTCATGGTCCAGTTCCCCCTCCCCCCCTCCCCCGGATGCTTGGTGTCATTTGTCCACATGGCTGCCCCTCCGGCCTGTCGCTGGGAGGTCCGGAACCCTGAGGGGCAGCAATCCTCATGCCTGGCCCGCCTTCATGTAGGAGGGAATCGTGCCTCGCTGAGTCAGTCCTTCAAATCTTTTGTAAGTGTAGTTCAGGAAGACCCAGTCCTTGGATTTGTAGTCCGGTTCTGTGACGTTGGTCACTAGAGCAAGAGGGACATGTCAGCAAAGGGTTCAGAGTTGTGGGTCTGTTTTTATCCCAACCAGGAAGCCCCAGGTTCAGACCTCATTCCCCATTATCATGTCATGACTTTCATTAAATATAGATGACAAAAGCCAATACTAGATTACTTTAGTTGTACTCATTTTCAGATAGATCTTGTTAATACCAACAGTGAGGGTATTTACCTGAGCACGTTCACTAGAAGTTTGTGTACAGTAGTATTTTTGAAAACAACAGTTGTTGAAGAAATCAAAATCAAACCAGAAATATGGTTTGCCTTAAATTAAATCTGTTATTCTGAACTGAGAAGCCATCAAATTTACAAGAAGCATACATTAAGAGAAATCAGAATATGTGTGAAACAGATATTCAACAATGGGAAAGAGCACAATGGGCAAAATGTTGCCAATGAATACCATGGAAAGAGGCAGAATATACTAATAACATCAAGAAATGGACAAAAACAGGATGCGCAGGACTCACCTGGCTGTAAAATGTCAGACTCTGGGAAATCATCAAAGTTTGAGGTGTCGTCGATACTTTTGATTTCAATGGAGATGGCAGCTGGTCTCTCCCTGCAAGAACCAGAGAGAAGAGTCAGGCAGGGCTCTTTGAAATTCCGTCACGTGCCCTCCATGTGCACATCTGCGTTCGGCTGCAGCGGTTTTTCTCATGGCCGCAGTGTTCGTCTTCCATGGGCTTTCACAAGGACACCGCTCAGGAGGGTGCGTTCGTTCACGAGTAACGGTTATACACATTTTACCCTCAATTCGGAATGCCCAATTGCAACCGTAGACCTGTCTCATTGCTGCAACACCTCTTAATTTGGAAGGGCCACACACTAGCGCCAGCATCTGGAGGACCGCACAGTTAATGCAGCTGGCACAGGGAGGCTGCAGGTACCCGACTCACCAGAGGTGTTGCTGGTGTGTGGTGAGGTTGGGGTTACCTGACTAAATCCCTCCCTCCCTCCCTCCCTCCTTGGGCACACTGTGGCCAGTTACGTGTTGCCCTGCAGAACGTAACCACAAAAAAAGTGTGCAAACCAACAACCACGTTCCTGATTAGACTGTAGCCCCTACCATCTGACACATTCGGTTGAACATAAAAGGCAACCCAGATGTGTCCCATTCCAAACAGACCCGTTGCACACATATTGAAGCAGGTCATGGAATGAGTTGTGTGTGAGGTCCAGTTTAGGAGGGTTCCACCTGGCAGCAGTGGGTCTCATTCCCACCAGCCGTCTTCCAAGCACTTGTCATTATGAAGGAAAGAGAGTAATAGCACTGCAATGGAAAGGTGTTTTGTTCACATGTATACTATATAATATGTGAACTATATATATACACTACTTGCATATTATCACAATGATAAACACCCATACAAAAGACGCTGGGGTAAGAACTAATTGTGACATTTTCCGATAATACTTATTATTATAGGCAACTGTCAAAATAAAGGAAACACCTTAACAGGGCGTCGGGCCACCACAAGCACAGCTTCAGCTTCAATGCACCTTGGGATAGATTCCACAAGTGTCTGTAACTCTACTGGAGGGATACAACGGCATTCTTCCACAAGAAATTCCATCATTTGGTGTTTTGTTGATGGTGGTGGGAAACACCATCTCCGGTGCTGCTCCAGAATCTCCCATAAGTGTTCAATTGGGTTGAGATCTGGTGACCTGGTTTTCATGCTCATAAAACCATTCAGTGACCACTCATACCCTGTGGATGGGGGCATTGTCATCCCATCATAAGATGAAGGTGATCACTCAGAATGGCTTTGTATTTATTGGCATTTGTCTTGCCATCTAAGGGGTTAAGTTGACCTGAACCATGTCAGGAAAATGCATCCACACCATAACAGAGCCAACAGAACTCTTCATTTACTCAAGTGTTTCCTTGATTTTGGCAGTTACCTGTACGTGCCCTTTATGCATCACCCTGGCTCTACCCAGCCAAAGCAAAACCCCAAACCCAATACCGTATGTGCTCCCAGTCCACAGGCTCAAAGAAGGGGTGGCTCTTGATCTCCTCCACACTCACAGCCCCGATGCGGTTTTCTGCGTCATTGCAGTACCTGTGGGATGACAAAAAGTGCAGGTCAGAATACATCTGTTCATCTGAGTGAGGTACCTTTTATAATACTAGGGATGGAAAAATGAAGCTTTAGAACGTGGACAAGAGAGTGTGCACGTGAGCGAGAATACACTTGTCACAGAAAACGCAAAGTTTGATGATGATAGCCTTTATTGATAGCAGTTATTTGAGGAAGAATAGCGAAGAAACTGTAGCTAGTACTGTGGTTCTGTGTGGCTCAATAGGTAGAGCATGGTGAACCAATATGTGAACCAACAACCGAAGCTGACGACGCTTAGGTTGTGGGTTCAATTCCCACTGGGACCACATATACTGGAAAAATGTATGCATTCACTACTGTAAGTCGCTTTGGATAAAAGCATCTGCTAAATGGCATATATTATATACTAGCTAACAGCACCAGCCAACAAAAGGAAATCTTTAACTTCAATCAAATGTTCAAAGTGAAATCGCTCGATTATGGCCAGCAGCAGTGAAAAGTTCTGTCATACCCTTGAAAAACGGAGAAAGTCCCAGTTTAGAATTAAATGATATCTTTAAAATGTATACATTTTCTGACTGTATACCGAAAATCACTTGACCGCTGTCCATGATCCCAAGCGATCTGAGCTCCCAGTTGCTATGTAACTGACCTCAGAAATGTTCAGCATTGTCATTGTTATACAAGAGTTCCGGGATTAGTAGATGCAAAACAAACCCATAATATCAGAGATCCACCACCATTGTTCACTGTCGGCATAACATGCTTTTCAACATAAGCTTCCTGCTCCCAACACAGACCCACTGCTCATGTGAATGGCCAAAAACTCAATTTTTGTCTCATCTGACCATAACACCTGGTTACACTTAATATTTTTGTTGATTACCCTCAATAAAGCCTCTTTTCTGGCAACCCTTACAAACGGCCTATTAGCACAGACTGTCTGACAGTAAATTTGGAGATGTGCAACCAAGTTTTTGTAGCTCATAAACTGTGGCCCTTGGAGTTTTCTTTGCCTCCCAAACCATCTGAAAAGCTTTCCGTAATGCCCACAATGTCCCACACACCTCAGAATCAGGTCCTTTGCTTTCTCAGAGATGGGCACCTCGGGAGGGAAGACCAGAGTCTCCTTCCAGTTCATCACCTTCCTGTAGGTCTCCTGGGGGGTCTCGGAGCAGAAGGGAGGGTATCCTGGAGAAACAGCAGGGACAGACAAGCAGCCCATGATCTCCGGGAACAGAAAATCACTCAATTCCATCTTATATGCTCTATGGCAACGCTGATCTTGAAACCAAGCCAACATCACACATTTCAAGCACAACCATTCACTGATGTGTTCAAGAGCTGCGTTTGATAGGTACAAGTAACTGTTAAAATAAAGGCAACACTTGTAAATGTGTAAATGAGGGATCCTTTAAATGGATGCAGTACCATGCATGTCCATTGGCGGTGCCACGGCCGTGAAGTGTTGCCTTTATTTTGGCAGTTACCTGTAGGTTAGTTTGTTTGTGAAAGTTTTACCAAACGTATAGAACATTTTGGGAAGAGAGCAACTAAGATAATAATCAACAGGGGTCTGCTAATCATAATCAATATGCATTTAGCTTGCAATGCAAGATTTATTATATGAATGCACGTCCCCTCAGAAATGTGTTTGTGAAGACCCTGTCATAGGGTTTCTACTTGTTTAAAAAAATAATACGGTTTTGCATAGTATAAATTGGGCACATACCTATTAGCATCTCATACATGATGACACCCAGGGACCACCAATCGCAAAGCTTGTTGTAGCCCGTCTGCATGAACACTTCTGGGGCAATGTAATCTGGAGTTCCCACAGTGGAGTACGCCTAGAGGTAGAACAGAAATCCACATTATCCACAATGCCCATCCCACTGGAATGCATTTGAATACTTCACAGGGCTTAATTCACAATTCACCACAGAGCATCCCTGCACTATTCACCACAGAGCATCCCCATGCTCACTATTCACCACAGCAACCCTACACTATTCACCACAGCATCCCTACACTATTCACCACACAGAATCCCCATTTTCACTATTCAACACACATAATCCCTACACTATTCACCACACAGAATCCCCATTTTCACTATTCAACACACATAATCCCCATGCTCACTATTCCCCACACAGAATCCCCATGCTCACTATTCACCACACAGCATCCCCATGCTCACTATTCACCACACATAATCCCCATGCTCACTATTCACCACACATAATCCCCATGCTCACTATTCACCACACATAATCCCCAGGTTCACTATTCACCACACAGAATCCCCATGCACACTATTCACCACACATAATCCACAGGTTCACTATTCACCACACAGAATCCCCATGCACACTATTCACCACACATAATCCCCAGGTTCACTATTCACCACACAGAATCCCCATGTTCACTATTCACCACACAGAATCCCCAGGCTCACCATTCACCACACAGAATCCCCAGGTTCACTATTCACCACACAAATGCTTGAGGGGCCCCAGACATCGGTTTGATGTTCATTCACTCACCAGCTGCCTCCGGTTCTTCTTCCATGTCTCTGCTTTTCTCTTGGAGTTCATGTTCTGGAAGGCTGTAGGGGGTGAACATAAGGAAACAACATAATTTACTTGCTGAAGGCGCAAACTACTGGTCTTCTACAAAATCATTACTTATTATTAGTTTGCTCTTTACTGCTTATTGTTATCATTATTCCCGTTCTTCCAGATGCATCTCCTCCTACAATGTTTAAGCTAGACATACTAAACTACATAAAATGTCTTACTCCTGTGAGGTTGCCTCTATTTTGCTCAGCTATACCATTTATACTTTTTAAACAATAAAAGGTTGGTGGAACTCTGAACGTACTTCCTAATCTTCATAATTCCAAACCTTATGTTATTACTATGGTCACTGCTGAGAACTCGGGCAGTGTCCTAAGCCTAGTCACTAGTTAGCTACCAAGCTAATGTCCTCAAGCTATCTGTCCTCACTATCTAGCGGAAGAACTCCTTTACTGTCTGAATTTGACAAACTAGCTCTACGGACAGAATTTGGAGTTGTAAATATTAATGTTACTACTAATTTCAATTGTACCACTAAAACATATACTTGTATTTACTGGAAGAAGTAATAAACTATTTTAAATATACCACTTGAACTTTTGGCAAACATATGCAATTTATTATGGTAGATAGCAAATCTACTACCTTGCTGCAGTCAACTTTATCAGGCTTGAAATAGCTTTCCTGCTGTTATCATTGCTATGCCTTGCTAACCCCTTGAGGGAACTGTCCTTATTTTAAAGCTTTCAAACCTCTAGAAATATACTGAAAACAGCATGGCAGTCATTAGCTAGTGTGCTAACATTAACTCGAATAGCTACAGCCAAATACCTTAACTGGCCACAGCTAGCTGCTTGCTAGCTGGCAAGCAAACTGCCATTGGACAAAGTTGCTCTTTTTCAGTTAGCGTGCTAGAAGTGGCGATCAAATGATTGCTTAGCTGATAACTTTAGATGATAAAGCTCAAACTTGTCACACTGCCTTTACGAAAATAAGCTGTATTTATAATGCAAAGAGTGGATATTGTTTAGTTTTTTGCCATGTTACCTTCTGCTTTATGTTATTTCCCCTTAAGAGGTCTGTATTCCGTTGTGCTGCTGGCACAGCCTGTTGCTCAAGCAAGCTGCAGACGACCATATCACAAAACTGGATGTTTAGGCTTTGATCACTTTAAATGTTTTTTTTTAAGATTCTTCGTTGAATACATATTGTTAAACACATTTAATACGCATTGCAATTAAACCCTATAAACATCTTTCAAAAAATGTTTGACTAATGCATAACTGTTCCAATCAATACAATTCATACATTCATCGACAGTTTCCGCGTAGTCAGACCTTGACAAAGGTCTTTTGTGACCGAAAATTAAGGAAGTTTAGAAAGTGTGCAGGAGTTTTCCCTTCACCAATATGGCTGGAGTAGTTTACCCTGGATGCTGGCCCAGAGAGCATTCAGTATTAGCGCTATCACAAAGGTGGATTATTGACCCTCATAAATTTCCCCACCCCTTATATACAACCCTGTCATAGAGTTTTAAAACCTTCCTAGCTGGACAGGTACAATGGCACTGCAGTGCTGTACAGGTGTTACAATAATGATGTAGTGTACAAGTATAATAGTAATGTATTGTACCGGTATAATGACGCTGTAGTGCTGTAAAGGTGTAACAATAATGATGTAGTTTACAGGTATAATAATGCTGTAGTGCCGTATAGGTATAATCGCAATGTATTGTACAGATATATTGATGCTGTAGTGTTGCACAGGTACAATAATATTGATGTAGATTTCAGGTATAATAGTATTGTACAGGCATAATGGTACAGTAGTGCTGTACAGGCATAATGATACAGTAATACTGTACGGGTATAATGATAATGATGTAGAGTACAGCTAGACTGCAGTGCGGGTGTAACATACAGAAGTCACTGGGAGGGTTGTGCGTGAGGTTCCTGTAGAACTCAGTCCGGTGCGCCTTCTTCAGTCCAGTACACAGGCCAAAGTCTGAGAGCTTCACATGACCCTGGAAACAACACAATATAATGTGAGCTGTCAAAACAGACAACACAAACTATGAGCTCTTAACACAGAGTCACAGCTGGATGTGTGTATATGTGGGCATGTGTGTGTGTGTGTGTGTGTGTGTGTGTGTGTGTGTGTGTGGGTGTGTATATAAGAACATAAGAATACATAATGATGAGAACGGGCCGTTCGGCCCATCTAGGCTCATCATGTCCTAATCTAAAGAGTATCTAGTACTACATCTAGCCTGGCCTTGAATAGCCCGAGCGTTTCTGCCTCTACTACCTGACCTGGCAAGCTGTTCCAGGCATTGACAACTCTCTGTGTAAAGAAAAACATCCTAATATCTGTGCGGAATTTGCCTTCACTAATTTCCACCTGTGGCCTCTTGTTCTG
Organism: Aldrovandia affinis; assembly: GCA_029706075.1. Taxonomy (NCBI): domain Eukaryota; kingdom Metazoa; phylum Chordata; class Actinopteri; order Notacanthiformes; family Halosauridae; genus Aldrovandia; species Aldrovandia affinis. Next base: position 1,811,210 of record JAINUG010000087.1, read on the forward strand.
CTGACCCCACTTATCTTAAAAAATCTTTGGTATTTTACTTTGTTAATCCCTTTTAGGAATTTAAAAACCTCAATCAAATCTAAGTCTCCGTTTGCTAAGTTTAAATAGATTGAGTGCCTTAAGTCTAATATATATGTATGTGTGTGTACTTATGAATACCTTTGTATACATGTTATACATATGTGTGTGTGTGTGTTTGTGTGTGTGTGGGTGTGTGTGTATATCTCACCCTGGAATCCAGCAGCAGGTTGTCAGGTTTGATGTCTCTGTGGATGAATCCCAGCTGGTGGATGGAGTCGATGGCGAGCACAGTCTCAGCAATGTAGAACTGAGTGGCCTCTTCCGACAGTGTGTCTTTCTTCATTAAGAGGGTCATCATGTCACCTGTGCACAGGGCCAGGATAGTGTCAGGCACATCACTGCTCTCACCTGCGGCCTGGGCCTCACACATCACTGCTCTCACCTCCGTCATGGGCCTCACAAATCACTGCTCTCACATGCACCATGGGCCTGACACATCACCGCACTCACCTGCACCATAGGCCTCATTACTGCTCTCACCTGCACTGTGGGCCTTATCACTGCTCTCAAATTAATCATAAGCCTCACGCAGAAGAGCTCTCCCTTTCGCGGGCCCCAAATGAGCCTATGATTGCAGCCTCAATGGTTAAGGTATGTTGTGGGTCAAGATAAGAGAAGATAAGGTGGGGGCTCGAATAGCGTAGCGGTCTAACGCACTCCACCGGGAGTGCAAGCTGCCTACTGTAGTCGTGGTTCAAAACCTGACTGCGTCAGTCCGACTCTGGCCAAGAGCCCCGATCAGGGGTGGCTTTTGGGGATGGGGGGAGGGAAAGTCGCCAAGCTCGCCAAGGAGCAGTAGGGCATTCCTAAAGAGCAGGTGGACAAAGTTCCGTCTTGGAGGAGGCGGATCATTGCCGGCCTCTGGGATATTAGCTTGACCGGCGGACAGGCGGCGGACTCGTGAGGGGAGGGCGAAACGAAATAAATAAGAGGGTTGAATTGGCTACTAAATTGGGAGAAAAACAGGGAAAAATTAGACAACAACAACAAAAAAGATAAGATGTGATCGTGTCACAGGCGGGTTTGATAGACTTGAATGAGTGAAGCTAAAATCTCGCCATACCCCCAGGAAGGAACTCCATGATGAGGTAGAGGTTCCTCTTGTCCTGGAAGCTGTAGAACATCTTCACCACCCAGGCCCCGTCTGCCTCCACCAGGATGTCCCGCTCTGCACGGATGTGCGCGACCTGGGGGGGCAGAGAGGGGGGCAGAGACACATTTGAGACAGGGTGGAGCACACAGGGGACTGTCAATAACGTGCTGCTCGACTCCAGGGTGAGATGCGTACACATGCATGCACACACAATAAAATGTACAAACTTTTTCCTCCCAATTCTTTAGGCGTTGTGGTGCACATCTCTACAATGGCATCCATTTTCATTGTAGCTGTACTGAGCTCTTGCTCCAGCTGTGATTATTCTTGGCCCTTTTAAATGCACTTACAGTAAGTCTGCTAAATCTGGATAAGAGCGTGTCCATTGAAATGTCATGGATGTTGAAAATAACTGTTCAACAGGGGGGTTGGGGTTTGTACAAAAGTTTGGTGTCAAAAAGGTAATTTGTGTCCATAAAAATTGTTTATGCATGGATGTTGAGTCGTTCAAGATAATCTTTGCGTTTTTCTTTAGGGGTCGAGGGGTTGAGAAAAGTCACACCGCACCAACCTGCTCTTTCTCCAGCATGTCCGCTTTCCTCAGGATCTTCATGGCATAGATGTGCCCTGTGTCCTTCTTCTGCACCAGACGCACCTGAGCACACACAAGAGAGAAAGTATTACACCCTCTGCTGGGCTGGGGAGGAAGCGCAAATGAGGACTTTCTATGATCCTTTAAATCATTCATGTCTGTGTGTCTATTTCAAGGGGCTGATTTCTGTATGCAAACAGATTATCAAATGCAGGTGCAACAGCAATGTGACTTGGGAACAATCCTTGCGCTTTAACATTAGGGACATTTTGGGGGTAACGCTGTGACACACACCTCCCCAAAGGCGCCCCTCCCGATGACCTTCAGAGACTCAAAGTCGTCCAAGCCCAGGCGGGTCCTCTTCAGCCGCAGGAACTCCTGTCTCCTTACGGGCATGCTGTGATCGTCTCATTATCTTCTGCAAAGAGACAGGGGAGGAATCACATTGTTTTAGGTGCAACGTGGTACCCCTGATAGTGAGTGCTAAATGACTTCATATTTAAAGTTCAATCTTTCTGCCTTAACTTTGAATAACACTTTTAAGAGGTACGCTCATTTGTTGGACATACTAAGCATGGATTCGTCTGTCCTTGGGGTCATTGATATCTTGCTTAGAACGTCAAACTAAACAGTTTTGTTTTTAAATGGAATGGAAGTGCCCTCTGGATGTCCAGCTTAAATGATAGTCATCTCACAAAGTGTTAAGATTTTCTCAACACACAATCTTTTTATTTTATTTAAAGCTGAAACAAACACACCAACTTGTGGAAGTGACTAAAGCGTTTGGCTTCTTTAAAAGCATCACTCAAAGACAAGGCAATATGGCAAAGGCAGTGGGCACTGAATGGCAACAATTTAATTCTGAATTTGGTTTGATATTGTAAGGAATATTGGCTACGTGAGTCTCTTTAAAAGGTTCTTGCATGCTGGCTTGGAGACAATGGAAGGTTGTGTCTCACTACGTCTGCGGGACATTCAGATTGCAGACAGCCATTTGGTCTGTGCATTAGCATGGCACTGATCTCTGTTTCTGTGGTGGGAGAGTGGTTAGGTCTACTGTGGATGGACCATCATGGATGGACCTGCAAAGTATAAAGACACACACACACTGCAACGCTTCTTGGTATTTGGCATGCCTTGCCTTGCCAGGTGTACTTGCGCATCTTGACCCTCATTTGCCCTCTTCGATAAATCACACTTGATTGGAAACTCCCTCAACGCTGTAATAGTCTTTATTTTGGGGAAGGATATGGGCATGACTGGCTGGGGACTTGTAGCATACGTCTTCCCTTTGACCAAGTCCTCCAGGGGACCCTGGAGCGCTCAGAGCTGAGACCTAGAGGGCACCTGTAGGGCACCTTACCCTGTGGGGCTGCAATGCCCCGAGCGCAAAAAACACAAGACAATAAAATGGTACCTCTTCATCCTGCAATCCCTCCTCATCCATAACCTTCTCCAGCTTCTTCTGTCTGCAAAGGGAGCAGGATATCTACTTGAGTGAACAGGGCATTTCATATTCTACATTTCATATTCTACAACACTCTTTTTCTAAAGGGAAGCGTGTTTGACCTCACCCTTTTAACCATTAAAACTCAAAACATCACAGCTAGTGGGATCTAATGGTTAATGGCGTAGATTGAAGGCAGGTCGGCAGACAATAACCATGACCAGAGTTTTTGATCACATGTCAATTTACTTTATGTAGTGACACGCGCCAAATCTTAGGGACATTCCATATTCTGCCAGTAATCAATAATATTTTGGCATCATTATCTATATTTATTGTGACAGTTGTGAGGTTGGGGGGAAAGGGGGAATTTAGACAAGTCACTCACTATTTTAGCCTAAAATCATCTTGGAAAATCAATGCTGTATGGCACCCAGTAATGATGATCTATCATTCTATGATGATCTATCTATCGTGTGACGATCACTCACATACTGTAATGGCCTCTTCCTTACTGACAAAAGATTTAAAGCTTTGAAATCTTAAATATTCTGCATTATAAAAATATTAATTATTTCATGCCTTACTAATTAAACAGTAAAAGACAAAACAGGGAATAACACCCACAATAAAATATGAATTCTCAGTCTTGTGGTATTTACATTAGGGTTTGCCCATTCTAAGCTGCTGTTCACAAAGTGTCCTTGTTTGACACTGTATGTTTCCCACACCCTGTAGGTTCAGCGCTTTTGTACGTTGCTCCAGGCACACACATCCTTGATGGTGGGGGTGGCCTATTTGTCATCTATATAGAATGTAGACCTTGTGAGATACCGCTAAAATACCACACGGTGGCAGTGTAGGGTTGAATATTCTTTATCACACATATTATAGGCATGGATGGTCTTTCAGTACAGTGGTATGTCTCCTGTTAAAAGTGCCATTGCCAATGGTGAATAATGAATAATGAATACCAAATGAATTAAAAAATGAAATAATACCACCTACACCAGCATCCCCAATTTAAGTCAAGAGTAAAGGCTTTAGCACAGGCTGTGTGTATGTGTATGTGTGTGTGTGTGTGTGTGTGTGTGTGTGTGTGTGTGTGTGTGTGTGTGTGTGTGTGTGTGTGTGTGTGTGTGTGTGTGTGTGTGTGTGTGTGTGTGTGAGAGAGAGACACAGTCCAAGACAGATAGGAAGAGGAAATACCCATCAGACCTCTTCAACAGAAATGATGGGCAGACAAAATACAGCAACTCTTGGCACTGGGAAGCACATTAGCATTGGTACCGAAAAGCCAGCTGAAGTAAAGGTCGAGATTGAGTTTGAGGACGAGGCAGAAATGCAGGTGGTGCAGAGAAAGCGTGAAAATGCAAAATAAAAGGAAAAGGAAAATCAGGAAGACAGGAGGGAGGAGGGGAGGGCTGACCTCATCTCGCGCTCCTCGTGCTGGGTCAGCAGGGTGCTGTAGAAGTTCTCCAGGGTGAGTTTGGCCACCGTCACCCTCTCCCGGGTGTGGTTGCTCATGGGGAGGCTCTGAGCAGTCCCCCCAGTCATGGCCATGCTATCCTGAAAAGGCAAAAAAGCAAAACACACTTTTGTCATAGTCTTTCACAGGGTACACCTCCTTCCACATTTCCCCTTTCCGTACAATTTATCTACAGCCATTCTGTGAGAAAACACAACCCGAGGAAAGGGTTCGGTTGGACGTGCCGTTACTTGAATCAGCCATCTGAAGGTCAAACACTGTTCTCAGGTTTTTACAGATCATTTTGAATATCAGTCTCAATCACATATACATTCTCAATGACAACAATAAGGACAAATACTATTCCTTTTCAGAGATCAGAACAATGCTCCCTACAAACCTTTTTTTTTTTTTTTTTAATGTTCTTCCTAAAAACCCTTGTGTTTTGTCAAGCATTACTGACCTACTAGCTTTTCACACAACCATGGACCTATGACAGATATTCAAATTTACTACAAAACTACAAAAAACGAATTCTAACCAAGGCACACATAGGCATCTGACTTTAACGTAGGACCATCAGCCACATGAAAAATAAGTACTGCTAATACAGAGAAACCTTAAAACTGACTGAATTTAAAACCCCAAACTGCTGCACATCATATATTAAACCATGTTTCACGTGCTGTATAACTATCAGAGCAGAGAGAGAGAGAGAGAGAGAGAGAGAGAGAGAGAGAGGTGAATGAGATCCTCACTTTTATCGATAACAAAATAGGCCTACAGAACAGTGTAAAGCCATGTAATGCAAAGCAGTGTGGGCCAGTTTTGATGTTTCATCTCCATGTTTGGGGAAAAGCTCGGACTATAACCTTCACAGACACTGCAGTCAGAGGAAACTATTCAGGCGAAGCACAAGATTAGCTTGTTAAATGCAAATCTAAGCCAAATGGAATGCTAAATGTTGGGTAGATGAATGCACCACATTATCAGGGTTCTGTAATGCACTCTGTCTTTAGCGGTAGTTGGGAGTAGGAGTGCCACATTAGGCCATATCTGATTGATTGTATCTTGTCTTAGGGATTGGCGGTATAACGGAAGAATTCTGTGCTACGGTAGAGAATTTACTATACCGTTTATGTCGGTAGTGCATTATAAGCACATTTATTTTAATTTCCATGTGTACGCTATAAATGCAATCTACCACATGAAGCGGCGAAACCAGTGTTGCCAACTCTCACGAGACAAATAATCAACCTTGTCTTAAAAAAAACAAGCCCAAAGCCTATAAGCTGCTATCTGACAATAAGTTTGGTGTACTCCAATGGCCTCCACAGTCACCAGATCTCAGTCCAATAGAGCACCTTTGGGATGTGGTGGAATGGGAGATTCGCAACATGAATGTGCAGAATTCGCAACATCTTCAGCAACTGCGTGATGCTATCATGCCAACATGGACCAGAATCTCTGAGGAATGTTTCCAGCACCTTGTTGAATCCATGTCACAAAGAATTCAGGCTGTTCTGGGGGCAAAGGGGGGTCCTACCCAGTACTAGAAAGGTGTACCTAATAAAGTGGCCACTGAGGGTATAATCAGCATGGGTTTGTATTTATTGGCGTTTACCTTGCCCTCGAAGGGGATGAGTGTACATAAACCATGCCAAGAAAATACACCCACACTATAACAGAGCCCTTCATTTACTCCTTTACTTGGAGTGGCAGTTACCTGTACACCCGAGTCAAGCTAAAACATGCATAACTGCAAGACTGGAATGGATGTCAGCTTTGCATTGGATGTGCTTATAAATACATTTGTTCAAAGTTCCTGTTATCAGTATAAAGGTCTCTTTCAGACGCTTGGTACAGATACAGTACAGGATTCTATACAGGGTGTATGCTTTACTTATGATGCTACAATTTTGCCCACCCCAGTGACCACATCGTCTCCACTTTCACAATAGCATCACAGCACAATAGCGGCCCTCTGTCAGGTCAGTTCCATACATAATGTAGCACAATTTAGCCAAGTGCAAATAGAAAAATACAAGTAAATGCAGACTATTACATCAGCTGGGAAGGTAACAGATATAGTGAGTGACTTATTTAGACCAGAGACGGAGATGTTCCAGGAATGGAACTTGAATAGAATTGTTTAGTCTAGAGTGAATGGACTAATTTCTCCCTCCGATTCTCAACAATTGGCTGGTGGAGATCCTGTGAACCTGACAGCCGTTGAGAGGAAATCACGTGACCTTATCTTTAGAGGGCAATGTTTCAATGAGGCTTCCGTTCCCGGGCTCCAGGAGAGAGTTTTCGGGAAAGTCCTGAGTGCGGAGAAAGCACCAGGCCACACCCATGCAGAGGAACAAGACCGGCTCGCACACTGCTCCCTTAACAGCACTGTAATCAACACTGGCACAGTGCTGTAATCAACACTGACAACGTGCAAGTCAAAGGCCCAGCTAACACACCGTTCCCCTACCGGTGCTGTAATCAACACTGACAGTGTAAGTCAAAGCGGACGTTCCATAAATCAGGACGGACACATTTCAGAAATCAACAGACTGTAGACAGAATGTAGACACGAGTACAAAAACCTCAACCTCAGACACAAAAGAGTCAATACTTGCTGCCTATATCAACACTCTGACAGTGATGAAATGAAACAACTGACAATGTAGAACTGTCTCCAACATTTGCATTCCAAGTGATGATGACATGGTGCACAAATCAGAACTGACACAATGCCTTAGTGAAGACAGTAGAATATAAGTAGACAGCCTTAGATTTCTGGCAGTAAAGTACAGAAATCATTTTTTAAAACCTAGTGCTGACAAACTATAGCAATCAAATTGGATGTTTTAGGAATAAAAGTGCAGAACGGAGCAGATGCACTGAAAAAATCTAATCTCTCTTCACCAAACAGACGATATAAAGTCTCACTTTATCCTAACATGCAAACAAAATCTGACCTCTGCATCAACTAAACAAACACACCATCCTAATCAAACAAAACTTCCCGCCACACTCCACAAAGCTGCATTATCGTAAAGATACAGGTGCTTGCAGAACTTTCTGTTGGTTTGGCACAGTACCTGCCCTAAACATGCCACACCCACACACACAGAGAGTCTCTTTCACCCACTGTAGATGCATGTGCACATTTTTTCAACCGACGCCCACAGAAATTCCCCTCACTGTGGAGTATTACTTATTAAGCTTACTTTTTGTGTGAGATCATGTGAAATTTGAAGGGGGGCTTGTTTAAAATAGCTTTTGTACATCACTTAATGGATGTAGAAATATAACACTTATCCAGCCACCTTATGGGCTCCAAACCTACTCCCCTCCCCCCTCCCCCTCAAACATTCATCTTTTCATCAGGGCACTGGGGGCCAATGGCAAGCTCAACAGCATTGAGGGGCACAGAGACATACAGCATTACATTCAGAGTTGGAGAGGTTTAACAGGCAGTGGTACAGCATTTGGATCTGGACTTGTTTGCAGGTTTGAATCCAGGTGTGTCACTAGTGTGGTACTACTCAATCACAAAATATCTGGCTGTAAGCACTTAAATTGAAAGCTGCAAATTGCCCTGGATAAGGGAAATTGCAGAGCAACGAAACGATAATCCACACACTCACGTTAATGGAGAAGAAAACATTCAGAAGCGGTTCACCTGGTCTTCGCCCGACGGGGCAGGGCTTGCCACAGAGAAGAGAACAAGTATTTAGTTGCCACAGCCTTTTGCTTGTGGGCACGTATTCAAATGTGACAAAGAAAACGTTGCTCCCTCGCTGGGCATTGCCTTTGAGCAAAACTCCACCCTTGGCCCCTTTGCCGGCTCTTTGTATTGCATTGTTGGGAGCGGCTGGGTTTACCATCACAATTCTTGGCGGCACCGTGACACAGCCAGAAACCGGAGCCGATCTTGAGCCAGCCCCCTGCGCATGCCAAGCCCGCTGGGAAAGGCAGAGCCAAATCATGGGCCGATCGTAGAACGGGGCCGCCGCGACTACTTACATTGCCTGAGGACGTGTTGCAAACGCACACGTGTGCAAGTGACCGTGCCACATCAGCCATAGGGAACGCGAGAGCAACCTTATGATGGCGGACACGCATGCTGACTAGCCTATTTCATCCATCAACCATTCATGGTGTTCCCCTATAACTGGTGATTGCCACTTAATCTGGGTCAATTACAAAGCTTATGTACAGCATCTTGGCTACATCTTAAAGTATTACGCTTAAAATGTAGTCCCATGCCTGAAAATTAAAAAAACACAACCATTCTATAACTGTTTGAGATATTATATATGCCATTTAGCAGCACTTAATTAATTAATCAGATTGCTTGTGAAAACTAATATTACATCTGCAGCATGGCTTAAAGTCTTGATAGAACCTGCCCCCCAAATTAAACTCTTCCCTTACTTTACGGTTTGATGGACTAAGCTGGCAGCCTTCCAACACATAAACAATACGCGGCATTCTTGAGAAGGGACCTTCTGTCACAGGTCCCGCCCGCTGAACTCTGGGCCAGTTTTTCTCTGGGCGCTTCTGATTGGCCGATGAAGTCAGCAAGGCGAAGGGCAGGTGCAGGGACGTAAAAAAAAAAAAAGGCTCGTATTCCGATGAGGAACAAACACGAGAGACCTATTAACTGTACGTGACTTCATTTGGTAAATAAGGGGCCCGTTGACAAGGCGAACACCGCCCCTCGCCTGCTGGTCCTAGGCAGGAAGCTGCACCCCTCTGCATGAAAGGCCCAGTCAGACGTCCGTGGAGGGGGGAAGGCCACGGCCTCTGGCCAAGACAAACACCTTGTGCCCGGTCCTCGCATACTTTCCGCTCAGTCCCCGCTTCCTTAGGCAGAAGGTGGCCAGAGACCAAACTGGACTCGCATAGGAGGCAGAAAATTGCCATTTGTTCTGTTGCATGGGCACAATTGTACAACATAAATGAGACCGATCATTCGGTGGACCCAAATCGGCCTGAGAAAGAAGGGGTGGTAGGGAGTGAGCACAGAAATCGGAAAACAAAAGTGAGAAGCACGTTATTACTCATCCAGTTGCTTTTACCCAAATAAGGGCAAAGCTAAAACACTGGCACACGCCCAATGCACGGAAGCCAAAATGCCTTTTTACTGTTAAACAGCCTCTTAAAAGTCACTAGAGTCATTCTAGGAGAACATAAAACACTGGGAAAGTGTTTGAACACTGAGCATGCCGTGTGTCCATAAATCAGCTAACTAAGGGCCACTAAACTGATGCAACGGTTTTAAACACATTCCCCCACGATCTATTGTAAAATACTTCTTCAACTTCATTTTCCAGAAAACTTTAAACCAATTTCAAGCGCAAATTACAGTTACCTCGGAGACACGAGCCCATGAGAAATTGAGGTTTTTTTGGAACCCTGAAATGTTTACGTTTAAAGTTATATTAAAATACACCAATTTCACTTTTTGCGGCGTAAGCTAGGTTCGGAAAAATAAGAACGGTAGTTGGTGAGCGTGATAAAAAGACAGTTTGATTCAGCAGTTGTTCTGTCACTGCGTTTTACCCATGTCTGTTTGATTCTCAAAGCACAATAGCGTACTTATTCATGCTTTTCTCAGATGTCAGAGAGATTATTTCTCATAAATTTGAAAGGACTGTGCTCAGTCTTTGGTTGTTTCTCTGCACTGATTTCCACAACAATGTGATGTGTTATGGATTTGCGCTGAACCAATCGCTGCGCTATACGTCTTGGGCACATCGTCCTCAGCCACTCTATAACATCCTCAATAAAAAGTCGACAGTTTTGTCACTAGGCTACAAAACCTAGCAAGCTGGTAAAATGACCAGTGGCAGAAATGCTATTTGAACAGCCTTTTAGGCATTTGTTGCCGTCGTGTCTTGTAAACAACACAATAAAAGCAACAATATTAGCTATCGTTAGCAGCGCTTCGATGACACCATAATGTTTAGTTTAGTAGTGTTACTTACTCACCGTTGTTCATAATTCATGTGTGCACAAAACCAATTATATTCTGTTGAGTGTTAGCTAGCTTATTACTAGCCAGCTAACATAAGCAGCGATTGTCATGTCATCATTCAGAATGTTCACACGGTCGTGTGTCCGTTCTCATCAACAGTAAGAACAGAATGGACACAGTGGTGGTGTGAACCGTTTGATTTTTTTTTTTTTTTCAGATTTTTCCCCCGTTTTTCTCCCAATTTAGTACCCAATTATACCCTCTATTTTATTTTCAATTCCCCACCCTCACGAGTCCGCCGCCCGTCCTCCGGGAACGACATTCGTATTCCTGGACCTATTTCCCCGCCTTCTTTCGAGACGGAGATCTTCCACGGACTCCATTAACCTTCTCCTCGGCGGACTCGTGCCGGCTCTCCCTCCCCCCTCCCCCGGAGGCGGACAGCCAAATGCCGCCTCCGATCGGGCTGACGACCAGGGCCGGTCTGGTAGAAACGCGGGTTTCTATCCGCGTCTCTGACGGGCAGCGCACACCGCTCCAAAGCGCGGTGCACTAGACCGCTGGGCCATCCGCCAGCCCCCGTTTGATTTTATTAAGGCCAATCTTTATAATCAAACACTGTTGCTTTTCCCACATTGTTTACTAATAGTAGCAAGAAACCTTTTTTAATCAATGGGAAGTGTGATTCGTTTTAGATTTAACGCTTGACTTTTTTGCAGCAGTAATAATAAAGTTCTTGATGTTGATGAGGTGTAATTGTCTATGCTACTTCAGGGTTCATTACTGCATTCAGTTGACCGGTCAGTCCGTAGATGAGATTCGTATCTCTGAGATGGTTCTACTGTACTAGTATATCCAGTAGAGTACAGGTTCAATGACAATTCTGAGATATGTACAGATTTATTTATTTTTTACAAAATAGTAATAAACTATATTTCAGAATCTCACAATCTTCTGACTAATTGTGTAAACACAAATGTAAATAATATTGACATGAAAACTTTACAAAGAATGCTTTTTTCAAACATCAAATTTCCACCCCACAAATGTAAAACATTCATGTATAACAATTCTCTAAGACACAAGAATCACTGCTGGCTCCCATGCAAACTTTACTCGCTATCAAACCGTGATGACCTTGCTATCTTTTCACAACCACAGAGTGGACCAACACCTCATAACTAGGGCACGGGAAATTAATCGGATTAATCGGTTCCACCAATATATTGGGTACCATCTTCCACCAAGATACCAGCATAAGCGTTTATGGCACTGACATGCTCTGATAATTTATCCATGTATAATTTTATTTTACACTTGAATACAATGAATGAACAGACTGTTCTTTGACGTGAGCCCTACAACCCTCACCCATGTAGGCTATAACCCAAGCGCCTGACGTAAGCAAGCAGAAACACACTATGCCCGTGGTCTGCCTTGAATGTTAATTTTTCTTCACCTGCAATATCTATATTTTTCCCCAGGTTAGCTTAATTCGATCCATTACATAGACCAGGCAATGCTAGTACGGGTGTACCCAAAGCCAAATTCAATATTTGGTTGTGCACAGATTAGGAGTTTTAAACAGATAGCCATGTTTTTTTCCGAACATAGCATTCTGTATTTGTGTGTTTTGGTCAATGGTATCTGTGTTTTTGTTTCGTCCCCATCAGCAATGATAGGCCACATGGCAAAGAGAGAGAGAATGTTTAGTGCCATGGTTTGGCAGTGTTTCTACAAGGCTACACAGTAGAATTGCTCTGAATGAGGATATACATTTATATTTTATTACAAAAAAGTTACTTACATAACAGATTAGTGTCGCATTAACTTTCTACTCACTTTTATAGTGGAAGAGATGTCACTGCTTGATATGTCTGGCTTGCTAATGCTACGTTAAAAAGTATAGCTTGCTGGGGGTGGCGGATAGCATAGCGGTCTAACGCACCATAATTTGGTTGGTCCAATACAGTGTGCGTTGTCTGTCAGGTTCGAACCCTCTACCAGACTGGCCCTGGTCGTCATCCCCGATCGGGGGTGGGTGAACGTAGGTAGGCGAATTCCATCTCGAAGGAAGCGGAGTTCGCTGCCCTGAGAATTAGCTTGCCTCGTAGAGACGAGCAGCGGACTCGTGTGGGGAGGGTAAATCTAAATAAATAGAGGGTGTAATTGGTTACCAAATTGGGAGAAAAACTTGAAAATATCAGAAATAAATGTATTATTTTTTTTGTTTTTTTTAATAAAATAAAAAAAGGTGTAGCTTGCTAGCTAGACAGCAAAATAAAATGTCATTAACAAAAACACGAGCTAATTATAGTTAGTTAATATTAGCTAACGGAGTTATTATTATTATCATAATTATTAAATAATCTGTAATACTTTTTTATAGCTCGCTAACACCAGCTCTGCTGTAGCTAGATACCACTACCAGTTAGCTCTTTTTCATGAGCCTCCCAGTTTCAATTATTGGGCAATATTATACATATATGGAATTAATTCATTCCATCCCTCCTCGCCTCTCCACTGTGTATCTGATGTGTAGTGAGTTTGTACTGGCGCACTACGGCTGCCGTCGCGTTCACCCAGGTGGGTACTGCCTAGCATTGTAAAGTGCTTTGGGTTCCGTGAAAAGCACTATATAAATCCAATGTTCAATTCAATTCAATTTCACCTATAAGAGCGGATGCAACTTAATGGACATGCTTGTTAACTGGGGAAGGAGTGGCAAGTTTGGCAACACTCTTTGCTTGTACCTTGCTTAGACATTATTACTTACACTACATCTGGAGCAAATCATTTTTTCCCACCCATCTGAAAAGAGAATAGAAATCCTCCAAAGACAGACTGCCTGTGCTACATCCCCTGTCAGTAATGTTTAAAAATGTCCCTGTGAGAAAATAGTGAAAGACAATTGAAAATCCACATTTGGGAACATAAATTTGCCATTTGCAGAAATGACCCACGGTATCCCGTTTGTAGGCACTTCTCTGTAACTAACCAGACAGTTGCCATGCTCAAGTTCATGGGTATAGAGAAATGTAACATTGGCAATGTTCTTCTTCAACAAGAGTCTTATTGGATTACCTATTTGGGTACAGCAACATGAGGTGGACTCAATGAGGAACTTGATTTGTTCTGTTATGACCTGCAATCTGCGAAGCGTTCCGCGAAAAATCCCATGTTAAGAGCACCATGTTAAATAAGATTTGACTGACTGATCACCGGGATTGTGTGGCGAGTATTTAAAGTAAACATGACGTGGTTGTGAGCGGGTCTGTAGCTGAAGACTGAGATCTTCTGGCATCGCAGGTGGAGTTTTAGGACTTTGAAGCACAATTTTTTATTTTCACATCAAATACCCTGATGAAGGCTGCTTGCCAGTCGAAACACTGGCTAATAAATTATACAGTGTAGACCGTGCGCAGCTTTATTCACACTTACATGCTTTACTACCCTTTAGGCCCGCACCTCACATACAGTCTGCGCTTTTCTAGGTTTTGCCATCTATTCATTTCATTTTCATTTCATTTTAGGCATTTAGCAGACGCTCCTATCCAGAGCGACTTACACAGTTTACATTTCTTTGCATACAATCCATTTATACAGCTGGATATTTTTACTGGATATTACTGGATAACTAGCAATTCAGGTTAAGTACCTTGCTCAAGGGTACAACGGCAGCGTTACAAGCCCAGTTCCTTAACCATTATGCTAACACTGCCGCCCATCTACACATCAAATGTTACAACTGCAAAAACAACATCATGTAATACAGTGCCAACTACTTATAAGCATACGGGATGTGGCAATAACGCAGCTGCAGTGATGAAAACGCACAGGATGGAATCGTTCATATTCAAATGCTGTTCATATATTCTGCATGTAATAATGAAGCACTCAGTTTCTAAGAATGATTTTGAGTTCAGTAAAAACATATTTATAAAATGGACAATCTTTTAAAACCATGTAATGGTATTTAACTTTTTTTCAGCATAATAAACTAGCTATAAAAAAAAGGCATTTTAATTTGTGCCTGTGTATCCTCTTGCACACCCAATAACATGCAAACTCACATAACATATTTAGGTAAACAAGACCATATGAAACAAAGGTGTACGTTCTTCAACATGGCAGCTAAAAGGAAGGTTCTTTCCGCCGACAAGAAACATCACCTGCTTGATTCGTATAAAGCCGATGAGGGTCTGCACATCCTCCAGTCTACACTCTCAAAACTTCTCAAAGACGGACAAAATGTGCAAAACGAGGGAGACAAAAACGAATGCTAACTAGCACGGTACCGATTCTTGTAAAGTGGATAGAAATTGTGAGTGCAAGCAATGCCCAACATTGGGCCCTAGAATTAAGTTATGGAATGTATGAAATGTTATATTATGTACATTTAGCCAAAGTTCTGATGCAGCATCACATTGTGGATCATGCAAAATAAATGTTCATTCCTAAAAAATGTATGGGAGTAAGATTATTTATTTCACTGTACAGCACTGTAACTACTGTATTTCATAACAAAGCAATGTTAAAAACAAGCATGGCTTTGTTCACTGATATTATGCTAATACAACATGCATTAAATTATGATTACATTTTCTCAACACAAATTCGCTCAATCCATTCATTTCACTTTTAATAATATTCTGCTTGGAAGAATACAATTGTATGGGACAGATGCTATTCTTACAAGCGGGTTGCACTGAACAAGATTACTTTTTTTTTTTTTAAAGAAACCCAAATGCTGACAGAGACATTGTTGTCATTTGGGTGTCTTGTGAATGACATGGACAGGTCATGGACTGGTGGAATAAATTGATGGAAAACATGAGTCGATGGGTGGGTGACAATACCCCAGGTCTGTGTCATGGACTAGTCACTGTGTAGCTACATGGATATAAACTGGAATCATGAAATTACAACGATGACCAATATCACCCTGATTCCATAATTCAGAAATGAGCAAGCTTGAACTTGCCTTAAGTCAAAGAGGACCACAAGATGGAAAACAGCACTAAGTACAAGTAAATGAGGGACTTGAAAAAATGACTTCCTACAGCCTTTTTGATATTAGCAAGAGAAGTGATGAGCTTGTGATGGTCCTGGGGATCAATTTCAAAGAATCAATGATCAAACGCTATTTTGCTCTCACCCGTCCAATCCAGTGTAAACAACAACTTCCTGTAAAATCGTACGAATATTTCACACTCGGCAAGCAAGTATGGATGCAGCTGGGAAGGGAAGGTTACGCCAGAGATCATTTACAATTTTAGCTAGAGCAGAGTTCTGTTTAATTGCATCATTTAAAACACAAGCCGAACATGTGCTTTTGTTCGTATCTGTGTCCATGTACGACGACTTTGATTTCATTGATTTTTGAATAGTTCCGTTTTGTGAGTACTGCAAGCCCGTCCTGTACCTCTTCTGAGGGTTGAAGGTCGTTAAAGTCATGTTGTGGACATCTGGCCGAGACTCTAAATGTATAATTGGGGGAGACCATGGCCGTTCATAGCCAAGCCCAACAGCCACGTCATACTGAATCCACTGTCTGGTCGCCTACAATTGTCTCAGTCTGTAATAGCCTTTAAAACATTATTCCGCTTAGTTTTTCCAGGAGCTCTGACACATAACTCACCTATTTGAATAATGATCTCATATTGTGCCTGGGTGTGGTGACCACTCTCCCTCACTGTTCACGAATCTAATCCCAGTTAACACAGGATGAAGTCACAACATTACGGTAATGTTGTTGTGTATGTCCAGTGAAATTCTGAGACAACACTGACACGGTTGAAGACACGCATGTGGACATGTCTGATGTAACAACAGCACAGTTTCAACAGAGATGGCTGAAAGGCTGCAACACATTCTAACGGTGGGTCTATTTAAGATATAATAGTTTGGGAGACAAAAATATGTCCACTTACACTTGTTTTCAAGCCATACTACTTTAAATGGCAAAAGTTTACTGTGAGAATATTTTTTTCTAATGACCGACAATATTTTTGCCATTCCACATATGCTTCATCATCATCTTGTTTAACTGGAACTGTAATTAACTCCTTGTATATTAACTGCATGCTATATTGCCGACCGTAATATGGTATTGATGTTTCTTTCGTTTTTTAAATGTTTTTATTTATATATTTTTTGCCATTATATTGTCATTATTGAATGCTTGGTTGGTCTCTATAGATGAAGACATCTGCTAAATCTCACAAGAATATATGTTTAAATTAAATCGTTGTAACAACGAAAACTCATCAATCCATTCGTTCATTACTGCTAAGTGAGTGTTAATTATTCCGGCAGGCGTTTCTAACAACAAACAGTGCACGATTTAGCGTGCATGTAAAAATGCAGAATATGAACGTCAAACGTTGATCTATCTTCAGATGCACCATTTATTGGGTGACACTGACCAGACACTATATATGTGCGTTTATAACGAATGCACTCATGAAGCAGACGATCTTATACAGGGGCATATATAAATACAAACTGACCATACCAGGCTAGGCAATACGATGTTTTTCTCTTCAAAAATACCAGCCCCGACGCTTTGACTTTAAAAGGAAAATGGTCACATTTATTCTAAAATTATCCCCGCCCGAGTTAACGACTTATTTTATCTCATGTGCGACATTTGTCGTGGATTTTTATAGCAATTCCAAAAATACAGCTAGCTAGCATCCCTGCGAATACCATCTACCCACAGCCTTGCGTTAACGATTCCGGTAGCAGCTTAAAAGTAAAAAAGTAAGGACCAAAGTACTCACCACGGTGACCCTTCTCGATGTTTATTGCTGCCCTTCGATTTAATATCAGTATCACTTGAGTCCGAAATAATTCTGTGTTGACATACAAGGAAAATACTGTGTTGAGAGATCCAAAAGCTTCAGACAAATTATTCAGTAGCAACTCTTTCACGATGCATATGCTTGAATGCGTGTTTTGACCAAGTTAAACGCGAATTAAACGCATCGATATATACAAAACAAAACTTTGTGGCTTTATGCTTGCTTCCATAAAACAATCCCTGACCTCTTCACTGGCTTCTCTATTAGCAACCCGACAATATAACCCGTCTTTCCTGTTCCTGCTCGCAGACCTCAAGCCACGCAGCCAATCGTCACTTTAATGACAGGTCGAACAACCAATGATACAACAAAATAAATGGCGAATACCTAGATTGACCAATCAGATTTGGAGGCGTTGGAAGGCCCCGCTCTCTCTGCTTCTCAGATGAAGGTTGTTTGTCACCTACTGTCACACTGTTCCGCGGTCAGCCTTGCAGTCCGGATCTGATTAATTGATAATGAATGAATAAGGTGTGAAACACATGTAATCGTTTGATAGTCCTGGTCCTCATTTGACACTGTCTGAGAGAGAAACAGATCCCGATGTTTTTAATACTACAACCAACTACACACACGCATGGAGAAAAATAGATGTTATTTACACAATTATAACTCCTCCATACCTGATGTGCAATAGTGTTACAATAATGATTGTTTGTGTTATTTCAAAATATACTGTTTATCTTATACGTAAAGCTTTTGAAATATATCCATGTCACGCCAATAAATAATTTGACATAGAAATGTAATTAATGTAAAATTGAGAGACAAACAGATAGGCCTAGATATATAGGTATACAAATGCATTACTTTAATTCCTACATATCAATCTTTATTCAATCTTTATTTTTGTATAGCGCCATTTACAAACAGGTTGTCACACAGCGCTTCACAATTGGCATTTTCCAGAGGGAATAAAAAAAACAGAAAACCATTGGAGCCAATGTGGGAGACTGGAAAATTATTCCCTGACCCCTTAAAAGGCGGTCGAGATGAACTCCTGGAAAATGATGGGATACAAAGAAAAATACATAGACGCTTAATGTTCCGTATTACAATGTCATGCTTTATTTCATACTTTAGCTCGTAATTATTGTGTTATTTCAATAAAAATATACAACTGTACAAATTGCTTTTTGTCAGTGCAGGCCTACAGGACACACGAAACCTTCAAGGTTAATTAACCCTCTCCTCGAAAAAAACGGGAATGAACAGGTCTGGAACGTGAGAAAAATGCGTCTTGAACTCATTGAACTGCTTTGCAGTTTTCACCAAACACTAATGCTACTGTGCGCAGCGTGACAGGTTCCAGACTTGGACTGTCTTCTCCTTTTACGGACCATGCACAGCGCACATGACGCTTTGGGGGTGATGTCACCATTTCCTCTGCGTGCATAACTAAAACTATTTGGGCAAGTCCGTTTGCTTTATTTGTTTGTGCAAAATTACTTTTCCTTCTTATGACATCAGTAAAAAAGGGCGGGGACAATAATTATATAAATAGAGTCTAGAGAAAGTTTCAGTGTGAAAAAGATTTAGTCTTTGATCGTTGGGCACACAGGCCAGGTAACATTTTGTGGCAATAAGTGAAAGTGAAATATGCAGTGCAGTCAGCGCGACTTTTTCCAAAATCTTATACACATATACACATACATATATATGCACACGTATAATTCACACTATATTGGGATGGAACTGGGTTGGCAGGTATGCCATCTGCCAAGTTACAGATGGAGGGGGTTTACCCCAGGCTTATACAGCACCAATAGTTTGGCAAATTCCAGGGTTTCCCACAGAAACTGGCATAATGGCCAGACTTTCAATCCTTACAAACTGTGCCATCTGACCTCATGTACATACACAACATTCAGATACAATTCCACACAGTCACCCAATAAAGCCCCACATAAATAACATGGGTTATTCTGTTTCTTCCATTTCTTATTCATCTTATTTTTTTCCATTTTAATTTCCCTGCCCATTACATCATCCAAATTGCTCCATACCTCCCAATTATTAATTATTCCCATTGGTCAATATCTACGTCAACCCATGACATCATCTCTTCAGATCTAGTTCTACCAATAGCAACATTCATAGTTTCCAATTGCAGGTCACACCAATAGAATATGTTCAACACAACTTAATGGATGCCATTTGTTTTTTGTGGAAGCTGGCTCATTTCCTAACTACTTATATGAAAGATGAATACTATTTCTTATAGAGATTGCCAACAAAAACATTTGTAAAATGATTTCTTATTAATTTGATGTGTAAAGACTGCATCATAGTATTTCCTAACCCAGATAGCACTGATATGTACAATTGGACCAAGCTTTTCAGTGTGTAGTTGAAGCAAATTGAAGTCTGTAGCCCCTAGTAGTAGCTGGCGGCACTAAGATTTTCTCCCCATAAGGATCCATTATAATTGAACAAACTTTGAAAGAAAGATAAACATTTAAGGTCACAATTTGGGCTTCATTTGGCAATAAAATATTTGAATCTAAACATAAGAACGAAATCCTCATGTTCTTTACATTTTTTGAAGCCCAATTCTTTATTCTGAAATATAAAGCTGAACAAGCTGGTGGAGTGGAAGAAACCAATGACATCAAAAGAGGTCAATAAGAAAGGCTCTCTCCCAGTTGAACCAGTTATAAGGGTATGCAGGAGAGTTTTGTGGATGCATTTATTACAGTGATTTCACCAGTTTGTTTTGGAATTGACTTAGAGCTTTGAGACTGGTGGCTTGTGGCTCCTACTGGCTAATATCTTTGCTCAATGCTGATGTCAAGATGCTGGCTAAGGTGCTATAGGATCTTGAACAGCAGTGGCCTCATACACAGGCATCAGCAATCAGCTCAGGTGTTGTCCATTGCCTTCTTTAGGCCCTTTTTAAAGGCACAGCCTGTCATGCCGTGACAAGGAGCTTTTTGGCAATGCACAGAATAGTGCTCCATAAGAGTATTCTGGTTTTGATTTCTCTCCTATATCTTGTTTGTATTTAATTTGTGTTTCCGACTATCCCAAGAAGGGGGAATAAAATGGCCGTTGACCTCTTTGAACACTTTTTGATTTCCATCTTCCATCGACTCACCAACTGGCAAGGTGGCCACACCCACCACCCTACCACAATCTTTTACTTGTACAAACAAAACATGGCACGGTTCTTCTCCGAAACCACAGGCACTTGCAGTTTGTTCCTGAGTTGAAAGGTGAAAGTGAAAGTTGACGACCCCAGAAAGATCTGTACTCACCTGTGACTCTCCCTGCTCTCAATCCTGGCAAGAGCCGGATCGAATACAGAACCGGAACAACTGTACTCACCTGTGACTCTCCCTACTCTCAATCCCGGTCCAAGAGGGCTAGCAGGGTACATCTATACGTGAAAAATGATGATGTACTTGTGAAGAGAAAAATATTTTCTGCTATTGGGGTAGAAGAATCTCCAAGGATCTGACATTTCTTACTCTGAAAGGAAGAACTGCTAATGCTGAAACTTTAAAGGGTGTTAAAATGTGTTCAAATTTTTATCAGAGAATATATTAGACCACAACTTGCCCTTTTTATCAATAGGCATTGGCTCTCACCTCCTTTGCATAGAAATAGAAATTTGCAAGAATGGAAAAACTGCCCCACCCAGCACCAAGCATACGAAAGTGCTCAGAATTTCAGAAACGTGTCCCCTGGAAGAAAGCAAGCCTGACTTAATTATCTGAGCACCTTCTTCCTCTTAACTGTGTTATTAAGCCCCTTAATATTCCAACTCAAAAAGTGGCAATCATTACCTCAGTTATGTGGCATTATAACTGTACATTTGCAATAATAAATCAACTAAATAAGCTACCAGTTGTGCACCCAGGCAGATAGACACCCTTCAGAGCACAGAGCATAAAAATGAACCACAGACCCAAGCCCACAAAGCAGATCTGTCAGAGACCAAAACAAATAAATGCCAATGCTCGCTAAGAGAAACTCAAGTGCTGACAAAAAAAACAGCTATTTCAGGTTTGCTCTTCTCCCATCACAAGCCTAGAAGGGTATCTCTATAGAACGGCCTGTTCTCATCTATGTATTCTTGTTTATTATTAATTTGTGAGATGGCATGTACAGGCCCCCATTTATAATAAATAAAAAGTGGGCGCCCAATTATCTAACCTCAGTGGTCTGACAGAACAGTTCTTATTTAGGTGACACCTTTGGAGATCAATGTCTCTGCCCATTTCAATAAATACAAATCAATTTTAATTTGCAAGCTTCGTCTTTCTTTTATTTATAAATCAGGCAAGTGTTACGAGTTTATGGGGTGCTGTGGAACTCATCCTCTTCGGAAGATACTAGGCATGGATGGTGGAACTAAGGGCCTTATTTCCACAATCTATCAATACATGTTGTGTCACTCATACAAACCTATTACTATTGATAGATTGTGGGAAAGAGATTTACCAGGGTTGGATGCTAATTTTGATTGGGATGCTGTTTGGTACAACATTAGGCCGAGTATTTTCATGTTTTCATATTCTCTGTACAGTGTCTTTGTAACAGTGCTCTGTAAAAAGCATGATACAAATAACATTTTATTGAATTAAGGGCACAGAAATGGCTAAATTGCTCATTTGGATCCATAATCCAATAATAAAATGTCACAAAAAAGCACACTCACATGGAATGGCCCATTTACTGCAGCGCTTATACAATCTTAATTCATGCTGGCAGGTATACTGCTGCAGGTGCCTTGTGTCCTTCACCATAGGTCGGCTTGTCCACCCAGAATTCTAAACCCCAAACATGTAGTTTAAAATGTGTATACTGATCCAGGATCAGTGACTAAGGGCACAAAGAACATACACAGAATCCATAAACACATTGCTACGGAACACCCTGTGAGGCCATAGGCTGATATTTCTGCAATCTGATACAATTACCCTATGCACATATTTTGACTGGGAATATTTCCATAGATCTCTATCTATCATCACAAAATTCATGGAACAAAGCCATGCATTTTGTCCTGATGGAAATAACTTTAAGTGTCTATTCTATATTGAAAAGGCATGAAAACCTTTTCAGGAAAATATGAGAGAAATAGAAAAAGAAATGCTCGCTCACAAGGCAGTTTAACTTGTGAAAAGGGAATTTATTCAAAATGACGACTCCATCACAAAGGCAGCAGTAGTGGTTAAGAAGTTAAACTTGTAACTGGAAGGTTGCTGGTTTAAATCCCAGGTGGGACACTGCCGTTGTACACTTAAGTGAAGTACTTGACCTGAATTACCTCATCAAATGTCCAGTTGCATAAAAGGATCATATGTAAAAATGTTACTCACCGCAGATAACAGCATCTGCTATGCAAATAAAGTAATAAATCAAATGTAACAAAGCAATTTTTCCTAAAGACACAAAAAATATTCATACATTAAATTAAAGGCAGCCCAGCAGTTTTTCCTCTTTTAAACTTGATTCGCAAATCAAAAGCATTTGACACCAGAAATTACTCCCAACAACATACAGGATCAGCTTACCCGAAGCTAAACTGACCATTATGTGAGAAGAACTGATCCAAGATGAGCTTACCTGATGCTAACTGATCATTATGTGGGGAAACAGATCCATGATCACTTTACCCCAATGCCAAACCAAAAAACTGTGGGGCAAACTGATCCAGGATCAGCTTACCAAAGGCTAAACCCAACCATTGTGTGGGAAACTTGATCCAAAGTCAGTGTTGGGGCAGAGATTATCTACATGATGTTGGCTGCCTTGCAAGTCTGTCTGGCTGCCTGCTGCCCCCTGGTGTCAAGAGTCAGGAAGTACAGGTTGGCTGGGGGCCCCGCTCCGGGTGCACAGTTGGGACTGGGCGATGTCAGCCAGCGCACTCTGAATCTTCTCCAAAAGGAGGTCGCCGCGGTACACCACCTCCTCCAATCGGGCGGCCGCGTCGTGGTTCTCCTCTTCCAGCTGCCGCAAGCTGGCCGCCTGACAGAGGTAGAGAGAATTCATCATAAATTCTAATACTTTATCAATTATGTTATGTAAAAAAATAAAAAATATTTACGTTTATTTTCTTCAGTTCATTAGTAGATGTACACAATACTTGTGTGTTTTATTTTTAACACACTATATTTACTCTCTGTACTTCATGCCAATAAAGCATACTGAATTGAGAGAGAGACTGACTAACAGTTCCATCCATGTTCACAAGCCCCTATGAATACAGAATATAGGCATTCCTCCAATTTCCAACACTGGTTTAATAAAATTTCACTTCATCACCACTGAGGGGCCAGTATTATAAACAGTGATTACTTTTCACGAAGAGAAAATGTGGTAAAACCGGCCCTTATTTTCACTTCCAAAACAATGAGTCTTTACTAAATAATCTGAGTCTTAATCATACCTTTTCAGACCTTAATCTAAAGTGACTTGATTCTCCGGCTGGGGCTGGCAACGTTATTCATTTTATTCTAATTTAAGGCAGGAATCACAGGAGTTACAGAAGTCTGGCTGCCCAGAACACCAGAGGGGTCTAAATCTTCATCGGAAGTTAAGGGTAATGGTCTTGAAAAAATACAAGAATTTTGCCTGCCTACTGCCTATTATGGTTTCTCAGCTCCTTTTCTTGGACATAGCTATGCTAATCAGTAGCCTAGCTACTCAACTGTTAGAACATGATGATGACTGAAAAAATATACATTTCTCAGAATAATTTGAGCAATAATTACTTTCCTGCGTTGATAGTTTACATTTGACAGTCTGGCTTGTTATCTTAAGAATACAATGGACAATTAAAAACACGGTTATACATTTTGCACACACTAACCTCCTATCACAATCCTTCAGAATGACCTCCCGTATCCACACTAGTCAGGCTTCTAGTCAGGCTTCAAGGCAGGCCACTCAACTGTGACAGCCCTCCTTGCAGTTACAGAGGCACTTCACACTGCCAGAGCTGACTCCCTCTTCTCTGTCCTCATCCTCCTGGACCTGTCTGCTGCCTTCAATACTGTAAACCACCAGATCCTCCTCTCCACCCGTGAGGGAATGGGTGTCACAGGCTCTGCACTCTCCTGGTTTACATCCTAACTGACGGGTCACTCCTACCAGGTGGCATGGAGAGGGTCAGTGTCTCAACTGGTGTCCCCCAGGGCTCTGTATTAGATCCTCTTTTCTTCTCCCTGTACAGTCTCTTGGCTGTGTTATACTCTCACATGGTTTCTCTTACCACTGTTATGCCGATGACACCCAACTGTTTCTCTTTCCCCCCTTCTGACACTCAGGTGGTGACGCACATCTCTGCGTGCCTGACAGACATTGCTGGATGCCTGTGCACTATCTGAAAGTCAACCTCAACAAGACAAATCCTCTCTTCCTCCTAGGGAAGGCATGCCCACTCCAAGACCTCTCTATCACTGTCGACAGGTCTGTGGCTTCCCCAACTCTGACTGCAAAGAACCTGGGTGCGACACTGGATGACCAGCTGTCACTCTCCAAACATCGCAGTGGTGACAAGCTCATGTAGATTCATGCTCTACAATATCAGGATGGTTTGCCGAATCAGGGGCTAGGGAAGCGGCGCAGGTGCTGGTCCAGGCTCTTGTCATCTCACGGCTGGACTACTACAACTCCCTCCTGGCTGGAGCACCCGCATGTGCCATCAAACCCCTGCAGCTCATCCAGCTTGTCTGGTATTCAACCTCTGCAAGTTTTACTATTAAATACTTTATAATAATCTTAAATACTTGTTTTACTTATTGTTGATCATTTCCTTTAGTACTCGTGTTATTTATGCTCCTTACTTGAGGAATGATGTGCTTGAAGATTGTAGTGTCAAGTGGTTGTTTATCTACTCAAGCTTAGTGCACTTTCTGTAAATCGCTTTGGATAAAAGCATCTGCTAAATGATTGCAATCTAAACAATCCTTTTCTGCTAGCTTTTACCTGTGCAAGCGCCCCCACCCCCCCTTGGAAGTCTGTTTTCCACTTTTCTTTACTGCAAAGATGAGACCGGTTCTATAGCGCTTAAAGAAATTAAGCTGAAGTACAGTAAAATGCATCATTACCTGCAAAGCTGCGGTGGATTCCTCGCTGGGTAGTGAATCAATCAGTACGTCCACGTCCTTGGCAGTCCTCGCAATCAGCGCCGCGAACAGCTGAGCATATTCTGCGGTCAAAGAACAAAAGCACGATGATCAACAAACACATTAAATTCCAAAAGAGCTCGCGAAGAAATCGAAGCAAGATTAGATCCAATTCTGAAATATTCACAGCTTCCACTTAAACACGTTATAGGCTCCAGCTTTATATTTACTACAGCAATTCAGATCAAATAAAAAAAGTAAATGTCATGCAGATTACATATTGCACTGCTTGTGGTAGTGCCCCGCCTTGGACTCGAAACAACAACCTTCTGGTTAACTGTAATGTTGCCACTACGTATACGCACATAATAAGTATTAATGTGGCAAATAAAAACGAAATGCTGAACACGGCAGTTATCAGTATACCTTCTGTTGGATTGGAGGGCTGGTCTCTATTGATAGCTGTCTGAATGTTGCTAAACGATGCGGGCGGAGCGCACTGCTGCAAAACTCCAATGGCATTGCAGAACTGGTCGGCCAGCTAAATAAGAAAAAACAAAGAAGCACAATTTATTTTCGATAATCTTTGATCGCAATAGCTTCCCAACCACAAAGACAGTGACATGTAGCCAGCTAAATACCTTGCTAGCAAGCTACAGTTCGATTTTGTTTTTAAATATTTACATATAGGATCCGATGGAATAAATTTAGCATATGACTAGTGCCTTTCATTCGCAATTTACACAAATAGACGATTATTCTTACCGAATTGACGGCATCTTGAAGTTGCGTTAATCTATCCGCCATCTTTGAAAGCAACAACTCAACAAGAAATGAAAGCGTTGTACTATTGGATCACACACAGACCAATGAAAATACCTGTTCTTACAATCCCTTCAACCCCCGCCCCGCCCATCGAGGCTCGAACGAAGAGTGCGTTGCATAAGAAGAAAAAAGCAACAACTAGCAAGGAGTGTCGTAACGTTAGGCTTGAGTCTTATCGTAATTGTACCTATACAGCCATTAAACAGATGTAAAGACGTTGCGTTTGGCACGAATGGTCTAACGCATAACAAGTGTGGCCCACATAAACAAATAAACTATTTGGTGAAAAATCTGGCTTGAATTTCAACATTTTGAAGTGCAGACTTAAAACCCCCACTCTTTGACACATTTATGTTTCTTAGGATATATACATGCGTGAGAGTGTGTGTGTGTGTGTGTGTGAGAGAGAGAGAGGAGTGGGAGTGAGTGTGATATGTTTCTCTCTTTTAAGCATACGCTCGCCTGTTCGCTGTGCAACTGTGTTTCATTTGTTGAACATCACTTGTGATAGGAAAATTGTGTATAAATCGAGGAAGAAGCGGGCGGAAGTAGCCTACCTTTACAGTTTAGTTTAGCAATTTGGTGAGTTTGCGCAAGTCGTCCGTTTGCTGGCTCCTTCCGTAGAGCCAGCAAACTTAAAATTGTGGTCAGCTCCAAACAAGTGTCGCTCGGAAGTGCAGTCTTCATGGCAACAGTATGTGACAGTGGCTTATGGGGGAAAGTTCTTACACTGGATACCCGCAACATCAATGCAAGCGAGTGCATGTATCGATAGGAAGAAAAAAGGCAACCGGTGTGGGAAAATGTCCCACTTCTGGACATTACCTGTTATACTTATCATCTTCACATGGGCCGCAGTGCTCTCCCAGGATGCAAGTAAGTTTTATACATTTTTTGACGTCAGAATTACTCAAGTAAATAAACCGTAATATGCGATAAGATGTGAAGTTGTGTCTATTGCAGGCGGGGAACTTGGCTACATGCTTGTCCCATTTTCAGTTTTGTTGCGGATGTCTTTCAGTTTTCGGAGGTTTATAAAAAGTGTAATTTTTCGAGGTGTTTGTGTTCTGTCACGTTTCAGGTGTATTCACGAACAATTTAGTATAACGCAAATGCGTATACGTTGTGTTTACTTCATTAATTTAACTAGCACATTCAAGTAGTGTGAAGGAAGATTAACACTTTAAGTATATTATGCGTCACAAATTGTATACTATTTTCTATGCAAGTTAGTAGGAAAGCATATTCTGGCCCCTTAATACTGATTCGGCTATCTATACTGGTAAACAAAGCAACAGCATTAACTCATATAAACAAAACACTATAGCTAAGTAGGCTATGACAGGATTGCAAACACCAAAAATCTTTAAACCATGTTTTATTAATAAATGTTAGCCTACAAAGTAATTTGTTACAATTATTTAAATTAATTAAAATAGCCTAACGAACACCATGGTAACTATATGTTATTGGACTACATGTTTACATGTAACTCCCCATTACGAGGACCAATAGTCTTCCCCTTTTGGGCGTGCCTTTTGGCAAAAAAGGTGTTTCATGTTTTTATTTGTAATGTTTCATTCCATTTTTTGGAAATATGCTTATTTGGCCTACTATTTTTAAGTTCATGTAATTAACTTTAAAATATCTCAAAGTAGCAGTTATTCTGCAGCAGCAGCAAGTTACTCTAATTCAACAGAATAGTGTTTCAGCATTGTGGATTATTTTAAACGGCGCAAGTGACAACCAGACTATAAGACATTTTGACCTAATTTCGAGATAACGCTCGTAGTTAGAAGAACACGCTTAACACTAGTTTCAAGGTGACCATATAACCTTCTAATAATTAAGGGCAAATTAACTTAAGCTTTCTTAACGCCTTAAAAGTGTAACTTATCTGTCAATCTTTGACTCCTTTCAACCAATCAAAAGTGGTGATAGGCAAGTGAGGCTTCTTGAACCAATAATGGGCGGAGCTACCACATGTTGTCAATCACTGACCATTGTTTAGCATTTTGAAGCACTTGTGCTCTGGAGAAATTAATTGCATTTCTTTCTTGTCCAGAGTTGCATGTTACCAGCCTGAATAGTGTTCCTTGTTTGTAGCACTCCTGTCTCCTGGACAAATGTAAAATAAGGTGAACGAATATGTCATTACAGGCAAAGGAAGGCCTTTCCATGATTGAAATGTAAACGTAAAGATATTCTCAATGTGCACTACTAAACATTAAACATAAAAAAATATGCAGAGAGGGCATTTGTACATACATTATCCATTTATACAGCTGGATACATATAATCTAACTTGCTCAAGGACACACCACAGGGACAATACTCTGGTCACAAGCTGAGTTTCCTGGCCATTATGGCATACTGTATGACATGAAAGAAATTCCTCCCCATCCCCTGAGGAACTTTTTCTTCATGCAGCTACTTTTAAGAGCAAACCCTGCTCAGGACTCTGAGCCACAGTTAGCACTGGCATGGGGCCAGTGCTAACTGTGGCTCAGAGTCTTGAGCAGTGACTCATAAGTGGCCATAGAATTGCCCAAAGAAGGGGGATTTCCCTGCTTCACCACTTAGCAAGAAAAACTCCTCTGGTTGATTTGATTGGACACCTGTGGTCTGTCTGTGCCATCTGGGTCAGTTGTGCAGTCTTCTGGTGCAGTAACTGCGTAGTTCAGCTGGTGCATTGTGGGGCGAAGATTTGGTGGCTGGCTGAATTTGTTTTAGAGAACGCTTTTAGAGAAGGTTTTATTGCAAGCAATGTTGGCTTTTGGAGAAGAAAAAAAAAGCTTTTCCCCATTTTCTCCCAATTTGGAATGCCCAGTTGTATTCTTAGGCCTCTTAAGTTTGTGCCAATAACAGACTTTGGAACCCTCCCCCCCATTACCTCTATGATTAGTGTTGTAGTACTCTACCGTAGCTACAAATGAACCAACTAGCAAAACACATACATAAATCTTGCTAATGCTGGGAAGAAACAGTAGCCAAATTGGGGAGAAAAATAAAAGGGAAAAAAAGTACAATATTTATCCTATTGGGAAGAGGTCCATTTGCAGAGAGCAACACTAACATATGGAAAACATTCCAAGTCATTCAAACCCGTTATGCTTGTGCATCTGAGGCTAATAGTATATTCCCCCTGGCTCACACCAGCCCTGTTCAGGTCATTTCATATGTCTTCAGACCATGCTTTCTGGATGATGATTAGATTCTAGGCCGAGCTGCAATTTAACCACATAATCAGATTTAGTTATACCTTGCACGGTTCCACATATAAGGCTGGGAATGTAGTAAAGGCTGGACATTCATGACAGCATGTTTTTTTTGTAGCAGTTCCGTCAGATTTACAACCTTTACAATCCATTTCTTTGTCATTTACATTTACATTTACATTTAAATTTTTGGCATTTAGCAGACACTCTTATCCAGAATGACTTACAAGATGTGCATTTATACATGGTAAGATCAATAATTGTTCGCGCAATAGATCAGTGTAGTAATGCAGCAATAGACATCATTGTTGGTAGCTGCATACCATGCCTGTAACACAGGGAGAGAAAAGGTTTGTAGAATTTAATTATTATAATTTTTTTATATTATCAAACATAAATACAAATACAAAATACAGTATTAAACATAAAGAGACCATCATCTTTTCTGAATGAGTTCACTTTCATTTGCACCAGGGGTTTTCCCCTCAAACAAGATGATTTTGAACTGGGCTGTCATTACTATGGAGACATGTTGTAGTAATGAGTTTACTGTACTCAAAGAAGAGTTAATGAGAGCTAACATTGACAAGAATTGTTGATAAATGCAGTTAAATATTAGTTGGGCCTGTTCCTAGCTTCTGTAGTGTGTGCACATAGGTTTCCTCAATGAGCACTTCCCAATTCCCCCCAAACTCCCCAAAGTCTCATCCAAGTTGGCTGTGTGCAGGTGCTGCCAGTGGAAATCTGCTGGCAAACTTTCTTGTCAACACTTCCATCTAAGGTTGCCACCTCTGTCTTAGGGTCTTGCAAAAAAAACCAAGAAACAGTTTGTGTATTGTTATCATGAAGCCATAAACGGAGCGATGCATGAGACAAAAGTTGATGAGGGTAGTAGTATACTGGTTAGGGAACTGGGTGTATAACTCAAAAGTTGCAGGTTTGATTCCCAGGTGGGACACTGTCATTGTACCCTTAAGCAAGGCAACTCTTAAAACGCTTCAGTAAGTATCCAGTTGTATAAATGGATTGTATGTAAGATATGTGAAACTGTAAGTCAATCAGGATAAGAGTGTCTGCTAAATACCTGAAATGTAAAAATTGGGTAACTGTAACACACAGATTTGCCATTTAATGTCCTTATTGTATATAATTATAATTTGTGCACCATAGAATTACATTACATTGGACCATTCAATGATGGATAAAGGACAGGTTGCACAGTCATTTTCAAAATAAAAGATAGGACGGGACTGCTTGCTTGCCCTCCATCTGACAATTCAAATCTTGAAATATGGCACTGTGACATAAAACAGTTGCTAGGTAAAGCGTTTCCACCGTAAACCAATTAAATGCACGAATGTAAGTTGTATCTGACAGACTTTATTTAATTGGGTTTTTCACATTTTTCACGCTCACAGGAAGTAAATTATTTCACACACAAAAATCTTCTCAGGATAGAAAATGATCAAAAACCAGGACATTTCATACATATATTTTTTATATAGTTATTTTATTAAATGATTTAGTTAAAAAGGCGAACACTCATGGAAAAACAGGGAAGGGTGGCAACCCGAGTCCCAACCACAGCTTATGTTTGTAGCTGAAGATAACAAATTGATGAATGACATTCATCCATCCATCCATCCATTGTCTAAGCCGCTTATTCCTGGTCAGGGTCGCGGGGGTGCTGGAGCCTATCCCAGCATGCGTTCGGGCGAGAGGCAGGAATACACCCTGGACAGGTCGCCAATCCATCACAGGGCACACACACCATTCACTTTCACACTCATACCCACGGGCAATTTAGACTCTCCAATTAGCCTAACGTGCATGTCTTTGGACTGTGGGAGGAAACCGAGTACCCGGAGGAAACCCACGCGGACACGGGAGAACATGCAAACTCCGCACAGAAAGGCCCCCGGCCTGGATTCGAACCCGAGACCTTCTTGCTGTGAGGCGACAGTGCTATCCACTGCACCACCGTGCCGCCCTTGAATGACATTCATTCTGCTGAAAATGAATTATGCTTTAAGCTTTAATGCAGGGTTTATGCAAGTCATCTCTCATTCCACCCACAGGAGGCTAAACTCACCATCTCCATGCCTCTCGCATTGCGGATTTGGCCTATACACAATTCCACATTTGGTATTTAGTTATTACCACGAGTGGTCACTGAATGGACTGATGAGCATGAAAACGATTTAAACCATGGCCATCTCAGTCACCAGATCTCAACCCAATTGAACACATGGGAGATTCTGGAGCAGCGCCTGAGACAGGGTTTTCCACCACCATCAACAAAACACCAAATTATGGAATTTCTCATGGTGGAATGGCGTTGCATCCCTCCAATAGAGTTCCAGACACTTGTAGAATCTATGCCAAGGCACGTTGAAGATGTTCTGACAACGCCCTATTAAGGTACTTTATGTTGGTGTTTCCACTATTTTGTCAGTTACCTGTATGAATGTTGTTGTGCTCTTTTGCAGACAGTGTGGTGTTTTCCCTCGGAACCTTCCGTAACGTTACCGTTCCCCAGAACGCGACGGTGCAGGCGGTGGTGTCCAGGATCCCACAGGACATCACGTACATCACTCTGCAGTTCCACACGCAGCACCTCAATGCCACACTGTCCTACAGCCTGGTGAGAAAGGGGTGTTCTCTTATATTCTCTTATATGTTCTTGTATCACAGGCATTTAGCAGCCACTCTTATCATGAGCGACTTACACAGTTTGCATATGTTTACATACAATCTATTAACACAGCTGGAAATATGTAGTATTTCAAACTGTATACAACTGGATATTTAATGAAGCAATTCAGGCTATGCACCTTGTTCAAGGGTACAAAAGCAGTGCCACACCTGGGAGCCATACCTGCAACCTCTGCGTTATAAGCCAAGGTCCCTAACCACTATACTACACTTCACACTCCCTTACCTTTATGAGAATTTCTTCAGCACTGAAAAAGAATGTCTGAATACACTGACATATATTTTGTGTATATTATTTTATGAATGAAAAAAAAACTGTGACATTTTTTGCATTAAAAGTATTGTGTCCAGTGGTTTCTTCAGCTTCCCAGAAGCATTTCAGGTGAGGTACTCTACTCAAGCGGTCAGCGATGGCATTTTGTCCCCCACAATAAGGTGTCTTAATTAGGCTGTGTTCACAAGGACAACAGGGTATGCGTCAGATTGACGGATAGGTATACATTGATGATTTAGTGGGCAGAGAGCATGGGCGGATTGTTGATTGTTGATGTTGATGTTTTTCTGTTTTTTGTTAGCTACCAGGTAGCTATGTTTTATATGGAAAACAGAACATAGCTAAGGTCATGGTCATGATCTAAATCCATTTTTTGCTAACCCCCAGCGATGCATATACATTAACTATCCTCATCTTTGTGAGGTACATTTTTGTCATATCATGTACTGCTGTATCTTGTTAACTTTGTAAGCTTTGTAAGGTAAATAAATGCACATAACAGACCGGTCAGCCCATCTAGCCTCGTAATTTATCTACAGTCTAGACTCTAGAGAATATCCAGCATGCCTGGACCTGAATGCCCCATGTGACTCTGACTCTACTACATGACCTGGCAAGCTGTTCGACACATTGTCAACTCAGAGTAAAATAATACTTCCCGATATCAGTGCAGAATTTGCCTTTAATTTCCACCTGTGCCCTCTTGTTCTGCTAACTGAACTCAACCTAAAACGTCTTTGGCAGTTCACTTTGTTAATCCCTTTAAAAATGTTAAAACCTCAATCAAATCCCCCCCTTTACTAAGCTTGAATAATGTCTTAAGTCTTTCCTCATAACCTTTACCTTTCATACCAGGCAACAATTTAGTTACCCTTGTTTAAGGGTTTAAGGGTTGCCAGTGCAGCTTAAACACCTCTCATAAGTTGAACTCTACCCAGTTTTGAAATGTGAACTAGTAGGCTGAGCAATGTCCCACCTACAGTGTGGACCCACCCAATCGTGAGGTGTCAATATACTATACAGTGTACTCTACAGTTTCATACTGGCGTTAATTGAACTGCTGTTTGGAGCTGTATCCAGCAGGGACTGGAACAAGACAGTTAGCACCACACTAAAGATTCACAATGTTTATTGACAACCTCGGAGCCAACGTTGTTGTTTGGTTTCCCCTTTCACAGTTCAAGTGAAACAACCATGTTGTTTTGATTTCCATACAAACATATTTTCCTCTCTCGTTGAATTAACATTGCTCCACCGACCACAATTAGACCATTTTAGCGGCAAAGCTTCTTGAGTGACTTAAGGAAGGGAATGTCATGCGCTGTCAATCATTGGCCTTTTTAAATTCAATCAAAATATTTAGGCCAGCTTTTATCAGCAGATGACTCTGAGTTGGTCCAGTTAGCGAGCGATTAACATCACGTGTCGTCCCCTCCTATTTAGTGGGTCAGGAAGGTTCTTTTGACCGTCATTGCTTCTCTGCATCAGTGCAGAATGAAAACTCAATTTGAGAGGCGCAGTTTAGGCCCCCCTTATCTTGCCAGCAGTAGCGATGCTACTTTGTCTCCAAACAGGTTCTGTGTTTTTTTTTATTGGGTGAATCAACATTTTTGAGGCATGAATGAGCAAGTCCATTCATGCGTCTCTCATGATAACTGTACTGTACACTGAGGAATATGCTGTACAAAATTATGGGTGAACCTGATTTGTGGAGAGAAGATACGGTTAGCCAGAATGAGTTTTATTCTGCAGCACATTGGCTGATCCTGCCTATACCTTTTTGAGCTTTTTGTGAGTTCTAGATCTAATTTGGAATTCGGTGTTCTATTCTATTTTTTTACATAAAAATAATAACAATATGAACTAATGATAAAATGTATCTTATTTTCTGAATGACGTGAGAAAAAATTTAGCCAAATTCATAACTGCCAGTTTTGCAAGAGAGTTTTGGGAGAGAGGCAAGCTGAGTCAGGTTTATCTGTATGAGCAATATAGTTCATACAGGTAATGAGCAATATTATATGCTCAAAACAAATTCTCTACTAATACAATTGCTCAGAGAAAAATATTTTGTTTTCACCAAAAAGATATGCTACAATTTTAGATGGTCCTGTATGTGCGATATATGAAAAAAAGTACTCGCCTTATTTTGGAATAGCATACTCCGATTGATTGATTGATTGATTCTCCAGTATGACGGATATTGCTGCCCTGCCTGGGCAGGACTGGTCTCATTCTCTCCTCCCTGCGTTTCCCGTGCCAGGTCCCTTTGCCAGGCTCGGCCTACACAGCGGCGGATTCAGGCCTGCTCTCCCCCCTCCTGCCCCTGCAGACCTCCCTCACCTGGTACCTGCTGTCCCCCGATGGTGACCGGGT
Organism: Aldrovandia affinis; assembly: GCA_029706075.1. Classification (NCBI taxonomy): domain Eukaryota; kingdom Metazoa; phylum Chordata; class Actinopteri; order Notacanthiformes; family Halosauridae; genus Aldrovandia; species Aldrovandia affinis. Next base: position 1,846,223 of record JAINUG010000087.1, read on the forward strand.
AGCAGGCATGGGCGTTATCCTGCCCTACAGGACCGCGGGTATGTTACGTACCCCTCGCCTCGGCATATAGCATAAAGCATATGCAGCATAATTATATACGGTTCACAGTGGTGGGATTTTTCTCACAGTGCTTGTTTACACCACACAGACCCAGTTCCTGGAGGATGCCAACTGGAGCCTGACCTCAGCATTGACCCTAACGTCCACCTGCGCTACAACCTGTTTGAGACCAGCATCCGCTTTGCTCTGGCCAATATCGGATATGCAAGGTGCCCGCCTCTGATCTATACAGTAAACGAAGTCATAGTCCTCCTGCTGGCAGACTCTACAGACATGCATAAATACAGACATGCATACATTTTACCGAAGCAGTTCAGCTCAAGAGTACAACGGCAATACCCCCCTGGGATTTGAACCTGCAACCTCGAAGTTACAAGCCCAGTTCATTCATCTTTACATATCTTACCACCATATAATTACTTAATGCAACATGAGCTGATTTTCAGATATACTGTATGTATGCTGTCAATGAATATATACAGTATATGTATAATAGAAATATATTTGTACAAGTAGTAAACCTTTGTCTAGCTGCTATTCTGCTTCACAGCTTATTACCATCAACATGCAAATATCTCTCCTGTGTTCTCATCAACAGTCAATCAACATTTGAAAATGTGTTATGATCATAATAATATCCCCACATGCTCTTGACCCAGTTATTCCATTTCGGATTCATATTTGTATTTTACGCTACAGGTAGTGAACAAAAAACACCAACATGTCTCATGTGTACGGCCATTTTTGATGAAACTGGCTGTTCTGGCTGTTCAGCATCCCAGGTCGAAACTATTTTGCTGCTGCTCACCTTTTATGCCTTGCACTTCAAATGAATGCATGGACACTGGGATCCTGGAGTATGTTTTTGCTCACTACTGTGAGCCTTTATACCACTGCCCTGAGTCTGTGCTAATAACGGGATGTTCCTATAATTTCCCCCTACCTTGTATGTGCATTTTAACCAAGGAATCGGAATAATTACGGAATAATTAATAATTATTCATTTAAATTGTAGGGTGAGTTGAGGAATTTCAAACTATCAGACATTAATTAACTCAAACAAAGGGCCACCTTTTATATAATCTATACAATACACAATATGCATACTGCAAACAGGGCAAGTCCATGCTTTATCATTTCCAAGTTTTAAGAAAACATATTTTTAACTTTCAAAAGCATGGTTGAGAGAGAGAGAGAGAGAGAGAGAGAGAGAGAGAGAGAGAGAGAGAGAGAGAAAGATGAGAGGAAAAGGGAAAAGAAAATATCTTTTTAAGAGAAAAAAATCCATCAGATGTGCTTGTTAAATGATTCATCCATTTTTTATTGTAATATTTTCTTCAGACCAAATGCTCCAAACGGATAAACTTGGCTATCTCTGCTTCCCTTCTGGCACATCAGAGAGACAGAAAAATAAGGAATTCAAGTCATATCATGTGACAGAGGAATTCACAGGCCAAGTCCTGTGACAGCGCAAGGCGTGATGCATAATTGCTATGACCTTCAGTTTAAAAACGTCTTTCTGCCCAGCTTCCTGATGTGGAAACCCATGCTGCCTGATTTCCTAAACAAACGAAATGATTTCTAAAATAAGCTGATTGTTCACAGCTTAAACGGAACAGCTATGAACTTTGTGTTGACCCAACTTAACACTCACTTTGCCTCGGGGGAACAGAACTTGAGGAGCGTTTTATATGCAGGTTAAACGAGTTTCTGACATGTTTGCTGTCTAACTAATTATGGGCCATGTAGAGTTCTGTGCAACAGTTCACACCTTTAGCATTTTAGCTTGTGATGCTAGCATGCTACAAAAGGTTATGCTGTAACTGCCTGCCAGTTTGTTAACAATTTCTGTAGCCAAAACTATATATACATTTTTTTTAACAAAATTGGTGGCAACCTAGTTACTGATGACTGCCTAGATCAGTGGTTCTCAAATTTGGTCCTGGAGTACCACCGTGTATGCTGGTTTTCGTTCGAATCTCTTTTATAATTACCGTTGCTAAAAACGTGTTAAGGTTCCATCATTTTGTGTTGAAACAGATTTGAACATGATTCAAGTTTGGCTCATTACCATTTGCTTTGTCTTTGTCATTTTCATGTTTTAGTTTCCATGACCAGGTGTCCACACTTTCGCATTTAAGACTTGATTGGACACTGATTTCAGCTGTAGGTTTATCAATAAATCAATAAAAAATGTAACCTCTTTCCAAAGGAATCATTTGCCACCGCACATTACAGAAAATGAAAACACTAGTTGCCTGATTTCACTGATTTAAACGTCCTTAAATTATATATAATATACATTATTTTAACATGAATATCTGTTCCTGACATAATGTGGCATTGAGAGGGTGACATTAAATCGTCCCTCATTACACATAAACAATGTCAAACTAAAAGCAACAGCTCATTATATTTCAGGAATTGTAATTATGCTTGGAACGACAACCAGCAGTACATGATGGTACTCCGGTACCGAGTTTGAGTTACACGGTTTCCAGACCCAGTAACTCCAGACCGAATTATCTCGACCACTTGTCTAGATAATTGTGTACTTATTCCTCTTGGCTGTGCCTCCTCTTCTCATGCCTCTTCCCACTCCTCCGTCTCCAGGGGAACCAGCCCGCCGGCCTGTAATGTCACATCTGGGCGTCTGGAGTACGAGGTCTACCAGTACTTACTGCCGGCCGGTGACCTCTCTGAGCAGACCCTCCTCGACCACATCCAGACGGCCATCAACATGCAGAGCCTGAGGGATCATGGGAAAAAAGTGAGTGGCGTGAGGGGGACTGAAGACCCACTGTCCAAAGACCCAGGACCCGGGCATGGGTGGCTCATGGGTACCCCTTTCCCACTGTAGAGCTGGAGTTTCTGTGATTCCATCTCTCCTCTCTTGATCAGACATAATATACGCCATTTAGCAGACGCTTTTATCCAAAGCGACTTACAGTAGTGAATGCATACATTTTCAGTATATGTGGCCCCAGTGGGGATTGAACCCCCAACCTAAGCATTGCCAATGCTGTGCTCTACCAACTGAGCCACAGAGAACCACAGAGACATGAAATGTGTGAATGTGACATGGGCCTATCCTGCATTTCCTTTACAGCGATCAGCCATAAGCTGCAAGCTGCTCCAGCGTCGCTCACATTCTGTGTCAGACGAGACTTCTTCTGCCACAAAAGATGCTTTGGTTATATTGTGAAAATGGATGACTGCCTCCCAAATACCTTCGTGATTTGATTACAAAAACACGATTGTTCAACCGACCGTAAGAAAAAAGGAGAAGGAATGTCATAGATTGTTTCAATTCCCTTGCATATGCTGTCTGTTTTGGATTAAATGTCCCTCGGAAAGGAATTTCTCTTTCACTTCTGTAGAAATTGGCAACTGTCACTTCATCATGCACACTCACCCACATACACATTAATTTACTCATTTTCATTCATTCATACTCATAATTATAACTCGCATATCAAATCAAAGTTAAAACGAGCAGAATAGGCAATAAAACTATCAAAAGTATTAATATAATGATAAACTAAAATAAATTAAATCACTCATTCACTCAGTTATACTCAATCGGCCACTCACTAAAACCCTCTCACTTACTCATACTCACTCACAATTTCAATTTTGATTTGCAGTTTGGCATGACACACGTACATTCGTATCGGCAAAGCATATTGTAAGAAATACGGCAGCACTCTGATCTTGACGAAGAAGGTTTTATTTCGGTAGCGACAGTAACAAAGTAAATGACAGGTAATACAAGAATACCAGCAAGCACTCTGGACTCAGCGGAGTTCGTCTGAATGTCCTTCTCCCAACTGAATGACTCTATTCGGAAATAATGTGATTGATTTAAGGAATCCAGTGTCTGGCCTCCTTAAATCAATCAGTTCGCTCATCACTATGAGGGGTCTGATTAATTCAGTTCCCAGGGCCTAGCCAGGAAGCAGTCTATTGTATTGTTGATCAAATCTAAATGGTTGACCTGAGTAGCCGTTTGATCACCTATCCATGTATTATACTGGCCATTGTTGGTTTCAGGAGTTTCTCTATCTCTTCCTCTCAGTCACCTATTCATATGTCAATGACTGCCTCCATTTGGCCGCACAGATCCTTTGTAATTGTGATGTGATTTACCCGTCTGCTTACATTTCAATATCTTACAATATACATACATATGTACAAAAAAAAATCATACAAAATAAAAATAAGGCGAGAACAGAAACTGTCATATTGCACTCATTCACCCTGTCATTAATTCACTCTATCACTTGCTCGCTCATACTCTCACACTTACTAGCTTTCACCATGATACATTGTCATGGTCACGCACTCATTCACCCTTTCACTCATGGTCTCTCTCTCTCTCCCTGCAGGTAGCGACGCTCTCTGTGACCGATGGGACCTCTATGTCCTTCAGCTCCGTGCCAGGTCAGGGGGTGATCTACTCGGTCATTGTGAGGGACGCAGTGCTGAACACGTCCGCCTCCTACATCCCCGCCCACACCTACAGCTGCAGCTTCTCCTCCACTCTCGACGGCTGCCTGACCCTGGGTGAGAGGATCACCGTGACGACGACTCACAGCTGTGCACTGAACACTAACTGAACATTAACACTGTTAGCCTCTGCTCTGACTCAGTGTGACGTTAATGTCACACTGAGTCAGAGGGTGAACAGTGTTAATGTTACACTGAGTCAGAGCAGAGGCTAACAGTTTAATGTCACACTGAGTCAGAGGGTAACAGTGTTAATATTACACTGAGTCAGAGCAGAGGGGAACAGTGTTAATGTCACACTGAGTCAGAGCAGAGGGGAAATGTTAATGTCACACTGAGTCAGAGCAGAGGGGAAGTGTTAATGTCACACGGAGTCAGAGGGGAACAGTGTTAACACTGTTACGCTCTTCTCTGACTCAGTGTGACATGAACATTGTTAATGGGCTTGAACCTAGGCTGCAGTGGGCAACCTGCACTTAGAACAACTGCCTTTGCCTGTTGCGCCACTCAGCGGCCCCATACGGTATAAATGTTTTCATGAGTGTGCGGCGTTGGGAGAAAGGAATGTGGTTGTAATGATTTCAAATAATGACATAGCCCGGACTTGAACCTGCAACGACTGGCCTATCCTGGCTGAGCCGCTCGGAAGCCCCCCTCACACTGTAACATTAGTTATATCACCCTCTGCTCTGAAAACTGGAGGATCCTGTGTGACACCCAGCTGTGATACCAACTCACAGTGTTAGAAATATGATTTTTGTTTATTTGTCTGTTTTATTTCAGGAAAGATTTCCACTAAGGTCTTCTTCACACTGGGTGGTTTAGCTGGGCTTTTCATCTGTTTCTTTGGACACCGTTTCTTCAAATGCGGTAAATCAATGCATTTATTCAAAGTCGTTATTGTAATAAACAGTGATTTTGCTGTCATCATTGATATTTGTTATTCATTTTCCAAATGCAGGTTCACGTGGAAGCAATGAGTGTGTAATAAGTCATCTTAAATTGTGCAAACAATTAATCTACAATTAATACTGTCCCTACATCTTCATGCAACCACAGACATGGCACAATTCTAATAGACAAACACAGTCATACTCCTTGGTTTTCTCTGAATAGGTCCAGCATTTTAGATTAGTAGGTGTAGCTAGGCTGATTTCAAAGCTCCAAGCAAATGTGGTATAATATGTCTACCAAAAAAACCACCAAAGCCATTCGCTACATAGCCACAATAAAAATCAATGCCCTCAACAATGATGGCTTTGGAAAAAGGCTTCTTACTAAAGAACTACTAACTAAGAAAACACAAATATGTTCGGTTCTACTCAGGAACCAGTACATTTTGTTATTTCAGTTCAAAATGTGTTTATTTTAACTTGAGCTGGATAAGATTGTCTACTAAATGCCTGCAAAGTAAAAGTAAATGTAGTTCCACGATTTTTCAAAGACAAATTAAAATGCTAAACTTTTTATTTTTCAAGCCTTGACTGAACTCACTGAACTCACAGACATGGCTGCTCTTAAGTGTGAAGATTGGGCACAACCGTTCCAGTTCTAATAGATTTGAGGGTGCAGTGGTCTGAACTCGACATTTAACCCCTGTCGAAGTCACTCCGTTCAGCCCACACAAGACTTAAGTGAAAACCACTGTGAGAACAGAACATTGGCGCCCGAGTAGGCCACGGTCCCACAGTTTGTCCCAGTTTCTCTTGGTCTATGGGAGTCAAATTCGATGCCTGCTTTACTAATAAATCACACTAGACCAGGTGAGATGCTTTATTTGAAATAATTTCACCCTTTAGACACTGGTAAATTCCTGCAGGTAAAAGGAACTATTTTCTCAAATATTCAGAAATAAAATTCTTCTTTGATTGTACATTTTCATTAGTGGCATGTTTCATATAAAATTTTCAGGGATCTCTCAGGGAGTGTTCTCTTATTTTAGCGGAATCTAAAGCAATTAAAGTATTTCAGATATGTATTTTACCCAGTTCTGAATGACACTCCATTAACACGATTATGTGTGGAAAAAAAAAAAGAAAAATCTGTAAACCATATCCAAAAATAAAACGGCAAGTGGCTCACGCTGGTCTTAATATGTGCTGTCTGAAATGCTGTACCGTTCTTGTGTAAAGCAGTCGAGAGCTCAATCAGAACTGTCATCCACACTCAGATATTGGTCAGCAAGAAGAGCGGTAAGGTGGATTACTATCATTCACTGTAGCAGCGTTCCTTCGGCAGAGAAAAACAAGGGTAGAACAATACTACACACAGAACATGCTCACGCGCTGGCCAGTGCCGTCTCGGTTAACGTGACCTCCTCTAGGCACGCCCCCTAAACTAATGAGATGCATCCAGCTCAATACATTGCACCATTCTTCCACTAGGCATCGCTTGCTTTAAAAATAGGAGTTGTTTTTTTCTTTAATGTGAATATCACGTAATGTTACAGCATCTACGCGTGAAACGATGGACTGTGCGAATTTTGAGGTGTCCCTGCTAATGTCTCCTTCTCTGCGTCCCTCCCTCCCTCTTTCTCTACCCTTCTCTTTCTCCTGTCCCAGAGCTGTTCTGCATGGGTTATGCATTTGCAGCCTTTGTGTTCTTCATCCTCATCACCAGAACCACCGTTCTGGACTATGACAGTGAGTAGCATCCTCACCATTTTAACAGCAGTGAAATATTCCGGTTGTATTCTCCTCTCCTGGTTATCGGTCACTTACAGCGAGCTGTACTCTTTTTCACTACGACAGTCATACAGAATGTCGGCAAATGTGCTTCTGAATACAGCAGGAATGGTCACTGTTGGGGAAATTTCATAGGATGCATTTTAAATACTAATTAAGGAGAGCATTTTAAATTAGCATTAATTAAGTATTGTGCTCCTGTCAGATCAATGCAAATTTGCGTGCCAAAAAGTATCTTTGGTAACATTGCTGTGTCCAAAAATATGTATGTTATGTACGTATATACACAGTGTGTATATATACAGTATGTATATATGTGTGTGCGTATATATTCAAACATATACATTGCTGTAATTTAATTTCACATTATACTTATTGTAGGGCTGGTTTTTGTGTCTAATTTGCCCTTTTATTGTAGCTGCTTGGCTATTGTCATTCGTTTAATCTAAACACATAAGTAGTTTGCTTCTAAACATGCAAGGCTTCTGCCTCCACAGCATACTCGAAGTGAGATGGCTCGCACAAACCGGGGCCGCTCACTTAATCCTGTTAGCAGTCATGGGCTCAGGAAGCGTGCAGAAATGTCTGTTCCCGTGTCACACTGAATTAATATGGTTTAATCATCATCAGAATCCTCGACTTAAGTCTCATGGTGTTCAGAGGAAAACAAGAGCCACTCTGTTGGAACAATTCACCATTCTCAGGGGTTTAGACTATTTTTTGTACGTATGCATGCATCCATACGGCATATTTTATGTATTTATTTGTTCATTTATTAGGAAGGCAACAAAAAGGATCATTATAATGATAAAAAAGAAGCATCAGATGCATTGCATGGACTGCTCTTTTTACTTGGCCATACTCCATATACACACGCCGTCACACGTCTCACAAGATTGAGATTCAACTAAAGGAACACCCACTAGTTGCTCATTCAAACCTAATGACCATTCCCTATTGCAGATATAACTTGTTTGTGTGTGTGTGTGTGTGTGTGTGTGTGTGTGTGTGTGTGTGTGTGTATGACAGTGTGAGTGAGGGTGTGTGTGTGTGTGTGTGTGTGTGTGTGTGTGTGTGTGTGTGTGTGTGTATGACAGTGTGAGTGAGTGAGGGTGTGTGTGTGTGTGTGTGTGTGTGTGTGTGTGTGTGTGTGTATGACAGTGAGTGAGTGAGAGTGTGTATTTGTGTGTTTGTGTGTTTGTGTGTGTGTGTGTGTGTGTGTGTGTGTATGACAGTGTGAGTGAGGGTGTGTGTGTGTGTGTGTGTGTGTGTGTGTGTGTGTGTGTGTGTGTGTGAGAATGACAGTGAGTGAGTGAGAGTGTGTGCGTGTGCGTGTGTGAGAGTGAGTGAGAGTGTGTGTGCATATTGTGGGGAGGTTATTACACACTTTTAAAAAATCAAACAAATATCAGAACCTGATCAATTGTGCCAGAGCCAGGCTGAGAGCTTGACCCAGATTTAAACTTCCTCGGAATCTGACATGAGTTGGAAAGCTCCAGCAGCACTCACATCATTATACTTAATGAAAGACACAAGCTGCTATTTTGAATCCTACAAAATCAGTTAACTATCTGATTAATGTATAAACCAATATAATCAAATAATTACTCCCCAACAAACTAGACACAATTTCAGATGAGGACACGTGAAGTTTATTTATAGAATTTGCAATTACGCTTAGATTATATTGTCAAGTCAATCTTTTTGATTAATAACACGATACAATAATTCACAACCCTTTGTGCAAATGTTACGGTGGTGGGAGTGGATAAGGAACTAGAGTTTATAACTGTGTAGCTGCTGTTTGAGTCAGCAGGGCATTGATGCGATGTCCAAACTCAAATTTAAGCTGCTTTAGGAAATAAATCGCTTGAAAAATCCAACTGAAGGGCCCTTGAGTGGCGCAACCACTAAAGACACTTGCTCTAAGTGCAGGTTTACAACTGCAGCCTGGGTTCGAGATGGGCTCAAATGGCCCTGGCCCGGGCTATGAGGGTCCCAGCTGGGCAGGGGGGCTCATTGGAAAGGGGAGGGCCAGGCCTATTCACTTATACTGCCCCCCCAATGGACACTCGCAATACTGCACCCATTCACAGGATCACTCATTTACTCAAGTGTTGGCTTTATTTTGGCAGTTACGTGTAGCTTTGTGAAACCACAATAGTGTTTGTCCTGCTGTTGTGTTTGAATCAGAGGCACTGTATTTTGTATGTCACGAGGGCCCATTTTAGAGCACATCTGTGTTCAGGTCGGTTCTGGCCTGCTCTAACCTGTTTTTTTTTGGTCCCCACAGTCCGGCTGGCCCTGACGGCACTGATGGGCGTGGTGGGCGGGGTCCTGCTGGTTCTGAGCTGGTGGCGGTTCGGGTCGGTCATGGCATGTGTGGTGGTTGTGGGCCTGATCCTGGGGTTCCTGGTGGCAGCCATTATCTTCTACACACCCCTCGGTAAGGTCAAAGGTCATCCACGGCACATACCTGAAACAGAATTCAACCTGATCACAAGCAATAGCTTTAGCCTTAAGCTAAAACATAAGCTTTAGCCTTCTTTAACTAGTCACTCATTCTTTTTTATCTTTTTTTAAATAAATAAGAATTATTTTTCTAGTGGTTAAAGAACTAGGTTTTCTCCAGAAGATCGCAGATTAAAATCCTAGATTTGCCACTTTAATCTTTCGCTAGGCACTTAAACTGAGTTGTTTCTGTAAAAATGCAGATGTATACATGAATCAAATATGGGTCAAGATTGTCACCACGTATAAGGGAGTCTGTCTGCCAAATATTTCAAATTGAAGTAACATTACAAACAAGGTATTGCTACTGAAAGTTAGTTATTGAAAGGTGTCTAACCCTTTTGTTTTTTGATTCAATTATGTCGTATGTGATCCTATAATGAACATATCCTGTCATTGCTAGATTTAAAGTTGCTGCCAAATTGTTGTCTGAGGCTATATTTGAATATAGTGGCATATAAAAGGAAATTCTTCTGTGGGCATTTTAATTTCCAACGTGACAAAAACTTTATGAACTATTTATGAACAACAAAATTGTGTTTGTGATTGAAATGTTGAAAAAAATATGTAATTTTATTTCTTTGAATGGATGTATGCCATATGCCTACAGGTCAAGAGATAAAAGATAATGGTTTTATGCTAGTGTTATTTTCGGAAACTATGTTTAAAATATCTGTTGCCCAAAACTGTGGAAAAGCCCTTCTTTGGGAAACATTGTGTACAAGTCTCATTAGTGCATGTAATTACACTGAGTTGATGAAAATGTTTTGTTGCTTGTTTATTAGATTATGCATAATTGCAGTTTACAGTATTCTGTTGTTTTAATAGTAGTAGATGTAGTAATGAAAGTGTTATGGAATGTAGTGTGAATTGAGTCATGGAATGTGATGGCATGTTGTATAATGCTGTGTAATTGAATGTAATATAATTGAACATAGTTTTGTGTAATGTAATAAAATTGAATATAGTTTAATATTTAGCCATGTAATTCTGTGTACTGTGGTGTAATATAGTATACTTTAATGTGCAAAATTGTGTGAATTGTGTACTGTTGTGTAGTATAGTGTAGTTGAATGTGCTTTAATGCAGTTCATTCATTCATATTTTCTGTGCTTCCCAGGGAAATTATTTATATTTGAATCATGGCAGTGGTTTGGGTTTTTATTTCGCAGTGTAACGTAGTTTAATGTAGTGTAACCTAACATAACGGGAGTTATGTAAGGCCGTCCATTGTACTGATAGATTAATTTAATCTAATGATGTGTAACGCAATGAATCAGATCTAATCTAATGTTGTTGTGCTGTCACAACACAATAAATCTAATCTAATCTGCTGTTGTGCTGTCCACAGGTGACCTTGAAGTGTTCCGCACGGGTATGGTCTTCTGGGCGACGTTCAGCTGCATCATGCTGGTGGTGCCCCTCGTTTTTGTGCGCTGGCCCAGAGAGGTGGGGTTAACCCTGCTGCATCAGTCAATCACAATCAGCCCCAAACCTTAATCAACAATTGACCTACTGTCAATATATATACTGTAGTTACAAGTTACCATTAAAATGATGTGTGACCCATGTGATTGTGATTGTGTGTGTGTGTGTGTGTGTGTGTGTGTGTGTGTGTGTGTGTGTGTGTGTGTATAAGAGTGAATAAAGCCACACCCTCATTCTACATTTGTAGTTCTCATTTATATCTTTAGGGTATGAGGGCCAAAATGTTGGTTGAAAAAAAATAAATGAATGCTGCAAATGTAGTGTGTGAGGCTTTATTCACTCTTATGAATGTTCTACTACCCTTAAGGCCAGAACCTCCTATACAGTGTGCGTTTTCTAGCTTTTACTATCTACATTGTGTGTGTGCATTGTGCGTTTCAGTGTTTGTTGTGGCCCAAGGGAATATAATCACATGTGGTGTGTCTCCCAGGGGAATATAACCACGTGTGGTGTGGCCGGGGCTTATGCGGTGGTGCTGGCTGTGAATGCTTACATCTACACCAGCCTGTCGTTCATCACGCTGGACGTCCTGAAGCGCTTCCTCAACACCAACTTCAACAGAGACTTCATCAGTGTGCCCCTGCACGACATTGGTGAGGGTCTCCTGTCCCACACAGCCAGAGTGGCACCGTCACACACACTCACACCTGTGCACCACACATCTAGGGTATCACTGTCATCTCACACACACACACACACACACACCTGTGCACCACACAGCTAGTGTGCCACTGTCATCTCACACACACACACACACACACACACACACACACACACACACACACACACACCTGTGCACCACACAGCTAGGGTGGCACTGTCATCACACACACACACATACACCTGTGCACCACACAGCCAGAGTGGTACTGTCATCACACACACTTGTCCCCACATGATATAAACACCAGTTCCCATACAGTCACCACTCAACCCAAGTGACAATGTGTTGATAGCAGCATTTTTTCAAGCTAATTGATATTGTGTCGTGCTATTGTACGTTTCAAAACTCGCAAACAAATGATAAGAATACATAATGACGAGAACAGGCCATTCAGTCCATCTAGGCTTGTCATGTTCTAATCTGAAGAATATCTAGTACTGCATCTAGCCTGGACTTGAAAGTGTTTCTGCCTCAACTACCTGACCTTGCAAGCTGGTCCAGGCATTGACAACTCTTTGTGTATAAAAAACCCCCCCAAAAAACGTCCTAATATCTATGCGGAATTTGCCTTTAACTAATTTACACCTGTGGCCTCTTGTTCTGCTAACTGAACTTATCTTAAAAAAATATTTGGTAGTGCACTTTGTTAATCCCTTTTACGAATGTAAAAACCTCAATCAAATCCCTGCCAAGTGTCAGTTTGCTAAGCTTTAATCGATTGAGTGCTTTAAGTCTATCCTAACTTTTACCTTTCATACCAGCTACCAATTTAGTTGCCCTTCTTTGAACTTATAGAGAACGTAGAGCAACCAAAACAAAAACAATGGTGAATATGGGTGCATTTGGTAACAGAAAACACTGAGTAAGAGGCTCACTGGAAAAGCTGAGCATAACTTACATCATTTACCGGGTGAGCAACATGCCGTTTTTTCAGCTGTGTATCCCATCCAGCTGTTGGAAGCTCTGCTGAGGATTTTTGAGTGGACAATATAAGTGACCTCATACCAAAAAGTGATTTAGCATTGCAGTCAGTTATGGGTGCTTACCTACTGGCATGGTTTAGGTCCACTCAACCCCTTAGAGGGCAAGGTAAATGCTAATATATACGTACAAAGCCATTCTGTATGATCACCTTCATCCTGTGGTGAAGCATTTCTATCCTGATGGGAGTTGTCTCATCCAGGATGATGATGCCCCCTTCTACAGGACATGAGTGGTCACTGGATGGTTTGATGAGCATGAAAATGATGTAAACCATATGCCATTGCTGTCTCAGTCACCAGATATAAACCCAGTTGAACACTTATGAGAGATTCTTATGCGCCAGAGACAGCGTTTTCCAGCACCATCAACAAAAAATGATAGGATTTCTTGTGGAAGAATGGTGTTGCATCCCTCCAATGGAGTTCCAGAGTTTTGGTGGCCCTTGGTGGCCCTGTTAACACACTTTATGCTGGTGTTTCCTGTCTTTTGGCAGTTACCTGTACATTCAAATGCATGTACACTGCAGGCAAGAATAATGATAATATACCAGAACTGGCCTCCTGAGTGCTATGTCCAGCTGGGGCCTACAGCCTAGAATCAGTCTTGATTGTGCCAGTGCTTACTGTGGCTGGGAGTCTTGCAGGGCGACACATAATTGGCCATTACGTCGGGAGGCAGGCCCCAGGGAGTGTGCCTGCAATCTGCCTTCTGGGGGCTGCACTGGGTTAGTGGCACAGTCCTCCAGCACATTAGCTGTGCACCTCACACTGGCCAGTTGACTGTCCCGTCTCTCTGTACACCTGGTAGCTGCTCCTCACAGCCCCGCCTCTTCTCTGCCCTCATCCCCACTCGGTCAGGACAGCAGAATCTCAAGCTATCTTCCACACAACACTGTAAACTCACATTTTCAGACTTCACCATAATTAAAAAATAATAAACAAAAGGGGAAGAGAAAGGTTGTTTTTAACTTAAGCAACCTTTCTCTTCCCTTTTGTAGGACAGGTTTTGTGACCTGAACTTCAACAGTGTCAATGATTAGACTGTAACATTTCGATAGCTCTAGCGATGATCTCTAGCTATATTAATGCACTCTTGTAAATCATTATTAATGCCCTCCTAAAGGGCAGCTTCCAGAGAAAGGATAAATTCAGTGGTTGCATCATTATGTCAGGCATCTAGAGCATAAAGTGATTACATTGACTTTATAAAAAACTGGGGTAAGTAAGGCAGACAGATAGCAGTAAGGGAAGTGGGGGATGATGATGAAAGTTTGGATCTGGTTGAGGAGGGGATGATGACAGTCTGTGTCTGCCCTCCGCCCTCAGATTTCGGGATGATCACGGTGTGGGTGGTGCTGGGCGTGAGTGGGATAGTCTTGCAGCTGTGTCGGGAGCGGACGCGCCCCTTCTTCCCGCCGAGCCCCTACCTCATGTGGAGACAGGCCCGGGAGCGTCGCAAGACCAACGTCCTGGACCCCAGTCACCACATGCCCCCCCTGCCAGGGCGGGTACGCGCGCGGCTACAGGGGCTATTCCAGAAGAGCGAACCGGCGGAAGAGCGAACACCCCTCCTGCTGTGACTCCGCCCCTGTGCTGGGCCACACCCTTTCTTGCTGTGACTCCGCCCCTGTGCTGGGCCACACCCTTTCCTGCTGTGACTCCGCAGGTTTGGGGCACAGAATATGATACAGTTGTCAGCTATGAGAAAAGAGCAGACCTTTCCAAAGCAGATTCTTTCTGCAGATGCGATGCCCACGACCCCTGAACTGAACTGGCAGACATCACTTCGGTGGACAGGGCTGCATGGGTTAAGTTGCCTTTTTTGGACGAAGGATCCACCTCTGGAATATGCAGCCAGATCCTGTTGGAGAGGAGCGCCATGGCAACAGACCCGGCCTGGGTTTGTTCAAGACTGAGCGAGTCATGTGACCGGTCACACTCTGCTCTGCGTCACATGTGGCATGCCAGGATGACTGCACCGGGTTTGTGTCTCTTCATCTTAAGACATCTTAGATCTCTAATACAGACCTTAAAGGGGGTCAGCGAGCGTGCACAAAGCACCAGAACAAAATGCCATGCTGTGTCTGATCAAAAGGAAAACCATTTTAACACACAGGACATTTTTCCCCAAAATATTGACAAGTGGATGTTTTACATTTTTTTCTCAAACCTGTTTTTAACAAACTCCCGATTAATATTTTTCACCATGCATGTTTTGCCATTAGCATTAAAGGCTCATATTTAGAGGAGATGCACATTGTTTTTGGTTTGAAAAAGTCTGGTTCACATGCTATTAATTGTTTAAGCTCATGAATGTGTTTTGAGATTTAACGCATCTTAAATGTATTTTGTCTTAAGAGGTTTTCTATTACTGCTTTTTTTATGCAGTATTAAATTGCTGTTTACATATTTGGTACACTACACTGCAGCTTTTATTGTGGGCTTCAAGGCTCATGTGGAATCCTTTAACTGGTATGGATAGATATTGCTCTCAGGTACTGATCCTGAATAACTTGACTGGGGTTAAGATTAGGGTTGGGCAACCTGGTCCTGGATCATTTAAGAGAAACACATGATGTCAATTTTTCACACTAACCTGTTTTCATTGTTAGATAACCAACAATGCTGTTGTGGATTCACATTTTAACTAAAGTAATTTCCATTGTGCACAGGCAGTTCGTTTATTTTGAACGTCCATGTGGACTCATTAGGTCAGATGTACTTTTGTAATCCATAATACTAATTCTCTTTTATAACACGTGTGCAGGAAACATACAGTGAGGTTGAATGAATGCTTTATCTGACAAGAACAAAAAAAAACCCACCAAGAGTTCAGTGTTTCATAACCACAAAACAACTTATACTCGTCTTCACTTCAGACAAAGCTTCCTTTTCATATACTCATTTGAATTGTGAAACTCGTGAATGATTTAGAAATATGCAAGTACTTTTTTTTGCCTTGTTTTTGAAGCTGGACACCCAGATACACTAACACATCTGGTTGTGAGAAAGTTCTGTGCAGATTTTTGGTTTAATTTTAATGGCCATGACATGACTGAAACCACTTCATTATGCCACAAGAGTGCTCCTCATCTTGGACTGGAGGAACCATAGGAATGGATGGGTATATATTTGAAACATGAGCAGTATTTCAGGGGACAACAGTAGGGTCCAAGCACCAATCTCCACTTAGGTATTCCCATTAAACGTATGTATGTGCCTAAAGATAATTTTACGAGGTCCTTGCTGATAGAACTCTTCGCTGTAATGTTTCACACACCAGCTCCAATAAAACAAGGCTTCTGGACTGCCTTTTTTTTTTTTTTTTGCACGTGCCTAAAAATGGAAGTGAACCTGAATTATTTACTCAAATGTTCTTTAAAATTGGGACAATGGTCTACTCATGTTTCAGTTCATAATCTGCCACTATGTTCATCTTTGTTCCAGCTTTCTTTCTGCGGCTGCATTTCCATTAAGCAATTTGATGCAGCATTCTAATAGAAGCATGGCTTGCCATGTCCTATATTTCAGTTTCTGTATGCTTACTTATAGTTCCGTAACTGTGTTTCATTGTGGTGTAACAGGAAAGTAGCTCCGCTTGCAACCAAAGGTGGCAGGATTTATTCCCAGGTAGGGCACCAATATTATGCCAAGGATTACTTCCATATATACCCAGCTATACAAATACTGTAAAATGTGAGCAACTGTATGTAAGTTTCTTTGTATAAGGGCATCTGCTGAGCAAAAATAACATAAATCTAATATACAGGTACGATTTATTACAAGGTATTGCTTGTGTTTTGTGAGCTTTGCCAATTTTTTTTAGGACTTATACAGATATTCAGAATGCAACTTATGCAACTCGTCAGGGGTTTGTCATCTGCCTTTTATCTGGTTTCCATTTAAAAAGCCACTTTATCACAACCGTAGATTCTTATGACAAATTGACACATTTTGAATTCAAATTTGATCTGAAACACCGACATATTTAAAATTCATATACTGACCCTGTATAACTGTGTGTGACCTTCTAAAGCATAACAAATAGTGATTTAATATTTCATCCCTTACCTTTAAAACTATGGTCTTTCAAATCCTGAACAGAATCTGATTATAGAACAGAACTAAAGCATGTGTTCAGAGCTGAAACGAATCTCCAATAGTAATGGTATGGCTGAAGCTGGACTGCAGTAGTGATGGTACAACTGAAGTGGGACTGCAGTAGATGGGACAGTGAGGTTTTGAGTGAGAATTCCAAATTGGGCTGGATTACTATAAACTGTCAATCACTCATGTGCCAATCAAAAGGCTCTAATCTCAATAACAAAAACACAATTGCTCAAATCGGTGAGTCCCTGGTAACACGTGATGGCTTCACCCAATTTATATCAACAGTACATCACCCAAAAGACCAAGCTGAAGCTGGACCGCAGTAGTGATGGAACAGCTGAAGCAGGACTGCAGTAGTGATGGAACAGCTGAAGCAAGGCTGCAGTAATGATGGGACAACTGAAGCAGGACTGCAGTAGTCATGGGCTAGTGAGGCTTTGTGAATTCCAAATTGGGCTGGGGTACTGTGTGCTGTTAATCACGCATGTGCCAATCAAAAGGCTTTACTCTCCATAACAAAAACACAATTGCTCAAATCAGTGAGTCCCCAGTAACTCGCTTCGCCCAATTGATATCAACAGTACATCACCCAAAGACAAATATCCACTGTAACTATATCAGCTGGAGCACCGCTTACATAGTTCAGAGCAGGAGGTCCCACCTGCTCCCAGTGAATGTATGGGCTATTCTAACTTCCCTAAGAATTGTTGTAATATGAAACCATCACAGCCTATATCACTCTTATAAGTTGGGAATCAGTAAATATATACATTGTCCCTGAAAATACTACAGATGTTTTTTTTGTTAGTTTCAGACAACTTTTGTAGGAAGTCGTCTCAAAATGTGCGTTCTCGAGGCGAATCCCAGAAGCACAAGGCTTGTATTTTACGCATCACTTTGTAAAAATTTGGGGGCAGGAGATATCTCCCCAAGTACAGTGAGAGTAGAAATAGAGTGAATTTCTGGAATTCTCTTCTTCCAACAGTTGTCTGAAACTAACAAAGATTTCCCCTTATGTAACTCCCAGAGGCTCAAGGGGAATGAGAGTTTAATAAACAAATTCAATGATATATAGTGTTGATGTGTTTTGGACCATTTTCCTTTGCCAGGTGCTCTGATGAAGGAAAATAAGCAGTTTATGGTTTAATAAAATTAGCAAATCTTTTGAACCTATGGAGTTTCAGTCCTAAAGTTTTCACATTTTCATTCTATTCCAATGATCGGAACTGTTCTAAAGGCAAGTACAAATACAACAAACAACACATTTTTGGCATAGTTCCCCTTTAAATTAAGTAACATAGGGGTGACCGAGCATTTGAAGGACAACAAAGCAGTTTTTTCCAGTTTATTGACATAAATCTCAAGGCGTTCATCACCTTGAAACCAAACGCACTCAATAAAAAAATCCGGTTAGTAGTCCTTAAGAGAATCATTAATCATTAATCATTTGCAACTTCCCACACAATTGAGCCACTGGGTGACTACTTTAAAATGGCATTACACAAAACTATATTCAACCACACCAACGACGCTTCCAAAACCTACATTTCTCTTCAAGAAATAAATAAAACCAGCTTCATGGCTGAAGCGGACATTACAATGTGAAAACTGCTGAGAGGCCTCAGCAGAACTATATGACATGTGGAACAGTGGTTCACCGTGTATGACTGACTGCTACATATTCAACTTTGTATGTCTGTGCCATGAACGTGTGGAGCAGAGAAACAAACCTATGTACAAAAGGCTGCGGGCTCAAATTCGATGCGAGGCCCTTGGAACAAAGTAATGCAGCTTGAATTGCTTCATTAAATATGCAGTTGTATAAGGCTAATATGTAAAAATGTCAGCTATTCAAGTCTCCTTGGAAGCAGGTGTCCGGTGAGTGAATGAAAGTGCAGGTATGGTGTCTTCGCTTCACTAACTGGTAGCGATTGTAATCCAGAGGTAAGGTGCCAACAGTGACTTTTTCGATGTTCATTTCTTTAACTGGCCTGTGATTCAAAGATTTGGGTACACCTGCCACCCAGAATCTAATACATTTAAATGTGTTTTCACGGCTTTCCATACCTGCCAAAAACACAATATGTGACTTTATATGCTGTGACTAAAAAATTGATTTAAAAATCAGGGGGAGGTGTGGTTGGGGTAAGGAGGGCGGGGCTGAAGGCAAGGTCTGGGGAATTTTGTAAGGAATCTGAATCTGCCCAAAGACCTAGTTAAACTGAAACATTCTAATTCGTATACACCTTTTGCTAATATCAGCACGACTTGTGGCACCATGGAGATGTTGGGGGGAAAAAGGAAACTCAATCAAGTGTTACTAAAGCTGAGGACAAAGCGGATTTGGGGAATGAAGGAGGCCTTTCCATATTGTGCCTCCTTAGCTACCACTCAGATCTAGACGGAATCCCAGTAAGAGACCCTACAAGGTGAGAATAAAGAATAATATCCATATAAACATGAAAAATATATTTTGTGAATGTAAACAATTATACTGGTAATAAAAATAAAGGTATTTCCTTCTATTTTTTTTTCTTTTCTTTTACCATTTATCGTTCTCGAACAATGGCGCCTACCCTGAATGGTGGGGAACAGTCTTCACAAACCCCATACTGTGGTGGAGCTACAATGTTCTGTCAATCACCTTACCCGTATGAATAACTCAAAGACTTCCCACAGCAAAATAATAGGAGTGGTTCAAATCAGAGACTCGCTGACAGCACGATAGCTCCACCCACTCTAGGGTTCAGGAAGCCTCATTCTATCAGGACAACAGTAAGAGCTCCAACCCACTTGAGCACCATGGGAGAAACATCTTTTGTGTACTGAGGGGGAGGCCACGTTCCCAAGCCTGGAGGTGGTGAGCAGAACCAGACGGGGAAATCAGGCAGTCTCCTGTCTAAGCAGATCAGACAGAAAGGGGGACAAAACTCTGCTCCGCTATGGCCCCGGCTGTGTTGGGTGTGGCGTTAGCTCTAGTACAGAGGTTCTCAATCCTGGTCCTGGAGGGCCGCAGGGTACGCTGGTTTTTGTTTCCGCCTTAAAATCCGCGACGCCACCAATCGGGTGAGGTGAGTTAATTGTGTAATAAACCACTTGAATTGATCAATCAAGTAACAACGACAACCAGCAGACCCTGCAGCCCTCCAGGACCAAGATTGAGAACACCTCATCTAGTAGGAGTGACTTAATCTCTGGTGCGTATGGCTTCTGACCTGGTTTGTGTGAGCGGGCGTGCCTGTAGGTGTGGTGAGCATGGCTGTAAGTGTGAGTGGGCGTGGTTATACGTGCGGTGGATGTGGTTGTAGGTGTGGGGGGCGTGGCTGTAGCTGTGGGGGGCGTGGTTGTATCTGTGAGTGGGTGTGCTTGTAGGGGTGGTGGGCGTGGCTCTAGCTCTTCCTCAGGCTGAGGTCGGCGCTGGTGACCAGGCCCGACAGCGACGTGGCCTCGGACGTGTCCTCCTTTAGGAGCAGGAAGGCCTCTCGGCTGATACCCAGCAGCTCCCGCAGACCCCCGTTCTCCAGCTGCGCAGGGAGAGAGGGGGCTCAGCAATGCAGCGATGTAGCATAATGGTCAGGGAACTGGGCTTGTAATGCAAAAGTTGCAGGTTCGATTCCCAGGTGGGGCACTGCTGTTCTAGAGCAAGGTACTTAACCTGAATTGCTTCAGTAAACCCAGCTCTATAAATGGATTGTATGTAAACTGTGTAAGTCGCTCTGGATAAGATAATAATAATAATAATTATAATTATATTTTATAAATAATAATAATAATAATAATAATACTATAGGGATCTGAAAGCACCGATTGATTGGACGGTGGCTCACCTCGAGGCGTCTGATTCGCTCCTCATCTTGGCACACCTTATCCTCATCCACCTCGATGGCTCTCTTCATCACCGTGGCCATCTCGTGGATCTTATCTATGTGGGCCTGTAACTCCTGGGACAGAGAGTGAGTGTGTATGAGTGTGTATGAGTGTGTATGAGTGTGCACATGTGGGTGCTCGAGTGTGTGTGTGTGTGTGAGTTTGTGTGCATGCGTGGGTATATGGGTGTATGAGTGCATGCGTGGGTGTGTGTGTGTGAGTGTGCATGCGAGTATGTGTGTGAATGCTCGAGTGTGACAGTGCACAAGTGTGACAGTGCACGCGTGGGTGCTAGTGTGTGTTTTGTGAGTATGTATGTGTGGGTATGTGGGTGTATGAGTGCATGCATGTGTGTGTGTGTGTGTGTGTGTGTGTGTGTGTGTGAGAGAGTGAGAGAGTGTGCACGAGGGTGTGTGAGTGTGTGTGAATGCCAACAGATGTCCCCCCCCATTCAAAAAATGTCCCCCAGTGACTAACAACAGCTCCCAAAACCTGACTTTAGTTTGCTCTTGTATTTCCACACTTCCTGCTTGATACATGTACATCTTTTTGAAAGGCCTTGTTTTGTTATTTTAAAAACAACGTTTGCCTTTTGTTTTTTGGTTTCTGTAGATATCATGCATCTACAGATGTAGCATCATTTCTGTAGATATCATGATGTCACCTGCCAATTGTGCAGGATACAATCACTTTCATGGTGATAGCCAAGAATCACTTGCTCATAAAGTACTGCTTACTCACACTGGTGAGTATGTGTAGCTTATACAGTACTGGTTATTCACTCTGGTGTGTGTGTAGCTTATAGCTTATATAGCTCATAACACACACTATGTGTAGGTTATATAGTACTGGTAAGGTTATATAGTACTGGTAACTGTGTGTGTGTGTGTGTGTGTGTGTGTGTATGGCTTATGGTAACTCACGGTGTGTGTGTGTGTGTGTGTGTGTGTGTGTGTGTGGCTTATGGTAGCTCACGGTAGTGCGTGTGTATAGTACTGGTAACTGTGTGTGTGTGTGTGTGTTTGTGTGTGGCTTATGGTAGCTCACGGTAGTGTGTGTGTGTTTGTGTGTTTGTGTGTGGCTTATGGTAGCTCATGGTAGTGCGTGTGTATAGTACTGGTAACTCACAGTAGCGTGTGTAGCTTATGGTAACTCATGGTAGTGTGTGTGTAGCTTATGGTAATTCACGGTCTTGTCTGTGTATAGTACTGGTAACTCACAGTTGTGTGCTGTTCTTTAAGTTTGGTGATGATTACTGGATCGTCCCTCTTACTGGCCATCAGCAGACGGAAGACCTGCTCCCGGTATTTGCTCATGATCAGCTCCAACGCCGACTGGTGCTCCTCCAGGGAAGTGCGGAGTTCTGCAGGGCAAAGAGTAGCATCCTTGGTCCTCCAGCAACCTTTCTCTAAGCTTCTCTAATAAATTCTGTCTGCGTAAATCAGGGGTGTCAAGCTTGTTCCATCGATGAAGGTTTTTGCTGCAACCAATCCACTACAGCAGGTGATTTCACTAATTATCTCACTTCTTCAAGCAAGGAGGGGAACTAAATTAAATGTTTTCCCCAGTTGGCCAATTGAGGTGCCCACAGTCTGCCGGTATACAGCTGCAAATGAAGTGTCTGTGTGAACTTAGCTTGAAGACTGCGGTGTGAAAAGAAGCAGCGGCTGACATCACGCATTTCAGAGGAGAGCGCGTGCTTTCCAATGCTCTCCCAAATTGACAGCGGAGGTTGCAATGGGCGCAGCTTAGAATACAATTGGGCATTCCAAATTAGGGGGAAAAAATGGGAAACGCATAAAAAAAAAAATAAAAAATTGCCATTTAAATTCTCTTTAAGTGGAATTTCATTACCAGCTTACTACCTGCCCCCGACCCATTTGCTAACTACTTTAGAACATAATTACCGTAATTAATAAGTAGCTATACATTCTTATTTAAAAAAAATCACAGCATAATTAAGCCCTCAGAATAGTGACTGTAAATAGAATGCAGGTGGTGAAATTGAACCATCAGCAAATAAGCTGTGAAACCCCTTCAGCATCTCTGCCGTCGCACCTGTGTTCTCCTGCTGTAGCTCCCTGATCTGTCGGTTCTCCTGCTGGATCCCCATGACCAGTGTGGATCTGGGCCGGTGCCGGGCCGCCTGGTTCAGCTCCCGGATCTCTTCTTGGTACTGCAGGATCCAAGGGGGACGGGTAACAAGGTGAGGGAAAGACGTCAAACATAGAACACTAAATTAAATGATTAAAAAAGGACATTGAGAAGAAGAAATGAAGCTTAAAAACGTTTATTATCAAATGGCATCTTCTACCTTAAAGTTGCATGACGTGTGCCAACATTTGACACAGGTAACTGCCAAAATCAAGGAAACAGTTCAATATATTAAGGGTTCTGGTGGCTCTGTTATGGTGTGGGGTGCATTTTCCTAGCATGGTTTAGGTCCACTCAACTGTTCAGGGCTATGAGTGATGCCCTGAAAAGTTATAAAATAAAACAATTCCATGACTCAACTGACTTCTTAAATTCATAAACATAATGTAATCCTCACCCCTAATGTATGCTACACTACGTGATATGTCAACAAAAACGTTACTCACATATACAATGCTATATACATATACAAATACTCTATACATCTGTAAAATCAAAATTCCTAAACTGTCTCTGTACCAAATTATTGATATCAAAATGTTATATGATATCAAATGTAACCAAGTTACAACTAAATATCAATATTCACCAATACGTTTCACAGAAACGAAACGAAATCCTACCCATGTTGTACTTGGCAACTTGTACCAGCAAATGGTCTCTTGCTTTCATTTTGCATAATAAATTAACATTAGCAAATGATATAGTTCAGGGTTCAGATGGATAATAAAAAAACCCAGAAACATCTCTGGCACTCGAGGAAGCTCGTCTGTAACATCAGCATGATATTCCTAACCCTTCCCGTTGTAGTCAAGCTGCAAAAAGAAAAACACACACACATACTACTATGAGCCCAAGAACAAGAGGTTGTGCGCAGACAAATCCCACCGACCTGTTTCATAGCTTCCACTCGCTTGCTCAGGGACGTGGTCTGCTCGATGAGCACCTCCGCCGCGTTGTCATGGTCCCTTAATCTCTCCACCAGTGATTTGGCATCGGCCAGAACCTTCTCTATCGTACAAGTCATTCCTAAAACGAGGACACACGATTGGACACTGCTGACACGTTCAAAAGTGCGGTGTCACAGAATTAAAGTCAACGGTCAACTAGCTAGCCCTGCGATGGATTGGCGACCTGTCCAGGGTGTATTCCTGCCTCTCGCCCGGAACGCATGCTGGGATAGGCTCCAGCCCCCCCCCCCGCGACCCTGACCAGGAATAAGCGGCTTAGATAATGGATGGATGGATGGATGGTCAACTAGCTACAGTGGTCATATGAGGAAAATAGCTATTGCCCAAGAAACTGATTGTTTGAACTGACCTAAAACGTATCCATAATTGGGATTTAAGAGGATCCCATACTTGGACGGTTAAAATAATTGTATGTACCGACAAGAGAATGTTTGTTCTGGATCCTAAAATCCCAGTTTCGTGACATTTCTACAGTTACCGTCTGATTTAGCTACCTCGAAGTGGAGTTTGTTTGCTATTTTCCCTTTTGTGTCTGTGGCAGGTGGTGGGTATTGAATATCACCGAGTCAGTACTGTGTACATTTCTGAATGAAACCTGCTGAAACAGATCCGGCCCTTTTCTAATACTTGGCGTGATTTCGTCCTGCCTTGGGCTAATACCTTTCCATTTCAAAATTTACAATGGGACTATTAGTTAGCTAGCTAACTAATGTTATTCTGTCGAGAACAGTCTTCACGCTCGGCAACGTTGCCAAGCAAAGTACTCCTTTCTAGCTTAACAAGCAAGCTAACGTTAAAAGATGGGCAACATTACTTATTAGTATTAGAGAGCCAGCTAAATTAGAGGACAGTGCAGTAAATTAATCCTGTATATGAGCTAGCTAACGTTATGCATTATTATAGATCCCAAGCTAGCTTACAAGCTATTGGCTAGGTTTTGGCTACTAGCAACAACAAAAATGGATAATGTTAGCAAGATATGTGGCATGCTAACAGAGCTATTGCTGTATTATTTGAGGACTGGCTTGCTATCTAGCTTATCGCTATAACGTTAGTTTAAAATCCATGCAGCTAGCTAGTTAAGTTAGCTAGCTTCGATATTGTGACAGTTTAACTCCCAATACTATACGATGACATTAACGTTACCTACCTAGCAAGCAAAATGACACGGGGTGCTTACTAAAACCACATCTAATATAATTATTACTAACTCTCGAACATGAAGATGATGTTTTCGTGTTAAAATGTAGTCGGTCCGTTTTTATTTGCTACTTATCAATCGTAACTTTCATACCTTATCTGGAACTCGCACACTAAATCCATCAGCACGGAAACATGTAAACTTCCTGTTCGTACTCTAGCTGACTGATCGTCACAGTGAGGACTCGACTTCCGGTAATCAATAAGACAGAAATATTCAAAATAAAAGCAGAAATTCGTTCTTTTATTTGTAATTTTAGTTTATTATTGTACCAAAACTAAGGGAATCGGGACATGTTGCATGACATGATCACAACATATCGTCTTGTAACGGAACAAGTTTACAAACATAAATATATGTAATCAGCATAGCAAACCATTTTATGTTACTGTCATAATTGATTATAACCTGTCAGCAAGTACAAATATTGCTCTCCTACAAAAGCAAAGTATTCTAACTAAAAAGTGGAGTGAAATGTATTCCTTTGAATCTTTAGTTTCTAGTGTCTAGTTTCAGATTACTGTGTTGTCATAAAATAGTTCCTGGGCTTTAAGTACACCAGCAAGTGCACCTGAAATATGCCACATTGGTATGTTAGGCAAGACAAATATTCTGTAAAATTCTAATTCAATAAAAATAGGTTGATATGGATTCTTCTGAATGTCTAATTTCTAAATCAGTTGAGTTTCAGATCATTAGTTGTACAAATTGTTGCTGGGGTTTAAGTGCCACAACTACAGCCAGAATTGTGGTTATTTGTATATTTGGCAATACAAATACTGCTCTCCTGCAATAGCAAGGGTTTGTAACTCAATAAAAGTGTGTTGATGTGGATTCCTCTGAATGTCTAGATAAAAAATTAGTCAGATCATTGTGTCATCTTACAAATTGTTTCATTTACCCATTGTTTGTTGTTCCCATTCTTTACGATGACACAGTGATCTGAAAATCAATTGTAAGAGTAAGGCTATACTATACCATTGGCTATCAAACTTTTTCACATAGCCTATGGGTCGGAAAAATTGTATTTACAAAAGTCGACCCCATACATAAATGACTCT
The DNA here is from genome assembly GCA_029706075.1 of Aldrovandia affinis. Taxonomy (NCBI): domain Eukaryota; kingdom Metazoa; phylum Chordata; class Actinopteri; order Notacanthiformes; family Halosauridae; genus Aldrovandia; species Aldrovandia affinis. Next base: position 1,872,486 of record JAINUG010000087.1, read on the forward strand.
GGATTTCCAGATGAAAAGAGCCCCAGACCATCACGCCAGGTTCCTCCTCCATGTTTGACAGGGAAGGAAAACTGTTCTCCTATGGTTAATTTTTTTAACATTTAGGAACCATCCTTGGCGCCTACTGGGGTCGGCCTAGTTTGAAAAACCTTTCAAAATGGCTATACATAGTTCAAATTAAAAATTGATCTGGTCCAGAAGACCTTCTTCCATGTCTTCAGTATTCCACTGGCAGTGCCTCATGGCCTACAAAAACCCAAAAGGCAAGAGTTCAAATTCAAATTTTCCAGTCTTCATTTTGCCATCTTGGCCCAGGCAGCCTCTTTTTCTTATTTTGCCATCTTTCTTACTCCCACTCAACCTGTCAAACCTGCAGCTCGTCTTCTCTTCACAGTTGAAACTGAGACTTCTTTACTTCGACCAGTGTTAAGCTGTGGTTGAAGCTGTTGTCCTATGAGCCGCCTATCACGCAAGCTGTTGACTCTCAGAAACTGATTTTGCTGTGGCTTTGGGTATGCCAGACCTCTTCCTATCAGAGTTTCCTCCAGTTTCAAAGTGCATTTTGATGGTATAGGAAACTACTCACTGCCAAAAAAATGTACATTATTTTTCAGTTTTTGGTAACCTAACCTTTTTTTAAACCTCTGGCAGTTTACCGCTTACCTTTGTATCATTTCAGGTTAGCCTATTCACTGGACTTGAACTGCTTAAATTTCAGTAAAAAACGGAAAATGGGGGTGTTCTAAAACTTTTGACCGGTAGTGTATGTTGTTGAGGTTCAATTCCCCGTCTCGCCAGAGTCGGCTCTGGCCGGGAGCGCCACCAGGGGCGGCGATTGGCTGTCCGCCCCAGGGAGGGAGGAGGGAAGCCGACATGACGTTCGCTGCGCATAAGAGTGGCCCTGCAGTGTACCGGGTTACGGTTGACACTTTGGCGAGTGCCGTCACGGAAGGTCGCGTGCGTTGCTACCGGTCGCAGGACTACGGCAGCGAACTCAGATTACTAGGGGGATTGACATAAAATAGCGGGCCTAATTGGCTACCAAATTGGGAGAAAATGGGATAAAAATCAGAAACAAAAATTCTAGAAAAATGCATGGGGGTTGTTCTTTGAATTATTTGAAGATAAACAAAGCCTTTTATTCAGGATTTGGGTGATTCCTTTTTAATTGACAGGGTTAATGGTTGGTGGACATTGAAAACCGCGAAATATAATAAACCAATTCAGGTTTTGGTCATTTTTAGAGCCCAGCTACAGTAGCTTATCAAAACAGCAGGTATGTGTAGAGTCTACACCAGGACCAAAAACTGGGAGAGATCTGGTTTAATTTGAAAATCTGCATGTAGTTCTAACAAAATACCACACGGGGGCAGACAAAGTCTTGGCAAGAGAAATATGATTTAACCAGGGCAACGCATAATTGATCAATTAAAGCAGATTTTTACACAGTTAATGGACCTCAACGAGTTTCTTGGGTCTAAATTGGTTATAGTTCTTCACACTCTACAAACAAGAAATAGCTACTGTAAGGAAACAATATGGTACTGTAATCATTTAGCTGGAATCAGTTTAAATATTTAAATAACTATTTTTTAAAGAACAAGCTTAACCATCTACTAATATTTCTATTTGAGCATTTAGGTATAAGCATTGCTGATTAATTTTGCTACCATTAATTGTCCAAAAAGCAGAAGCAAAGGTGAATTGTTCTAAAAAACTATATTTTTTATGTTGTAGATATTCATTGTCCTTAGGATAATTGTTTTGCACAATCATTGTCAGGAAACATAACATAGATAACATTACACAGGACAACAGACAGCAACAGACATGGTGCAGAACAGCAAGACATGCAAAGTTATCTCATTACAAACAACAATGAATGGAGGGTCCAGCACACAACATAAGACAGTGGCACGTACAGTGGTAACTGAGCAGTGGGATTGCAATATAAGTGGTCAAGGCCACTGTATAAGGCACCATGGCTAAGGGCACAAAGCTATTGCTAAAACATGATTTTCTGCAGTTTAGGGAGCAGTTTAGCCAGAGGGGAGCATCAAAGTACCAATTGCATCCCATATCTACTAACGATAATATACTGTACCTATCCATTTCCTGTCATTCCTGCTGTTAGCTAGTAATCCTTGTAAAATCCTATAAAAATAGGTAAGATAATGAACATAATATTTTAATTCTGCAATATGAACCACACAATCATTATACAGTAAGTCTAATTGGTATAATAGATGAGTAGAGACATATCAATTAAATTAATCAGATGTATCATTTTAACATGATCATTAATTATACTGTATATTATGTGTTTAGTATACATACGTATAAAAAATAAATGAGCATAAACACATTCAAAAAAGTTACTCTTATTTGTTTAATTTGCCCTAATGAGCCTCAATAGAACTACTACTAACATGTATCCAAATTAACTAAAAACTTTTCTAAGAACTAAAACGTAAACATGGAAATTAGAATCGAGTGACATCAGGGGGAATTAGTTCATTATAATGCAGAATTTTTCCTGCCTGTAATAATGGGACCATCACCTCTGTCCATCTCTTATTTTTTGGAATGAAAGGTTTTTTACCAAGCGAGAACCCACCAGAGCACAGAGAATGGATCTATTTCTGTTCCACAGACCCGTGAAGCACTGACGTTGCCCTGTTTTCCCAAACTGACATGCACACGCAGTCCATCAAAAAAAACAAAAAACAGCCCTGAAAAGCTCCAGTCAGCAATGAATTTTTAAATCTGCATGTCTGAATTTTTTAAACATCCTGCATTTTTAAAGGCCGCCCAGTGAAATTAAGATGAGTGTGTACGGTTCTCTCACAACAACAATCACAATTAATGCAATTGGTGGGGTATCTGATGTGAAATAAAGGGGAGAACGCCTAAAGTGCGTGCGAGTCTGTGTGACAGACAGCTGTCCCAAGGTGTGTGTGGGGTGCTTGGGGACTTGTGCTACCCAAGAAGGTCGTCTGACCTCGGCGGCTGAGTCACGGATTCCACAGGCGCCTCTTCTCCAACATTGACAGCAGCATCACGGAGAGCGAGGATGTCAATTTTTAATCAGCTCTGGGTTCCAGCAACTGGCTACATATCAGATGGGGTTTGGGGGCAGGTACGGCAGCCTCTGACACAGTCGGGGGGGGGAGGAGGGAAAGAACACTACACATTGGTGGGGTTTGACCAGTCGCGCCACTCTGCACGGAACAGAAACACGGAAAGGGGGTCTCTCTCTCGCTCCTGCTCAGGCGGAACCCTATCTGGCGGACTGTACCTATAGGAGCACACCTGCCACACCCTCCCCCACCCCCTACCACCATCACCCCCCTCACCCCCCCCCCCCCATTGCCATAGTAACTGGTCTCAGCCATCTCCTCATTGCAAAAGTGCCTGGAGCCCAGCAGCAGAGGAAAGACAGCACCAGGAGAGGAAAAGCAGAGAAGATGAACAGGGGGTAGCGGGGGTCTCGGGTTCGAGCGCTTTACACACAAGCAGACCAAGGAAGGGAGGATGCCATTCAAGGGTCTGGCAGGGCTGAAGGAGCGGATCCTCAAGCCGGGGGCGGAGGAGGTGAAGAACACCGTGGGAGACTCAATGGGGACTCTGCAGAAGTAAGTAGCACTGTGGGCAGAGCACAGCACTGATCCCAGATCAGTTTCAGCTCTTTGTTTGTTGGGCGGGGTAATGGATTGTGGTTGAGTTAACTGATCACGGATCAATAGTTGGAATTAGTAGTAAGTGGTGGCAGTACAGTTCACAGGACACAGACGATAGGTTCTGCCCTCACGCGTTAAGATGAGATCAGTTGAATGCATTTTTCACCTCATGGTTTGATTTAGGAATAGTGTCATGTGTGAAGTGCTTTACATGGCAGAATAAAATCCCAAAACAGCAACAAAAGGAAAAATAGATAGATTGAAGGCGGTAGTAGTATAATGGTTAGGGAACTGGGCTTGTAACATTAAGGTTGCTGGTTCAATCCCCAGTTGGGACACTGCTGTTGTACCCTTGAGCAAGGTACTTAACCTGAATTGCTTCAGTAAAATATCCAACTGTATAAATTGATTGTAAAGAAATGTAAAACTGTAAGTCACTCCGGATAAGAGCGTCTGCTAAATGATTGTAATGTAATGAATTCAACAGTGAATGAGAACAAATCATTCAAACTTGTTAGCTGTTATTCAAAACAAATACGTTGAATGCATACAGGGAACACAAAGTGAAGCTACATTTTGTTGCTTGTTCTATCATCACTGTGACAGTTCTTTAAGGGTGTGGCATGCTCAGACAGGCGACAGTATTTCCAATGATGTAATTCAATGTTTTATTCAAACATATTTTCGACCACATATTTTGTAAGGAGTGTTGGGAGGGGGTGGTGTAGAAATGAAGAAGAGAGGATGGTTGGTGTATTAATACAGTCCTGATGTTTTTAAAAGCTTGCACAAATTTGAGTTACCAAGTTGTAAACCTATTGTGAAATTGTTATACTAAGAAAAGACAACTGAGCAGGTTACTATTCAAAAACAATACAATGCAAAAACTAAATACAATTAAATACAACATGCAATCCATAAGATAAGTACTAGCACAAATACAGCCATATACAATAAATAACCCTTAAGCTAAATACTTACACAGATGCAGTTCAACACATTATACAATACTTAAGCTCAATACTTAGGAAAAACAGAGGCAAGCTGAAAGACCAATATAGAGTGTAGAAATGAAAAAGAGAGAGAAAAGTCCTCAATTGAAACTATTAAATAAGCAGCAAAATATATAACAAACCAAAAAGAACTGAAACTGGTCCTAAAAACAAATATCAAAAAAACTCAAAACACATATTTACAAACTCAACAAAACAAAGGACAAATTGAACCTCCAAACTTTACACTGTACAACACGTCCAATACATTTTCCAAATGGGTCTTTCTGTTGTCCACTTATTTCTAAACATGTCAAAAAGGAAAGACAGGTAAGAAGAAAGAGTACAAGAAACGAAGAAAATAAAGAGACAGTAAATAGGAAAGAAACAACGAAGGAACAAAATAGAGGAAGGTCCTGACACTTTTCCAAATTGTCTGCTGGCATTGTCACAAGCTGCATTATTCACCAATGCATTCATAATTGATACTGATATTCAAACGCATTTAATTATACGTGTAACCGGATCCTGTAGGTGTCTTCCAGAAACACATTCCATACAATTTGATCTGTCTCGTTAGGACACACTTGAGTGACGTATGGGCTAATTGTCAAATGTGATATATAATAATAACTTTGCCGCATTGCCACACCATGTAGGTATGCCTGGCTGTTGAATGACAAATGTCAGAGAAACATAACATTGTTCCACGGAATTATATTTTCTCCAACCTCCTTAATTATTTTAGCTGTGCGATCAAAAGCAACTGAAACTTTCAGCATGACTACAGCTGTGACACTTATTAAAATTACTCAAAGTGAAGGCTAAAAGCACATTGTCAGTAGAACCCTGGTTGCAGTGATGTGGCCATACCCCTGTGACCTGATAGTGGGAAAGGTGTAATTGTGAGTTGGGTTGACCAAATGGCATTAAGGCACCACTGAATTATTGTGAGCACTATCTGCGCTATAGTGTTTAAGACTTTGTTTTAAGCTGAATTGCTAGACTGTTAGTTTTGCTTTAGGTACTACTTATGTCTGGAGATGCAGTATTATTTGGAAAACATTCAGTAGAATAATTTCATGCTGTAGGGTGTCTAGTCATTAATACGTTTTTCCTGACTGTGACTGTGGTGTCAGCTCCAACCGATAAATTATGCTGATGTGAGCAATTAACAGAAAAAAAACATGTTTTGTAATTGCTCATTCGTGCGCTGGAGATTACAGATAATTTTTAATATTCACAGAGTAGGAGTGATTCATTCCAGCCAACTACATAAATCATACATTAATGAGAGAAACTGTGAGCTGAACCTCTGATTAAACTTGTGTTATTAATACCACGAAGAATGTGTTCTGCACACAAGTAGACACACAACAGAACGTTTGACACTAAACAAATGCACCTCAAAGTACTTACAAAATACATGTGAACTATGTGTGCCTCTGTATGTGTGTCTGTGTGTGTGTGTGTGTGTGTACTTGTTTTGATAACTGTGCTTCTATGTCTATATCTGCATATGTATGAGTATGAGTGTGTGTTTGGTGAGTTCAAGAAACCCACAAATGTTGTTGTTTTCAAAGACCCTGAAGACAAATCATAAAAAATCAAGCAAAGAAATATATATATTTTTCCCTTGGCCTCAAAGATTATATTGCACTCTCATAAAAAGAGGCAGCTTTATTTTGGTGAAGGAAGCAGGAAGGAAAATAACCATAAGGAAATCACTTAACTGGGGATTTTGTGTCCTGTGTTCTCGCTTCTCCGGTGATGTCGGTGTACAGGGTGTTGGTGTATCACCTGAGTGACACTGTTGCTGCTGGCTGTGTAACTGCCAAAACGTCTTTGCCAGACCTCAATGACTGCTTCTCTGTCTACTGTACTCATTTTCATCAACTTTACAGCCTTAACACAAACTGGTCATTCCTTCGGTTTATTACAGTTGCCTCATTCATTTCTCTAAGCCATATTTGCATAGCTACATTAGAACAAGTAAATATGTTGTACATTGGGGTCAAGCTCTTCTTAATTACTTCAATATGACAGCAAAGAAGGATTCATCCTCAACAGATTTGATTCTGTATTTATCTACTAAAGGTTATATTTAGAAAGTTTTAACCAATCATTGTGCTATCTTGACCACTTATGCTAGATGGGCTGGCATTTGGGTACATTCTAGTTTAAGGTCTATTTATACAAAAAACCAAAACATAGATCCTACTTTTTTAATTAAGTTTGACTTATTGACTTAATTGCAATTCTTAAATAGTGAATTAACAAACACATATGTTTATTGTTTTGATAGGGTGCATAATAAACATAAAATTAATTATTTAAATCATTGTTTAAAAAATGTACATATTTTATAGTAAGATCTATTGCTTTAAATTAATGTGAGGATTTAATATTTGTATTTAGAGTGAAATATACACTACTGGTCAAAAGTTTTAGAACATCCCCATTTTCCAGTTTTTACTGAATTTAAGCAGTTCAAGTCCAGTGAATAACCTAAAATGGTACAAAGATAAGCGGTAAATTACATTTTTGGGCAGTGAGTAGTTTCCTACACCATCAAAAGGCACTTGGAAACTGGAGGAACTCTGACAGGAAGAGGTCTGGCAAACCCAAAGCCACAACAAAATCAGAGGACAAGTTTCTGAGAGTCAACAGCTTGCGTGATAGGCAGCTCACAGGACAACAGCTTCAAGCACAGCTTAACACTGGTCGAAGTAAGGAAGTCTCAGTTTCAACTGTGAAGAGGAGACTTTGAGCTGCAGGTTTGACAGGTTGAGTGGCAGTAAGAAAATGTACATTCTTTTTCAGTTTTTGGTAACCTAAACTTTTTTTTTAACCTCTGGCAGTTTACCGCTTACCTTTGTATCATTTCAGGTTATTCACTGGACTTGAACTGCTTAAATTTCAGTAAAAACTGGAAAATGGGGGTGTTCTAAAACTTTTGACCGGTAGTGTACATATTTCTTTCAGTTTTTTTTTCTTTCTTTTGTTTTTTGTTATCTATGTTCTTGTTGGTGCCACAAGACACCAACAAATGTATTATGGTCCTCTTCCTTTTTCTCTCCTTCTCTTTTTTGACCTCAAAAGAATGAAAAAAAAACTTAGAAGGCCAAAAAAAGAAAGAAAAAAACTTGGGAGAACTGAGAATCGTAGCATGCACTGAAAAATACTTTATTGAAACGTTATCATTTTAACATCCTTTAAGTCCTTGCTATTTGACAATATTTATTCAAAAAGAAAATAGTGATCAAGGAATTTTGGTAGTTATTTGTTAACAAGTATATGGTTTCCTCAACATAACAGGCTATAAATATAAGTGAAACTTTGAAATAAATCAGGGAGCTCATTAAATAAACGTATACATCTAGGGCCAATGTTTGTGGCATAATAATGATGTAAATGTGTTCCAGATCTAATCAATTTTGTTAGAACTACACACTTGCATACTTGGTGGTATGTACAGTACACACCAGTATTCTTGGTAGTACATGCTACTGAGTACACAAATACATAGTATGCAAGTATTTGTTTTGGAGCATAAACCTAGTCGTGCCTCTTTGAATGTCTGCTTGGTCATGGGAATCAGCAGTATTGCCAGATGCTAGTCATTTTATTCCCCCAAATATTCCTTAAAATTCCCCATTTTAGACAGATTTTTTTAAGACTTTCTGCCTATGCCTCATATTTAAAATTCCCAAACTACAATAATTTGCTGTAAGTTGTACATACATGTTAACTGTTAAAAAGGGATCAAAAAGTCATTGGTTTTTTAAACATCATGAATCATTTTCTCCAGCATAATGAATGCATCTGACAACCCTGATATCTTAATTTCTTATTTTCCTTCTTTGTAAAGAATCAACACACCCATGCTAATATCTGCCATGTTTCCACGTGTCACTAACCCTGAGAGACTCTTCAATCTCCAAAGCTGCCACAGGAAATAATTAGTCTTCCCACACCGAAACCAAAATCTTCCAAGCTTATCGAGGGGTGGGCAGAGTGCCCTGCCACCCACCACATTACTGTGTTGAACAATTACCCTTGAGGAGTAGAAACTATTTATTGTGCGGTAGAAGAGATTTCTTCAGCCAGTGATCAATTTCAGCCGCAGTAAACCTCTTGTATATATGACAAATGGACAGACCTTAAACATCACTACCTAGCATACACAGCTTGAAACACTTGAGTAACTGAAGGCTTTTGGTGGCTCTATTATAGTGTGGGGTACATTTTCCTGGCATGGTTTAGGTCCACTCAACCCCTTAGAGGGCAAGGTAAACACCAATAAGTACAAAGCCATTCTGAGTGATCACCTTCATCCTATGGTGAAGCATTTCTGTCCCTGATGTAGGTGGTCTCTTCCAGGATGACAATGCCCCAATCCACAGAGTGCAAGTTGTCACTGAATGGTTTGATGAGCATTAAAACAATGTGAACCATATGCCATGGCTGTCTCAGTCACCAGACCTCAACCCAATTGAACACTTATGGGAGATGCTGGAGTGGCATCTGAGACAGCGTTTTCCACCAGCATTAACAAAACACCAAATGATGCAATTTATTATGGTGTTGCATCCATCCAATAGAGTTCCTGACATTGGTAGAATCTATGCTAAGGTGCATTGAAGCTGTTCTGGCAGCTCATGGTAGCCCAACGCCCTATTAAGACATGTTTCCTTTATTTTGGTAGTTACCTGTATGTCTATTCAATGCAGTTCTGACTCCCACAAAGCTGTGTATGTACCACAGGACGTGCATTTTAATCTTAACTTTGATCCTAAACATAATCCTAAATCTTATTCCTATTCTTAATCTTAAATGTAATCTTGATCTTTTATTTTCATGATCCTCATGAGACAGGTGTAAGCATATAATCATGTAAATCATGTATGATCATATAGGCATATATTCTGAAGAAAATTAGTTTATTAGTTTAAAATTTGTATTATGATGCAAATTGATTAAGTAAAACCAGTTAATATTAAAGCACAAGACGTGAATTACATGTGGATTGCAAAAATGTACTTTGCAGACAAAACCAGGCTGTTCATCTGTTTCATTTGTGGTTGTGTGAGGGATGTTTTTTGCTATTCCGTAGCAGACAGCACAGTTCTAATGGAAACCACTTTTGTCTACTTGAGAGAAAACACTTTCAAACAACCAAATATGTTTCCATTAGTGCTGGCGGGTGAGTCGTATTTTCATGGAGAATCCTATCCTGGGACTGATAATAATTGGCTGTTCTTACTGCCTTTTGGCATTGAGCACATTCTATTTTAGAGTCCTGAGAATAGGCTAAGTTTGTCAGGAGACTAGTCTGGATTGGGGCTCTGTTGTCTGTCTCACAAGAATGCTACTCCTTAGCCCAGTATAATTTTCAAATCTTTAAAGCTTTCCAACAGCTTCCCTGTTAAAAGAAGCAGAATTAAAAAAAAAAGATTTTGAATATGATTACTTAATTTGGAACATTTTGTTCATTACAACCAATGGTCACCCACTATCATGCAAAATGATTTGAATAGCAATACTTTATTTTTCCTATTGCCACTACAATCTGACTATAATTTGTGGCCACCATTCTTCATTGACTTGTCAAGGTAACATTTCCATCTTGTCATATCCACCATCTTTGCTTAAGTTTCCTTTGTTTTTAGGTATAGCATTGCACCTCAGTGCTCTGGCGAGTGCACCGCCCACTCTGAATACTTCCTGCTTCCAATAACTGATCCACAATCAGCTTACTGAAACATAAGTCTAACCCAACCGTTCTGAAAAGAAGCTGGAGGGAACCAGGTTCCAGACCTAAGTACACAGAGGGAACCAGGGAACCAGGGTCAGGACCTATGTACACAGAGAATGGCCTGCAGTGAACAAAGGGAGATTTTCCATTGAGTATGAATGGAGGCTCCATGCAGTAGCTGCAAGTAACTGCCAAAATAACAGAAACACATGAGTAAATGAGGGATCCATTAAACTGGCACAGTATTGTGAGTGTCCATAGTGGGGTGCCACAGGCAGGTATCACCAGGTAGTGGCAGTTACCTGTATGTCAGAGGGTCCATGGAGGAGCTATGTGTCAAAATGTGCATGTCTATAACTATTGAAAACAATCTTGATATTTCCTAAATTCAAAATATTAAAAAATGTATTGTTTGTTCCATTGTATTTCATAAATACATGCTGAAGTGTTAGCATTATGTGATAAGCAGATGTCATTTTCCAGGGGAGCTTGCATATCTTACATTTGACATATTATCCATTTACACAGCTGGGTATTTAATTAGGTAATTAAATGTAAGTATTAAATGTAAAAGTAAGGCCAAGGACACAACATGGAAGACCACCCCAAGATTTGAACCTATAACCTTATGATTACAAGTGCAGTTACCAAACCCACTTTTTATTTTGCCATTCATTGGAGCAAGATAACTCATAATACCAGCAGTATGACCGTATCTTACTCAGAATGTGATCTAATTAGTTTGTGCTGCTCTGGAAGAAGGTGACTGCATATGATCTCATTAGAACAGATTATGAAATGCATGTCAAATGTGATCTCTTTAGACCCCGGTGTTCTGTGAGAAGGTTATTATATTGGATCTCATTAGATTGTGGTGTTGTCGAGCAAGTATAGTAATGTTTGACCAATTTAAATGATTAATTATTATTAAAGATAATAATTCCGATTTATTTATAGCTTATCAAATATCAAATAGTAACTGGTTGAATCAACCTGCAAACTCCAAATCAGATTAAAGATTAAATATGTTTATTAAATAGTTTAGCTAAAAGACATTAAACGAGAAACAAAAATATAAATCTTACACTCAATTGTGAGTACAGGCTCACTACTTATAATGAACTAAAAATAATACATTAAATAAGAAATTATAATGATGTGATTACCAGCAGAGAGAGAGAGAGAGGCCAGATAAAACCAGACCTTGCCAAAGAATAACCACTCTCCAGCTTCAGCACAAAGGAACAAAGGAAAGGGGGGAACATAAAAGATGGAACATGCACAACCAAGGAACCACCGCCAAACAAAAGAAGGAAACTCTTGAACTGGACTCTGAACTCTAACTCCAACTCAAGCCCTCCTCTCCTGTGACAAGCTCTCCTCAGGCTTCTTCACCCAGCAGGGTGGAAGATGTGAACCCTGATTGGATGAAGTTAAAGCACTGAAGGGGTTGTGTTCATTTATGGCAAGAACTGGCTTATCTAATTGTCTTAAAGATACTTTTCCTAAAAGTACCTCCAGGTTATCGAAAGCAGGGCTAAGCACCATTATATTATTATAAAAATATTCACAGTTTAAAGCCCCTTTGAAGGAAACCAAACATGAATAGATTACGAGGTAATTCCGCTTAGTTATTAACTACCTTTAACAAAAATGTCCACACATTGAATTGACATTTTCAGGCAAATAATATTGTGAATATGCCTATGTGACCCCTGCTGTTAACAGATGCGGCCTGGAAAATGTACATTCAAACCTGGGAAGCCTTATCAACTATTACCTACTTGGAATGAAGACATTCAATTGATATTGTCACAGATTCAAAATTCCACAAGAGGGAACTTAATGGCATTCAACTGTAGGAAACTCAAATGGACATTTTGTTAACTCTCTGAGTCAAACTGATAATGCTGGTGCTGAAAGCCCACATCCCTAGGTGCTCTGGTGGAATAAAAACGATCAGAACAATTGATGTGTTTTAGGTCAATCAGCAAACAGCATCTTTTAGCTGCCCGAAGAGTTCCCTTTGATGTTTGGAGGATTTTTGGCTCCATTTTTTTTGGAGGTACAGCATTCAGGCCACGTCCACACTAATGATGGATTCAGCTTCAGCTGATAAGCATGTCTGCAAGACACGCCGACTTTGCTGGAGACCTGTGTGTCAGAGGGAAGAGGGAGGAGAAGTTCTTCCCTCTTTCAAAACTCTCAATTCATATCACTCCACTCTTCACTTGCTCCTGGTTGCAGCTCGCATTCAATTCAAGTCATTGGTATACTGGCTTGTCGGGCTGTGAGTTATGGTTGTTACCAGGCCACTGTTCCCTCCTACCTTCAGTCAATGATCAGTCTATGAGACAATCTACACCCTGTCCAGATCAGTCTGATTGGCCTCCTCTGGCAAGCTGACTGTCACGTCTCTCCACACACCTTGTAGCCGCTCCCTACCATCCTGCCTCTTCTCTGCCTTCGTGAAATGCTGAAATGACCTTCCCCACCCGGCCAGGATCTCAGAATCTCTAGCTATCTTCCGGAAAAGACTGAAAACACATTTTCAAACTTCACCTCAATTTATATTAAACTTCACTCTTCAATTTGTATGACAGATTTTGCGCCATGAAAGTTAATGATTAGACTGTAATTTACTGTTCGATAGCTCTAACGATGATCTCTAGCTATATTAATGCACTCTTGTAGGCCACTTTGGATAAAACCTTCCAATTAATTAAATAGTAAATTGTAGTAAAAGATGTGAAAGGGATAAGATTTTCCATCCCTTCAGTATATTGATTGTTTTTACAACTATGCCTTATGCTAAGGCTTAAATATACTTCACTTTAAATACACGTACGCAAGATGGTTGTCCTGTTGTCGTTGGGAGCGTCCTTTGTGCATGTCCTCAAGAAATTAACATTACGTGTACACGAGGTGCAATACTGAAATAAATCGTGGGGGCAGCCAAGAAAGCGGAGAGTGATGGCAAGCCGCTCTGCTTCACCCTGGCTACTGTGCCTGTTTTGATGTGTAATGAGCAGGGCCATCCGACAAAGTGAGTGATGAAATGTCCTGGCGGACATACGAAAATACTGATGATGCTTTTCATCATCAATTTCTCTCATCGATAGAATGAGAGAAACATACTCTCTGTCGTTACGCGGGATACATTAAATGGTCTAAAATACCATCACCGTTGTTTAGTTTAGTTTAGTTTAGTTTAATGCATTTGACATTTGACTTTTAAAAAAAACATCCCGATGTACATGTTGGCACCGCTGCTGCTGTTTCTGCCGTCTTCTCAAGATATCCATCAAAACAGCCTCCTCCACTGTCGCCATGTTTATTGTTATGTTGTTGTGCAGAATCGGAAGTAGTTGTCAATGTATGCCGGCCAGAGACCTGACCTGTCCCCTAGTGGATACAGCTTTTAAACATCCAGACAACAAGTATGCAGTGGAGTATGTGAACAATGCTACTCGCGTGATGTACGTATAATCAGGTTTTATTGCACCCACGCTGGCTCTTTTTGGATAAGACTGAATGCCTATGTCGTGGCCCTGAGAAAACGCTCCTGCACAGAGAGACTATTGTGAACTGTTCGCCTCCGTCTCCGCACGGCAGGAAAATGGACGGCAGCAACGTGGAGCAGGAGGAGCCCATGGAGCTGACGGAGGACGGGCGTCCGGTGGCAGCACCCCAGAACCCGCCCCCGCTGTGGGACTGCGGCTGCTTCGGTCTTCCCAAGCGCTACATCATCGCCGTCCTCAGCGGCCTCGGCTTCTGCATCTCCTTCGGCATCCGCTGTAACCTGGGCGTGGCCATCGTGGAGATGGTCAACAACAACACTGTCTACATCAACGGCACGGCCGTCATGCAGGTGAGGGCCAATCGGCGCCGCCGCGCGTGACGCTGATTTCCGGGCGCGTTCTGCTTGGTCTGATCCGCTAACAAGCCGGCAGGACTCCTATAGAAGTTGTTTTTTGATCGCAGAAATCATTTATGAGATATATTTGCGAAGATCATAATTGGTAACAATTTTATAATCTTGTGGGTTAGGAGCAGTCATTCCAGTTGCAACGGAGATCTAGTGATCAAAACTCAAAATATAAACCCCTGGTATAATTGCAGCAAATTGTTCCCGTGTCTTGTATTATTGTTATAATGGTGTATTTCAATGTGGAATTACAGCCGGTGGAAATACAATTTCAAGTATCTTCTAGAACAATGTTAAGCCCTGACCCCTACTCGTCCCTACCCTAGGTTTCCCAGTGGACGTGAGCATAACCTAACACTAGTGAAATGCAGTGTGAGTGTGTATGTAGGTAAAAAGAAGCCAAAAGTCAGGCAGATGTGGCAGAGGCAGTCCAAAATTCTGATATGAGGTCGGCGACTCAACAACTGATGTCTCCCCGATGCACTTCTTCTTCCTGGCCTGGACGGTCTTCTGACACCACTGGCAGGCCCACGCCTCATCTGGGCCTCTTCTATTTCATTTGTCTTTAAATTGTTCTAGGTGCAACCTTTCCTGTGAGTGAATATTTACACAGTCAAAAAAGAAAAGTTATTCAACTTTTTTAATAACAAAAAAAGAAAAGTAAAAAAAAAAAAAAGAAAATAGTGGGGCCAAACAAACAAAATCCTCCATTCTCTGATGGTGTCATAATCAGACTCTGCTGCACAACAGCAAGCACTTTAAAGTTGTTCCTTCACTGGTTCAGGCGTATCTTTTTTCCTTATTTTCAACGCTAAAATGGCTTTGTAAAGTAAATTGAAACAAATTAAATAAAGCCAATCTTCCCCCAAAACAGCCACTGTCCAACTCCAAACTCCGAACCATCACCCTTCTCTCATTCGGGTCACAAGTTCGCCTTTAAAAGAAAAAAAAAGAAAAAACCTCTGGGAAGGGGCTGCCCCCATGGGTCTTACGTAGCATGTCAAAATAAAAGTACTTGTATTTGTATCTCACCAGGTCACCATGCATGCATACACACATAGGCACACACACACATACACATGTACACACATGCACGTATACACACACATGAATGCACACACACACACACACACACACACACACACACACACACACACACACACACACACACACACACACACACACACACACACACACACACACACACACACACACACACACACACACACACATTACTTGTGCAGTGGTGTAACATGGCATTTCCAGTGACGAAGCTGATGGTCCTTGGTCCTTACAGCCGGCGCAGTTTAACTGGGACCCAGAGACGGTGGGGCTGATTCACGGCTCCTTCTTCTGGGGGTACATCGTGACCCAGATACCCGGCGGCTTCATCTCCAACAAGCTGGCGGCCAACCGGTGAGCGCAACCGGTGAACCCATAATTCTGTCTGATTTTGTACTGTGCTGTCCTCTTGTTTGCAAACTACATTGTAAAGTTATTTTAAAGTATATACATAAACTGGGAAATCATGTTTTCATGTGGACACATGAGCTGTTTTAACCTCAAGACAAAGCTCTTCCATTATGGTAGTGGAGCCAATGTCTAATACAGCTACTTCAACACATTCTGGTGTCTACACGCTTCTCAGCTCAATACAAATTATTAATTTAATTAATTATTAATTAAAATTATACATATAATGACAACTTGTGTTTAACAGAGAAAATAATTCTCATAATCCTAGATTTGAACACTGGGCCCAGTATCAAACATGAAATATATTGGCATAATATATTTTGAGCCAACAGACACCGGACACAGGGTGACATTTTTACATATCCCTCATTTACATAGCTGGTGATTTGCTAAAGCAACTGTAATTCACTAAAGCAATGAAGTACCTTACTCAAGGGTTGGGGATTTGAACCTGCAACATTCAGGATACAAGTATATTTCCTTAACTACAGGCTACAATGCAACACAAAGCTACCACTCCTTAATATTCATTTACATTTACTTCCAGAAGTTAACAAAGTATTCAGTCTCCTAAAGCAGTGCTTCCCAAACCTCTCCTCGGAAAGCTCCCAGCCGGTCATGTATTTGTTTTTTTAAGATTTTGTTTCAGATTTTTACCCATTTTCTCCCAATTTAGTAGCCAATTACACCCTCTCTTTTTATTTCAATCCCCCCCTTGCATTGTGAGTTTACCGCTATAGCCCTAAGACCATCAGTGACAGAGGCAAAGTACCACCTCCTCTGAGTCACCACTTGCCAAGCGGTCGACTGTAACTCCAGTACACAGAGCCACTCCTATATTCAGCAAACTCATGTCGGCTTCCCTCCCCCCCTCCCTGGGGCAGACAGCTAATTGCCATCCCCTAGTGACACTCCCGGCCAGAGCCGACTCTAGCGCGGCCAGTGGAATCAAACCCCTGTCGCAGTGGCCAGCATTGAACGTTGTAACCGCTAGACCACCCGGGAGGCCAGCCGGTCATGTACTTGTCAAATTCCACCACCAGCACACCTGATTCAACTAGTTCACTACTTAACAAGCATTGATTAATTGAATCAGGTGTGCTGATGGTGGAATTGAACAAATACATGACTGGCTGGGGATCACTGTCCTATGGGACTCTTTCTGGGACAGAATGTACCCCCTCGTACTGTAAGGTGTGTTTTATATTGCAGTGTATCCTGGCACAGTGAGGGTTAAGGTGTCCCAGTGATATAGCTGATGGTTGATGGAAGGATAGGAGGCCTGTAATAAAAGCTTCACAGGAGAACAGGACACGCCAGTGACAGTGTTAATAATTAAAGATTCAGACTCAGATTACTGTCTGCGGCAGAATATTACAAGTGTCACTTACATGCGGCTTTGGAGCGACACAAAGAGCCCCAGAGCGAGAGCACAGCCGCAGCGACCAGGTGGCCACCTCAGTTGCTGGAGGACGCAGGTTCCAATCCCACACTCTCAAATATAAAGGTACAGTTAGGGTACACTCAGGGTACAAATGTGGTCATGTGTTCAAGGTACTCCATGATCATGGTTTTGTACCTTTGAGGACATTGTTTTCTTGAGGAATTGGTACAGATATGTACCAAGGTAGGGTAATGAATCCTTATTCACTTTGTCAGCCATATTGGAATGGAAATTAGGTTTGTACTGCAAGCAACATTCTTTTTCTCGCAAGGGTACAATTTCTTGTACTCAATTTCTTGTTCTTCTGACTAAAGGTACAATTCAGAACCCTACAGGAGCACTGCCACATTGACAAATATTTGGACTTTAGTAGGTCCAACATGGTACCTTTGTTCTGTGAGAGTGCAGGCGTAGGCGAGGCTGTTGTGTCTCTTGAGTAAGGTGTGAATGGATGAACCCCTGGATGACTGCAAAGGAACAACTTGCAAAGGCAGAATTTCCAACTGAAGATTTTTCGGATTTTTAAGTTGAATTAAACGTGGGCAAAACTGCGGGCCATAATCGCATGCTGGCTGGGTGTTTTCTCTGAGGTTTGGCCAAAGAAGTCCCCAAATGACTGGCTTTTTCAGGATATATTTTTGAAGTACCTCTGTTATATTATGGCATCGTTATTCTACACCAAATTAAGAGAGAATATGGCTTGACCGGTAACTCCTTTTAGCATATCTACAGCTCAAGTCGGTTATTAATAAAATCCCTATCTCCAGAGGAAATCCAGCTTCCAATCTTGAACTTGACCAAACCCTAATAAATTCTGCACATAAGAGAGGTGTAGTCTCAACACTATAAAGGCTGTTATACTCCGCTTTACCAACATATACATCCCATTGTGTTAGGATGGGAATGCTCAATAAATCAGTGGGGCATCATCTGGAGGAAAGAAATGGTCTCTTCAAAATGTCAGTTACAGTATAATCCAAGTGAATATGTTAATATGTACATACACAGTAGTTACACTGTACCAACCACTATAATGTAAATACACAGGTATTAGGACCACATAATGTAAAGTGGGACCTATTAAAAATATGAAATATGATTATTGTAGCCACTTCCACTGGGATGTTCAAACTTGACAGTACTTAGAGTCGAATTCCTTTTTATTGTTTTCCAGCTATGTCCATGTTGGTTATTAAAAACAATGTTTTGAGAATCATCTTTGCAGATCTTTTATTGCTGTGCTATGCTTTCCCCTTTGTTACTCCCCCAGGGTGTTTGGGGCGGCCATTTTCCTGACGTCTGTCCTCAATATGTTCATCCCTTCGGCAGCGAGGCAGCACTACGGTTGCGTAATGTTCGTTCGAATCCTGCAGGGCCTGGTGGAGGTGAGCTGCCGCTGCATTATCATGTCAGTGTTACAATGTTATTACAATATTATTACATCAGTGTAGCAACAGAAGTGCAGAAATCTTACACCAGTCACACATCAAAATTACTCCATGACAGGTAACTGCCAAAATAAAGGCAAACTTGAGTGAATGAGGGATCCTTTAAAAGGGTGCAGTACTGCAAGTGTCCATCAGGGGTGCCGGCAGATAGGCCCGGCCTTACCCTTTCCAACAAGCCAAGGCCAGGGCCGTTTGAGTGTTACCTTTAGTGTTGCCTTTATTTTGCCAGTTACCTATATATGATGTCAGTGTTACACTTTAAACATTGCATGTTTATTACATAAGTGCTACAGCAGAATTTACAGCAGCTTTACACCAATCATTCATCATTATTACACCTGCATTATACCAGTATTACACATTTACATCACTATCAGTGTTACTACAGGATTATAACACTTTTACATCTTACATCTTTTACACTTTGACTTTTATATGCAATACTGGTATAAACTGATATAACTACGAAATGAAAGTGATGTAAAACTTGTATAATTCTGGTACATCAGTATTAAATTGGTTTGATACCAGTATTGCAAGCGCTGTCGCCTCACAGCAAGAAGGTCTCGGGTTCGAATCCAGGCCGGGGGCCTTTCTGTGCGGAGTTTGCATGTTCTCCTCGTGTCCGCGTGGGTTTCCTCCGGGTACTCCGGTTTCCTCCCACAGTCCAAAGACATGCACGTTAGGCTAATTGGAGAGTCTAAATTGCCCGTAGGTATGAGTGTGTGAGTGAATGGTGTGTGTGCCCTGCGATGGATTGGCGACCTGTCCAGGGTGTATTCCTGCCTCTCGCCCGGAACGCATGCTGGGATAGGCTCCAGCCCCCCGCGACCCTGACCAGGAATAAGTGGCTTAGATAATGGATGGATGGACCAGTATTGCATGATAATTATTTCAGAATGATTTTATTGCTAGGAGTCAGGGAGCATCTGAGTAAAATTCATTTTGTATTACCTCCCCTAACCCAGTTCTTATCTCACTTTTAGTATGTAGCATGCACGGTATTGAAATTTCTTGTCATACCATACTTCACACAATTATTGAATGGGCTGTATACTGTACGCTGTAAACTATATACATTGGCACCAGTACAAGTGGAGTTGAAACACCTGTCTCGTTGTATTGAACATTCTCATTGGGGTTATGGAACTTATGGTAGATACAAGGACAAATTATCTTGGCATATTTAGTATATATTGTATATACTTATTATTATTCTGAAATGTAAGGCGTGTAAGTTATTTGCATACATATGTCTAGAACAAACAGTAGCTACATTTGTTAATATGATATATATATATATATGTATGTATGTATGTGTGTGTGCGTGGCTTTGGCTTGTCAGGTCTGAAATCCAAACAAACTACAGTATACTTGGGTACAGAACCTACTGGTTAGGGAGAAAAATCACAGGGCACAAACATTAGGCAGGCAGTGTGGTATAATGGTTAGGGAACTGGGCTTGTAACGTTAAGGTTGCAGGTTCAATCCCCAGGTGGGACACTGCCATTGTACCCTTGAGCAAGGTACTTAACCTGAATTGCTTCAGTTAATATCCAGCTGTATAAATGGATTGTAAAGAAATGTAAACTGTAAGTCGCTCTGGATAAGAGCGTCTGCTAAATGCCTCTAATGTCATGTAAATATTCAATTGAGTTATTGTGAGCGAAGCTAGTTTTCCTCCTTTGACGTTGCTGTTTGGTGGTTCTATGACAGGGTGTCACGTATCCAGCGTGCCATGGGCTGTGGAGCAAGTGGGCACCCCCGCTGGAGCGAAGCCGGCTGGCCACCACATCCTTCTGTGGTGAGTGTTTCTTCGGTCTTTCACTCCAGCTGTATTAGTACATTGCAAAAGCGCCTTTGGTCGACTGCAACACAAACGTAACGTGTCCCCTGTGAATTTGGGAAGGCATACACCAGCGCACGCATCTCCTGAATTGTGTACTCACAATCGGCACTGACACGGTCAGGATTCAATCAGTGGCCAGGAATCAAATCATAGGGCGCATCACTGAGAACTAAGAACAAATGCCTCAGCTGGATATGTAGCTTGAGAGCCTTCAGGTAATAGCACATTATTAGTAGTACAAACTTCTGACAGAAGAAACTATCTGATGTGCAATTACTTGGTCAGTCGATTTTGTAGGCACTTAACGGTGCTGTGTTTGAGCTGGGTGCTTATCCTTATTTGCAAACACTTAGTTGCACAAACATGTAACATGAAAGTTCAGCGCCTTAAGTTGTCCTGGATACAAAGGAAAGGTCTGTCATGGAAATAAATGACAATACAGTACTGAGGTGCTGATTGGACAGAGGTCCTTGTTGTATAATTAGCCTGCGTGTAATATGATACTAAGCGCACAAGGGAAGGGCTGGGGCTTGCGTTGTGTTGTAGATTTTTACTCTTGTTTCCGTGGAGTGAATTAGCCAGCCGTCTTCTTTGATGAGCTGATTCCATGGCAACCCCTGCTTCAGAACACTCTTGACGTTGCAGATGAATGGAGATCACCCCTGAATTATTCACACCCCGTATCTGTAGAGGGTTCCTCCTATTGAAAAGCAAAGTGTCATTTTACCCACCCCCCGAAGTACACGATGCGTACTCTTTGCCACTGGCTTCAGGGCTGATTGAAAACTCTTTCTCCATGTTTGTCCTGTTAGACAACAGTGTTGAGTAAGGCTCAAGGAACCGAGCTTGTCATCAAATCATTGTAGGTTCAGTTCCCTGGAGGGATTTTCTGGTATAGTGCCATCGAGTGCAAGGTGCTTAACGTGAGTCCCTTCGGCAAATATCCAGCTGTATAAATCGATGGTATAATAAAATCTAGGTGAGCCACACTGTTTGCTAAGCCCTTACTGATATTCACAAACAAATGTACCACATATCATTACTGGAAGATTCTGCAGTTGCAGTATAATCAGTATTGCCTGTTACATTACCATACATTACTTTTTTTTTTTTTGTGGTCTATGCCATATTCTCTTCTCTCTCTCTCTATCTCAGGTTCCTATGCAGGCGCGGTCATCGCCATGCCACTGGCTGGCATCATGGTGCAGTATGTGGGGTGGCCCTCTGTGTTTTACATATACGGTAAGCTGCCGCAGCTACGCTCAGCCCTGACTTATTTGCAAAGAGAAACCTGCTCAGAGCCAGCTGTTTCTCCAGAGTGGTGGAGTGCCCTCTCCGTGAACAATGGGAGAGCTGAACAGGAACACGATGGAGGTCAAAGGGGGCAGATTCGCTTTGATCCAGCTCTCAAACACCCCCCTGTTGTCACACTGAGAGTGTGTCCAATCCACCGGTGCACTCAGTCCCAAGGACACACAGTGCAGGCTGGTCTCGGGTGCAACTGTCTCTCATTGTTTAGGTTTCATTGAAAGATTCACGGAGCATGTTTGTGCCAATAGAAAGATGCCATTTGCAGGTGTCAGGCAAAAAAGACAATCCTTGTATGGATGTCTAAATAAGTAGAATTCTTCATAACAGTAAAAAAACTGTTAATTTTTTCATTTACCAACACAGCATTATGGCTTAATCCCAAGGGGTCTTTAACCAATTTACACCAGGTGATTTCAATTAGTTCTCCTCCTTGGTTAAAGAAGTGAGCTAATTAGTGAAATCACCTGGTGTATGGTGTAGTGCACTGGTTGGAACAAAGACCTGCATGCACTCGGCCCTCGATGGAATGAGTTTCACACCCCTGATTTAGGGCAATTGCCTCAGCTAAGCTTCATCTGTTGTTTACTTAATTGTTCTCGGTCCTAACAACTAATTAACAACCTTGTTAATATGAACCAATTGCATTGATGGATAATAAGTGGCATTGCTAATGTGTTTAAGGGGCAAAGTCACTGTAAATAAGTTATTTTGTGTATTTCACAAATCCGCCAGCTGCATGACACATTTCATCCACAGAGGAACAAAAGCACAGGCCTGTCAAGTGATGTGAAATCCCGATCAAGATTCAATTAAAAGCTCAATTAAACCTTTCAAATGAAGAGCTCGGTTGGAAAAGAAAAGAGCACATTCAGGCTGCTTAGAGGAAACACTGCAGTAGTCCTCCAATGATGAGCAGTTATTAACCCCATTAACCAGGAATGATCAGCTCCAGTCCTGGGGGATGATGGCACCACAGAGGTGCCTTTCATTCAATTCATATGTATTGTTTTGTGCCATTTCTGCATTAAACAAAAGTTTGCCCATACATTTTTTTAAAACCAAGCCCACGGAGCAATCTGCGAGGACCTGATCAGATTTTTTCGCTTTCGTTTTAAACGAAATGAGGGACTAATTAGCCAGCTGTTTCTCATTACAGTCGAGCGCTCTGCCACTTTGTTTGATCAAATCGCAGCCTTGAGTGACTCAGATGAAAAATGTCCCTCCTGGTGCTCGCTCACAAATGAAATCTGCATTTCAATTTAAACACTCAGATGAAGCAGATACTACAAATGTCCAGTGTACGTCATGGTTAAATGCCAAGGGCATACACAATTAAAATTGTACTGTTAAGATCACAATTACAGTAATGTTCTTTTTGACAAATGCTAATTATTCCAAATAGAATGTTTGTCACTGACAAGAACTCTATAAATGCTATATCATTTTTAAAGTTTTGCAGGATAGTATGTAGTAGACAGATGCAGTAGACAGACTACAGCTGAGGACTGTGGGTTTGTAGCCTCAAGACATTTTTTTTTGCTACCTCATGCTGTGATTATATAGCGGTATAACGTGGTATTTAATAAATGTATCTAATTATGTTTACCAAGACATTTTGTGGAAACAAGTGCATATTGCCCTGATTGTAGTTTGAAATAATGTTGCACCAGGTGCTTCACCTCAGTTACATAAGAAAATATCCAGCTTTGTTGTTCAGATTCTGAACATGTTACGTATATATTATAAGTTGCATTGAATAAAGTTTACAGTGATATTCTAAAGACACAGCCAATTCAGATGTTGGTCAATTCTGTGGTAGAGTGGGCTATCCAGGTCACTAGAACATGAATGCTTTTGATTATCATTGTATGCAAGAATGCTGTCATTCTGGATGACCCATTACCTTAAATTTGATTGTGAATACCTACTAGCTGGGCATTGTAAAACTCCTCCATTGAAAATAGCTACTTGCAACCATGTGTAGTACAATGACACCTGCAAGAGAAATATACAGGGGATTAAATAGCTAATATAATTATAATATGCTCAGGTTAACACAAATCAAAATAACATTTCAATTCTAGTTAGTAAATATCAATATTTTGCACTGTTTAATGAAGGATATACCAGACGCTCATTAAAACATGTCGGTTTTCATTTTTGGTGCTCTAACATAATTTCTATGACAAAATCAGGAAGCTCACAAGCTGTAGGTTGTCCACTACTGCTGCATGTCATACTCTGACATGATCAGGTTTCACTGGTGTTTCAAATGTCTTTGTTTCAATACCATTTTCCCACTGAGACACTGTTCCCTTAATTACACAATTGTAGCAAAATGACATGACAAGAAAAGCTTATTTTATTGTAAGATTAAAATGCTCTACTTTTTGCCGTACATTCTTCATCAGTTTCAGAGTTTGTACTAGTGCAAGGGGTAGGCAACCCTTGTCCTGGTGACCATGTGCTGGAGGTACTCAGTGGTTCACCAGTCAGACTCCATTATTCAGACTCAGTCTCTTAATAAAAGCAGACAGTGTTGTTCAGAATGTCAGAACCAGAAACGTCTCCATCACAGACCAGTGTTACCTACCCCAGTACTAGTTTTCTGTTATTTTTGGCTGCGTTCCAAATGCAGGTGTTGTAGTCCTGGGCTAGAACAAAAGCCTGCACCCACATCAGCCATGGAACCCTGCCATGAACCCTCAATCCCTTGATTTGGAGGACGAGTGGCACATGTACCCATTAGCCTATCAGAACGATTCGGTAGCTCAATAAAGATGCAATGAATATGGGGTCGGCAAAGTAGGAACGCTTCACTTGAAAATGCATTCAAATTATGAGGTAACTCTGAAATTGGGCCTTTGATGAATGCGGTTTGTGACCTGTGGTGTCTGTTCCATCAGGAGTATTTGGGATCATATGGTACGTGTTCTGGCTCATGCTGGCGTATGCGAGTCCAGCTGTGCACCCGACCATGAGCGTGGAGGAGAGGACGTACATCGAGACCAGCATTGGGGAGGGCGCAAGTCTAATGACCGAGGTATGCTAGTAAAACACTACTTTGGTGCTATATTGCGCTAACTGGCTAGCTAGCAATTGGGTTTCCACTTTATGTCGCTCCTCTTCTTTTTGTACTTACTGAAAGAAGACACAGGAGTAATAAACACAGGGCAGGAACTCGTGTGTCTTGAACATCACCAACACACATGAGCTAAGACTCTCTCTTCCCAGATTTCCTCTTTTTATTCTGGGTCTTTCCCCTCTCCATAAACAGAACAATAACCAACATTTGGTGTTACAATGTTAGTTGGCAACCTAACCTACATTATTGAACTTAAGTAACTTCAGTAAGTAAGGGCTTACACTAGTCCTGCAGCCGTCCTTTGTCAATGGTTTTATATGGATTTTTTGGTAGTTTTACATAATTCTTTATGTAAAAGAAATTTGTTTAATTAGAACACATTCTATTGCCACTTTGCACTTTTATATCACTGTCTTTTACTGCTTCTTTTACTACTGTTTTAATGTGCACTTATTGTGTTCTGCATTTTTGTTGTTTTTATGGTATTGTGTATACCATCTTCATTCAATAACATATTGACAAATTGGGGGGGTCGGATCTGACCTCCTCTGCTGCTCTGGTGATATGGTTGCTCACTGCCCCTGCTGCTCTGATGATATGATGATGATGATGATGATGATGATGATGCACTCACTGCCCAGGCTGATACTTCATTCATCTTCATTCAAAAACAAATTAGTACTTTTTTGTCATCAAATGAGTAGGCTACTTTGATGAAACATTAGAAACAAATAAAGAGATAAATTGGAAAAAACACATTCATTTCGGGAGGAACCACCTGCACATAATGCCAGGGATGTGCCTGGTGGGCAGGGGCCTTACCAAGGTGGGGTTCGATTGCCATTCGGTCAGAAATTGAGCTTTAGTCACCTGCAAAGTGGGACAGCTTGCTCAGAATGGTCCCTGGAGGGTAGGAACCATTTTGGTGAAAGTTGAAACATACGAGATGAGATGAGTTCTTTGCTAGGTAACGTTAACTATTAGCTAACTTTAGCTAGAACAAAACCGCAGCTTACTATTTGACATGTTGAATATACAAAGACTTTATTCTAAAACTCCATGCTAACTAGCTAGCTAGCTAAAATCTCATGTTTGATATGAATTGCAAATGTCAGCTAGCCCAAGCAAGTTAGCAGACTGACAAATCAATGCAATTATTGAACATTAGCTAGCTACTGTGGCTAACTTTAAAACTCCAACAGATCAATTTAGAACTGATGACCAGTTCAATTAAAATACCGAATTACAATAATAGTGGAATAAAGACCAAATAATTCAAACTATTGCCAACCTCACCTGTAACAGACGTCACTCCAAAAACTCCTGTGCCAAAGATGCAGCTATCCTCTATTGGACAGGGATGGAGACACGTCCAGATTGACGGAGGCATGTAAAAATCTGATTGGAGGTAGGGCTTGGAAGCTCAACGGCCAGGCGGGCCAATATTGTCCAATTAAATTCCTCAAAACCCATCACATGTTATTCCATTCAATACATTAAGTCCATAGAAACCCAGAAAAAAACTGCAACCGGCCAAGCTTCCACTGACAGCTTCAAGTGCGCAAGGTGATAAATAGTGCTGGTTTAAACAAAACATTTCAGTCTAATGAAATACCACTATCTGGTATTTTGAAAATACATATTAAGTAAAAATGTTTATTAATGTTGTATTTAAAAAATATTTCCCATCCCCCAAAAATTATAGGGGAACCCAAGCTTCCCTTGTTATCTCAAAGAAATCGCCACTGATAAATATGTATATAACTGTCACACCTTCCCAACCCTCCCAAGATGTTTAAAAATCCAAGTGGATACTT
Source organism: Aldrovandia affinis (assembly GCA_029706075.1). Lineage (NCBI taxonomy): Eukaryota > Metazoa > Chordata > Actinopteri > Notacanthiformes > Halosauridae > Aldrovandia > Aldrovandia affinis. The sequence continues at coordinate 1,899,274 of JAINUG010000087.1, forward strand.
AACAGATTGCTCAACACTTGAGCAAAGCAGTTCAGCTGCTGCTGAATGAGACAGGTTTAAATACCTTATTAAGGAGGATAAACGTCTACCACACACAGCCAGATGAATAAATCTACTCTCAATTTAGCTCAGCTCACTATAAATGTACAATCATTTGCATCTATTTTTGATCAGCATAAAAACCACTATCCAACTTGTTGTCTCACACTGCCGAGATAGACCAAAACTGAACACAACTGGATTTATTTAATTCACCTGCCCCCTGAGTAAACTCTTTTTATGATTCACTGACATTTATTATGACGAATAACACAATCTGTGACTAAAATTCATTATTGATTAAAACCTTATATTTTTGCCAGTCATGGTCTGAATAGAATGCACCAGACAGATTGAAAACATATGAATGAAATTGTGGTAAAAAGTTTCAGTCTTCAGTGTTCAGTCTACAAAATAGAGTTCGACCAATCGACTAACCAATGATTGCATTTTTAACCATATCTGCAATGCCGATATTGCAGGGATTTTACAAAACACAAAACATTTCTTTATTTTATGGCCGCTCCCTCTAGTGTCAGTATCTTGCATCGGTAGAGGCTAGATTCCCCTCTTCCAGAGGGCGGTCACCTGGATATGAGATGTGATTGGACTATAGGTTTGTTTCGATTTGTGACTCTTCAGGACCTTTCAGCTGTGTTTTCACGCATCGCTTCATCTGAAGCCTACTGCACCCTAACCCTAACCGTAACCCTACCCCTATGCCTAACCGTAACCCAAACCTAAAACACAGCTGAAAGGCCCTGAAGTCAAGCCACGCCCACTGTAAAATGGAAATGAAGCTACAGGCCAATCGAATCTCGATGCAAGTGCAGATGACCATCCTCTGGAAGAGGGCCATCTAGCCTCTACCATCTTGCATCTGCTTATGACCACTCGGACCATGTGACTATAGAGTGTTGCTGTTCTGGAAATTGTGGAATGGAGGAGTGATGTTAAGAAACTTATACATCCAAATATATTTAATATTAATATTACAGAAAATATGAAACTTTTAGTAGAAATTCCTTAATTCTGGTTGTTAAAAAAAAATCGAAACTTGGCACTTTAATTCTTGGCACTCTGGCAAGCAATTACTTGGATACAAACAGCCGTTACTAATGTTAGCTAGCTAGCAACCGAATGCTTACTCATCCACACAATGCTCAGTACAAAAATTAATCAAAAATCCCTAAAATATTGAGGATATAAAGTATATAAAATAAATCATTTATATTGTTTCATTGTTTTACAGATATTCTTTACAGTAATTGTCTAGGTATTATTAATAATAAAAAGAACGGACTGCATGAATAGGTTAACTACTCAAGCCAGATTGCAAATGTTGAACACACTCCAGCTGCTGTCCTGCAAAGTCTGAAATGACTTCAACTGAATTCACATCACTGCATGCATGCACAGCACACATTTTTTTTTTGGACAGTTAGTTTGTAACAATCAAAAACTAAAATGAGAGAAGTAACATAGCTAGCTAGTGTTCAATACTGATATACCACCAAGTAAATGTAGCTACATAATAATAATAATAATAATAATAATAATAATCTAGCTAGCTAGCTATATGACGTGAAATAGCTCATTTTAATTGTAACTAGCATTTATGTATGGGAGTTAGCTATGTAGTGCTAGCCTATAAATGTGAAATATACACAGAAAACGCTAGATAGCCAGCAACTTGGCTACAAGTTTGATCTTGCTTTTGCAATATTTTGTCATCAATTTCTTGAAAGTTAATGGGTGACACCACAGGTGGTTTTGCTGCTGATATAATCTGTCTGAAGGGCCTCTCTCTTACCATTCTCTATAAAACTGTAAAGAGACCCTCTAACATTGAAATTAACCACTGCAGCATCTTCCTCTTATTCTGTTCAGCCAACACCGATTCATCCCTTGCCTGGTTTGCTTGCTGATTATCATGATATTCATGTATAGTATTAACTCATTCATTGTTCCTGGAATGGAAAGTGCCACGCCCTGTTTGTAGTGTTTTTTCTGGCTTATAGACACACATTTTAAAATGTAATGAATTTCTACAATGGTTGTCCCCTTTTACAACATTCTTTGTTTATATTTTATAAAGAAAGATGAGCCAGTATAAACTTTAATGAATGTGTGATATAACCAACTATGCAAGATAAAAAGTTTTAGTAATTGTAAAACTGTGAGTATAGGTCAAAGCTGGTGTTTCTCCAAGTCGTGATCGCTGCCTCACCCCTTCCCCCATTGGAACCATGATCAATTTAACAAGGATTATTTCTGTGTGAAACACTGCTGAGTTTGCGTTAGAACCACTCAACATGAATAAACATTTTTTCCACTCCTTAGTTGCGGCTGCATAATTTATGATCCTTCTGCATCTATCCTATAAATAACTCTCATCAATTGCTGTATAATTAATGATTCTTCCACGGTTTTACTACGAGAAAAAAAACTGTCATGTCACCTGTCTTACCCAATGCTGGTCTCAGAATGCTCGCCTTGTCCAGACACTGGAGAATTTTATATGATTTTCATTCACACAACCTTGCTCAAACCTCGTTAGCCACAAGGAATGATTCAAGTTTGTTTGTATTTACCTTCATCATCATTCGTCATCATTGTTCAGATTGCTTCAAATATTGTTTGGCTTAAAGGGACTGCACAACTACAGCAGGGCCCATACACAGTCTAATTGCAATGCACTTGTTCCTATTAGGAAAACACTTATACTGTCCAGGTAAAGTGTATTTTAATACAAGCATACATTACTGTACAGTAGCATCATTTATTTGGCGACTGCTGAAATGAATGAAAAATTTATAAAAATGGTATAAAAGGTTTGTTTGATTTTTTGAACTCATGTTTAAGGAAAAAGTTTACTGAAATTAGATTGAGATTAAATATAAAATAGTTGTTGCATAAAATCATGCTAGAAACAGAAAAATCAAAATAACTATGATAGTTTGATTGTATGCAAACTTTAAATGTATTACAAACATGTAATAATTGTTGAGAATTGCTAAGTAATAAAATAATTATGCTAAATGTTTATTTTTGTTTTGAATATAATATTTTGGGACAGAATATTTAATCTACCCACGCTTACCATGCCATTTCAATGTCACGTTCCCCCAATTACAAGGACACATAAAACTGTACAGGAGGCTATCATGAGTGTTCTAGGCCAGAGGTTCCCAACCCTCTCATCGTGAATGCCCAGTTGGTCCATGTATTTGTTAAATGCCATCACCAGCACACCTAATTCAACTAACCAACACTCATTCACTAGTTAACTAGGTGATTCAGGTGTGCTGATGGTGGAATTTAACAAACACGTGGACCAGCTGGGGTTCACAAGGAGAGGGTTGGGAACCACTGACCAGACCATCAATAACTTAATAGACCTAAATAATTGCCTCAATATCCACAAATATGAAAGTTCTCCCAAGTTGAGCTTTTTCAAACCTAGTTTAAACCATTTGATTGAATTTCTATCCTGCTCCAGGATAAGATTCTAAGGGCAGAATTTATGTAAAATGTGGTCATGAAGTCTTTCAAGACAAAATCTCTCAAGAAAAGATTTAGGTACTTAAACATGATGCTTGTTAAAATAAATGGTGGTAAATAAGCGATCAGGTTAAGCTAACATAGATGTTACTGTATAAATGGTGTTCATCATGTTGATACTCCACTATATATACATTTTAGGGAGCAGGCAGTATCTGACGGTGTGTCCCCTTGAGTGATAACCCTCTATATATGCTCCCTCTCTCTGCCCCATTCCAAAACTTTACCTTACCCTGCCCCTCCCCCCCCTCCCCCCCCCCCCCACCCTGCAGAAGTTCAAGACGCCCTGGCGCCGTTTCTTCACCTCTATGCCTGTCTACGCCATCATCGTGGCCAACTTCTGCCGCAGTTGGACCTTCTACCTGCTGCTCATCAGTCAGCCTGCCTACTTTGAGGAGGTCTTTGGTTTCCCCATCAGCAAGGTAAGGCCCCCTTCCCAGGGGGCATGTCAAGGTTGAATGTCAGGGGTCAAAGGTCAGGTGTCAGGAGGTAGCAGATATTCTATTCGCTTAATGGTCATTCAGCTCTATGTTCCTTTAGTCTTCCATACCTTTATTGGTTTTCCTGTTGATAACAGGAGGTTCATGTTGCTCTCTGTGTTATGGTTAGTGTGAATATGTATAATGACAACAATTCATAACATTTTTAAGACAGAAGCATACGGATCTCAATATCTCTTCAGTAAATAGAATATCAACAAAAACGCTTTCAACGTTTCATTGATCATGTTTCTTTGATGTCGCTATCGATTCCTCTCCTTGCGCTACAGGACTTTTGGCACTGTTTTTACATGGAGGTGGGTGTTAGAGGAGGGAGGATGCAGTGGGCACATTGGTTTCTATGTAAAAGGTCAACCTCGTAACAGAGGTTAAATCTCCATCTAGATGATTCCTTTATATCATTATGGGGGAGTAAGTTAAAGTGGCACATTAGTATGGTCTGACACTGATATGTTTCCAATTGAACAAGATCATGTAACTGGGATAAAGATTTTGAAATGAGGAAATCATTAATTCTCAAAAATATTTTATGTGAATTACAAAAAAAGTGTCATCCCTGCCTGCTGGGCTTTGCATGTGCCATACATCAACAAGCCCATTTCAACAAGGTACATCAATCCCCCTTGAGGGGATTTGGAGGGTCTGGTTTTACTGGGATTGCTATGGTCAAGTACAGGGTCCAAAGTCATGTTAAAATCTCACATATCATTTAGTATCCTCTCCATGTCCACAAATAAGCTGAGTCATCCTTGTCATCCAACATAATAATCAATCTTTACTCCCATTATTGTATACCTCTTAGACACCTAAAATCCCCTACTCTTGCTAGTTGAAACATGCCCACCCATCCATGTTTTGGGGTTTGGCTATAGACATACACGTCTACTTTAAGAAAACTATGTTCTCAAAACATACTTCTCATGTTTTAAACTGTATAGTGCTAACCAATTGTTAATGCTTGAATTATTAATAATTTGCTCAATTTGTTAATATTATGAGTGGATGTAATCAAACCGCGAGAATAGATTGCCATCACTGCAGTTCAATGCTCATTTAAGGTAGCCACTGTTAAATAGCATCTGCATTTATTTATTTAAATATTTATCAAAGCATCCACAAGTCATTTTACATTTGCTCTCCCCTGCCTTTACTGCTCTATAATATTCCCTTTACAAGCTGTGCTTGTATTCCCTAGTGATGGGTTGTAAGGTACTATGTTTTATGCAGCACTCTAATTGCCCCTCGGGGATAATAAAGAATTACTATTGCAGTAGGTGATGTGTTCTCAGCCTGGGTTTTGGGGGGGGCGGGGTTCCCTGCAGGTGGGGCTCCTGTCTGCTGTCCCCCACATGGTGATGACCATTGTGGTCCCCATCGGAGGCCAGCTGGCTGACATGCTCCGGAGCCGCAAGATCCTCTCCACCACCATGGTGCGCAAGATCATGAACTGCGGAGGTAGGCGTAGCAGACGTCGCTCCTCTGTGTGGTGATTTTATTTCTTCTGCTCATTCTGTCTGCGTGGCTGCAGTGTTGCTCAGCACTGCTGCTGATGTGTGGACGAGCTGTGTGTGCTGTGCTTTAAGACCTTGCACCTGGAGTGGCACAATTATACAGTCTCTCTGAATGGTCAGACATGGGGGAACCATAGCATTTTGTCATCTTCATCAATTTAGATTAATTGTTTATTCAATTAAGCAATTAAGTATTTATTATGTCTTATGCTAAAATGATTTTTGAGTGATTCAGATTGAAAGGCAGAGATTAAACCCGAGATATTCCAGCCTTCAAGGACTGTACCTTGACGTTGCAAAAATGCTGTCAGAGCATTGTGTGTCTGCAGGATTTGGTTTGGAGTCAGGAAGCAATGCTGTTGCTTTACATACATTTTGTGGGTACATTGTATACTACTATTGGACCCTCTCTATTTTGTATTGTATTGTATATCCACAGGATCCGCATGGCAATGGTCAATGTTGTATAAAGATTTTCATCCACAGGGTATGAAATGGGATCTGTTGGTATTGTTGTGACGTTGCAGAAATGTTGTGTGTCCACAGGATTTGGGATGGAGGCCACCCTGTTGCTGGTTGTCGGGTTCTCACACACGAGGGGCGTGGCTATCTCCTTCCTTGTGCTGGCTGTGGGCTTCAGTGGATTTGCAATCTCTGGTGAGGCTCTTGTCATTCCGCTGTCATCCAGCAGGTGGTGTAGAAAATGTTGTCTATTTATGAACACACACTCATATTATGGTAGTTTATTGTTGCAGGTGAATATTTCATAATTGTTTTGCTTAGCAGACAGCCTAGAGTGGATTGTAAAACCATTATGTATAGCATGTATAAGATGTAGAACATATTTGCATGTCATTTACATTTTATCCTGTTCATGCAGTTTAAATACAATGTTTTCAGGAGTAATATCTCACCTGAGATTTGAACTTAAGATCATGAGAATACATAATGACGAGAACAGGCCATTCGGCCCATCTAGGCTCGTCATTTTCTAGTCCAGAGAATATCCAGTACTGCATCAAGCCTGGACTTGAATATCTCAAGTGTCTCTGCCTCTACTACATGGCCTGGCAAAGTTCAACATATTGACAACTCTTAACCCTAACCCTAACCCTAACCTTAATGCTAACTTATTCCTCTCTGGTCCAGGGTGCACATCACTCATGTCTTACATGTTATCACTTGTATAGCTAAATATTTACTTAAGCAATTCAGGTTTAGTAGCTCAAAGGTACTGTGCAAATAACCCTACCTCGGGATTCAAACTTGTAAGTAATAGTAATAGGTTGCAGTTCCTGCGACAGAGAACCTGCTGTGTTAGTGACAGATAGGAATACCCTCAAGGGCATAATGGGTTGGGTAGAGCGTACATTGCAGACAATAGCACTCCAGGGTCCAATTTCAGCAGCTATGTGAGCAATATTCTTGTGTGTGATTTATTGTGGTGCTCAAAAGAATTTAGTATGCTTTCTACTGCTTTTAGCCATGGGGTCCTGCCATTCTGTGTAGTAGCACTTGTTGCGCAGTTATATGTATTTGTCCCTTACACAACACATCAGCATAACTTAGACTGTCTCCCTCAGCAATACTGTCTCCCTCTGAAATGTAGCATCTCTCACCCTGCAAAGCAAACTGGGTGACCTTGCCTTCATTTGTGTCTTGCTGTGGAAATAAAACCCCAGACAAAAATGGTGAAGCTTTACGAAACACAAAACCGTGCTTCTCACCTAAAGAAAGTGTTTTACAGAAAGACGTTTTACTCGTCATGGCTTCTGTGGTGTTCATACGTCTGTTTTGGAGGTTCAGCACGACCACGCGAAGGGAAGTGTTGCTTTTCCTGCAGCCAGTTTATAAAAATGCAACTGAACTCGCCCCACTCTCGTTTTAGAATCCTGTGGGGCTATTGAAACATACAGCCGGTTCTTCACTGCGGCAGGAACCCACTTAGCCTGAATATTTCATGGAGTGCAGGATCTCTGAAAATGGACCAAATTCACTGTTTTGTTTTTACTTTGCAGTGGGTTCAGTAATAATAAGAAAATAACCCATTTAAATCATTGATCCTACATGGAGAGAGTACATTCAGCGTTTTCCACTGAAATTCCATTATTTATATGCTAAGCTGATCCAGGCATAATGAGATTGATTACATGTTTAGATGGTACTTATTTACCCAGTTGGATTTCTATTGGTGTAATACAAGCCACCAGTATCAACTCCCCGAAGGGTGTAATAATAGTTGTCTATTCGGAAATTGAAACCCACAGCCTACTGGTAATCGCAGGGGGCAGCAGTGATTGGGGTGGAGCACAGGGTTATATGTTCAAATCATGCACTCATAAAATAAAACATGTTGAAGCCTTTTAAAGTGGTGATATCAGACCTGCCATGAAATGTAGGGAATTTACAATGGCATGATAAAAGTGGAAACACCATTCTCTGCATATACTGGGGTTAGAATTGTGGCTACAGATTTACCTACAGGGTCCTAGTTTAACTATGTGGTTGCTCCTAGCACCTGGAACTGTACTTCCCGCTAGGGCGGCTTTCAGCTGAACTGTTCTTGATTACGGTTAACACTTTGTTGTACGTCGCTCTGGATAAGAGCGTCTGCCTGTAATGTAATGTAATAATGTAATGTAATGTAGACAAAATAATGGAGAGACCAAATGAAAAAGGACTCATATAACAGCATTCCAAGAAGGACTGAAACTGTTCTGAAGGCAAAGGGCAGCCCAACTCCGTATTAGTTAAATATATAAATATTGATATATTGTTTGGTGTTTCCAATATTTTTTATAACTGTACATTTCAATTAGAAAGTTGGTTCGGTGAAAACAATTGCTTTTACTACAACTCAATAAGACAGGGGTCTCCAAATTCATGTTTTTGTCATAAAAATGAGCCAGCCATGAGTCTAACATGCAATCGTTTTTCCTGTGCGTTCAGGGTTCAATGTGAATCACCTGGACATCGCCCCTCGCTATGCTAGCATCCTGATGGGCATATCCAACGGAGTGGGAACTCTGTCAGGCATGGTGTGTCCTCTGATTGTAGGAGCTCTGACCAAACACAAGGTACATGGACCCTCCTGTACTGATACAGTGCATGTTATATTACATTACATATCAGAGGTGCCATCACAGGTCTTAAAGTGGTATAGAAGAAAATAGCATGTCGCCAACATGGAAACGTTCCAATGCACATCAAGTTGCATAACAGCATTAATGTTGCTTTAATAACATGTTTTATCTGAACTTGACATTACAACAAAAAAGCTGTCTTTTAATTTCAAGTGAAAGTCAAACTACAAAGTGAGTAACAGAATAGGATATGGGAAGCTAAACAGCAGTTGGTGTATGTATTTGTGTAAAATCAAAATCCCTTTCCCACTATGAAAACTGTGTACAAGCTGTTTAAATTACATTCCATATTATTTACCAGTGATGAAATGGATGCTACAGATCCTGGAGTTGCTAGTAGGTATCCAGCCATCTCGTTTTACTGCAGCAATCCAAGCGTTTCGTTGTGCTTTGTCTTTTGGTAAGCGATACAATTTAATTTCTGAAAGCAAGTTTGTGCCTGGCCTAAGGGAGCACCCAACAACTGAACAATCCGGTCCTAATTTTAACTTTGACATATTAGCGTTAGGTTAAGCTGCTACTAACAGAGATTTAGTCCAGTTTGCTGCCTTTGTTTTTAGTGTTGTTTACCGCCAACAGGAAACATTCTAGGAACAGATGACTTCACTTCCTACGCTCATGAATATTCGCTTGAAGTGGTCTAAAAACAGGACTAAATGAAACAGATTAGGCTATGCCTACAAGTTAACTGTGGTGACTCCTGAGCAGTGCATGGCAGAAACAAATAGAAGCCAGCAATGCAGCTGCTATTCCGCTGTGCAAGACGAAAGCAAGATGAAAGGACACGTATAACATTTTCTTTGGTCAAAAAACATTGAATTTGTGGCGGCTAATGCTGATATTGTGGCAGGTTGCCACAAATTTGTCCATGTATGGGAAACACTGACATTTATTTTGCCAGACAAAATGTTTTTCCAAGATTCTTAGCTAATATCTTTTCACACGGCTGAACTAACAGTAAGGCCACACAAACAACCAAGTTACGTGACGTTAACGTTATAGCTACCTAGCTAAGATGTTGGCTAACTGAATCCTATCATAGCTAGCTAGTTAGTTAGTTGGCTAGCGATACTGATAACTTGCTAACATCCATGGGGGGAGGCTTCTTCGGTTCACCAGGTAACAAACAGCATTATCTGACTGACTGTGATTTATGTTATAGTCAGCAAGCTAGCAAGCTAAGCTAGCTAACATTATCATCTTGACAAACCTTTTCAGGAATGACATCATCTGACCTCCTCCTCCAGCACGCTTCATTTTGACTGTGAGGTGCACCAACAATAACATGGCTAGCATGGAAACAACTTGTAGAAAATGGCAAGTTAACATTAGCTACTTAGGTAAGTTAGTTAAATAACGTTAAATAATAATACCACGAGTGTGCAGAATAAGAGGGAAATTAAATAGTGACGAAAGAAAAAGAAAAACAGGAAGCCTTGAACATGAAGGCATTTTCTAACTCAAATGCAATCATTTTGCTAATGTTAGTGAACAAATTCAAAAACCTTTTCTGTTAGCTATGTGCTTGCCAAGAATATGGGATATCATAAGTTACAGTCAGAGTCAGAAAATATCTAGTGCAGAGAACAGCAGTGGCAACAGGTTTGACCGAAGTAGCAATGTGTGCAGAAGGGAGATGGGCACAATGTCATTGTTAAGATTAAACAACCTGTGTTTTATTTTGTTGTTGCTTAGCAAACCTGAAGTACCTTACCTCAAAGTTAATTCAGTAATTTAGTAAGTAATACATTAATTCAGTCGCATCTCTTGATATTTCAAAGTAACGAATAATATATGGTTTATGGAGAGATGTAGATACTGGTACTATTGTAACAATAATTTAGCTACAACATATTAGCTTTTTCTCAAACTGAGTAGCTAGCTTCAATTTCCAGGAAAGTTGTACCTTTAGAAGGTTAGCTTCTTGTGTGTAAAAACTGTACCTATAAGCTGTAAGGAGACTGCACCACCCAACAACCTGACAGGATTTTTGTTGGTAAAATGCAAAATAGTTTTTAGTTTTTTTATAATGAGCAATTAGGAAGATTTAGTTTCAAGTCCTGTTCTTGTGTCTCCTTTCAGACCCGTCTGGAGTGGCAGAATGTGTTTGTGATTGCGTCCATGGTCCACTACACGGGAGTCATCTTCTACGCCATCTTCGCTTCGGGTGAAAAGCAGGACTGGGCGGATCCAGAGAGCACGAGTGAGGACAAGTGCGGCCTCGTTGACGAGGAGGAGTTGGCGGAGGAGACCGAGCTCACCACCGACACCAGCCTCGCCCCGTCTAAGAAGATGTCCTATGGAGCCACCTCTGACAACGCGCCCAGCCGCAAGCAGGGCTGGAGGCACAAGAGAGGAGTCACCATGCAGGAGGAGGAGAGCTCGAATAACCAGGAGAATGGAAGTTTCCGGGAATACCAGTGATGATCCGGCTACGCACACGTAAAAAATGGAAACCCAAAAAAGTTCTGCATCCGTCCCCAGTGGATCGTATCAAAAGGACGTTTTTTTTCCCAGCAAAAGGCCAGGGGTTAAAAAATGAGGAAAATTGCAAAAAGCTCATGGCCATCAGAGATTTTGCTAGAAGTTTGTTTCTGTTTTCTCCAAATAGCCTTTTTTCTTTACCCAAAGATGGCCTTTCGGGAATGATGCAAAGTGTATCTTATGAGTTACTTGTCTTTGCTTTTATTGGTCATAACTATGGAACCAGGACTGCGGGCACTTTTTGCAAACTTGAAGCCTCGCAATGCACGTTCACACAGCCATACTAGAGGAGACCAGACTGAGGTTCTGCACAGGGGAGAAGACTGTTTGGTGTTTTTATTCATTTGGACAAAGCGTTTCTGAATAATCAAAGTACAGTTCGTATTTGTGTCTTTGACAAAATGATTCACAATATATAGAAGTAAATAATGAATACTCTGTTTACTCTACACATCACTGCAGATTTGAAACTTAAAGTCAGTGTCAATTTATAACATTATTAAAATCACACATCACATAGATAAAACATAGACTGTAAAATATATAAAACGAGGCTAATATTCATTTTGTTCTTGCTCGGACTCTTGTGTTGCATTCTGGAAATTATCTACGATATGAAAGATGGTGGTGATCATGTGTACAAAATCATCTTCTGGTTTCCCACTGCAGTCCTGGTTCAATAGGGATTCTTTTTTTACTTTCAGTCCATTTTATGCATTTCTGTCAACATAATTTTACTTGACGGGCTGTAAATTATTGAATGATATAGTTTAGAATGAGCATTTTGGACGGCCTTAAGAACAAAAATAAATTGAATATATTTAAGAGGCTTCTTAAAGCATTTGATTTATTTACCTTTCACAGTATTTGACAGATTTAAGGCCCAGAGTCAACATAACCACAATGCACTTTGTCCTCATTGAGCTATGGATTTTAAGCATTTAAGAATGAACAAAAAAGTAATGCTTGCTTGAATTCCTTACTCTAAGTTATGAATAAAGTATTTGGGGATTGATTGAATCTGGGCCTATATGAACATATATATCTGTAAAACATGTGGATTACGTTGACAGAATGTTCACATTAAACAAAGCAATTTCACTGCATCTAACAGAAGCAACAAACCCATTTCAATTGACAGAGTATAACTGCAAGAAGTAACAAGTCACAACTTCATATGGGAACAGTATAACATTGAAAAAAATGAAAAACATGTCTTTGCTTTTTGTACAGGATATATTTATTTATTTATTGTTCTTTGTTGCTTGGGGAGTTTGTTGATTTGAAACATGCACTTTACTGTAATCAAGCTTGCCAGCTTTCAACATGTATTTTGTCAATACTAAAAACATATATTTTTTGATTTAAGAAAAGAGGAAAATGTTCTCATTCAATGTTCAGTGTGAGGGATGGATTCAATCAAACAGCAATGTGCTTTGTCCTTCAGCTTGAGAAACTAATTTTGGCAGCTGTTGTCTTTTTTTATTTCACTGACCACTGAACACCTAATGTTGCTTAAGAAACAGGGCCTGAACTCACAGTCACTCACTCACATCCAGACAGTGAATCATTCACACACACAAACAGAGTAATTGACTGTTTGTGTGTGTGTGAGTCAGTATCTGGATGTGAGTGAGTGAGCATGAGTGAATGTCTCAGTGAGTGACAGAGTCACTAGATGTGAGTGAGTGAGGGGCTGTGAGTTATTGACTGTTTGTGTGTCTGGATGTGAGTGTGAGCGAATGAGTCAGTGAGTGAATGAGCGAGTTAATGAATGAGTGATTGTCTAGAGGTGAGTGAGTGTGGGACTAGGGCTGCTTCCTCCAGTTGCAGGCAAAAAAGAACACTTGGATAAATGATTGACTCCTGCAAGGACAAAGCGAATTGAATCAGGGCCCAAAAGTCATGCTCAAACTGTACTTTATCAATGTCTCTATGTTTAAACTGTCCTTTTCATCAGAAAAATAACAACACTTGTCTACTTTTTTCTTGATTTAACAGTAAATAAACAATGGCTTGTAAAAGCTCCCATATTTAATTTGAGGACACATCAGGAGTTGAGTGGTGTAGAATTAGGCAGGGCATCATTAAACCACACAGGAAGCTGGTAAGCTAACCAACCAAAACCCAAAAATGAATTTCCCCTAATTTCTGTGATGATGATAGTATTTTTTGTGAGTTTCCTCAATGATTAAAGCTTGCCTTGTGATGTCTCTGAATCAGAAATTACTTATTTCTTTAAATACTCTGAAATAAACTCTGTAAATTGGCTTCATCTATAAGGAGTGAAGTGGGTTAGCTAGGTCAGCTAATATTCCTCAGATGACCAGTACATATGCATCCCTTAAGTTACAGGGTATCGGACTTGGTCCTGGAGTACCCCTGGGTATTCTGGTTATCATTCCAACCATAATTGCAATTTGTGAAGTATAACAAGCTGTTAATTGTTTTTACTTTAACAAGGGATGATTTACCCTCTTAAGCCATGCTATGTCAGGAAACAGATATTTATGTATATAATGAATATTCATTTAAATACTTTTTTAATCAGTCAGATAAGTTCTCAGACAACGAACGCTTTCATGTTTTGTAATGTGCTGTGGAAAAATGATTCCTTTTGAAAGATAGTGTATTTTTTCTTTATTGATTGATAGATGTACAGCTGAAATCAGTGAAGTCCTAAATGCTGAAAGTGTGGACACCTAGTCATTAACATTAAACCTACTAATTTGTAGACAATTGATTTCAGTAGTTTCAGGACTACAGCAGTTAAAAAACAAAGCAAATTGTAATGTCAGCATTCACCAGTATGGGGTGCTATTCATGGATGTGAATAGCTATTTTTGCTATTCATATCCATTGCCACATGGTGTATTATGAGCCACTGCCACTTTATGTAAAAATGTAAAAACAATTAAATAAATAAAGAAAGATCAGGGACTGGAGCATAGAAACCTATGCACACCCCATCCCTCCATTCCCCAAAAACGAAGCTATGTTCCTGTTAGCCTGTTCTTGTTCATATTCTTTGATTTAATCCCATTGCTTTTGGACCTGCAATGCTTAATGGCACCTCAGAGTGTGCAGAATCAAGCTATTCCCAACACGAGGAAGGTTTTATGTTGCAAAATACAAGAATAAAAAAACATATCCCAATTGGGAATTTCCGATTGTATTCTTACACCCATCTCATAACTGCAATGTCGTCTGTCAATTCATAAGTGGACTGACAAGCATGCACTATCATCTAGATTACAGGTGTCAAACTCGTGGTGTAGTGGTAGAACGTTGCCCACTGTGACCGGGGTTTGATTCCACCAAGCCGCAACAGTTTTGGCTCTGGCCGCCCCAGGGTAGGGGGAGGGAAGCCAATATGACCTTGCTGCATATAGGAGTGGCCCTGTGAGTTACGGTGATGGCTTGGCTGATTCCGACTCGGAAAAGGCAGTACTCCGCGCATATCACTGCCGGTTTCAGGACTACAGCAGCGAGCTCTCAGTATGAGGGAGGGGATAATTGACCTGAAAAAGAGGGTATAATTGGCTACTAAATTGGGAGAAAATGGGGAAAAACAGCAGAAGGAGAAAATAGAAAAAAAGGTGTCCATCGAGGGCTAAGTATATGCAGGTTTTTGTTGCAGCCAATTAATTATACCAGGTGATTTCACTAATTAGCTCACTTCTTAAACCAAGGAGGGGAGCTAATTGAAATAACCTGGTGTAGTGTATTGGTTGCAACTAGATGGAATGAGCTTGACACCCCTGATTGAAAGCATATTCTACCAGCTGCATTCCACCAGTTGAGCTGTGCAGCTTCATTACCATAATTGAGTGATTGCTAGCTTTCAAAACTGATGGGAGATGGGGGCAACAACATTGAGAGAATATTCTTTAATATGTTTGTGAACTTGGGAAAGATATGTTGAAATGTATTTGAAATGGCATAGTTTGAGGAGGAGTTTGGCTTTGAGTTAATACCTTTTGGTCTGTGTACCCTCAGGCATGTACAGGCCGTAAAGTCTGCCTGTTCTTCCTCATTAGTGTCACAGTGTCACAATAGCAGGGCTACAGGGGAACCTCAGAAATTACACACCTCCCCTGATGTGAAGTAAAGAAATGGGAACTTCCACTTACAGTACATAAGATACATTTATATATATATAAGACATTACAACAGACTTGGGAGTAACAAAGAAAAAATTGAAAATGGGTTCAGGCTGTGTCCAGGATAAAGAATTGAACCATAATTCTAAATGCAGTGTTGTTTGGACATTTCTCAAGCAGAGCAGCCTGTGCCATTTCAAAATAATAGGTAATAAAATTATATTAAATTATTTACAAGCTTATCCAGGGGAACATATGCAGTATACATATGTATGAGTCCATTCAGGTTAAGCATCTCATTTTAGGGTATAACTGTATTTAAGAACAGAGGTGCATAACAGCCCATTTTCACTTGCCATTTTTCTCTATTATCAGAGCAATAAGATGTGATAAAAACTAAAAATGTTCTGTTTTTTCTAGAATATTTCAAGAAGCAGGAATCTCCATCAGATCTCCAAATAACGTTTGTAACATTGGTAATAATTCACACTTAATACGTCACACTTAATAAGTTTGTCATGTTTTTCTTGAATACAGGGCAGGTTCCTAAACTTTAGCAAAGCAACTCTGGATCGAAAACGTTTAGAGTTTGCTGAGATCCGACGGCACCAGAACCTCATTGCATCAGTTAATGTTTTCATAGTGGACTTTTATTTAAATGTGTCTGATAGACTCACCTGTAAGCCAGTGGGAATTGTACACCCTACCCCCACACTTCCCTGACCACAGTTTGATAGTCATGTGCTCTGTGCTCAGTGATTGAGACTTCACTCACTCGCTCTCTCTCTTTCTCTCTCTCTCTGTTGAACACACATAACCTGATGTCACTCTGTCTCCCGCCCGTGACTCCGGTCACCTGCCCACCATCATCGCCCGTGTGCATGAAAGAAAACGGTCAGGTGTGGACCTCCTTTCAGAGGTTTTCAAAGCTGCGGGAGGAACGAAAACAGCAAACAAAGAAAGAGTGGAGATGAAAGGAGCCCTGGCTCTGAGTCACCTTGTGTACTACAGGACAAAATTCACCAGCTCTCAAATATGTTATCTCAAAAGTCAGGTTCTATCTTAATAACAATCAGACCACAAAATGCATTTCCCCATTCTAATGTGATCTCACTCCAAAAAAAACTGTGGTTCCCAAAAATTCCAAGCTCACAATCCACTTAATTATGGAATGTATTTTCTGTGACCCCTTATTGAATTGTTGCCTAACATATAGTAAGTTCAGATATGGCATGTGAATATATATTTTTTTACATATGTGTATACATTTTTTACATATGTAAATAGTAAATATAAGACAGTATAAAATGGAGAGTTCCAGTCCTGGATGCTGATTGGTCAGCCTGACTTCCTGGCAGTGCAAAGATATTTATGATACAGCATAAATAGAATGTTTGTACATTATTTTAATATCATTGTACCTTCCTTTACCATAAACATCCTAGATGTGAAAAATTGTTAGGTGTCAATCATAACACAAATTGAAACTTTATAATCTCATTCAGGCACCTCAGTTCAATGTCCAGATTCTCAGAATGGGCTGTTCGGTATTCCACTCATTAGTAGGGAAGAATATTGAAGTTAATGTCAAAACAATGAACAAAAGATAATTCATTAGATTCTATGTGAATCTTAGCTAAGTTCAGGATGGAACACATTGTTTAGTGACCAAATCATTTTGCTATTGAAAGAATACACCCGTTAAGGTTGTTTTTGAGTCTACACAGCTATCTCTGGATGGATCCGTTTTATAAAAGCAATATGGAACTCGAAGCCGTGTTATATCATGCCAAACAGCATGAAGCGGATGTGATATGATATGATGTGGTACGATACCCTAGTGATATTCATGATATAAGACAGTTGTAAGTTCCATATCAGTTTAATATGTAACTACTGTAGTGCAGTGTTTAATTGGACTGACTGAAATCTATAAAAATCTATCATATACTGAATTGTTTTTCATACAGTGGATATACAAATTATTTACCCCCTTTGGCATTTTTCATATTTTCTTTTCTTACCTCATGGAATCAAAATTGATTTCTTGCCACTGATCAATACAACACAAAACTCTATCATGAAGAATAGAAAAAACAACTAAAGCTTTTTCTTAATTACAAATAAAAAACTGTTTCAATTATTGATTAAAAAGTATTCACTGAAAACCTTTCTCGGATTTGCTTTGAATGTTCTTTGGCCTTCGTGATGAAGTTCTTGTTTGTAAATGCACTAACCAAATGTGGGACCTCTCATAGACAGGTATATTTAAATTTGAAACACCTTAATTGTACACAGGTGGACTCCAATCAAATAATGATGTGACCTCTGAAGACAATTTTTGTTAATTTAGGTGTATATACTTTTGCAATAATTTATTGTCTGTTTTTTGTTTGTAAATTATTAACATAAAACTTTTTTATTTCAATTTATAGAGTATTTTGTGTTGATCAGTGGCAAGACATCCCATTTTGATTCTATGAAGTAAGAAAATAAAATGTGAAAAATGCCAAAGGGGTGAACACTTTTTATACCCACTGTATGTCTCATGACCCATATCAACCCTTCCCATGTTGGATCCACTGCCACCTTTTTATTCCTCATAGTGGGCAGTCAGCCTGTTAATTAGATTAATATCAGAAAATTGAAGATCTTCAGAATGTGTTTTCCACATTTTGAAGCAGTACATACTGTAGTTTACTCCCTGAGTATGATATTTTAGTAGTTGTGACCAGTGAGAGTCATTGGTTTTGAGATGTCTTTTGGTCCGGTCAGCCTTCGCGTATTTGCACTTTATGCTCTAGTTTACTTTATCTAAGGCCCCCGACTAAATTGACTTCCACTAACCATTGTAATAGTATATTATGTTGAATTAAAATTATAAACAAATTCTAACAGTATGTAGACACATACAAGGATACATACATGTACAAGGATGGAGACCCAAAATTGACCTCGGTCATTGCAGACATTACTCTGGTGTGTTGGCAGTAAACACTTCAGCTCCAGGTGAATGGGTGTAAATCTCAGCCCTGTTCACTGCCTGCGGCACTGCTGGCCCTTTGTCTGAGCCTCGCTACTCTTCATTGGTCACCATGGAGACAAACAAATGTCTGAGGCACCTTTCAGACCGACCGTGCATACGTGCAAAAATCTGTTCAACTTTCCGCGAGAACAAGCTCAGAGAATGTCATTCAAGAGGGGCTGGGCGGTCTTTCCTGTGACACAAAAAGCTATTTGACAATCATGAGCACATGGCTGAGCTAGCTAATCTCAGGATAAGTCAATGATCAGTACTATATTATTATTACAAGGATATTAATTTAGCTTTCAGACTTTTCTAATGGTAGACTGTCTGCCGTCTTGTTAACATATTTCCTGCTTCTCAATTCAGCAGTATTTGGTCAGTCATGTCCACATCATCAAGCATGCCAATGAAAGATGAAATAATTATAAAAGGTGGCTATCGTACAGCTTGTGCGCTTCTGCGCATTTCTCTCCATTGAAAACAATGAAGGGAATGTTGCAATTGTGCAATTATGTTTTCGGTGTGAAAGGCCCATGAGGGAGATAGAATCCCCTCCTCCAACTATACATACACACAATCACGGTCCAGGAATCACTGGTTGAGATTCTATTTTTTTTACAAATTATATTATATTTATTTTAAAAGGTGCTTGTAGAAACATTTTTGGGACCCTAAAGGATGCATAGCAATGTGTTTTAATTCTCTTTTATGTTTGATATTGCTGAATTACGTCTACAGTGGATCTACAGTAGGCGAGTAATAAAAGGTCCAACAGACACCAGGATATTAAGGTGAAATTAACACATCTATAACCAGGGCTGGACTGGCTATATAGTCTGGCAAATCGGTGGGCCGGTCAGTAGGGCCTCGGTAGGGCCGGTAGAATCATTTTATATATATTATACCACGGATCGAGGGGCGCAAAATTTTTCGCGCATGTAAACGAACTGGTCTCAGAGCACCCCCGTCGACAGATTTATTCGCGCAGCAGCACCCCCCGGTCGACAGAAAATGCGGCGCTCGCACCGGGTGCCGGGCCGGTCTGAGCGCGAAATGGCAGGGCCGATTTTTTCTCCCAGTCCAGCCCTGTCTATAACACTCTGCTAGGATCCCATTTTGCTCTGATAAGAACATATGATGCTTTAGTCTGGGCTCTGATATAGACAAGATATGATTGTCTCCGCTTTGAATGTAATAATATATTTAATACTGTACTTTGAATATAATATCTTTTTTTAAGAACATGTAGAGTAGCTGGTTGGCACAACAAATCAGTATTCTGCTCCAAATGTAAATTTAATAATAATTTGTTTATTTAATAGATTCTTTACACATTAGAGGAGGTGAATACAGTTAACAGAATACTGTATTTTCCTTTGGGGCCACATATACTGAAAAATGTATGCATTCATGACTGTAAGCTGCTTTGCATAAAAGCATCTGCTAAATGGAATATGTCATATTATGTGTTATCTCTCTGTTACAGTATGGCATTTGAGGGTGTATTTGAATCAGCATTTCTGGAAAATAAATAAAAACTGCAGGAATATACAATACCCTTCAAAATGATTCAGAGAAAAATATTTTGTTTCATTTTAATAATTTTGGAGGGCTCTGTAAATTAATTTAAATATATGTATACATGAGGCTTGGTGTCAATTCCAATTGAATTCAGGGAATTCATTTCAATCCAAAGAATGAATTGAATTTCAATGAATTTCCTTCATTAACTGAATTGAAATACGGAGGGTAGACAAAATAATATAATGTAAATAATATATGAATATTTATTAACTATTAAGGAATTGGGTGCCCTTTACCATCAATCAAGCATCAATGCTGTTATACAAGTTTTTAACTGTTTCTAGTGGGATATTGGACCATTCTTCATGATGGAAAGCTTCCAGTTCTTTGAGACATGAAGACGGTGGAAATCTACTCCACACTCTACATTACAGAACTTTGAATAAAGATTAATTCATGATTAGATCTGGTGATTGGGGAGACCATGGAAGATGTTTGCCTTCATCCTGGTTTTAATTAAACCACTCTTGTATCCATTCAGCAGTGTGTATCAGGGCGCTATCGTCTTGGAATATGGGACCATCTTGAGGAAACAATGTTTGCATCGTAGGGTGCACCTGGTCACCTAGAATGGCTTTGTATTCTTTGGCCGTAATTCTACCATGCATAGGAATAATTGCACCTCTGTTTTCACGGCGAGTTTGTGCCGGCTTCCCTCCGCCCTCCCCCTGGGGTGGACAGCCAATCACCACCCCCGAATGGGGCTCCCAGCCAGAGTGTGGGATCTGCACTCCGGGCTAGTGCCTTTATGGGTTACACCACCCGGGGGCCCTGTAGACTCCATTTTAATTGCGATGTAGTTACTTCAAAATACTAGTCCTTCTTCATTAGGTGTTCCCATTATTTTCTCTATCCCCTGTATACACTGTATATATTCATGTGCCGTTTTTTCCCCCCAAATGTATATTTACACGAGAAAACCATTGTCCAGGAGAACGTGAATGAGCACATCTGAAAGAGTAGCCTCTCAAGTTTTGAGTTTATTTGTGAGGCTGACTTTCTCCGGTGCTTGCCCTCTATAACCTTCCGTTAGTTTCTGTGTTCAATATTCATGACGCTGTCAGGCGGGATGATTCCGGGAGTGGCCCTTTGTGCCGGCGGTCAGACGGACGAATCCAGAGGTCTCTATCTCACCGTGTCAGCGCCTCCCTGGGCACCCCGCCTGACAGAGACTGGCAGGCCGGCACGCTGGCGTGAAAAGGCTGTCACGGGGAGCAGGGAAGGGCCGTCCCAGGGGAGGGCATTGTCCCTAATCTCTACATCTCAAGCCCCATTGTGCTGGCGAAGGCGAGCAATCTTTTTGGTGGCACGGGGGTATATCAGTCGACGGGTCGCCCCGTCATGCACAGGGATCTGAGGGGAACGGCTTTAGGATGACACCTCCTTTGTCATGCAAACAACCCCCCCCCCCAATATCTCAATTATAATATAATATACGCCATTTAGCAACGCTTTTATGACTTACAGTAGTGAATGCATACATTTTCAGTATATGTGGCCCCAGTGGGGATTGAACCCACAGCCTAAGCCTTGCCAACGCTGCCAACGCTGTGCTCTACCAACTGAGCCACAGAGAACCACAATTGGAGAAGCACGTGTCTTACTGACGGTGAAAGGGGGGGTAAGGGAGATGACTGTATTTCTTAAAGGAACTTTGAGTATGTACGTACAGAGGAGTCTGGTGACCACTGGTCACTGGTGAACTGGGAATAGAGTAGGATGAAATCTTACTTTTAAATTGACCATTGGTCTGAAAAGCCCCAACTGGGGGCGGCATTTCGCTGTCCGCTCCGGGGTGAGCCGGCATGAACTTGTGAAGTGTGAAGGGTGTCTCCAGAAAGTAGGTGGGCGAGTTCTGTCACGGGGGAGGCAGATCATCGCTGGCCTTGGAGAATAGCTTGCCCCGTAGAGACCGGCAGCAAGCTCTCGGGGAGGGCGAATCGAAATAAATAGAAGGTATAATTGGCTACTAAATTGGGAAAAAAATGGGAAAAAATCATTAACAATTTTTTTTTACAAAAGGTATGGAATTCATCCTCCTTTATTTGAAGCCAAGAAATAAACAGCTTGATGTAGGGATCTCGTTTCTACAGGAAACCTATCTCCGGGGGAACTATAGAGCAGTGGCTCACAACCTCGGTCCTGAGGACCCACTGTATATGGTGGTTTCCATTCCAACCATAATTGCAATTGTACCTAGCTGTTAATTGTTCTTAATTAGAGAATTATAGCAAAAGTTGCAAGGAGTGGATAGTAAACTAGCAATGTAGGCAGAGGGTTTGACTGCTGATTGGGATCATTTCTATAGGTCCTGGAGAGTGCCAGGACAAGGAGAAACCTACTGATCAGAGGTTAGTTAAATTAAAGACCATGTCACAAGCAGAATATGAGACTGATCTGGGGTCAGTGAAATGTGACAATGAAAAGCACAGATAGGTATCCAACCAAACACAGATGCACATGTATACACTCACAAATCGACTCATACACCGATTGTTGCCACGCGATAATGCAATGTTTTGCAGGCAAGCTTGATCGATGAATGCTCCCAGATGAAACTAATAATTGCAGGCCTGTCTAATCCCAGGTATGCTGACAAATGAAGGGGTATTTCTTTGTAGGTATGGAGAAATAGGATTAGAAAGCATTTACTTATGTTAAGTTGTTATGCTAACCAGTGTGATACCAATTGTAATCTAATACATAAAGTCTTTGCCTAGGTTGTCTGTATGTTTAATAAAAACTACAAAATAAATAATAGTTTTATATTGTTGGGCTCTGGTGATTTTTATAAAAACCTGGGTGATTCTTGAAAAACCCAAAGCATTTTAAAATCCCAGTGATTTTTATGGTTAAACCTTACACCCCAGCCCAACTGCTGCGCTCTGCTGCCTCTAGGCAATTGGTTACTCCTTCCCCACGAGTGACCAATGGCCGCTCATTCCAGTCACGACTCTTCTCCGTCCTGGCACAATAATGGTGGAATGAACTCCCCACTGACATCAAGATAGCCCCACACTGCCCATCTTCTGCTGCAGTCTGAAAACGCACCTCTTTAGACTGTACTTTGTATATTAACCCACCCATCCCTTTAAAAAAAAAAAATAGACTACTACTTGTTGTACTTATTGTAGTTAACTTGCTTTAGAACTACTGTGGTTTATGGCTGCTTACTTGAGGAATGATGTCCTTGAGGTTGTTGTAGCATGTGGTCATTCTTTATCTACTTTAGCTGAATGCACTGTCTGTAAGGCGCTTTGGATAAAAGCGTCTGCTAAATGATTGTAATGTAAAAAACCTTTTTGGTTGCCCAAAGCATCGGCCAGATTTTTGACAGGGGCTAAGACACTGAAGAAGGGGATGAGTCCAGAAACAAATTAACAGTTAATGTTTTAATATGCTAATACAGTAAGTATTTCATCTGAGGAAACTGGTTGGGCCACTCCTTGCAATTGTTTATTCCAGCTTGCTTCCATCTGGGTCTAATGTCATCTGTGGACAATACTGCGACCTAGTGGTGAGATAGGAAAATTACTTCCCACTAATACTACTTTCATAAGTGTGGTTTTCTCACAACAAACAGACAGAAGTATATAAATGTACTGTCTTTACTGTCTAATCCCATTGTATTATTACCTGAAGAGTTCCAACATTTTACATTCCTAGGACCCACTTATTGAGCGAATACATGTCCCGCAAGCCAGCCTTGATTAAAATGTAGACTAACGCTTGTTCAAATATGGAATCAAAATGTTTTGAACGATTGCATGCACACTGTAAATAGTGCAGTGCATGTAACTTGTGTCATTATTTTCATTTGAATGGTGTGAGTAACTATGCAGAGTGCATAATATGCAGAGTCATGCATCTTCAGGTTCCTGTATCTTCATGCAGGTTCTGTGTGGATACTGATGTCTCTCAACTGCTGGCGTCACAGCAACCAACCACCTGCGCCCTGGACCCTATTCCCCCACCCCTTCTCCAGACCCCCTCACCCAGGATCCTCCCATTCATCTCCTCCCTGATCAATTCCTCACTATGTCCAGGTCCTGTGCCCACAGCTTTCAAGGAGGCCCGAGTCACATCCCTGCTGAAAAACCGGTCTCTAATTATTCCTCCACGCTCCAAGATCCCCACTCTCTCTCAGTCAGGATGCTACGGGTGAGGTCACTCATAGAAACTCCACTGTCCCTCGGTGTAACCCCAGATGACCAACTTTCCTTATCTTCCCACATTGCAGATTTTTCCTATACGATATTGGAAGAATCCGCCTCTTCTTCACCACCTATTCTGCTCAGCTCCTTGTCCAGACCCCTCAGAATCTCACGACTGGACTACTGCTATTCCCTCCTTGCTGGGCTCCCTGCCTGTGCCACGGAACCCCTGTAGCTAATCCGGAAAGCAGCTGCATGGCTTGTCTTCAATCTTTCCAAGCATTGCCACGTCTCACCCCTCCATGCCTCATTTCTTTGCCTGCCTGTCACGGCACGCATCAAGTTCAAAACATGGTGCTAGCCTACAAGGCAGTGAATGGAACGGCTCCAAACTATTTTTTAAACCTACAACGGCTCCAAACCATTTTTAAAACATGCACGCCAACCAGATCGCTCCATTCCTCAGCCTTGAGGCGACCAGCTGTCCCTTCCCTGCATGGTCGCTCCACCCAGCTTTGATGCCTGTCTGTACTGGCCCACCCAGTGGTGGAATGAAGAGAATCACTGGCAGAACCACTACCCATCTTCCATCACAGGCTGAAGACTCACCTCTTAAGACTGCATCCTGGCTCCCCTCCCATCCCCACCCTCTAGCGCTTTTTTTTTAAATTTGGTGGTTTATTTATTTAAAATTGTCTTTCTATAGTATTGGATGTCTTTGTATGTATGTTTCTATGATTTGCGCCATAGTTCTAGGATTGGGAGCTCTAGTTGGGAGTTCATGAGCCCAAAAAGGGGGGTGGGGAGGAGGGGCGGGTGTCTCTTGTGGGTGGGGAGGGGGTTGGGAGGATGGGGCCACAAGGTGCAGGGTGTGGGCTGTAGAGAGAGATCATATTTCTGGAGTGGGGTAGGAGGGGATGAGGGGAATAAGGAAAAGGTGTAGATACATCTCCCCACTTTAGATTAATTTTGAAAATCTTTACATTTGTTTCTGCATTTGATTTGTTCCTTTCTGTCTAGCTCTGGGGAATAGGGACCCATATTTCTCATTATTCCTCCTGAGCCCTGTGCACCAACTCCTCTCTCACTCCAAAGCCTAATATTTACACAGGAAACTATATCTCCATAGGGTGGTGGGGTGGTGGGGGGGAATGAGAGATGAGAGATAGGAGAGGGAGGGAGAGCGAGGAGGGGGAGATTCAGGGTAAAATGTGTTTCTTCTTCCTGATTAATAGAATCAGAATAATTAGGCTCAAAGGATTTGAGACTGTGTCTTCTTGGTCAAAGCCACTAAACTTTGTAACAGACTTCCCATAGTTAACAGAACAGCTACGTCTGTGACTTACTACTCTACTCTCTTTTAAAGCACTTAAAAAATATTTTTTTATTGTCTTGCTTTTACCACACCATAATCCCTGTTGTGTATCTTTCTTTACATTTTTTATTTCTATATCTCTTGAGCTTTTATTTATTTTATCCATCTTGTTTTTAATACAATTCAGTTTATTTTATGTGTAAGGAAAAAGCCACAGCTCCGATCTTGATGAAAAAGGTTTTATTTCAGTGCGACCGGGATTCGATTCCACTGGCTGCGCCAGCTCGCCACTAGGGGGTGGCAATTGGCTGTCCACCCCAGGGAGGGGGGAGGGAAGCCGGTATGAGCTTGTCGCTTATAAGAGTGGCTCTATGTCTAAATTACAGTTGATGGCTTGGCGAGTTCCGGCTCGGAGGAGGTGGTACATCGCCTTTGTCACTGCCGGTATCAGGACTACGGCAGCGAGCTCACAATATGAGGGAGGGATAGTTGACATGAAAAGAGGGTATAATTGGCTACTAAATTGGGAGAAAATTGGGACAAATCAGAAACAAAATCTTTAAAAAATAAGGTTTTATTCCGATACCAACAGTGACAAATTAAATGACAGATAATAAAAAGAATACCAGCAAGCAGTCTGGACTCAGCCTTGGACAGTGGAGTTCATTGGAATCCTGGCTTGTGAGAACAGTGACCTTAAATACTATTCCTATTATCTATGAGGAAACGATGTGTTGTCAATAAGTTACGGAGTGGCCAATGTGCTATCAATTGTTTAAGGAGGGTTGTTTCTGTTGCAGTGATGGGTGCTCAGCTATTCATCTACTCTAAAGGGTTGGCCTGAGTAGCCGTTTGATCACTTATCCATCTAATCTACTGGCCATTGTTGGTTTCGGGAGTTTCTCTTCCTCCCTATCATCTATTCACATGTCAATTGCTATCTCCACTTGGTCGCACAGATCCCTTGTAATTGTGATATTATTTTGCCATCTGCTTACAGTTCAGTATCTTACATATGCTTGGTCTGTTAAACCATGTCTTATTCGCTTGCTTTCTTTTAACTGTGTTCCCTTTGTTTTAATTCGTCATGCATTTTGTGAACTGCTGGAAAGGTGCTATACAAATAAAGATCATATTATTATTTCATCCCTTATTGGAAAAAAAGAACAGCTCCTTTATTTGATATTAACAAATTAAAGCAAAGCTGTACCCTCTTCCGGTTCAACTACCCCTCTCTCTCGTACTGTGAGTGTGCCATCACAACTCTGGGACCGACAGCGACAAAGTCGAACTGAACCGCCTCCTCCAAGACGGAACCCACCAAGCCGTTGACCGTCACTCCGACACACACAGAGCTACGTGCACACAGTGAGCTCATACAATTATCAATTAACAATGAGAGAATATTTGTCTTTCACTGAATTACTCTTAAGAATCGATGGCTTATTCCATGTTAATACTGTTATTTGGGGAGACTTGGGCTTATACAGTATATCAGTATTAGGAGTGTATGGTGGAGTGTGTGATCATTCACATGTAGCTCATATATAGTCTTTTTTTTAAACTATATATATGGTATATTATTAATAATCATGTTAATAAATCATAATTTTGAGAGTCACATGTGAGTGTATACATTTTCCTGTTTATGGAATCGGCAGAATTGACAATATTTTTGGGAATTGACTCTCAAATTTGGAAACAGAATTGATTCCATTCCAGCACGCCTGGGCAATACGGTAGATATTCACAGCTCAAAGTTTGCCAGGTTTAC
Source organism: Aldrovandia affinis (assembly GCA_029706075.1). Taxonomy (NCBI): domain Eukaryota; kingdom Metazoa; phylum Chordata; class Actinopteri; order Notacanthiformes; family Halosauridae; genus Aldrovandia; species Aldrovandia affinis. The sequence goes on from JAINUG010000087.1 coordinate 1,926,473, forward strand.
AGAGTAAACATGCCCCTCCCTGCTCCTGCTGAGGGAAATTGGGGAGAATCGTAGCCTATGTGTTTCCTTGTTCCTTGTACTTTGTACTTTGTAGAGATAATCGATTAGGAATTTTACCATTCATGAATTATGTATGTTACTGGAAGCTGCTGCAGAGTTGGGGAGCCAGGCCTTCCGTATCGGCAAAATACTATGTATTGTTGGGTACGATAATACTACAGTATAGATGTCCGTTGGGTAGCCAGTAGTTTTAAGCAGTGGAGGCAGTTTGGACATCACTTGGTGCACTTTATTGGCATTTTGAGAGTGCTTGTAATGATGAAAGCAGACAGAGAGAGACAAATTAGTTTCTTGTGAGGACATCTGGATTAGATTATTGGGAGATCGTGAGAAGGGCCTGAATATAGGAGTATGTTATAGACCTCCAGCTTCAGATAGTAACATAAATAGTACGCTCTTTGATAACATAAAACAAATCTGTGCTGAAGGAGAGACAATAATAATGGGCGACTTCAATTACCCCTCTATCAATTGGGAGATAGTGACAGGTCAGGGCAAATGTGAAGAGGAGTTTATAGATATGGTCAATGACTGCTTTTTGGTACAGTCTGTTACTCAGCCTACAAGAGGGAAATCAATACTGGATCTGGTTTTGTGTAACAATCCTGATAGAATTTGCAGCACAGAGGTAGGAGAGCCAATAGGAGCAAGTGACCACAGTGCAGTTCTTTTTGATATTTTTGGCAAGTTAAGACAGCCTCCTCTAACTCTCGAATTTTTAATTTTAGATGAGCTGACTTTAATAAAATGAGAGAGAGAATTTAAGTAATATAGATTGGGTTAAACTTCTAGATTGCAGAACTGTGAATGAAAAATGGACTATATTTAAAAGAGTTATTGTAGATGTACAGTGTAAATTCATCCCCAAAGTAAGGAAAAATAGGATGAAAAAACAGTCTCCACAATGGATGACTAAATCTTTACGGGTGATTTTGAGGCAAAAGAAACGACTGTATAGAGTATATAAAAGGATAACTCAGAGAGAAACAAGTTAGATTATTGTAATATGCGGGCTAAGGCTAAAAAGGAAATAAGATCAGCTAAAGGCGGTTTGAAATTAAAATTTCCCAAGATGCAAAAAGTAACCTAAGAAGTTTTTCAATATTGTAGCAGAAAAAGGAAAGTTAAAGATGAGGTTAAGTGCATTAAGAATAAGGAAGGAACTTTGGTTTATAATAATAAGGACATTGCAAACACACTAAACAGTTACTTTGTGGAGAGCTTTACTAGAGAAGAGGTTATAAATATGCCTAAATGTATAGACAAGGTACGGAATGTTCTGGAGGACTTTGAGATAAGGGATGTAGAAGTACTACAAAAACTACAAAAACTTAAGACAAATAAGGCAGCAGGCCCGGATGGCATATATCCCAGAGTACTCAAAGAACTTGGGAAATTATATATAAACCATTGACAGATATTTTCAGTCAATCCATAATCACTGGAGAAATACCAGATGACTGGAAGCAGGGTAGTATAATTCCAATATATAAGAAGGGAGACCGTACTGACCCAGGGAACTATAGGCCTGTCAGTTTAACTTGCATCGCATGTAAAATGCTGGAATGTATTATTAGGGATAAGTTGGAATCATTCTTGAAAAATAATAGTATTTTAAAGGAGAGCCAGCATGGATTTCTCAAGGGGGAGGTCATGCCTAACAAACCTCCTGGACTTTTTCGAAGAGGCTACAAAGTGTGTTGACCTGAACCAGGCTTATGATGTTATATATTTGGACTTTCAGAAAGCATTTGACAAGGTACCACATGAGAGGCTCATTGCTAAAAATGAAATCAGTAGGAATTGTAGGAGTAGTTTCACAGTGGGTTAAAAATTGGCTGCAAGGGCGAATACAAAAGAGTAACAGTAGGTGGGGCCGATCTGACCTCGGTGCTGTGGGCAGTGGTGTCCCGCAGGGATCGGTGCTGGGACCTCTGCTCTTCCTTATTTACATAAATGATCTGGATATGGACATTAGTAGCAAAATAGTTAAATTTGCAGATGATACTAAACTTGGGGGTTTGGCAAACAGTTTGGAATCGACAAAAGTAATCCAAAATGATTTAAACAAAATCCAAAAATGGGCAGATACATGGCAGATGACGTTCAATATTGCTAAATGTAAAGTAATGCATGTGGGAAATAAAAACATTAGACAGGAGTATTTTATGGGAGGAGAAAAGTTAGTAGGTGTTCAATTTGAAAAGGATTTAGGTGTTGTAGTGGATCAAAGCCTATCTGCATCAAAGCAGTGTGCTACAGCAGTGAAAAAAGCCAATAGGATGCTGGGATACATAGCAAAAGTATAGAGTACAAATCAAAGGAGGTTATATTAATGTTATATAACGCCTTTGTCAGACCGCACTTAGAATACTGTGTGCAGTTCTGGGCACCGCACTACAAGAGAGATATTGAAGCTCTTGAAAAAGTCCAAGAAGGGCAACTAAACTGATACCTGGTATGAAAGGTAAAAGTTATGATGATAGACTTAAGGCACTCAATTTATTTAAACTTAGCAAACGTAGACTTAGGGGGATTTGATTGAGGTTTTAAATTCCTAAAAGGGATTAACAAAGTAAATTACCAAAGATTTTTTAAGATAAGTGGGGTCAGCAGAACAAGAGGCCACAGGTGGAAATTAGTTAAAGGCAAATTCCGCACAGATATTAGGAAGTTTTTCTTTACACAGAGAGTTGTCAATGCCTGGAACAGCTTGCCAGGTCAGGTAGTAGAGGCAGAAACGCTCGGGCTATTCAAGGCCAGGCTAGATGTAGTACTAGATGTTCTTTAGATTAGGACATGATGAGCCAAGATGGGCCGAACGGCCCGTTCTCATCATTATGTATTCTTATGTTCTTATGTTCTAAATGTAAAAAGGTCTTTCAGAGAGGGTGGGCAGTCCGGAATTTATCTGTGACCTTGGCCTAATGTACGACAGGGACGTGCGGGCAGGGGAAGCAGAGCCTCACCTGTCACACTCCAATGAAAATAGCTGTTACGAAAAGTAAAAGAACATAATAATAAAATAAAATAAATATTACGATTTCTCCACTGATCTGTGTTATAAATGTCATTTCTGTATGATTCCAATTATTTTATTTGTTGTCAAAATCTGCAAATTTGCGGAGCTCAGCTGCAAACACAGGGAGATACGAGAGGTGCGGCAGCGACGAGCTCTGCCTCCCCTCTGATTGCGCAACCCCTTAGAAACTGGCTGGAGCACGGGCAATAAGCGCGTGCCTGTTACCATCTCTCTGTATGTCACCAATGTAATGTTTGTAGACCCCTTCATTACATGTCCTCGCCGTCCATAGTCTATTTCACAACTTATTTCACGTATGTGTATAAGATATTTAGGCTCGCTGGTCTTGTCATAAAACTGCAATGAAAAAGCACCAGGTGAGGCAGCAATTACATCTGCCGCACTGAGGGGGGAGATCTTGAGCCCACGTAATTGGTGACGCTCGCTATCCCTCTACGTTAGCTAGCTCTAGCAAAGAAATTACAGCTGCTGCAAAAAAATGCACTAAAAACTCCCTTTAGTTTTATTACCCTCGTTTCGTTCATCCTGAATATCTCTACATCATATGGGCTGCAAAAATGGAAAACGTTATATCTAACCTTCAAAATTTCTCAAAATTTGACTTTCAGTTCTCTGCTTTGAAACGTCTCAAAACATACTGTCGGAATCGGACTGACCAAGGACGACTTTCATCCCTGGCGATCATCTCTATTGAGACGGAGAGACTTTTAAAACTAAGAGAAAATAAAGAGGACTTCTACAACAAAGTCACTGACATCTTTGCCCAGGATAGGCGAATGAACTTAATTTACAAGTAAAGTTAAGACTATGCAATGCATATTCTCATTTGTGTTGAATGAGTATGAATAGTGGAACTGCATTGGCAAATAAAACGTGAATGTAATAGGCCTACGTAACTTACCTGTATGCGTGTGTTGTAAAGAACGCTGATATGAAATATGAAACATACGGTCGCCTAACTAATAGTCATTGCGCAACCTGCCAATTGAATGGTGAATTTAAGCTACCTCTATCGGGTTCATGTGTGTAGGCCTGGCTCTGTTACTATCCAGTGCCTCCCCAGCCATTGACCTCACCGCACGTCAACTATTTGGTACATTCTTAAAAAGAAAGAACACACTGCTGAGCTCGGGAACACCAAAAGGCCCGGAAGAACACGGAAAACAACTGTGGTGGATGACAGAATAATTATTTCCCTGGTGAAGAAAAACCCCTTGCCCAAATACCACAATGCATCAGATCGTCTAACTAACAACGGGTCAAACTACCACAGATCAGTTTAATCAGGTTATAGGCTACTAAAAAAAAAAAAACTGATTATAATTAAGGATAATCATCGGCAGTCGTCAATAATCGTTAAGTAAACAGGCTTCATTGCAGTAGCTGTAATTGGTTAAAAACCTGTTGTAGTTTGGTTTTGTTTAATTCTAATTTGTTTATAATCACTTGCACAAGTGTTCGCCCTTCAGTTTCAATTTGGGTAATTCTGATTTGCGTTATTATAATCGGTTCAATCTGTCTGCAGTAGTTTCGATTTGCTTAATCAGAGTAGAATGAACACGTACTGAATACTGAAAGTTGTGTTTACACCAGATGAATTTGTCCAATGCCAGATGACCGGGAGATGAACTTTTCCAGGTTTGACTTTCATAATATGATAATATGCCTGTTTCCATTATTGTATGAATTAAATATGTTTAAAATGCTGCAGTAATTGCAATTAACAATTAATTTCTTAATCCTATACCATAGAGAGAACATTTACTCATTTTATCTTGTTAAAAATGTATGCAGTTCCTTAAACATAAGCAAATTGTTTTCAACAAGGTTAACTGAACACATTTACACACGTCTGAAACTTGCAGGACCATAAAAATGTTTTATGTGTTATCGGTTAAAATATGTCGATATTTAATAACGCAAATCAGAATTTCCCTAATTGAAACTGACGGCGAACACTTATGTAACTGATTACAAATTAGAATTAAACAAAACCAAACTACAACACGTTTTTAACTAATTACAGCTACTGCCTATTTACTTAACGATTATGGACGACTGCCGATGATTATACTTGATCATAGTAAAATGAACACGTACTTCAGGGGTAGGCCTATAGCCTACAATTAAAATTCCAATGGGTCCACTTCCTCAAATTTCCTCCCAGGAAAGGTCCGAACCATCATAATGTCTAACTAGCGCTATGATTTGGCGGCCTATATTGTATGACTATCAAATTAAATGAATGAAGTAGCCTAGGCCTAGCCTACATTTCAATAACATTTCAACAATATTTCAAAGTAGCTACTTTCCTCATGCAGACACATTAAACAGGAGGAACAATAAATAAGTAGCCAAATCATAAATAAAATGACTCACAACGAGTTTCTTATTTCAAGTGAAGGAAAACAAGACTGCATTTTATGAATAAGATGCATTTCAAAAGTGCTCAATTTGAACAATAGTTATAACCCAGTTTTAATGTCCATTTCTTTCCTTTTCCAATTATCCTACCTCGCCTATGTTTCTTGAGAGGAATGGGCTTAATTTGAACAAAGAACAATATTATAACAACGCCGAGCCAGCGCCGTACAAGCTAGGCTAACTGCGCTCGTGAAAAAAACCCAAAACGCTCCGACAACATTCTTATTAATAATTTCTCAATAATTTATGAGAAATGGGTCGCGGTCCGGATAGAACCATCACTCGGTCCGGACGCGGACAGCGGTCGTCTACTTAGTGATGTCCGACGTAGCCTACTGAATAACGAATGTGGTGTGGACACCAGATGATTTTTTCCAATGCCAGATTACCGGGAGGTGAATTTTTCCAGGTTTGACTTCCATAATATGATAACATGCCTGTTTCCATTATTGTATGAATGCTGCAGTAATTGCAATTAACAATTAATTTCTTAATCCCACCATAGGGAGAATATTTACTAATTGTAGGGGAGAGCAGGGTAAATTGTCACACGGGTAAGTTGTCACACTGTTCATACCTCCAACCACAGGGGCGCCATCTAAAAAATGGAATAGCTGCTTTGTTGCAATTAGGGCCAGCTTGGAATTACTTTGCACAGGTGGTCACAGGCCTCTTTAATTGCAATCAAGCAGAAGGCGTTCGCCTTTTTTCCTGCAAAAGTAAGTAAATGGCGTCGTGTATTTCATGTAATAAAACCGTGTTAGGTATAAAAATGTCCTAAATTATGTTTCTGTACCGAATGAGGGAAACAATAAGGTGTTTATTTATATGTTAGCTGCAGTACTTTGTCGAACTAACCGTGTTTTTTAACAAACGTTTGCCCACATGCCCGTTTGGGGCTAGTTGTCTAAATGGCTTTGAGGCAAGTTGTCACATGAGGCTAATTTAAATTTGTTTTTGAAGGAAATATGCATTGAGGGGAGGAAGGAAAGGAACAAACAAACGAAGGAACCAAAAATAAAGTGAGATGATGGTGCGAAATTATAAAAGAAAGACAGAGAATGGTAGCACAGCTCCGGATATAATGCTGAAGGCAGTCAGACAGGTGAAGCTGGAGAACAAATCAATCAGAAGCCGAGCAAATTATTTTAATATAAACTACCGTACTCTGGCTCGGTATTGTGAAAAGGTTACCAGCGAAGAGATTGTCAGTCAGGCAGCCATGCCAACAACAGTGGTTGGCTATAGAAAGCCCACGGCAGATATTTCCACCTGAGTTGGAGATGCAGCTGGTTCATTATATTGCCAGGTCAGCGGACATTTATTTCGGTCTGTCGCCTAGTGAGATCAAAAGACTTGCCTACCAGTTTGCTGTGGCACACAAGCTGAAGTTCTCACCAACGTGGGCTGAAACAGAAAAGGCCAGCGCCGAGTGGTTTACAGCCTTTTTAAAAAGGCACCCAATGCTGTCGATAAGAAAGCCTGAGGCAACGAGCCTTGCCAGAGCTAGTAGCTTCAACCGAGAAAATGTCAATGCCTTCTTCGACAATTTAGCAAATGTGCTGGACAGGCATCGATTTGGACCAGGGGACATATGGAATGTGGACGAAACTGGGGTGACCACGGTCCATAAACCTGACAAAGTAGTGGCCAGGCGGATTCAAACAAGTAGGGTCGCTGACCTCCGCTGAAAGGGGGACACTTGTCACACTGGCCTGTGCTGTGTCAGCCACAGGAAATAGTATACCTCCATATTTCATATTCCCCGTGTCAACTTCGAGACCATTTTTAAACAGCGGACCACCTGGCAGCAGGGGGCGGCAAATCCATCGAGGTGGATGAAAGATGTGCACTTTGTTGACTTTCTTAAACATTTCACTGAGCATACAAAATGCTCAAAGGAGAAACCATCTTTGCTGCTTCTGGACAACCACATATCTCATATGTCCATTGATGGACTCAATTACGCCAAAAAAAACGGCATAATTATGGTCTCGTTCCCACCCCACTGCTCTCATCGGCTTCAACCCTTAGACAGGTCTGTCTATGGGCCGCTAAAGGCACATCAACACGGCGTGTGATGCATGGATGAGGAACAATCCTGGGAAAACAATGACTATTTATGACATTCCTGGGATTGTGGCAATCGCGTATCCTGTGGCGGCAACCCCCCTGAACATTCAAGCTGGCTTTAGGGTAGCTGGGGTACAGCCTTACAACAGGGACATCTTTTTGGAAACTGAGTTTGCGCCATCCTATGTCACGGATCGCCCTGCCCCATCAGGCCCCAGCACCAACCCTGCCCTGCCAGGCACAAGCACCAACCCTGCCCTGCCAGGTACAAGCACCAACCCTGCCCTGCCAGGCACAAGCACAGGCACAGAGACACACCCAGACCCGGTCAGTTCCCATGCCAGCAGACTACCAACTCCAGAGGACCTCCGGCCATTTCCAAAAGCTGGTCCCGAAAACAAGCTAATAATGGAAGAAAGCGGCGCAGGACCGCAATTTTAACAGACACACCCGTGAAGCAAGCACTACAAATGGAAACATCGCAATCTAAAAAAGGCTGTTTCTGGGGAATAAAAGGCAAGGGTAAAAAGAAACCTAGACGAGTCAGCAGCAATGAAGAGGAATGCTTATGCCTAGTCTGCATGGAGCCATTTTTGAACAGCCGCCCAAACGAGACTTGGGTGCAGTGTGGGAGATGCAGAAGTGGGCCCATGATGCTTGCACCCCAGGCCACACAATTTATGTGTGCCAGAACTGTGACTCGGAAGATGAGTCTGATTAGATGAGTTCTGTAATGAAATGTACTTGGTTGTTTTTGAATTTTAAAGTAAAAAGAAATGTTTTCTTCACAATTACTGTGTTGTGTTCTTATTTGTTGATAATCCAATGTGACAACTTACCCACTGGTGGGGTAAGTCGTCCCAAGTGCACACCCTCTATGTAACTGTCTACAACTCCATACTGAAATAATACATGAAAATGCAATTAATACAAAATATGTGCCCAAGACTTCCACCTTTCATTTGGTATGACATTTATACCACTCTGATGTATTGTGCCCAGTACAGGTAAGACACAGTGGAAAGTGTGCCAACATACCCCGCTCTCCCCTATCTTGTTAAAATTTGATCCATAATGTTTTATTTAGAAGCAATGGTAATTTATTCTGATTTATATTCTGATTCATTATCTAATTAAGATAATGTATTTATTTCATATTTTCCCATATTTATGAAATGAGGAAGTCGTCACCACAAAATGCAAGACATCATACAATATTGTCTGTGATATTCCAGGTGAACCCTTTTGCTGAGAGACCGCACCCACTCCATATTAAGATTGGCCGGCACTGTAGGCTATATATACCCTACAGTATTTACTCTGAATCTGCAAAGAAAATCAAAGGACAGAGACGTGAAGAAAAACATGGGAAAACCCAAGAGCAGGTAATTCACTGATATTTTTCGATTTTATTTCCCCTCGTGCTGTAGCTGGTTGTTTTTCATTCTTAAAAAAAAAAATGTTTATTAGTAAAGGACCATGTGCAATATGTAACATAAATGTTGCCGTTTGCTACATTGTACCAGATTAGTTTAAACTCATTTTAATCTGCAGTATTTATCAGGTTACAGTTAAACATATACATATGCTGCACAATAGGCCTACACACACTCAAATTATTAATAGCAAAATGTCATATTCCATGACGCATAAGTAGAAAACAGTGCCAATAACTGTAGTTGGGAATTGTTTACACAGACCCAAATAACTCAAATATGAGAATTTATCAGCCACATTTCTCAGCGTTTCTTTAGAGATTGTCATATTCAATGTTTGATGTATGGATATTGGAATTTACAGAATTCTGGTGAGGAGGATTCTTTGACATGAGAGTAAATATTTAATTGGGGGGTCCAGACACATTTTTGGGGGAGACTGAGGCATAGGTTCATGGTATTGAATATATAAATTATATCACATGGGGCGGGGGGTGGGCGGCTAGCTAAAATTTGACCAAAAAATGAAACGACTTAGAAAACATGAACTGTCAATGGAAGAAAAGTTATATATTGCATAGAGCTCACCAAGATCCTATAATGTGTTTCTCGTTAGACGTGTTAAAGTAACAATTTACAAAATTGCTTAATTTTGATATGGTGCCTTAAACAGCTCTGTTTCCTAGAAGTTGGTAAAATGCACAGAGGGCCAAGATGATCAACTTAACACACACTTACTCCAAAGTGTTTGATATTTTTATTTGAAGGACAATCACAGCTGCATTTATATGCCATCAATAGTTTGGTCAGTATCATATGCAGCTTGTAAATAGATCTACAAACACACGTTATAAAGAGTACATTTTTCTGCCGTCACAAAAGTTGTGAAAGCACACACTAAACTATAGTGACTAATTGTTTTGCCAATATGTGTTTGTTCATCAAGGTCTTGGTTCTGTAAGGGTGTGAAAATAGTTTAGCACATCTGAGATCTAAATAGCTAAAAACCTGTTTTTATCAGAACTGGTCACATTTATTTCAGGCTGTGGGAGGGCTATATGCTATATGCTATATGCATGATCCACACCTGAGGCTTGTCCACACCTGTAAGATCTGTCAGATGGGCCATCTCTCTCTCAAAGGCTGTCAGACAAAGGGAAAAGCCATCAGAGTAAGCAATAGTCAGTGAGCCATGCAGAAGACAGAAAAGTTTTTTTTCATTTGGGAAGATTCATTGAAAACATCAAACTATATACAAAAAATTCCAAATTAAAACATGGTGAGACAATCACGGTCTTTGATGCCACTTCTCAAAACAGTTTCTGGTCAACTGTAGACACAAGGGAACGTCACAAACCGCTGTTTCCCCGACATCTTGCAGAGTACGCATTTCTTGCAACCAACAGAAGCCAATTTGCCAACATCCAGTCTGTTTGGCAGTGGGCACAGGCACATGATCAAAAGTAGCCCGTTTTCTGGGTTTAAGATATTTATCATTAAACGTCTGTAGGAAAACGAAAGCAAAATCCGTGTCTGCGAAGACACGGAAAGACAAACAAAACAAAACAACCAACGATCAGGAACAAACAAAGCAAAGTAAACGGGTAAATCTAAAACGTATCCAAAAACTCGGTATAAACTAAACGCTGGGAATCTAAACAACAACAAGCACACGAACAAACAAGTTCTCAAGAGGCAAGAAACATTAATCACAATAGGTACTATCAAGCTAAGCTAGATAATGTCCAAGCGCCGAAACAGAGAATGCCAGCTGGTTAAATATCCTCCTGTTAATTATTCGCAGTAGTTCGCAATGATTCTGATTGTTTCCGTATAGCATCACAAGACGAGGAATTCATATATTTGGAAATAAAATAAATATCAGCATACACTGTCTGTTGCTGGCAGATCGCAACCGTAAACACAGACATGATGCGATATAATGTCGGGACATTGTTTACGCTGCGATTTCACACATGGCCCCACGCCCCTCCCCGAGACTAGCACCTAGTTACCATGTCAATAGAAGGGGGACAGCACTTCCAGGTAAAAAAGAGAGGAAAAGGCAAGGTTTACTTTTGGTCTAATTATCCTAATTTAAAAAATCTCATATTATTTGCCAGTGCTCAAATCTGAAAGTCACGATTCTAAGGTCTCTGTCAATGTTTTTGCTGCGTGTGAATGATGAAATCTCACGACGTTAGAAATAGTAATATACTTTTATTGCTGCTGGGATCATCGGCGATCCCGTCGACCTCAGGGGGTTAAGTAGTGTACTCACACTCCATGTTACAGTCCCTAACAAACGAATAAATAAAAGGCAATAGTCAATAGTTTTGCACAGACACTGAGGCCAAACCGACCGAGCAGGGTGTGAGGAATAGCACTGAGTGGGGTCTAACCATGTCTGTGCCAATAATAATTGATGTATTAAAAATGTTCCTTTGTCCACTTAATCTGTATTGCTTCTGTAAATATCAGCTTTGCAAATCAATAGCATGCTAGTACACATCCCTGGAGTCCGATGCACTTTGTTTTTGAGGACACAGGAGATCCTGGGACACCTGCAGAGAGATTCCGGTCTTCAAGGATGGAGAGAAGCCCAGAAAAGGAGTGAACTGCATGCATTGGCTGTCCTGCACTATTGTCGGCCTTCTTGTTTTTGCTTTGGCCTTTTTCAGTAAGGTAGGGACAGTTTGGCACAGAAGTGCCTCATTCAACATTCTTCATAACTGCAAACTACTGCATTTCTCTCACTGTCTAAATACACATCACATTTTTCAAATCTTTTATTTATTTTATTTTTTTGACTTCCGCTATTTTCATGTTTTTCTTCCAATTTAGAATGACCACCTATTGTATTTGAGGGCTGATTCTAGGATTTTATTTATTTTTTAGACAATGTGAGATGTACACTTGCAAAGCACAAGCCTAATTTACTGTTACATTCCCCAAAACAAAAACACCACAATGGTGGTTGCTCTCAAAATTGAAATACCACTCTCTATCTGTGAAAGTAAAAATGGATACCAAGTAAAAATGTTTTTTAGAAAAGAATGACTAAACATTTTCAGGGGGGCTGAGATGAAAGACAGGGGCTAAAGGGTCTAAAATCACCACTGTTGTGTATATAGGCCCGTTCTATTACTGCAATGCCAATTTGGGTGGGTGCAGGGTTGGACGCTTTTCAGCCGAAGCGGGGGCTGCCAGCTGACACTTGTTTTCACTGCTGTCCGCCAGCTGAGCTGCATAGCCATTATATCAGAGAGACGGAACCTCAAACACAGCTGGCACAGACAATTCAGTTCAGTTTATTTGTATAGCACTTTTAACAAGTACATTGTCACAAAGCAACTTTACAGGGTATGGAGCCTTAAAAAAGAAAAACACGAAAGAGCACCCCAAGGGCAACAGTGGCAAGAAAAAACTCCCTGAAGGGCATGGGAAGGAGGAACCCTTGAGACAAACCAAACTCTGGGTGGAGCCAATCCTCTTCTGGCTGGCACTAAAAAGATAGAAAAAAGGAAAGGGGAAATAGTCAATAAACGGTGGGTGGGTGGGAGGGGGGCGGGGTGCCTGTTCGTCCTATATCTTGAATGTTCCACAACCGGACACACACAAAGGATTTGGGCTTGGAGCAGATCCCCCATATGAGGGGGGAGTAGGACAGAAGGAGATGTTATGGATTAGTGATTTGTGAGGGAAGTAGAAGAGAAGAGAGCAATGGAAGATTGTCTCCGGTAGCACTAAGCTATGGCAACATAACTAAGAAGTGAGGCAGATGGAGAGACACAATCATGAGGGCGCCCCAAAACCGTGGTGCTAGTTGTGCTCTTCACACACAACTAGCACAGCGAGACTTCTACCTCACACACAGCTAGCACAGAGGGACTGCGCCTCACGCACAAGATTTTTATTGATTTATATTTACAGCTGTGACCTTCGATATTGTGGCAGTGAACCTTTCCTTTAACAAAAACAAGAGAGAAAAAGAAATAAAACATCCCCCCTCATTCAACAAAGCAACAATGGACCTATCAGCATGATGCCTGAGAATTTAACACTCACACTTTTTGAACCAGTGCTTTTTGCTTCAGTTTCAGATGTTCTTATAAGATTCACCCTGCTTAACTTAATTATTTTAATGACCTTAATGTTTTCTTCTTTTTATTCACTCCAGTCGTCCCTACTGCTCCTTATAACCCTCGCTAGGGAAGACTCCGCCACCATACAGACGAAGCCTTATGTCACATTGTTTCTTGGCATCACCCTGATTTGTCCAAGTGTTCTGCTCTTCCTGAAGAGCTTCTGGAAGTTTCTGTTTAAGGGCTCTGAAAACCCCTCATGGAGAACAGTGTTATGGGTAAGTGTGACACTGCATATGAATCATTAATGTGAGTGTATAAATAAGACAAGGAGCACAGTCTGTAATGGCCCAGATGTTTTTACACAACATTTTCTTGTAAACATTCTTGTAAAATGTTCTTCTTTCCTAATTTCATTTTAATATTGCTTTGAGATACTTCAAAGTAATATTCTCTGAAATGAAATGGCTAATGCAGTTCTTGAGATTTATTTTTGTTGAATTTAACCTTGCTTGTGTTTCTATTTTATTAATGAATGGGTGCACTGTAAGATAAATTATTGTATTTTAAGATCATTCATTAAATAACAATGGGTATGTTGTGTTCTTGTAAGAGCATGCTGTCACATGACCTCACAGACGTTTAACATTGGGTAAAATGTATGAATTGTATCTGTATGAATTAATCTGTAAGAAAGACTTAAAAGATGAAAGCAACTTTACAAAATGTAAAAAAAGAAAAGAAAATTGAGCAATAGAAACTAAATTGTTCTCCTGTTATAATCACCCCAAGTTTGAAAAACAAATGAGTTGCTTAAATGCATTTTGGAAAGCTGATATGCATGGTAGAAGATGAAAAATATATTCACAGCAAGGGGAAAGTTTATTTCATACATACCCAACAATTACTTTCTTGAGACCCTCACCTTTACTGACACAGGAATTCCTGGAAAGGAGTGAAATACTCCCTTGGGTGCCTGCATGTGCACATATTGTATATGAAGGGCCTGCTGCTAAAAGTAGTCAAGTCACATTTCTAGAAAAATTGAGTTGAGCATAGAGAAATGTTCTATCTGTATAGCTAAGTCCACCCCGTGAATATCGTTAACAGAAAAGGTGCCTAAGACCCTTTTCCCCACAGTGAAAACGGCAGTTTTGTATATTCGGGTATGCAAACTTAATTTTCAAACTTAATTTTCTCGAAATGGACATTTTGTGACTTAACTACTTTTAGCACTAACCCCTTCATATGTTAAATGATCACACTATTGAAAAGGTCTTTTTTTTCAGATAATACTCTACATGTGTTCTTTAACACCCAACACTTAATTAATTTTGTCACAAACTTTATGAGGACAATTTGTTATGAACTATGAAAAATTAACATATAGCATGTGTCTCCTGACTCTGTTGGGGACCCAGGTGCTGTGTGTGGAGACCGTGGTGGCCCTCGGCGCAGCAGTTCTCCCTGTTGTGGTGATGCCGCACTTCGACATCATCAGCAATGTGATGGTGCCCAACAGCGTTGGCATTTCGTCCGCGATACTTCAGGTTGTGGCTCAGGGGATGTCGCAGGAGAGGAAAAGTTTCATCATCCCCCCGCTTGTCTCTGTTGTGCTCATCTTCACTGGCTACGTAGTCTTCACTCTTAGTTATGTCCAAGATGGTAAAGTTGGAGAGATCGATCACCTCATGTACCTTTGGATCGGTCTTGCCGTCGTGGGCACGCTGTGCATTTCCCTGAACTGGTGGGAGAACTATAGCACCCTCTTCAAGGTGGACCTTTTGGACAACATCACCAGAGACATCGCCAGGTCCAGGAACGTCGTCTGTATCCTCTCCAGCGTGGTCCGAGTTCTGGTCACCGCGGCTGTGGTGGGCGCCTATGTCACGCTGTCGGGCATGGATTGGGCATCGGTACAGTCTGTCCCGAAGCAAACGCAAGCAGTCTGTCTGAGCTTGGCTGCGATCCAGGTGGGTTGCTCGGTGCTCTGCCAGTGGTTCGCAGGGGTGGCCTGCAAAATGCACGCGCACAGGCGGAGCTTCATTGTCCCCATGCACCTCGCCTCTCTCGCCGTCCTGGCAACCTTCCTGGCGAGTGTCCTGATCACACTTCCGACTGGGCAGGATGGCGGCGACTCTGCCTTCCGACTGTACTGCCAACCAGTCGCGAATCCAGAGGCTGGCGTGTTTGACCAACTCCTCCGGGACATCAGCCAGACCCTCTGCGCCCGTCCCATGGTGACGAATCTGGACTTGGTGGGCCTGATTCTTCTCGGCGGCTCGGCCCTCTGCTGGTGGCTCGGACTGGTTCTGTGCACCATCTACATCTGGTTCCTTGAGATCCAGCGCATTGAGCGGACACGGGACCTGTTTGTGCGGCGCCTGTACGAGACAGCTTTCCTGGAGCAGTCCATGCTGCTCAACACACGCTTTGCGATCCTCAGAAAGAAGAAGGAGAAGCGGTGAGACACACGTCATTGCTCTGAGTTAGAGGAAGGCATTGTAGCGTAATGGTTAGGGAACTGGACTTCTAATGCAAAGGTTGCAGGTTTGATTCCCAGATAGGGGCACTGCTGTTGTACCCTTGAGTAATGCACTTAACCTGCACTGCTTCAGTAAATACTCAGCTGTTTAAATGGATTGTATGTAAATAATTGGAAACTGTGTAAATCACTTTGGATAAGAGGGTCTGCTCTGCTAAATGCCTATCATGTTATGTAAAATGTAGGTGAGGTGTAGAGCTTGGTGGCTAACCGCTGTTGTTTGCCAGGAATGGAGATGCTGTGATCGTGTACCTGTGTGCGACCATGTGGCATGAAACCTACGATGAGATGGTGAAGATCATTATATCCATGTTCAGGTAAAAGTATTAATTTATTTTCAATTAAAACATAAAGATATTGATAGTTGGCTAGATCTAGACAAACTGGTATAGATGTACTGTTATGATGAATCAGACATGCACATTCCCTCAAACCGAAACTTTTACCTTTTATTTTGGCACCTGTGTGATGTAATCATGCACTTTTAGAGGCAATATAAATTAGTGAACGGGCCTCTAATGGCAGTTTGATTTGAATGTGATCTAAGGCATTGGTGGCTACTGTTTGGCTTTTGTAAAATATTTTCATTGGGACAGTACTTCCAGGATAAAGGTCAATAAAGATGGATAGGCATAGAAACATAGAGAGACAGACAGACTTTATAGATAAAGATAAATGGACACAAATTGGCAAAAAGAGCCACATTCACAGGAGACATCTAATGAATGTATAACTGTCAAGTTCAATGAAAGTAACAATGGGGCGGGCCTTGTTTCCTTGCGCAGGATGGACAAGTACAGGCCAATGACCGGATCACGTAACGATGTGAGCTTTGAGTCACACATTTACTTTGATGATGCTTTTAATGAGGTGGAAGACCGCAAGGAGCGCCGTGTCAATGAATACGCGGAAACCCTGGTAGAAGTTATCAAAGAAGTCTACACGTAAGTGTCATTTCATGGACAAGTACAGGTAACTGCCAAAATAAAGGAAACACTTTAGTAAATGAAGGGTTCTGGTGGCTCTGTTATTGTGTGGGGTGAATTTTCCTGCCATGTTTTATGTCCCCTCAACCTTTTAGAGGGAAATAGATACACCAGTAAAGACTTTAATCCTATGGTCTATTCTGGGATGACAATGCCTCCATCCACAGGGCATGAGTGGTCACTGAATGGTTTGCTTGACAAAGCATGACAAAGATGTAACCCATATGCCATAACTATCTCACTCACTAGATCCCAACCCAAATGAACAATTATGGGAGATTTTGGAGCAACCAATTATGTCCTCCCTACTTTGGCAGTTACCTGTATGCCTATATGTGATGGGGATCTGGCTTTTAACAGTGGCTCTCAATGTCTGTGCAAACACAACAAGATATGATTAGTGCTCAGAGCTAAGGACCTACGGAACTAATCACACTGAACACTAATCACTCTCTGGAGGGTGATGTCACCGTCTGTAATGGACGTTCACATGTTCTATCATGCATTGGAATTCTTTTTTGTTGTTTGTTTCGATGTTTTTGGCTTTTTATTCTCCATTTTTTTCTCCTAATGCCCTTTTAGCCAATCATGCCCTCTCTTTTTCATGTCAATTATCTCCTCCCCCCTCATATGAGAGCTTCCTGCCGTAGTCCCAAGACCGGTAGTGGGTGCTGCCACCTTCTCCGAGCCGGCCCCCGCCAAGCCGAAGCCATCACCGTAACACACAAGACCACTCCTATATGCAACAAGCTTATATCGGCTT
Source organism: Aldrovandia affinis (assembly GCA_029706075.1). Lineage (NCBI taxonomy): Eukaryota > Metazoa > Chordata > Actinopteri > Notacanthiformes > Halosauridae > Aldrovandia > Aldrovandia affinis. The sequence continues at coordinate 1,943,888 of JAINUG010000087.1, forward strand.
CCCTCCCCCCTCCCTGGGGCGAACAGCCAATTGAAAGAAAATGGGAGACACAAAGGGATTTATTAGGGAAATTGTACATACAAAAGGAAGGGTGCAATCCACAAAGTGGGTTTACTAGCTGGCAACTACCTATGTTAAAGGCAGTCAGTGTGCTTCGGGAGCAGGCACGATTCAAGCAAACCCATGTCCAGTCAACTTATAGGCCCAGGTTCAATTTACCACTCACTGCACTTTTCTTTAACTAAAGAATCTTTTAGTATGTAGATTCACAATGCTTTACATCAAATCTCAAATGTTTGAGTGGAAAATGGCTACATCTTTTGTGTCTAATTCTTTAATCTGCAGGATATTTAATGAGGAGGACACTTGTATCTTCAAGGAGGCAAAACCGTTCCCCCATCAAAAAATTCTACAAACCCCATATGGTGGGCGTCTGAAATATACGCTTCCCTATGGCAATGTGCTGATGGTTCACTACAAGGATAAACAGCTGATCCGACACAAAAAACGTTGGTCACAGGTGAGGAAAAAGAGTACAGTGTGAATTTCAGAACTTGAGTTCTCAAACATTTTTCAGTTTTACCAGAACAGTTAGGATTACAGTGTACAGTAGGGGTTCCCAAACTTGGTCCTGGGGATTCACTGTGTATTCTGTTTTTTGTTACAGCCAGTCCCTTGATCAATTAAGTTCAATATTTTTCCCTAAATGTATTTGAACACAATGCATTTTTGGCTCATTGTCATTTCCTCTGTCATTGAACCCTTTATTTTCCACAAATGGTTTAGTTTCAGTGACCAGGTGAACCCCACTGATTTCACATGTTAGTCCATAATTTACTTAATTATAAGATGTAATCTCTTTCTAAAGGAATCATGTATCATATAGCACATTACAGATAATGAGACAATTAGTTGATCTGACTGATTAAAAGTCCCAGGATATGAATATTGGACATTTATTTTTCATGGCATGCATAGCTATTTCTGACATAATGTGGCCTTAAGAAGGTAAATCATTTCATATAAATTAATTATAATTTTTGTCATTCAGCATTAGCTTTGATGAAGGAATTTGCTAGCTAAAGTAAAAGACAAACTGCAAACCATAGTGGATTGAATACCCCTTTATTTAATATACTACTCAATGCATATATTATCTCCATCTATCATTTCCTCTGTATTGTCAGGGGCTATAACAGGAGCTTATTTAACATGCATGGATGTGAACTGTTTCAGATTATGTATCTCTACTACATACTCGGCTGGAAACTCAACAGGAAGTATTTCAAGAAGTTTGATGACGGCGAAAATGGGGATTTACTGAAGCAAGAGTTGAAGGTAGCATATGTATGAGAGTGATTTATCATGTTTATACATTTGATCATTTCCTTTTATTGTTCTATAAGAATAGGCCTTTCTTGTTCTCAGAAGGAAAAAGAAAACACATACATCCTAGCATTGGATGGAGACACAGACTTCCAACCTGCTGCGGTAATGCTATTGGTTGACCGGCTCAAACTATATCCAGAAGTGGGTGCAGCGTGTGGGAGGATTCACCCTACAGGGACAGGTAAAGAGACATGTTGGAAATATGTATGTTTTGAAATTAGCTCATGGTGGCTAACTATCAAATCAAATCAAATGTACATTTCACAAATCGATTGGGCATTCTAAATTGGGTGAAAAAGGGGGAAAAGCATAAAAAGTGCCAGATACATGGATGTTTCTTGCCAAATCCTGCAGGTCCCATGGTTTGGTACCAGAAGTTTGAGTATGCTGTGGGTCACTGGCTGCAGAAGACTGCAGAGCATGTGTTCGGCTGTGTGCTCTGCAGCCCAGGCTGCTTCAGTCTGTTCCGCGGTGCTGCCCTCATGGACGACAACGTCATGAAAAAATACACAACCAAGGCAACAGAAGCCAGCCACTACATTCAGTATGACCAAGGTGCCATCCATCTATTACAACAGCACAGCCACAAATTAAACCCACACCTTTTTCTCAAAAGGAATTATTACTCACAAATGAAATAAATAAAAAAACTGTAAATTATTTGATGTGTTTACTGATGGGAAAACAAACTTTTTTAGAAATATTTTCCTAAGGTTTTTAGAACCTTAGAAAAATAGGCACTACCTGAAAAAATCTATATTTTTAAAGGTCATTTTGAGGTAAATATTCTTAATGTATTATTTAATGTATTGATTTGTCCTCAACACAGTTGTACACAGAGACCACTCTGTGCTCATTGATCCATTGATTTGTTCTGGTTGCTGTAACACAAGGGTGGACAAGGAGGGCCATATCTGCTCCTGGATTATTTAATTAGCCCAATCATTGACATCAAACTGACATTTTAGCTAAATTTATTGATAAACTTGTGAATACCAGCTGAAGACAGTTCTTGTGTCCCTATATGAAACATTCTACTCTATTACAATCTATAAGTGAACCAGTGTTGATGTATTTAGCTGATTGAGCCATGGTAATTGGTGGAAACCAAAACCTCTATCCACACTGGCCCTCCAGGACCGGAATTGTCCACCACTGCTATAACAGATGAGGGCCCCTGAGTGCACATTGGTTAATTTGTTTGTCCCGGCCTGGCGTTTCTAGGTGAAGACCGTTGGTTGTGCACACTACTGCTGCAGCAGGGCTGGAGGGTGGAGTACAATGCTGCTTCAGATGCGTACACTAACGCCCCTCAGGACTTCAAAGAGTTCTACAACCAGAGACGGCGCTGGGGGCCGTCCACTATGGCCAACACCATCGACCTCCTGGGGTCCGGGGCACTCACCTCACAAAGAAACAGCTCCATCTCCAAACCTTACATCTTCTACCAGATCATCAGCATGACTGCCTCCATCCTCGGCCCTGCCACCATCTGCCTGATGATCGCAGGTAACAGGACACACCTGTGTCAGTGTGTTTTACAGGATGTGCCTGTGTCCGTGTATTTTCAGCTGCAAGATGTTAGCATTGCTTCACATACAGGTAACTTCCAAGGGAACACCAACATAAAGTGACTTAATTGGGCATTAGGCCACCACGAGTTTCCAGAACAGCTTCAATGTGCCTTGGCACAGAAGTGTCTGGAACTCTATTGGAGAGATGCAACACCATTCTTTCATGAGAAATTTCATAATTTTTCATTTTGTTGATGGTGGTGTAAAATAATGGCTCAGTTGCCACTATAGAATCTCCCATAAGTGTTCAATTGGATTGAGATCTGGTGACTGAGATGGCCATGCCATATGGTTTACATGATTTTCATGCTCATAAAAGCCTTTAGTGACCACTCGTGCCCTGTAGATGGGGGCATTGTCATCCTGGAAGGGACCACTTCCATCAGGATAGAAATGCTTCACTAGGTAATCACTCAGAATGGCTTTGTAGTTATTACAGTCTCCTATTTGCTTGGCGAGGCCTTTCAAGGCCGGGCCTCCCGGGTGGTGTAGCGGTAAGAACGTCCGATGTTGGTCACTGTGACCGCGGTTTGATTCCACCAGGTCGCACCAGCTCGGCTCTGGCCGGGAGTACGACTAGGAGGCGGCAATTGGCTGTTCGCCCCAGGGAGGGGGCAGGGAAGCCGATACGAGCTTGCTGCATATATGAGCGGTCCTGTGTGTTGCGGTGATGGCTTCGGCTTGGTGGGGGCCGGCTCGGAGGAGGCGACAGCTCTCACTACCGGTCATGGGACTATGGCAGCAAGCTCTCATATGAGGGGGGAGGAGATAATTGACATGAAAAAGAGAGGGCATAATTGGCTACTAAAAAAATGGGAGAAAAATGGGGAATAAAAAAAAAGAATTCCAATGCATGATAGAACATGTGAACGTCCGTTACAGACGGTGACATCACCCTCCAGAGAGTGATTAGTGTTCAGTGTAATTAGTTCCCTAGGTCCTTAGCTCTGAGCTCATATCTTGTTGTGTTTGCACAGACATTGATAAATGTCAACAACTGAATGTTCATTGTATTATGTATTCTTTCTTTCAGGAAGCTTCACCTTCATCCTCTCCATCCATTCCAATGTTGCACTTTTCCTGGCCACCGTGCCCCCGTTTATCTACCTCATCCTGTGCTTCATGCTCAAGTCCGACACACAGATCACTGTAGCAGCTGTTATGAGCGTATTCTATGCCTTCCTCATGACTGCCACTCTTCTCTCTGTCATAGGTAAATGGCCTGTCACTGCACCGTAAAGGCAAAACTTTGGGGGGGGAGGGGGCACACTCAAGGGTTTAGGGAGTCCTAGCCAGATGGGGCGGAGCTTGTTGGAAAGGGCTTATCCTCTGGTACACAGAGTTTTGTACACAGAAAGTTGTCAATGTGTGGAACAGCTTGCCAGGTCAGGTAGCGGAGGCAGAAAAACTTGGGGTAGTCAGGTCCAGACTTGATGCAGTACTGGATATTCTTTATACCAGGAAATTACAAGCATAGATTACATTACAGGCATTTAGAAGACACTAACTGACTTACAAAGTTTCCATTTATACGGTTGGATATTTACTGAAGTAATTCAGGTTGAGTACCTTGCTTGAGGGTACAACGGCATTGCCCCACTGGGGAATCACACCTGCAACCTTTGCATTACAAGCCAAGTTAACCATTAACCATAAGCCCTAACCATTATACTATATGTTCCCTGCCCAGGCCAGATGGTTCAGGAGCAGACCTTCATGACGCCCAGCGGCCTCTTCTTCATGAGCATGGTCTCGATGTATGCGGTGACCGCCGCCTTCCACCCCCAGGAGTTCCACCTGATCATCTTTGGCCTTATGTACTTTCTGTGCATCCCGAGTGGCTACCTCCTGCTGGCCATCTATTCCATGGTCAACATGAACAATGTGTCCTGGGGAACACGAGAGACGGGGGGCCCTCCGAAGGTGGGGGCATCTGGAGTGATTCCGAGGAAGTGGAAGTGGAAGTGCCCGTGCTGGACCATGGAAGAGAAGGCAGACGATGGCGGGAAGCAACACCTGGTGATGGTTAATGAGACAGACCCCAAGGCAGATATGTGCACGCTCCAGGATAAAAGGTAGTTATTACCTTCAGATTAAATTCATAATGATCAGGGTCTAGTGGTTACAACGTTGGACGCTGGCCACTGCGACCAAGGTTCGATTCCACCAGCCACGCCAGAGTCGGCTCTGGCCAGGAATGCCACTAGAGGGCGGCAATTGGCTGTCCACCCGAGGGAGGGGGGAGGGAAGCCGACATGAGTTTGCTGCGTACAGGAGTGGCTCTGGAGTAGCAGAGTTACGGTCAACGGCTTGGTGAGTGCCGTCTCGGAGGAGGTGATTCTTTGCCTTTGTCACTGCCGGTCACAGGGCTATGGCAGCAAACTCACAATATGAGGGGGGGGGGTTGACATGAAAAATAGAGGGTGTGATTGGCTACTAAATTGGGAGAAAATGGGATAAAATCAGAAACAAAACAAAAAAGAATAATAATGACCATATACAGGTAACTGCCCAAATAAAAGAAACACTTTAATTGAAGGGTTCTGGCAGCTCTGTTATGTGCATTTTCTTGGCATGGTTTAGGTCGACTAAAACCCTTGGAGGACAAGGTAAACGCCAATGAATACAAAGCTATTCTGAGTGATCACCTTCATCCTATGGTGAAGCATTTCTATACTGATGGGAGTGGTCTCTTCCAGGATAATGATGTTACATCCACAGGGCAGAATTGGTCACTGAGTGGTTTGATGGGCATGAAAATGGTGTAAAACAATTTCAGTCACCAGAACTCAACACTTATGGGAGATTTTGGAGCGGTGCCTGAGACAGTGTTTTCCATCACCATAAAAAAACACCAAATGGGGCCTCCCGCGTGGTCCAGTGGTTACAACGTCCGACGCTGGCCACGGAGACCAGGGTTCAATTCCCCGTCTCGCCAAGTGTCGGCTCGGGCCGGGAGTGCCACCAGGGGGCGGCGATTGGCTGTCCGCCCCAGGGAGGGGGAGGGGAGCCGACGTGACGTTCGCTTAAGTGGCCCTGTAGTACGGTTACGGTCGACGGCCTGCGGGTGCCGTCTCGTAGGAGGCGTCGCTTCGCTTCGTCACTACCGGTCACAGGACTACGGCAGCGAACTCACATTACTAGGGGGGGATTGACGTTAAAATAGCGGGTCTAATTGGCTACCAAATTGGGAGAAAATGGGATAAAATCAGAAACAAATTTAAAAAAAAAAAAAAAAAACCCACACCAAATGATGGAATTTCTCATCGAAGAATGGTGTTGCATCTCTCCAATAGATTTCCAGGCACTTGAATCTATGCAATGGTGCCCTGAAGCTGTCCCGGAGGCTTGTGGTGGCCCAACCTCCTATTAAGAGACTTTGTTGGTGTTTCCTTTATTTTGGCAGTAACCTGTACATTTCATGTTATTCAGCACAGTTAATGGAAAAGCAAACATCACACTTATCCCTTTCTTATTTGTATGCATCCTAGAAAAGAAGAATCTATTTCTGCACCGCAAATGGGTAAGTACCGTGTATATATATATTTCAAGGGACAGAGTTTTAAAAGACTAACTTCTGTCTGACACATCAGAGTTAACATATTTAAGTCACACACCAATCTGGAACAACCCAATATTTAAAGTCAGACTTTCTGTGTAAGTCAAATACAGACTTTCTGTATAATTGGGCTAATTATTTACATATACCATCTAATGACATAATCTGGACAACAGCTTGCAACATTATTTCTTCATTTCTCAAGAGGCTGCCAGATTCTGATTTATGCACCCAATGCTGCAGCCACATCCCAGACAACTGTTTTAATGCAATCTGGCTCTGTTCCCCTGCTAACAATTTCTGTAAGAATGTTACAACCAGACTTTCTCAAATCCTAGAAAAAAGACATCCCTCTCTCCCCCTCAGTGTATTTAATTGACAACTTATGAACACTCAACCCTCAATCCCAACACACACACACACACACACACACACACACACACACACACACACACACACACACACACACACACACAATTTATGCTCTTATCCGTTACTATTGCTAAGAAAACAATACTGCTTCATTGGGAAAATAAAAAACATATCTCACTAAACCAATGGCTTAATATGCTGACAGAACACTGCAAACTTTAAAAAACTCACCCCCTGCACTTCATAATAAAACTGAATCTTTCTTGAATACATTCTATGATACGTTACCTTGAACAATCTTAACACTTGAGGTGATTATTTATTTTCTTTCTCTCACTTCTGACATTTATTGGTGCTTCTGTGTGGCTCAGTAGGTAGAGCCTGGTGTTGGCAACGCTTAGACTGTGGGTTCAATTCCCATTTGGACCCCATATACTGAAAAATGTATGCATTCATTACTGTAAATCGCTTTGGATAAAAGCATCTGCTAAATGGCATATATTATATTATGTTATCATTTATGTATGTATAAAACATGTACAGCAATACAAATGCTTGCAGTGACATTTTCATGGGCTGCTATGATCATACACAAGTAATTCTGCTTTCATAACGGCTGTCATGTCTACCATTTTACCATGTCACCCATGCCCACACTTGCCCCTCCCCTCCTTGATGGTATTGTTAGCTTCTTCCGAAGAGACGACCAGGAGACTCAGCAGTCTGACTTGAAATGCAAGTTTATTACACACAGCGGTCCACAGCGAGTTGGTACAGAGTCTAAAGTAAATCAGTGTCTCACCTGAATATATACATAGGGACAGAAGAGTTTGAGCTTTGTGTTGCTAATAAGGCACCAGCAAGCAAGTCAGTAAGTGACACACCCCCATTCAGTGAGTCTCTTCACCTGAATATATGCATAGCCTTTGTGTTGCTAACAAGGCACCAGCAAGGAAGTCAGTAAGTGACACACCCCCATTGAGTGAGTCTCTCACCTGAATATATGCATAGCCTTTGTGTTGCTAACAAAGCACCAGCAAGGAAGTCAGGAAGCTCATTGAATAGAAGAGACACTGTTTGCTGACAAAGCATTGGTGATTAGACAGAAACGTACTGTCTAATCAACTCACTCATTCCTATACAGATGACCTCCCAAAATGGCACAGTTACAGACAGAATACACAATTCCTTCAATCCCCCATTTGATCCTCCCATAAGAGAGGATCACAAAGAAAAAGGAAAGTCACAGTTCATCACACATACGATAAGTTGTAGTGTTTGGCATTTGTAGCATCATGTAATCTGTGGCATATACATTTCAAAAGTGATGTGAAGCTTGCTATTAGTCTTTAGTTTGGCCTTAATTTTCTGGCAATGATAAGCTCCTGCATCATGGAGGCCAGCCCTTAGAATTTCCAGCTTACATCCTGCGGACATTGAGCAGCTGAAAGTAGTGTTCATAGTTCTCTTTGAGTGAACTATGGTCCCGTTGCCAAAAGCCATTGCTACTGGTGTTAGTTGATTGTCATCAGCTCTATGCCATACTGTGCAGACAATGTCAGCCTTGCACATATAGCAATTAATTGGGTCATAAGGCAGGCCTGCTGCCTGGGAGATATTCACTAGTCGTGTGAATGTTGGTGATGATGGTGATCTCATCAGTGTTTCCGGTGGAGAACACTGGGTCCGTCTGCCATCTGTGTGGGGCAGACAGCACATGTAAAGCAACACCATCCACAAGCTCATGGTGAGAGGAGGATGGTCCACGATGAGGTGCTCTTTAGGGATAGTAGCAAAGAGCCAGCCGGTTTCCCAGATGTTGTCTGGCGAGGGGCAGGTTACTGAGGCGTTTCTTCCACCAGTCCCATCCAACAGCAGTTGCGGCAGGCACCCTGGACACTGGACCTGTGGGAGAAACACACACACCACAGACAACGCACACACGCACCGCATGTGACCCACACCACACACACATGCACATAGACATGCACAGCATTTGACTCATACCACCCACAGACACACACGCATGCACCCACACACATAGCATGTGATCCAGACCGCACACACACACCACATGTGACCTATATCACACGCACACAGCAGCATGTTACCTATACCACATTCAACACAAGCAAAGACACAAGTCTTGTTGAAGAAATGTTTTAGAAAATGTGTAGGTGCTCACAAACCCAGCCTAGCGCTCACAGACTCAGCCTAGCGCTCACAGACTCAGCCTAGCGCTCACAGACTCAGCCTAGCGCTCACAGACTCAGCCTAGCGCTCACAGACTCAGGCTGGCGCTCACAGACTCAGGCCAGCGCACACACACACACACACACAGAAAACATTCTCTTCAGCAGCATCATGTCTTTGTTATTATTATTATTCTTTTTAATTGATTCTCTCCCCCACCTTCCCCTGTTCTCTCCCTCAGGGAGTGGTGTAAGGAGGAGAACCGGTGAATAGTTTGAGTCTTCACCCCATAGGTTGGCCCCCAGTGCCTAGAGCCTCTGGTTCTTCCTCGGGGCTCCGGTTCTCTGCCGTTCCCTTTACTGGCCCTGTTCTGTCCCTTCCTGCCCTGCAGGAGGGGGAATCAACTTGCAGTGCTGGACATGTGTCCAGGTTTTTCTTCCTTCAATACCACTTCCTCCCCGCATATCATTTTTCTTTTTCCTACAGACTCTTACCCAATGGCCGTTATTGCATTTGGGCTTAGAGTCATTCCGATCAAGATATGCTACATGGATTGGTGGCATAGCTGAGCCCCTCCCTGTTGGAGGTCTCGCTCTATTTCAGTTTTAGTTTTTCAAAATATCGCCTCATAACACAAAGTATCATTCCTGTGTCTTTCTTTCGCAAAGCATATCCTAACGCTTTTTTACAGTCATCAGTACACCATACTTTTTCTGGGTGAACGGGCAACCTTTCCTGAAAATACATATGAGCCTTTTAGTCAGCTTTCCCAGTTCAATGTCAACAATCTGAATAAACTGCTCATCTGTCCACAACGGTGTACCTCGACCCCCTTTCAAAGTGGTCGGAATCCCTGGATCACCCTTCTTTGGTTCACCCTTCCCTGTGCCAAACAGAGGCTTCCCATCTTAAATGGAGGTTAACACTGGTCGTCCCTTGTCTCAAAAACAAGAGGGATACGTCTTCCTCTGCTAAGACTACAACTTAACAAGAGGATACCAAATATACCAGTCTGCCTTTGTTAGAGAACTTGCTTTAACAAAGGGGCTCCCTATTGGAGGCTTCCTAACTTCTTACTGGTCTCTCAACAGAAAACAGCAATCCCCAAATACTTTTAAATGGGAGCTTACCAATGTTTCTTTCAAACGGTTAGTCCCATCCGTGTCACGGCACCAAACTGTTAGCTTCTTCCGAAGAGACGACCAGGAGACTCAGCAGTCTGACTTGAAATGCAAGTTTATTACACACAGCGGTCCACAGCGAGTTGGTACAGAGTCTAAAGTAAATCAGTGTCTCACCTGAATATATACATAGGGACAGAAGAGTTTGAGCTTTGTGTTGCTAATAAGGCACCAGCAAGCAAGTCAGTAAGTGACACACCCCCATTCAGTGAGTCTCTTCACCTGAATATATGCATAGCCTTTGTGTTGCTAACAAGGCACCAGCAAGGAAGTCAGTAAGTGACACACCCCATTGAGTGAGTCTCTCACCTGAATATATGCATAGCCTTTGTGTTGCTAACAAAGCACCAGCAAGGAAGTCAGGAAGCTCATTGAATAGAAGAGACACTGTTTGCTGACAAAGCATTGGTGATTAGACAGAAACGTACTGTCTAATCAACTCACTCATTCCTATACAGATGACCTCCCAAAATGGCACAGTTACAGACAGAATACACAATTCCTTCAGTATCTATGTATTTGTATGTACGTTGTATGTTGGTCTGTTTATTTTCTATTTAAATAAAATAAGACCACATACATTTTATGTATATTACCAGAGCACATTTAGAGGCATAGTTTCCGTTATGATATTGTTGAAGACATCTGAGAGACTGGAGATCTTGCCTGCTCCCAACTGCTAGCAAACAGAATTGGCTCTATTCCTTTATCAGTCTTCAGCTTCAACACAAATAATTTTGTAAGTACTGTTAGTTGATAGAAGCCTTCATTGTGCCTATACTTTGCACATTTCTAATTGAAAGTGTTTTTCCAAAACAGTTTTTTTGGAGAAACACTACAATTTCCAGTGACCATTTCAGGTGTTAACCAACCAATGTTTAGTTGTCTTTATCGATGTTGTGTTAATTGTCATTTTAAAGGATGGGTGGCACAACTGAAAAATAAGTCCCATGGGTTTTTCCTGAATGAAGACACACTTGACGCGGTAAGGGACATCTGCCATCTACTTTTATTATACGCAAACCTCATCAATTGAGCTGATCTTTATCTCATGTCCTTTTTCTAAAAATGGGGCTACAGTTAATAATTGCTGTCTATGTTAATGGAGGTTTGGCTCACATTTACCAAGAAAAACAATACCAAAAACTTGAATGTAATTTAAAAAAAGACAATATCAAATCTTTACATTTCAGAGAGCGCAACATTAAGACACAAAAGTTTGTTATGAACAATTGCTTTATTGTTACTACTTCATCAAGCCATAGTTTACTGATTTTACAGAGATAATGTATGTATTTGGTTTTTATTTATCTTTCAATGTAAAGGCCAGAGGTGTTTCCCAATGATGAATAATGCAGTTGTGAAATTCAACATTATCCTGGAGATAATCAATATTTGTTTTGTAGTTTGACGCACAGCACGTCAAAGTGGACATATTTTACAAAATGTGTAATCCAATGTGAAAAAACTGTCACATTATTCCCTGACCCCTTGAGTTTAACTCCTGGAACACCATGGAATGCAGAGAGTACAGAAGATTAACATTTTGTGATACTGAACACTGAACAGCTAGACATAAGCAGAAGGTAGTGCTCTTTAAGTGTTCTCCTCTGCTTGTTTATTTAAAAAATGGTAACTCATGACAGCTATTAAAATTGCACCTTCTTATAGGATCAGACGGGATTTCTGTAGAACAGTGGTTCCAAAACCTCTCTGTAGACACCCCAGCCGGTCCATATATTTGTTCAATTCCACCACCAGCACACCTGATTCAACGAATCAAGAGCTTGTTAATTAGTTGATTAGCCCTTGATTATTTCAATCGAATGTGCTTGTGGTGGAATGTAACAAATACATGGACCGGCTCAGGGTCCCGAGTAGATGTTTGGGAACCACTGCTCTACAAAAATCTTAAAGCATATGATAATCTTGAATTAACATATGATGTGCTGAAATATGACTCACTAGGCTTCTTGTGTAATTTAGGAAATAATCAACATTGATGTTCATCTTCTGAGCACAAGTTTCGTGCCCTCTGCTTTCCAGGACGAGGAGAACTTTTGGCGAGAGATTCAGGAGCGGTATTTGGAGCCACTAGCCGAAGACAAGGAAAAACAAAAGAGGATTGCTGAGGAACTGAAATCTCTCCGAAATAAGGTTATTTTACCGTCTTATATTTCCAGATCTATATATCTATTGTTATCTGATTTTACTATTTCATATTTGAGTGAGCTGTTCCCTGAATACTGATTTTCTTACTTTCTCTGTATTTAATCCACAATAACGTATTTGTGAAAGAATCTGGAAGGTTGTTAGTGCTAATATATATTTCTTTAATTAAAAAATGTTTGTTGGTATTTGCTCCTCAAGCAAAATGTATTCAGTTTTCTCAGCTGAGCTTGTTTATCTGTTCAGTTACATGTACACAGGCTCCTGTGAATGACAAATGGATTAATCAATTAAGTTGAACAGCTGTCTGTATGACTAATTTGTTGAAGGGGCTTAATTGTATAGAAATTGATAAAAGAAACACTTGTACATGTACTCTTCCAAACAAACACCATTCCTGCAACCATAGCTGTAAGAAATAACTAACAGCTGATACTTGTTAAGTGATGTCAAGTCCAGATTTGTATTTGATGAACTCAATCAAACCTGTTATTATTTACTACACTGTTGTATTGCATTATTCAGTTGTTGGTATATGTGTTTGCACCTGACCTTGAACAGCACTATGCCTTTAAGTCAGGGGTGCACAACTCCAGGCCTGGTGGTTTTTGTTCCAACCAGTTACTCTGGCTTTAAAACTCTGTTTCTAAACAGCTGTATACCCCAGTGCTGGTTCACTGCTATATCAGACCACAGTAAAACATTTGACCAAGGATACATGCACAGTCTCCTGAATTTATCAAAAATGTCAAATCAAATAGATTATTGGCACCAATTAAATAATTAAGTTAAGTCATAATTAACTTATTTCTTGGCATGAAGTTGTATATAGTTTCATGAATTTGTATATATTTTCAATATTTGGCATGAAATCCCAAAACGGATTGGCCCTAGTTGTACACCTCTGCTTTAAGTGCATGTGACCGGTTGCTTTGGAAAGCTGTGGAAAAGGGAATTTGTGCGTGGGAAGAAGGAAGGAAGATTTTTTTCCACAGTATGAATCATCCTGTTTTTCATCCTGCTTGACCAGCAGTTTAGTGCCTTCAAAGGGCAAAGGGCGAGTCCGTAGCATGTCAGACGCACTTCAAAATCTCATGCTCCAGATTTACACCACACCGTGCCAATATATCGATTCAGTTGAAAATTGTGATTATATTTTCGCAATGTAGTACCGATACTCTGACCCCAAGTTTATATGCCTGTAATATGGGAACTACAATAACATTATAGCGGTTGGAATTTTATGCATGCTGCTCTGTTAAGATAACATATTTGCATGTGTGTATGTTTACTTAAAACTGAACCTAAAGGTGCAGAAGATCTTTCCATTCCATGAAATTTCTCAAGGTTCAATAAAATATAATAGAACGTTAAAGTATTTTCAAATTGGCTCATGCTTATTATGGGGTTTTAATGGATTTTTGATTCAATTTTGTCCTTTGAAGTATATTACAGTACTCTATAATTTCACAGTGAATTCTGATTCTGTTACATTTCGATTTCTTCATTGAAATCATGATAGCATCGTGATATAAATTGTGAGGTAATTTCCAATGCCCAGCCCTACTCATTATGCTGGTAAAGATAAAGATGCACGGATCTTTATGCTATGCGGATGGGCAAACCTAATCGTTGGTGTTTGTTCACTGCTCATCCAGGTGACATGCATCTTCTTCATCTGCAACGCCCTGTGGCTCGTGGCCACCTTCTTCCTCCAGACCATCGGGACTATAGTCAGCATCCGGATCCCGAAGATTCACATCAATGGGACGATTGTGGCAGGAGAGAACGTTTTCATTGACCCGATTGGACTGATGTTCCTGCTGGGCTTCTTCTCTCTGATCCTTGTGCAGTTTGTAGCCATGTTGTACCACAGGTAACCATCACCTAATTTACGGTGGACCGTTCCTCCCAAATCATGTGTATAGCTAAAGCAGCAGTGAGTGTGCTTGCTACAGTGATGGGGACCATGGTTCCAAACTCAAAATTTGACTGCACAAGTGTCAACAATGTGTCACTGCAAGAAAGACCTACATAAAGTGTCATCTTAGGGCTTTGGGCCACCACGAGCCACGAGAACAGCTTCAATGCGCGTTCGCATAGATTCTACAAGTGTCTGGAACTCTACTGGAGGGATGCAACACCATTCTTCCATGAGAAATTCCATCATTTGGTGTTTTGTTGATGGTGGTGGGAAATGCTGCCACAGGCACTGCTCCAGAATCTCCCATCTGGTGACTGAGGGGGTATGGTTTATGTTGATTTCAAGCTCATAAAACCATTCAGTAACCACTTGTGCCCCGTGACCTGTTTGAAAACATGTTCTTTTCATTTTATTACTGCTCAGTTTTGAGTAAAATACATGTTTACCCTTAATGAGCACTAGCTCACACAGGCAAAAATGAAACTCTGCTTGTCCATTGACATATCAGGGCCTGTTTTTTTATTCAGAAGAAAAGGGCAGTACAGTATAAATGCATTTTTTGCCTTGGCACTACAGTAAGTAAGTATCAGTATATTTCTGTTTTATAACATCAAATATGGGCAATTTGGCATTGATATAAAGTGTGAGCGCTAATTCTGTTGGTTCTGCTTTTAGAATCTACACGCTGATTCACTTTGTTGCCTACACTGGAACAGAGACCAAAGCCATAAGGACCGAAGCCCAAAGTGATTCAGATAATCCAAGTAATGTCGACCAGGTATATAACTGCAACCAACCACGGGCTAGTGTTCCTGTTAACCAGGGATGGTTGCATTGCGGTCATGCCACACAAACCTTAACACTTCCCTTTCAATTTGAATTCTGTTCTGAATGATATGTACTGTACTTTTTGATCTTGTGAGTGAGGACAGATAGGAGACTGGCTATGCCACTTTGCCTTTTGGAATATTTCACAAGGTTCTTCAAACTTCACATCTTCATTTCAACATTTTCCTCTTTCAATTTGGTTACTTCTTCTAAAGTGTTCAATTGTTTCAACTCCCCATTCTCTTTTAGAGTTGTTTCTCCAAGAATATTACATCCTATTTTCTGCTCCACATTTCCCTAAAGTGAGTCGTCTTTTGAAATATGACAAAATATTTTCTGCTCCTTGTTTTTCACAGGGGGTTGGAGTGCTTGAAGAATCCCGTTTTGAAGATCAAGATGACAAATCACCTTGGCCAGAAACCGATTTTCTTTGGTTTCAGAATCCACAAGTAATCACTCACGTATAAGACAATACACCTTACTCTGAGCTGAAAGATAATGCTTTTGGTAAGCTCCTTGATAATTTATAAAGGCCTATTTGACTTTTATAGTAAGTCAAATGGTGACTGTCCTAAAGTGTTTTGTAATTTATTTAAATAGGAGAGTCTGTGCTCCCATTTGGAGTCAGTGGCCCACGTCCAAACATCTAAATTGGTTTTAGCTTTGTCTTTTTATCACATTCACTACAGTTATGGCATGCATGTGAGGCAAGCAGCTGCTATGACTGCCTGTAGCTACAGTTTAAATCGCTAGGAAGAATATCGTGCTTGATTCCACCAGGCAAGCAAATTATAATCTGCCCTCTGAGTGCAAAAATAAAAAAATGCAGTGGTTTCAGAAAGGCACACTGAAAACTTTACTTTATTTTAAAAATGTGATGATCCAGCCCATTCATACAGGAGACAGTGGTGGATTAGATATGTTGCATTCGTAACAGAATGCTATGCACCACGATACACCGCTTGATAATTATACTTGATACTATACACTTAGACAATACCAGGCCCGTACCCGTTTTTATAAATTACCTTTTACTATTTTAATAAAAGATTTCCACAAGTCCATGATGTTTGAAGTTTTTCCTTTTGTTTTTTTAAAGGACATCGACATGAGCTAGGCCTATGTATAAGATGCACATAAATTACAGGTTTGGAGGCTCTGTTTTAATATAAATTTACTTAGTTCCTAGTCCATACGCTCATGAATGTAGACGGGACTGTTTTCAGTGTTCTGGTATTTTTATTGATAATTTATTTACAATTAATGTATGAATCGACCACATTAATCAACTCCCAGCTACTTTTTGATAAAAAATGTAATAGATTTTTAAAACGTGTTTAATTCTTTATTATATTTGAATATTGAATCAGTGTTAACACATTAGCTAATATTATTTGCTATAACACAAGCTAACGCTAGATACAACCATCAGTTTTAGCTAAGCCTCTTGGCACAATAGGGGGTAACATGTTAAACATAGCTGGAGTTTTGTCACTCAAGTTGTGAACGCTGTATATAATTGATATAACTTCAAAAATATATATGCCTCAACCTATATTATTCAGCCGCTTAATTCACCTAATGGGATTTTTTCATTGGAAAATGTTGGTTGGGGGTGCTAAGGGGTGCTTTATGGTTGTGAGGGGGTGCTCATGAAATGTAGACACCCGTGCAGGTCACGGGCGCGCAGACCACGGCTATGAAGGCTACATTACTACGCATAATGTTTAAACCATCTAGTCAGATATTACAGCACGGCTACTACAACAAGCATGCTATGCATTGATTTAGCTTATAGTACTGCCATCTCATGCACTCAAAAATTAATACAATGACCCAGACCCTCAATACAAATAGCCAGGAAATCATTACCACACCATGACGGATAAACACTGCTGCCATCTCACTCATTGCAAAATCAACGGGAGCTTGTGTTGGCTCGATTTTTTTTTTTTTTAGGAAAAGATCATGAGGGATGGAGCCCGAAAAAATGTGTACAGCGCCTGCACTGATTCAAAGAACTCTGCCGCCGGTTGTATGTTTTTAACGCAGTCCACCCAAACAAGATTTGGACGATGAGTGTGGCAATGGATATACAGTGCCTGTGGGACATCTTTTCTGAATTGATCTACTACACCAGGTTGCGGCTCTTTGCCTGGTTTCATGCGGCTCTTACGTTCATATCGAAGTTTGTTTTTTTTTTTTTTATGTGCGTGTTCGCTTCGCTTGAGTTCAATAGCATTTTTGCACCGCTCGCAAAATTTCAGAAGACGAAAAAAACACACGGTCCCCAACCTTTTTGCACCACGGACTGGTTTCATGCACTGGGTTTAAAATTACGAGGGGCGCAATTTTTTCCCTCATTTCCGCGAAATAAATGAACAGGTTTTATTTCGCGTCCCGGTGATGTGGCTCTTTTGTAAAAAATGTGGCTCTTGTCTTTTTAAAAGCCTGAATCAGCGTCTAATCAATGTTGCATTTATTAAGCGTCAGTTTGATTGTTTTTAAAAGCGAATGAAATTGACTAGAGTGAATTCTTCCAGTGCAACATCATTGTGCGAATGGTGTGCCACCACAGACACCTGTTATTTTTTGCTGACGTCCTTACTTTCGTCGACTATCAATGCAAACAGTCCAGCTTCCTCTATTTCACTACTTATTTGCTTCCTAACCATATTTGGCATAATTTCAATTAACTTGTTCTGTGAGTCATGATGAGTAGCTATACTTCCCATTTCTGATAATTTTGATAATAATTTTTGCACAACAGTTTTGTCGAATTTGCCAATAACGTGTAAAAGTTAAATGAAGTTTAATGTTCGAGATGGCAACGTATCGTACGTAGGCTACTCTCGTCTTCCGAGACCCTCGGAATTATAAAATAATTGTCGGCTGGTAGTTATTTTGATTTAAAGTGTTTAATGAAAATGTTAAATTGTAAGGAAATGCTTGGGGGCGCTGCTTTTTCTTTGACTCTGCCCGGACCGGTTCCTCCCACCTGCAGATCAAATAGCGTCCAGTGCCTCCCAGTGGGGATTTCGTTCAAGACTCCGGCTTCTCTGATTGGCTCTTTCGAACAGCGCTTCGCTTCACATTCCATGGTGCTGCTGGCAAACAACAACTTGGAAAATGGGGAATAACGAATCGTAAATACAAGCCTATCATACACTAATTTGTGTCGGAAACACTTTCCCAGAGACCTAAGTGCAACGTGTATAAGGTCATTGAGAGATCCCTTCGATGGTGGTGAGTACAAATGCCTTAACTTTTCCAATAAATCTCTAGTTTTATGCCACGAGGAAAAGGGGAGAGAGACCGCAACAAGTAACCAAGCGTTCTCGATACTATATGTGACACGCTTGGTTACAGGGTCTCTTGAGTCTAATGTTTGAATGATCGGCTTCGCTTCTTCGTAAAAGTTAGTGAAGAAAACAAAGCATTTGTACAATGCACTAGGCTATAGTCCTATTCTGTTTTCATTTGTTTGGAGTTTGGGAGTTTCTCAAAACTACGGGATGTCTGAGTCACGCTTGGACGCTGGAATAAAAAAAAGCATCGGTTGAAAATCCATGACTCATTCAGTTTCCCACAGTTAAATGGTTTTGCGTTGTTGCTAGCGCCACTACTAACCAGTAACAGCAGGAAGTGGATTCGAGGTAAATTCAGCCACATAGAGCTTCAAGACAACCGTCTCCAGCTAGACAGTTAAACGCTTTTTAGGAATCGTTATTATAACAAATGAAACGTTGAAGGGTCTTTCGTTTATTGCGTAATCGTTTACTATTGCCAGATGGTATCAACACCCACAGATCAGATGTTTGGGGATTCATATGCCCTGCTCGGTCTCTGAGGATGAGTTTTCAGAACTCGGACGAAAGAAAAAGGTCATCGTTTATTTCCATGCATAAAACAACATTCTGTTCATCTTTGGATGAAGAATGTGTAAAAGCTGAAAATAATTCTTATGAAAATAAAGGTTTCATAATCGCTCGTGGGGGAATGTCTATATGTATGCGCTTCTTTTTTGCAATCACACTTTAAAATAACGAATTAAATTGTTTATGACCCTAATACTTGGTGGACAAAAACAGTCTAGAAAAGTATTTTAATAGCCTATATATCCTTTAAAAATCCCATGTCTCCTCGTGCACCATTGACAAGCGCTGGGTACAATTCTGAGGGACGGAACCGCTTGACAGACAGCAGTGGCAGAAAATGGACGTTGGATTACGAGTAAATTTAACTAGCGCGTCTATGGAGGGCGAGCGGTAGTCAGTGTAAATCCCGCCTCATACAAAAAAGGCAAAAGTGACCTTGACAGATTGCTCTTGTCGATCAGTATAGACATCCGAGTCGAATTAGTTTGGGCTATGAAATCCCCAATTTTTCTCTTGAGAAAATAAGAGAACACTCTTCTTTAATAGAAATATAAAAAATATTATGCCATGTCCACAGAGGAGATTATTTTAAAACATGTACCCCTTGGCATCTTCCTGTTCCCTCTTTTTCCACTTTGCATAATACACCTCAGTTTATATGTCCTTTTCTCATTTATTAACTTTATAGTAGTTATTTATACATCTAAACCCTTGGTGTTACTGTTCACATTCAATAGTTTTTTCCATAATTATCTTTTACAAGGTAAAGACCACTTTTAACAGGAAGCCATGAACGTATCCTTTTCGGTGTTCCAAGGACTGAGGGAGGAAACGGGATAATACGGCAGGAAAGGTGCCGGTGCAGGTGCTTCCCTGTTTTCTGTGCGCAGCCATTGAAATCAATCCGCCATTAGTGTCATTAAATTTGCCAAGATAAAAATCTGCTATTGTGTCAGCTTGCAAGTTGCAAGTAAGTAGAATACTTAAGAAAATCTCGACCGCCATTCTGGTAATTGGAATCCACACTACTTTAAAATGTACCTGAATTATTACTTAAGCTCTGAAGTATAACAATAATGAATTTAGATTAGATTTTGTTAATTTAGTATCAAATCAAATCAAATGTATTTGTATAGTGCTTTTCCAAATGCACTGTCACAAAATGCTTAACAAAAGGGACGCCAGGCCGAGACCCCCCCAAAAGCAAGCCTAAGGCAACAGTGGCAAGGAAAAACGCCCAAACTAAAAGGGGGGAGCCCATCCTCTTCTGGCCAGCACAGGGTGTGTCCAAAAAAGACTATCATGGTCAGTCCAAAGGTGATGCAGGGTTGGCTGAATTTGCACCTTTGAGTTAGGTAGTCAGTGGGGTGGGGGGGGCTAAACCACATGAAGGGGGTCCAGATACAGGGACTGGCGTAGGTGTGGGAGGACTGGTCTTGAATGAGTTAATGGGCGAGGGTTGATGGGGGCAGCTCACACTTCTCGCGGGATCTAGGGCTTGGGGGTGGGTGCCCCCGAGTCAGATGCCAGGGCAGAGAAGAGAACATGGAGTCAGGAAGAAAAAAAAAAAAAAAAAAAAAGCAGTGCTATATCCAGTAGCATTATGCGAGAGCAGGGGAGGACAAGTATAGGACATGTATACAGATAGCCCCGACAGGTGCAAGCTATGGCAGTGTAGGACATATTGGTAGTAGGTCATATTAGGAGAGGGACAGAGAACACACGCAGACATGAAGGAGTTCCAAACCATCCACACCTGATCAAAGATAACCAGCCTAACAGTGGTGGTGACACATTGAGGAGATGACAGTATGGAAAGTTTCTCACTCCATTAAGAGACTAGGGACAGTCTTCTCCATCTCTACACCTAGACTATGTTTGGCAGTAGGCCAGGCTGAAAAGATATGTTTTTAATCTAGACTTAAAAATTTAAACTGTGTCCGAATCCCTAACATGCTTTGGTAAACCGTTCCACAACAGAGGAGCTCTATAAGAGAAGGCTCTACCACCAGCTGTGCTTTTCAAAATTCTAGGAAGTAATAGATGGCCAGCTTGTTGTCAACGAAGCGGTCGTGTCGGCTTATAAGGAACAATCATTTCAGTCAGGTATAAAGGTGCAACTCCATGCACTACTTTAAAAGTTAGCAGAAGTACTTTATAATCACCCTGATATTTAACAGGAAGAATGAAGTAGATAGTAGATAAAATGATGTGCTCTGTGAGCTTATGATACAATTTGTTTGTCATTGTTTGTCACCAAAATTGCCAAATGAGGTTAAGCAGGGGGAGCTATGTTTGGCTAGAGTGACACCCTGTCAAGGTTTGTTGACGGGGTAGAAATGAATTAATGTTTGACAGGTGTCCCAAAAATGGCCCAGTTTCTACAGCCGGAGTAAGACCATCTGGCAGATGCACTGCTAAGTATCTGGGTCTCTAGGAAACGGTACAGCACTAGATTTGGTGGGGCTTAACGGTTAAACCCTATATGCAACCGTATCGACTGACATCTCTGGGAGAGAACAATGGTGATGGTCTCAAATCTCAGATTACCCTGTTAAAAAAATTGAGGTTAAACACTAAATACCATGCGACTCAACACGGACCCACCCTTGGGGAAAGAGTCCCACTCCTCTTTAAGAATCTGGAAAACAGAGTGGTGTTCTATGACCACACAAAAGCATCTCAGCGTTGAAACCCAAATATTTATGAATCAGCCTGGTAAAGGGGTATTGACTTGGTGTGGTTGGTACGTCCAGCTATTGACTGTCACTGGGCTAGGTTAACTGAAGACCTTGGAGTGACCTTGGTCTGTGCTCCGGCAGAACCCCACACAGGCTTCTGTCAGTACTGGTACATATTTACAGCTGTGTAATGTGCACCTTTCCAGAGATGAAACCTGGAAACAATTGCAAAGGGCTTTTTTTTAATACATTCTTATTGATGTCTGGTCTGACAAGTTCTGAGTTAAAATTGTTTAAATATGTTTTATGTTTTTTACCCTTTTTTCTTTCAATTTGCAGTTTGAAATGCCCGATTGTATTGTAAGCCGTGCTCGCTGAAATTCGGCAGAGTGTAGACCAGCGCGTGCTCTTCTCCGAAACACGTGATGTCAGCCGCTGCTTCTTTTCACACTGCAGTCTACAAGTTAAGCTTGTACAGACATGAGTTGGAGGATAACACTTTCTGCGCAGCTTTATACTGTTAGACTGTGGGTGCCCGTTTGCCAGCAGGGGTCGCTGATGTGCGACGAGACACGGACAACCCAGACGACTGAGTTCCTGCCTCCCTGGATGACGAATTAACCAATTATGCATCACCCAGCTACAGCCAGACTAGCACGGCCTGGATTTGATACCAGGACGTGGGGCTCACCCACACACTAGAACAGTGCTTTAACAGGATGAGCCACCCAGCAGCCCTGATTTCATACACATGTTAAAAGCTAAACTGGGATGTAGACTACCAATTATTTTTGAGACCAAAAAGGTCTTGGTACCCTTGAAGATGACCCCTTTCATATCACAATAACCGGTGTAGTCTTGGTCCTGGAAGTGCATTGAGAGCCCTTGTCTAATCGTACCGCGTTGATATGTAACAGAGTAGCTGGGCTGTTTGAGCAGGAGGGCACCCGGTCACATGATTAATGTTTTTAGCCCGTCCGCACAGGCCCCCTCCCATTGGCAACATATTTTACTGCCGTGAACCCTTAGCCTGAACGATCTTGTGACCCCCCGAGACTTTCAGGGAACACCCAAATGACCGGGCATTGCCTCCAGGTCATCAGCTCCGAGATGTTGAGAGTTGTACACAACACCCTGACATGGGCATGGACTGAACTCCGGGTCTTCACAAGGTTTCCTGTACTAGGACAGTTCTCTTCTTGGATGGGTCTTTGTAGTGCATTCTGTGTTTTAAACCTTTTTGCTGGTACATCGTTTTATTTCTTTTTTGTAGTGCTTCCAGGAGAAACCCAGCAAAACAATCGTCAGGAAATTGTGCGTCTGACACCTTGAGAGGAACTATGTGTGTGCTCGTTCACATCTGCGCGTGCGTGGGCGCAAATATTAGATTAGTTAAATAGTTGTCTGCAGGTGGCTCTATATGTGGGATTTTGGGACGGTTAAAGGAGTGTGGGGAACATCTTGAAGTCACGTACACTTGGGCGCAGCATGTCGAGACTGATTTGTGCTCTGACGCGTTGCCGGGCAGTACTTGTATCCCCCGATAAATGGTTTCTTGTTTGTGTGGTGTTTGCTCAATGATGAGAATAAAGCAGCCTGATGTCTCATTAAGATAAAAAAAGGGCCATGTCTGGAGGCACTTTGCTCTCATGTGATGATAATGATGGTGATGAGGATCATCTCTTTATATTCATTTCAGTAGTAGTAACCTAGTATTGACAAGGGAAGTATATGTATTTGTATGTATATTTGTCCAAAATTACAAATCTATTTTGCACACTGGAATGATATCACAGGCTGTATAAAATGTAATCAATAAATGATCGAAACTGTGTATTTATTGCCCAAGCTTGATTGAAAGCCCTTTGTGCGAACATCAGTATTCCGTCAATCCCTTAAACGTAATTTAGTTCCTTAATACTAAGCCGTTGTGCACTGCCTGTGCGCAAGGAGGAGCGGTTCATTAAGTGTGCTCGGGGCACAGATGGGCGATTACCGCCATGTTAAATCCTGCACACCCAACGGCCCTGTGTTTCTCGGACGGAAGAACCGGAGCAGATGAAATGGAGAGGATCCAATTGAGCCTTTGGTTCGGGGGTATTAAGAACTCCGCAAGAACAAAACAAAAGTGTAATCCACAGTGTGTCATGCACAGCGTACACATTCCCTGGGCTGAGCACGTGCCCAACAGGCATTCCAGGTGCAGAGGGGGCCTGATTTAGGGCAGTCAGGAATAGACCTGATCCTCTTAAGGGATTAGTGAGTAAAAAAAATCCACATTGCTTATGGGGCACCTGTGTGCTTTGAGCCGGCTCTGATGTACAATGGGCCTTGCTGAAGAGTTTGGGTGGAGCAGAGCACAGTTCAGTTTTCCCCATTTGGGAATTCGTTCCCACGTACAGCTGTGCCACTTAAAGACAATGGATGCTTCCGGACATGTTTAGTCTGACACTACTTTTGTCCTTCACCTTGACTAAGGACAATTGTAACACAATATTTTTCATTCATTCCAGTGATGTGTACCAGACATAACAAGGTACATACCTGGAACTTGCTAATAGTACTTTCTCAAACTAGTACCATACTGAATGATTTTACGCCGCTCCCATAAAATCATTTTGGCAACAGTTCGGCACACACTTTTTATTTTACCCCAGGTTGGACTTGGGAAGAATGGGTGAAGCACTGTTGTTAATACTGTAGCCATGAGCTTAACCTGGCACGTTTCCATAGAATGTGTTACGGACAACTTAAATACATAGTTTAAATGTATAATGGTCTCCGGACTGGGTAATGTTGGTTATTTCTGTAAGATAAGCTATACACATATATATAGCTTAATATATTTATATAGCAGAAACGAATACTGTATTGTACTGATACACTGACGTTATGTTGATAGTGACTTAAGCTTGTTATTCAAAGTTAAAGGTAACCACACCACATTGAGGTTAGATCAAATGGCCAAAGCAACGCATTTGCTGAAAATAATTTCTAATTTAAGATGATATCCTTTTTTATCCAGAAATTATTTATAGCCTAGTCCGTTCTACTTTACACCATTTGCATGCTGCCAAATGGAAACGACTGCATCGCATTCCCTTTAATGTTAATTTAGAAACGGATGGGTAACTTTATTGCCATTTTTCATAACTTACTAAATACATAGGCTATGTCATTTTTAAATTGTGGTCTTATTTCTCCGGAGAACTACCAATAGGTAATTTTACTTGACGACATTGTAGCTGACTTTAGGAGGGAAGTCAGGTATTAAATCCACATGTGCCACGCAGTTGTATGATCTGTCCGCAGAAAAGGCATTGTGAATGCTGTTTCTTTCCAACTTGCATCTTCGTGTGGGACCAGTCTGTTTTGGTCTAAATGCCACAA
Organism: Aldrovandia affinis; assembly: GCA_029706075.1. NCBI lineage: Eukaryota > Metazoa > Chordata > Actinopteri > Notacanthiformes > Halosauridae > Aldrovandia > Aldrovandia affinis. The sequence continues at coordinate 1,969,026 of JAINUG010000087.1, forward strand.
GTGACTCGCGTCTTATAAGACACGCTTTGTTTTTGCGTTTCGCCCTAATACTGCATTTTCCTTATGTTTGACATTTTGCAGAAATGTCCGAGCTGCCTACCCACAGTAGTGCTTTATTCTCCTTGAATCACGCTTCTCAACGTCTTGGCCCGGCTGCCAAAGCAGAGAAATTACTGAAACGAGTCCCCTTTGTCCGGAATTGTTCCCCCACTCAATCAAATCAATCGCCTCTTTGTGTTCCTCCTTCATCTCGACATTTTCAGACTCGCAAAACCCACGCGGCATTTTTCACCCACTCCGAAACACTCCAGTGTTGTCGCAGATGGATGGAGCGAAGAGTTCTCCGACGAGTTTTCCCCTCTTTGTACCGAGCGGGTAATCGCGGGGCTCTTCGCAGCGCGGACTGCGGGCGTATGCTGCTGGAACAATGGGCGCATTGTGTTGGGTCAGCCCGGGCGGGACGGGGTTCAGTAGTGAACGCAGAGGAACCGCTTCATTAATCGAAGCGACCCATGCACGATCCTCCGTCTTCCCCCGCCCCCAAACCGGCGTCTCTCACATTTTAGGCAGACGGGACTCTCCGCAGCTTCCACAAAGACCGGGAAGTGTGTGGTAACGCGAATACGGTAATGATTGGACGTGGACGTTGATATTTTTCAGATTTGTCGTCGCGGTTGTGATGATGTAAGTTTTCTCCGTGTCATTTGAGCTCAGTATTGATTCTGTTTAAATATTTCTGAGGTGGAAAGACTGTTGTTACATGCTCATCTATGCAAGACATCTTGCACTAGGCTTTAGCTTATTGACAATAATGACTTGAAACCTACTATTCAGTTAAATAGGCGGTGTGTTCCGTGTCACTTTAAATGCATTGGGACATATACATGATTGCAATATTTACTTGGTTAATTTGTAAATATTTTGTGACATTTTAAGTCTGTTTCATTTTATCAAGTAATATTAAACTGCAATTGCATAAATGTTGGTTGCAGATTTAACATATTCTTAAATATTTCTTCCAAAATGTGTATAATATATATGTGTATGTGTATATGTATGTGTCTGTATGTATTAATTAATGTTTGTTTGTATGTATGTGTGTGCATATATGAATGAATGTTTGTATGTATGTGTGTGTGTGTGTGTGTGTGTGTGTGTGTGTATATATATATATATATAATTATTTGTTTTAAACATAAAATGACTTGTAATTGTCATCTATTTTATTTTATATATATATGACACAATTAGATAATACTATATTTTATGTTAAAGGTTTACACAATTAATGTTACTATGTGTAGGCACATACACATTAATCAGAAAATAATTATATTAGAAAAAAATGATAGATTGTGTTTTTGCTATTGTTTTATCTCAGTCATGTAGTTTATTGCCTTTGCCCCATTGTGTGAGGTGGACACTGGTTTGAGAGAGCTCAGGTGGCCGAGAGAGGTTTGGGGGAGGAGGTGGGGGGGGCTTGCTCACTGACAGTTCGCTGTGAGAGCCCTCTAGTTCTGTGGGGCCCAGTGAAGGGGGCAGGTTAGGGGGCTAATCCCTCACATCCTGTATGAAGCACAGACTGTCCCACAAAAGAAATGCTCACTCTACACCAAAGACTGACAAGTGATTCCCCTAGAAAATATTTCAGGTGGAGTGGTGTTGTGTGACAGCCTTTGGGAGAGGGAGGGGGTTGTGGGAGGCTATTACCCCATGCTCAAAAAAATGGTGGGAATCTTGCGCTCCATGTCTGTACCATTACACCACCCGGGGCCCTACACAGACTTAATTGACATGTTGTACAAAGCATGCACAAAATTCCATTGTTATATCATGCAATATGACCCCTTTATTGCTTTTCAAACATGTCTTTCTACACAAGAAAACTGTACAACGCCTATTTGCTTGTATAGCAAATCGTGTTTGATCTTTGGTATTTTAAGCTGTGTTGTGTCCACATGCTATATAATCACACCCTCATAACCTACTTTTCTGACAGTTTTTTCCCAACAATAGGAAAGATATCCTGGCTGCGTTCTGCGAACATAAATTCCAAAACATTTTTTTCATGGTCAGTCCATCACATTTATCGATGCCTTACATCGCATATTGAAGTTATAAATAGTAGCAGGTAAAATTTGTGATTGCTGGTGAATGTTGGCAAACGTTTGTTTAGTTGAACGCATCCAGCGGCAAACTCGCAGCACGAGAGAGGGATAGTTGAACTAGAAGAGGGTGCTAGTGGCCACTGGCCACCAAATTGGGAGAAAATAGGAAAAAAAATCTGAAATAAATGTTACATTTAAAAAAAAAAAAAGTACACCTTAATGTAATAGATGAACAAGTGCAGCAGTAATATTAACCTATTTTTTCCCCTGCAGAATTGAGGGGTGATTCTCTCCTGAACAGTGATGGCAATCGAGGGGGGAATCCAGGTATGTCCAATAACAACCAGCACCACTTCCCTTAAGGATGACCACAGGGTTATGACAGTGGTAGACACAACAGCTGCATGATAAGTGATATTCACAGGGTCCTAAGTTGCTCTACACAGTGGGTTTTATGTGGCCATGTTTCAGTGCAACAGTATGGTCTCCTTACTTGAACTCTGCCATGAGAAATTGGATTGAATCATTTAGCAATGCTATTTGCAACATTCAAAGTCCAATGGTGAAGGTAGGGATACCTAACATGTTAGTTGGTTTTGTCATATCTTGTTTATTCTGACTGTTTTACAACTGTGTGCACATTTTCAAGGAAGGTGAAAATAGGTGAAGCTAGATAAACACACGTCTGTTAGCGTGGGAGCTCAAATGCATTCATTTTAGACCAGCCAACTGCCAATTTTGAGCGAGTGACATTTTCTCAGTGATAACATTAGAGATAAGCTTACAGTTTAAGGCTCTACATGGCTTTGCGCCAACATTAAGGACCAGAATGTCATGTTTGATAGCAGCAAAGCACGAAGAATTCTGGGATTTCATTTGGGAGTGGAGATTTTGAAATGGGTGACACAAATTTTCACTTACATAGTGCTGAAGATTGACTCATGATTTTAAAAGGATACATTTGCATATGTTAAAACACAATGGAAAAACAAACACTGCATGTGTGTGCATGCTTGTTTGTTTGCTTGCTTGTGTGTGGGTTGGTGGGGTGGGAGGGGTAATTTCAGTAATTCTCTTAGGTTACAATGGTCCCAAGTACTGACCTTGTTTTCAGTGGTGTGTCGTGAAAGGTTGTTGTCTGTTGCAGTTGCTTTCGGCTCCTTAAACAACCACATCGTTGGGAATCTAGAATAAAGTTATTTATTACACAGCTTGCTGATGGCTACAAATCTATATTATTGTCATCTGTAATCTTTCGCTGCCTGGGTTTATTCCACATCCCCCTACTTCAAACTGAAAATGATCTTTTTCAGTCAAAAATTGGTCAAGTTTATCAACACTATGAAATCAGTCAATTCTGAATGATTGATCCTGCTCAATGGATTTAGGTTGGTGCATCAAGGATCAGTTTTAGGGTCTGCTTTGTATTTGCCCATGCACTCCCAGATATTTATAGCCTAACCCTCTCCTGCAGGTGTGGTTTGGGGAGAAGTTTGATGACCCTGTCCTGAGTCCTCGCAGTCCCCTGATGCCACGCCATGGCCCCGGATTGGCCGACGTCTTCCAGTACGACCAGTGGCTGTCAGTACGCCACGAGGCCACTCTAGTGCCCATGCAGGAAGACCTGGCAATATGGCTGACTGGCATGCTCGGTATGTCTGTCCTTTCACCACCCTGACAGCTGCTGCTGTCCTAGCATGTGTTACTGTAGTGTATTGTTGGAGAAATATAGATAACTGCACCCCCCAAGGTTACCAAAGTGTTGCCTTTATCTTGACAGTTACCTGTATTACAGTTTTATTATAATAACCAGTATTTTGTCTTATTATTTATTGATTTGGCATATGCTCTTCTCCTAGCAGTTTACAGGGCCATCATACATAATAATAACTAATAATAAATAAGTGCATACCATAGCAGGAGCAGCAACAAGGGTATTTGTACAGAACAGGAAATGACACTGAGTAATAGCTATTGTTCTACAATCACATGAGCACTTCCTTATTACTGGAAAACCCTTTTCTTATTAGTGCCAAGTTATACACTACAAGTACTTTCCACAAACGAGACTGGTGAAGTACCTGTATCTGTGGTCTAGCAAGAGGAAGATCTGCTGGGATTCAAACCCAAGACCCTCTGATTGTGAGACGCAGGCTTATAATGATGGTCTTGACAAAACTACAGGAGTAGGGCCAGAGGAGTGTTTTTGTGTTTGAATGTCTTTGGCTCCTGATTAGTTCTCATCAACCTTGGGCAGTTATATTTCTATTTCTATACTGTCCTGGGAACAAAGCTGTAATTTTCAGCCACAATGTTCTGACTAAACTTTCATGGGAAGAACATTTTGAACAGGAAATTGAGAACACCAACAAGGTTTAGTATTTCAGAGGCTGAAATATTCATTGTTAGGACTAAAGCATTTCCTTGCATATTGTGACTGGCTGCACATTCTGTTCAACTAAGTGTGTTGCATAAACCTTTGTGTATTCTACTATAAATTGACTTCAAGCTGGATTACTGCTGTTTTATATTCACATATAAATGGAATATGCTGAATATCCTTTTGGGTTCATATGTGACCAGCAGTAACAAATCCAGGATTTACTGTCCTATCCTCTCCAGAAAAGAGGGTGACCAAGTGTAATAAACCCAGAGTTTGCTGAAATGGAATGTCAAACTGTAACAAGAACGAGTTTACTAAAATGTAATGGCCAGCTCTATCCCTGAATGTACTGCCTTGTTCTCTCTAGTGCACTAGGGTTAGTGTTCAGCTGTAAAAAGGAAATACGTTTACGTTACTTAAATCTCCAGAAAGTTTTTACCTGAAATAAAGGTGGTCAACTATGAAGAGCCCTGAGTTCACTGGAGTAAGATGTACTGCTCCACTGCTCCCCCTGCAGGAGAGATGGTGCAGGCAGACTGCTTCATGGAAGAGCTGAACAATGGCGTGAAGTTGTGCCAACTGGCGACAGCACTACAGACCAAGGTGGCACTGAGCTGTCCCTCAGAGCGTTGGAAGGTGAGTCCCTTCTCTTACTCTGACACCCGTTCCCTCACAGTTGAGACTTCAGCTCATGGTACTCCAACCAGCTTGGCAGAGGGCAAAAATGTTTAGGGAACCTTGGCTTTCACCAGCAGGTTGCAGGTTTGAATATTTAGTGATCCACTGCTTTTGTACGTTTGGGCGAGGTACCTGAATTGCATCTGTAAATATCCAGCTGTAGGCCTCCCGCGTGGTCTAGAGGTTTCAACGTCCGATGCTGGCCATGGCGACCAGGGTTCGATTCTCCATCGTGCCAGAGTCAGCTCTGGCTGGGAGTGTCACTGGGGGTGAAAATTGGCTGTCCGCCCCAGGCAGGGGGGAGGGAAGCCGACACTGTTCGCTGTGCACAGGAGTGGCTCTGGGGTGCAGGAGTTACGGTCGACAGCATGACGAGTGCCATCTCGGAGGAGACGATGCTTTGCCTTTGTCACTGCCGGTCACAGAACTATGGCAGCGAACTACAAGGGAGGGGATTGACCTAAGAATAGCGGGAGTAATTGGCCAAACTGGGAGAGAAAAAAAATCCAGCTGAATAAATGTACAGTAAATGTATAAGCTATCTACAGGTAGGGAATTAAAAACTGGAATAACCAATGCAAAACCACTTGGTAGGCTGTTGGTGGTAGGGTAACCAAATGTTTTACTTCAGCAAATTAAAATGTTTTGCAGACTGAAACTGTCCTTGAGTGGAGTTTTAATGTAGAAATACTATTTTTGTACCTATAAAACTTAAATTTTCCCCAAATTCCATCAATATGAGTAGGACTCAGGTGGCATCGAAAGCAGATAGCCACGGCAGAGTATTCCATTATAACACTTCTCAGGTTCTGGAACATTGGTCCGCCTCTTCTTGTTTTGACTTTATGCGCTCATTTCTAGCAGTTGGCTCAAATTTAAGTGTCAGAATTGTGATGGACTGGACTGGCAGGTCAATATTGTTGCAAGACCACTTGACAAATCCTGCCTTATAACTTAATAATTGACCAATAATTTGGGACTTTTAAGAGTTTCTGAAGATTGACATTGGCATCTCTCATCTGCTACTTGGTTTAGGCAACGAATAACAATGTTGAATATTTCACATATGCGACCAAATTGGTCCAGTCTTGTGATAAGCAAAGGCTGTATAAAATAAGTGATGGAGATAAAGAGCTAAATTGTATGCTAAAATAAAATGGGGAAATATTTGTTGTTGAAGGGACCAAGTCACACCACATGGCCGAGTGACTTGGTTAGAAGTTACTGGGAGGTTATTTTGACATGCAATTTTGAGCATGCTACCTGCAGATACATAGACTCCCATTGTTCTGATGTTGATTCGTTTTTTGGATTCGCTGTTCATGTAGCCAGTGAATATTGAAAAAAGTTTTTAAAAAACTTGACAGAAGAAGAAACTCTTGTTTGTTTGCCGAAGGGTAAAGTGGTATATTTAAAATAGTATATTACTACTTCCATTAAGTATAGTAAGTACTTTAGTAATATATTTGAAAGTGGTGGTAGCAATGGTAGCAATAGTAATCAAAGTACAATAAATGTTTGCTCAAAACATTTGTGAACAAATAAGAGTAAACTAAAACAAATCTACTGTAACTCCCTTAATTCTCAACCAAATGGCTCCAGGAGTCTAATACGATCTCCCAACAAACAGCCTCTCATCTATTTTGTATAGGCAGCAGAGCTCATTTCTTGCTGACAGGATCTCCTGCAGTTTCCCTGAATCTAGTACTTCCTGGATTGACTTGAACATGTACAGCTTGGTATTCCATCTTGTGTCCACTTCTTGCTTTAGGGACTTGTTGAGATATTTCTGAAGGCTGCAGCTAAAAGTACTATAGTATTTTTAGACATTTTACAATGTACAAAATACATTCTCACAATATATTGCTGTTCTTTTACTTATTAATGATTGAACAAACTATTTATTATGATCTACTTTAATGAATATCAATCAGGAGTCAAACTTACCCAGCTCTCTTGAAATGTGTCACAAGTGTCTTTATCTCTTTGAAGAGGTTTCTCACATTCAGCATGGCCAGGTTCTTCTAGTTTGTCAAACACGTTCTTCAGGGCAATCTTGAGATTGTGACTGGCACAGGACAGTCGTGTGTTATTCCGGAATGCAGCCACAATGTTTTTACTATTGTCTGTGACAAACGTGTTGTCATCTTTACACACTCCAGCGTCCTATGAATGTCAATTGTCAACACAACAACACTAGCAAAATAATCATTTCAATAAATAATTAATTGTTACTGCAGTGCAAATGTAAATTACTACATCGTTTCATTACTACTAGCTATTATTTCTTTGACTAATAATTAGCAGTAATAATGATAATACTATTAGCTACATTCTAAATCCACATTCATTAGCAACTGTAGGCAGACAAAGCATTTTATATAAAAAAATAAGTATGTTTAATTGCATTACATTACAGGCATTTAGCAGACACTCTTATCCAGACCGACTTACAATTTAAATTTCTGTACAAATCATTTATACAGCTGGATATGAACTGGAGCAATTCAGGTTAAGTACCTTGCTCAAGGGTACAATGGTAGTGTCCCGCCTGGGGATTGAACCTGCAACCTTAACGTTACAAGCCCAGCTCCCCAACCATTACACCACACTGCTGCCTTTATTTGCTAGCTACATTAGAAACAAATTTGGTTTATCATAATCAGTGAAAATAATATTGCATACCTACAATATAGCTTCGACAGCTGTCCTGATATTGTCTTGTGTTTTACTTTCTGTCATTTCTTTTGTGGCAACAACTCGGTACATCAATTGCTACTCTTTGATGTAATGGATGCTGACAGTGATGTAGTGTAGGTAGGTCCGTTGTGACTGCAAAATCAGAACACTACAGTACAGGGCAGGCAGATACTAAGTAAGATGCTTAGTAAGCTAGCTAGCTACAGTATTAACAAAAATTATGTAATATGGATACCTAACCATTATGTTTAGTATCAGTTATAGCTGACTTTAATGTTGATTAGTTCTAGTTGCAAATATGTAGCCTAACTTAATGTATGTTAGATATCACTTTTAGACGTCCATGACATGCCATGAGACAGTTCGGCAGGTGGGTAAGACGTCCGTTGCTTCGATTTTTCCATATCTCATCTTGATATAATTAAGTTTTATGAAAATCCTATCTTGTCTTGCCTGTATATAATTTAATCCTTGCCTGTTCCTGCCTGCCTGATTCCTGTCCTGCCCACTCCTGTAAGGCTTCAATCCTGTACTGTATTGCCCCATAGGAGGAGATGCACGTTCTCTCCCGTACCCACAGGAATCCTGTGGGTCCTGCGGGACCCCTGTCCTAATGTCATCCTCTCGATTCTGTAGAAGAACAGTAACGTTAGTTTGTAGCCTTACTGCAAGGGCCCCAACGTGTCCATGATGCTTTACCCTAAAAATGTTCTACCTTAAACTTTACCCTGGGCTCACAATAATACCCTACATTTAGGATAAAATACCTGATCTGGCAACCCTGTCGAAGGTTGAAATATAGCTAGCAAGCTAAGTAAGTGAACGAAAGCACGTTCAATACCTGGTGGACTGCTGCTGTGGCAAACCCTTTAACGTTAGTTAGCAATCTCGTAGCCCCTTAGCTTAGCCTGATATATTAGCTTATACTACAGTATTTGTTTTTACCAGAACCATATATTAAGCTTGTACTGTACTAGAGTTGATTAAGTCCCCAGATTGATAGCTATCTAATAATCAGACAGAGATATGGCTATTCTAGCTAGATATGAGCAGCAAAAAGAAAACATTACATCTCAAGTGTGGCTATCGGTGTTGCTCATTTGTGAGTCAGGCTGGCATTGTCAACTGTTACTGGAAACCGCTGGAGACCATTTTGTCAGTTTAATAGAGTGATGGAATGTGGAAGAGAACCTGTTAGCCAAAAGGCTCCGAGGCTAGCTCAAATTCAGAGAAAATGGCAAAAATGAATAGGAGTCAATGGGTGCCTGGATGCCAAAAATGCATATAAAATCAAATTACAGTACGGTTTCACAAAAAGGCACTTGCCACAAATGTCACAAGACCTGCCTAGTTTAGTTTGTCTTTCAGCCATTATGTCAATATTAAAAAAAGGTTCTTACAGTTAATGTGTACTTGCTCCTCCCTCACCCTCCTGTTCCCTCTTTTCCCACAGTGTTTTCCCATGAAGAGGGTGGTGTGCAAAAAAGGTGCCTCGCCAGGCTCCTTCTTCGCCCGCGATAACACCGCCAACTTCCTGCGCTGGTGCCGGCACGTGGGTGTGGATGAGACGTACCTGTTTGAGTCTGAGGGCTTGGGTGAGGGTTTCAGAGATGCCTCTGCATTGTGCCTTTGTGCTATTGGTCTGTGTGCTGTGGAAATTGTGAACTTGTGTTGAAACAAGGAATGTTGGCTAGCTAGCTAAGTCTAACGTTGCATTGAAAAGTGCAGGTGAACAGCAAATTATACGGATATGAGGTCCACTCAACATTTGAATGTAGATCTTTAGAATACTCTCTTGACCAATCAGAGTGGAGAATTCAACAATGGCAGGGTATAAGTGCAGTTAGTCACCAATCATTAGTCACCATACGTTCTTGTTTCACCCAGTGGCTTATTTTATTAACCAGTAAGGTTGATGTGCTTCTCCTCAGTGTTGCATAAGGAACCTCGCCAAGTTTGTCTTTGCCTTCTGGAGATTGGGAGAATTGTGTCCAAGTAAGTCCTGCTCCAAGTTCAGGTGCCTTATTAACCCTTTGTTCAGGTGCAGTGTCAAGGCTCTGTTCAGGTGCAGCAGTAACATTCATTGTCATGTTCAGGTTTGGGGTTGAGCCTCCTGCCCTTGTGAAGCTTGAGAAGGAGATTGAGTTGGAGGAATCTCTCCTGCTGTCCAGCAGCCCTGCTCCAGCTGTGAAGACCTTCACTTTGTGCTGTCGACATGGAGGCCTTTACCAGGCGGTATGTCCATTCAACACCACCCACCACCCACCACACACACATGCACGTACACACGTACACACACATGCATGTGACGAGACAGAGGGGTCTTGTGACACTGAATCCATGTTGTGGCCTACAGGCTACAGGACGTTTAGCCCTCACAAACACTTTAAGCATGTGTGTCTTATTGTGTCTGATCGATCCACATTCACATGTTTTCATATGCTCCATTTGAGACAGAGACAGAGACAGAGACAGAGACAGAGACAGAGACAGAGACAGAGACAGAGACAGAGACAGAGACAGAGACAGAGACAGAGACAGAGACAAATCTGTGCTGAATTTGAAAGACGTTTTCTAGTTCTATGAGAAAATAAGTTTATATATATATAAGTCGATTGGGCAGTTATAAATCAACGTGCATCTTTGTATGATATGTATGGGTCTGTGTATATTTGTTTATGCATTGTTAGGTAACTAATGTAGCTAGCTAAGTTGGCTCACTACAACAATGTACTGTATTTCGTTAGTTTACAAGCTGGGTAAGTTAGGTCATTAATTTTTGCTAGCTAACGTTATTGCTGTTAATTTCTTTAACATCTTTTGTATCTTATTCTTTATTGTTAATGTTACTTTGAGCTAATCTTGACTCAAGCTAACAGGCCTTTTGGTATAATTCTCTTTGTCCTTAGCAACAAGGATGTGACTGGAATATCTGTTTCTAACACAGTTTTACAAATATCGCCATCTACTGTGCAAGTAATGGATGCATCTCTTCTTGAACCTGGGCAAATGAGGAACTATATTCTAAAATATAAATATGATATTTTTTACAGGTTAACGGTTTTAATTTTGAATACTTTTGTAGGTTTAGGTGTGCTTTGAGGTATTGATTGTAGATTGAGATGTGTGTTGAGGTGTTGGCTGTAGATTAAGGTGTGTGTTGAATATTGAGGTGTGTGTTTTTTCGGGACAGGTTCAGGACATGGCCCAGGACCCTCCCTGTAACTGCTCTAACAGGGTGTCCATAGAGTACCTCTCAGAGGGACGCTACAGACTGGGAGACAAGATCCTCTTCATAAGGGTGAGTGCTGCAACTCAATTAGTTGATAAAAGTGGAGAAAATGCTATCTCAGGCATCATTTCAGAATATCCCATAAATACTTGATTGGGTTCAGATCTGGCAAGCCCCCCTTGTAGAGGAAATAAATGTTTTAACACTGGGAGAAGATGATCACTCGATACCATTCAACCATGGCTCCTAAAGACCAATATGTTCTTGATCAAGCAGGCACGGTGCGGAGGGCTGCAATTGCAGAATGACAGTGTGCGTTAGTCAAAATCAGGGTCTGTGTGCACCACTCAAATTTTAAAACAATGCATACGGCGCTGCGGAGGCCATGTTTGATACACAGACGATGATTGGTTGACTAGCCAGAAGGGGGAGGTGTTTCCAGTAGTTTACTTTGCTTCCTTCATAAATCATCTATCCCGCAACCTTGCAATATTGCTTTAGCAATACGAATGTACATTTGTAATGCCAATAAAGTCAATTAAAATTTGAATGAAAAATGTGTGTACCAGCATAATGTATGAAACAGAAAAAATGCCAGTTTCTTTGTGTGTTTCTGATGTCTGTATATGGAATGATTTATCTATATTTGTGTGTTCACTTTAATGCTTGATTATATCCAGGGGTGCACATAAGTGGTACGCCAGTACACATTCGCGTCATCGAACGTTAATCTAACGTTAATTTTATTAAATTAAATCAAATCTTAAAGTCTTGTATGTTTCAAAAGTTTGTCGTCTTGCTTGGTACGCAATTAACATTTGAGGACGCGATTAACGTTTGAGGACGCAAATGCGTACTGGCGTACCACTTACGTGTACCCCTGAGTACATCCCACCTTTCTCTGTTGTCAAACGGTACAGTACTCAAAGTACAGGGGACAGGGGACGGGTGGTTCCCTCAGTGTTGATCGCTCAGTGTTGATCGCTCAGTGTTGATCGCTCAGTGTTGATCGCTCAGTGTTGATCGCTCAGTGTTGATCGCTCAGTGTTGATAGCTCAGTGTTGATCGCTCAGTGTTGGTCTTTGTTTTCTGAGTTTTTGGTGCTTCTCTCCACCTCTGCTCAGATGCTGCATGGGAAGCACGTGATGGTGCGCGTGGGGGGGGGCTGGGACACACTCCAGGGCTTCCTGCTGAAGTACGACCCGGGCCGTGTGCTGCAGTTCACCACCCTGGAGCAGAAGATCCGCGCCTTCCAGAAGGGCCCCCCCAGCCCGTCCCTGGGCACTGCCCCCTCCCTGGCCGGTCGGACCCCCCAGCCCCCGGCCATGGACCCGCTCTCGGCCATGGACCTACCCGTATTCTCCGTCAGACATGCCGTCTCATCGCCCACCCCGGTTCAGAACGTCCACCGAGCTCACGGCCCCTCCCCAGCCACCACTCCCTCCATGCCCAGAAACCATGTCGCCCCCAAGAAGGTCCTACAGCTTCCCCCCCGGCCCGCCTCATCCCAGGACAGTTCTGCCAAGAAGTCCCAGCCCCGGGGTGCCCCAGCTCTTAAAAAAACAGGAACCACCCAGCGGAGGCCTCCTCTGTCGCCCCTAACAAGCCCCCCTGCCCCGTCCAAGCTAAAGACCTCCCCACGTGGGGCCTTGTCCCAGGCCCGAAGCCCGGTTTCCTCTGAACCCTCCTGCAAATACCCCAAACCCTCCACCACCCCCACAATGCAGCTACCCCCTGTCACGCAGCTGTCTGGCCCCACAAGGACCGCTTTACGCTCTGCCCCATCAGCCAGAGGCCCTGCCCCCTCCTCTCAGAGGGGCGCACCGAAAGGGAGCAGGCAGGACAGTCAGGCCACAGCCCCACCCCAAACCCAGCTATCCCGCAGGCGACCTGGGTCACCTACCTCAAGACTTCGACTGGATACTCCCAGAGCCAGGGGAGCCTGCCCCGCAGCGAACATTCGTGCTGTGGACAGGGCTCCTGCAGCCAGTGTACGTACCCCAGCTACCGCAGGCCAGCCTGGACCTTCCGCCCCCACCTCCCGGACTCAGACCCCCGTACCCAAATCCTCTACCCCATCCAGATGCAAGGACCCACTCACCAAAACTCAACCCCCTGCCACAGTCGTGCCCAAAACCTCACGTGCCATCCCCGGGCCAGCCCTGGGGGCCCCACGCCCCCTTGCGTCCACCAAGGGGGGGCAGAGGACAGCTCCGGCCCCTGAGAGGGCGGGACAGAGACAGCCGCTGCCGCCGTCCCGCTCCACGACCCCCGTGAGAAGCATCCAGAAACCAGCCAAAGCCCTCGGCCCAGCTCTGCAGAAGCCTCCCTCCGGCGCAAAAGCCCCGCTCTGCTCCAACAAGGGTGCGCCTCGCGCCAAGAGGAACCCAGAGCTGAGGAAAAAACAGGAGGACCCTTATTTTGAAATGAACAGCAAAAAGAAGCAGAAAAGCTAAGTTGTGTCCTTCGAAGAATTCTGTTGAGTGAGACTCATTACATACATTTGATTTCTTTTCCCAAATGAATTATGTACTTGCACAAGCAAGCAGTTGGACATAATTAAACATGGTCCCTTTGAGGGATGAATGAAGCACTTGAATGGCGAGACCAATGCTCTCATTAAATGGTGTCACGCCACACATTTTCTCTCCCTCGAATATTTCCAAGGTACGCGAGTGCTGCACTCCAGTATGGGCTTGAGTTTTGTCTTCTGTGTTGTGTGTACTTTGTCATGTTTTAATTTATAATTTTTTGTTATTTTTTATTAAGCAATATTTCAAGGTGGTCAGGAAATTATGCTTTGTTTCTACTAAGGAGTAAACATGGAAAGAGATGCATGTGAAGTTTCTGTCAACTGTCAAAAAACTGTTGACAGTAACTGATAATGTCACATAAGGGGTAAGGGGTCATCTTTGTTACTTACTTCGCTCAAGGGAGAAGCTGCCACAAGGCACAGGACCAGCTAATTCTACCCAAGTCCTAATGCTATCCATTAGGAAGAAAAACCTACACCAAATTTTCTGTACTAAACGGGGGGGAGGGTTTTGTCTGAACAAGACATTTTTGGTCCACATTTGTGAATGTATGACAAGTCGGCACCATTTATTATTATTATTACTATAAAGAAATTTGGCCATTTTCTCAGAAATCCGTTTTTTAAGACTGTTTGTGAAAAATATCAAAATGGCACAAACATTTAAAAAATGAGACAGTTTAACAGTCAAGACTGTTACATGTGACATCCATACTGTTAAACTAAAATTTCCAAATGAATTTCCCCAAACCTGAAATTCTTCATATTTCTGCTGACAGTATCCTGGTAACATAAGACCAGGTAAATCTGATGTTTGGGAATGTTTGAATCCACTCTGGAATGCATATGCTCTGGAAAGTATGCTTAAAAAAAAAAAAAAAAAAAAAAAAGATTATTTTTTAAATTGTGACGGCAGCCAAAGTCTTTGACGTGGATTGTAAGTGGTCAAAACTGGAAACAACCTTGGATGTCAGTTATTTCTTTTCAGTACAGACATTAAGCTTTCTGTTAACCTTTATTTTTTTATGTAGTGACATTTATTTAATTGACTTTAGTATGGGCCATAGATAGGAGGAGGGTTAACTTAAGACAGCATTTCTGCCGTGATAGTGTTTTAAAAGGGATATACTTAGCACAAGTTAGAACAAAATTGAATGTAAGCTCTGTGCCTTACAATTAGAAAATGGGCTTTAGAATGTTTTATAAAATGGTTGAATGGAAGTTTGTATCTCCCTAGTTAGTTTTTATTGTCCCACATTGGGTAGTTGGGTTGCAGCTTTATAAAAACACTACACTGATACATGGTAAAAACACACAATACAAAATCAGTGTGCAAATAAATACAAATATACATAAAACCCATACAATCCAGTGGTAAAAAAACAACCTATTAAAACTGGTAAGTGACCAAATTCAGCAATGATAATGTGGTACAAGGCAGTTTATGTATTCATTTTTAATGTATACAATCTTTTATTAATTACCATTTTGCAGATATTTTATATACATTTTAGGAGAAGCCTAATTGAAGGCACTGGAGTTTTTTATCCTCAAAATATTCTTAGGATCTTTAAATACTACTGATTGCTACTCAGTTATTTTGTAAAGATGCTGTTTTAATTCATACATGCAATGGGTTGCATGTATGAATCGTTTTTGGGTCGTTTGTCTGGTCAGCACATTCTCCGTCTTTGTGTTGTCTATTTGATTTTTACCTGTCCAATTGTTTTAGCTTTTTTCAGCACTTTATAAAAACCTTGAAACGTTTTAATTTGTGTCATTATTTTATGTATCTTGTTGTCTACATGGTCTACACATACTTCTTTAAATACAATTATAAACTATGTTGAATGTCTTTTTTTACCCACGAGGTGGCACCCAAACCCACTCACAAATTACAAACCAATATTTGCAAGATGTCAGAACTAAGCAGAAGCAGAATTGTTTTTACCCGCTTGTTAAAAATACTTTCTTGTATTTAGTTACCTACTTGCGCAAGCAAGAATGCGAAATCTAAGTTGCATATTGTAATGAATAACAGCTGTTCGTTCACTTAATCACTGATTACCTTATGTATCCACTCACACGTTAATTATACAATTATGATTAGAGGACAGAGAAGAATGATCTATTGTAGTAATCACAACACTTAACGTGAATGAAAATTGAAATTCGTTGTAAGACATCGTCTGGTTTATATGGGCACTGTGTTGTGATTATTACATTCACAGATGTTTCAGGGGTAAAAACAATAGGTAGTCCATGTCAAACTTTCCCTTTCTCCGCTTTCGCTACACAATATGTAGTACTGACGCATGTCAGGAAATTTGCTGCAAATCAGCTGATACATAAATCCAATACACTGCAATCGAACGTCTTAATACGCAGCTAAACCCTCATTACACTACACAGCTGCCCCTTCCGCAAGAGACTCAAAACCCACCTTTTCAGACTCCACTACCACTGAATTCTGTACATCTAGCTAATTATCATCACCATTGCCTACTTGCTCAACACTATACCCCTGCTTACTCCATAAATAAAAATAATTTACTAACCCTTTCCTTCCCAGTGTTACAGGTATGGTACGCAGCTGCCTGCAATGATGTCTATTGCTGTATTACTGCACTGATCTCTTGCGCGAACTATGGTTGTTCCTACCATGTACATATTGTAAGTCGCTCTGGATAAGAGCGTCTGCAAAATGCTTAAAATGTAAATGTAATGTAAAATGTATTCGGAAATCTAAGAGCACCAACATATCGTCTGCTGCCTAATTGTTTCCTCATTATTATTATTATTATTATTAGTAGTAGTAGTAGTAGTAGTACCAGATTGAACACATTGCTTAGGCTATACGTAATGGTTTGCACAATAAAGCTATTCATAAATTAAAACAACATAAGCTAGGCTACTTGTGGAAAACAAAACAAAAACACATGTTGGTTTTCCAAAACTACCCCTATTAGCATAATTGACACATCCTTGAAATGTATTTAATACATATGGTTCCACGCGTGTAAAACATTTCGGTCAATCTATAGGCTATAAAATGTCCAATAATGCAATGGTTTGCAAGAGGAAGAATGGCAGCATTGTTGACGTCGTTGGTATGGATGACGTCGAGTCTCATGAACGAGCTTACTCAGAATGCCCACAGCGATTGGCTGATATAGGGGATGGGTCTCTGCCCGCGATTTCAACCTAGAAAATTAATGATATGCTACCGTAAAGGGGTATGTAGGCCTACCTGTTCCTGTTATATTCTAATAAAGATTCTAAAATACAAATGTAGGCTAAGTGTCACTGATTGAACATGAAACCAAGAATACTGACTAGTCAATTCGTTACATGTCTGCATCTCGTAAACAATCAGCAGGTATCTATATAGGCAACACATCCACCTTAAAGACCCACTCGTGGTGAGGCACCACATTGCCTGAAAACCCCAACTTGTATGTGATTTTAAGTAATTAAATTAAAATAAGTCACAATAGTTTGATGGTCTAAAAATAGGCTAGTTACTCCACATTTGCATTGAGGTTTACTATCTGCCCTTGGCGCCTAACTCCGCCGAAGTGGGAATCGTACCTAGATCGTCATGAAGTGAAGCCAAAGGCTTCCAGGCTCGTCCTCCAGTCGATGACAAGGGGCCCTTGCAGAAGCTGCAATATCTGACGAGTTGGGAATGAGAACGTGTTGGAATGATCCTGGTGAGAGCAAGCAGCAGAGACATAATCCTGGTAAAAGAGAGGAGGAGGGCATCATTGTGGTGAAAAAGAGGAATGGGGCGTGTATGATCCTGGTGAAAGGGTGGAGAGTGGCCATGATCCTGGTAAAAGGGAGGAGGGCATCATTGTGGTGAAAAAGAGGAATGGGGCGTGTATGATCCTGGTGAAAGGGTGGAGAGTGGGCATGATCCCATGAGTGTCTTATGGAGAACTTTCCATACTGTCACCTCCTCAATGTGTTACCACCACTGTTATGCTGGTTATCCTTGATCAGGTGTGGATTGTTTGGAACTCTCTCATGGCTGCGTGTTTTCTCTGTCCCTCTCCTAATAGGTATGCTGCCATAGCTTACACCTGTTGGGGCTATCTGTATATTTCCTATGCTTGTGCTCCCCTGCTCTTACATAATGCTACTGGCTATAGCACTGCTTTTTTTTCTGACTGCATGTTCTCTTCTATGCCTCGGCCTCTGACTCGGGGGCACCTGCAAATCAAATTGATTTGTATAGCGCTTTTTAGAATTGAATTGTCACAAGACGCTTAACAGAGGGGGAACCCAGGCCTAGACCCCCCCAAAAGCAAGCCTAAAGGCAACAGTGGCAAGGAAAAACTCCCTTGGTAGGGAGAAACCTTGTGAGGAACCAGACTAAAAGGGGGGGAGCCCATCTTCTTCTGGCCAGCACAGGGTGTGTCCAAAAAAGACCATGTCATGGTCAGTCCAAGGTGACTCAGGGCTGAAAGACTTTGCCCCTCCTGAGTTAGGTAGTCAGCGGGGAGGGGGCAAGCCACATGGAGAGGGTCCAGATCCAGGAACTGGGGGTGAGGGTTGATGGGGGCAGCTCACACTTCTCGCAGGATCTAGGGCTCGTGGGCAGGTGCCCCTGAGTCAGAGGCCGTGGCAGAGAAGAGAACATGCAGTCAGGAAAAAAAAGAAAAAAAAAGAAAGCAGTGCTATAGCCAGTAGCATTATGTAAGAGCAGGGGAGCACATCTCTCCACCTAGACTATGTTTGGCAGTAGGCTAGGCTGAAAATATGTTTTTAATCTACACTTAAAAATTAAAACTGTGTCCGAATCCCTAACATGCCTTGGTAAACCGTTCCACAACAGAGGAGCTCTAAAAGAGAAGGCTCTACCACCAGCTGTGCTTTTCAAAATTCTAGGGAGTAATAGATGGCCAGCTTCTTGTGAACGAAGCAGTCGTGTCAGCTTATAAGGGGCAATCATTTCGGTCAGGTATAAAGGTGCAAGTCCGTTCACTGCTTTAAAAGTTAGCAACAGTACTTTATAATCAGCCCGATATTTAACAGGAAGCCAATTGCACTGGATTGCACTGATGCTAACACAGGAGTAATGTACTCATACTTCTTGGATCTAGTCAAAATATGTGCCGCTGTATTCTGTACTAGTTGAAGACTCTTTAGAGAGCTACTAGAGGAGCCGGATAACAAGGCATTACAATAGTCTAACCTCGATGCGACAAAAGCATCGAGGTTTTTGCATACTCTAATGACAGAATGTGCCGAATTTTATGTTTCTTAGGTGAAAGAAAGTGTTTTTAATATGAGTGTCAAATGTAAGGTCCTTACAATAATAAAACCAAGGTTCTTAACCATTAGACTTGATGTAACTATGCAATCACCTGCATTTAACTGCAGATCCAACTTGTTCCTTCATTTTTTGGGGCCCAAAACCATCATCTCTGTTTTATCTGAATTTAAAAGCAGGAAATTTACTGTCATCCAATTCTTTATATCAGAGATACAAGCCTCTAATTGAGTGAGTTTAAGTGTTTCACCTGGTTTCATTGATATGTACAGCTGTGTATCATCTGCATAACAATGGAAATTCACACCATGTTTACGAATTACATTACCCAGTGGTAGCAAGTATAATGAGAACAGTAATGGTCCCAGCACTGAGCCTTGTGGAATACCATATTTAACCTGAGAGTAGTCAGAGGACTCTTGATCTAATTGCACAAATTTAAACCTGTCTGATAAGTATGATTTAAACCATGAGAGAGCCCGTCCACGCAAACCAACCAGATTTTCTAGCCTATGAAGGAGAATCTGGTGGTCAATAGTGTCAAGGAGCACTAGAACAGAAACACAACCAGTATCCAATGCTAACAGTAAGTCATTTACAACTTTCATAAATGCCATCTCAGTGCTATGGTTTGGTCTAAAACCTGATTGTAGTGTTTCATACAGATTATTAGTTTTTAGGAAAGCAGTTAATTGTTGAGCTACAGATTTCTCTAAACATTTTGACAAAAAGGGAAGATTTGAAATGGGCCTATAGTTCTTCAGATTAACAGGATCAAGATTTGGTTTCTTTAGAAGAGGCTTGATTACTGCCACTTTTAAAGACTTAGGTACGCAACCCAATAATAGGGATGTATTTATGATATCTAACATGTGCTGGCCTAGCACAGGCAAAAGCTCTTTAATAAGCTTTGTTGGTATGGGGTCTAACAGACATGTAGATGATTTGGAGGACATAACCAGTTTACCAAATTTGTCCAGATCCAAGGGAGTGAAAAACTCAAGGGTCTCTACGCAACTATAACAACTAATAAGGATAACTGATGCAATCTGAAGACTGATTTTTTGTCAGTTTAGCTGCCGTGTTAAATAGAAATCTTGGGTTGTTTTTATTCTGGTCAATTAATTTTGAGAAGTAGCTGTAGTACGGGCATGCTTGTATTCTGAGGCTGTTCTTCCAAGCAGAGCGAAAAACCTCTAAATTGGTAGAGCGCCATCTGCGTTCTAATTTCCTCGAAACTTGTTTAAGGGCACGGGTATGGTCAGTAAACCAGGGTGCAAGTTTCTTCTGACTGCATTTTTTCCTCTTGAGGGGTGCGACAGCATCAAGTGTATTCCGTAAAATATGATTTAGCGCATCTGTTTGATGATCAATTGACAAAAAGCTATTTGGGTCCTGACTTGATACTAACGACTCGGGAAGTATGTTTATAAATTTTGAAGCCGTCAGTGAATTTATAGAGCGGCTGGAATAGTATCTAGGTTCCGATTTAATAGGAATATTTACCTGAATTTCAAAAATAATCAAGAAGTGATCCGATAGTACAGGACTGTGGGGAGACACAATGATATTCTCGACATCGATACCATAGGATAAGACTAAATCTAAGGTATGGTTGTGGCGGTGGGTTGGTTCAGATATATTTGAAATAAAACCAACAGAGTCAATAATAGCTGCAAAAGCCAGTCCTAAAGGGTCACTGTTATTATCAACATGTATGTTGAAATCTCCAACAATCACAACTTTATCTGCCATAGTTGCCAAGCTTGATAAAAACTCTGCAAACTCAGAAAGAAAGACAGTATACGGTCCAGGTGGTCTATAAATAGTTACTAAGAGGAAGGATTGCACTGGGGTAACTTTATCTTTTGACCGTTCAGAAAGCATAACAAGCGATTCAAAAGAGAACTTATCCCCACATTTAGGTGTGAAACTAAATGTTGTCGAAAAAATCACAGCAGCACCGCCCTCTACCGGACAGACGTGGCGCTTGGAAGCTGGCATAACCATTAGGAGATGCTTTATTAAGTGCACTGTATTCGTCAGGCCTAAGCCAGGTTTCAGTGAAACTAATCAGGTCAAAACTATGGTCCGTGATTAGTTCGTTCACAAGAACCGCCTTGGGGGAAAGTGATCTAACATTTAACAATCCACATTTAAGATATGTCTTATTGCAGGCAACACTTACAGCAGGCTGATAAGTTTTAATATAAATAAGATTATGTACACAAATGCCACGACAGCCAGTGTGCTCAGATAGCTTTTTATTTCTAAAACCATTTCCAAAACGAGGGACAGACACAGTCTCAATAGCTAAGCTAGTCACGGGTTTTTGGAAGCTAGCAGACAGTAGTTTAGGACCAGAAGTCTGCTGCCTGGCTAGCGCTCTGAGGTCATACATTTTGCGAGTTTATACTACGGGAAACATTTCTAGATAATAGAAGAGAACCTCTCCAGCTCGGGTGGAGTCCGTCTCTCTTCAGTAAGCCAGGCTTTCCCCAAAAAGTAGGCCAATTGTTTATGAAGCCCAAGTCGTTGTCAGTATACCAGTTAGCCATCCAGCGATTTAGCGACGTGAGTCTACTGTAGTTTTAGCGAGCTTACACACAGAAACAAAATTATTTTTAGTGATCTCCGACTGCCTAAATCGAACATCGTTGGTGCCAGCATGGATAATAATTTTAGAATATTTACGATTATTCTTAGCTAGCACCTTTAAGTTTGCCTCCACGTCGGTAGCTCTAGCCCCAGGCAAACATTGGACTATGGTCGCTGGTGACTCTATCCTCACGTTTCGTAAAATGGAATCGCCAATAATCAGAGCTTTCTCAGTAGGTGTATTACTGAGTGGGGAAAAACGATTCGAAACGTGAGTTTGGTGTATGACCTCCTTGGGACGGCGACTATGCATGCCTCCCTCGAACCGTGACAAAAATATTCCCCCTCTGCCGGGGAATAACACTGATGTCTAGGCTATTTAAACTCCCTGGTGCGTCCGGTGCTTGCAGAAAAGACTCTATGTAACTCTCTGAATCTGGCGAAGCGTCCGGACGCGGTCCTCAAGCTCAACTATTTTCTGAGCCAATTCTAAATTAAGTTGACACTTACTACAGATACCACTTACGCTAAACTTGGCGTCAGAACTAATGCTAAACATATTGCACTCCAAGCAGGAAACAAGGGAGGAAGCCATAGTCGAATTCCTTACCATAAATGTTTTCTTGGCCGTAGAATAGAAAACCACGGGATTGGAGTCCCTTAATTTATCAAATTCACGCAGATTCGACGATGGTTATGAATAAAATTACAATTACGTGCAAAAGTTATTTCGAAGTAGCAGTAGAAGAAAGCGCGCTAGCGTTTCAAACAATCGCGTGATCTGTCTGGGAGAGGGAATCTTTAACCTTTTGTGCAAACACCTCCATTGTGGATTCCACTAAAATCTTCCCATTTAGCAGGATAAAACTAGAAACTTACTATATGCCATAACCTTTATCATCTGCCAGAAACAATATATTGGACAAACAAAACATACACTACACACCTGCCTCAAACAACACCTGTACAATATCAAATGTTTCCACATTCACACCTGTCTGACTACACACTTGCAAACACATAACATCACACACTTAAGCATCAGAGGCCAAGAAACAGGCCCCCAGTGGACCATTGGACAGAGGATACAGGCTGAAATGCAGGCATGCAATTCCTTTTTTCGACCACCAAATGGCGCCAGCGTACAGCACGTGTTGCAAATAGCAAGATTTCACTACATTTTCTATATATTTAATAGGTACAATGTGAGTGTATGTTGCTTTCACTTCTCCTCTGGCCCTATTCTCTCCTCTCCACACACACACCCACAGTAGGTGCAACATATGGGTCAAAGGTCAGATATTAAGTATTAAGGGTCAGTTCAGATAAGCAGCAGGTATGGAAAGGCACTTGCCAGCAGAGAGGCTCACACACACTCTGCCTCAGTCTCAGACAAGCTAACACACAGTCATACACTCACAGTAATTATAATTTAATTAACATAATTAATTAATATGAATGAACATAATTTCACATACATTGTCTCTTCTACTAATTAACTACAGAAAAAGCAAGCATTAGCAGCAACTATAGAATGTTTTGTTTGTTTTGTTTTTTGTTTTCAGTTGATGACTTGCAAGCAGACAGAGCGAGCAGAGCCCTGATTTTTATATCATATAATATTAACAGTATTTCTCTCCCTCTTTCTCTTCTCCATCCTTATGCCTCTATTGCTCTATCCCTCTCTCCTCCCTACCTCTTTTTCTATAGATCATGTTTGAGATGTTCAACATCCCAGCAATGGACATGGATATCCAGCCCATGCTGTCTCCTGTACATGTCCAGCTGAACCACTGGCATCATCATTGATTCGGGCAACACCATCACCAACACAGTGCCCATCTACAGTGCCCATTTACAAGGGCTACACCCTGCCCCACACCATCCTGCGTCTTGAACCTGTGGACATCTGGAACCTCACAGACTACCTGATGAAGGCTGGAGTACACACACACACACACACACACACACACACACACACACACACACACACACACACACACACACACACACACACACACACACTGCATAATTTGTTGTACTTGAAGAAATTTGAACTATATTGTCCTTTCTAGGTTGTTCACATTCTGCCTTTCTTGATATCAAATCTGATAATGGGAGTCTTACACATATCTCAATAGAATAACGGTGGTTCGCTCACCGATGGCATTCAAATTCATAAAAATGTAACTCTTTTCTACTCTCCTATACTCTTCAACCCTCAGATTCACTGTTAGACCTCACACCACAAGAAACCCATGAAGATGAGCAGTGACCTTCCAGTGTCTGCCTCATGTATGGAGATTCAACATGCTCAGACCCAAGGTAGGCATCTCACACACACATACATAGTACATAAGTATCATCAAAAATCTGCCAATTAGGAAAGGAGGAGCAGTTGAAATGACCATCACTGATTGTCGGAGGATGCTCTCCCGAGTTAATCGAGCCCTCACTCAACTCTCTACGACAAATGAGTGAAAAGCTAAGAGACCTCCAATAGAGCCAATAATACGCTGATATGGAAATTCATGCAAATCGGGTTTGAATGAATGAGTTTCACTCGCATTGTTAGATATACCTAACCCTAACCCCCAACTCTTACCTTAAACCTAACCCAAGCCCTTAACCCTAACCCCAAACCCTTAACCCTAAGACACACAGACATAGAGTGGAGAGAGAGGAACTTGCACAGCAGGCTGAGAGGCTCATACACTCACAGTCATGCATTCATTCTACAATGTTCTTGTATTGTGTTTTCTCAATATTATATTGATTTCTTATATATATTTGAGATATATAAGCTGGTTTATATAGTTGAGAAGAATGTTTGATAAAAACAACAACAAATCAAAACAAGGGTGCACATTCAATCATTTAATTCATTCATTCAACCTTTATAGATCATTGAGGGTGGGCCCTCATTTTAAAAGATGCTGAGATTGACATAGAAACAGGAACAGAAAAAAACAAGGAATAAGTTTAAAACATACACACCCAAAAACACAAATGTCATAGATGGAACTGTAATATAGTAGTACACACACACACACACTAAATATTCTGTGGATGCTCATCACACACACACACACACACACACACACACACACACACACACACACACACACACACACACACACACACACACACATTTAAACACACACACACACACACACACACACACACAAACACACACACACACCAAAACACACCTGATGGCCTCGGCAGATCAGAATATACAACCAAACACCTGATGGCCTTGGCTGACCAGAACATAAACCCAAACCAAACACATGATGGCCTCGGCAGACCAGAACGTAGACCCAAACAAAACATATGATGGTCTCAGCGGACCAGAACGTAGACCCAAACCAAATACATGATGACCTCTGCGGACCAAAACAAACCTTAAAATACATGCACACATGCAGTACGATACAAAGTGGTCTAAAGAAATATAGTTGTGCCTACCTTATTTGTTGATGAAGTCCATCCTGCAATCCTTCTTTGTAAATGCTGTTATCACACTTCATTCCGTGCAACAATCTGAAAAAGTTGCAGTGGTAGATGGCACAGTTAGAAATAATCCACAGAGACTGTGTAGTGAAGCCATGGCATCACAAAGCCCATTTGAGTGCATGAAAGATGTTAGTTCAGAGACATTTTTCTTTGCCAGCTGAGGTGATGAATATAAAACTTTTAGCTCACTGCGCAAAAGGACATCATTGAAAAACTTTCTGTACGTGTATTTCAAAGACTCCAGTGCTTTCTCTGGGAAAGACTTTTGATATAGTTGAAACTCAGAAAAGTCCAGCAATTCAATAAACTGATTCCTGCTACAATAGTGTCTAACACACTTAGATAAAGCTCCTGATAGACAGCCCTTGTGTCAACATCTCGCCTGCTTCTCTTTGCTGGGTTCTCATTTTGTTCCTCCACCTGTGAGAAAACACGGTCAAATTCTCTTCTCTTGTTTTGCAGGGCCTCTGTTGTTCTCTCCACTTCAGAGCCCTCAGAGATATCTTATATAATACAATATTAACAGTATTTATCTCCTCTCCTCTCCTCTCTCTCCTCCCTCCCTCCCTCTCCTGCCTATCTCTCACTCCTCTCTCCCTCTCTCTCTGTAGATCATGTTTGAGATCCAGCCCATGCGGTCTCCTGTATGCGTCCAGCCAAACCACTGGCATCATCATGGACTCAGGCAACAACATCACTAACACAGTGCCCATCTACAGTGCCCATTCACAAGGGCTACACCCTAACCCCTAAGGCCTAACCCCTAACCCTTACCCTAAACCTGACCCTGACCCTAACTAACCCCTAAGCCCATTTCATATAACAATCATACATCAAAAACAAACATTCTAATTTGGATGCTCCCATCTGGCAGAAATGTAATCCATTTACAACCAACACTGCATATATAAGACGCGAAACCTGCTATAGGCTATATGTGGGGGAGACCAAAAATAGCATAGAGACCAGGTTCAAATAGCACCTACATGAAGTGAAGAATAGTACACGCTCCAACCCCTTATATATTCATTTTCAGGAACATTCCATACAACAATTAAAGATTGCGGGGCTAGAGTCCAATCCGTACTGGCCAACTAAACAGCGGAGGACAGCGGAGGCCCAGTGGATTCAGATTGAACACCTTTTTTCCTACGGGCCTCAATGGCAGGGGAACAAGAAGTCTCTATGATGGCTTTAAATAGTTGGGGAGGTCACTTGATTATAGTCTGTGGGGAACTATTGGAGCCATCATATGATTTGATATTTGAGTGTCATTTATAAATGTTAATAATCATATTTATTGTGTCTCTCCTATTTATTTAGATATACAATTATTTATAGTCCTATTACTGGACTGATATACTATTTTTTTGCCATTTGCCTTTGATTCTAATTGGCCCACTGTATGAATTATTGTGGGCGTTTTGCCTGTGGCCCACTTCTTGGTGTGTACCAGGTTTCAAGAAATATAAATACAGTAGATGCATGAATATATTAATAGAATTAATTATTTAAATATAATTGGAATGCCTTGTATTTATTTTCCTAGTTAGGCAAGGTTTATCATCGAAACTTCCCCCTTGGTCAGCCCCTCCTCTGTGCCTGTGATTGGACAGTTTTTATTACCATTTTATTTTAAATGCTAGCAAACTTTGGCACCCACATCCAACATTCTAAATTGAAAAAAATGTAAACCCAGAACACCGTCAGAGGCAGTTGTCGCTTGGCAACTACTATGGTTAAGGGGACAGACAGGCAACAAGCTAGAATTAGCTGCGCTATTACTCTCTATCATCATGTTCGTCGTAAACTGAGCCCAACAAACTTGTTTGTTTTGTTGGGTTGTTCGAGTTTGAACAAAGTGTGGTGATTGTTAATTGGTCAAATGAATGTTGGTTGGTGTGGTGCTTGTCTCGCTGTTAGTTATAATCTTACTTCTTTTTTAGATGAGATATGCCTAACGTTACATTTAAGTTTGCTATAAATTTCATGGTAGGTTCATTTTATTGAGAGACAGATAGCTCTAGCAAAAAGCAAGAATTCTGGCTCCCACAGACCGGTGTGACCAGGAGGCACACAGACCATTACTCCATGTATAAAAGACAACTGTCCACAGAATCAATCAATGAATCGCCAACACAGCAGCAGCAGCAGCATAGCTATTGATTGTTGATGTGGCTCTGTCTGGGGCTAGATCTCAGATCATGAGAAAGGTAGAGCATGGTGCTGACAAAGTTGTGATTGGTTGCCCGATTCAAGAAGGCCATTGGGGCCACATATACTGAAAAATGTATGCATTCATTACTGTAAGTCGCTTTGGATAGTGGATGGACTTTGGATGGTCTGCTAAGTGGCATATATACTGTATATCGATGGCTGTAAACCATAGACATGCTGGGAAATAGCGTTCCTAATGTGAATCTTTAATACTGTTTTTATTTATATTTCTGACATTTACAACCATACAAAAAAAAAAAGTGCTAGCCCGACCGGGCAATCAGGCAGTAAAGAATGTTAGCCCAAACTGGCCTCAAACTACCGGTAATGTCGAGGTAGCCCGATAGAATGATTACAGGTTGTTAGCATGTGGAAATGTTGCATAGTGCATCTTTAATATAATATCACCTTTCAGTATAAAAACTCTGGAAATTAAATCCCAAAAACGATGTTTTAAGTGAGAAGTTAACGTTTTTTATCAAAAGCCAAAAAAGACAGGAAATTCAAATGAGCATCAAAACCTTTAATTTCACATATTCACTAACAAGGGTTTGACACCTGCTACAGCACTGACACTGCAGCCCTACAGGATCAGCGTTGAGTAGCCCTGCAGGCACTGTGGCCCTCCAGGACCATGGTAGATTAGCCCTGCAGGCACTGTGGCCCTCCAGGACCAAGCACAATTTCCCCTGTAATATGGTGAGAAAAAAATACAAGTGCTATATTTTCTTGAATACTTTAACCACCCCTTTGAATGATTAAAATGCAATTTTCATGTTTCCATTGATGAGAGTAAGCTTTTCAATCTCATAGTCTCCATCACCTGCTGTTCCATAAATCTTGCATCTTTATACAAAAAGGGTATTAACTGCCGTATTTTCCAATAATTTGTTACCGCAAGCGAGTTGCAGAGTTAGTTAAGAAATGGGGAAAAGAACTGAACAGTCAAGTTGTTCTACGAATTCAATGTCCCACAAGGCCCTTGGGGCTCTGTTCTTAAAATCTGAATAAAAGATTTTAAATAATATATAGAAAACAAACAGAGCCATTATCAGTGAAATATTACAAAATGCCCTGTGGTGTTTTAACACTACAGTGTTTTGATTCTGAATTTCTGAACTGATTACATGACTGCTGAGCTACTGTTTCTTTGTATGAATGTATGAGCATACTGTCACATGTTGTTATTATTGCTTGGTCACCTAGTGGCATGCTGTAGTAGTAGATTCATCTTTTTTCCCTTAAAGATCAGTATTTGGATCAGGGTTAGAAAACCTGATTCAGAGTGAATTGTTAAGAGGGAAAACACAGCACATGCTACCAACTAGGGTGTCCTAAATGGGGGCATAAACGGGTTTGTGATCTGTACAATGTGGTAGCAAAACTGAGTCATGTGGGTTACCCTCCTTCACATCTGAAGTGATGGCAACAGTGGGATAGAGTCTGTGTAGCCCAGCAGAGTCTAGCTTGGGGACACTGGCATTCTGATCAGCTACGGCACAGAGCAGGAAGTTGGATTAAAGCTGTTCTAAGTTTCCAGAGTTACCAACAATGCAACGATTCTCCAAGGCTCTTACCTTAATGGGAAACAGAACTGTGTGTGTGTGGGGGGGGAGGGGGTGCTCTTATGTTTTTGATCTCTTGGTAAGTCATTGATTCATTCCCTCTGGTGCCTCCTGCTGGTTACCTGTCAACACCTTCCCAGATTGAGATCGGGTGCACCAGCTGCCTTTACCTAACTCAAATAGTTACTCTCAAGCCCTTGAAGATGAGAGCAGCCCAGACGTTAGCCAAATGAACAGAAAGGGCCCTTAATAAAAGCTTTGGGAAGCGCTGCAGGCTGCAGGACTGTGCTTGTCTCACACAGCTCTGATGAGCAGCATGTGCTGGACTCGCCAGCATTTGGGAAGAAATGTATCCCATAAATCATTCTGCCTGGGTCATTTCAATGGATTCGCCTCTTCTCCCGAATGAGTTTGTTGAAAAAGAACACTGTGCTGGTGAGTCCCTGGGGAGGCCCTACTGTCATTCTCCTCAACACACTCACACACACACACACACACACACATGCATATCAACCTTCCCCTCTGCGCCTGTGCTTAAGCTAGTGAAGAGTCACACACACCTGATGATCCAGTGGTCGCTGGAACCAGCCCAGACGTACATTAGCATGTGGACTGGAGTGTGCGCACGTCCGCGTTGACTTTACACTCGCACATCCACATTTAGCGGAATGGGAACAGTCTTGGATGCCTATGTATGTGCATTTAACTGTGAGGAAAGCCATGCATATGTCAAAAAACAGACATTGCAGAGAGTGTTTCTCAAATAGTTTGCAGCAGCTGCAAGAGGGGCGCAAAATCCGGTTAGCTGAATATGAAAATGTTTCCTTCTTCCTAGGGGGCGTAACAGAAAAAATTGAGAAGGGCTGAAATGAAAATAAAAGACAAAGCAGCAGATGAGGGATAATCAAGGATCCGTGGCTGGAAATCAAATCTTCTGCAAAGGATTATGGGAGCTGGCTTGGCTGGGGTTTTTTTCTTCCTGTGTGGGATGGGAATGGGGCTTGCAATCAGAGAGCCAATGAGAGACAGGTTAGTGAATACATCACCCCTCTGCACTGAGGGACAGACAGCACAAAGAAAGGGGCTGAGGCATACCGTTTCACACTCAGGATCAGATCCCCAGAATGAGGGTGACAATGCGACATAGTGGCCGTGGATCACTGAGTTGCTAGTTCAAATCACAGGCTGAACACTGCTGCTGTCTGGAGGAAATGAAAACATGAATTTGCTCATTTGGTTTTATGAACTTAATATGAACTTCATAGTATAAACATTATTGTGGAAGGTGCCGGTCTAGGCAGGAGAATTGGGGTGATTAACGGCCACGCCTACTGGCAGGGCAGCTAGGGCACACAGCTGTGCTGCATTATCTAATTGTACCTGTATGCTTAAAACTGCTCTGCTCTCTTAGTAGGCGGCTGGAGCCTGGGAGTGAAAGTCTGACAGAGTGAGAGAAGAAGATTGCCTGAAAGCGAGTGAAAAGTCTTGAGCGGAAAGACGTTACTGTTTTGTGTTTTCCCGAAAGGTGGATTTTGATTTATTTTGTTATTTTTGTTTATTGTCCCGAACCCGTGAGGGCGACAGCCAAAGATTTTGTTTATTTTACCTGTGCCTGCTTTCCATCTCTCTCTCCTGATTTCTCCTGCTGAGGGATAAGAAATAAAAGCAGACCGATAACGACAATCCGTGTCCTGCTGTTCTGTTCCACTCTGGGGTTGTGCCAATAATATAATCACATTTAGCTGGTCATTTGAACTCAATGCTCTTTTTCGAGTAGCACTTCTTTTGGCATAATATTATTAGTGTTGTTTTGTTTTTGTGTGGCGCAACGTTATGGCTATAGGAGCAATACTGTGAAGTTGTAGATGGATTGTTCTTGGTGAAACTGCCTGTTCATGCCCTAGATTGAGTTGCACATCTGTTTTACTTTGCATCTCGAGCCAAGGCATGGACATCGCGATCGAGGAGTATGCGTTTTCGACCACAAATGCCCCTAGTTCTTGATGTCTTTACCTCACACTTACATGCCAACATTACTTTAGCCACTGAAACATCGGCAAATTGAGCAGTCTTTGTCACTGAAGCTCCTAGCAAACGTGCCCCAAAATCACACCTCTTTCAAAGTCACTGAAATATCTTCTTCTAGTCATGGTAGCCAAAATAATGGGCCACTGGGGCTGCCCAGCATTTTTATACATGACCCTAAGCATTATGGGATGCCAATTGTTTAATTAATTGCCTGTTTGGAAGCACCTACTTTCAATATACTTTGTATCCTTTATTTATTATCCTTCATTTATTCAAGTGTTTCTTTGGTATGTCTTTAATTACAAACACAACAAATTTTGATGTGCCCTGTTTTAGTTATATTGCCTTCAGCTGGACAAGTATTGCTTGGATCAGAAGGACAGTGTCTTTATGTCCATCACAGAGTAGCCTGGTTTGCATCCAAATTTCAGAACAAAAGAATGTTGGAGCTAAACTGCATTAACTGCAAATAATTTACAGTTGACAACCGAATAGCCTAATTACACTTATGACGAGGGTAAAATATTCAGTCATGTACAAGTACTTTGTCATACATAGGGATAATTGAATTCTAAAATGTTTAACCTGAATCTTAATTGTATGTATATAACAATGGCTGAGATGCTTTCATTCTAAACACGGTGTTCAGTAGTCATCTCACACTGGACCCTTCCAGCTCTGATATTTAGGCACCCTTGTTTTTTAACCCCCCCCCCCAACTTGCACCTTGCCCCATGCCCCCACCATCCATCCTCACTCCCGCCCTGCACCCTGTAATGGCCCCTCAATGCATTCCCTTTCCCTTCTTGTAGCCCCACTGTGCCGTCATTTGAGTATTAAACTACAGCAGGCCTGATTTACAGTCCCATAGCAAAGGCCAGGGGCCCGGTGAGCGATTATGAATAGGCCGCTTGGAGTGGGACGGAGTACTCAGCATGTGCTGAAGCTGATGCCCTTGACATTGATCCCTTGCGTGTTGGTGACCGGTGTCCAATACTCGTCAATGCTGTGAGTGATAAGGCTGACATGCCAAAATAACTAGTGGAGGCACTATTCACCCACATCCCTGGAAACTTGAAAGCGATTCCTTATAGACTAGACAGAAGAACTGTTAATTGGCTCGGTTCACATTTTGTGAAAGCATGAATTGGCCCCAAACCTATATTCATGAGTTGCTAATAGCAACTGAATTTGCAATTAACAAATTTCTGATCAGGAAGTTATTTCATGCTTGAGTGTCAGTGTCCAGTTAGCCAGTTTTGGGTATTCATTCTATGGAATCAAATACTGAATCAAAAATTAAAACAAAACTATAAAAAATATATAATAATTTTTTCTTCTGATTTTATCACATTTTCTTCCAATTTAGTAACCAATTACACCCTCTATTTTTCATGTCAATCCCCCCTCGTATTGTGAGTTTACTGTGACCGGTCGCAGTGGCCAGCATTGAATGTTGTAACCACTAGACCACCCGGGAGGCCCCAACAAAACATTTTTTAAATTAATGGAAATAATGGGCTACACCAATGTCAACCTGTACATACAAAATCTCAAGCTGTTTTAAAAATATTGCTTTCAGTGGATGGATAGATGGATCAAAGCAGAGATTTTCTTTCTTCATATCAAAGAGATTTAGCACTCTCTCATCTTTTCCTAATGCAGTTTCACTCCTAATTGACTTCATCAGGACAAAAAAATCGAAAACTGGCCTTCACTAGAAAGACAGACCAAAAAAATGTTATGGCTTATAATTGGACTACTTCCACTAAAACAGATGATAAGCTATGGAACGTGCACCTAAGGTCTTGACACAGATATCAACACAACCCTTGCATTTCATTTAATGTAGATGATGTTCAATATTTCCTGAAATATTTTTTCAAAAAGTCTTCACATGCTCATCTGTTTGATTTACAACAGCACACAATCAATCAATAATAATACAAATATATTTATATATATTTTTGGCCATGATACAATTATTGGCACCCTTTAGAACAATTTAAATACATTTGGAAATAGATTTTCAGCATAATTCAACTCACCTGTGACAGGTTGCAGGTGCCCACATGATATAAATGAACTAATTATCCATTTTAAAGTGAGAAAACAGTCCATTCTGCTACCCTGTTCCTCTGTGACAATGGTGAAGAGAAAAGAGCTGTCTGAGGATGTCAGAAAAACTATTATCACAAAACAAAAGCGTCCACAATGCTATAAGGCCATCTCTAGACCTTGGCATTCCTGTTCCCACAGTTCGAATTATTATCAGGTATTGTTAAGAATCTCCCAGGACGTGGTAGTGATAAGAGGAAAATTGATCTCAGATGTCGCTGAAGGTTGGTGTGAGCCATTGAAAAAACACCTCGTATGACATCCAAAGATCTCAAGGCTGACCTGGAGAGATATGGGGTAATGGTTGCAGCCTGTACCTTACGCCAGACACTGAACCAAGAAGGGCTTTACAGTCAGAAGCCAAGGAAGGCCCCACTGCTGAAAAAGAAACACAAGAATGCCTGATTAATCTTTGCCAAAACCCACCTAAGCAAGCCTAAATGCTTCTGGGATAATGTTCTGTGGACTGATGAAACCAAATTAGAGATCTTTAGCAATGCAGATCAGTGCTTTGTTTACAGATGACGAAATGAAGTTTTTAAAGAAAAGAACACATCTGGTAAAATAACATTGGCGAAATGCCTAAAATGTCAAAGGCATAGGAAGATTTCTCTCCCTCCAGTTGCATTCCTCCCATTTTATACTTTCTTTGCATACATTTTTAAAACCCTACAGCAACCGCTTTGGACTGACTTATTTTGCAGTATTTCTGGCTGAAACCTGGTAAATATGCAGTTATTTTGACACTTTCACAGGACATTTTGTCTGTTTTGCTGTTGCAGTTTGCATGCATTAACCCTAACCAAAATATGAAATGCAAAACATACTGTAAGGAATATACTTTTTCACATTAATTTGGGGTGTTAATTGTTTACCATTTAAACCAGAAACAGGCAACCCAGCTGTGTGGCAATTGGCTGTCCATCCCAGGGGGAGGGGAGAGGGAAAGATGGCACAAGCTCACCAAGGAGCGGTAAGGGGAACTGGCAAACATAGTTGGGCGAGTCCAGTCTCAGAGGAGGCAGATCATTGCCTTGAGGTTTCCCGTGGGGTCGGGCTGTGGGGGAGGGTAAATTGAAAGAAATAGAGGGTATAATTGGCTAGCAAATTCAGATAAAAACAGGGAAAAAATCTGAAACAAATTATATATAATGTATAAAAAAACCAACCAGACATATTTCTAGTTTTTGGTCTATCCAAGCTTGATTGCACAGTTTTATCGATTATTATTAGAGTCAGGGGGCTCTGGTTTTGGGTGGACCGAAACGAAAACACACCTGGGCGGTAGTATAATTGGTAGTTTCGTCCTTCGCAAACTCAATATTTCTTGCCTCCGCCCAGTTTGGTAGTTTCATGGTCTGCAATGAAGGCGTTTGTGTCAACATGGCTTGGGCAGTGCAATGGGTGGTGTGTCAATAAAACGTTTGGCGCTATGCAAGTTTCATAATGATAACTGATAATGATAATTCGATTTCTTTTTTGTTCACCCACCCACTTGTTAACTCGAACGCAGGCATTATGTGCTAGTTTGATGACATTATATAATGGGCACATATGAACAGATAGGGCAGATAAGTAGGGTCACCAGATATCCCTCATTTTACGGGACAGTCAGCATTTTATTAAAATAATAACATAATGGATATGAACCCCACTCAACAATAGCATCACCCAGTGTCAATAAACGTAGTTTCAATTGATCAGAATAAAGAACATTTTATGGATATAAAATGCGTAATTTCATGGAAGGCAATTCATCTTGACCTCCATTTGAACTGTTTGAACCTGGTTACCATACAGACAAATTTGCTATCACACAAGATTGTTTTGTGAATGTTCTGTATTTCACCTCACTCTGGGAAATCGTTCAATAAACAAACATCTGTACAATCTGTATCCAGCTATGCAGTTCAAAGCATTTGAGTTTTGCACTTCTAAGGAGTGGTTCAATGCACTTGAATTAGAGAGAGAGACCATTTCTACACCCATCAAATTGTGTAACATACATGTTTAAATAAATATATGTACTTACAGTATGTATATGCGTGCTGTTTTTTGTCATGTTAAATATTTAACATCCACTACAATAAAATGAAGAACATAATTGCAGGCAATACTGTGTGATATGACCTTTTCTCAGTAGGAAACTGATACACGTGCCTAGTTTTAAGGTGACCAGATTCAAACAGTCCACAGCACGGAGACGGCCTTGATAAAGGTCGTCAACGACCTGTTGATGGCAGCCGACTCTGGGTCACCCAGTATCCTGGTCCTACTCGATCTGAGCGCTGCATTTGACACCGTGGACCACAACATCCTCCTCCACCGCCTCGAGACCTACACCATGGTCACGGACACAGCCCTGAAGTGGTTCACCTCCTACCTCACCAACCGGAGTTATCACGTGTCACTGGGGGGCTCCAGGTCCGATGACACTGCAGTGACATGCGGTGTCCCACAGGGGTCAGTGCTGGGGCCCATTCTGTTTTTAATCTATTTACTCCCACTTGGACGTATCATCAGACAACACAACATCAACTTCCACTGCTATGCTGATGACACCCAGGTCTACATCAAAACGCAACCCAACCCCACCAACACAATCTCCACCCTCAACACCTGCCTGGAGGACATCCGCTCTTGGATGTCTAACAACTTCCTCCAGCTCAACAGTAGCAAGACGGAGGCAATTCTGATCGGCACCGCCAAACAACTCACCAATGCTGGCAGCATTGGTCCCTCCCTCGATAGCCAACTCATTCCCCTCTCCTCTGTTGTCACCAACCTTGGAGTTAAGCTTGACTCCACACTCTCATTCCAAGCCCATATCAACCACATCTGCAAGATTTCCTTCTTTCACCTCAAAAATATCGCCAGACTGAAGCCATCCTCACACAAGACGACACCAAAAACTGGTCAATGCACTAATCTTCTCCCGAATTGATTATGGCAATGCACTTCTCTCCGGTCTCCCAGTTAAATTGATCAACCGTCTACAACTCATCCAGAACAGCGCCGCCAGAGTCCTCACCGGTACAAAAAGTCAGCCCACATAACCCCCATACGCCCAACTCCACTGGCTCCCAGTCCACTACAGGATCCAGTTCAAAGTCCTCCTCCTGACCTACAAAGCCTTAAATGGACAAAGCCCCAGCTACCTCAGTGATCTCATCACCACCCACAAACCCTCACGCTCCCTCCGCTCTAGCCATTCCACTCTGCTCCTCGTCCCCCTACACGTCTACGGACGATGGGAGACCGAGCCTTCTGCTCTTTTCCCCACGCCTCTGGAACTCCCTTCCGGACTACCTCAGAACTGCCCCTTCCATCGAGGTTTTTTAAAACGGGCCTTAAAACCCTTTTTTCCGGCAGGCCTTCCCTTGAGCCTTTTAGCGGCCCACCCTTGTTTTAATCCTTTTTTATTTCTTTCTTTTTTATGCTTTGTTAGTCTATTTCGTTATACATTTCTTTAATTTTAGCGTAGTTTTTTAAAAAACCTTTTTACTGGCCTAGCCTTAGGCTTTTATCTGTGCCATAGTTTAAAAAAATATATTTTAATATATTTTAATTTTTTTATTTTTATCTGTAAAGCGCTTCGAGATTTGTCTCGGCAGATGAGAAGCGCTCTATAAATCCAATTTATTATTATTATTATTATTAAATGCGGGACATTGAGGGACGGGAAAGGTGGAATAGAAAAGTAAAGAAGCGATTTATTTTGCTAATATTGTTAAGTGGGGGTGCTGGTGATATTCTTCAGCTGTGGAATGGGCATTTCTTATAAAAACCTGTAATATTTCATATCAGGCTTAGATAAATGTATTATTCCTATATGCATGCAGGATGGGAACATGTTTGAATCTTGGTTGGGGGACTGTTCCCCCGCTTAAACATTGTTTCAGATTTCTCCTGCTTCGCTATTTTGAATATTACCTAAATTTAAATCTTGATCTTCTTACGGAGAATACATAAGGCGGATATGATCCCCCGCATCACACGACTCAACAATATCATCAGCAATCGCTGATTGATACTTGTCTGTTCCTCCTTTTCTGTCCAGCAATGTCCCGCATATTCATCCCGCTTGTCCTCCATTTGGACTGCTTGAATCGGGTCACCCAATAAAGAATCAATATTCTTGTTGGAAAGCAAACAATTGTGTTCTTTACATATGGACAGGAGGGATGCAGGAATATTACTCTCCTTGTTATTCAGCAGCTCCCCTCTTGTGCACTGGAAGCTTAGTGTCAGAGGTTTTCTATAACCTAGAAGAAAATAGAACATATTATCTACGGATTAATGTTGTGCACAAAGGCAAAAGACGCTTGCACGGAGATCAGCGAGATTAAATCGTCTGCCGATTTGAATATATTAGCATACAGTAATGGGGAATGTGATGAGGGCTGAGTCCCTTATGAAGTGTCAAGATGTTGTGTTTGGATCAGAAAGATCAGGGTAGTCAATTACCAGAAGCTCTCATAATCAGTTTATTTAATCCATTACTTAGCGGCAGAATGGATTGGGCTGTGGAGTAATTGCTTCACTGTGACCCAGACCCTTGGGCTCAAGGGCACCGTGTTGACTTTTACAGGTCTTTCTCTGGAGGGAAAGACATTTTGAATGCTCTGTCAATCTAAAGCTGGGCTAATTGAATAAGACCCCGTCAGACGCAAACTGACAGGCGCGCGCTGTGATCTGAGTTTCTAATAGATGAACTGCTGCAGCCCAAATTAGTCCTATAGTAAGTGGATCTCAAAAGTGATCAGCTTGCAGCATTCTTATCTCTCCTTAAAAAAAAAAAATCATACATTTTAAATCTAACGTAATGAATATAATTTATGTGTGCGCAAATAACAGATTTCATAAGTACTGTATATCTATTTATTCGACTATATTAGGTATTACATTACAGATATTATTGCTTACATGAAGATGTTCTTTCCACAGTAAGACAATAAACATTTAAATTCTTTTTGCCACTCATGTATGAAAAGTTATGTATTTATTGTTCACCATTTTATAGAATATATGTACAATTTGAGATATTTCATGTATTTAAATATTATATATATATTTTTTGTTGGGCAGCCATTTCTAAGGAAATGCTTTCTAATTGGGGAAGACAATTTCAATACTCACTGGGAGAGACAGTGAGAAGGGCAAATGCCATTTGTTTATCTCAATATCAATGTCATTTGTTAATCTTAATTAAAAAATGTATATGATAAAAGACACTAACAAGCATAAATGCATGCACTCTGGAACATATACACCATCGTCTAAATACCTTAGGCTTTGGTAAATCTCATTAATACCCAAATACAAGTATAAATCATTTTTAATCTAATATTTATTGTTGCTATTTCTATATATTTTCTTCCCTCATCCGCTTTTGAGATATTGGTTAAATAGCTGTATACTGAAGCAGATAAAATTCTGCACCTTGCTTTGCAATGCACCAGCTGTACACTGAACCTATAACTCTCTGGTTCCAAAGTCCAGTTCCTTAACTACTGTTCCACAGTGCTACCCCAGCACTCTGGACTTGCTGTGACATGGACAGCCAAGTTAAGGATTGCACCTAGGTCAGAGGTCAGGTGTGATCCTTGACTTGGCTGTCCAGTTGTTCTATTCCTGGGGAGAGGGGGTGGAACAGGGACACATGAGAGAGAGAGAGAGAGAGAGAGGATAGGGCAGCATGAGACGTAGAGGCAGAAAGATGGTGAGAGTGAGATCATATCTGGAGAAAGTATATATTTTTTGTCATGTCTGATACTGGCTTATGTGTACAGTGTCTTGTGTTAAAAATCCTCCTGTGTTCCATTGCTTCAATTTGTACACACACATTGGCACCACTTTTATATATGTGTTAGCCTCCCGCGTGGTCCAGTGGTTACAATGTTCGACGCTGGCCACGGTGACTGGGGTTCGATTCCCCGTCGTGCCAGAGTTGGCTCTGGCTGGGAGTGCCACCGGGGGCCCCGAGGGAGGGGGCAGGGAAGCCGACAGGATGTTTGCTGCACACAGGAGTGGCTCTGGGGTGCTGAAGTTAAGGTCAACGGTTTGACAAGTGCCATCTCTGAAGAGACGATGCTTCGCCTTCGACACCGCTGGTCACAGGGCTACGGCAAACTCATAGTATGAGGGGGGGATTGACATGAAAATAGCGGGTATAATTGGCTTCCAAATCTGAAACAAAATTTCCTTTATATACAGTATGTGTTATGCTAGTAAAGCAGCCCCTACTGAAACTGGGGGTGGAGAGATGGGGTGCATGCTTGCTGACACCCTGTGGAGTGCCACCGTCAGTGGAGGTCCCAACAGCACAACATCAGTCATCCATAGTGTCGCAAATGGTTCATTCTCACAGGACACCACAGGTTTGTTATGGAACCTCTTCTCACTGCCCACTGACAAGAGCAGGTGACCCTGGGGGGGAAATGAAGAGGCAGTTTATCTCCCAAATTCACATTCTCTGGCACACCCGAACATCCAGCTGCGTTTCTGTATGGGTGGAAATATGGAAGACAACTATGATTGAAAAGGTGGCTTTCCAGTTGAAGTACTGGGCAGGACGTGCTCCACTGTATTTGCACAGCTCCTTAAAGCTAGTGTTTTTGTTTGGTCACAGCAAACAATGGTATCATTGCATTGTTGTCTTTTATTCCACACAAATATTATTTGTAACAAACCACACACGGATGTGAATCAAATAGTGGTTTGATAAATGCGTTCTTGAGCAATATGAGGTGAGAATGCATGGTGTTGTGCAGATTTGTATTGGAGCATGACCTTTTGCTTTCTGCACCAAGCCTTGTTTTCAAGAAAATAAAACCCTGGGAAAGTGCTTACTTGGTTGTCCCAAACATTAATTAATGAGCCATGTGAGGCCAAGTACTTGGTATATGTTTGGTACATCCAACTACTGCAAAAATATTCGCTGGTGTTCTTTACGTTTTTTAAGAAAATCTAAAAGCAACGTCCTTTGAGATAATGAGAATTCTGAGAATTCTTAAAGAAATAATTTCTCAAGTGTTCTTAAAAAGCACAGATGTCTAAAATTAAATTACAGTGCCTTTTCAGCATACAAACATGCACCACATTTTTTTATTATGCACGTTGTACAGAAATTACACTTCTCGATAATGACTATCTTGCCATTTTCCTTTTCATGCAATGACAATACATCTTTCAGTGGTGCGCGAATGACACTTCCATTTCTATCAGGCTTTGGAGAGTAGCATACCCTACAATTTACGCATCTATTTCGGAAATGGAGGGAAAGCACAGCCATAATTGCCCACAAGCCTCATTACCCATTTTTAATTAGCATAAACACGTCTTAATTATCATATGCTGATGCCCATTAGAATCGTACTTACTGTAATTGCTTGCATGATATG
The DNA here is from genome assembly GCA_029706075.1 of Aldrovandia affinis. NCBI lineage: Eukaryota > Metazoa > Chordata > Actinopteri > Notacanthiformes > Halosauridae > Aldrovandia > Aldrovandia affinis. The sequence goes on from JAINUG010000087.1 coordinate 2,009,386, forward strand.
TAGCAATCGAGGCCTGCTTGCACACTGTGGCAGTTCGGAATGAAGAAGGGTGTGCCAGCCATTTCAATGCTCACAGAAACAGTTATTGCATTTTTTTTCAGGTGGGGGCTGTTCACAAATATAACTATCTTATATATTTAAAAGGTGTGTGAAATATCAGTGGCACCAAGGGGATACAAAAAAACCCTGAGAAAACAATAGGGAGAACTGTGCAGTGTTTTTTATGATAATTACAGTCATATAGATTCCTTTTATACCTGTGACTGCCTTTATTGTCTTTATTTATGAACCTCCATATAATTTCTTACAATAAAAGAGCTGACCTCGGGAGTTCTGGGGAAGATTGCAGAGAGGGGAAAAAATCGTCAGTATAGCCACGATATTAATGCTGGAGTGGAAACAGTTACTGGGTGCTCTGCCATAATATTTCTTCAATTACATGCTTTAATATTGCACCCATAAGCAGCAAAGCCATTTGCCCAATGCTGTATAATATCACCATTATCAAGGCTTGTTAAAATTGCAATTTAATTAAAGCTATTGGGTTTCGTTACATTTGTCTTATCACAGGCCCAGACACGTGGAGACGGGGAGGGGTAAATGTTTTATTTACGCAGGGTTCCACTAATGATTCCTGATATTTGCTGCAAACATTTGTAAACACGCTGCGGAGCGTGTTATAAAAATTACACATCGCCAAGCAAATATGGCACTGATGGCCCGCAAACAAATCTTTCTTTGTTCCGGTTTGCTTTGTGCCAAATGCACCCTGCGTGCTTCCATTAATGCACGGCATGCTTTTCTGTGCCATTTTAAAGGAAACGGAGATGAAAGCTCACTGTTGAAAGGTTCTAGGGGGTAGGGTGGGGGTGGGAGCGCTTCTCTGTCTGGCTCCTTGTTGAGCTGAATCTTCAAATGTTGTTTGGAAACCAGTAGTTGTTTATTGTTACTATTGATTTCCTTAAATCAGTGGTTCCCAAACCTTTACTTAAATACCCCCAGCCAGTCCATGTATTTGTTAAATTCCACCACCTGCACACCTGACTCAACTAATCAATGCTCATTAAGTAGTTAACGAGTTTGAGTAACGAGTAGTAAGGTGTGCTGGTGGTGGAATTTAACAAATGTTTAACTGCTTAAAATTAAACTCAGCATTGTAATGTAAAGCATCACAACTTCTCTTGTGGTGGTTAAGCGACAGATCTTACCACTATCTGGATGTATCTGGCGTGTAGGATTTGGTGGTGGACGGGGGGGCAGACAGCATGGTCAGGCAAACAATGTGAACTCTTCATGAACCCCAGCCTCACAATGGGGTGTGGGGATGTAAAGTATATATATATAGTATCATATGCACTGGGCCAGATTAAATGGATAGACTACACTAGGCAAACCAATTTGCAATCAGTAATGCCAGATACATGCAAAGGCATATTTCCACATTGGGGAATGCATCGCCCAGGCCTAGCTCTCTGAACTTATACATGCCCATCACAGATTGTTCACCCTTTACCATTGAGCTGAACTGGAAAAACTATTTTTGTTTGCGTTTTGCTGCACCCAAAAGCACTGCTGAAAGAACACTGCTAACATAGCAAGCATGATCTGCAGTGAACCGGAAATAATTTTTGCGCACATTGCAAGGTGCTTACATTGTGTATGACTTACAAAAATAACAAATTAAAATAAAGTTTTAGATTGGAGCTTTTATCTGAAAATATTTTAAAATATATAAATGTAAAAAAAGATTTAATATATATATATATTTTTTTTTATCCCTCTGTCTTGGCCCCCCCCTGTGGCAATTAGACACTAGGCACATGCCTAGTTTGTCTATGCCTAGATCCGGCCCTGCATATGCATATACACACACATTAACATTCCCACTGGAATTATTGTTTGTCAGGTCATAACCTGTTATAGAAATAGATTAGGGTGATGAAAGGAGCATTTGTGAATTCCGTGGGTTTTGACATGACTGTTCTTAACTTAACAAGAAAAAAATACTGTGATTTATAAAGCCTTGGTAAAAGCAGTGTGAGGGCAAGATTTTCGGTAAAAAATGTTTTAAAAAGGCAACAGCCCAAAGGCTTTCTTCTCCATTAGGGCAATTTCTGAGATGCCACCTCCCACTCTGTCTGGGGAAGGCATTACTCTCATTATCAAAACCGACAAATCCACCAAAAGTGATGACTCAGAATGTATTTCTGATTCCATTAAGTGACTTAAGCCCCTTTCCCACATGCACCTTAACCCGTAAAATTTCCGGTAAGTTTCTGTGTTGGCATCATGTCGGAACAGGAGCCGGAGTCGCTTTTCCATGTAAGACCCTGGCAATTTTCCTGCTCAGGACCTAGTAAGATTTACAGAAATCTTCCACCATGGCTCTACTGGGAACAAAAGCAGCAACATTCTCGGATAAAGCACGCAAACGGTTACAACGTCCTTACGTATGCTGGTTTTACGTTGCCAGATAACGGGCGTTCATAATATAATATAATATATAACAATATAATATAATTAGTTATGTTAATGCACTAGCTAGCTAGCCAGTTAAATATTCAAACCAAACATTTTATCGATTATTTTAACTATTTAAATCGTGAGTTAGCGAACTAACATTTCACATCCAGCTAGCTACTGACGCTAGTTTATGGAGGCTATATTCCTGACATTTCACATCCATCTATCTGATAGCAATTAACTGTGATATAAAAATCTGATTACATTATGCAAATAGATAGCTATGTGGCATTAGAGCATTGTCTAGTCACATTGCCAAATATTTGGCAAATAGTTAACATTAGCTAGCTAGCCGAATGATAACTGGGTAGTATTTAACGTTGCCAGTAGTTTTGTCTTCTATGTGCATAGTTAAGAAATGTGTAACCTTTGTCAGTTGACTCTTGAAAGGTCATAAAATGTGTTAAATATATGGGGTTCAGTGTCTTTAGCATCAAAATCCATTGTAACTCCTAACAGTAGCAGCATCTTTGTTTTAGCTACTGAACATGTCTGGAAATTGGACCGACTCCGCATAGACCACAAAATTAACCGACAGCTCTGTGGCACCGTCAGAGATGCCGTGGTCTACGACAAAATAACAGACATCCTACACAAACATGGTATAATGAGACAGAAGGCCCAGATCATTAGCAAACTGAAAAGTGTGTGTAAAACATTTCTTCAAATAAATACATCCTGCATTAACTAATCTATCGGGAACGATCATGTCATGTGGGAACAGACTCTAAATAACATTTTCCGTATAGGAGACCTATATGGGAATGATGAAAAACACTACCTTACCCGGATAATTGAACCCGGCAATGTTGCAGAACGAAAGGAACTGACTCAACTCTGTGTCGGATTTGTTCCTTTGGTTAATCTAAAGTTGCCTTTCGTTGAAACTGCAGCGGGCTCTAGTCTGTAGTAGCCATTAGCCAATGACAGCACTGAAGCGCTTGAGCGGGGCGGGCTCTCTGCGCCCCTCCCATCGGGGTGACCGAAAGCAACAGCCACTCCAGTTCCTGAACTGGAACTGACCGAGGACCGAATCCATAAAGGACGTGCATGTGTGTAAGGAAGGAAGTGCGTGGCAAGACATACTGTACCATTTACTTGTTGTAAGCCTGATATATCTAATATGACTAAACACTTTCCCGGCGCTTCATTTAAAATGCGTATCATCTTCTTCGGGAAAGATTCATTGCACTTAGGTGTTTTATTGAAAGCAAACATGAAGATAATTTTTTAGAGAATAGCCCAAGTACCCTTTAAGAAAAAGTAAAAGGATGGCTGGGTAGGGGTGGGTAGGGACCCATAAATAGATTACTTGTGTAAATATCTGTCAAAACACATACACATAAACAGATGGACAGCAATACTGAAAGACAGCAAGTCTTTTCCACTGTTTAGTTTTAATTACACCCCTGAAATTAAATGAAATCATAAACATCCTTTTAAAAAGGTATGTGCCATGCTTTTATGTGCATTTCTTGAATTAGGGATTAATTGTCAGCAAGAGAAATTACCCTTCTTTGTTTTCCCAACTGAAAACTCTCTAATGAATAAAATTGTGGAACGCTATTAGCAGATTGATCACCTTCTTTTATTGTGGTCCATTAAAATGCATCAAATTTGCATAGGAAAGATAAATTAATGAGGTTCTTCAGTTCTGACCTGTCTCTGTGTTTACGTGCAGCTTGAATTTAAAGAGACACTGCACAATTTGCTTATACCGCCTGAGAACAAAGGAAAATGCAGAAAACACAAGACAAAGCTGGCTACACAGCTAGGTAAATATTAAAACAAGAAAAAGCAGGCAGCACTCTCAAAATTCAAGTTTTGATTCCTTATTTATTTTTCATTTGTGAAAAAAGATGATGTACAAGCCCCACGTGGACATTTTGTCTGTAATCTCCAAGCAGTGCTTTTACATCATCAAATGAAAAATAAGTCAGAAATCAAAACTTGAATTTTGAGAGTTCTGTCTGCTTTTTCTATTTTTGATATTTGCACTTTCTTGGGATTCAACACCCAGTTACGTATGATAAATAACTTACAGAGCAATGGGTAGAGCAAGTTGTCTATGCCTACATATAACAGAGCTGAGTAACCATGCAGCACCATGACAAGCAGGTTATGCCAGTAACCATGCAGCATGCAATATTGTTTCAGTGGCTTTCATTTTCCCATTGAATTCTGTCTAGTTACCAACACTCGGCAGGGACAAAACCAGTCAGTGGTTAAATAATTTAATTTGGAACCAGTAGGTTTTGATTACCCGGTGGGGCAGTCGCAAGTTAGTACTGAAGAAAGTATTTAAACTGCTTTAATTGTATTTAAATTGCATTATAACAGGTGTACAAATTGATATGTAAAATGCCAATTAAATGTGTAAGTGCTCCTGGAATAGTGTGTCAACTACATTATTGCATCTACCAGCTACTAATACTAATAACACATTATTGAAACCACAGTGTTACACATGATATATTGATGTCAAATATCCAATAGGCTGTTTATGAGGATTATACACTGATATTTTAGTCATGGAAGCTGCTCATATAACTAATTAATGAATCAATCTGAAGCATATGCTTCAGAAACCTATGATTACATAAATACATGATTATTAACTATTTTCACAAGTGTCATTCTGCAGCAGGACATATCACCCACTGGGACATTAAATACCATGTAAATGAGAGACTGATTGAGCTAACGTGACTGAATGATTGCTGAATGCTGAGAGTCACTGTGAGCTGGCATGCTGTAGCCTTCCTTATTTTTCCTCTTGTGTATGTAAAGGCATAAATATAAAAAAGGAGAATGGACAACTATAGTGAGATTATTCATTTCACATATCACAGGTCTTTAGGGTGTTCAGCTCTCTTGGTGGTATCTTTATATGGCCCTACTCGTCCATGGGGTGAATAATATTTTGTACCCTCAACCAGCAAAGAACCCCTTTAGAGGTTTAGAGTTCTCTACTTTATTTCAATGGATTTTATGAATGCACCATCATCTGATTTGAACATAAATAACATGAAAGAAAGTAAAAGGTAAATGTAATTAGGGCATACTACTAACTTCCTAGCTAGCTAGCTACATACCATTAATTTACAATGTTAACTACATAGAAACATTGCCTTATGCCTTTAGTGCTGTTCTCATTGTGATTTCAGTATCAATACCGGTACAAAGGTGTATATATTTAAAATAAATAGCGGCACAAACATTTAATTACCTTAGGAATTGTATCTCATCCAGCTCATTGATTGAAGGTGCTCAACTTGTCAAGTTCAACAAGTAAGAAGGTTGAAAAATATAGGGTTAAAATATAAAACATAAAGTACATGTAATTGAACATGTGAAAGCTTCTATTTATGACAACAAAACAAGTAAACGCATGGTGATATGACACCGATCAGCAAGAACCCACATAAACACACATTGTGAAAAAGAAAAGTATATTCTGCATTCTGTATTGCTAGCTGGGGAATGGTAGAGTGGCAGGGAAGGGTAGAGGGAGAAGGGAGGTTAGAGGGAGAGAAGGAGGGTAGAGGGGGTAGAGGGAGAGGGGGGTAGAGGAAGCCTTCACATGTGTAAGGTGTTATCACACTAGAAGTTAGAATTCTAATATAGTTGACGGCACAATGCAAGGCTTGTTAATTCCCAACACGGTAGCAGCCAAAAGTATTCTTATATTAGGTTTCGTATATCAGTCTCATAAAAATACATTTAACTATCAAATCGGGATCCCAAGTAGTAATTAAATTAATAGTTAATTCATCTTAATCAGATCACATTATATTTTTAGTTAATACCAAATGTATAATATTAATGATCTAACCAAGGGGTTGAAGGCATCAAGGAGTTTTTTATCAGAAGAGGTTGGCTCAATTCAATACAAGTGCAACATTAAGATAGACAACCGTGTAGAAAAATAATATGACATTTATTGAACATAACGTATGAAAATAGCAAAGCACAATTCAATACATTAATGAACAACAACTGTATGTGTGAATGCCTGTATGCATCTGTATGTGTGTGTGGCACGTCTGTGCACAAGCTTGATGAGGCACGTGGCCGTGCCTGTGCCTGCATGTGTGTGTGTGTATTCTCTAGCCAGTGCGTGGGTCGCGCGCATGTGCGTGCACGCTTTAAGCATGTGAGCATCGAGAACAAAGAAACAAGATGGAGAAACAAGATGGAGGGAAGTTTGAACCTAGGTTGTAACCGAGGTGAAATAAAAGATGTCTTACTGCGGTGTCACCAAATGTTCACGGTTGAAGTGAAGTCTGGCGTATTTTCCAGGGCTGAAGTTGATTAGTAGATAGTTTTGAACAAAGGGAGGTGGCTGCTTTTGTGTTCACTCCGATATTGTTAACTGTATTCTTTTACAGCTCTTCGCGAATTAGCTTTGCTTGCAGCTAAATTCGTGGAATCGGCGCTCTATGGATTCCGCTGCTGTTCAGAGAACGTGTCTAGCGCGTGTCTTCACAGGCCTCTTTTAGGCGCTGGTGAGTGAGAGTGACGCGAGGTACTGGTGATGTAAGAACAGGAACAGAGCAGAGAAAACCGAGGGACAGAAAATGGCGAATGCTCTCTGGTTTTATATGTTGTTTTGAGGTATGCATTTCCGCTTTTACAGTATCGTCACTGTACATGGAAATGTGATCCTACGATATCTGTCCTTACACAAGTGACAGATATCCTGGCCAGACCGGAGGTGATGAGCGCTAACAGTAAAATTTTACACATTGCCCAGACCAGAGCAAGACTAATTTTAGCCTATCCACTCTGTGCCCCTGTGTAGGTTGCTGTTATAACATTTTTCTTTACAAAATGTATATGGGGCATTCTACCGAATTAGTTCAAAGTGCGGTCCCACAACAAGAAAAACTATTTAACAAAACAATTATTCAGACATAGGTATTTACTAAGAATATGTTATGATCTATTTAACCCGAAGGAATTAAATGAGATAGTGATAAGCTAAAAAAAAAAAAAAACATAATTTATAGGGTACTTTCTATTGGGAAGTAGCTGTCCAAACCCTGACCCTACATTTAAATATATGTAAATAACACTTAAAACATTTTTTAGATTTTGTTCAATGGTGTAATTTCAAAGATCTTTATGATTAAGTTTAAACATAAGTTGAAAGATTTAGATTTATTGTGGGTTTAATTTTTAAATTACAAAAATATACTAAAAAAATCTTGTCCCAAGTTTTCATGTCACTACCGAAACCCAAGAGTTTTAGTCGATTGGCTGAGGCTGGTTTTTAGCCACACCCTGCATTTTGACCAGGCAGTGACACTGCCTCCTGTCCCTCATGGCTGCATGGTAAGTAGCTAAATCCCATACTTTTGAAATAAATGTGTTCCAAAGTCTGAAAATCGGTGTGTAACTTTAAGAATTGTCACCACTGAACACATATTCTCTTCAATTTAGTAAACTTTTGGGGGTTTTATGCAAAATACTATGTTTTTATGTGTGTACACCTCTTCAAAGATGTGTATGCTAGCCATGTGCTTGCTAGCATTCTTTAGTTATGCTCAAAGTTAGCTAGAATTGTCACTACCGAAACTGTCACTACCGAAACCGAAGTTTCGGTAGTGACGTGATAATTTCGGTAGTGACAAAATGGAATGGTAAGTAGTTAAATCCCATCATTTTGAAACAAATGTGTTCCAAAGTCTGAAAATCAGTATGTAACTTTAAGAATGGAACACATAATCTCTTCAATAAAGTAAACTTTTGGGGTTTTATGCAAAAAAAATTTCAAAGCTGTTTGCTAGCCATGTGCTTGCTAGCATTCTTTAGTTATGCTAGCAAAATGGAATGTTCAATCATCTATTTTCAGTGTTTCCCTTACCATTGCCTTGGAGGGACCTCCCGTCCATCCTGAAAGACCCCAAAAGCAAAAAATAGCGGACTTTTAGATCGCTAACATTTTTAGCATAAGTCAATGGAGTTTAACATAGCGAAAATTTGCATCGCGGCTAGCGGACATTTTTGACTGAGTGAGAGATGATGAAATCTTTTGACACCTCTTTTGACACCTTTGCATAGATGTTTTGGTGTGTGTGTGTGTGTGTGTGTGTGTGCGTGCGCGCCCGCGCAAGAGATGACATTTGTGTTCATGATCAGTTCATTCATTCAGATTCAACTGCATATCACTTTCTGGTGTATTTCTCTCTAAGATGTTGAATCTATTTGTTACAGACCTTTCGAGGATACATTAGTTAGCGTTCAGAAGCCTGACAGCAACAACATAATGTTATTGTCAATGTTATTTGTCAATGTTTTCTTCTTCTTCTCTTTTACTGAACCCACTTGGGTAATTATTTTCCATTGATAAGTAATGTTTGTACTTTAAATGGTTATGGATGAACAATTGTTATGTCTTCAAAAATAAAATTATTTTATTGACCACAAAACATTTGTGTTTGTAATATTCCCAACATAAGGCATGTTACGAGTTTAGATTAAGCAATAAGGTTGAGGAAATATGATACAACCTTGCAAACAAAATACTGTGGTCACTACCGAAACAGTGCAGTCACTACCGAAACACTGGGTGTTTTGTAAAAAAATAAAGTATATTGAGTTATAAACTAAAATGTTATGATACTGATTGGTTAAATGTATGTTCAATCAATCATCCATCCATCCATCCATCATCTAAGCCGCTTATTCCTGGTCAGGGTCGCGGGGGGGGGGCTGGAGCCTATCCCAGCATGCGTTCCGGGCGAGAGGCAGGAATACACCCTGGACAGGTCGCCAATCCATCGCAGGGCACACACACCATTCACTCACACACTCATACCTACGGGCAATTTAGACTCTCCAATTAACCTAACGTGCATGTCTTTGGACTGTGGGAGGAAACCGGAGTACCCGGAGGAAACCCACGCAGACACGGGAGAACATGCAAACTCCGCACAGAAAGGCCCCGGCCTGATTCAAACCGAGACCTTCTTACTGTGAGGCAACAGCGCTATCCACTGCACCACCGTGCCGCCCTCTAATCAATCATTAACTCTGAAATCAATATGATCAGTGTTATGCATTTTACAGAGAAAGATTGCATTTAGATTTTGATGAATTGTATAAATTGAACTTAGAAATTTGGTAAAAATGTCATTTTTATTGATTTAATTGTGAAAACCTTCATGAAAAATGTGTAAAAATACTCTTTAGAGAAGGGAAGGAAACACAATCTTAACAGGTTAATATAATACTTTTTACTACAGTGTATTACTATGTTTCGGTAGTGACAATTTTTGGGAGAGGAAAAACATTCCAAAAGAGTCTAAAAATACAATATAAAAATTGACGGTACTTTTACTAGATATATGTACTTTAGATATGGTACAATATATATACGGACAAAGTTTTGGGAATAAAGAATAGAATGGCCCATATACAATTTCAAACATTACAGAAAACTATATTCTGCATTCTGTATTGCTAGCTGTATACTTTCACAGCTCTTCACCAATTAGTGAAGTTCGTGGAGATAGCTCTCTGTGGTTCCGCTGCTGTTCAGATACATTTTCCTCTCGCATGCTCTGCTCTTCAGAGAGGGCTTCTCTCGATGCATGTCTTCACGTGGCTTGTGAGGAGAGAGCGAGAACTAGTGTCCTCTTGGTTGAGGCGCTGGTGGAGAGAGAAAGAATGGCAATTGGTTTTGTTAGCCGATCGTGAGTTTTGTGTTTCATGTTTACATGATCCTAGGGGAAGGTGACCATGAGTGACACAAAGGGGCATTCCTTTGTTGTCATCTCCTGTGGGTCATGTTTCAAGTCTTTTTGAAAAAGCGTTTGTGGATGTCTTTTGATAAAAAACATTAAATGAAATTGCATTTTGAGCATATAATTTTCCTGTGGAATGTTTAGTCCCTACAACAGTCACAATCACATTAAAAACAGGGAACAAACAACAGTTTTTAAGCAAGCAATACTATCAGGAATTAAGTCAATGAATGCTTAGGATTGAGTGAAATCCTCTAGCACCCAAAGTGGGAAGTGTGCTCATTTTATGTCCATACAACATAAAATAGCTAGCAATTGAGAAATTGCTACATATTATCCAAAAATTATATCTCAACTTTTATAAATGGGAAGGAATCAGTCTTATAATATGCTGTTCCATCTTTGCTGGGAGTCTATAAGATGGAGCTTGTTTAGAGCTACAGAAATGGCACTGCGTAGCTGAGGACATACTTTCTGCAGGAGCTTGTGGGAAGGGAAATAAGCAGCTCGCTATTTTACTCTCTGCAGAGTGCCTCTTGGTGTTGATTTATTGGAGATATATATATGGGATATATATGGGATTACCCGCTTGATGCAGCCCTTGGACCCTTGTGCCATCTCTCTTGGCTCGATAAAGCCAGAGGTTTCTTGCATGGAGAAAGACAGATGTGGCAAGGACCCATCAGTTGAAACTCACCATGTGAACCCGTTGGCTTGAGGAGTCGGCAGTGTGTTTCGACCCTCTCGCTCTGGGGTCTGGCTCATCCGGGATCAGCACTCAGTCTGTAATTGGGTCTGGCAGGATTGGCCCTTAAAGAAGATTTAGCCCTTCTTGCTGACATCGAAGGATCCGTCAATCACAGGAATTTCTGTTGTCGAGACATTCCGTCTAGTTTGTCGGTAATTTAACAAAAAACTATCTTAACCGGTTCACTGTTCTTCAGCCCAATAAAAGGAATCCAATTCTTATCAAAAGATGAACAACATTCGAATACATACAGTAACATTTATACCACCTTTATTCAAATGAGCTCCTGCTTCAGAAACAAGTTATATTATAAATGCATATTATTATTGTTCATTTGTAGTTCAATTGTATTTTGCCATTTCATAAAAAAGTAGAGATTTTTCAGTCTAATAACATTCCACTGCAAAAATTCCCAGAACTGTACAAATGCAAAAACTCTGTCAGAAATGAAACAAGACCTGGTAAATGAAAAAAGATCTCCCTCTCCCTCTTCCTCTCAGTTGAAATCAGCAGGCCTTATTTCCTGACAGTCGCATTGGCAGATATCACATTCATATCAAATTTATTTCCACATATGAATGTGGCCCAAAACGGATCTGAAAATCCGATTCCATATACTTTTTTCCTGTTTACACGTTCGTAATACATATCCGATATGTGCCACATGTGAGCAAAAAATCGGAATCGGGTCATTTTTATTAGACGGTGTAAACGTAGCCTATGAGACAACTAAAAATTTGAATGAATGAACACAAGAGCTCAATTCGTAGATCTGATCCCAAATCCCTTGTTGCTATGCATTTCACAGACACCCACCACTACATTTCTGACCTATCATTCTGTGGCATTGACATTGTTTTTGCCAACCATAGGATAGGAAATTTAGAACAAATACTACTACAGTGTGAGTCTAGGTACACATTTGCCTTAAAACACTGTAGTAGCCTAGTTGATTAAATGAGGAACTGGGCAAGGCATGGAACTGTGATGTCATTATCATGCTATTTTCTCGCAGATTGCCCTGCTGAAGTCTCTGCATGTGCTAGTGTTTCCATGTGCTATAGGCCAATGAAGCTTTGCCCTGTGACCATGTGGCCCAGACCCAGCTGCTGGTTCCATCCCCCGCCCTGCCCTGGTATCAACCCTAACAAGAATGCCCTTCCGGTGGTCTGTTAAGCCCATTGCCCAAGGACTATTTGGTTGTAACCCACAATTTTTCAGGAGTTCATCTCGACCGCCTTTTAAGGGGTCAGGGAATAATTTTCCAGTCTCTGGTCCCTGGTTTTCTGTTTTTTATTCCCTCTGGAAAATTCCAAGTGTGTGACAACCTGTTTGTAAATGGCGCTATACAAAAATAAAGATTGATTGATTGATTTTAGCAACCAACCCAACAAGAAAGTCATTCTGAAGCTCTGGCTGCTGTATAAAAGTACTCTGTTTGTACTTTTTAGGAAAGTCTCTGAAGGGCTGAGCGTTTGTACCTTGCACTTTTCTTCTGCCTGATAAGTAAAAAATGTAAATCCCAGGGTGTGGGGTCTATGCTGCTGCAAATGAACTGCCCACAAGAAAAGGCGATAAACAAACGCATCAGTCGAAAGATACTGTTATTGTGGCCTAAGGTCTCATATAATAATATAATAATAACTCATATTTTCATGATATTCAGTGGTATGCAAGTTGTTCTTTTACCTACACTTTAGATCTTTATAGAGGAAAGGGATAAAAACATTTGGGAACTGCCACCCTCGAGACTGCTCTCCTTGAAAAACTTTGGAGTGATATACCAGTCCCTTTGGATCTAGTTGAATAAAATCAGAGGGTATGATCCATTGAATGATTTCCTGGCCAGTGTGCCTGGCTGGCTACAACCTCCTTTAATTAATCACATGCCTGATCTGCCTATTACACAAAATCATCTGCATTAAATCAAACCTTCCCAATCAATGTCTCACAATAAATGTTTCAAAGCTTAAGCAAATGTATGCCCTGATATGTTAATTGAGTTTTTAACTGGGGCCAGTGCATGAATTTCGTGTTGGATTCACGTTGATCCCAAAGTGAACGTGCTGCTTTTTCCGCAGATGTAAGTGTTGAAACGAAGCCACCTCTGAAAACATGGCTGCATTTTAATGAGCTCGCACATTATTGTAAATGTGTTCACTCTCCCCTTTCCTGTTTTCTAAATGGATGAAATCATAGTCACATGGCATTAGTGCAAATGACCATTGTACGTCCTATGACACATTTTATATGTCACTGGATACCAGCAGCGTCAATTAAAACACTCGTATCTAATGGGGAGAGTAACCATTTAATTTGGTCAACAGCAATTCAACAAATGAAAACGTATTACTGTAAAATCCTCATTCCTTCAGCACCACCAAAATCAAACCATTAGCAAACAAGAATACATTTGTGAGGTCTATGCACCCTCTATCCAATTATCCACCAAACATTCAACAAATGCTGTCCATTTTTCTCAATTCAAAAGTGGCAAAAGCCTTAGTATAATGTTTTTAATGCTTATTGCTGCTAACTGTTGTTAGGTCCTCTAACATCATTTGATGAGCAATGGCATGTATTTAGAAAGATTATCAAAGTATTACCAGAGAGACTTTAAAATTAATGAGCTTAACTATAGCCTGTACCAGTCATGCTGGACAAAGCATTGCTCCAGTATTCCCCCAGCGAGCAATATTCCAGTATCTGAGCCAGTTTTCAGGGCCCTATTCTCCCTGATATTCCACACAGCTGTATGAGGTTGCTCCAGAATGATCTATTAAACATTGTTAGCTATGTGTGAGAAATGGAAATAAGCCTGTCGGGAAATTATGCAATAGATTATAACTTTTTATGCATTAAAATCCATGAATACATGATTACACTTGACGATGATATTCTAACTCACTGAATTTCATAAATCCCCTCCAGACAAGGATGGGGCGTGATGGCCCAGAAAGCCTCAGCATTTCTAAAGTTGTTACTGTTTCGAGTCGAGATGAAAAAAATCTGCTCACCTAGAAATACAAACTGCTACACACATTCACTTTCAAAAACACACGGGCGCCTTGATTAAACGAGCAGGGCTACACAGGAAAAAACTAAAAACCTTTGGCAGATTAAAGGCACTACCTGCAGTAGGCTGATTATACGAGGGCAAATGAATCACTCTCAGGTGTGTCCAACCTAACACTTTTCCTGAGGTTCATTTTTTCCTGATGTGTACTTTTTAAGCACTTTGATTGAACAAATCTCAGGAATGAAAAGACATCCATACTCTTAATTTCATCTTGGCATACTGCATCCCCTGACACCAGGGAACGTGACAAGGGGCCTACAGTAATGAATTGGATTAAATGGAAAAATCGAAAAGGGGGAGTGGGGTGGGGGTGGGGGGTTTAGGGCAAAAAAAAGCTCACAAAGAAAAATGCTAATGCTTGCATGCTTTGAATTTCCCCGGGATCAAAAGATGCAGTGAAATATTGCTTCTTGGCAAAAGGGCTCCCGCTTAACAACAAAACTTACGATGCGTTATCTGCGGTGACGCTTGATTTGGCCAGCTTTGAATAACATAATAACAATAACAATAACTGTGCACCCACTGTGTCTGAGACTGTAATTTTAATTACACACTACAGCTATGCTCACGGTGGTTGCACACGCGTTCGTTTAATGCAATTCCTCGTCTGTTGCCCTTCAACATTGGGCAAAACAATGGCTTATGAATAATAACGGAACACTCGGGGGGTATTCATAATTCAGACATACCTGTAGGGATCAGAGACATTCTATTGGTGAGATAAGGAAGGGGGTGAGCAGAAGGGAGACATGGGGAAGCGGGTGAGATAGGGATTGATGAAATAGGGAAGGGGGTGAGCCACCCCTTCCAAATATTCTCCCAATTCTGGGGTGTTATGTTTTCCTGTATATCTCCTTCCCCCATTCCTTTTATTGAATTGCATATTGATGCATTTTTGATATTTAAGATTTTATATATTTTGCTAGCTACATTTTTCTTCCCTCCCATAGTGTCAGAAATATTTTTTTCTACTGTTGTAACTTTAGGGGGTGTGATTTGTTCCCCCATATACTTTGTATGCTAATTTGTAGGTAAACAAAAAATCTTTTTTTGCCAATTCAAATTTGGTGGACAGTTGTTGGAATTACATAATGTTGTCACCTTCAAAAGATGTGACAATTCATTAATGCCCTTCCTTCCTTTATTAAGCAAGATACTGCCACTGTGCCACAGTGGGAATTTGGTTGATGTATTACCATTAAAATCTAAGACTTTATGAAGCTAATAAGCTATCTGACATGAACATTGTATTACAGGGTTCTTAATGTCTTTCCAATATTTGGGGTTGAACCATAGTGCTTTCACTGAGGAATTATTTTAATTTGTCTTTAGGATATCCTGTTCTATGGTTTCCCAGGACACCAGCTTCTTAGTTGTAGGCCCATTTTAATGGATATCTTGCATTTAAAGGCATGTCATACTTGAAGATATCTGGGAGCCCCAAACCTCCTCTTTCTCTATCAATAAATAATTTAGCGAGACCTATTCCTGCTGGTTTCCTGTGCCATCTATCTAGGTCCTCTGTTACTTTTCCCAGAGGTTTATATTTATTAAAAGGAGCAATGTCCACCACATTAGTTTTTAGTAGAACACCAAGTGATGTCAGGTCATTGGGAGACCATTTCGATGGGAGTGATGCTATACTTTCTTTATGACTGTAAAAATGTAATGGTAATGCTTCTGACTTAATAATATAATAATAATAATAATAATGAATAATAACAAATTGTATTACCAGAAAGTTGACCAAACCTACAAATTATTTCCAGTGCACACTTTAGAGGTTTTGGGGTTTTGAACCATCGTCAGCATAGAGGGATATTTAAAACAAAAAAATCTTTTTTTTCTTCCGAATTTATCCAATTTTTGGTAGCCAATTACTCCTGCTATTCTTAGTTCAATCCCCTCCCTCGTAGTTCGCTGCCGTAGCCCTGTGACCGGCAGTGACAATGGCGAAGCACTGCCTCCTCCGAGACAGCGCTCGCTGAATTTTTAATTCTATGCCTTGGATATTCTCCTCTGATCAAATGAGATAAGCTAGCGGTTCTAATGATAGCAAATTGCAAAGGGGAAAGAGGACACCCTGGTCTAGGCCCTCTATGAAGAAAATGCTTGAGATATTGTATTGTTTGTATAAACTTTAGCTGTAGAGGAATTATATAATAAAAGTATATAGTTCATAATATTGGGTACTATTCCAAATGATTAATTATTAGTAATTTTCTAAACAGATATGTCCATTCGATGCAATCAAAAGCGTTCTCCACATCTAGGGAGACAGCTATACAGGGCATAACAGATTCATTAGCATAGTCAATGGTATGCATGACTTTTCTCATGTCATCACTAACTAGTCTATTTCTTTACAAGACCTATTTGATCTCTGTCTATTATTTTTTAATAGAATAGTGTCTAATCTCTCTGCTGTAATTTTTAGTATTTTGTTGTGTACATTTAGTAGTTGTATGGGTCTGTAGCTTCCACAATCGAGGGGATCTTTTTTTGGTTTAAATAATAAAGTTATGATTGATGCTTTCATAGATTGGGAAGAGTATTTCATTTTCTTGCCTCAATATATTGTAGTTTGTGCAGTTTATCTGCCAAAATATCCACAAATGTTTTATAGAAATCTGTTTTCTCCAGGTGATTTATTACTAGCAATTGAAATATAATAATAATAATAATTATAATCATTTCACTGCCTTAATAACTTCATGAATAGTGATATCTGCATCTAAAGCTATTCTTTCTTCTTCTGATATTTTCAGCCGGTTCTCTTTGCTGAAGAAAACATATAAATCAGCTTAATTTGGGTTGATTTCAATTTTAATCAATTTTAATTATTCATCCATCCATCCATCCATCGTCTACCGCTTGTCCTGTTCGGGTCGCGGGGGCAGCGTCCTAAGCAGGGAGACCCAGACTTCCCTCTCCCCGGCCACTTCGTCCAGCTCTTCCGGGGAATCCTGAGGCGTTCCCAGGCCAGCCGAGAGACATAGTCTCTCCAGCGTGTCCTGGGTCTTCCCGGGGCCTCCTCCCGGTGGGACGTGCCCGGAACACCTCACCCGGGAGGCGTCCAGGAGGCATCCTAACCAGATGCCCCAGCCACCTCATCTGGCTCCTCTCTCGACGCGGAGGAGCAGCGGTTCTACTCTGAGCCCCTCCCGGATGACCGAGCTCCTCACCCTATCTCTAAGGAGAGCCCAGACATCCTGCGGAGGAAACTCATTTCAGCCGCTTGTATTCGCGATCTCGTTCTTTTCGGTCACTACCCACAACTCGTGACCATAGGTGAGGGTAGGAACATAGATCGACGGTAAATCGAGAGCTTTGCCTTTAGGCTCAGCTCCCTCTTTACCACGACAGACCGATGCAGCGTCTGCATCACTGCCGACGCCACACCAATCCGCCTGTCGATCTCCCCGCTCCATCCTTCCATCACTCGTGAACAAGACCCCGAGGTATTTAAACTCCTCCACTTGGGGCAGGATCTCCTCCCGACCTGGAGAGTGCACTCCACCCTTTCCGGCTGAGAACCATGGTCTCGGATTTGGAGGTGCTGATTCTCATACCAGCCGCTTCACACTCGGCTGCGAACCGCTCCAGCGAGAGCTGGAGGTCACGGCCCGATGAAGCCAACAGGACCACATCATCTGCAAAGACCAGTGACCCGATCCTCAGGCCACCGAACCGGACCCCCTCAACGCCCGGCTGCGCCTAGATATTCTGTCCATAAAGGTTATGAACAGAACCGGTGACAAAGGGCAGCCCTGGCGGAGTCCACCCTCACCGGGAACAAGTCCGACTTACTGCCAGCAATGCGGACCAAGCTCTGGCACCGGTCGTACAGGGACCGAATGGCCCGTATCAAGGGGTCCGGTACCCCGTACTCCCGGAGCACCCCCCACAAGACTCCCCGAGGGACACGGTCGAAAGCCTTCTCCAAGTCCACAAAACATGTGTAGACTGGTTGGGCAAACTCCCATGCACCCTCCAGGACCCCACGGAGGGTGTAGAGCTGGTCCACAGTTCCGCGACCAGGACGAAAACCACATTGCTCCTCTTGAATCCGAGGTTCAACCATCCGACGGACCCTCCTCTCCAGAACCCCTGAATAGACCTTACCAGGGAGGCTGAGGAGTGTGATCCCCCTGTAGTTGGAACACACCCTCCGGTCCCCTTTCTTGAAGAGGGGGACCACCACCCCGGTCTGCCAGTCCAGAGGCACTGCCCCCGATGTCCACGCGATGCTGCAGAGTCGTGTCAACCAAGACAGCCCCACAACATCCAGAGCCTTAAGGGACTCCGGGCGGATCTCATCCACCCCGAGGCCCTGCCACCACGGAGCTTTTTAACCGTGGCGACCTCAGCCCCAGAGATAGGAGAGCCCACCCCGAGTCCCCAGACTCTGCTTCCTCGCTGGAAGGCGTGTCGGTGGGATTGAGGAGGTCTTCGAAGTATTCCTCCACCGACCCACGACGTCCCCCGAGTCGAGTCAGCAGCGCCCCATCCCCACTGTACAGAGTGTTGACAGTGCACTGCTTCCCCCCTGAGACGCCGGATGGTGGTCCAGAACCTCCTCGGCCGTTCGGAAGTCGTTCTCCATGGCCTCACCGAGCTCCTCCCATGCCCGAGTTTTTGCCTCAGCGACCGCCGAAGCCGCTCCGCTTGGCTCGCCAATACCCATCTGCTGCCTCCGGAGTCCCACAGGCCAAAAAGGTCTGATAGGACTCCTTCTTCAGCCTGACGGCATCCTTCACTGCCGGTGTCCACCAGCGGGTTCGGGATTACCGCCGCGACAGGCACCGACGACCTTGCGGCCACAGCTCCGGTCAGCCGCCTCGACAATAGAGGCACGGAACATGGCCCATTCGGACTCAATGTCCCCCGCCTCCCGGGACATGGTTGAAGCTCTCCCGGAGGTGGGAGTTGAAGCTCCTTCTGACAGGAGACTCTGCCAGACGTTCCCAGCAGACCCTCACAATACGTTTGGGCCTGCCAGGCCTGACCGGCATCCTCCCCCACCATCGAGCCAACTCACCACCAGGTGGTGATCAGTTGACAGCTCCGCCTCTCTCTTCACCCGAGTGTCCAAGACATGCGGCCGCAAGTCCGACGACACGACCACAAAGTCGATCATTGAACTGCGGCCCAGGGTGTCCTGGTGCCAGGTGCATATATGGACACGCTTGTGCTTGAACATGGTGTTCGTTATGGACAATCTGTGACAAGCACAGAAGTCCAACAACAAAGCACCATTCTGGTTCAGATCGGGGGCCGTTCCTCCCAATCACGCCCTCCAGGTCTCACTATCGTTGCCCACGTGAGCATTGAAGTCTCCCAGCAAAACGAGGGAGTCCCCGGAAGGAGTGTTCTCCAACACCCCCTCCAAGGACTCCAAAAAGGGTGGGTATTCTGAGCTGCTGTTTGGAGCATAGGCACAAACAACAGTCAGGACCCGTCCCCCCCCACCCGAAGGCGGAGGAGGCTACCCTCTCGTCTACCGGGGTGAACCCAACGTACAGGCACCGAGCCGGGGGCAATAAGTATTCCCACCCCTGCTCGGCGCCTCCCACCAGGGGCAACTCCAGAGTGGAAGAGAGTCCAACCCCTCTCAAGGAGACTGGTTCCGGAGCCCATGCCGTGCGTCGAGGCGAGGCCGACTATATCTAGCCGGAACCTCTCGACCTCCCGCACCAGCTCAGGCTCCTTCCCCGCCAGAGAGGTGACATTCCACGTCCCTAGAGCTAGCTTCTGCAGCCGAGGATCGGACCGCCAAGGCCCCTGCCTTCGGCTGCCGCCCATCTCACACTGCACCCGACCCCTTTGGCCCCTCCCATGGGTGGTGAGCCCATGGGAAGGGGGTCCTACGTTGCCTCTTCATTAAATCTTTTGTTAAGGTCATCAGGTTTTAAAAAATATTGTTTGATCAAATGAAGTTGAAGTCTTTTGTCTCTGCATTCTATAAGCAAGTCAAATGTATGCTTTAACACAATTCATAGGTTTTAACTTTTTAGTTGTTACAGGCAGCTACCTGCAATGATGTCTATCGCTGTATTACTGCACTGATCTCTTGCGCTTACTATGATTGTTCCTACCATGTATTTATGCACATCTTGTAAGTCGCTCTGGATAAGAGCATCTGCTAAATGCTTAAAATGTAAATGTAATGTAGTTGGAATAATGCTGTTTGTAGTTTTTTATTTAATAGGTTGTTTAATTTAGTTTTTGCTTTTGTTACTTCCATGAACAATGTTTCATTTTATGCACAAGCATAGTCAATTATTTTCTTTTTTTCTTTTGCATAAGTTATCATCCATCCCCGACATGTAGCTTTTTAAGTTTCCCATATGGTGGAATATGAATCAACAGAACCAGTATTTATGGTATAAGTGTTATTTTTCACAAAGCTTAATTAACTTAGAAATTAGGATGTCAAATGCAAAGAAGCCTTTTTGTAATGTGTAGTAGTTTTGGCAAACTGTAAGCTCATAAGCTCATGCTTTAGAGTGTAAAGGATTAGTTAAGAGGCTAATTAAATGCATGTAAAACTGTATGTTTTCCCAGTTAAAACCAGCATCTGTAATGCTGCCATGGTACACAGTGTGCCTGTGAGATCATGTGATTGCATGACAGATCATGGCTTTTGCCACATTTAAACTGTGGTCAAAGGGAGAGACATATTCTCAGGCAGTCTCTCTGTCTGGGGCCACCACTTTCGATCTTTACCCATTGGCTATAGCGCTCACAAGCGCCCTGGAGATCGCCTCCTCACAGTTGGTTTCACAAGTGAGGCACATCCATTCAGCTGAGAAAATTCATTAGCCTACAGACCACAGAGACTCTCATATATTTCCCCCCTCCCCACCTTAGAGGTGCATATTTAAGGCTCCTCTCGCTTGTCTGCAGAAGCACTCGCTGCATGACAGAATAAATAACAACAAACTCCAGACAATGCCCCAGGCTTGCCTCCATAAATAAGCCATAGATGGTGGTCTCCATTCCAGCTTCAAAGTGAAGTTTGGGGAAAATGTTTTGGAACACATATATAAGTGATGTCTATTGAGATGGCAGTTATGCAATCCACTAAGTTACAGAGTTACAGTCTCCCACAGAAATAACTATTCCTGTACACTCTGACTTCAGGTAAATACACAGAAGATATACATCTTCAGACGACCACACAATAAAGCCCCAAACTTGGCTTTTGGGTTTCTTCTGCTACTTCTGCTTCTTCATCTTTTGCCTCTCCATCTTAATTTTCCTGCCACTCACAACATAAAAAATGCTCTATGCTTCAGCAATACAGCAAACGCACAAACACACACACACACACACACACACACACACACACACACACACACACACACACACACACACACACACACACACACACACACACACACACACACACACATACACACACACTGTACTATACTATAGAGAAGTTGTACTGGAAAGGTACTGTACATGATTACAATCTGTTATGTAACATTTTAATTTAAATTAAATTTTATTGAAATGTATATATTTTTCATAGCATATGCCAATAATTGGATGACTGAGTTCCATATAAATACCTCAGATTGTATGTCTGTAATGTCCATAAGTCTTGGGAAAAAGAATGGAGAAGACTTGATCAAATTAGGACTTTGTAATCATAGTGTCAGACATACTAGAGTCAAGAGGGCTGAAGGAAAGGATGGTGTGCCGCTGAAGCCCAGGGGCACGCTTCAGAGTGACCCTGCGCTGGTTCTGCATCCTTTGGTCTCATCTCATGCAAGTCTTATTATTATATGTATAATTACACTGCATAAAAAATATATGTAAATAAGATGTGCTACTGTTGTTATCTATAAGCCCAGAAGTAGTGATAAGTAGTGTTTTTTTTTTTACCATCATAACTGTATTTAGAACCATGCAATTCAAGATCACTACTAGCTAACAATGAAGTTATATTAGCATTTAAAATACAACTACTACAACAGCACACACATACTTTGCTATGTAAGTAGCTAGCACAAGACAGAACAGGAGTGAATATAAACATGGATTTACCGCCAAATGAACATGTTCGCGACCAGGATGAAAGAGCTTCTGGCTTCACTCGTCTTTTTGGTCTTCCCCAGATTCAGTCAAGGGAACCTCCATGTCTTTGTCAATATAACTTTTGGGGATTTATTCCCAAACTTTATTCCCAAACCTAACAAAACGTAGTAATACATATGTCGAATTGGTGTGTGTTTTTGGGGTTTGTGACCGAGGGACTACAGGAGTTTCCTCCTCTGAATACTTATTTTCATCAGAGGATCATGCTTGATAATCAGAATCCTCTTTAACATTGTTTTCTGTTTCTGACTCTTCCTCCTCTACTTCAGTGGTCAAAGAGGTGTGAATTTCATTGACAGAGAGACTTTTATGATTCATATTATTATTATCTCTCTGTATTAGAGAGGCATTACCACTCCATCAAGAGAGAAAAGGGGAGGGCTCTGTGCAGGTCCCCCTCCCGCCACCCCCTACAGTTCTGTGAGGGTACCTGCAATGTAAAGGTGCCGCATGTTTGGATCCCACATGTTTGGATACTAATCTCATCTCATATTAGGCCTCTAAACCATGGGGAAAAATACATAACTAGAAAAGATCCATCAGGATCAACCATGATCATATATATTTTGAGAGAAAGAGAAATGTATGAAAAACAATGTGATAAAATTCTGAAAAAGAATTATTTCCCAGCACACAATTGCAATCCACCTGCAGGGCCTGGGGTCAAATTGAATGAATTAAACTTTATGAACCACACATAGAGTGTGTGATGGATTTCAGGAGAGCAACACTGAACAATAGTCACAGTGTGCGGACATACAAAAGCTGGGACAAATACATATTTAACTGCCCTTTGGGCACCAATAAAATACTTCTGCAGATCCCTGAGAATTTTAAAAGAAAAAAGCTACAAAATGACATGTAAAACAAATTTGTCCTGAATGTTGCTGAAAATAGATGTTTCTTTTAAAATTGACATTCATTTTCAGGAATTTTACTGGTCTCCAAAAAATAATTGGTAGTATTTAAAATATGTATTTGACCCAGGTATGATATATAATAGAATGTTTTAAGTGGTCCAGAAGGAAAATAAAACCCAGGAAATGCCTTTAGATGGATTTAAATGGATTTTTTCTTGGAAACCAAAATTTCAAGATCTTATTAGCTACATATGTTACATGGTTGTTTTAAGGTAATCCCCTGATCATTTTCTGATGGCAGACCCAGATGCCCTTTAAGTGGCCTGTGATTATTCCATGTTTCCCATCAGATCTAATGGAGGGAGGCAAAATTTAACATGGAGTTAGTCACCCCGTGTTTTACATGGTCCCATTTTACCGCCACTGGGAATAGATGCAGTGGGCGGTGGCGTCTGCAGCAGATTGTTGCGCTTTGTTGTGTGTGTGTCCGTGCTTGCATGTATGCCTGTGTGGGATGGGGGAATGTTAAGTTGATGCACCATGACACGCGGATGGAAACAGCGAGACAATGCAATCACAAGCTGGGGGGGTGACCTCTGAGGAAGAATAAGGAGGAATAATGCTCACCACGTGAGGTTGCCAGGGCAACCTGAGACACATCTGAGGGAGACATCTGAAAACCTGCGTGAAAAAAACAAAAAACTTCACAGAGCTACTCACGGGCCATCATAATTATGCGGTCGCCAGGGTAACCCCGCATGCTTTCTGTTTATCTCTCTCTTCCTTTACGAGGGCAACAGTGTTATATTAGTCTTCCATATTCTCATTGTCTTGTTTCTCAAATCTTTTGTTTCTTTTTTTCGCCCACTTCTGAAGGAAGGCAATTTTACAAGGTGAGCACTGCATTGAATCCTCCTGCTGTACTTCTTTAGTCAATCATTCAACACATAATGTTCCCTTATTGGTACAAACATAAATACTCAGAGTAGCACTTATCAGATACATTTGGTTCGATGCATATACAAGCACACATTCATACCGTATTGTGCAAACACTGGCAGGTTTAATGAAGGACATCTGGGCTGATGTAGCATTGTTGATTGGGTACCACAAAATGGTAAATTTAATAAACATCCATGCCATTTTCTTGCCACCACAGTTCACCTCAGATCTCACAGTTCTGTAAATACTTTAGTCCACAGCGTGCACACATTTCCCTATTTTACTTTTGTGGGAATTCTGGGGCCTCTGTGGTCATTTCAGACACACATTGACATCACGTTGGGGCTTCCCAAAAGGCTGCATGAAGTGTAGCTTATTGTTGGCATGTTTAGAATGTGTGAATAACTGTGGCACAATGCTGTGGCACCCGACTGGAGATATGATGGATGCAGGCAATTTTAGACATATAGTATTGTGGAATGGGAAAATAAAATGTTGTCTTATATGTTATGGTAATCAACCATCAACAACCTGATCATACATTATCCCTTGTAAATGTGTTACCCGCTTATACAATGCCACGTCCTCCCCCCATGCACCCCGCCAAAACAGACTTTTAAGACTTCCAGCTGCTGTATTACCAATACAGCAATGCCCTTTGTTTCAGAATATGCATGATTTTGATCTTGTCATGCGTCTTAAATAAAATAATGAAATAGCTGCCTTTCCCCGTGGGAGGGAAAATAAAATCCCATCTCTTTGGCTCTCTACATATGAGTATCGTTCAGCATACTGCGTTTATGGCATCCATGCTTCATTAACCTAAATCCAAACTAATACCTTTGAGTGGCTTCTGGGATGAGCCTTAATACGGAAAACTGCATTAATTAATTACCTTCTGTATTCACTCTCTCACTCTGTCTCCCCTTCCCTCTCTGTCTCCCTAACTCCAAGCATTGTCGATCCTTCCTATTCAATCCATATCTGTGCAGTTCTGTCCCAAGTCTTTGGTCACAGACTACATGTTTTGTGAGTTCAGCTGTATTCAATTTTGTTAAAATTCTATTCAATTTGAAAGTGCTTTATTGGCTTGACAAAACATATTATTATTCACTGTAATAGAGCATATTAACAACAACATCAATAACAATACTAAAAATAAGCCAATTCTGTTTCTGACAGCAGCTGCAATGGAACCAGGCAATCTGCATTCCATTTCAATTCAGTAAATTCAAGAATTTAATTGAAATTCAAATAATTAATTAGAAAATGTTCATAGAACATTATGGGCATTTTCCAATTAATTGAATTTCAATATGTTTACTGGGTTGACTAAATGGAATTAACCCCGAAGCTGCTGTATACAATAACTGTGCAGCAGATTGTTCCAACACTGTGGCCAATTCATTTATGTAGATGTTAAATAATATTGGAATCAAACTGGAGCCCAGTCTCACTTTCTACCCCTGAGTGAAGAATGCTGTTAATTGATTGTCAATTTTCTCCCTGCACTTGTCTCCTGTATGGATGGGTTTAACTAGTTCATATTTTTTGGTGATTGATGAACTTGCAAACTGTATTTATACAGAAACAAACAACACTTTAAGTGTCTGTCAAATGTTCCAGGCGAATATGTACTACAGGTTGGAGACACCCATAAAAAGGGACCAAAACAATATGCTACATTGTGGCAGCCAGCCAGGGGAGGTGCAGGGAGTAGTGAGGTATGTGCTGACATGCTGGCTCCAAATCCAGACCGTATTTGGAGGTCTGGGGGAAATAAGACACACCGGGAACCCTAACAGCTGACTGCTCGAGAATAAAAGAGGGGCATTGCCCCTAGCCAAGGGGAAAAGTACCGGAAGGGAAAAGCATGGAGAATTGTTGGAAGAAAAGAGAAAGGAAACTGTTTTGGATATTTGTGTATGACCTGGACCGACTGGATAACCCAAGTATTATTGAATGGAATTGGATGAGAACCTGGATGTTCCTACGACCTTGGAATACAAAACACAACAACGAATACGGATTATGGACTTGGATTGTTTGCCGTGTTTTTCCCCTTAAATATCATTGTGCCTTTGAGGATTTTTTCTATCCTTGTCAGACCATTGACAAATTATCTAGATCAGGGGTGGGCAATCTTACCCTGTGTGGGCCAGTGTGGGTGCAGGCTTTTGTTCCAGCCGAGCAGTAGCTCACCTGATTTGACTAATCAGCTAATCAAAGTCTTCAATCAGGGCTTTGATTAGTGGAATCAGGTGTGTCACTGTTCAGTTGGAACAAAAGCCTGCACCCACACCGGCCCACACAGGGTAAGATTGCCCACCCCTGATCTAGATCATATTTGTCTGTGATAAAAAAACTAAATTAAGAAATAAAAATGTAACTTTTAATTTTGTTATTTTCCAACCAGTTCAAATTAAAATCACCCATAAGTATTAGCTCCTTATTGTGGTCACATTCTTTGAAGTTTATAGAACATGAGCTGGGCTATTTCAGTACTCAGCAAAATACTGCCTGCTTTCAGGTGTTCTTAAAATTCTCATGCAAAGAGGAGAGATGCAATTAAGGCAGGCTTAGTAAATTGCATTGATTTAACTAAATGTAACATCAACAGATACAATTAAGAGAAAGGGAATTCTCTTTCAGTCTCCTCTCTTTCAAGCCTGTGAGCTGACACCAGATAGGCTGCACATCACTGTGCTCTGAAGCATGGACATTCACATACCTAACCAGGCTCAAAGATTCAGAGAGGTGACTCCCCTCTACTTCCCCCTGCGGAAGGTTTCATTAACTCAAGGCAGGCAGTGAGAAAAATACTGTACATAGCCATGTCAGTCAAAAATAAAGACCATCTGATGGCTGGCAGAAGATTCACTTTAAGTACAGAGCAAACAAGCAGGCCGTCTTTGTTACCAGCTGTAATCTGCTCATGAGACATTTCACCAGCTTTGGACATCACCTGAAAAATAATTGACTTTGCTGGCCATATTCTGCTGTTTTTCTGTTCAAACACATCATTGGGCAGGAATGTACACTTGTGTGTGTGATAGCATACTGTTTATTTTTAAATACTGGTCAATCAGGCACCTGAAGTATAATAATATTAATTATAATACTGTATTAATAATAATAATAATAATAATAATAATAATAATAATGGATTGCATTTATATAGCGCTTTTCAGGAACCCAAAATTATTTTTAGTGAAGGGGGGAAACTCACTTCAACCCCCATCAATGTGTAGCACCCACCTGGGTTTCATTTCGCACCAGAGTTCTCACCATACATCAGCTGAGGTGGAGAGGCAGGGGATGATTAGGGGGATGATGAACCCCCTACTTCTGTCGATAAGTGCCATGGGATCATTAATGACCACAGTCAGGACCTTAGTTTAACTTCTCATCCAAAAGATTCCAACTCAGCTGGTGGGCTGCAGAGTGAACTGGTAACACATTTTTCAAGGGACACACATGCTAGCATCTGCTATCTTGAACTGACTGCAGTGGGGGGACGGGCCGACAAATGTGATCAGAGGTGGCACTATATTACAGATTACACCATTTGTGGTTATTCTCAGACTTCTCAGACTAGGTTTAATACCTTGAAAGTTGAATTAGCTTTGGCCATCTCTGTAGTTCTCTCTCTGGTTCTGTGTGGCTCAGTTGGTAGAGCATGGCGTTGGCAACGCTTAGGTTGTGGGTTCAATTTCCATTGGGACCACATATACTGAAAAATATCTGCATTCACTACTGTAAGTCCCTCTGGATAAGAGCGTCTGCTAAGTGCTTAAAATGTTAAAATGTAGTTATGAAAAGATTGGATATATTTATATTTAGCCTACCAATGTGTTGCATTTTGGTTGGTTAGCCTACTCATTAATAATAAAAGAGGTATTCCTCTGCATGACTGAATAGAGCCCAATGGTTGTGAGGATTTATTATTTACATGTCAGTTGAAACAAATATATACGCCATTTAGCAGACGCTTTTATCCAAAGCGACTTACAGTAGTGAATGCATACATTTTCAGTATGTGTGGCCCCAGTGGGGATTGAACCCACAACCTAAGCGTTGCCAACGCCATGCTCTACCAACTGAGCCACAGAGAACCACACATGTTGGTTGAATCCAAGTCCTGTGAAGTTGTTTATTAGTTTGATTACATTGCAGAAAGGAATGGCATGGTCATATATGTTATTCCCTAATTGCCTTTAATGCTCTTCATAATATTTGTTTGAAACCACCAAATGTGTTCACCATCAGAATTGTTTATGGCCAAAGGTTATTTAAAGAATATGAAAGATATTAAATTAACTGCCCTGCTAGATCGGTAGGCTAGATCCTGTGGCGCGTAGAGCTCACCCCCCAAGAAATTGCTTTCACTATCACCCCGTTGTTTCCATTGCATTCAACCGTTTCACACTAAAACGGGTCAAATAAGTAGTTACATATATAGTGTATCGTTTTATAGGTTTCCCCCAATGGCATGACACCATTTGTGGTTCTTCCCAGACTTCCCAGACTCATACTAGGTTTAATACCTTGACAGTTTAATTCGCTTTGGTCATCTCTCTAGCTCTGAAAAGACTGGGTATATTTGAAATAATTTCCAAGGAATTTGATAAATAAATCTGTCATTATTAATTTTGATTTGAATCCATCTGGCTGTCTGTGAACATATAATTATGAATGTATTACCATAAATACTTGCAGACCAAAATTAGTTTTGTGGCACTTGTTTTTATTAATAATTTCACTTTCTACATTTAGCTGAAAAGGTGACATGTGCCTGCATGCTTCTTTAGATTGATGGCTAAAATGCATTTATTAGTGATCAGAGAGTGAGGTTTCATAAACCCCATAATGGGTAGAGTAACCATGAACTGTCAGTCACTAACAGTTCATGCATGTTCTATATGCGTTGTAGAAAATAATATATATTACATCAGAAACAACAGAACAAGACAAAAAAATGTATATTGTTCATAGATCGTAGTTCAGAATAAACTTTCTATTGTGGTACAAATATGAATTACCACACAAAGTAATGACTAAATGTAGACACTTGCCTAGAGTTTGCCAGAAGGCATGTGGGAGAACCTCAAACTAAGTGGAGGAATATTCTATGGTCTGATGAGACTAAGATTTTAGCCTAGGTTTTAGCCTACCAATGTGTTGGTTTTTGGTTGGTTCGCCTACTCGTTAATAATAAACGTAGTACTCCACTCCATGACTGAATGGAGCCCAAAGGTCGTGAGGATTTACTATTTACAGTTGTAATATATCCTTTTTTGAGTAGCCTACCCTATCATCTGCAAATTTGTTTGAAGTATGTTATGGTTATGTTTATCTTCATATTTTGGACTTCTACCATGTGAAAAAAATCATAATAATAAAATGTTTTGAAGGCTGACATCGGTTGCTATCCTCTTATTGCTGACTGCAGTTAGGTCACTGCACCTTTAAATATTCATTGGGTGCATATTTCAGCCCGAAGGGCAGCACTGCAAATCGGAACAGTTCATCCTATCATTTCTGAAATACCACATGAGCCGGGGGTATTCAAATTAAGTTCTGCTTTATTATTAATGAGCTGGAGAGTGGCTTGACATTTACAGGTGTGCCTGTGGATGCTAATGATTCTCCAGCTTGCTGCAGAAAGAAGTGGCTGTGCTCCATGAAGTTGATTGCTGACCCACATAGTATGAGAGAAAGTTGAGATCAATTCACAAAACAAAACACCCCCAAAAAAAAACAAAAAAGAAACAAAACAGAACTGAGACACAGAAACTCTCACAAGAGACCATGCTATGCACAGTTGAACAAAGAACAGGGAGTAATAGCTGCAGTTGGACCCCTGTGGATGAAGTGGATGAATCAGAACATTGAATTATTATAGCTATCACAGCTACCTCTGAATGTCATACAAATCACTGGAATAGCTTAGAAAGTAAAAAAAAAGTTTTTCCTTCCACTTCCACAGCTGGGGGGGAGGGACTGAATAGTTAAACTGTTTCTAGTAACAAGACAGACCATATTCTCACTGGAATGGAACATTTTTACACACAATACACGATTTCCAATAATGTGCACTCAGTCTGTATTCCATTACTGTCCTGTATTAGCCGTGGAGTTGATATTTTGGCAGAGTTGACGGATTTTGTGCTTGATTGCCTCTCCAAATTCAAATTGGCTATCTCTGAGTTTCCTAGTTTATGCTTCAGGGTGTTTTGTGTTTCTGCTGTTTCCTGTTAGCTGAAAGTGGGGCAGAAGAAAGGCAAGCTATTGAATTTCAGAGGAGGCTTCAAGGCCAAAGTTACCATTTTGTTTGGGGGTCGTCTGGAGAGTAATTTACCAGGCCTTGCCGAAAAGCAGAAGAACAAAACATGAATTATTTATACTTTTATATTCCACCTGGAATTCACAGTGAAACTGTAACAACAAAAATCACGAACAGCCCAAACATTACATAGCCAACCTATTATCTGTGGTCCCCTAGTTTGAGAGAATATATTGTTTTCTGCTAGTATGGAGATAAAACTAGTGGAAATCGGTTTCAGCAACATTTAAAGTGAAAATAATTGTTCAGTACTAATTGTGAACCCTTGTGTTAGCAAAGTAATGGGATGCAAAGAAAGGAATTGATTATACTGTATGTTACAAATCATGTGACTATTTGATGATATAATTATAATCACATAAAACATGTCTAATGTGTGTCTGACATCTAATGTGTGTTGAAAAAAACAATATTTTATGGAATAACCTATTTAAAATTAAATTATGCTTGGATTGAGAGAATCCACACATGAACAGTGCTTTTGTGAAAGAAATTGAATAGAAAAAAAGGATATACCCATTTATATCAGGGCTGGCTCAATTCCAAATTGATTGAATGTCAATAGTAATTGCAGTCTGGGACTGTGAAAAGCCCTGAATGCATACTATGGACCAAGAATGGGAACTGACCAGGGAGGTAATATTGAGTAATGAAACTGACTTCAATCTGTGACCTGCAGGGCTCCACTGACATCTTTGCTGTTTACTGTTTCATCCCATGATTCAGGTTTGGTACAACAGAGATGTGATACCCCATCGGTGGCCTTAAGTGAATAATGGTCAGGAATAGTAAAACTAGTGTAACCCGCCGAGGCCGTTGAGCCTGGAAATTAACCAATGATGTTAGTGACTACGCCACTCTCACTTAACAGGTGAGAGATCCTGACCTGGTAAGTACTTCCCCCGCACAAGGAGGTTCAATTAATTGAACTTAGACAGAGGCTGTAATACAGAAATACAAAATATTTTTATTTGTCTCTTGGCTTGGTTGTCTTTTTTTGTTTAGGCTCACTGGGGACAGAGCATTGGGATACAAAGACACCATAGACTGGCAGGCACAAAAACAAATTAACTGAAAAGGGACAAACTGAAAAGGAGAGGTCCTACTTCCCTTACTAAAACAGGCAAGAAGGGGGGGAGGAAGGAGCAAGGCCCAGAAGCACGCTCACCCACAGGAGTCTACACGGTCTGAGCCACCAAAGCACTAAGGGGGCAGTACAAGGGATGGCGCTAGGACGTCAATCTATCGGGAGTGTGATTATCTTTATGCTATACCGCTGCCTCACTTTGTATGACTTGGGAGCTAGCATTTGTGGATGCTGAACTAGTGAAACAATGTATTTTAAGAATGGTGGAGGAATTGTATGCTGATGACATTATCAACTGTGTGAAACAAGTGCAGCTATCTGAATCAACAGTGATGCATAGGGTTGAGGTTTATAAGAGGACTGCTTTTCATCTATGCTGTCGGATCTGAAATCGGAGTTGGAGTACATGTCTATTGCAGTGGACGAGCCAACAGATCAAACGGATACAGCTCAGCTATCGGTATTTGTAAGGTACTTTTTCAAAGAAGAGTTACTGTGCATTTTTGCCCACAAATGGAGAGGTGATTTTTGCAGCTGTAAAGCTATTTGTTAATGAGAATTCGTTGGACCTTGGTAAAATAAACCTCCTTGTTACTGACAGGTATCTATGATCTATGATTGGAAAGGAGAGGGGCTTTGCATCACGTTTAGCAGCAGAATATCCCACCGTCAACTTGCTAAATTGCATCATTCACACATTTGTGTGCGAAGCTGTCCGGTAAGATGAAACAAACCATGGACATGGTGATCAAAACTGTGAACCATATCTGTTCAAAATCAAGTGTACAGCACCGGCTTTTCAAAATGTTGCTCAAAGAGCAGGGGGCCTCCTCCACTCCGACACTGACTCCAGGACAACGATTCTTTACACTGAATGAGCAGAGGATATCTCTCCAGAGTTTATAGCCCATCTCGCATTTCTGTGTGATATCACAAGCCAACTGAACAAAATTAATCTGCAACTGCAGGGTGGAGGTGCGAGTGTTGGAGACCTGCTCCATAAAGTGAATGCATTTCGGGCTAATTTAGATTTATTCCTGTCTCATCTAAAGGGGAGAAAGTTACACTTCACTGTCATCAATGGAGGCATTGCTGAAAAGTCTGAGAGACTATTTTAAGATGCATTTTGACCATTTCAAAATCCCAAGTGAAGTGCTCCTATTTGTCCGCGATCCATTCAAAGTCACTGCCGCGAAGGCTCTGCTGCCCGGCATTGACGAGGCCACATTCCAGCTGGAGATGATTCAGCTACAAACCAACGATGTCCTGAAAGCCAAATTCAATGAGGAAAGGCTCTGCTGCCCGGCATTGACGAGGCCACATTCCAGCTGGAGATGATTCAGCTACAAACCAACGATGTCCTGAAAGCCAAATTCAATGAGGAAGAACTGTGTGTGTTTTGGACATAACTGCTTTATGACAACTTGTCATTTACCTTTTGACAAGGTTTGTTTCTACCTACTGTATATTTGTTAGGATTTTTAACCATGAATCTGATTAAGAATCACAAGCGCAATAGACTCACAGACTCACACCTCAACCAGTGCATGCACCTCGCTCTGACATCACATAAACTGTTCCATAAGCTGGCAATGGAGCGGAGATGTCACCCCTCTCACTAGATAAACTTGAGGTCAAAATACACTGACACCGCACGACACGCGTCAAGACAGACGTGGCTATTATTTTCAGGTTATCTTTTTTAATCTGTATTTTCCTTAGCTAGCTCTCAAACTTGATTGCTAAACATACAGAAATCTAATAGCTACTAATGTACATTAGTTGTTGTTATGGAAACAGTTGTTTGTGTTGAATGTGCTAATTGCAGATTATAGAGAATTATCCAATATACAGAAAAATGTGGACTATAGCAAATGCATTTTATTAAATGTGACATGGACAAAATATCAAATGAAAGATCAAGCCAAAAAAACTGTCATTGCACTTACCTTTTGAATAGGCCTATTATATGTTTTGTGAAAATAAAGCAAATGAAAGAGAGAAGTGATCAAATATCATTAATGTTACCATGTCATTTTATCATATGCCATGGGTGTCCCCTTGCCATTTTCCAATTGAACAATGGAGATTATGGAGCAGCGTTAACCTGTTTGCACCAGTATCAACTTGTCAAATGATTACATAAGGGAAGAGTTAATTTAAGTTAGTTAAGAGTTAAGTTAAAGAGTTCCAGACACTTGTTCAATCTATGTGCCATGTATTGAAGCTTGTGGTGTGGTGGCCCAAGTTATGGCTTGTGGTGGCCCAATGCCCTATTAAGACACTTAATGTTAGTGTTTCCATTATTTGTTGTGTTACCTGTATACAGGTGGATTGTTAACATTAACAAGAAACTTTGTAGGATGGGTGTGCTTTTAAGATCTCTTCCAAACAGTTCAGTTGTCCCTCGAGCAAAGGGGAGAAACATATGGATCCAATAAGTGACTATA
Source organism: Aldrovandia affinis (assembly GCA_029706075.1). Lineage (NCBI taxonomy): Eukaryota > Metazoa > Chordata > Actinopteri > Notacanthiformes > Halosauridae > Aldrovandia > Aldrovandia affinis. Next base: position 2,043,281 of record JAINUG010000087.1, read on the forward strand.
GGCACAGGACTGACAAGGCACCAGATGATTGGTTCATTGCCAATAAACTGGCTGCCTGAAGACAATTGTGGACACAAAGAGGGCAGACCGTAGGCATAACAGATGTCGGTATACATCATAGTAGGTGAATGGTGTAGAAAACAAGACACTGACACAGCAGAACAAACTCAGGAAGGTACACAAATCACATTCCGAACAGAGAACTAAAGGTCCTTACACCTCGAGGGAATCATTTTTTCCTCTCAAATCACTGTATGAAATGGAGTGATGAAATGAGTAAAGTACAACAAAAAGTAAATGCTTGGCCAGGTCAAAGTAAGCTGTAAAAACAGCAACACCTATTCAGATTGTGAACAAGCTTCCAAAGATATGATCAGTGAGCAGAATTGCAGCAATCTGCCTGTTTGGTGGTGGTGGCGGACTTCCATACAATTCAGGGTTGTTCTATAAACATCTGACAGGGCAGTTACAGTGTGAGATTAATGTAATACTGCCCCCACACCACCCCAACCCAGCCCTGGAACACCAATGACAAGGTAGCTTGTAAATGCTGGGTTGAGGGTCATAGGGAAGAATTCTGTTAATTCACTCTCCAGTTTGGCAGCTGTACAGATATAAATAACCTGAGTGCTGCTGTTTCATTTGTAATTGTCTCTGGTGCTGGTTTTCTTAGCCTGAGATGCAGGGTCAATACATTTCCACTGCAACCCATTCACCCTGACACAAAGGACCTATGATTGGGGAGAGGAAATGGTAAATGGGGGAGAGTTTCTTCCCCTGTCATTGACAGAGCACCTCCAGAGTCCCTGGGGGTGCTGCAATTTAGGAGAGATTGATTATCCAATTAGCGTTTGGCCAGAGGGGGGAGGCCTCATTGTATATTCTGCACATGCCATTAACAAGGTACAAATGTTGGTGTCCGAAGTGTCTTTGAAATCACCTCTTAATTATAAATCACTTAATCAGTGTAGAGGTGGAAGTAACGGAAAGGTACAAGAGTGGGGGGAGGGGTGTGTGTTATGTAAAATGACAGTGAAAGGAAAAACAGGCTCCTTTTCTGTTTTCTTTCTCTGGTGGCTCTAAAAACAAAGAAAATAAATGAAAAATGCTGCGTTATTTCCTTTTGGCTTTGACTCTTACAAATTATCATCCGAATGGGAATTCTCTGACTTCCAAATCGGATGTAACGTGAGCGTCGTGTCACCAGGAACGCCCCAATTTGAGAATCTCATTCTAGAGGCCTGGGCAGACCTGTATACTCATTTTAGGAGTATGAAAAACCTTCATATAAAATTCCTTTGAAAGTAAGTCGATTGCAGTTTGAGCTAGTTTGATTCAAGATAATAAAACAATGCAGAGGCATGGTTATGGCACGTTTTTTTTTTTTGGGGGTGCAGTCCCTGAATTTAAATTGAAGCTGAAACATTACTGTCTGTTAATGTTAATGCCTGCGGCATTTCATCAAAGTGCCAGAAATGGCTTTGAATGAGGTGCATGATGCTCTCTCTAAAATGAATATTTCAAACAAATTTTCCTGTGGGTTTGTAATTGACAGATGTGCCCAGGAGGAGTAGTGGTCCTATAAAAGTGACTTTGCTTACCATATCAGTCACACCTTTTTGCTCCTTAGAAAGTAAGAAAGAGATTTTGAAACATTATCTGCTCCGACCATGGTCCTTCTCTTTTAGTATTTTTTATCAACTAGAACAAGCGGCAAATAGGGTGGCGCTAGAAGGAAACCTGTTGTAAATACTGAATGACAAACTGTCTCTGTGTACCATAGACTTTTTATGTGATGTGCATCCGTCCTATAGAGTGTCTGTGGTATTGCGAACATGAATACAACCAATGTACACTTGAGGAGAAAATGATCTAATTTTAAAGGATTTGTCATTTTGCATTGTGGACATTCTTCTTGAAATTCACTCAAGGTGTTTATGAGAGACTGCTGAGGACATAAAACCCAGGAAAAGTGTTTTCTATCAAGAATTTACAAGTCCTGGAAGGGCAGGAATTTTGGTTGCTTGATTTGTACATCCTTTGTCCATCATTTTTACAACACTTTCAAATACTTTCTAACTTTGACTTCAAGTTCATATTTAACTGCATTTATATTTATAAATGTCCAATAGAAAATGGGAAATAAATCATTTTTAATGAACGGCCCAAGGTGCCCTGTAATTGTAAGAAGCAGGGTGTGGATGTAAAGCAGGTTAGTGTGGTGATGTCACATGAATGGCATTGCGTTGTGACCCCTGCTAGATTTACTCCCCCGGAGTTAAAGGACACGCAACTGGATCTGACAAACGGAATTGGCCAGGGTGAGTGTCTCACAGTTTGAGAGAGAAGCAAGAGTGTGGGGATATTTATGACCATACTAGGTCTGCAGAGCAACAGGACATCATTTTTAATATGATAAAAATGCCATTCTGTATGATATTCATGGCTCAATATTTCTGAAAGCAATAAAACTCAGCAGGCTACTCATCTATATGAAAATAAGTTCTACTAAAATTCCAGACATGTTATATGGCTGGAGTACCTTGGGCATTTACAACGGCACACATAGTAACTTTGTAAATTGCAGTCCTAGCCTCCCCTTGTTCAAACAATGCCAAGGACGGGGAAAGAGAAGGGACAGTAAATGATATTTCCCAGGGAGCCCTCAAGTGTTAAACCTCCAGCATAACTGTATCTTTTTTTCAATTCTTCTGCAATTATGGATGGATGACAAGGGATAAAAATCATATCATGATATTCCTAGACACAGTGATATTGATGTTTTTATTTATTTCAATTGTAATTATGTGCTGTTATATTGTGGGGTGATTCACAATAAATTAAAAATGTAATACTTGAAAAAGTAATATTTTTTCATACACCTGCCCAAATCTGGTAGGACCAGCTGGTCCATTTGTTGCCACGGTCTATGATTTCAGATCAGTGATGGTTCTCAAATGAATATATATACCGTGTGTATACAGTACAGTATATATAATAGTAATAATAGATTTATAAATGTAAATAATGTAAGTATGTATTTAATACATACATAAATATACAGCACATATGTTATTTAATACATGTACTCTATGTATTAAACAGTCACTTAACCATTTATCAGAGAAAGGTCCTGTATTCCCTTTAAAAGTGCCTGTCTCCCCAGTAGAGATGATATGGATGATAAAGATTACTAAACCCCTGTATATTTTGGCATACTAATATCAGCTCTTGGAATAAACTTGTTTTTCTTGAATGTATCCCTATTCCTGCTGTACAAACACATCCATTCTATATCTGTGCATCCCCTTGTCCCAAGGCATAAGTGCTTAAAATAAATATTTAATTTTCCTGTAATTACAATTGGCAGGTTGTTGACGGGTGGTGCTGGGGCGGAGAGTTTTAAATGGATGTGTCTTGTGCTGGCGGAAGAGTATCAGGATAAGGGATGAATTATGCACAGTGAGAAATGTACATCCCTAAATGGGAACCACAATGACTAGGCCTTCGCAGACGTATTGATACTGGATTGATATTGATATTGAATCAGGATGGCGGTTGCAATGCCTGTCCATCTCGAATAGCCTATTGAGAAACTCCCTGTGAACCCCCTCACCGCCCCCTCCACCACATTCCATATGGATTCTCCTCAGCACACATGCAGAGTAGATTGGGAGTTATAAGCAGACACGCCTCAGGGATGACGAATGAGCTTGAAACCGACAGGAAGCCCACACAGAGAGGAGAGGGAGGTATGATGTACAAGAGCCCGGGGAGAGTTGTGTCGCACTGCTGTCCTAAGATCAGTGTCAACCAGTCAGCCTCCATCAGCCTCAACTCCACTGAAACGCGTCTCAGGGTCCCCCAGGTTAGGTGCCTCATTAATGGTGGAGGTTCTTAAATATAGAGTAATTGGAAAGAAATGATGCACATTGGATGTGATGGCCTGATCTGAGTGCTAACTTTGATCAAATATAGACTTAAAGAATGAATATGGGGCCAGTAGCTGTTTACACAAATGTGAGCGAGGCTGTTCAAATTCATTAGAATATTACACAAAGATACAAGAGTCAATCCTGCCTAGCCTTTTTTTCCTGCCTGTTTGAATAACAAAATGACCCCAACAAAAATATTGTTGTGCAGTTACTGAAAAAAGTAGCAGTGGATTAAATCTTATTTTATTATGGTCTCATACAAAGAGCATGGTTGGACTCAATGGTTGGAGTCTCAATCAAAACATTGAAACCAATTTTTTCTTCCTGGCCAAAATGAATAATTCAGTTTCTACTGTGGTTATGAGTTATGTGGGGTGTTCGAACAGATGCTGATTGATTAAGGGACTCCCAAACAGAAAGAAAAATGCTGCAGCTGGGACTTTTGAAAGGCTGCTAATAGGAAGAGAAGCCAGTTGTTTTTGCTCCATTTGCTCAAAATATTGAGAATGCATCAATCTATGCTCTAAAGGGGAAACAAATCCTGTCGTTCCTTTCAAGAAAACCTTCAGGGACAATTTTCATTGTAATGGCAGATGCTGGTGAGACTACTGCCTCTCCAGAAGCTCTCTATAAATGAAGCGCTAAGTCATTTATTTTATTTTTGTGTTAAAATTGTGAAAATATGCGAAACAGCATAATGTGTTAATATTTTGTTTTGTTACTGAGTCATCTTATTAATTTAACTAACCTTAGTTTTCTAATGCCAGTTATCTTACCTAGCTGGTGGCTTGCTATGTAACTTGCTTTGTGCTACATACGCATCTACCATAGCCAGGTCATAATGCTGTTAATAAACAGCTCAGTATGATGTCCCACAGGACAGTCAGTACACAAAAACTAGGACCGCAGATGTGTAGCTCCAACTATGGCCTATCATGTTGGCGAGCATCTCACGAGGGAATGGATTGCTATCTGGACAGGAGGAAATATATCTGTCTGGCATAGATTCTACAAGTGTCTGGAACTCTATTGGATGCAACATTCTTCCACGATTTTCCATCATTTGGTATGTTGTTGATAGTGCTGGAAAAGCTGTCTCAGGCACCACTCCAGAATCTCCCATAAAGTGTTCAATTTTGGTCCGATTTGGTTTGATCTTGGTGACTGAGATGACCAGGCATATGGTTTATATAGTTTTCATGCTCATCAAACCATTCAGTGATGACTCATGCCCTGTGGATGGTGCATTGTCATCCCGGAAGAGACCACTCGCATCAGGATAGAAATACTTCACTATAGGATGAAGGTGATCACTCAGAATGGCTCTGTATTTCTTGTTGTTTATCTTTCCCTCTATGGGGTTGAGTAGACCATACCAGGAGAATGCACTCCACACCATAACAAAGCCACCAGAACCCTTCATTTATGCATGTGTTTCCGTTATTTGATCGCTACCTGTATATTCTCTAGCAGAGGGAAGGACGAATTCTAAAATGTTGCTTATTAAAAGCATTGTAATGAAAATGTTGTGTCATTATTACTATTTATACAGTATTGTTGAGCTCAGAACCTGCATGGAATAATCAGCAATTATTTGCTTAATAATCCTGGTGCAGCGCCTTGGACCATCCCACTGGGCCCTTCTTGGACCATCCCACTGGGCCGTAGTGGTGGCAGTAGCAACAGCAGACCCAGTAGAACCAATCTCGGAGCTGCTTGAGGGTCTTATTTACCCCAGTTGCCGGCCCGGTGGTCCTGAGCATCAGCTGGTGGACAGTGGGAGGCTGACTAGTGTGAGTAACTAGGGTGTCAGACAGGTCACCCGATGGCAGTGGGGTGTTTGCTGGTGCCTACAGGAGCTGTGACCATGGCACGCCTCACTCTACTGATTCTTTTCCTCGGCCAGCTCGCAGTGCCTGCAGGAGTCGAAGGCCAGAGTCGACAGCCACTAGAGGAGGAAACGTTGCCCATGGAGATAGGCCCCAAAGTGTTTGGTACCCACCACCACCACCTGCAGTTCCCGTCTGGTCACACAGTATTTGCGTTTGGCTCGATTTTGGGTCCATCTGAAGTAGGCCACCACCCACTAACCACGCTCCATGGGCTGTGACAGAACAGCCCCCTATCCGTTGGTGCTGGCGTCAGTATCCAAGATGAAGGGCTTAGTGGGGTCTGGTATATATATATACAGTATATATGTATATATGTATATGTATGTATGTATGTATGTGTGTATGTATGTGTGTGTGTGCGCATGCAACTAATAATATACATGAGAGTGTGTGTTGCGTGATTATTGGACACACACTCTCGTGTGTTTTAGTTATGAGGAAAATAATTATGTAAAAAATAATGAAATAATTTCAAAATATGCATGACAAGTCAGGTCTTGTGAATGTTTTCCTGGGTGACTCTGTACCTTGTGTTTTAATTAAATATATATTTTGCCTTTTGGTCAAGATATTGTACTATGATTAGTTCACAAATTCCATCATTCATCTGGCCAAATGGCAGATTTGGCTGCACATGTAAAAGAATGCATTTTGGAAGCTGTATTTTTTCTCTCTTCTTATTATTCCTCAGATCCCAACCCAAGTCAGTGGTCACAGCTGTTGTGGCTCCATGGCAGATATTCAGAGATTAACTCCCAACGGCATTGACCATTGCGACCAGCTTGTCAGAAGGCTGAAGACTTGATAAAATCTTACAACATTTCCTTTGATGTTCAATAACCATTTAAGCAAGATTAGCTTTTTTTTTTTTGTATTGGTGCACAAAATGATGAGTTTAGTAAATCATAAAACTTTCATTATTCACTATTAACAGGTAAGGACAAATTGCTATTGAACTGAATTCCTGCAAATGTATCCCCATTTCCAATACAGATAATGTATTAGAACTGAGGCAAGGATGTTATATGTATTCAATTAAATGTCAGTGCTGTTCATTCAATGTACCAATTTTAGTATTTACAGCAGTGCTGAAGGCCATGTTGCAACACTGTATTACATCGTAACATTTCTCTATCCAAACTCACACATCCATGGCTTCTGATATCAACAAGCCCGTCCAACCTTAAACGTGTCGTTAGTCTGAAAAAATATCCAAACCTCAAGGCTAGTGTGTTCAAGTCACATTTCTCATATAGAGGTCAGCCTCAACATTATAGCCTCAGGACATGCAATCATCCATATATGGAAAGCTTTACTTCATTTAAAACAGTAAATTGTAACTAAAGAACAGATCAAATGGAGATAAAAAAAGATATCCTGTTCCATAAAGATGTGATTGATTTAAAGTGCCAATATCAAGTTCAACACCGTATTGATGCATAGAGTGGAGGTAAATATTTGCGGTTATGAACAAGAGCTTGTTGGGCAAATGAGGTCGGGCCCCGGGTGCTGCATTGACCGTCGTAAAAACAAGATTTATTGACAGCTCTGTCTTTTGGTTCTTTTTCCCACAATCCTCTGGAGGGACCAGGGCTAATCAAGTGCCTTTGACAAGACCCTGGCGGCAGGGGGTCAATCAAGGCGTCCCAAATCACCACCTTGCCCCAGGCCTGATGCTCACCGGTAAATCATCCACACAGACTGGGCCACTAATCGCCGAGGGGGGGAGGTGGTCTGCTCACTCTCGTTTCAGCTTGTGACCGACTTCATGGGGGGGTCCGGAAGATTTGAATTGTGGCCAAGGACAACATTCCCATGAGGAGCATCGCCAGCGGGCCTGAGATATTAGACACGCTCGAGTCCAGGCTGGGTGGGACCAGGTGCGTGGGGCCAGATACCAGGTACGTGGAGGGTCTTGTTTGCTCTGAGGGATTATGCGTATTACACCTTGTAGTGTGAACAACTGATAAAGGCACTGAGGATCAATCAACTTTGGCATATTAACCAGAGTAGGCGGTAGGTGGGGAGGGTGTAGCGGAGTAGCGAAATTACAATTTGAGGAACGCCATACATGTAGATAATAAAAGAAAATGATAGTTTACACCTTTCAGTGCATTCTTTGCCAACCTAAGTAGAAGTTTCTCAACGCATCGAAGACCCCAAGCTCGAACTTGAGAACATATATCCAGGTGAGTAGGTAGCTAACTAACGTTAGGTTGCTATAACTTGCTAATTTAGCTACTGTTTTACCATGCGACTCTGGCTAACTATCGAGATTTCCATCCTCAAAACAAAGTTTGATTAAACATACTACATACCTGTGTTTATTTGTGGACTGGTCTAAACAAAGTTTGCAGAAGGTTCAAGAACCTTCAAAATGTTTGCAATGACAAAACAGTTTGAATAAACCTTTTTGTGAAAATTCATTGAGTGAAAATGCATCACAACATAACAACAGGTGTTAACATTTCACCAGTTTCATTTTACGTGCACATGTTATTCTTGTTAAAGAACAGTTTGCACAAAAATTGTCCCAGAAAAAATATATTGAAAAATGTGAATATTAGAATGTCTTGTCTTTTTTCCCCCCAATGTTCTGTATTTGTGTACTTGACTTTGTCGTCATTCAAGTTCAAAGGGAACACTACCTCTTTAACATAACTATAAATCAAATGATTTAAAATAAACGACAACATAAGAAAAGATGTCATTGTCTTGTCATTTTTAACATTAAAAAAAAAGTGTCCAACTTATATTTTCACATTCACATTTAATGTAACACTTTGTAGTTGTCCAGGCTAGAAAATAAACAGAGTGTAAGCTTCCTGCCCTTCTGAAATAAAACAAATTTGGCTATGATGTTTAGACATACATTTTTATCATATTTCATGGATCCAAAAATTTCAGAAGAGTACATTTCTTACTCTTCTCCTGTTTGTAACGCCATTGTCCTTGCGGAGATCCGTTGTAGAGCAGCTATGAATGCTGCTTGTACATTATACAAAGCTATGTTTAACTCAATCAAGCAATAAAGCAATCAAATTAGATAGTAGAGAGAGCAGCACTTGCACAACTACGCCCACCATGTTGAATGTTTTGGCTACAACCTGGATCACATGACAATCATGCATCAGCGTTTTTGAAAACCTCCATCTTCCCCATCTATACTACAATGCAAAACCAGCATTTTCAAATCTATCCACTTGGGAGAGCATCTTCGAAAATGCAGGTTTTCGGTGAGGAAAACGCCATCTTAGTGTGGACGGAGTTCTGTGTATCAGCGAGCAGCAGTAGCTCAGGATACCTTTATTTTTACAAGTTTTAATTGTGTACAACATTATAAAGACATACTTATCTTTAATTTATATTGACAGATCAGAGTTCCCTGAAAATATTTTGTCTTCATTCTCAGAGGGAGGTACATACTGTATTTTCAGTATTGAAAATTAATAAATTGGATTACACTTTATTTTATAGTGTGTTAATTACCAGCTATATACACAGTGCTTTGTAATTATCTGCACTTAAAGGTAATTCATTTAGAAGAGCTAAAGTAAAAGTAAGTAAAGAAATGGCCATTTATGTACACATAATTTATGTTTTTTTCCCCATAAAGTAACTTCAATGTAATTAGCTACTTTTTTAAAAGTAATTTTAGTGTAACTTTTCTCACCATGGTAGCTTTGCTGTAGCTTAACTACTTCCAGTGTAGAGTAATTGGTGACTTAGTTAACTACATTTTCAGAGTAACTTCCCCATCACTCTTAAAAACACATGTGCACCATTTATTCATACTAGTTATCTTACATTTATCTCAATACATTTGTTGCAACAGTGATATTTGTTATGCGATTTAAACATCTTGTCAACAGGGTCAACAGGGATTCAATTTTACATATTATTTATCTTTATTGGTTGAGCATAGCATATTTCCTTTAATACTCAAAGTTTTTCCCCAGTTGATTTTCCCCAGTTGATTGTGATGATTTATATATTATATTATATATATATATATATATATTACATACTGTAAATGTTACATGTTCTCATGCATCTTTATTATTATTATTGCTTTGTTCAAAAAATATAAGACATTTTGAAAATGGCATCAATGGAAAGGATTTATCTAGCTGTGATAGTGATCTGGAAAACATATTCCAATGAGGTTATCCTTCACCTTATTTTCACTCACTTTTCTCTGTCTGGTAGTACAAACAATTATAATAAAATATGACAATATAAACAATCTTGTTCTTTTTGATATGGCTAATTGTAATATTTACCGGTTAGGGACAAGGGTACATGGTAGGGAGTCTCTGGATGGAGAGCACCTATTAGTGGGTCTTGATGTCAGTTAGTCTCTCCAGGCCTAAACTGGGCAAATAGGCGGCAGTGCAGGGAAGGGCACTTATCTTGTTACATCTTGTGTTGGTTAAAATCCTAAGTAATGTATACAGAGTGATAGTAAAGATCCATTTGCAAACTGTAGACCAAGTTTGTCAGTACTAAATGCTGTATTGATTTAGTAAAGATTCCCTGCAAGGTAAACAGATGTACATTTGAGTTGGGTTGTTTTAGTGTGTCTTTACTATCCCCAGTGGTAGTAGTCATTTTAAAAATGTGATGAAATCATAAAAATATTGCTTCTACACATGGGCTAAATGCTGTATTGATTTATTAAAGATTCCCTGCAAGGTAAATGGATGTACATTTGAGTTGGATTGTTTTAGTGTGTCTTTACTATCCCCAGTGGTAGTAGTCATTTTAAAAATGTGATGAAATCATAAAAATATTGCTTCTACACTACATCAGTACCCACGGTAATACATGTCCACTGTTAGGATGGATGAAGGTATGACTAAGTTGTAATCATATTGCATTAACAGAAGCAAATCTTTGAATCTGGTGTTGGGTTATTTGTGTATTATGTCCAACAAAAGCCAATTTTAAAGCTTACTTTGCAGGGAAATGCAAATTTGGACAATGTTTGTCCATCTACGATATATGTTTCCAAAATCCTATTCTTAGTGAAGTGGTTTGAATGGAATATGCAAGACCTTTCCAAGAGGAAAAGAGGCCAGATCAATCCTGATATCTCCTTTCGGATCACCCTAATTTCTGCACATTTGCTTCCCAGAAGAGAGAGTTGTGATGCCTGGGCATCAGCATGTTGTAAGCATTTTCCAAAGGGGCTTGGTGCATTAAACACTTTTTACCCCTCTATAACAGTAGAGAGAATAGGATTTCATGAGGGCAGCCACACATAAGAACCCATTTGGTTCTCTTACGCCTTTCTCTGCGAGCAATTAAAACAATAGGCTCACAGAGCACTGCAACAGCGAACAGCAGTTGGCGAACAGCGGAATTCTAAAGACTGACCCCAAAGGCCAACATAGGATCAGCCCCCAGCCTCGCCAGACGAGCCAATTTCCCAAATAAGAGGCGGGGGGAAGGTGGGGAAATGCAGACTGCTGCGCTAGACTCTAGTCTACAACATATGAAAAAGGGAAGATCTCTCTCTCTCAGAACACAGACTTTGTTGAAATTCACAAAGTCCACTCAGCTTTGAATGCCTCCATTCATCGTCCTCTTATAGGATTCCACAGTGAGGAGGGCTTTCAGTTAACCAGAAGTGGACAAGTGTGAAAGGATAGCGTTGTATGTTGCAGGGCCACCCTTTACTGCATCACCTTTACATTCAGGAGGCATTGAAAAATGACCCATTCAGGAGATTTCTTTTACATTTGAAACCTCTTTCTGACAGTATACTGACAAGCAAATAATCTGAAGATAGAACTTCAGGGCATCCAGCCAAGTGCTCCCCCCCCACATATACAACAGTGAGACATGAATCTTTTGTTCTGTGGTTTGAAACATTACCCCCACACACACACACACAAATACCTTCTATAGCAATCAATGCTAACAGGGTACATCTCTTGCCAAAGGTTTGAGGTACTCAGGACCCACAAAAACATGATGAAAAACACAACATATAGAGCACTACATATACAGCACTATGACAGAACTTACAGTCTGTACTATGCCCTAAAAACTGGAATTCTGTTATGCATTAGTGTTTTGCCAGTAGGGAACGGCTCCCATTCAAAACCACAAAATTCTACTACCATTATCTTAGCTGTTTCATTGCCTATTTGGCTGACATTTAGTAGATCTCCTCAGATAGCCCTGTACAATATATTCCTCAACTCTCAAACGGATCAGTTTAGCCATTTTCTTGAACCAAACCCCTGGTAAAATTAGCAAAACTTTTAAGACTATTCTTTTGTCAAGGATACCTAAATTTCAACAACACTGAAAAAAAAATATGTTACATACAAATGTTGGTATGGATGTCCTACATCAACCAATAAGTATTTATCAAAATAGTTTGCAACACAATTGTTGTACTGCTCAGCATCATTGTCAATAATGATGCAGTATATGATTTACTTCTTGCAGATTTGATGGTTTAGATTAAACATTTCAGAATTTAAATAAACTTATGCAACAACTACTATATTCGCCCCATGAACAGATAACCTTTAGCACCCTTTACAGTCCATTATAACCTTTAACACTCTGCACATTAGTACTTTTTGCACCCCGCCAGAGTATGTAGCTGTTGTATTTTTTTTTACAAGACAGGCTCCTTAAAGTCAATTTTCAAGCTGCCATCAATAATGCATGGTTAGGCCAGGTTGCGCTCAAAGGTGACCCTTTATGACATATGGTCACACAACACATACATAGCTCTGCAAAGGAGAAACCCCATTTCAGACAGGAACTTGATAAAAATCATGTGCCAGGCTGGCCTCTTGACATTTTACATTTTTGAAATTTTACAGTCTTCTTGGGAAGATGTAAACTGGAATTTTAGCGGCTTTCTCCAGAGAAGATGGTTTAAGGTCAAAACCATAATGATATTGGTCACATTTTTTCTTCTCTGGTTGATGCTGTAATACAACTCCATCAGACTCCCTTGTAAATGTATTTTTTAAACATTTTTTTGTAAAGTTCTCTTTTTCTTGTTGTTCCCTCGCTACTTTGCCTGGTTGCTGCGTATCCATTTCTTGGCGTGATCTGGACGTGTACGTATATTGTTGCGGACCCTTTTTATGGGTGTATGCTACCGCAAACTTTTACTTTACTATCCATTGTCTAAGCCGTTATTCCTGGTATCGCGGGGGGCTAGGATAGTACTGAATAAATCCTATGCAATTTTTCCAATTAGCCTACTATTACCCGGAGGAAACCCACGCGGACACGGGAGGAAATAGGCCAGCCTAGCTTTATACTATTAAGTTGTGTTTTTATGGGACAGCAGCTAGAGAGTCTGCTGTATTCTGATGTTGCAGAGTGCAAGTGTGTGGGTGGGTCACGAAAACGTATCACACTGCACAGAGCTAACCTCAGCGTGGCCATTAAACACAAAACCAGACCATTATAACAATTGAGAGTTTGCTCGTCCACATCCCTCCTCCGTCCTTCTCCACCTTCCTGCTGCCCACAAACACAGCTCTGTAATCCATTGTCACTGGAGTCGTGCAAGGAATCTCATTTGTTGCAGCAATTGGTTGATACTGAAACAAGAACCAAAGAAACATCAACCTGCCCCTTTGAGCCAGATTAAAACCACTCGGTCATGGCTAATGCACAGCCTGATTTGATTGTCAACACTGCCAAAGAACTGATACTTGATGCCTACTGTAATTTTTCCTTATTCGGTCATGTTCAGACATAGGTCATTGTTCACATCCCCCGTGAGAAATTATTTCACCCCAAAAGCCTCACTCCCAGCGTTATATATTAAGCATAGACACTGCCGTGCATTTTTAAATCACGTCTCCCAAACTGTGTGCCACCACATACCTTTTCAAATGGATGGTCCCATGCGTATAAGGCATTAGGTATTTCTCTCACCTCAAATAAGTATTTATAAACAGCCCTGCTGATTAATCGGTGTCATTACAGTTATGATATAGGATACAGTTACAATAGGAAGATTCCTGAGAATTGCATCCTGGTTTGCTAGATACAAGGGTGTGATTGTTCTTTTCAGGTTTCCTGCAGCAAACATTTCTGTCACCATTCTCCCAGTCAAATCTGACAGAGAATTAAATGGCACCTAATCTTGTTTCATATTAAAATAAAACCCGGGATATACAGTATATTATGTATCAGGCCCTTGGGTTGGTGTGTGCTGCATACATCAGACTGACCAGCTCACAGACTTTTGACAAATATTTACTGAGAAAATAAAGAAAATAAATCATTTGCTAAAATTAAGTTAGTTTGCAATGAGAAACACATATTGAAAAACTGGATTTTAAAATGCTATTTGTTTTTTATTACTGGTAGCCCAGTAGGGGGCAGTCTTCCTTCTGTACTGTAGGAAACAATTTAATTCAGATAAGATGACACACACAGGTCCTGACTCACTGTGGTCATTAAAGATCCCTTAATCCTTTGGCACTTAACACAAAGAGCAGGGGGTTCCTTGGTGCCATGGCCAAATTCTCAATCTGGCTCTTAAAATCTGGCCAAATAATCATACAACAGTTTAACTGGCCAAATGAATCCTTACCCCTTGGTTGAAATGTCATGAGTTTTTAATGCAAAAAGGCTGCCATGCATCATCCGGGTAGGTGCTATTCATTGGTGGTAGTCAACGCGATTTTCCTTCCATCACTGTGAAGTGCTTTGAGAGATGAATATGTGCTGTATACGATATAAATGCAATCCATTTGGTAAAAACAACTTGGTGCTCTTCAATACATTTAATTTCTTAAGTTTACTTTCAACTGTTTGAAGGCAGCGAAGCGAAACCCGCTCTGATCAAGCACAGAGGGCTGATGCTGACATTGTTCAGCTGTCAGTCACACCAAATACCCTGGAGTATTCATGTGATTTATAGGGTTGGTAAAAAAATGACTTATGATGAATAAATAGATGCATTAATATGCCATTTTATTTCCCACACATCACTACTGAGACAGTGATTTCCTTGCAAACAGCCAAATTCCTACCAGAGAAAAGCTGAATTAAGATGCAACATTTTTTTACAGACTGGGAAATGCCACAGACTTAATAACACTGGAATGGCAATGAATAATGTATTGTGTGTTTGTGTGTGTATACAGTGGGCATAAAAAGTATTCTCCCCCTTCGGCATTTTTCACATTTTATTGTTTGATTTAATTGGAATTAATTGCCACTATAAAAACAAATTACTCTATAATGTCAAATAATAATAATAAAAAAGTTTTTCCTAAATTAATTACAAATAAAAAACAGACAACAGGTGATTGCGTAAGTATTCCTTTTTCTAAGACGTCTAAATAAATTCTGGTGCAATCAACTGTCTTCAGAGGTCTCATAATTATTTTTGGAGTCCATATGTGTACAATTAAGGTGTTTCAAATGATTTCAAATTAAATATAACTGTCTGTGAAAGGTCCCTGCAGTTGGTTAGTGCATTTCCAAACAAGAGCTTCATCATGAAGACCAAAGAACATTCAAAGCAAATCTGAGAAAAGGTTTTTCAAAAGCACCAATCAAGGGAAAGGATATAAGAAGATTTCAAAGACTTTGAATATCCCCCAGAACACTATTAAGTCCATAATAAAGAAATGGAGAGAATATGGCACAACTCAGAATTTGCCTAGAACAAGCGGTCCTCCAAAACTGAGCATCAGTGTGGGAAGGGCACTTGTTAGGGAGGCCACCAAGAGGCCTATGGCAACTCTGAGGGAGTTACAGTCTTCCATGGCAGAGATGGGAAAACTCTCCATGGAACAACAATAACCCTATGGTCTGATGAGACTAAGATTGAACTTTTTGGCATCAACATTAGGTGCTATGTTTGGCACAAGCCTAATACGACACATCATCCTAAGAACATTATCCCTACTGTGAATTCTGTGATTGATAAGTGGTATCCTATGTAGTAATTATTATATTAAATAAAATAAATATATTTTTCATGTACAATAAGTGAGGGGTTTTAACACGTAATACCACTTGTGTTCAGTATTCAGAGTGCTGAACTTTAAACAAGGGCATTTAACTGGTAAGGCTACTGGATTCAGCGAATAGATTATTTTTATTTTTATTCAAACATCACTGTTCCCACAAATAGTATTACTAGAATGCTGTACACATCATATTTTAACGTGGGGACGCAACTGCTTCATGTGTAATATCTACATATATTAAAGTAGCCCTGTCTTGATAGACAGCAATACAGCTTGGTGCCTAATAGGAATGCAGTTTGTACACACAAATGACCTAATCTCACCAACAAAACACAAACATAGCATTTTAAAGGTGTTGTAATGTATTGGACAATTTATTTCAGCTTCACACCCACGAATGGACCATGCCCTGGTCTCAGAATCAGCCTATGCATGCAAACCTTTTTATTCCCTTTGAATTTCATTGGCTATATCTGAGCACAATAGCATACTCCTTGCAGGGCAAATAACTTCTCCTTAGGGTAGAATACGATGAACAGGTAATATATCTTTCATAATGCTAGTTTTAGTTTGCAAAGGTAATTCACACCCTTGAAGGTAATATTGAACGCCTGGCTTGGTTATGGAAATATCTATGCGTAAAATGGGTCCGAATAAAAAAAGAAAATTCCCTAGCTTATTGAACAGCATTGGTTTCGAAACATACAATCCATATTCAGATTTAATGAGGTTTGGGAGTCTTTCCGTAATGCCTTGGGGTTGGAAAAGCACAAAAAAGCCATTTCTATTTCAACAATTTACAGAACCACTAAATAATATATCAGCATGCCTTTCCTGTCCACTAATGATAGTAATTCAATACGGGGATGTTATTTGAAGTTCAAATACATGTTTAACCTTTATCACTTTGTCATTTATGAAAAGAACATTGCAGGCTGTTGTTGTTTTACAGTACAATTATATAAAATATGATCTCTAATGTTAAACACTTTTTTGATGTGTATCTTCAACTGTATACAGAATCAATTATTTAATGTAAATGAGCATACAGTTATGGATATTGAACCAATTTTGTGATGTGCCATTTCTGAAATTCTCAAAAAGCCTGATTACAATGTAGATTTCATTAATTTATTCATTTCTATCTGAACTGGAGATGGGCTTTGGTCTTGTAACTCTGTACAACTAACAACTAAGCACTTGGACCCTCACATTATATGCATGATGGATTTCCCTGCTCTCCCTTTAAAGGTCACACTATCACAATGACCTTTACCTGGTAAAATGGGTAATACACAGTGCTGACATTGGGCCGGAATGTACCGGAATGGCATTCCGGAAGTGAATTTGAAGCACAATCCGGTTCAGATTTAATATGTATAATTTTTTTAATTAGATGTAAAGCAACAAAAAAAGCTATTTAAAGAACATTTTGCGAGCTGACCCCACATTACATTGCTCCTCTCCAGCCAATGGGGATACACGTTAGGGGTGGGCGGATAAATACCAAAAGTATCAATACTACCAATACTAAGTGTTGTTTTGAGTATCGATACTAGCATCAATAGGATCGATTCCAAAAAAATGATCCGTCTCTCTTCTACCTTGTACCCATTTTTATTTCATCAAAGAGTAGAGAAATTTTCCACTCTCTATACACAATGTTCCGTTGTCATCTTCTGACAAGAGTGTAACATTAGATCACATTCTGGGAAAGTGAACACACTTCTCAGTGCCTGCACTCTTTGCTTTTCTGCTGCTGTTCTGTGCACTCACTATCAAACAACATGTGCGCAGCGCTCACCTAGACTGTTCCTCTTTAGTTCAGAGAAGACACATAGTTGCACTGATGGCTGAAAGAGGAGCATCATTTGGATTTATTTCACAGCTGTGAATGAAAACGTTGCGAACTGCGATGTAGGTATGTAGGCAACACTGTGGCAACACCACCAATTTGTTTAAGCACCTTAGAAAAAACTACAAGCAAGAGAACTTGGAGCTGCAACAGAAAAGAAGGGAGGAGGAGGGAAATGCCTGTTCAGAGTCTTTTCAGAGAGGCAAGGAATATCCAGGTATATAGTAGTGAAATTGATATTTTAGTCAAATTGTATCTTCAGCGTTGGTTAATGTTAACATTTTCAAACTGCAATTGGTCATCATTAGCTGTTACTGTAGCAGACTATATTCAGGCATTCAAATAATATATTCAGCACATTGAAACTTATTATCTAAATTAATTAATTTAATGGAACTGAAAAAATAATATACCTCAAACCTGAAATATTAAAATGTCTGAATATAATTCCCTTTTTGTGTCACTGTGAAAGGTATAGGATTCCTATATTTAGGCTATACATGTAGGCTACCATAGCCTATAGACCTAATTATTTTGGTATTTCCCCAAGAGCTCTGGATATTACAAGAAGCCTTGCAGATATGATCGTAAAGGACCTTCAACCTCTCTCTGTGGCTGAAGATGAGATTTTAGAAATGTTGTTAAGACCCTTGATTCATGCTACAAGATTCCAAGTAGGAAAAGATCAACGGAAGGGAAAGTAGCAGCAATGTATGAAGAATGCCACTCAAAAGTGAAAAAATCTCTGGATGGTGCAAACAATGTGGTACTCACAACAGACATGTGGACATCAAGAGCCACAGAGGTTCATTTAACTGTGTCATGCCATGTTGTTGATGATGAGAAATGCAAGCATATGTCCTAGAAACCTGTAGTTTTGCAGGACAGCACAGCGCTGACAACATTTGCTCAGAATTAAGAAGAATCACTGATGAATGGGGCATAACTGACAAAGTTCAGGTTGTAGTCACAGATAATGGTGCCAATATGGTAGCTGCAGTGGGCAAAGCAGATTGGATGCATTATCCATGTTTTGCACACACTTTAAATGTAGTGGTGAAAGACTCCATTAAGGCTCTTCCTGATTTACTTAACATCCAGCAGAGATGCAGGGCTATAGTAGCATTCTCTCACCACAGCACAAGAGCAGCAGAGAGGCTCAAAGAAATTCAGAAACAGCTGAAGATTCCAGAACACAAACTGATACAATCAGCTGAAACAAGGTGGAACGCCGTGTTCTACATGTTGGAGAGAATGTGTGAGCAGAAGGAAGCCCTTACCACGGTCCTCTGTCTTCTTGGAAAGAGCTCACTGCGCTTCAGTGAGGAAGATTGGTCCATGATAAGTCTCTCCATTGATGCCCTTGTGCAAAAAGGTGGCACACTGAAGATTTTTGGTGAATAGGCCTACCTGTGCCAAATTTCCTCCAAGTCTGCTATTGTTAAAGGCTGGCAATCACCCCTATTCTTATTGGAGAATGACAGATGCGCTGTCCACAGCAAATGGTGAAGTCTTAAGTTCAAGTTCATTGGTCTGCACCAATAAACATTTGCACTTTGTTTATTTTTATTTTTAAAGCTTTTTAAAAGTTTGCACACTCAATGTACACTAACAATAATACACATTTTTGTTATTTACTATCATCATTCAGGCCTGTAGAATCACTGGCTATCTTCCGCAAGGGACTAAAATCCCATCTCTTCAGACTCCATTACCACTGATTCTGTACATTAATTAAGTGCCAGCACCATTGTTTACATGTTTAAAAATGTTTTAAAAAAAAAAAAAAAATACAAACTTTTCTTTCAGGTATGGTGTGCATCTGCCAACAATTATGTCTATTGAAGTGTTACTACACTGGTCTTTGCACTAACCATGTTTAACCATGTTTAATCTCACCATGTATAAATGCAGTTTAATGCAAAGTTGCTGGGGGTCTGTTTAAAATAATAATAATAATAATAATTGAGCCAATGTTGGTTGCATAGACTGAACATGTGGATCTAACAGTAAATCTAAGCTAATTTGGTGGACTCAGTGAATAGGACAAGCCATCCAGATAATTTAAATCTCTACGCATTTGTACAAAGAGACCAAGACCTAAATATGCTGTTACAGATTTTTTCGGTTTGATTAACTATTTATTTCGTTTGCAATGTCTCAAGAACAAATTAAATAGCCCACATTTTATGTTTTCATCCATTTATATAGCTGGATATATACTGAAGCAATATAAGCAGGTTATAGCCACCTTGCTCAAGGGTACAGTGGCAATGCCCCACATGGGAATCAAACCTGCAATTTTCAGCTTACAAGCTACGCTCCTTAATCACCCCTCAGTCACATTATTTTCAAAATGATAAGATTTATTCACTTATTCCTCCTAAATTGAGCATCACATGAGACACTGTTACTGTTGGCTTTGTCACAGTTCCACCTTCATTCATCACACAAGTGCAACATCAGCATTCTTCCAGAAGTCAATGGACTTACCCTGCTGAGTCTCATTTTCGGACAAAAACTTCTCTGCCGATGGGTGAAGGGCATGCCTGTACCTTTGCCCCATACACTGCGGGACGTATGTGTGGCAGCACTCTTCATATCCTGCACATATCCTATTTTTATAAACATGAGGCTAAAGAATAGTTATAGTACAGTATACCCCTCTGAGTTAATATAGCTGTGAAGTTTTATATTATGCCGTTCCTCCCAATGACAGCTCTTACTGGTCCCTTCGGAAGAACCAATGATGCAGTTTTTATTTTTCCACAGCTTTACCCGAAAGCTGCTGGAGGAGACCTATACGACGGACATGCATTTATTAAGTTATCAGATAATATGGGGCTTTTATCCGCCTCATATTTTCAGCATTTTAAAATGGAATATATGCTTTTGGAATGGAGTATACAACCAACTCATTAAAAGTCGGGGAAACAAAAACGATTTGCTTTATTGCAGGACATGTGAAAAGCAGTTTTGAAAGTAAAGTAATGTTCAACTTGAAATTTTCTAAGTTTCTCCAAAGATAACTGTCCTCTGCAGTTGAATTGAATTCAGTCTAACTGTAGAGCGTTTTTTCCTCATTTTGAGCAACGCTTTTAAGCAAAACTTTTCTTTTTAGTAACTTACACTACATCAGGCTCCTGACTGACGAACTTGACAAAGAATTTGCATGAAAAAAAGCAAAAACCAAACAAATCTAATAATAATCTTGGATTAACAGAGGCCACTGCCCGGTCAAAGCATTTTCCATCAGATGGACGGTTTTTGTGGCTGGAATGGATAAGTTCACATTTTGGCAGCATGGCAACTTTTATTTTCCTTCCGTTCCCCTTCACAAAGGCAGTTAGAGTTTCTTCTGCCCATCCCCCGGGCTATATATTAATTAACTCAGAATAAAGCCTCGACTCTGAGTTCTGGCCAAGTGTTTTGGTTCAACGCTTACTGAATTTACACATTTATTAGAGGTGGAGGCTTTAGAGGACTTACAGAAATAATCCATTAGGACCTTTTCTGGACACAGATGGATACACTTTTCTCCATTAGCTCTGTAGGGCCTTCCTGCTTGAGTTGGCATACTCCTACATAACAATTATGTATTGTCTGCTAAAATCTAACATTCTAAATGCATAAAATAAACATGAAATAAACATGAAAATGCACCACATATAATAGAATGTATTTCAGGCATTGCCACATGATTGCATATGTGAAATATGTTTCACATATGCAATCAACAAACAATGTTAATACACATTTCTACAAATATAATATGCATAACAATGCTCAAGTGAAAGTGATAGCATAAGTTTCACCTCCTCTTAGTAATAAAGTAATACAGATTGTATAAAGATTTATATTTTTTTACAACCAGCATTTGTATTCTATTCTTATATAAGCACTGAAGTATGGATCAATTCTGTTAATGTTACAGAATGTTAGTGCCAATTTTGACAAGAAGGCTATAAATGAGTAAAACGGCATCTAGAGTCGCTTCACAAAACGTCTATAATCAGGCTGGATACAGATATATTTCTTTTAGGTACTCATGAACTTAACTTCATTATTATTGTACAGTGCATCCATAGACTGACACATGACACTCTTTTGCCAATAAGATGTTTCTATACATGCACGTGATTAGTAATTGAATTCTAATTGGTGTAGCGAAGACATAAACTTCCTCAATATAAAAACCTGGGTAATTTAGTAAAGTTTTAAAGGGCCTGTGACCATCCCATCCAGGAAATGTCAGGATCGACACAAACGCAGTTAACAGAAATATATTTTAAAAATAATTATAATATATAATATAAATAATAATTTGGCGACGTGAGCAAAAAAAAAAAAAAGAAGAAAAATGATTGTAAGTGAGCAATAAAGAGAGCTTGCCAGGCACACATTTGCAGACCACTGCGCTATAACGTGACCCACTCAACAGCCATACATGGTTTGTTTCTTGCAAGGTTTCTGAGCCAGGCTGGGCATATTGGTAGACCCATTACTGTGCACTATCCTCAACACTATTTTTTTAATATCATAAGAGCTTTGCAATTAACATCTCCCTGGTCGTTCAAGAGTGATGGAGGCAGCTGGATGTAACTGTCTTAATTCAGGTTAAAGCACCAATCAAACTTATTATCAAAACATTTCTGCTGGGCACCAAGCCATAAGTGAAAGATAAATTAATTATGTAGTGGGGGGGGGAGTGATAAACCAATAAGAAATTAAGATGAGGGAATAGGAACTTTGTTCAAAACAGCATAAATTAACCGCAGCCTAAACTCTAACATCTGCTGACAGGCTGTGAAGTTCCTCTTCTGCCAAAAATTGCCCCACTAATTATTATCTTGCTGAAATGTATGCCTTGCAGCACAATTAGTTACAGAGCCAAGGATCAGCACTTCCCCTGTTTAGGGATATGATTTGTTCCAATATCTGTGGGAATCACAAGAAAACACCTCTGGTATGGGGTAGAAAGCAGGGTTTCAATGGGGTTTAGGGCATGAGAAAAATCAAGTGTTGTTGCACTTGATTTAATTTATTTGTGAAACAGCTTCAGTATTTTCAATACAGTTTTTTGTCACATTTTGCAATTAACCATACGTACGTACATTTACATTTTTATATGGTAACAGCCATTGGAAAATGTCTAACGCACAGGAACAGAGCCAAGTCAATTTTTGCCATTCATATCAAGATGACATAAAATTTTCTCCCCTTTACATTTCCATACATTTTTGAATTTAGCAGACACTCTTATCCAGAGCGACTTAAAGGATGTGCACATAAAGTGTTTCACAAAGAAATCACAATTTTTTTCACAAACATATATTGTAAAGTTATTTGAGAGAAATTAGCCACTGGGAAATCATTGTCATCCCCCTGCCTTGCTTTATCATAATGGCAACGAGTTGGGGTACACGTGGACACTCAATATATTCTGTTCCCAGAGAATATGTCCCAGTAGGTGAACATATGCTATTTTATGCTATATAAGCTACTGCCTACTGCCTTGCCGTACCTTGACAGACTAGGCTACTTATTGTTTTTTTAATTTTTTATTTTGTTTCACTGATTTTACTGACATGATCAAGTAAACATTATTTAGTGTCATCATCATTATGGCCAAAGCCATCAGCATGTGGATTAAACTGCTTATTTGGATCTTTCTCTGCTCCTCCATCAGTGCTAATTTGGCACTCAGATACTCTGTCTCAGAGTTGCTACATCTCCGTTCATTAAACTACCGGACTCCTCCAGCTCTCCTTGCTCACAGTGATATTCTCTGCCGACCAAGATACACTCACCGAGGATCCGGGCGGAAGT
Source organism: Aldrovandia affinis (assembly GCA_029706075.1). Taxonomy (NCBI): domain Eukaryota; kingdom Metazoa; phylum Chordata; class Actinopteri; order Notacanthiformes; family Halosauridae; genus Aldrovandia; species Aldrovandia affinis. The sequence continues at coordinate 2,066,769 of JAINUG010000087.1, forward strand.
TTACTTACAGTAAGACTAATCGCACCCCTCACTCTGCCAATAGGATTTTTAACACTGTTGACAGAACTGTTTTACGTCCGGTTACCCTAGCAACACATCATTACTAGACTCATATTGGCTCTTTTCAATGTCCGCTCCCTCAGTAATAAAAGCCGGCTAATTTCTGAATTCACCACTGACAATAAACTTGACATTCTCTGCCTGACAGAGACATGGCAGCAGTCACAGGATTACTACCATCTAAATCAAGCTACTCCATCTGGTTTTTCATACATTGACCAGCCCCGCTCTTGTGGCCGAGGAGGGGGAATGTTGTTCTCTACTGGCCTGACTCCCCTCAATATCACTGATTTACCACTCCCCATCTCCACCCACAAAGCTGTTCTGTTTGAAGTCCCTGCCCAAACTTTCTTGGAAAAAGCCCAACACATTAGGAAACATAAAAAACATAAATAATGCTGACCTCATCAACTTGATCAACACCTGCCCCTCCCCCAACACTCACGCATCTACTGACAACCTGGTCACACACTACAACACCTGTCTCTCCACCTCCCTGGAAGCTGTAGCCCCTCTCAAGTCACACACTGTTTCATTCTCCCATTCTGCTCCCTGGTACACCCCTGAACCTCACCTATTAAAAACCTCTGGGCATCATTTAGAGTGGTTAGCCAAGAAAGCTGGCTTAACGGTTCACTCCCAAGTATACTCTGAACACCTAATTCTCTATAAAAATGCCCTCTCAGTGACCAGAACCTCCCACTACTCAAACTCATTCCGTCTCCACCGTTAGACACCTGCTTCAACCATTGGACAACTCCTCCTCAGACAACATTTCCCCTGACCTGTACAACAACTTTATGAGTTTTTTCCAGACCAAAATTGACAATATTCATCAATAGCTACTACTGTAGGGGGGTGGTGGATAGGGTAGTGGTCTAATGCACCCGTATCTTAGCTGGTCCGATATGAGTGTGTGCTGCCTATCAGGGATGCAGTTTGAAACCTGTCTTAGCCAGACTGGCCCTGGCCTTTAGCCCCGATTGGGGGCAGCGTTAGGGGTAGGGAGGGTGAGCCAGCTCGAGTTTGCCGTGAAGCATGTAAGGGTGTCTCCAGAATGTGGGTAGACAAATTCCATCTCAAATTTTTGCTGAAAATTTGTTTGCCTCGTAGAGACAAGCGGCGAACTCTTGTGGGGAGGGTAAAATCTCAATAAATAGAGGGTATAATTGGCTACTAAATTTGGAGAAAAACTGGAAAAATCAGGACCCCAAAAAAAAAGAAAAGAGTTACTAGTCACACACCATCCTTGAGCCTTTCCAATCAGATATTAAGACTTGGATGGCCACTAACTTTCTAAAACTCAATAAAACAGCAATAAAATGGAAGTCATGCTCATTGGTTCAAAATCCACCCTCTCCAAAGCACCCAATTTATGGCTACTGTGTTCCCCTCTCAACACAAGTCAAAAGCCTCGGCGTCACCTTGGACAACACCCTATCCTGTGAACCCCACATAAAGAATATAGAATAGAACAACACCCTATCCTTGAAAGAACACACAAGACATACAGGAAAATATTACATGCACTGCATTTTTTCACCTCCGTAACATCTTCCGACTCCACCCATCACTCTCCCACTCTTCACAGTGCTGAAACCCCGATCCACACATTCGTCACCTTTCGTTTGGACTACTGTAATGGCGTACTCTCAGGACTACCCTCCAAACTCATCAATAAACTGCAAATTGTCAAATCCTCACACGTATCTAATCCAATGACCACATCACACACACTTCATTCAGCTACACTGGTTACCAGTCCAATACCGCATTGATTTCAAGATGCTTCTGCTCACATACAAAGCCCTACATAGTCTTGCAGTTACCTACCTCTCCGATCTCCTACAGGAATACACTCTGCGCTTCTCCTCAGCTGGCCTCCTCTCCATCCCACCAACCCGACTCAGCACAATGGGCGCGTGAGCATTCAGCTCTGCCGCCCCCAAACTCTGGAACTCACTCCCCACACACCTCCTTCAAAAAACTACTCAAAACCCACTTATTCACCATGGCCTACCACTGACACTTCTCCCCTGTTTCCCACAGTAAATTGTGTCCCCATGTTTTCTGTTCTTCTGTTATGTCGAACAGGAATGAACCCAAACGCAGACACAGACAAGGTTTAGAATGGAGAGTGATGATTTAATAATAGTAAAAACAGAGATGGTGGAAAACTATGAGCTGGACAACGGAAGGAATGCACAGGAGGAGTGGATGAGATGACTGGGCAGACAAGATGAGGGAACCGGAGGGCAAGCTAAGCGTGCAGGCAGGCTGGGCTGGCAGGACGGACAGAGCTGGCAGACAGACGAGGAATGGACTTTAACACGAAGGGAGACAACAGGAACAAGGGTTAACATGAATTTAACACAACACACAAAGAACAGTAAACACAGAGTATTTCGATAAGGCTTTCTGAAGTCAGTCTCTACCGGGGTAGTGAGAACAACGATCTGACGATGAATGACTGGAAAACCGGGATAGATATACTGCAGGGCTGATGATCTTGATGGGAGGCTGGTGTGCCGGAACGGACGATGGAATTAGCAACAGGTGAGCATGAGGAGTAATGAGGGTTGATAATTGAATAATAGAAAATCATAAAACAATTAACACAAACAATCACGAGGGAGAAACAAAACAAAGGAAAAACGAAACAGGAACAAAGGGAATGTGACATCTTCATGTGTTGATGTTGTTGTTGTCCTTATTTTGTATGTATTTTTACCTTTTATTTTATTCGTTGATTTTAATTCCTGTGTTGCTTTTATTCAAATACTTTCTCTTATGTAAGGTGACCTTGGGTGTCCAGAAAGGTGCCAATCAAATAAAATGTATTATTATTATTTATTATTATGAGCAAAACAGTGTAGTATCCATAGAAATGTCAAAGGAAATGCTGCCATATTCATTCATTAGGCTATATGGCCTAATGAGGTTGGACATTAATTAAAACGAGTATAAAAATATACATCTATGATAATAAATTAAACTGAAAACATACTAGATTAAAACAAGTGTATTAAATACTTTACATTAAAGAGAATCACAGAACTTGCTTAAGGATACATTGCATACAGAAGGATACATACATACAAGAATTGTATTATTGTGCCATAAAGCACACATTTACAGACACATATCAAGACAAAAAAAAAAAAAAAGAAATTTTTTTTAAATATGAACAATAATACTAGAACAAGTCAAATTGCTCTTCTCTGTACAAACAACACAAACTGCAGTTGCTAAGGGTTTTATAATAACCCTGAAGCGGTTGTACATTTATTTTCGAATTCAATTTCAATATCTGAAAGGTGTTTTGACAATAATTTATGATCCAATAGTGAAAATGTTGGCTTATTGCTTTCATGAGAGGGGCCCCTGAACAGCAGACAGGGCCAGCAGTATATTAGCATAGTAACCATGGTAGTGTTACCCATAAGCCACTCTACCTTCTCTCATTTAACTCTCTCAGGATTTAACATTCAACATTTTTTTCACATAAAATCCAACCCCCAAAGGTTCTCCATTGGTTGCAGCCATTTGGGCAATTATAGCCTAGCTACAATGGGTATAAAACCTTTTTCGCATTTCTCACATTTTATTTTCTTACTTCATGAAACCAAAATGGATTTAATTGGGATTTCTTGCCACTGATAAACACACAATATTGAATCATTTACAAACTCCCCTTTTGACCATTGACCAGTTTGGCCAGTTTTCTGGGTACAAATTAAACCTGACTAGAAAATGCCAAGTTTAAATATCTTGGAATAACTATCACATGCAAACACTCTTTTTTTTCTTTCTTTTCTTTTGTATCAGATTTTCTCCCATTTTCTCCCAATCTAGTAGTCAATTACACCCTCTATTTTTCATGTAAATCGCCCCCTCGTATAGTGAGTTTGCTGCCATAGCCCTGTGACCGGTAGTGACAAAGGCAGAGTATTGTCTCCTCTGAGACGGCACTCGCCAGGCTGTCGACTGTAACTCCGGTACTACAGAGCCACTCCTGTGCACACGCATTTCATTCGACATTTGCAGGTCCGCAACTTTAGAGACTTTAGAGAAATATGTTTCCACATTTCCCTCAGCTCCCTCCTAAAACTTCGGTAGATACTATTCTTGAAATAGATGTAAGTAATAAAGGCACAATTTCCTCAATCTATAGTTGTTTATCTTCCTCAAGCCCCTCCTCTGTATCTGTAGTTAGGCAACGATGGGAGAGGGATTATGGGATTATGATTTCCTTGATGAAGAGTGGGAACAGGCCCTGTCTAAGGTTCACTCCTCTTCTATCTGTGTTCGTCATGGTCTGATTTAGTTTAAGTTTATTCATGGCATATATTGGTCGAAAACAAAATTGGCAAAGATAAAAGTGGACATTGACCCCATGTGTGACAGATGTGACAGAACTTTTTTCTGGCAGTTGACCGCTTACCTTTGTACCATTTCAGGTTATTCACTGGAGCTAAACTGCTTAAATTTCAGTAAAAACTGGAAAATGGGGGTGTTCTAAAACTTTTGACAGGTAGTGTACTATATATATATATAGTATAGTAAATTGCAATTTTGTACAATTACTAAAAAATCCCCCAAATGAAGATAAAAAATATATATATCTTGTTGTAACATCCATTTTGTCTTTGCTCCAAAATCCTTGCCAAGGGCGATAAGCAATATTTTTACTCATCAGCATTAACCTAACTAAGTAATGAAAGAAGCCCAAACCATAGAAAGACATGAGATGAAATCATGGCTGACACCAGAAAGGAATGAAATACCTAACAGTAAAAGCCAGAACAAACTGCTGTTGGGCTACCCTCAGAAGGATTCATTGGTTCATAATTGGCCATTTAACAGAGTAAATGTGGACCTCATTGATTTTGAGTCCCATTAACATTACAAATAGATTAACCTAGGTCATCAAATTTGACCTCAACCTCGCTGTTGGAGAGGATTTGACTGATCCTGTACAACGGGCCGCACCAGTCCCATTCAGCCTCAGGAACTCTGTGGATCTACTGAGCTGGCAGGGCCAAGGTAGAACTTTGCCCTGCCTCCTAGTCAGGATCAATATATACATCTAAATTACTGTATATAATTAGTACACATTTCAGAACTCTAGTGACACTTTTTGCTACATTTTGCTAATTTCAAATTTGTCTATGCTGCCAGTTTTGCTACACGAGCAGTTGGCAAAATTACATAAAATGTATGCAAGCCATCATACAGGCTGCAGGAAGTTGAGTTCCCTGTAGACGACATGAGTCCAGCAGATATCATTGGCTTTTTTATACTGTGATGCAGGATTGAAAACACCAAAGTTTGATGTTTGAAACATTACACTCTGCAGACAGGACCAAATGCAATAGTAATTATAAATCCTGCGCAGATGTTCAATGCAGACATGACCTGTCACACTTTCAAAAACAAAAGGCCTCTCCCAAAAAGCTCTCAGCTGATCATATTAAAATAGCCTGCTCCGATAGTGATTAAAGCCTGCAGGACTTCCACCGCATCCCTGATCGCGATATAACCCCTGTCTGTGGCTAAGTCTGTCTGCCAGCCTCATTTGGCGAAGCAGACAGCACAGCTGCAGAGCCGTCCAGCATCCTCTCCACGCTGTATAATTGGCAAAATAGAGAAGCAAGGGAACAGAACCGATTCACAGTTGGAATACTGAGCGAAGAGAAGACACTGTTTGCAGAGAGCCACATGCTGAGAGCGAGGCATTGGGGCCTGTGTCCTGTCACGGTTGCGTCGTAGCAGGGACTCGTAATCTTGTGAGGCTGCTGGCGAGCGTCCATCGTAAACGGGGCCCACCCCGGCGTACCGTCCATCTCGCCGCTCGCGCGTTTTTTGTCGTAGTGTTTTTAATTTGAGACATGTGCCCAGGCCACCTGCGGGAAACTCTCCTGTGGATTCAGGTAATTGCCTCCTCTTGTTTCACCTCCCATCCCCCCACACACACACACACACACACACAGATACATACCTTTTCACAGCTCAGGAGCTTAAAACATGCATCCATTTGTCTTTTGTTAATGAAATCCCCAGGGGAGGACAGGCCCATGACACGGAGGGGCCAGCTCATTTCGGGAGCGATTAATTACACAACGTGCGGTATTTGTTACGTTGTTTTTTGTTTTTTTTATCGTGGGCTCGTTAATCTCGGACTCCTTCCATCGTTGAGGTAATTACATTAAATCATGGAGACAGCCGCCGGGACCGACCGCAGCGAAACCAAAGAGGCTGCCAGACGCACAAAGGAGTGCTTTGCGCGTTCCTCTATCTGTGAGTGGCCCATCTCTCACACGTGAGATAATGAAGTGTTTGTACACTTCTCTGTGATGGCCTGCATGTCTTTGTCTGTTGAAATGGTAGATGGCTGGGCTGGAGTGGTACTAAGCAGCGATTATAGAACTGCAGGTTTGAATCCCAGGTTGGTCATTGCTGTTGGGCATGACAATTAACCTGAACTGCTTCATCCAGCTGTGAACAGATAGCATTTAGAAAAATAGTACTATCACTTGTTGTATAAGGCAAATGAATAAATGCAGTGCTGTAACAAATAGTGGTGTGCTCTTTAGGATGGCACATTTTCCCCTTTTCTTTAAAGCTTCCTGACCCTGACAGAACAGTTCACAGTGCCATTCTTGTCCATATGCCTGCGCAGGATTAGAAACAAACTTGATTTAGTTACATTACATTACATTAAATTACAGGCATTTAGGAGACACTCTTATCCAGAGCGACTTACACAGTTTCACATTTCTTTACATACAATCCATTTATACAGCTGGATATTTTACTGAAGCAATCCAGGTTCAGTACCTTGCTCAAGGGTACAACGGCAGTGCCCCACCTGGGATCAAACCTGCAACCTTTTTGATACAAGACCAGTTCCTTAACCATTATGCTAACACTGCCGCTACATAACTCACTACAGCTGCAATAAAGAGACAATTGTGTTGCTCCCTTTTGAAGATCTAAAATATGTTCCTATCTGTCAAAACTATTACAATCTTTTTTTTAATTTTTTTTCCCCATTTTTCTCCCAATTTAGTGGCCAATTATACCCTCTATTTATTTTGATTTACCCTCCTCACACAAATTTGTTGCTCTGGTACAATCGGGTTTCAAACCTCGGCTGTGATAGGGAACTCACAATCAAAGGACCAGCCAATATAGGTGCGTTAGACCGCTACGCTATCGGAGGCCCCATGACTATTACAATCTTAAACAACAACTGCATAGGAAATAGGAAGTTTGGCTCTGCATAGTACACACCAGCTTCTCCAGTTAATACATATGAGCAGGGTGCAACGGTTCTACATCAGGACAACTTCCTGTTTTTGTGTGAATAGGAAATGGCATCATCCATCATTCTTGCTGATGAACAGACAGCTAATCTGTGTAAATCAATCCTGTCCAGAGCACAGCAATCCTCCTTAGTAGCCCCTTGACACACATTATGCAAATGTGAGTGAGTTTTAGGAGGGGATACTCAAAAAGGGTGGGGTCAAAGCCAAAAACGTACTGAGGCAAAACAACACTCATTTCACTGTCAAAATGTATGGGCTAAGTCCCACAAAATGTAGAGGTTTCAATGGTGCTGTTGTGAAAGATTCTATTAGCCACAATAGATAAGATACATGATGAGACGCACGATGAGAACCACACAATGGTGTTTCCTTTACGTAGAATGAACCCAACTTCTCCATTTAGTTGAGATCATCCTTCAAGTGCTGACGATAAATTACAGTGATTCGTCTTTCCTCGAGTGCGCGCACCGTGGTCCATGCAATGCACCATAAAAGTGAACGGTTGCAGCACAGCGGCTGACATCATTCCCACCCCACTGGATTTAAGTGCCCATGCACTCGATACTATGCAGATAAGCTGCAGTGCATCTTTTTCCATTGCGGGAAAGCACCATTAACATATCAGGCCATTATAATGAATGATGCCATATGAAACGCTATCGTTCCCATGTGTATGCAAGCGGAAAATATGTTTACACAGGCATCTTAATAATTAGCAAGACTTAATCCCAGGTGGAACATGTACTGTCCTTACACCGTCTGTGCTGTACCATGATTCGATTAATGGCTAATGCACAGACGCAAGCATGGACAAAGGGATGTGGAAGACATGAAAACAAAGGGGGGCCCAGAAAGTCAGTGAGGACCAGATTTACTGAAGGATTGCAACTGGTTTTCGAACGCAAAAGCAGTCGCTAAAAGGTCACAAATGTCTACGTCAGATTTACTAAGTGGTCACCAGGGGTAAAATCGCTATTAGGATGTAATTTGTGGGGGTCACTTTGCGACTTTCCTTTAGATTAATAGTTGAATCTGTCCATGCATACTATATGAATACCTGGGGTGAACCTGCTAAAACAGGGTGGAGATTTAGTAAATTAGGTTGAATAAGTATTCCATGTGATTTACTAAAGCATGCCTTAATTGCAACTCTCCTCTTTGCATGAGAATTGTGAGAACTCTTGAAACCAGGCGGCATTTTATGAGCACTAATGTCACCTATCTATTTCACAATTTCTGTTTTGTATTGTGCTTTCCGACATTCTAGTTGCTGTCCAAGAGGTGCAAAACAAATAATCACAAATATTGTTGCAAAGTACCCTGGTTCATGTCACCACAGCTCTATTTCCAAGAATACCTACTGTATAGCTATCAACAGCAAAGTCAGAATTTTAAATATATATTCTATATAACATACATATTATTTACTAGAACTTAAAATAAAAATTATACGAAAGGATGCAGGATTTCTATTGACTAATTTGTCATCAGCTAGTCAGTAGTAAAACGCAGTTGTGAATTTGAACAATTATCTTATTGTACGTATGTCGTCACGAGGGTATAGAATGAATCGTGAATGCAGTTTTACTTTCAGACACTCTGAGGCCTTCTCCCATGACAAGTTTAACCGTTTCTATTCTTTATTCTTATTCTAATATTCTTTCCTCGGTTGGACCACAACCAGTGTCTTTTTCCCGCATTTCTGTTGGAGGCCACCTAACGTCATGTCATATTTTATTTACATCATCGTTTGTTTTCTTTACATCGACATTTTGTTATGCCTAATGAATTCATTTTTTCGAGATGTCACTCCAAAAACCTCCATTGGTGTTATTTTCCTATGCTGTAATATGGCGGTAAATTTAAGTTATTTTTCTTATTGTTCTCTTGCTATTTGTGGCTGTTTGCTGCATATATATTTATTGTCGTGATCTGGACATGAGAGTGTGCCATGTTGTTTCTGACCCTTTTTAAGGGTGTATACTACTGCAAATAGCGAATGAGGGCATTTAATTTATTTGATTGCATAAATAGAACCAGTCTTAGTTAATTGGTTGTTAATGTGTTTGCTATTTGTGACCACAAAGTAGCCAAAACAAAATAGCCGCAACAAAATAGTGACTGTCTTTGTAAATTGCGACTATCTTAGTAAATCTGGCCATGATTGTTTGTTTCACGGCTGCAGTATGCAGAAGCAGTTAGAGAGCTGGGATTGAAATAGGGAAAAAGATGACTTCTCAAACAAATTCACTGTCATCTCCTGGGAAAAATCAAGCAGAAAACCAAGAAATGCTGGAAATTGGTCTCAGTATGAATGTGTCACTTCTAACCATTCATAGTCCCTGAAACAAAGAACACCACGAGACATAAGAATGGTTGATGATAAGAACAGGCCATTCAGCAGACCTAGGCATGTCAATTTGCCTACTGTTGAAAGAGACTACCGAGACTACCTCATGAACAATCCAAGGGCTCCCAGATTCTGTGCTACTCCTGAAATATTAATAATATTTCCACAATATATAGGAAATATTTCCTAATATATCCTTTTGAAAAGCACTATCATTTGCCACACCTGCCACTCAAATTAAACTCAATGGGAGATTTAATTCTCAATCACCAACTTCAGTGTTGGCTAAAATCTGTATTCCCTGGAATATCTGTAATTGAGTGGATTATTATTTTATAGCTTCTAAAGTGTTATTACCCAAAGAGAATAACACAAAGTCTGGAGGCACTTATAACATAAAGGACAATAAAAAATGACTGAAATTATTCAAAAATATTTGAATACATTCATTTGACTTATTCATACTATATTCATAGAAACACACCCATGTGTAAATCCTCACTAATAGTAAAAATAGAATGTGTTCACACATTGTGTGAACTGTTGTCGTTTTGATTTAATGCTCGCCATGTTGTGATAATACAGAGCTTGATGTTGATAATACGTAATTATGTATGGTTCTACTGTATATACAACTATGATGACAGAAATAATGGATATGACATGACTACAACTATAGTTGCACATCCCTAGTGTTTAGGGCAACACAATTGAAATATCAAGGGGGGATGAACTTGAGCAAGGTACTTGACCTTAATCACAAACGTTACTAACCATCTGTTTACATGGAAAAAAAAAAAAAAAAAAGGTATTTCCCTGCAGTGTACTGTGTATGTTATGGTGAATGTGTCAAATCTGTAGATTCCCTGGGGAGTCTGTAGATTCACCGGCGTGACAAGGAGTCTGTAAATTCCCCAGAAAACGTGTAGAAAGGTGAAAAAGGTAAAGGTGTAGAAAGCACGGAAGGCTATAACACAAGCAGAGGTCCACCGGCTCTCTGCACTATGGTCAGTTGCACCTAGCCCTCTTGTAAGCCACACTGAACAGACAACAAACAACAAACAAAACAACATTATTTCAACACCATTAAATTGAACTATAACAATGTCCAATATCCATTTGACAGGCGGCCAAGCCTGATATATTTCAATATGCGTGTTATATCACGAGGAGCTGCCCCAAATGGAAAATTAATTCCCATAGCACAGGCTAACAAATAGACATTATTTATGAAGCAGCATTGAGGATTTCAAAACTACATGACTATTCTAATGATAGGATAGCACAAGCAATGTCTTTAAAATAAAACATTCACAAACATTTGTGTCATCCCTAGGCACTGCAGAATATGTGATTTGAAAAAAACAATAAGGGCATGTACAAAAATGTTTATTGAAACTGCAGCAGTGAAACTGATCTTGTAAACATCCTGGAGTCATTGTACTATAGAAATTTTGCTGAGCATAAAGGTTAAATTGAGCCACTAAATCACAGCACCCTCGATATACACAGAACCTACAGAGGACAGAATACAGAAAGCAGAAATATCTGGAAAATTGCAGAATTTTACACAAACACATATGCATACACACATAAATAAGTTATTTTCACCTGCTGTAAAAATGATTTAGATCAAAAAATGAAGTAATTTCTCGCAACTCAGGGCAATAAAATAAGACTCTTCCCAGCCCTGCCCAAGTCACCAAAATAAATGACTTACAGGACTCTGTGGGGAATGCATAGCAGCATTGCATATAAATATTCACGCGTGAATGCATATTTTATACGTGTTCAGAAAACCCTTGTCGTGCGGTATACAGTGAAACATTATGCTGAAATGAGCCCCATTAAGTAGCCATAATCAATCATTTAGCTGAATATGCATGCATGCCCATATCGCTTCATGCATGTATAAACAATGGCACCCAAGTGGGTTAGCAATAGCCGACAGTAATTTTCTGGGGGAAGGGGGGTATTGTGCCTTTCAGAATTGCAATACAGGGACCAATATATTCACTAATGTAATGATAACAGACATAGGATACATAACACAATTATTGCTGTTGTGTATGAAACACACATCTGCTGTAGATACAGTGAGATTTACAGTATTGCTGTATTTTTCAGTTGTACAGTGACACAAAGACAATATTCTTTTTTTTCATATTTTCGCAGAGCACAGCAAGGCTGAGTGCAAGTTATTCCCTTTACAATGCCTGCCTTCGAAGGCTTAATGAAAACCCTGCCCGTGTAACTTACTTTGGTTTCGACAAACATCGGAGAAATGTTAGCCGAGGCAAATTTTTAAGGGGGGAAAATATATGCTGATTGTATTTACTGCCACTACCGTGAAACTGATGGAGATTTGAGGAAAAATAAATGAAACAGAAGTAAAGAAGTACATTACAGAGCTTCTGTTGTGCTCTCAATACTTGCATTCGATGCCAAACGGAGCACATATGTTGATTTTTTCTCAGCCAATTGAAAGATTTCATGACACACATCCAAATGCATTTCATGAGAACGCATTGGCAAGATTCAATGAAAAATAAATTAGTCGAGAGACAGGGATGTTATGTTTTTAATATCTTAGTTTGTGTATGTGAGTGTGTACACCTGCGTGTCTCTGTGTGGTTGCGTGCACGAAGTGGGAAGTTCTTTGTTTTGTTTGGTCGTGAGTGATTAAATGATTAAATGCAGAGGATTGTTTATTCTCTCCTTTGTGTTCATAACACTGAATCCTCATGAAAGAATAAACCAAAGCAGGGAAAATAGCCTGTCGTCTACACGGAGGTGTTAGGCCCTGTGTGATATTCTGGAGCACTCAGTGGCTGCACACCTGTTTGTGAGTTTAGAATGGCAGCCTGCTGCAGCAGCTACTTCCTCTGCGCTGGCACCACGGTGCAGTAAACAATTCCATACATAATAAACACCAGATGGCGGAGAGCTTTCGAAAGCCTGCGGCCCGACTCGACCCCCCCCCCCCAGTATGAGGGTAACGCGCTGGCATCTGGTCCTCAGCGCTCCTTGGCTCAACAGAGTGGCATAATACCGGTCCATCCCACTGGAGTCCTTCCAAAGAGAGCTACAGCCATTATTGTTATTATTATAAATCATGTATTTTCATTGGCTGAAAGGGTGTCGAAACATGTTAATGCACAAGTTCCAGCACAAAAAGGCCTTATTACTACCATGGTTTTATGGATATGGCTAGCAAGTGAAATAACTATAAGCATTTTTAGTTGAATGTATAATTTAATAAGCTTTTGATATCTTTCGTAGCTATTTGACTAGCTAACAAATGAAAAGCATCAAGGTTTCCGGGGTGATGTGTGATGATTTGCAGGCTAGCTTAAAGTAATGTGAGTATTGGGTGGGTATCAGTGGGTATTTTGTCTGGTAACCTTTGCCTCCTGGGTGACTCTAGTCCTTAGTTTGTGTTGCACCCCGTGGTCCATACTTAATTGGTTATAGCTTCACTCAGGGAGGGAGGACTTTGTTTGCCAGGTTTTCCCTGCCTAATGTTTGAGAGTATGGATTGTCTCTTGCAGAATATCCAGCCTGAAACAAGCTTGTTGTGCAATATGATAGAGAAGAAAATAATATGACAAAAAATAATGCTGTGTGCAGAAGTTTGGCTGCACCAATTTTATCCTGACTTGCATTTTTAAGGTGAGGATAGAAATTACCTAGCTATTTATGCATAGATGTAAATTTTGTAATGTGATTTTAACATAAATGCCAGGATTATTTATTGCATGCTTTGTAAAGAAATATGTCTCAAAATAGGACATAAAGGCACAAAATGGATTATTTTTTAACATAAACTCTGTTTATAATCATATATTTTCTATATAATTTAGGAAAATTCATGTGTGTTATTCAGAGAGTAAAACATTGGTAAGGTGAACAGAAATATCAGTTGAAACTCCCAAATCACACCAATTTATATTACTATCAGAATTTTTCAGTAGTCTGCAAACCAAATATGTAATACTAAATGACATATAATTAATTTAACTGCCACCTTTTTTACAGGCTTGTGCTAGGTCAGCTTAGGTGGTCCTGAAAGCCTTGACGTGAAACACATACCTCCTCTCTGTTGTGGCCAAGACAACCCTCTGCTTGTTTACAAAGATCATTTCTGATATGATCTCATTAGAATAAGCGCTTACGGGAACAATGACATGACGAGAGCTGAAATGGGGCGTGCGCTCCGATAAAACTGGCTATTACTACCGCTGCTCAACTGTGTGCAGCCGTGCCTGAAGTCAACGACTTTGCCCCTGCTCAAAATGGATCGCAGTGTCCTGTGTGTTTGCGCACTGACAATCTTACAGTCTTTGTAGCTTAATTTGAGAAAAAAACTAATGGATTAAAAGACCTGAATCATTAACAGGGCTGATGTTTTATACATTTTGTCTTTTTTATAAATGTCCTCAAGTGGAAGATAAAAAAGCAAGTTTTAATGGACTCAGAAGTCCACCTCACAGTGACGTTTTAAGTGTGCATGCATCCTTGTGGAACTTGCCTCTCTAATGTACCCATCCGTCATACGAAAAGAGCTGCAGAAAAGCAGACAATCAACAGAGAATAGGTGCTATACAAAGACATATTAAAGGAAACACAGACTGGCTCATAGCCTGCACACTGCCAGATAAACTGTAAAAGAGTATTTTCTGTAGGTGAAAATAGGTATACATTTGCTCAATAGTCTGAAAAATGCTTTGAAAATTGTTCAAACATATCCCCAAATATTATCCAGTGAAAGCTTTTCAAACAGAACAGCGACAAGAAGGGAAGAAATGAAAGATAATTTCAGAGATTTGGCTTCAAAGTTAGTCATTTTCCTCTCTCTAGTTAAATTGCCTGCACTAATGCATTCTTGGCTCTGATGGTTAGAGATTCTCTCTGGAAAAAATAAGCATTCAGTATTTTTTTGTCAATGTTTCGATTGTGCTAAATGTGTTTTATGTGCAGTTCTTTGGGCGGAACTTACCCGTGGAGTGACTACATGTCAGATAAAATAACAGCCTATCTGACATTTGTCCCTTATAGGAGAACATCACATTTTCACAGCCTGCAATCAAGCTCACAAGCACATCATTTCCGAGCGTTATGGTCTCTTTTACCCAGCCATTAACTTGCAATTATCAGCCTGAAATATGCTTTAGAGCAATCAGCTGCCTATGAATCAGACTTTTGAAATATTTCCATTTAAATATAGATTGGATTTCTAACACATTCCATTTCAGTGGCCATATATTAGTCTGCACTCATTTGCATAATATTTTTTGTAAATAAACATCTATAAAAGGATCACTTACAACTGGAGTCACAGCACAGTCCAGGAGGGTGTGAATCAGGTTCTGATCCAGGCCTGATGTGCCTTTGTTCTGATACTGACCACTTTTGATGTTTTTCCACCGACAGCACGGTACAGCACGGCGTGGTAACCACCCATACCCGTAACTACCCCCTTCACCGGTCGAGTCCCTGTGTCATTTTTCCACTGCACAACAGAACCGTGAAGTTATCTGAAGTGGCGACCGCTGTGGTGACATTAGCATTGACATTGCAAACATTGCAGCTCAAATTCACAAAAGTAGAACATGGCTTTCCCCATAACATTAGCTAAAAAAAAACTGCCTTTTGATATAAGTCTATAGCAACGATCAACACTGGCCATGTTTTGTCTTACATTTGCAACGCCTTATGAAAAAACCTCTCAAAGGCACAACGGTGAAAGAAACAGTAGGATAGCTGGGTTCATTCAGTAATGTGATTAAGAAGTTCAAAAGAAACAGTTGAATTTTTTTTTTCAACATTTCAGTAGGCTAAACTAATATTGGGAAATGTTTGATTGTTTGGGTTCCCTTAATTCACTTAATTCTATGATGTCTAGAACACATACCTGTATATCAATAATACATTTTCCACCAATGTGTTTTGTTACATCGCGTGCTAGTCTAATCCACAAGGAATGTCCTCACAAGGAATAAACATTTATTAATTTTTATTGGAAAATGTCCCCTAGCAAAACAGCAAGAATTCTTAAAACCAGGAGGCACACAGATAGAGGTTCTGCTCCTGATCCTATGACAACTGTCCAAGTTTGATAAATGTGTCCTGACAAAATAACCTCAAACCTACAAGACCATTACAGCTTGGTGAGAAGGAGTCAACTGTTGTCATTGAAAATGGAAGAAACACCAAAATCCTGCTGGGGCTCTGGCCAGGATCTTGAGGGAACAACCCAGAACTACACGGCTGGAGCTTGTTGATGATCTGCAGCTGGGGAGATCTGGTAACCAACCTGGGTACCAGGGATGCAACATGCCATTTGAGACTCCTTTTGTTTAATATATACAAATATGTATTGGAGGAAGAAAAAATGCTGAACACCATCCCCAGCCAGTGTTTATTTTCTACTTCACCGGATATATGGGGCCATACCGGGAAATGAGAATAATATATATATTGGAGAGGATCTGCAAAGAATGGGCCAAAATCCCTCCTGGGATGCGCAAATATGACCAACTACAAGAAATATAGGGTTTCTGTACTGAGTCATCCTAGGGGTGGCAAATAAATGTTTAAAATTCATGGGATTTTTTTAATATTCTGGGAAATTGAACACATGAAAATTATAGACCGTTCCTTTCTTTGTATATCACAAAATATATTTACTTATATATATATTGTGGCATCCTAGCTCTAAACAATAAAAGACTGATAAAAAAAAAAAAAAATGCATCCAGTGTGTGTTCGTTGATTTGAGGTGCGTGCGTGGGGTAGGATCTCGCCTAGGGCCAGTCCTGCATTGTCATAGACACCGTCGTGAAACTCACTGAAACTCCAGCCAAATGCACCCCAGTTTCAGCCTGGACTTACCTATACCCTTTCATCTGTTACATCTCGACCCTGGTCTAAACAAATGGATGATTCAACACTGAAGTTCATTATTACAATTACAAAAGCATAAAACTACTGAAGACAACTTTCATTTTGTCACAGAATGACCATCTTGATCCCTTCCAGTCACTCCACTGAGACTGCCCTCCTCTCAATTTAGATCTCCTTCTCGGATAAGCTCCGGGCTGTAGCATCGGTCCACGCTATGTCGCTGAACCTAGCTGCAACCCAAAATAATTTAAAAAACAAGCAAAATCACGGTGTGTTCTGGTCCTCCTCGGACACAGAAACACGTCCCTTCCTCCTTTTACTCCGGGAATCCCCTCGGTGCTCCAGCTGGTAGTGAAGGCAGCTCTACGGAGGACAGAAAGAATAAGTCAGGCTATTCACTCTCTGCCCCGGCTTCCGCGTTTGCTCATTCACCCTCTTGGCCACTAAGCTGACATGGT
The DNA here is from genome assembly GCA_029706075.1 of Aldrovandia affinis. Classification (NCBI taxonomy): domain Eukaryota; kingdom Metazoa; phylum Chordata; class Actinopteri; order Notacanthiformes; family Halosauridae; genus Aldrovandia; species Aldrovandia affinis. The sequence continues at coordinate 2,083,874 of JAINUG010000087.1, forward strand.
TCCTTTGTTCTCCTTCCTTCTCTTTAGTCGGATTGCACCTGGCGATGCCTTCCAGTGCCCAGCCACAGGTGAGCCATCGTCATGTGCATGGAAACACATACACACTCAGACAATTTAAAATAAACTCCGAAAAAATAACAAAGCTGGCAAACATTTATTTATTTATTTATATATATTTTTCCCCGAAGTGATACAGCTTTCCAGCTTCCTTTCTCTCACCTCCCACTCCCACTATATCTACTGCCTAGCCCTGATTACCAAGCAGGCACAGGTGTGACCTACTCAATTGGGTGCAGGGTGCTATTAGCAATCCAATCCTACACACAGCAGTTTCCCCCACTGACATTATCATCACACAGCTTGACTATTCCCCCAATGCATACATGCTTACAATAGTCAAATATCCACGCACTTTCATTTGGTTTAATTACTTAGAGGAGCAGACCTTATAAGCAATGCATCTATACAACAGTTAGCAGGCTGTTCAAATTCAAACATTCACTCTCCCCCAAGATATAAACAAATACATTTTTCACATCTATTGTCCCATTCATGAGACGTTTGTTGCCCAATACTTTATGTTTTGCAGTCTGCTTTTTTGTAGACACATTTTAAGATACCCTGCAAACTCATAGAAGGAGAGCAGCTTCTCAAGGGCCAAAACAAGGGATATACAGTGTGTGAATTATAATAACAGTTTTGAATCTGCAAATGTCTCTAATAGAAAATGTGAAACTAATGAAGAATACTGTGTGACACTTCTGCGTGTCCCATTGCACAATTCAATGTCCTAATAAAGGGGTCCAGCCAAAGATATCAACTAAATTTTCATTTAAATATGACATTTTCCCCCTCTTTTGGTAATTAAGCTAGTTCCTTATATCTTATCGGGTTTTCCCTCCAAAAGAAGACTATAACAACGGACTAGCATCTGTCACACCTATTGACTGTGCAGTAAAATCAGTGTCAGTTTTTTTTTTCTTTGCCTGTTTCAATGGTAACTCTCACGAGGAGCCATGACAACCAATTAAAAGTGATGACAAGATTTCTTTATGAGCGGGGCCCAAAACGGGCTCCCCTGTTATTGCGTTCTGTATAATTGGAGGGGTGGAATCACGCTCTTTTTAAATTATGCATATTTACGGAAAGATCAATTAAATACGCCCCAGCAGAGAGGGAGAGAAAGAGCCAGAGCTGTGAGAGCCTGTTTGCTCTTTAATTGGAATTCAGATTTAGTTCCCCCGTCGCTGCTGTTAAGACTGACAGCGACCACAGAAATGATCCTAATGCCTCGACAGCGGTGGCTCTGTTTTTCAATTAAAGACCATGAATGGGTTATCATTGGGGAGACATTCTGAACCTGTGAAAGGAGCTATTTTTTTCTGTACAATTGGACTGTTTTGGTAGTTTACTTAAGGTAGATTTCCACAATGTGCCTTCACAAACACGCAGTTTATGGGACAAAGTTGAACACCTTTCAAAATGTTCACAGGTGAGCCTAAAAGGCTATATCGGAAAAAAACATGTGGAGCTCACAGACCAAAGCAAAAAAATAAATAAAGCAGAAAAATGAAGAAAAGGAAGAAAAAAAATATATTCAGGATAGAACATGCTATAGTGAACATACATAACAAGGGCATCAATGGCAACCAGTAATTAGTCATCAAGGAACTCGCTTTGAGTGCAGGCTGAGCCTTACATCCTGCGTTCGAATGCGACCTGTGTCATTTCCCGATGATGACCGGGAGCACAGTGGTGCAACAAATTAGCGTTGTTCCACTAGGGACAGAGGTCCGTAGGGTGGTCAGGGATTGCCTTGTCTCCGCTCTCAGACACCCTGCAATTCGCCAGGCATCTGCAAGTTCCTCGGATGATGTCGGTGGGGTAGCCCCCATCCTCCAATGAGCACCAACGTCACTGCTGTGCGCTGTGGAACTGGTAGTACGAAAAATTGCCATTGGCTGCGTGCGACTGTATCAGAGGGTGGCATTCGTCTTGCTTCAGTGATCCTGGTTGTCGTGATCAGACGACACTAACATACAATTGGCGATTCTAAAAAGAGGGATAAAAAGGGGGTGAAAGCAAAAAGAGTTTAAACCCTGAAGAGGTCCTACAGCAGCCACCCTGAAAAATACAGTAGCCTTCAGGTGAAAAATCATTTATTTAGTCCTAAAAGACTCATTTGCCGTTGAATGCATGCATCTGACACCACACTTTTCTGATCAGTTCCTAACCGCCAGTTCAATGACTAATCTAAAGGAATCAATGTCACTGTGGGTACACAGAACACGTGGTGTGTGATTTACAGTTTGGAGTACTGTGCATGTTGCCTGAACATTTGTGGAAACTATGTTTCAAAGACAAGGCCTCAACAGTACAACCAGTCAGTTTATTTTATTAAAATGGTGTGAAGCTGACGATGGAGAGGTGATTGATAAATGCTCAGATGCATTTATTTGTGTTGAAGGGTTGTATACATGAGCATCATAAACATTTGTCAGTGTGACGCATCTTAGTTTCTCTAATCAACAGATAATTGAGCTGCAGACCCAAATCTGCAGGCCCCTGTGATGTACAAACTAGCATTGTGCAAACACATGTGCAAACAAAGCGACAAGCAAGTATTTTTCACACCATAGGAACAGAACTGCATTTCAAATAAAAGGATGGGTGACATTTTGTTTACTGTATCACAAGTAGCCTACTGTTTTTCACTCAGCAATAAAATATGCATGGTAATTTTGTAATTAATCAACTTTTGTTAGTGTGAAACCCATGATTTTGTTTCCGTGTATTAATAAACACTACTTATCATGATGGATGGCTGTGCAGTGTAGAAAATAGCTGCGTTTCGTAATTGCAGGACAGGGTTAAGTCCTCGTTTGAAATTTACATGTAAATGAACATTTAAATGTAATTCATCATAATTGATTTTTATGTCAAAACAATTTGCATTTGTTATATGACAGAGGAGTGCTGAACCAGTCAGGTGTACTGGACAAGAGGCTTATTAATGTAGGGGTACAATTTCCCTGTTCAGGAAGTTCAGGATGGATAGGACAAATAAAAGAGGTGGGGGTGTGGCCCCTTATGTGAAAGAAAATCTTAACGTACAGAAAATTGCAGGAATTAACTCTCATTCCTTGCGAGGACATCTGGATTAGACTACTGGGAGAACATGAGAAGGGCCTTAATATAGGAGTATGCTATAGACCACCAGTAACCTGAATATTACGCTCTATGTGTAACAAGTGGAACCACTGTAAGTGGACCGACTCGACTCGACTATCGGTCCACTTCGACTACGCCACCTTTTTATAGAAGGAAGGTCCTCATATGAACATATTCTTTTATCAAGGAGGAGACAACAGGACTGAAAAACTACCACAAATGTATCAAACTAGTCTTTTATTTAAGACATGGCATACAGCTCCAATTTCAGCAGATTGGATTTAATTTTAACCTTCACATTTTCCACGATCATGAACAAACGATTTTCCCCATTCACCATGATCACACATGACATGCATTACACAAACCCTTGGGAGTAGGACCTTGAGTCACGGGGCAGGGAAAAAAATTAATCTAACATCCGTGCAGCTATAAACCTGGCCCAATAGCATTCACTCTCGCCACATCTCACACTCTACGCTCCCATAGTCCCAAGGCCCATCTGCCTTACATCGCTAAGGGGATCCCTGAACTGGGACGCACAACCAGCTTTAAAGATGCTGTATGAACACACCCCCGACAACATTTCACATGTGGACACGCTCATTATGCCAAATTCAAAGTATCCATTTACAATCACCCATCCTTCACCTTGTTACATATGGAAACATAAAAGAAGCCTGTCAGGAAGGAGAGGTGTTAATAATGGCTGATTTCAATTAATCCTGTATTAATTGGGAAATAGTGTTTTTAGATGTGGTTAATGACTGTTTTTGGTGCACTCTGTTACTCAGCTGTTACTCAGCCTATGAGAGGGAAATCAATACTGGATCTGCTTTTGTATAATAATCCTGACAGAATTGACAGCTCAGAGGTAGTGAAACCACTAGGGACAAGTGATCACAATTGTGGTCACTTTTGATATTTTTTGGTAAGTTAAGACCACCTCCTAACTCTACATTTTAACTTCAGATGAACTGACTTTAATAAAATGAGAGAATTTAAGTAATATAGACTGGGTAAAACTTCTAGATCGCAAAACTGTGAACAAAAAATGGACTAAACTTAAAAGGGTTATTGTTGATGCACAGTGTAAATTCATCCCAAATGTAAGGAAAAATAAGATGAAAAAACAGTCTTCACCATGGAGGACTAAATCTTTAGGGAAGACTGCACAGAGTATATAAAAAATACAATTCAGAGCAACCTCCATTGTCAATTTGAGAGAATGTCGTCAATCATGTGCTCTCCTTCAAAACGTGTGATATCAGCCGCAGGTTCTGTTCACTTTGTGCACAGATTTGCCAGTGGGGGTAGCTGTTGTGCACGGACATCCTGGCCAACTGGATCCCTCCCTCCCTGGGCAATGCTACCACCAATTACGCATCACCCTGTGGAGCTGCTGGCCACAGTAAGAACAGGCACGGTCAACATTTCTTGTCAATTTTCTCATTTTTATTATGAAACTTCAGGAGGATTTTATTAACATATATTTAACGCATGTGGAGGTCGCTACTGCTGGCCCGCTTCATTACGTTAATCGTCTTTGTTCCATCCAACTCTGCACTTTTGTTTTCTGGTTTGGCTTTGTGGAGCACTGTGGCAGAAAATGCCACAGTGGAACCCCAATGCTGTGCTGTTTCTCCCCCCTTTTGGGCTCCAAGGATTCAGCCTCTGATTCTATGGCCCCTCATCAGTCAACAGAAAGGCCTGGAGCCAAAAACCACAGAGGGTGGATTTAATTAATGAGGCCATCTTTACTTTTCACGATGTCGAAATGTTTGGAATATTAACAAGTTTGGAGGTGGGGAGCAGTGGGGGGCTTTTGGGGTGTGGTGGTGGAAGGGAGATAGCAGGGAACAAAAGTGTATTTAACCCACAGCTCTAACCAAGCAAAACATTTAATTGGGAAAACTCAAAGAGAATAAAAGGTGGGGCAGTTTTCTCGTGGTAGATTTGGGTAGATCCAGTGTGTTGCCACCTCACTCACATTAATTTCCATGGTAAATTAATGCAAATCTAGAAGTACTGTAATTTATGCATGTAGTAATGTAAGCACACTGTGTGTGTGTGTGTTTAACATAATTAATAACAATGGAATGCCTTTTGGTTTTTAGTTCTTAAAATCTCATTAACATGGCACAGGGTTGAATAATGGGAAACTGTGACCAGGAATTTGAATGAGCCCAGCCACACAAGATTATATCTGAAGATTATATCTGTGATAAAGAATTGCTATTGAGATGAGTTATTACAAGGTGTTATATTGGTATTGTGTTTCAGTGTTTCATAGCTCTCAAGTATGGAAAGGCAATCCCCCTTCTTAAGGGTTCAGAATATGCCAGTGCTTAACACTATTGCCTTCAACACCTGCAAAGTGAATTGTACCTGAATCTATCCCATACTCTCCTAAAACAATGAAAAAACGATGTCTTCCACAGCCTCACATGTTTCTATGTAAATGTGGTATTTCACTGCAAATATTTAGTAATCACTCAATACATTAACATTTTAACTTTGACCTTAAAGCTAAAGACCTTAAGAGTACAACATCCATGTCTATGGTGGACCTTTTAAAAAAACTTTGAACGGGTTTGGCTTGTATCTGATTGGTTTGCTAAATGTTCAAAGGCTGCTAAAACCGGCTTTTATATTATAATATATTATATATATATATATACAGTGGGGAGAACAAGTATTTGATACACTGCCGATTTTGCAGGTTTTCCCACTTACAAAGAATGTAGAGGTCTGTAATTTTTATCATAGGTACACTTCAACTGTGAGAGACAGAATCTAAAACAAAATCCAGAAAATCACATTGTATGATTTTTAAGTAATTAATTTGCATTTTATTGCATGAAATAAGTATTTGATACATCAGAAAAACAGAACTTAATATTTGGTACAGAAACCTTTGTTTGCAATTACAGAGATCAGACGTTTCCTGTAGTTCTTGACCAGGTTTGCACACACTGCAGCAGGGATTTTGGCCCACTCCTCCATACAGATCTTCTCCAGATCCTTCTGGTTTCGGGGCTGTCACTGGGCAACACGGACTTTCAGCTCCCTCCAAAGATTTTCTATTGGGTTCAGGTCTGGAGACTGGCTAGGCCACTCCAGGACCTTGAGATGCTTCTTACGGAGCCACTCCTTAGTTGCCCTGGCTGTGTGTTTTGGGTCGTTGTCATGCTGGAAGACCCAGCCACGACTCCATCTTCAATGCTCTTATTGAGGAAGGAGGTTGTTGGCCAAGATCTCGCGATACATGGCCCCATCCATCCTCCCCTCAATACGGTGCATTCGTCCTGTCCCCTTTGCAGAAAAGCATCCCCAAAGAATGATGTTTCCACCTCCATGCTTCACGGTTGGGATGGTGTTCTTGGGGTTGTACTCATCCTTCTTCTTCCTCCAAACACGGCGAGTGGAGTTTATACCAAAAAGCTCTATTTTGGTCTCATCAGACCACATGACCTTCTCCCATTCCTCCTCTGGATCATCCAGATGGTCATTGGCAAACCTCAGACGGGCCTGGACATGCGCTGGCTTGAGCAGGGGACCTTGCGTGCGCTGCAGGATTTTAATCCATGACGGCGTAGTGTGTTACTAATGGTTTTCTTTGAGACTGTGGTCCCAGCTCTCTTCAGGTCATTGACCAGGTCCTGCCATGTAGTTCTGGGCTGATCCCTCACCTTTCTCATGATCATTGATGCCCCACGAGGTGAGATCTTGCATGGAGCCCCAGACTGAGGGAGATTGACCGTCATCTTAAACTTCTTCCATTTTCGAATAATTGCGCCAACAGTTGTTGCCTTCTCACCAAGCTGCTTGCCTATTGTCCTGTAGCCCATCCCAGCCTTGTGCAGGTCTACAATTTTGTCCCTGATGTCCTTAGACAGCTCTTTGGTCTTGCCCATTGTGGAGAGGTTGGAGTCTGATTGATTGAGTGTGTGGAGAGGTGTCTTTTATACAGGTAACGAGTTCAAACAGGTGCAGTTAATACAGGTAATGAGTGGAGAATAGGAGGGCTTCTTAAAGAAAAACTAACAGGTCTGTGAGAGCCGGAATTCTTACTGGTTGGTAGGTGATCAAATACTTATTTCATGCAATAAAATGCAAATTAATTATTTAAAAATCATACAATGTGATTTTCTGGATTTTTGTTTTAGATTCCGTCTCTCACAGTTGAAGTGTACCTATGATAAAAATGACAGACCTCTACATGCTTTGTAAGTGGGAAAACCTGCAAAATCGGCAGTGTATCAAATACTTGTTCTCCCCACTGTATATATATTTATATTCTATTATGCACTTATTTGGTACAGGGTTTAGACTTTTTCAAGGACCAACACCTTATTTTCAAGGATCAAATATTTATATATTTTTAAAATTCACTCATTTACATTTACATTTACATTTTAAGCATTTAGCAGACGCTCTTATCCAGAGCGACTTACACGATGTGCATAAGTTCATGGAAGGAACAATCATAGTTTGTGCAAGAGATCAGTGCAGTAATACAGTGATAGACATTGCAGGCAGCTGCGTACCATACCTGTAACACTGGGAAGGAAACGGTTAGTAAAAACAAAAAAAAAGGTTTTTTTGTTGTTGTTTTTTTTATGAGTAAGCAGGGGTATATAGTGTTGAGCAAGCAGGCAGTGGTGATGACAATTAGCTCGGTGTACAGAATTCAGTGGTAGTGGAGTCTGAAAAGGTGGGTTTTGAGTCTCTTGAGGAAGATCGCAAGTGATTCCGCAGTCCTGACCGATTGCGGAAGCATTGTTCAACAAACATATATACATTCAAAAAAACATATACATACAATAATAATAAACGCAATTAACAGAGAAGAGATGAAAACCATATGCTTCAAAATCTTTGTTCAAGAAACATATATACACTGAAAAAACATATATACATATAATAATCAACACACAATTAACACAGAAAAGAAGTGTTGAGTGCATTTGTTTTTCAAAAGTTCAGCCAGCTCAGCTATTTTTTCTTTGATCGACTTTCTGTAGGTGTTGAATTTAAGGATGGACTCTCTCGCCCTAAAGGAGTTTTCTGCCTCTGCTGTAGCCTTCCATTTCCCCCTCGAAAAGTTCAATGTCTTTCTCCAGCCTTTTCTTTTTCACTCGGAGCTGTCCTACATCTTCTCCAGCTTTCTTTTTCTCCGCAGTTTTCTTCTCCTGTTGGACAGTTGTGTACTCCTGGTATCTTTGCCTAGCAGCTTTGCAATGTGAAATCATTTGGGGAGTCACACATATTTTCTTCACTCCACACGCATTCACCACAGCATCACAAACACGCCTCTCTGCAGTGTATGTGCCCTCCTTTTTATTGACCACTCTAAGTGTTGCATTCACTGAAAACCCCCTTTTGACAGTGGCCTGACCATGACAGAGAACAAGGACGAGTTTGACTACCTGCCAGAGTTCTCGATAATTATCTTCTTTCTCCAGCAGGTCAGCAAAGACACTGTCCCGAGTGGTCACCTTTGGGTTGTATTGACTGAATGCACTGTGGTTGTGCGCCACCACATCCTTAAGGAAGCTGCTAAACTGCACCTGTGCATTATCACACCTAGCCTCAGGAAAGCGTTTCAAATCCACCAAATGTGCAAGCAGTTGTTGAAATTTTCATTCACATGCCTCAGGCTTTCTGCTCATAAACTGAGGGTGCAAACAGGAGGCCTGACGAACAAAGCTAGACTGGATGGGTGTTTTGAACAGCAGCTTCCTAAGAAGTTCAAGGAAACACTTCCTAGTATCACACTGGAATTCAAGTCCTCTTCCCTCACTGACCTTGGACAGCTGTTACAAAGCCCTGCTAGCTGAGAAGCCAATGTCCAATCTGGAAGCATTCATGGCCTACTGCTCTTTCACCTCATATTTTGACATTTTGAGAGGGTTGCAGTTTTCACAGATCTCTTTTTTCAGGATTTTGGTCATCAGGTTTCTCAGCATATCTTCCCAATCTGCTAAAAGGAAGGGAACCATCTGTTTGGTACTTCTCTAGGTAGCTTTGAACATGCTTTGCTACAAAGATAAAGAAATGCAGCTTAGCTGTGAGAAGCTGATCTCCACATGCCTTCTTCACCTGTGAAAATGTTTAACATTTTGGTGTTGTAAAAGCCTTGTCACTTTCCACCCTGGCTACATAGGTTTTGATGTTGCGACAACATCCTGCCACATGTCAATGTTCTCCACCCAGCGGTGTGGACATAACTTTTTTGGGAACACAGATGTACCAGTTGTTGATACAAAATCATTCCTTCTTGCTGGTATATCCTTAAAAAACCTGTGAATTTAACTCAAGGTGCTTTCCAAGTCCCATCCAGTGCTGCTGAAAGCACTCCTAAAGGCATTGTGGACATTTTGCAGGGAGCATGTGCCAATGTCAACAAGCTGTTTGCCAGTTACTTCTGCCAGGATGTTGGTGGTGAATGACCAGTAGGATTTGTGGTTGACATTGGGCCCATCCATTGAAATTTGTGTTAGATTTGATAAATTAAGCTTGTCGGTCAAAACACAGATGTGTGTGAGAGTATCTTCAGCAGTGCCATGCCCCATAAATACAGAATCAACATAGTAAGTTGCCACCTTGCTGGTAACAGAGTCGATAAATCGCATGTGTAGATCCATTTGCTTGAGCTGTAATTTTTGGTTGAGGCTCTCATCAAAAAGGAGAACATAGATGTCATTATTTTGAAGTTTGTCCAACAGTTGGTGGTGAAAGAATGGAGCTAGACCATGATTAACTAAATATGATGTTTTTTTTTCCCTGCAGGCAAATGATTTAGCAATGTCACTATCAGGAAACATGGTCTGGAAAAGTATAGAATTGTCTTCAGCACTCTTGTATGAGTAGTGTGATGTCACATTTTCCAATGTCTACAGAATTTCTGCACACCAGGTGTCAGTGCTTTTCACCCACAATTACAGGTTTCATGAATCAGGCTGTATTTTCTGGAAAAAATAGATATACATAAATGACTCATTTAGTTTTTTTCTCTTACTTTCAATATTAAACTTTAAAGCAATCTCACATTAACAAAAATATACATGCATGTCCTTTTTCGTTGCACTCATATGAGCTTCTCCTTTTATATTATGACACTAAAATTGGTCATTATTAGTGAAAGGTTAGTTGTTAGGTGAAACCCCATGGCTATCAGGAATAACATTATTTCATCTTTAACATTTCATAAACAATGACAGGTAAGTTTAGTCAATGAAACATATTAAGGTAGGAAGTACACTCTGTGTGTGTATGTGTGTGTGAGTGGCATCTCCACTGCTATAGTTGGTGTGGGATATGATGAGACCAGTGTAAGTAAGAACTCTATTACAGCCCTCTTTAACAGCTAGTGTTCCTCTTGTCGAGCCCAGGAGGAGGCTCTTAAATTGAATGAGGAACAGTGACTGACTGACAACAAAGCCATGTAATGCATTTCATGGACATACCAATAAGTAGATAAGTGACATACCATAGCATAATCCATACAATCATACTAGTCAAACATGTATCTCATAGCCTATAGATACATGATGATGACGTGTTCCTGTTATTTTTGTCAGCTATTTAATAAGAATTTGTTTCAGATTTTCTCCCATTTTCTCCCAATTTGATAGCCAATTATACCCTCTATTTTTCATGTCAATCTCCCCCTCGTATTGTGCGTTCGCTGCTGTAGCCCTGTGACTGGTAGTGACAAAGGTAAAGTATCGTCTCCTCCGAGATGGCACTCGCCAGGCTGTCAACCGTAACTCCGGTACTCAGCCAATTGCTGCCCCCGGTGGCACTCCCAGCCAGAGCTGACTCCGACACGGCTGGTGGAATCGAACCCCAGTCACCGTGGCCAGCATCGAACGTTGTAACCACTAGACCACGCGGGAGGCCTTTTTGTCAGCTATTGATAGAGGATTTTTGTCATGGGTAGGCTAACTTTTGTGAAGTGCCTGCTGAAGAATCAAATTTGTTCATGTCAACTTAACAATCAGTTAAGCCAAGTTACATTATTTTGAAAAAAGTTAAAAAAAATGATTGCATACTTGTGAAGCAGGGATAAATATTTTCAAACATAGAGTTTTTAGATTAGATTTATTGTCATTGCACAAAGTACAAGTACTGAGACAACGAAATGCAGTTAGCATCTAGCCAGAAGTGCAAATAGCAGTAAAGTGCAAAAAGAGTATATACAATGTGGAGATAAATATGAAATAAACAGCATAATATGAAATAAATGGTATAGTATAAACAGTGTAAACAGTATAAACAGTGAGAAGTGAATAGAGGAGAGGACTCAGCACACAGCCCTGTGGGATGCCGGTGTTCAGGGTGAGGGTTGTTATCTAACCTAACAGAGGTGTTGGTTATCCAACCCAGTTGCAGAGGGAGGTGTCAATGCCAACCAGAGTTTTGTTCTGGCATGGTGTTGAATGCTGAGCTGAAGTCTATGGAGGGGGTCCAGTGTGTCCAGGTGGTAGGAAGGTTTTGAGTTGAGCCAGTGTGGGTGGTAAGAAGGTTTTGAGTTGAGCCAGGACCAGCCTCTCTAAGCACTTCATGATGGTGGGGGTGAGTGCAACAGGGCAAAAGTCATTCAGGCTTGCTGCGGTGGAGTGCTTAGGCACCGGCACGATGGAGGTGATCTTAAAACACATGGGGACAACTGCCTGGGCCAGCGACAGGTTGAAGATGTCTGTCAGGACCCCAGCACCCCAGCACAGGCCCTGAGTACACGTCCGGGGATGCCATCAGGACCAGCAGCCTTACGTGCATTAGTCCGGCTCAGTGCAGCACACACATCGGTGGGGGAGAGTGTGAGAGGTTGGTGGTCAGCGGGGAGCACAGCCTTGATGGCCGTCCCTGTCGAAGTGAACATAAAAGGTTGTTAAGCTTATCCGGGAGGGAGGTGTCGCTGGTTGGGGGGAGGTGTTGGTCGGTTTATAATCCGTAATGGCCTGGATGCCTTGCCACATGCATCGGGGGTCTGTCCTGAATTTGGCTGCTGCTTTGCTGTTGTTCTGTGGTGTGTATCAATTTCTTAGAGGGAAGATGTGTTAAAATTATACAAAAACTTTTTCCAGACTGGTACGTATTAGACATGTTACATAAAGTACACATTCCCCAACTCTCGAGAAATGACCTGAAAGTCTATTACTGGAAGTTACATAACTGAGTGATTTTGAAGCTGCATTAATAGCTGCAGCATGAGGCTGAAATTTCAAGCAATTACCCAGCTACCTCGTAAGAGCCATTGACTTGACCTTGAAAGTTACAACTTAATCATGCCGAGTATCAACTTCAAATGCTTGTTACATTTTCCATCAAGAAAAATAATTATAAGCTCCAATTATATACTGATAAAATACCTGGTGCGTTGTGGTGAACAGTCCTAAGTGTAACAGTCAGGGATTCTCTAAACCGTTCATCTCAAGGCTCCTTGAAATGTCCACCCTGAGGCCGAGGAAAAGCACCTAAATCAAAAGTTTAACATTTGACACCTCAATCTACACAGACTACAGGCTCTAATGAGTGCCCTTTTAACATTTTAATACATGGAAGCATTTCTAAATCATGATGCCATTATATCATGTATTTATATAAGACATGCAGCACTTTAGTACAATGTAAATATTTATTATACTAAAACCTATATTAACTATGACCTGGGACTGAGAACGCTGTGTGTCTCATTTATATTTGAGAATATGCAACATTTTAGCACATTTGCATTTTATTTCCTCCCATAGCCATACTTTCAGATGATTTCTTTTGGACAAGGACCTAACTACATAGCTAAACCTGGGACTGCAGGTCTATTAGAGATCACCAGAAACTCATAAGAAGGTTGGTGTCTTTGTCAACTACGCCCCAAAAATTTGAACACATTACCCATAAATATCAGGGAAGCCAACACACTAGACATTTTCAAAAGACAACATTTTACCAAAGCTTTTGATTTTGACTTGCACTACTAAATTGATCTTGCACTATATATATTTTAATCTTCTCTGATTCAGTCCATAGCCTTTGAACTGCAATTCTTTCATAAATGATTTCTTTTGCATTGTGAGGGCTTTCGTCCTTCAAAGAAAGCCGTCACAAAGCACCAGGTTTTGAAGTGAGTGGTTGTCAGGTGAACGCACGCTTTAAAGCAGCACTAACTAAAGACTCTTGGAAGACAGGGAAAAAGTTAGGGAAAAAGGTAACAGGCGACTCAGTTCAAGCCTTTCAATGTCAGTGAGTGCAAATCTGGTCCGGAGGACATGTTGAGGAAACGTGAGTGTTAAATTTGGCTTTTTATGTCCTGAAGCTCCTCATATGGGAAAGTTTCTTCAGCTGGAAGAAACTCAGTCTTATCACACTGCCCTACATTGTTTATCCAGCCTATACATAATCAGAACACAGAGAATTTACCCATCTCTGAATGCATTGAGTAAACATGGTGAGTACATGGTGATTTGAGAACATGACAGCACGTCAAAACGTGCTTTTTTTTACCCATGTGACAACATTACAAAACCAAAGTGCAATGATGTGACATGGTGCAATCATTTCTTGAAAATGTCCTTTGATATATAGAACTGTATCTATAGTAGACAAGCATCAATATTTAAGCATGGCAGATTAAGCTAATTTAAAAAGGAAAAATATTTACATTATGGTTTGTGGACTCAAGTAAAAGCATGTGTACAATTTATAATGTTCAAATAAAGGAATACATTTCAACATCCATCCATCCATCCATTATCTAAGCCGCTTATTCCTGGTCAGGGTCGCGAGGGGGGACTGGAGCCTATCCCAGCATGCGTTGCGGGCGAGAGGCAGGAATATTCTCATTGACAGACTTGAAAACTGGGTTGGCCTCTCAGGTCCAGTCCTTAACTGGTTCAGGACCTATCTGACTGAACGGGAATATTTTGTCAGCCTAGGTGACCATAGCTCCAAAAAACATCGGATGAGCTGTGGGGTCCCTCAGGGGTCGATTTTAGGACCGTTACTTTTCAGTTTATATATGCTGCCCCTTGGCAATGTCATAAAGCAACACAATGTTAATTACCATAGCTACGCTGACGACACACAACTTTATGTTTCCATGACACCCAACGATTATAGTCCTGCTGACTGCCTTATACAATGCATTGCTGATATAAATGTATGGATGTCACAAAACTTTCTACAATTAAACCAGGACAAAACTGAAATTTTGATCATAGGTGATAAAGCTAAGCGAGAGAAGCTCTCTGCACACCTAAATACACTGGATCTTAAACCCAAGTGCCAGGCCAGAAATGTAGGTGTAATAATAGACTCTGACTTGGATTTCGAGACTCATATAAAAAATATAACAAAAGTATCGTTTTATCACCTGAAAAACATCGCCAAGGTGCAACCCTTCCTCTCGCAGGTGGATACTGAAAGAGTGATACATGCATTCATTTCTAGCAGGTTAGACTATTCCAACGCCATCTTGGCTGGTCTATCAAATCAGAAACCAATTTATAAGCTGCAGCTGATACAGAATGCTGCAGCACGAGTCCTTACAAAGACGAGACGAAGAACACACATCAAACCAGTTTTGAAATCACTGCACTGGCTACCGGTCAACTCCAGAATAGATTATAAAATCCTCTTAATAGTCTATAAATCACTGCATGGTTGTGCGCCTAGATATATCTCGGATATGCTGGTGAGATATTTTCCAAGTAGATCTCTGAGGTCCTCTGACAGAGAACTCCTGGTGGTTCCAAGAGTCAGAACAAAGAGACAGGGAGAGGCAGCTTTTAGTTTTTATGCCCCCAGGCTCTGGAATACACTCCCAGAGAGCTTGAGAATGGCTGAGAATGTGGTCACTTTTAAACGAGATCTTAAAACACATTTATTTTGTCTCGCCTATCCTAGCGACTAATTTATAATATTTATGTTTATGTATTCACACACATCCTAGAGTCACTGGAGAATGGTGACACACAGGACCTTTTCAGAGGGTGTAAGCAATAGAAGAAAGGCAGAGAAGAGGTAGGATTCCCAAACAAAACACTAATTTAATGAATAATTTTCTTCAAAATACAAAAGTCTTCAATCAATCATTTTAAAACTACAGAATCTTGTCAAAATCAGCCAAAACCACAACTTAAGCATAGAAAACTAGGGCATGGGGCCTGCAGCATTGCTTGCTGTCCTCCAACCTCCCCTCAATGCAGGGCAATAAGTTCTTTCTATACAGTCCACAATTGGAGTCAGCTGCCAACAGTCCCAATTTCTTCATTTAATGCAGCTGGTGGCCAGGTGTAGGACTGCAGGCTGATGGGAGCTATAGATTCTATGGCTCTTGTGGATCACAAGATTTAAATGAACAGACAGCCATTTCCCTGGGCTGCCTCTTGTGATGCCACAATATATATATAAACATGCAACAAATATTGCATAATGAAAAACGTAAATTAGTGGCTTGGGTGTTAAATTTATTTGACGTAAATCAGCTCCTATGCATGTAGGGGCCCTGCTGTTGGTGACCTGCATGTATATTTTACACTGATATGCCACTAGAACAGTAGTGATTCCATACATTTTTCAGGATATGTGGTCCCAGTGGGAATTGAACCCACAACCTAAGCATTGCCAACACCATGCTCTACCAACTGAGCCACACAGAACCCTCTTTTTTTTGTAGAAAACAGTGTTTCTACATTTTTTTGTATGCAGCAAGGAAAGTAATCCTAAGATTATGGATCTCTGATGAAGCACATTCAGTTACAAAATGATATGAAACTGTGCTACAGATACCACCACTGGAGAAGCTGACCAATATCTTGCATGACAATCTTAAGGGATTTCTTAAGATATAGCAACCATTCCTTAATGCAGCTGATCCTATCATGTTAGACATGCTAATTTTAAACTAAGAAACAAACAAGATGTGCATTACCTATGAGGCATACTGTATTGTTGTTTGTTTTTAGTTTTTATTGTCTTTCCTTTCTTTTTCTATCCCTGTGGAATGTCAGTCGTGTTGGCTTTTGTACTTAGTTTCATATGTTTGTTTATCTGTTAGGGAAAAAAAAGAGAAAATACTGACTCGGCTTGGACTTTGTTATTTGTAATGATGCATCTTTAACAACCTGAACCTTGAATAAAAAAATTGATAAAAAACAAAAACGGCTTTAGATGGCCTTGCTATTTTTTCACCTTAATTAGCATATTTAATCACATTTATCATTTCTCCTACCTGGCTATTATTGGAGACAGGCTTTATATTTCGTTATTTTGTTGTTGTGGTCCTTTGCTATTATAAGAGACTGGATATTTCTGGAGACTCTGCATCTAATAGAAGTTTTACAGCATGTTAGAAAATATACAGGTTTCAGGGAGGCTCATCAATCAATCAATCAATCTTTATTTTTGTACAGTGCCATTTACAAACAGGTTGTCACACAGCACTTCACAATTGGCATTTTCCAGAGGGAATCAAAAAACCAGAAAACCATTAGAGCCAATGTGGGAAACTGGAAAATTATTCCCTGACCCCTGAAAATGGTGGGATACAGAGAAAAACAAATAGTCCTTGAGGCTCATGAGGCTTAACAGACCACCGGAAGGGCATTCTTCGGCATCTGAAGGCTCATCCTGCTATGATGTTTCCAGTGTGCCCCGTAGTCTGGTTTCAAATGGTAATCAAATAACAAACCATGCCTGTGATGACTGTAGCGACATGTCCAGATCCTCTAAGTTGGCTGTCCTGTGTTTCGCTTAGTGATGCACAGAGAAGAAAATTGCTGTTGACTTCAAAAGAGCAACACACGTAAATGAATAAAATACTGTGTGAATTCTTGCTAAGCTCAGAAATGGGACTCTTGTTGCTTAGTGACAAAGATTTACTTTAAATGGTTGATTCATACTAGATATCAATACTGTAGCTTATCACTCTTGTTGAACTGTGGTTTCAGTGTGAAGAAAAAGGAACAAGACACAGGATCACATCCCTGTTACATTACATTACAGGCATTTAGCACTTGCTCTTTTCCAGAGCGACTTACACAGTATACATTTCATTACATAACATACATTTCTACAGCTGGATATTAATTAATCAATTCAGGTTAACTACCTTGCACAAGGGTAGCACTCCATCTGGGAACAGAACCTGCAACATTTGTGTTAAGTCAAGTTCCCTTACCATTATACTACACTGCTGTCACTGTTATACACTGTATAGGAATGAAGGTATGCAGGATGTAGGCTCCTTTCTTTTCATAGACTTTCCAAAATCCAGAGCCAGAGTGCTGCTGTGTGGCTCGTCAGTTTGTGACATTCCCAACGGTCTGACGTGGAATCCTGACCAATGGCCTGTGCCTACACTGCATGAGGTGTACTCCTCTGAAGCTATGACTGCATCACTGAGCTGGCGGACTGCACAATGAGAAGAAGCGGCAGCTGACAACACACACTTTGGAGGAGAGTGCATGCTTGGGGAAATCAAGAATAAATATTTTAAAAAGGCAATTTTAGAGCATAATTATATCTCTAAACTTCTTTATATACTAGACTGCGCAGTGCACATGATGGGCAGCCTATTCTACAAAAGAGCAATGTACTTTCAGTTCAAAATATATTATGTGGCTTGTGAACTGGTCCCATATTGACTTAGATGTAGAAACCAGATAGCTTTGTCTCTTTAAGCCACACACCAACAACTTTGATCAATTATTCAGTAAGAGGATAGATGTCAGGAATATTTCAAAGATAAATCCCACGGGAAGAATTATTAATACTGAGATGTGGTGTCATGCTTGAAATACGTCATTTCATAATCTGTTCTAATATTCCCACAGCGAAATACAGGTTTTTATCTGGTTACAGTACGCAATAAACCATTCCCTTCCAGTGTTATAAAGACAGTTTTGTTTGGCTCATAAACCCTTTGCTTAATTTAACCTTTTATGTATTTATTTAATGTTACATGTTGCAAACAGTAGGCTATTTGACCTGACAGTGTTTCACAGTTAAATCACACAAGATATGAATGGTTGTAGCAATGGGAATGGAAATCTTCAACCCTTCTGGAAGGTGCCTTCTGGAAGGCTCAAAATGCATTAAGTGCATTGTCATTTATATCAGTGCACATATGAAAAAGAATGAAGTTGGTCTGCTTATATTTGTCCTAATATTTGCTTTTGTAACACATTCATGGTTTTTATTGTT
The DNA here is from genome assembly GCA_029706075.1 of Aldrovandia affinis. NCBI lineage: Eukaryota > Metazoa > Chordata > Actinopteri > Notacanthiformes > Halosauridae > Aldrovandia > Aldrovandia affinis. Next base: position 2,102,258 of record JAINUG010000087.1, read on the forward strand.
TGCGTATTAGACTTTATTCCTGCACATTTCATATTTTATGAGTGAATTTGATGTTTAAATTGAGCACATATTTATTATTTTATCATTATTATCAGCCCTTCCTGCAGTTTCTGTGTAGACTGGAGTAGAGTGCCAGGGGGACATGCTATGAGCCATAAGAAAAATAAATGTAGAGAATTATTCATGTTTATTGCTATAGTTGAATGTTTCCCATGGGATTTATTCAGTTCCCATGCCATAGCGAAATGACCCTCAAAACCAGGTCCTGATCCACAGCTGACTTTTCTCTCTGTTTGTTTTGGGTTTTGGAGAGTGCACAAAACACATCACCTTCCAGCCTCCAGGTACCTGTAAGTTCCCAAAGTACCCTATTTAACCATTGCTCACTTTACAATCTAGAAATAAGAAATAAAGTTACAACATTTGTAGGCTATGGTGGTAGGTTACGATTAGTTAGAATTTAACAGTGAATAGCCAAGAGTTTAATAAAGATATGTTATCTAGCTTGCTACAGCATTTATCAATTTAACTACAGTTATGGTCATGAGTTTAATGTAGTACAGTAAAGTAGTTTTAACAAGTCATATATGAAGCTTGTAGTATAGCTATTAGCAACAGATTGAGAGCTAGCATGGTAGCTAGCTACAAGGCAGACCGAAAGATAGATACGATGGCATGGCAAAAACAAGAAAAATTACATCTTCGCAATCTACAATTATGGTTTCACAAACAATACTTTTTACCGATACCGCACTATTTATTATCTTTGAGACAAACTTAATAAATGTGAGATTTTTTTTTTTTTTTCATAAATACAGCTCATATGACCTACGCACAGCTAAGACAACATACCTTACAAAATCACGGACAAAATAAGAAGAAATAAACAAAACTAACATCAATACTTGAAATGGCACAACAACCACAGAGGCGGGCAAACACTAGGAACAACCATTTCAAGACAGCACAAAGTCAACAGAAAACAGACAGCTTAAATAAGGAACGAAACGAAACACAGGTGATATCACTAAGACAATAATACACTCAGACAATCAGGTGAAACAAGACACAGGTGGAATCACTCAAGACAATGAAACAATAAACCAATTAGACAAAGACATAATCAGGAAACACTAAGGGTACAATGCCACCCTCTGGCAATGAGCAGCAGCTGTGACAGCCTATAACAAAAAACTCTTGCTGTACCAACTCTTTTCCAGTGATAGGAAACCCTTGAGGATAAACAAAAAATAATTATTTGTAAATGGTATTATTTATTACATATCTGTAAATAAAGGAAACACTTGAGTAAATGAAGGGTTCTGGCAGCTTTGTTATGGTGTGGGGTGCATTTTTCTGGCATGAATTAGGTCCACTCAACCCCTTAGAGGGCAAGGTAAAGAGATAAAGCCATACTGAGTAATCACCTTCAACCTATGGTGAAGCATTTCTATACTGATGGGAATGGGCCCTTCCAGTATGACAATGCCCCCATCCACAGGGCACCCATCCATTTCTTGACTCATCCCACTTGTTGGCCAAAGGCACTCAAGTTCAACAAGTGAGGAAAAAAGTCAAGTGCAAAACGGACGGAGGGAGGATTCACAGAGGGGGGATTCACAAGTGACAGATACTGAGGCCAGACAGGAGATGATGAGCGCTAACCATAGAATTTGCCTTGACCCATTTTTGCCTACTCTCATTCCATGCCCCCTCTGAAACAAGTTACAACACCATTGTAATGCAAGTAGTCTGCTGTTTTAACATTTTTATTTATAACTTTGACACAAAATTTAAGAAACATAAATTGTACAAAAGTTGAATGAGTGGCATCATTCAACATGTACATTGTTCTACTGTTAGTATAGCTAGCACATATTTTTCACAGTCCATGCCATTTCCATTTTACTTTCTTCATTAGTAGGTGAAAAAACTGAGTGGATCAGTGTCTAATCTCCAATTTCAGGGATTAGGACTGAATAGGACCCTAGACTGTATGAGCAGTGTCTTACTGTGAGTAATTATCATTGTGATCCTAATAACTGCTGTAATATACTGAAAATAGTAAATGACAGTTTAAACTAGCTACCGTTTCTGGATGTACAGATTAAGGTACTTAAAAGCATTTTTTTTAAATTGTGATTTACTGGAAGGGACACTGTTACCCTTCCCCCCATAAATGATGCCTATGGTTTGATGAGCATGAAAACGATGTAAACCATATGCCATGGCAGTCTCAGTCACCAGATCTCAACCCAATTGAAAACTTGTGGGAAATTCTGGAGCGACACTTGAGATAGCCTTTTCCACCACCAAATTATTTAATTTCTCTTTCTGTTGCATCCCTCCAATAGAGTTCCAGACACCTGTAGAATCTATGCCAAGGCACAATGAAGCTGTTCTGGTGGCTCATGGTGACCCAACACCCTATTAAGACACTTTATGTTGGTGTTTCCTTTATTTTGGCAGTTAAAAGTTCAAAAAACAAATCTTCAAGAGTATGCTTGATAATATACAAAATGTAGCCACCCAAAACCATATGGAATATGCAAATTAAATTGAATACAATTTTGGTATTTTCTTTGACAATTTAATTTTACCCAAGAAATGTGCGACACACGTTTAAGTAAACATAATTTATGTATCATTTTGTAATGCATGTATGCATATATTTACATTTGTGTGAATGACCATGGTCAGCTACATCTTACTGCAACAAACCCAAAACTGGGTTTTATCATTTTTGAAACTCTGCTCCTAGAGCTTCAGAATACGGAAACGGTGTAGTCCTATTGAAATATTTTCTTTTCAGGCATGTGCAGGTAAAAGCGATGGAGACTATGAATGCCATAAAGGAAGTACACTGCAATAAGAACAGTCCTGCTATAGTGTGCATGTGCGGGCTGCGTGCATGCCTGTGCGTTCCCCTCTGCCTGCTGTTTTCTTAAGTTAGCCGTCAGCACCCTGTCACAATGAATGTTTCTTATCCCTGTGTTTCCTTCACTTCCCTTTCTCACACCTTCACACTAGTTTTCTAATGAGCTGCTCCAGCGTTATACATGATGCATTTAGTGTTAGGCCAGCGATTGTGCATATGCTCTCTACAGTTTCCTTGTTTGTCGACAGCCTTGGTCTGATGGCATGTTCCTCATAGCACAGCAGTGTTCAAGCCCCTGTCTTGTGTTTTGCAGTGGCGGTCAGCATGAAACAGGACATATCCTGAATAAAAATGTGCCTCATATTCTTACCCGAGAGAGGAGCTGAGCTAAGTGGGGGTGCTGCTGGCTCTCCCCGCACAAACCTGTCATTTTTCTCCTGAACCCGACACTCTGCTAGCTTTCATCTTTTGCGCACAAAGCCCCGTCAAAGCACTGTGGCAGAATTTACATGCAGATTACCTTAACTGTGTTCTCCCTCATCCCCACCCCTTCCACTTCTGAGCAAAAGCTGTCGAGGAGATGTTCAGCTGCAAACGGATAAAAAAACAAAACAATGAGCGGCAGCCTGCTTAAAGCACATGGACGGGCGTGGTTGACTGGGGTGATGAAAGTTCTCCTGAGGCTTCCTTCTCCAGAACAGGGCCTGCTAAAGGGCTGTGTGGGGGTGGGAGGGGGCCCTATGAGATACATTTTAATTAAATATTCATTTCACACGATTACATTTTCATTTTGTTAATCTATACATTTTATAACCCACCTAAATCTTACTCACTATCTGTTGGCAACTAACCCCCCATTACCCAATGCACTTGCACACCCAAATGCTACACCCATATGCGCATGTTCACTTCCTTGCTGTGTGTTTGAGGCAGTCTCCTGGAGCCAAGGTTGTTTGCTTGTAGAAAAATGTTTCTTCTCCATATCTGTATATTTCCACGTCTGTATATTTCATGAGATTTCGACAGACAAACCAAAGCATCAACCATGCACCTGTATCCAGCCACTGAACGTGGGCTCTGGAGCTTATCATCTGAATAGCTATTGGTCGGTTGCATATGGAGGCCATGGTCATGCTCATGGTTAGATTGATCAGGTTCTAAGATTTCACACAAGCTTTTACTGGTTTCTCTGGGTCATTGTTGGGCTGAGATAGGTCAGTGCGTATCTAACCAGTCCAGTTCTGCTGAAAATCAAAGCACTGCATACGCATGTGAAAACTGGGGGCACATGCCACTTCTGGGTTCTGGGCGATTTGAAAAATAAAATTAGTAATTGTTTATACTTAATAATGGCAGCAAGTCTCCGTTGTTTTCGTTTCTTAGAAGAGGTTTTTGACACATATGCTGTGTCAAAAACTATTTTGGCTTGTTTTCGGAGTGTCATTTGTCTGCCATGAGTATTGATTTGGATGACGCATATGACATCGCTAGACATGTTATTATTGGTAGCATGGCTAAAAACATATAACCACTTTGGATAGATTTTAACACACTGAAGGATACCTGGTTCCTCTGTTTAAAAACAACTGTAGAATTTGATTGCTTTTAGATATTTTGATATTTTTCTATGAAGGGTACAACCCCTTGCCGTAGCACATACATCAATTATTTATCTGGAATCTGTGATGAATTCAGAGGGAAAAACCATCATATTAGTAGAGTGTAAATCTGAAAAAAACTGTAAAATTTGTATTTATTTGACATTTTATGTAATCTTAAAGTGCATGATGAGTCTCATAGGTGGCATTTGTATGTGCTGACACTTGGTTCCCCATGGTACAACTGTTTACTTCACACCAAGCCCTCAACCACATATGTACAAGGCGTACCTTTGGAGATATTATGCTTGGTGTAGAAGTAGTGAAAAATAGGCGGAAATAGACATTTCCAGGCCTTGACACGAAGGGGTAAAAATGGAGCTATGCTCAATGTCAAAAGAGCCCCAGGCAACAAAAAAAATGTTCTGAATGAACAAGCAGCCTTGGATGAAATAAATCAGTGAGGGAGTTAATATACAAAAACATGACACAATGGGCTGTCATTGGGCATGGTATTTCAGAATTCTCTTAAAGCCCATGTGGTCCAGTTTACACAGAAACAGCCACGCCGGCTGCTACTGCAGGAAGATGTGCTTTGAGCAAAATAGATATTTGTGGCTTTACGACTTAAGATTCAACACCCTTCCCTATCCATAAAGGTTCATCTTCCTGATGAAGAGAGCGTGAGTCCATGTGAATGGTGGCAAAGTGTGCTGCCCATACAGGCGACCATGTTGGTCTGTCCTCGGGTATTAAATTAATCAAAGCTAATCTGGTGGCATTAGATCATCAAGGTCAGAGCAGTCTGGTAAACAGCTCAAAGAGGCATCATTTATCTGTGGAGGGGGGAGAGCTGGCATGGTGCCCATTCCTCTCTTCTGCATGGGAAGAGGAGACGGAAGAATGTCTCAATCCTTTCGACCTCATTGTCACATCTTATCCAACTGGCGATTTTATTTTTTATGCCCCCAGCAAGACGTCGCGGTAGGAAATATACGGTAGGAGTTATATTAAACCTTCTCTTTTCCTCCCTCCCTCTCTTGCTCTCTTCTCTCTCTGGCAGCAGATGTCATTCTCCAGTTCTTTCCCACCGTGATGCAGGAACGGGAAATAACAAGATTAGAAAGCAGTTCACATAAATCTTCAGTGTTCCCGCACTGTTTACATTTCCCTAGGAAGGCCTACCAGGCCGCTGTTTCCATGGAGACTGCTGTTGGCCAATGGTGGGCTGCACAGCCAGGCCTCGTGATGGTGGCACCTGTTGAGAGAAGTATTGGAGTTGGCAGTCAATGTTTTACTGAAAAAGAAATTGGGAGAAAAAACTATTGAGAAAATCTCCTTAAATTATAGAACAGAACGGTTTTAAGGCTCAAACTTGGCATTCTACATCAACTGCAGAACCAGAAACAAAAGACATTTATTTTTCAATTTTGCAGAACTATTTCAGACCATTAGAGTGCAACTGGAAAAGTACAGGAGCAGATGGTCCAATTGAAACTGGACTGCCGGTTTGGACTCTGAACTGCACATTCTCTCTTGCCCTTTATGGTACATTGGCACAGCCTGAAAATGTTTTTGTAAGACCGTTTGAATAAGGCCATATTTCCTGGAGTGTTATTTCACAGGGTTGTATGCTGCAAGTGAGCTAATGTTTCTGTCTATATTGGGATGCTGGCAAACATTTGGATCCAACAGCTTTCGACTGAGGCTACATAAACAAATGGAGACACAAACACACACACACACACACCCTTCAGGCACACACACCACACACACACCTCAGACAAATGCACTCACCACACACCCCTCAGGCACACACACACACACACACACACAGTAGTAAAGATGCCCCAACTCACTATACACATACATTTAAATAACTATAGAACATAATTTAAAAGGGTGTAATTTTGTTTTTGTGTTTCCATCACCTACCTCCTCTTTCCCTCTCCATCCCTCTCTCACAGGAAAAGGATGGGGGAGCCAGCCTTAGATGGCACACTGACCACCAATGACATGCTGGTCTAAATCCCTGGCTCTGGGTACAGCTGGCCGCTCTCTCAGATTCAGGGCCAGGCTAATGCAGTGTCACGATTCCCTCCTGGTGCCAAGCTGAGCCCTGATTGGCTGGACTGAGAGGTGGACTGAGAGAGCACAGCATTACCCTCCTGTGCTGTGTTCTACTTTGTACTTCCCCATGATCCATATGGTACACAATTCATCCAAACCTACAAAGGTTTCATATACAGGTAACTGCCAAAATGAAGGAAACACCAACATAAAGTGTCTTAATAGGACATTGGGCTACGATGAGCTACCAGAACAGCTTCAATGCACATTGGCATAGATTCTACAAGTGTCTGGAACTCTGTTGGAGGTGGTGAAACACCATGCATCTATGAGAAATTACATAATTTTGTGTTTTGTTAAATGGCAGTGGAAAATGCTGTCTTAGACGCTGCCCCAGAATCTCCCATAGGTGTACAATTGTGTTGAGATCTGGTGACTGAGGTGGCCATAGCATATGGTTTATATCATTTTCATTCTAATCAAGCTATTCAGTGACCATTCGTGCCCTGTGGATGCGGCATTGCCATACTGGAAGAGACCACTCCGGGACCATCATCATTAGTTTTGAGATGATATGTACTGAATTATTACCATTTAATAATATCAATGCCCGAAAGACATTGGTTGGCATTTTCTTGTATGCCTGAAAAACTCCTAGTGTAAAGCAGTGATGCTGTTTCATTACATTTTGTTTCAGTGGTGAAACTAATGCTTTCGTGGCACTTCATCACGTAGATATAAAGTAGAACCTTGTGGCCGACCAAAGGTCGCCATACCAGCGGCAGGTACAACATCCTCAAATCATCAAAAACTTGACAATATAAGATAGACACTATGTTTTAAAATAATATATAATATTTTGGTAATAATTATTATCTATCTATGTCTAGACTCAACTGTTCAACTGCTAATGCATACAAGTCTAAAAAGTATTAGTCGATAGTAGGCTATATACTGTATATCTTATGCACATATCCATGTTTCAGTGCGATAAAAACAAAACATTATCCTCTCTCGTTCTCAGCATATAAATCTATGAATCTAAAGCAAGAATAAATGTAAAGCAATTAAAAAATATATGTGTATTTATTCAATATAAGTGTCCATGTAAAATAATCATTTGTTAATAATACTGAACAGATTGATGGTGCTTACAGCAATAAATGTCATTGCACATTTATTTCCTAATTTAGAAACTGCTGTTCTCCTCCATTTCCTACTCGCAGTCAGCACAAACAGAAATTGTTCTTATGCTCTTGGTACCATTTCCAAACACACATCTGTTTAGAAATTGTAATTAGATTACCCCCACAATATTGGCACACTCTGTTTTATTCACATTGATAATGGCTAATTATGCAATCATAATGCATTGTCTCCTCCCCTCCTCTCACCCATTCTCACGCATTAGACTAATGGCTATGTGACACAAACGGATATGTTTGGGGGAGAGAGTGTCCTATTTGCATTAGAGGCACCAACGCCCAAAATACATTATAGCTATTAGGAGTACTATTGAATTACAACAGTCATTCCTTTTGTTAGATGTAAATTCAAACAGCACAATTGGGTTGAAAAAAACATATTTAGGAAAAGGCTGAACTGGAGGGGACATGGCTTTCCCAACTGCAAAGTTTTTTAATTGTAAAACCACCAAACGCCAGAAAAACATGTTGCTCCTAGTGTTAATAGCTTGAACAAACAATAATCCCAAGAACAAATATCTTATCATACGTATGCCAAATTAGATTTTAAAACAAAAGGCCCAAAATGACAAACAAAAAACAATGAATAACAATGCATTTAGTTTCAATCTACTCTTTTGTATTTGGGCACCGGATTTCATCCATGTAGCAATGAATGTCTTCATTTGGCATGCACCTGCAGAAAAACACACTGGACTGGTTTCTGACTTCAGAAGCCTGATTATCATAGTCTTTCCACCTCTAAGGTGTAGAAAAACTCCTTAATAGAGATGAGGGAAGGTGAATATAGGGGTGGTCAAAGTACAATGAATCAATGGTTTGCTACTAAACACTGCATTCCAACACTGCTGCATGATATAAGCTGACATTGTCCCATACTATGACAAATGTATCCAACCTCCTGATCAGCTTGTCTGATGTTACTGTATAGTGAATCTCATCTAGGAAATCCATAAGATGTGTAGAATTGTGTAGGGCCCAAGTAATGGGCCCCATTAAGCATCTAAAATGGCCCTACCACACAATCATCAAAATACCCTATGCCCCACAATACCATCATCAAAAAGGTCTACAGTCCACCATACAATCATCTAAAATGGGATACACCCCACCACACCATCATCTGAAGTGATCTCACACATGGTAATATTCCTTGCATGCTTCCTGGGACTTTGATACATTGTCAGATGACATTATAGTCACGTATTCATGTTTTGGCCAAGTTGAAGCCAGCCTCATCAATATACAGTAAACGAATGTGAGCAGAATGTCATCTGCATCATGCTCCATTACCCTCTCAACATTGAGCTTTTCACTTTACTTATGCATGTAAACACGCAGTATTACTGTACTATAGTATTTTATACCAATTGAGAGAGTGGCTCTCTGAACTTTGCTGTAGGTTGTCAGCAATTGGTCCATCTCTCTTGACTGCCTAGGGAGAGCACTCTCGACAGTATTTTATTACGCATTCATAATGTTAACTACACGTCTTGTGTGTCAGTGCATTTACGAGTGGAGTGTTGAATGGAAACTTTTGCTGTGTGAAAGACGACCGACAGTCAGAGGTCATTCTCTGTGCATCTTTATGCATTTACACCATGCAGACGCAAATTCAGGAAAAAATCTGGCTCAGGTAAGGTCCCAAAATACATCAGCTCTATAGTATTTTCTGGGTTTCTTAATGTTAATTAGAAAGCACACGCATATTATAATTAAGCACACACAGACTAATTACATTTCAGTCAAAACTTACAGTGAATACCTTTAAAGTTTACACTGCTATTTTTAAGGTTTCAAAATTAGATTTAATTATATGAAACTGCTTTGAATTAAGAAGCGATATTTGGCTGTGTAACAGTCATTTAAAAAGGAAAATCCAAGAGAGTTTGGGAAATATTGAATGAATAAATTTACTGTTGCCATCATGCAGGTACAAGTCACAACCAGCAGGTGGAGACAGCAACAGGTATTGGGTTAGGCCCAGCTCTTTATTGTGAGATGAAATTATAAATGAAAAAAAAGCATTGCTAAATTCCTCAAAAGCATATTGCAGCAATGGTGAGTTATAAATATTGAAATAAATAATATAGAATGAAATCATCATCAAAATCAGAGCTTTTAAAATCTCAGGGCAACTTGTCAGGTGACTTATTTTCAAATTGAGAAAATTAAAATGGAATTCTTACCGGTCTTGTTTTACAGACAGGTAACAAATAGCTGTTTATGGTACAGCATTTATAGTTGTTTATAAACAAATCATCATTAACATAATACTACAAGATGTTGGGTCATATTATTATTATTATTCGCATAGTTATGTCCCTTATATTGTTTACTCTTGCTTATATTGCTTACAGATAACTAGCATATCGGTTCTGTAACCCAATTTTGTGGGTGAGCTTTCTTAAAGTATTTTTCTGAAAGTTACTATGGCAGTATTTATCTGGGATACAAAACTATAACCCTCAGGCTAGACAACTATAGACACCACATGCTGAGCTGAACATTATATGTGCTGGTACTCTTTAGATAATGACATCTGCTATAGCACCCACTTACTCTATAATCAATAGAATCACAAAAGAGGGTGCCCTTAACTTTGAGTAATGAATTGAAGCATGTTAACATTCTTTTCTGTTTGTACATAACATTTTGTGTTTATCAATTTGTCAAAAATGTGTTTGCATTGGAAACAAGAAATATGTTTATGGCAGAGCTCAGTGGGGCTAGATTAAAGCAGTCGACAGTTTTGGAAAGAAGAGGACACAGTGAGTAGTCCATACACCATGTGATATCAATAATGCTGAGCTAATTATAGCCCTGCACACCAAAAAGCCCACTACAGCCATGCCATTATGCCTTGGTAAAAGGCTTTGTCTTTCGATCTGTTTTCAGCAGTTGTCTTTAGCGGTGCTATGCAGGTTGAGGATGGGGAGAAAACGCATCTGTTAATAGCCACTGGCTCACTTGTGATGCAACCCCCAGGAGTTCTCCAGCATAAAGGACTGTGCAGAAATAAGCGCCGCGGTTCGCGTTTGTTTACCCACAATCCCCATCCCGGATCGACCGCTCCATGCCCATATGAGGCCCCAGCGGGTCATTCCCCTCCCCTGCCCCACACCGCGTCTAAAGCCGCCCACACCGAGGCCTGAAAAGCAGACGTCCTGTTGCTCTTTGTTTGCTGTAAGGATTGTTGGGTGCCGCGCTGCCCTACTGATGCAGGGGCCCTTCCAATCAATGGCACAGATTAGGACTCTCAGAGGCCCGCGGTTGATGGGGTGGAACAAGCGGACACGGCGCAGTGCAGAGCTCACTGCCCAGCGTTCCTGCGGAGACGGACATAACCAGTGTCCACAGTCCACACCCCAGCTCTTGTGAGCCAGTGTGACTGACAGGGCCATTATGCGCTCTGCTGGCACGACAGAGGAGATAAAAAGGGTCTCTGCTGTGCAGGATGAGGCATAGAAGTTTAGACATACTTACTTGTTTTGAGTCACTTTGCAGTTTTGCAACCGGGGTGGCTCTGTAAGAAAAAAAAAATCCAGTGAGAAAGCTTGGTTTGACTTGTTAAGTATGTATAAATCTGAGGTTAAAGTCCATTTAATAGGTGTGTGCCTGGTTCAACCAATTAAGCACTTAACAATGGGCTCATTTTCAAATGGTTATTGGCTTTTATAGAAATAATTATTTTTATGCTCAAATTATGCATGTCAAATGATACTTGTGCTACTGAATCCTGACCATACCAGTGCTCACTGTGGCAGCAGCCCTGCAGAGTGGAACTTAACCCTAATATTGCCCAGTGAGGGAGGGTTTTTATTCGGCAGGATGCTACCCACCTGAGCCCTCTGGTTCACTGGGCACCTGCAGTATGCCTGCAGCAACTGTGAAAGTAGTACAGTCCTCAGGTGCAATTTCTGCGCAGCCCAGCTAGTGGACTGACTAGCTGGACTGCCCAGAGTGAAAAGACATGCCTTCTAGCTTCATGCATGTGGGACACATGCTCGTCTGCACTTTCCCAAATTGTCGTATGGTACGATGGGAAGAACCTCTAAATATGATTGGGAATTCTAAAGTGGGAGAAAAATTGAAAAGGAACCTAATGTTTCTGAGCACATGAACAAAGCCAGAAAGGATAACCTTGAAAAGGCCTTTATTACAGCAAACACTGACTACAAATTGCATACCCCCCCTCCAACAAGAAGCAGATGTAAAATGGTCAGAATTAGATTATTATTTTCCAGAGATCACATTCAGTTTGTCACATACTGAATGAAACTGCAGTCCTCTCTGTGCACTGAGACACATACACTGGCCATCTAAAAGGCTATAAACTTGCATTTTGGAGTAAATAACACTTAGATAGGCATACATTTTGCTTTTGAATGGCAAGAGACGTGCTTTGCAGCCTAATGGCTCCTTTTGAATTCTCAAACCCCAGTGGTGCGGATGGATTAACGTGACCCTACGTTTCGCGGCTGTCTAAAGTTCTCAGTTTTAAACAGCTGGTTTCCTGAACTCTGAGTCGCGTGCAGAACAATGAGGTCATTTAAACCATTATCTCCTTATCATCAACATCACAATATCTGAATAGAATAGTCATTTGAATTGTCGAGTAAAACTTTTTTAAAATATTTTTTTTTTACTGAAACAATTACAGCAATTTGTTACAGTGATTAAGAAATATATATGTACTAGTTTCAGTCATGCTTATTAAATATATATTATTTTAGCCAAATTTTGGGTAATACTATAATAATGCCTAGATCATTAATAAGGCATTCGTTAATGATCTACTTGCCATTAGTAAAAGTATTAACATGAATACATATGCTTATAAACGGTGTATAATCTATATATTAATGTACTGATCATCTACAAATCATTGGTATATCCCATACCTCACAGTGCAAAGAAATAGTAACTCCTTTTGACATGCAATTTGGTATGGATAATCTATACACCCTAACCATCTATCGCATAATGTCTCTTAAGGAGAAATATCTATTTTTGGAAATACTTTACAAGTTTGATCTGCACTTCATGCCAGATTTCATTTGTCATTATGCGCTGTCAGGGATGGCTCTATGCGCTGTCAGGTTCTGGCCTGTTCCAGGCTCAGCAGTCCAGCCAAACCCAGATAAGGCTCTGAGGTAAACACAGAGGAATAAGCTGCAGAATAACTTGAGGGCAAGTACCGGGGGGGGGCTTTTTATGGCCCTTTAGGGAAATCTATGCATGTGTCTGTGAGTGTGTGTCAATATAAGTGTTGATATAACAATAGCCCAATGATAAGTCATTCGTTGATAATACTGAGCACGTTGGATATTGCCCAAGGCAATATGTGCTAAGGCATATCTTCATTTAGAAATTGCTGCTCTCCTCTGGTCCTTACTTGCAGCCAGCACAAACAGAAATCTTTGCTATGCTCTTGGTATCATTTCCAAACTTACATCTGTGTATAAATTGTAATTAGATTACCCCCACAATATTGGCCCACCCATTTTTATTCACACTGATAATGGCTAGGGGCTGGAGAAAATCTCAAGCATGTGACCAGATGAGCTATCAAGCTTAATTTCAGCAGTTACCTGGGCTCTCTGTGGCTCAGTTGGTAAAAAGTAAAAAGCATACAGCGTCTGGTCCTTACTTGCAGCCAGCTTAGGTTGTGGGTTCATTTCCAAACCCACTGGATTACCCCCACAATATTGGCCACATATACACTGAATGGCTTTTAAAAATGCATTCACTACTGTAAGTCGCTTTGGATAAAAGCGTCTGCTAAATGGCGTATATATAATATTACCCACCAGGTGTTCCTGTAGGCACTGTGGGTTCAGCAATCAGCATGGACATGTGACTGATTATGTCATCAATTCTGAGCGTAAAACAATACAATTATGTTGGTACGGTTAAGTTTGGAGGAAGTGAAACATGGACACACAAAGGACTTATTGCAACTTATTTATAGACCGCACGATCAGTATTACAATATGTTGTCACAGAAAAAGGCGAGGGCAAAACAGCTGTAAAAGCACAAGGATAAACAGGGAGGGTTAGCATGTTTATCATTTTACAGAGGTATCGGAGAAATATCTCTCTCTCTCTCTCATTGTGCAACATGGCAAGAGTCTAACTTAATCAAGTCAAGATTTGAGAGTTCAGAAAGCCTATTATAAACTCAGCAGCTGATGACTGCATATTGAAAATTGGCACAACAGGTTCACAGCACAGACGAGAACAATAAGCTGTCAATGCATTACAACATTGAATGACGTTACAGGAAAGATCACAGGATATTATTATTTTGATATACTGAAAGAGAAAACACACTTCAGTCAACCAGCTCCCAATCATCTGAAGGCTGTTAGGATTTTTTACTGTAAACAAGTTTGCAGTCTGGGCGTAGAAAACCTCCCACCTGATTCTATTCCAGGCTTTGACAAGAACTGTCACACTGAACTTCAAGATGATGAACAGCACGTTAATAAAAACTCCCAATGTCTTTAGATCAATTCTGCTGAAAAATATTTTCCACGGCTAAACACTATTTGTCAGTTGTTATGAATTCTGTTTATGCCGAGAGAAGTACCTTTTTTTATTGCCAGGTTTTTACACATCACTCCAAGAAAACAGAGATGGTAATCCAACTGACAATAATTACATTCAACTAAAGCACTGGACTTTTTCCTTTCCTTAAATGTGTGACATTCACAACTGCCCTGTTTTATTTTTCTGCTGCTGGTACCCGCAGAATATATTTATTTTAGTTTCATTTTTTTACCTTAATATATTATTTAACACTGTAGAGCAGGTTGCTGATTTTAAGTCAACATCTCCCACCTCCTCTGAGAGAAACACTTTTACGTGTTCTTGGTGTGTTATGTGTAATTGCTGCAATGTCTGATACACTACATGTCCAGCGCATTATATTTGTCAACGAACAAACAAACATTTAGCAGTCTTTATTCGCATGTGCCGTATTAATGAAATGATTAACTTGCATGATTTCCACATTTAATTAAATGATTATTTGTTTGACAAGTCCATCGACCCCTTGGTGGTGGAGGACTGAAATACATGCCAGATAACATGCCAGATAATATGATTTTTTCTGGGCCCTAATAATGGCTAATTACGCAATCATATTGTATTGTCTTCTCCCTTCCTCTCACCCACTCTCACTCATTAGACTAATGGTTCTGTGGTACATAACACAATAATTGGGACATGTGAGTATCAATGTGCCATGATCATAGGTTTGGGGAAGAGAGTGTCCTATTTGCATTAGAAAGGCACCAACGCCATAAATACATCATGGCTATAAGTGTAGTATTGCATTAGAACAGTCTTTCCTTAAATTATATTTAAATTGAAACAACACAATGTGATTTGTGAAAAAAACATTTAAAGGAAAAGTCTGTGACTGGGGGTGACGTGACTCTTCCAAAGGCAAAGTTATTTTAATTTTAAAATCAACAAAGCCTGAACAATGTCACGGTGCTCCTAGTGTTAAAACATAATATCATAGGGATAAAAGTGAAAATCTGGTAATTATCACCATACATAATTTGATATATACTGTTCAACAAATTCAAACTGTAACTGGAGATATACGGTTATTCTACATTCTGTGTACAAAAACAGAAATAAAATTAAAACCAAAATAATAACAAACAAATAAGAGATAAGTATGATTAATGTATAATTCAACTTTGAAACTCATTTTACATTCTGGTTTACATTCTCTAAAATGAAGAAATTATTGATTATCTGAAAATGAGAAAATATGGACATATTTGTTGCAAGGCTTCATCTTACATGAACAATATGAACATACCCTATAACATGCATCAGATAATTACACATTTTGAAACACCACAATGCCTCCTACAAGAAGTAAATGAACAAAATGTTTCAATGTTTCATGCTGCTTATTGTTCCCAATTGTAGGCCTGTACAATCTATAAATACTCATCAGGGAATATGCATCTCTGGAACCAAGAGAGAATGCTCATGTGCTCCAACCAGTGCTATTACTGTCAGTGTGTGGAGGTGATGGGGAGACCTATGGGCGTGAATAAAGTGGTTCATATAGTGCAGTGAAATGATCAATCAAACGACTAATGTAAAGGAAATCTCCTGAGCCCTGAGACACTGACCAAGGCACACGGTATCTGTGGGCAATAAACATACACATTGCATATTTTATTCATGAATGCACATTCAATCACAAGGGTTTACATTTTACATTTACATTTTAGGCATTTAGTAGACGCTCTTATCCAGAGAGACTTACAAAAAGTGCATTTATACATGATAAGATTGATTACGGAAATCTAGGAGAGGAGACACGGACTGGGATAGGGAGATTGCATATGGTGTTAGATGTGCCAAAACGACCAGTGGAAGAGACAAATTATGGTACTTACTGTGCGGCGTTCACTCCCTAGCTGGCCTCCCTCGGTGGACTCCTGCAAGTAGACTCCTCAGTCTTTGTGCACTGAGTCCTCGTACGGTGAGGCTAGGAAGGTGAGGCTGCTGCGGAAAGCTGACGCTTATCAGAACTGAGGGTGCTTAAATATCTACACAAGGGTAATTACTTTGCACCGAAAAGCGGCTGAAAAACAATGCTACCTATGAAAGCACTTGGTAACGAGTACACCGGAAGCACGTGTCTAACGAGATTAGCCTGTTTAGCAGCTGGTGCGAGCAAATTCAGAGACAACAATAACACCACTAAAATAACGTTAAGCTAACACAGATAGATACAGTGACAAGAAACGAGGCTACTACAGAACGGTATTAGCTAAGCACAACCAAAGAGAAATTCAATCTAAGACCGGATTACTTACAGTTCTGGATGCGAACAGACAATTGATCAACACACGATTAAAATGCACAAAGATAAGACCTGTTTTAAAACAAAGCTGCCGCTGCTTTCAGCTGCCGTTAAAAGTGGAAAACTGTCCATGCTGTAATGATATGAGATATGTATAGATATGAGTTATGCAATGCCAACCTGTAACTTGGCGGATGGCATACATGCCATCCCAATATGAAACAAACAAAAATAAATCAAAATGTGATGATCAATTTTCACCATGTTCACACACATTTGCACATGAGTAAGCCTCAAACTAAAGCAATATTTACAGTCAACGTGTTACTGTTCATCCTCATTTTTTATTTGTGGAACATACCTAAGGGTTAAAGCAATGCCACACCCCTGATTTGAGCCTGAATAAATCTTTTAGTTTGAAGAGCAGCACTCTCATCACAAAACAGCTTGCCCGAGGCCTGTGGAATCTCTTGAAAACACGCCCCAACTAGTCTCTTTGTTCTCTGGAAGGCTTACACAAATCTAGATTTCACTGGCTTATTATGCCTCTTGGTTGGCAGATACAGAATCGTCCAAAACACATCAAGGCTACAACCATTGCCCTTTATCTTGATAGTCCATCGTTAGCTTTAATCATTTGTTCTGGTGGGGTTAGTCACTGTGTCTATTTAGTCAGTAAATAACATGTTGTCCCTTTTATTTGGCATACTGGAGTTTAAACAGCACTCTAGAACCTGACATAAATGGTGTATATTATTCAATGTCAGTACTGCCACCGGGGCTTGATACATTCAACAGCCATCTGTCTCCCCACTCACCACTTAACAGGCTGGTAAGAAATGAGTAATTCTCTGTCCATTCTCTGTCCAAATGAAAACAACTGTACAAATTCAAGCCTTTGCATAGAGTCAATGAGCACCAGATGGATCCCAGAAGTTGTTTACACGAAAAACTCCACATCAGCTAATCTGGTGCTGGGATAAAAACATATCTGCCATGAGCCTACCAGAAAGCCTGCTCGCTCAGAGGGGCACGTTTAGGGTCTCATGAATCTCTCAGGGATGCAATTTGGTACTAGTGCTCTAGCATGGAGTACAATCCTTTTTTTTAAACCCAGAGTAAAATGTCTCTTCGTCTGCATTATAGCAATCACTACCTACAGACTCCAAATGGATATTTCCAGGAGATGCAATTCTCCTGTTGTGAGGTGAAGCTTTATTCAACACAGACTGAGGCTGAAATTTTTATCAAACACAGCTAAAAACTTTAATATATTTTGCTAGTATTTTATTGGACAGTGGGCTGCCTTGAAGGGGATGTTTATGTGACAATATAGGGACAGGCAAGTAAAAAAATGGTATGCTCGGCGACCAGAGTTGAGCAGGGTTGAGCAGGCAGAAATTATGCCCATCACTTGAATCTATGTTTTATGTGCCATCATATGCTCTGCTCTAGTAGCACTCTTGCTCACCGATTCCAGATTCAGATCTGCTCCCCCATTATAATCTTAAAGCCACCAGCTAACTTTAAAAAATGTTTTTATGCTTTCTAGTGACAACAATGTCTCCACACTCTTGTTCACATCACTCGTCAATCGTCAACTTATATTAAACACGTCCACTTTTGGTCATTTTCTTTGTAGGAATATTTGTCAAACCCTTAAAACAGGCTAGCTACTTCTGTTTAGCATTGTGGCGACATGCAATTGCATTCTGGGCCATGGGGCTAAAGTGCCAAAGTGGGACTGGAGGGAGAGAAAAGATGACTCTGACATTATCCTCATCCTCTCTGTGCTCCATGAAGAATATGGCCCTTCCCCTCATCGCTCTCCTTCGCTCACATGCGTTGACAGTGACAGCTAATTGCTTACGTACTTTCACACACATACAAACGCACACTCGCCTGTAGATCATTGAGTGGCCCTGCCACAGAGAGGGCACAGGCAATAAAAATTAATCATACCTTGTCTCAAGTGTTTTTTGACAGAGATTTTCAATGACAGATTCCCATGTCCAAAGTTCAATGTGAGATAAGCTGTTCCGACATCAGGGCTTATGATGCCCTTGGCACAAAGCTCCCAACTTTGAGGCGAGGGACAAGATAAGGCTGTCACTATAACTGTCATCATGGCGGCAGCAAAGAACCCTCACATTTTCTCTGTCAGCTTGACTTCAATGTGTTTACTTCTGCAAACACGCTGCAAACGTCCTTAGCAGCACCATCCAGAAAGTGTTTAAGGCAACAAAGACCAGGCACTAAGTGATTGATCAAAGCGATCTAGCTCCTCATCTGTGGAGCAGAATGTTCTAGCGCATTCAAGAGGAGGACGTTTATTTTATATCCAACTATGTAAGCAATGGTCATGTTCTTGTGCATTTATATGCCCGGAGATTGGTAACACAGATGAGGGAACATAATAAACATACTGTTGTAGAATTTGTCATGTGATGTTTCACATCTGGGAATGTGGTTCACATGTAGTTATAAAACATCTTGAATATGCTACTGATATTAATGCATTCATCCAGTTTGATGTGATGCAAAAGTTCAATTTAAAAAACTTTTTGAACAATTTGGGGAAATCCATTATATGTATACTGATTAAAGAGAGTGTATATGTATGTACCAAGTTCACCGAAGGACATAAAATGGTGTGAAAAATAAATCAAATGAAATATACCCTGGCTCACCCTCTCTCCATCTTGATAGGGTTAATTTATTCTCTGGCTCAGTTACAAGTAGGGGGCAGATGCAAATTGTTTGTCACAGATTTTATGTTTGTGCTGGGTTGGTAGGGGTTATAAATGGAAACATTCAACTGCACTCAGTCGAAATCCTTGGCTTTCCTATCCTTCATAGTATTAAAGTGAGAATCTTGTTTGACTTAACATTGACTGTCATGAATATGACTGTATTGCAAAGTTTGTAAAGTGAAATCGAGACTTTCTTATCTATGGTCTAGATGTGAATTAATGTAAGTTATTGTAGCAGATCTGCCGATTACCTGCCCTGTCCATTTATGACAGAATTCGGAATCCTATTCAAACAATCAGAAGTAGTTACGGCGATGAAGTAATTTTTATGCAGCCAGGGTGTTTGGGTGTATTAATATGGAACTTATTTATTTATCCAAGCCATGGTACATTGCATATATCTCCCACCCACTTGGGTTGTATGGTTATTTCTAACTTAAAACCATGATATAGTTTCTAGCATGCATTTTAGCTAGCAATGGCTAGCAATGGTTGATGTCCCACCAACTCAGATAGCAAGATAGATTTCATACAATATGTGTACATGGACGTTCAAACCAGAATGCCATTTGTGTATGAAAAATGTTAATTAATCTTCTGACAACCCCCCCCATTATTATAAAAGAGTTAACACTTGAAAGCAGTGGTGATTTTAGGGTTTTAAAACAGGGTGCAATGGGCAGAAATCATTTTCTTTTAAATGTTTTTTGACATTGATTTGAAAATTTTAATATTTTCAAACGCACCCCCTGCACCCGTGGTAAAATCACCACTGCCTGAAAGGAAATACCTGAACATCTGAAACAACTTTCTCCTGATTCACAATCATTCATTTTCAACAATGAATTTGTAACAAATCTTTCTTTTGTGTATGGTTGGACTGTACATGGGTACAAATAAATGCAATACATCCACATAAATAACAGAACAGCAGTGCTCCATTTATCATTGACCCATGTTTTGGACATTACCGTGAGTGGGATTCACTTGTTAGTTACAACTCTTGTTGCACAATTCTATTTCACGTGTGTACTTAAATAAAGTAACACTTTTTTGTTACTTATTTCTTGTTACACATGTACTTACATAATGCATACAAACCATTCTGACACATGTAAGTATTTAAACTGCAAACAAGTTTTAAGGTTGTAAGTACTATGTAACAATGTGTAATTACACAGTAGGTACTGTGTAACTACACAGGCATTAGGGCCACTTGATGCAAAGTGGGACCATTTTTTGTAGCAAGTAACCATAGTATAAGTGGAATAAACCACTCCAAATTGTGTGTTCTCCTGAAATACGTATACACACTTATGGGGTGGTAATTAAAAATGAGTCTATTAGTAGCAACATTAATATCATTTCATATTAATGTCGATACTAATTACCAATATGTTTCTGCTATAAAATATATTTAAAATAAAACATTTAATATCTGAGTTTCTAAAGCAACATGAGAGATCTAACTGATTTTGAAAGAGGTCAAATAGTTGGTACCCGAATTGTAGGTACACCAGTCACAGAAATGGCTAAATGTATTTTGCTTCTGAGCAGTGGAAGAAAATAATATGGTCTGATGAGTCATTTTTTACTCCTTTTCCTGCATCTGGATAGGTTTATGTTCGGGCCAAAAAGCCAAATAAAGCATTCAACCCATATTTCCTGTTTTGAACTGTTAAACGGGATGGTGGATCTGTTACAGTATTAGCAGCAGGAGTCAATGGGTCTGATTATTACTCTACATTTCAGAATTATGGCGAGGGAATACAAAACCAATTTAGGCGACCAGGTGCACCCTATCGTGCAAACGTTGTTTCCTCAATATGTTCCCATATTCCGAGATGATAACGTCTCCATACAAACTGCTAAATGGATTTTCATGAACACCAGGATGAAGTCAAATATCTCTCAAGGCCTCCCCAATCACCAGATCTAAACATCATTGAACCTTTATGGCAATATTTTGAACCATATAGTTTGGAGTAGATTTCCACTGCCTACATCTCTCAAAGAACTGGAGGTTTTCCTTCTTGAAGAATGGTCCAATACCCCATTATAAACAGTTCAAATAAATATATTCAAAGCTATATTTCTTTTTCTTTTATTATTATTATTATTATTATTATTATTATTATTATTATTATAAGACAACTATTCATTCTGAGAATGGCTATATTTCTGTTTGAAAAGGACTGGAAGATGTGCTTCATGCTTCAGCATTGAGAAAAAATAAAAAACTGAACTCTCCCTCTCTACATTTTAGCCCCAGCGAGGAAACAAAAACAGCTTCTCTCACATAGCTTCTGGCCATCCAGAAGCAATGGGAGCACAAAACAAATGAATTCCCAGAGTAACAATGAGATCATGCATATTCAGCGCATGGTCCCTCAAACCTGTCAGCACGCACTGATGTATTACTGCGACTCCCAAAATGCAGGCAAGCAGAAAGAAATGGTATAATTTTGATGTCAGAACATTTTCTAAATTGCAAGAAAGTGCTGAATTTAGTGTGAGGGGGTCACTTGGTACTGTTAATGTTAAAGCACCTGTTGTTGCCTGGATTCAAATCCACTTCCACTGCCCATTTTCCCCTGTGGAATGCAAGAGAACACTCAAACAACTTACAGCAACATTGTTGAAATTTGCATTGAAAAAAAAGCACATGGTATTATTTTCATGCAAATGTATTGTACATTAGAATGAATAACAACAAATAATGTTACGGAATGCACCTTTTCTCCAAATATATATAAATCTTCACTAGAAGAAAAATCTTTGTAGTGGGAATACATCTTGTATTGTTTTAAATGATTCCTCTTTTTAAAACTTATATTTTTTTTCTTCTTGTGTATAAAGCAGCACTGTATAAAACAACACTGTTTGTGAGTGTGGCCCAAGGTCTCAAGTCTCAAACAGAGCATCCTGGAGAAAAAAAACACATTTTATCAAAGTTATCTCAGGCCTTGGGCCTTCCCGTTGTTCTGAAATCCTCCCTTGGTAAAGTTTACTTAGAATCTGCTTTCTTGCTCCACAACCTTCCTATTTGCTGAACCAGGGACTGCTGAGGAGAAAAGAAAACATAATTAATATCTGAAACTGGGGGAGTTTTGAGGATCACGGAGGACAGGGTCATGAAGCTCAAGGAACTTGAAGCAATGCGTACTGTGTGAATTTCTATGCTAAAAGCATATATATTTTTAAGTGTTCTTAAATAAAAATCAACCCTTCGTGTGGAAGGTACCGCATACTGTGTTTGATGAGAGGCCTGAAGTTGGGAAATGACAGCGATAATCCAGGGAGAAGGAGAATTGCGGGTGAATGTCTGTAATGATCTCATGTTGAACAGAACTGTTATAGAATGCCATAAAAGTAAAGTGCTCAAAGCCTCAGATGGCATAGATTGTACTTTTGATTGGCTTCCACAAAGTGCTTGCATAAAATCATCCTTTATGTAAATCAGTGTCAGGAGCACTCCAGCCCTGTTTACTGATTATCTCCATGGAGTTACGGATGCAAGTGGCTGCTTGGGATCTTTCACAGGCTCTTGGTCATAGATTGCTTCCCAGCTTTTTGAATGCATTGGCATCAAGCACCATATGGTTGTATAGCCAACTGCATACTTAAGCCAAGGTTTTCTGCCTGGTTTGTAAGCAGTGGATTCAAATATATGCTTAGGGATATGCTTAGGGACATTTGCACATCACTTCATTTTTACTGAGCAAATTATGTTATTACACCACTTACTGCACGCACTTGTATTGTGTATATTACCCTCACTGTCATTTCGAGAAATGTTTTGTTTCATATGTCTTCCATTAAAAAATAATTGGATAGTTTATAACATGTATCTGGAATATCTGCAATAAAATCCCCACAATGCATTTCTCACAAGGAGATGTACCAAAGAGTGACAAGTTGCAGATTGAAAAGCTGCTTCCAATCTACGACAGTAGGATCAGGTTTGTATTAAGGCCATCAAAGTATGACATTTTTCATTTTTTATTGTATTCTAATAAAATTCCCAAAGAATACTTCCTTTGTATTCCTGACATATTTACAGCTCTGGTTTGGGTCCAGACACGAAGCGATCCAGACCACACACAAAAACAAACGTGTGCAACGGGATCATATTCTCGCAAATCATCTTCACTGACTTTCAGACCATCCAGTTCAACGCCTGCATAGGGACCGGAGAGTTGTGACGTCTCCCATTGTCTTCTCCTGCCTGCCACAGTGGCCTTGTCCTGACACCAGGGTGATGTTACATGCAGGAGAGGAAGTGGTATTTATGGTCCTCTTGCCATTGAAAGAATAAGAATGCCTTTTCTCAACCCTTTCTCCACAACCACATGTGCCATACAGAACCAGAGGAGAGAAAAAAACAGAGGGAGGGAAGAATTGAGCAGGAGGGAGGAGGGATAATGATAGTCAGGATTGAATGTCAGTTCTCTGAGGACGCGTGAGCACGTCCTCCACCAGGGCTTTCTGAGAAGCGATTAACCTCGCCGGGGACAAGATGAACAACGAATATACGTGGAAAGGTGGGGTCGGTCAAGTATATCTTGTCCCAGCGCTCCCCCTTTAAAGATGGGTCATGACTTCCACCCAGGAAATTGAATTCCCCTGATTTAAAGCCCCAGGGAGTGCTCCTCATTCACCTCAGATGATCCAAGCACAATAAACCTCTGAAACGGAACAAGACATTCTGCATGTCATGTTAATGTATAGGGAATGTGATTGTGAATTTGGTGTGAAAACACTGTCAGAATTCTATATGTAAACCCAGACTCAGACAGACTAAAATGAAAGTCATATGTGCGTATGGAGTGTTTTGAATGTAAACATGGATGCATATGCTCGTATGAGAGGCATGCGTACATACAGATTGTTATTTTGCATTTACAAAGTACGATTACAAATGGCAATTTACGTTTGAAGTATATATATTTTTTACAGCGATTTGATAGGTGTCCGCGGTAATTGCATTTGCCATTGCATTTCACAATCACAGGTCGTAAAACATTCGGGAGCAGGTATTTCTGTGATTACAGCTCTGTGGTGGGGATTGTTATGGGAAGTCAGTGTTAAGGCTTGTATAGCAAGTAAAGACTGGTAATATAGTATAAACTAACTATCTGTGTCAATGCAACAACTGTAATGTGGAATGTGACATGCTGCTAGCAAGTCAACTTCATGTACAGGTGATTGTGTCTGTCATTGTAGTGTAGCCTTGGTTTTATTTTACATAAGACTTACATGTATGCAGGACTCTTATTTTGAAAACTCACTGAGAGAGCAGGGATTGAGGGAAAACTCCATTTGGGAGAGGACAATGAGAGTTTGTTGATGTGAGTGGTTGTATCAGTAAAGAATTGTGTATTTCCCCGTAACCCATCCTGTATTTGTTTAATTTTTTAACGCCCACATCCCGGTAGAGCTAAAGATATTAACAATTCATCAACGCCTCGGTCGTATTACTAATTAAATAAGGGTTTACAGTCACATATCTTACTCCCTCCACTACCGAGAGGAGGAAGAAGCGTGATCACCTTTGTGAGTTTGTTTTTCTGTGAGAAAGATGATAAAAAATATGTGAGGGAAAACTATTGCTTTTGGGAGAAGGATGAAATTTTATATTTTAGAGCTGGTAGTACCAGTGCTAAAGGTGGAGGGCTGAATACCTCTATAGTTTAAAGAATGTTCAACTTTATGATTTCATGGGAGCATACTTCTCTACTTCAGACTTCTCTACCATAAGTATTACTCTATTCACAGCTGTATATATAAATAATGTGTATGCATAAGTAATAGCATTTACTTATACATACAATGTTTCTGCCTCTACTACCTGACCTAGCAAGTTGTTCCAGGCATTGACAACTCGCTGTGTAAAGAAACACCTCCTAATATCCTTGCAGAATTCCTTTTTGATGGTTAAAAACTTTGATCCATAGTCTTTGCCCATAGGGTTAGGCTGTCAAGGTAAAATTGCAACCTCTGTAAAATACATTTATTTCACACCCAAAAGTTGGCCTTAGCAACCACAAACAGTTATAGATTAATTTGGCTTTACCCACATAGGCTAGCAAGCACCTGTTTGCTATGCTATCATAATGCAGCAAGCATAGTACTTGAAAACTATTTCCAAATTCACATTATTTCTAAATATTAATGTATAACAAAGGTTGTATGTGCAACAACTCTCATGCTCAATCTCTTACAATTCTCTGAAGATCAGTTCTCAATAGAATAGAGGACAACACAGATCATTCCCTGCAAAATGAGAAAGTTGTAGGGGTGAAATGAATAGACATGGCTGAACTTATGATGGGAGAAGGCCACAGAGCATCTGAAAGCAAAACTCTATTCATGATTCATTCTATACCCTACTGACCGCTTATGCACAATAAGACAATTGTTCAAATTCAGAACTGCGTTTTCATACTGACTGCTAGCTGATGACATATTAGTAGTTCTAGTAAACAATATGTATGCTATACAGGATATACATTTAATATTCTGAAATAATACTTTTAAGGCCTTACCTAAAGGCCAAGTTTCTCTGTCGTTACTTAGCTGTCTGTAGAAACAATCCATCCATTATCTAAGCCGCTTATTCCTGGTCAGGGTCGCGGGGGCTGGAGCCTATCCCAGCATGCGTTCCGGGTGAGAGGCAGGAATACACCCTGGACAGGTCGCCAATCCATCGCAGGGCACACACACCATTCACTCACACACTCATACCTACGGGCAATTTAGACTCTCCAATTAGCCTAACGTGCATGTCTTTGGACTGTGGGAAGAAACCGGAGTACCCGGAGGAAACCCACGCGGACACGGGGAGAACATGCAAACTCCGCACAGAAAGGCCCCCGGCCTGGATTCGAACCAGAGACCTTCTTGCTGTGAGGCGACAGTGCTATCCACTGCACCACCGTGCTGTAGAAACAATTATTCCTGAAAATAAAGCTGTCATGACCTTGATACTTTGCACCAAAATGTTATTTTCTCTGGGACAGTGCCTAGCACCAGGAAAGCTCACTACAAAACGTGGATTGTGAAATGCCTAGGCTATGTCAGCGCTCAGCAAAATACTGCCTGCTTTCAATGTCTATTATGCAAAGAGGAGATTCATTGCAATTAAGGCGCATGCTTTAGTAAGTAAGACAGAATACTTAATCGGCCTAATTGACTAAATATCCACCCTGTTTTAGTACATTCACACCAGGTACACATATGCACAAACAGATGTAGCTATTTATCTAAAGTAAAGTCGCAAAGTGACGTAACCCCTGCAAATTACATCCTATTTAGCCCTTTGCAACCAATCGGTAAATCCAATGTAGATATTGCAACCTTGTAGCAACTTATTTTCCGTTCGAAAAGCAGTTGCAATCCTTTAGAAAATTTGGCTATAGGACTTGTTCATCTATAAGATAAAACTAAGGGCATATTAACAAAATGGTAGCATTCTCTGGTCATCGGTGTGGATAATTATTCAACAACAAACTGCATACCTTAGGCCAGACTTCACCTAGATCAAACTTTTCCCAGGCAGGCAAGAACATCTCAATTCCAAACAACAGTTTTCAACCAAAGCTTTCAAGTGGATTCAAAGCAGGGATGCAATGAACATTGCAAACCTGTGCAATAGTAGACTTGAAAAATCTTTTTAAAACTCCATATTAGCAAAGCACAAGATGATCATAATCCACCAATTCTAGTTGTGTTAGGTGGAAAGATAAATAAGGATGGACAAAAATAAGTACAACTCAGGGGGAAGGGTAGGCACAGTCTCGGGGGTGGCTGTGTGAAATGATGAATCCCCCTAGACAATCAAATCCACCCCCAGGAATCTGCTGGCAACAATACAATGACAGAAATCCTAGGCCAGAAAAATTAACTAAGTTATCCAGAAGCTCTAGCAGAGATTGAGCATCTGGAGTCAAGACCTATCCCAGACTCAAACCACAATGTCTAATCTATAGGGTGAGAACCTATACAGTCTGCGCTACATGGGAGGTCCATGGTAACTTGTGTTTTAATATCTGTAGCCCAGCTGTGTGCGGCAGAGTGCTGACCCTTCATATTTTCTTTGCTCAGATTTTGAAACTGCACAGTCAAACTTGGCAGAAATGTTCTCTTTTGGGCCTATGTGTTTGTCAGCCAACAAAAGCAGAATTTTGACAACTGCATGCATTAACACACGAAAAGGCTCTTGTCAGGAGCCCATCCTCTGCTCGCAACATTTGAACATGGAGCAGACGTGGGCTACTGCAGCACTGAGTCTCCAAACCTCCGTTACAACCCACCCCCAAGTGTTCATCTGATTTTACTTATCTTTCTGCCGATGTCGGTTATGTTTTTTTCTTCTTCTTTCTACAGCGCTGATGCTGTGGTTTCTTCTGCAAATGATTGTGCCTGCGGTCCACTGGAAAGGGCTCAGGGATAGGCTGGGGCGCTTCAGCCTGTTTTATCCTGACCTGGATTTATTGGGCATCAGCAGTTTCCAGTGGGTCTAGCACTCTAATATTCATAAATGGCAAAAATATACAATGTACTAAAGGGCATGCCCAATCAATCCCCAGACTGGGGAGAGGTGAAGCTGAACAGCGTCCAATAAAAGGATCAGTTTTTGAGGATTTTAAGTTTATTTAGCAATCAAAAATGGATGTTTTTGTTTTTTTAAGTTGTTTTAAAGTAGGAATAAGATTAACAATTAAAATACTTCAGGGCAACTCTAAATGTTCATTTGTTTTTACCTTTAGTTTTTACATTTGTTTAAGTAAATCATCCCATTCTGTGACAAGTTGTCTTTATCTTTTGGAGGCTTTTGAAAGTGTCTTTGATGTGATGTAAAGCATGAGCTGTCTTCCCTCACTTGCACAATAAAGGCCATTTATTCAGATATTCTTTTCTGCTCATTAAACTTGAACATTTTGAAGTGAACTTTTGGTTGAAAAAAATAAAACCATAATGTTTTCAAAGATATCCCATTTATGCATTAACAAGGTTATTATAGATAACCAAATCATGCAAATTAGTTTGTGGTTGTTACTCACAATTACCAAATGGAAATAATTATGAACCCTTAAAGCTGAACTGAAAATAAATGTGGATAATTGTGTAAGTTGGAAATTAAACTGAAAATTGGAAATTGAACAGGAAAATGGGTGAAAAAAGGGGAGAGGAAGAGAACAGAGGAGGGGGTTAGAGGGGCAGGCTCAGTTGTCATGGGAGCTGGACCTGGCCTGGACCCCAGGCTGTTGAAGTTTGGCCCTATAGTACTGCGTTGGGCCTGGTACGCCCACCTCTTCTGCTCCAGTGCTGTCCTGTGTTCCAGGTGCAGTTCCTGCTGGCTTCTCGGCCATGAATGCCGCGACTTGCAGCCTGTGTTGTTCTTTGTTTGTGGTGCAAGCGTAGCATTTCTGTTTCGAAGTGAGGCAGAGCACGCCATAGTGCAAGCCTTCTGTAGCCGCCTTGGCATGGCCTCTCTCCCCTTCACTCCCATGTGAGGCCTCACTGCCAGACTCTGCCCATTGTCTTCCATCGCTGGGGGGTTGTGTGGCTGGATAGGGGAGGTTAGGAGTGTGGTTGGCTGAGGTGGTTTGGGGGTAAAGGGCTACCAAGTCAGCTTAGTGCCTGCTGTGGGTGGGTGCTGGATGCTGGATCTGCTCATGTGACCTGCTTGCTCCAATCCCCTTCCTTCTCTTCCTTAGAGGAAGAGGGGCATACTCAGTTAGCTGCAGGCCTGGTGTGGACCAGGAAGGTGACCATGGTAGGGCTGTGGCAGCGGTGCCAGTGGAACTACCAAAAATGGTTCATTGTGTAACAGTTTATTTAGGATAGATATTAGAAAGCGTATTTAATCATATGATAGTCGTTTTTAAGGTATTGTGTAGTTTATATAAGCTCTGTGTTATTTTTGTTAATGTTTCAGTAATTAAAATAAATAAATAGGTAGTCCATGTCAATTTATGAGAACTTTTCCATTCCCTGCTATGGTGTGCTACCCCTTTAAATTTATCCTGCACTTTGTGCCTTCCGATCCTCCTAAACGTCTCTTTCCACAAGACTGATCATTTTCTAATGACCTAGAAAAATCCATTTGGCACTTTGTCAGAGCATAGGACTTCCACAGGCAGTGGCTTTAATACAAGAGGCAGTGTGGGGTAGGGGGGCAATCATTTTTGCCACTGTATCCTTGAGTAAGGGTTAACCTGGAATGCTACAAGGAAGAACATTGAGAAACCTCTGGAAAGATGTTGGCAGTTTACCTTGCAATTATAATTTAGCATTTACTTTCAAAAAGAGCTACTTTAACACTACTTTAACACTAGAAAATAAATAATAATAATATTTGAAAATGAAATGTGTTATGTTGGTTGTGGTTACTTCACAATGGGTTATCTATGCCTATTCACTCTCTATTAAAACAAGAAATTACCTATTACAGATTAAAACAACATAAAAGAAACATTTAATAATGTTTTCCACAACATATGCTCCAAATTGTAAATTCGGTCAGATTATCTGAAAGCATTGGTACATTTTATCAAGCGACCCTGAACTCTCTCATGAGTTTACAGATCCACCCCTTGGTTTCAAGCAGTTATCGAATGGCAGCCTACCATAAATATCAGCTTCTTAAAGCTCACAACGTACGCTTTTGTGAGCTTCAACTTGCGACTATTGTTCCTCTTTCCTGATGCAGTTTTTCCTTGATTGGCACATCTTGATTTTCACTGTTTCCCTTGACACATTGAATCATTTAGCCCTTTTCTGTGACCTGTACACCTGCACATTTCTAAATCTGTTTCGTGTTGCTTTATTTCAACACTACATATTAAAGTGTTGTTTTAAAATGTATTTTATAGCTGAAACGTACTGGTAATTAATATTGACATTCATATGAAACACTCAAAATATGAGTCCTTTTTCATTTGGTTTTTCCATGCATATGAAATATATGATTGATATATTGTTATATGAAAACCATTTTTCGGATGGTTGACGTTGTTTGCATTTGTCATTTGATCTATATATAGTTGATTCAGTGCTTATCTTAATAACATGATTGCAAAGGAACAGAATATTTTATTGTTCACTTTTGATATAATAATTAGTCCACCGTTTGTTGGGATTGCAGTGTAGTTTGGGAAGAGACACGTTATTGGAGTAAATGTTGTACCTCACTCCATACATTGATATGCTGTGTTGAAGGTTGTTTGACCAAAAGCTTAGTAGCAAGCACAATAAAGAAAATATGTGATGCTTTGCTATTTCTATCAGTGTATTTGCTATTTAGATTTGTATTCCTTTAGTTTGACACTAAAGCATAATAATAATAATAATAATAAACTATATTTGTATAGCACATTTCATACGATGGATGCAAGAAAATGTGCTTTATATTAAAGAGAAAAAAGAAAATAATAATAATAATAAAGAGGAGAATTTATTTCTAAAACAAAAGTAAAGTAAAACAAGAGTGAACTAAAAACAATAATAAAACTGTAAAACAATAAAAGTATTGACTAGCCACCATAGTCCAATTAAAAGAGTAAAATAATGAGGATAAAATAACAAATGAATTCATTAAGAGCAGGAGTAAAAATATCGGTTTTAAGATGCTTTTTAAAAGAGTTGACCGTTTCTGCCTCTCGGATACGGCCTGGCGGGGAGTTCCACAGTTTTGGGCGATAAAAGCTGAATGCTGCCTCACCTCTCCTCTTAGAGTTTGCCCTAGGGATCACTAAAAGAGAAGCGGCAGAGGATTGAAGGGTCCTGCCAGGCACACACACCGAGAGGCAGTCTCTAATGTAGCCAGGTGGCAACCTCTTAAGTGCTTTAAAAAACATTAATACTTACTGTATATTAGACCTTAAGATCAGCTCTAAATGACTCAGGTAGCCAGTGGAGGTTAAAAAGCACGGGGATTACATCTCCTTTCTTTTTTGTCGTGGTAAGAATCCTTGCAGCTGCATTCTGTACAAGCTGCAGTTTATCTAGGGATTTCTTTGGCAGACCAGTAAATTACGGCATTGCAGTAATCTACTGGCAATAAAATCACGTGTCGGCTTCTCAGCTTTTTTTAAACACTGAAAGCACAGGCTTGTTAAACAGCCCCTACAACCCTGCTTTATAAACGCTTGAAGAAATGCTCGCAGTCTGTCCAACTGAACATTTTCCTGAGGTTCATGTTGTCATGGAACAACTATACATGGTACTTAAAACAGAAAACTTCACTGGGTATTAGCATCCCTCTCCTAAAGGTTAGAGATTGAAGGCTTGCTTGATCATATTTCACGTGGTCTAAATTTGCCAGTGTATATACATTATACGTTACATATGCATCAAGAATTTTGAATATGACACCAGCCTGGTGAAAAATCATTTTGTTTCCGGCAGCAGCTGTTTGTCACACACTGCCAATGTCATGCCTTGTCATGCAAGGCTTTTCCAAGCCAATGGCACAACTTCTGAATAACGTGACCAGCAACTATGAATGATAGTCAAGACTCATGAGCGGTCGGGTTTATCCTCTTAAGCATAAAATGGACCCCAAAGTGGCCCGGGGAGCTTTTGTGTGGCAGAGAGCATGTTTTCTTGGGGTGATCTAAATATTTACCCCATCCTGCTCCCCTTATGTGCCAACTTCCTCGTAACACTCCGGTTAGACCCATGCCATGAAATCGCTTTAAAGGGCAGCAGTGGCAAGGCACAGTGAGGGCCAGACTTCACACATTTCGTTGTCGTTCCTGCGAGCAACAGCTGGGACCGCCCACTGGACATAAACATCCTCTTCAATCTGCTTGATGGGATCGTTCCAGATTTTGTATTAGAGTTCTTTGGGTCTGGGACGGTCATGGCAATTCTTGAGTGATGCAGAGCACGGCTTGGAGGTTTCTTGAATGTGCTGTTGTGAGCTCCATGCTCAGCAATTCATCCACAGCTGGAGAAGATTCTGTCATTATTCCCTCCTTGCCATGAGAATACTGAGACATGTGTGAACAATCTAACATTTATGACAGGTACTCCAAAGCCAATGTCAGATAGTCTCCACAGCAACAAAGGCATATTAGATTTGCTCTGTCAATCCAGAAAAAAATCGTGATACCGACTCGTATTTAAAATAAGTCAAACTCTTTATTTTTCATTCGATTCTGACAAGGACCTGATAATGAAAATGTGAAAAGCTGGATGTCTCAAAGCAGTGATGCACACCACAGTCCAGAGGTAATCGTGACTGTGCCACTGTCAACGGTTTCAGTCATTCAGTTTTAATCTTCATTGCACAATATATATATATATATATAGGCACAATAGCACCTCCTCTGGTTGACCAGGCTACTGCGATCTGCCTGCACCAGCTGTGTCAGTTATGCAGTCCCCTGATACAATAGCAATGCAGCTGGTGGATTTCAGAGTGAAAATTGGCGGCTGGCTGTAATCATCTTGGAGGATGCCTATAGCAATTCTGAAATCTCCTGATTTGATGGAGGAAGTTACAACAATCAACATTAGTTACATCACCGAATGCATGTGTCATTACGTAACTTATCACGTATGATTAAGTCTCATAGTAGGCACAAGGGGACTTTGTGGGAATAGTGTTTCGCTGCATTGGGGATTTCAGCTCAGAGTTTAAGGGATTGGCTTGTTTGAGCCAAGATACAGGTGGGTTTTTAGTCCATGGCATAATATGGACAGTGACTGTAGTGATGAGCTCATTCCACCACTGAGGGGCCAGAGTAGAGACAGCCGTGACCGGGATGAGGGACCCTTCTGGGAAGGGGTGAAGAGACAAGTAGAGGTTGCAGAACGGAGTGGTCTGGCATGAGTGAATGCTACAATTCAATGCTACAATTGTGCTAAAATTATGTATTCCAAATTATGGAATTGAGGAAAAATTAGGATATGAAGCTGTCAAAAACACTGAGTTTATATGATTTATCAAAATGTTATATAAATTATTTATACTTTTTTGGTCTACAGTAAGTACACATTAAGTGGCCAATGACACTGTATACTGAAAAACATTACAAAGCATCAGAATTTTTGGTGATATTTGATTTCATTTGATCTCATTTGTTGATCATTTCAAGCTCTGTAGTTTGTCATTGACTGAAACAAACAGATATTTCAGGTAGGGGAAGGTGACATGCTTTTTTCAGCGTGAGGTACAAAGAGTAACGTTGTTTTCCTTGTTCCTGGGAAATGCTCCAAAGATCCATATGGAGCCAATGACAAAAAAGTTTGCATGATCTATCTGCTGTTGCTTTTTCATATTTCAGAACAAGAGAAAGGCCCAGTGCCCCTGCGTGCTCAAAATCGATGTTGACAGTTGAGGACGGAGATGAACCAGGGAGCAATTCTTCATTTCTTTGCCTGTGTTCTGTCATTGGGTTTCACATTTCAAGCTGAGGATTGCACCGATGGCCCATGGATGGAATGCACGATTACGAGTTTTGGGTAAAATCCTCAAGGAAGAGGAAGAGGGTGGGCTATGTGAGGGTAGAGAGGGCAGGTTTCTCTTCTTGTCCGGACACATGTTCTTTTATTCCACTAAGCCCTTTTGCATATGTGCTCTGTGTATAATATTGCTTTTATTATGCAGCGATGGGGCCTGAAGTCTTCTTTCCTATGTTTAGAAGCACCATCTGGTAAGCCAGACTGAAAAATGTCTTAGTGGGGCTTCTAAATTTGGATACCCCACCACCCACGCAGGCCGGGCAGCTGACACTGACACGCCGGAGATGGCGAGACGGCTTCTCTGCCCTGCAGTCATAACAGCATGTTTTGGCTAGCCCGAGCATGCAGCATGTGCACGCAACTACCACCCTGGCCTTGGGGTTTCTACTACCGTTTACCATTTCTGACAACAAAAAACAACAAAAATGTCCTATTACACACAGCTCTCTAAAACCACCATAAATTAATGATAACTGCACATGATATCCATATCATATTAAATTATAAGAGGGTAAGGCAGCCCTGCATTTAGTTTCCTCATATCATACTCACACAAATGATAATGGATAGTCATGTAGTGGCATTATTACATCCTCCAGTAAGCTTTCAGGAGTTTGTGAATCTATACCATACAATGTTTTTGAGTGGATACGCTTTTAGTGGCTTTCATGTTTATAACAAGGGTGTTGGACTGTAGATTTCCAGGTGGATTACAGCTGTTGGACCATTGAGAAAGGTACTTGACCCAAATCGTTTTTAGTCAATATCCAGTTTTAAAAATGAACAAAATGTGAAATATTTACTGGGCAATTGCCAAGCAAATAAACAATGTATCATAGTGCTTTTTGTTGGATAATTGTTGCCAATCGTGCTCTACATTGCATGCTTCCGTCAGCTGGACTAGTTTTAAAAACATGTTTTGCTCTTTCCCTGGGCACACTCAAGCTCTTTTGTACCCAACTGTGATACATGTACAGAACAGAGATTGCCTTTATACCTAACCGATATACATATAGAGCACAGTGATTACACAGGATTACACTAGACATACCGTCCTGTTTCTGGGAAAAGAAGTAATGAGAGAAGCACTTTGGCATTATTACGCATATACATCAGGATGATTTTTTTCACACAGAGAGTTAGTAATCAATGGAAACGCTTATATATCATGCATTTGAAGCAGAAACCCATGGGAGTATCCAAGACCAGGCTTGACGTAGAGCTAGATACTCTCCAGAGCAGGGCTATTCAGACTGGCCCTCCAATCAATTCTGATTATTCATAAAAATCGGAAAAAAATCCCTGCAAAAATCTGACATTTTATTTATTATTTAGGCTAAATAAAATCCTCCAATAAGTTATTCAGAAAGTTATGCCCACTCAGTGCTATCATAACGATCTTCCGCAAGAGACTCAAAACCCACCTTTTCACACTCCACTACCACTGAATTCTGTACACCTAGCTAATTGTCATCACCACTCCCTTGCTCAACACTATATACCCCTGCTTACTCCATTTAATAAAAATAAAAAATAAAAAAATATTAAAAAGACTAACCTTTTCCTTCCCAGTGTTACAGGTATGGTACGCAGCTGCCTGCAATGATGTCTATCGCTGTATTACTGCATGATCTCTTGCGCAAACTATGATTCTTCCTACCATGTATTTATCTTGTAAGTCGCTCTGGATAAGAGCGTTTGCTAAATGCTTAAAATGTAAAATGTATACCAGTTACAGCCAATCAGTTCACAATTGATGACAAACGGATGCCTTCAGATAACGCTATTTGACGTCATCTGACAAAAGATCACTCTTAACACTTACAAAAACAACATTTGATGATGAAAATCATCAATTCAACAGTGAATGGACTGGGAATCATCTGTTTATTGAAAATGCAGTAGCAAAGCTACTGTGTTTGCTTTGTAATGAACGCTTTGTACTGACGACGCTCCTTCTATGGTGGGCAGAATACAAGGTCTCTCTCACCGAAGATTAAAACACTTCACTGCATCATCCATCAGAGCGTGCTGTGCACTAAACTCAGTGGTGAGTTAAAAACAATGGATTCAGTTATGGCTATTATTACATTCATCAGATCAACGTCTAGCCTGCAGCACGATTGTTGTCACATATCACAACAGATATGTCCGCTGAGCACTGTAACCTGCTTTTACATTATGACATTGGGTGGCTAAGCAAGGGAAATGCGCTCAAGAGAGTCTATGAGCTCAGGGAGGAGATCATTGCTTTTCTCAGCAATTGCCACCACAAGGAAGGCAACACATTTCTGTCGCAAATGCAGGACAATGATTTTTTGGCAGACATTTGTTTTCTGAGTGACATCTTCAGTTACTTGAATTGACTTAATTTGGGACTACAGGGGAGAGATAAAACAGTGATTGATCTTTTTGAAAAACATACCGCTTTTCTTATATGATTTCAGCCTTGACACAATGCTCCACTTCCCCCACTCCATGACTTTATCAAGTCATCAGCAACGGCTACAATCACTCTCTCTTATTTTTAGATAAATTGAGGCATAACTTTGCATAACAGCAAAGATTTGATGACTTTGATCTCCCTACAGAGGTGATACATTTTGTTTGAGCACCCATTCTCTATTACAGTTTTTCTCCATTGTATACACACAGAAAATGCACACAATTCTGAAAACCTGAAGCTCATGTATCAACAACAAGACTCCAGACTGCTAAACTCTAAGCACAATTCCATTGTTTTCACTCAAATAGAAATTCTAAATCACATTTTTGCAAAAGTCTAACCACAAATCTCATCATTTAGCACACTTTGTTCACCTGGAAAACACTGACCTTAAAAATGCCACACCCTAATTACCAATTTGTCTCACTCATTTCTCACCTGTTCAAACTCAATTGGCAAAACACTTCAATCATATGTCAGAGCATAAAAGAGGCCTGTACTGTGTTGGGGGAAAAATGGAGCAGCATGGAGAACAGAGAGGAAGAGGAAGAGCAAGAGTGAGAGCAAGAGGAGGAAGGGGAAGAAGAGGAAGGCGAGCCAATATTTCTAATGAAATCCACAAAACTTTGGTTGACCATGTACTCAATCATGGCCTAACAATGACTGCAGCTGGGCAGCAAGTCCAACCAAATTTGAGGCGCTTCACGGTAGCCTCAGTTATCCGGGCATTTAGAGATGAGGATAGGTAAGTAACCACTTCAGTAGTCTTCTATACTCTACAGTAATTACAGTAATGTAACTTTATGGTTTCTATGGATATAGACAGTGCTTAGAGAAATGTATAGTGTAATGTTGTTTTGTCTTTCATTTATGAAATATGTGTAGCCTATACTGTATATACTTTTCACAGAATAGAAAGACGACCAGCAAGAGGTGGCAGAGGCCGGAAATGAGAATACCAATATGGTGTTGGCTAATAATGCCATTACACTGAGGGAAATTAAAGACAGAGTCATACAAGACAATGTCCTCTTCCCAAACATTGACCAGGTCAGCCTGTCCACAATAGGGAAAATGGGGAAAATGTGACCATGTGCACAGCCATTGGTCACCGTGGGGTCATCAGACTCGTGCTTACTTTATATTAACGACTTCATCAGAAAGGAGATGGACGAAGGGAAACTGTGTGGAATGGTTTTACTAGATCTCCAGAAAGCCTTCGACACAGTTAACCATAGTTTACTGCTTAAAAATTGAAGGCTCTAGGGATGAATGACACCGCTATCGAGTGGGTCACTTCATACCTGACAGACAGGGATCAGAGAGTAGCGGTAAACGGCTTTATGACAGACACCAAACCAGTAGTATGTGGGGTTCCGCAAGGAAGTGTTTTAGGACCACTGCTATTTTTACTTTATATTAATGACATGAGAGATGCGTGTTCCTCTTGTATTTATTCGCAGATGATGCAGCTTTGCTCATCTCGCACAAAGACAAGAATACACTCCAAAGTAGGCTAGAGAGGAACTCACTAAGATAAGCAGCTGGCTGTGTGACAACAGGCTGTCACTTCATTTAGGGAAGACGGAGTCTATTCTATTTGGGTCTAAGCCCAGATTAAAGAAGGCCCAGGAGCTAAGAGTAGAGGTAGGGTCCATGGAGATAGCTGCAAAGACATCAGTGAAGTACCTGGGGTGTGTTTTGATGACAGTTTGGGTGGGAGGGAATGGCCCTACAGGTGCTGGGCAAAGTTAATGCCCGCACAAAGTTTCTTGCCAGAAAGGCTAATCTGCTGACAGAGAAAGCTCACGTCTACTAGCCAACAGCCTAGTGCAATGTCATTTTGATTACGCCAGTGTAGCATGGTCAGCAGGTCTATCAACCTCATTAAAAAGGAAACTGCAGGTGTCTCAAAATAAGCTAGTTAGGGTTGTGATGGGGCTAGGCCCTCGAGACCATGTTGGAAGGAGGCACTTCCTAGAGCTCAACTGGCTACCAGTTGAGGCTAGAATGACTCAGCTGAGGCTCAACATGGTACACAAGGTCATTAACAACAGGGCCCCAGTGTACCTAAGCAGCCATTTTTCCAGTGTTAGGGAATCACACAACCACAGGACTAGGTCCAGCTTAGCCAACCAGCAACCCCGAGGTGTAGAACCAAAATGGGGCAATGCTCATTTGCCTACACAGGAGCACAGGAGTGGAATGAACTGCCGTTGACCATCAAACAGAGTACGAACCCACACAGCTTTAAGGTGAATGTTAGGAAGTGGCTACTAGCCAAAGTCCAAGAATAGACAGGTAGGGAAGGGAGGGATTGTTAGGATGTGTAAACGATGCATTATGTAGTTTTAGATATTTATGTATTTATGTGTTAAGTGTCTATACCTGTTTTTACTTGTTTTAAGTGTCTTACGTATGAACATGTTAAGACCAAGGACCACAACGGAAAGTCCACGACTTTTTGTGCTATCCTGGACATTGTTTTGATGCATGACTTGCACTGACATGTATTTTAAATTGATATGTCGAATAAACTAAACTAAACTAAATCAATCACCATGCCCAACTTGGTCCCTACAACACTTCCCGTCTGCTAACCTTCCTTGATGCACTCAACAATATCTTCATCCCCCCACAGGAAGAGGGACCAGAGCAGCCCAACTACATTGTCATTTCGGATAATGTAAGTTTCCACCGGGCTGCTCTGGTCCACAACTGGTTCGCTAACAACCCACATTCTTTCTGTTTTCTACCTCTCACCATATTCCCCATTTCTAAATCCAATCGAATAATTATTTTCAGCATGGCGGTGGAAGGTATATGACCGCAAACCCCACGAGCGTGTGGCCCTACTCCAGGCAATGGAGGAGGCGTGTGACGACATCCACGCAGACGCATGCCAGGGGTGGATCCGCCACGCCATGCGCTTTTTCCCCCGCTGCTTGGCCAGGGAACACATTGCATGCGATGTAGAAGAGGTCCTCTGGCCTGATCAGGATTGGAGGCGGGATGACTGATTTACATGTAGACCTTTTTTTTTTGTGGGCCAGTATTGTATTACAATATGGCAACAGTCTTTATACTGTACCATAAAATTACAGTTTTGAGAAGAGAGAACATGGTTTTGAGTGCAGTGTTTCATTTTGCAAGAGATTTGTGGAGTTTTGCCAAAATGGGTAACTCTCAAGTTTTGTGTTTAGAGTTTTGATAAATTTAGCTATATTTTCAGGAAATATGTTTAAACGATTGGGAAAAACCGTAATGCAGCGGGAAACTCTTCCTTCAGAGCGAAACTGGTACTGACATCATTTAAAGAGGGGTCCCTTCAACTGGAGCTCATTTGATCCAAGGCAGGCACTAAAGATTGAGGGCTTGACAAAGTTTGAGTGTGTTAATGGAGAAAAATTCCCAAACATGAGAAGATTGCCATTTTTTATTCTATGTTTAGATCAACGTATACATGCAAATCCATCTTCTCTCACACTTGTTTCAAGTGCACATATATTTAATGCTGAGAATAATCACACGTGGAACATGTTTGGCCCCTCTATAATTTACTTTTTGAAAATCTGGCACCCCCCCAACATTTTTTGTTGAATAGACCTCTAGAGTCTAGAGTATCAAGTGATGAGCCAAAATGGCTGTTTTCACCATCAAACATTCTTGTGTTCTTATACATCATTCTGTAGATTTTGTATGTATCAGATCAATTGTGGGCCATCTAAGGGGGGGAAGGGGGTGGTTCAGGTGGTGGTGGTAGATCCAGACATAATCTCCCCCCACCTGCGATTTGTAAGTGTCCTCCAGCTCCTTTGAACTCTCCTGGAGGCACTGTGATTAAATGTGTCTCGCACTGGGGCCACTTCCATCTGATTGTCCCCTCCACCCTTTGAATGGGTGCCAAAACTCCACTCCCCGCTCCCCGTGATTGGCTTAAACCTTTCTTCTTGCTTTCCACTTGAGCTGTTCTTCTCACTTGTAATGGGGTGTACCAAACCTGAATGCTCTATTCGGAAAGGCACAGATAATGCATTGAACACAGATATATTTTCTACATGAAGTTGATCAGTGATATTTGAAAGATTATTTTTTCATGCCACGTTATGGAGGTAATTTATCTCTTAGATTGTACACTTGTCCACGCTCCCAGAAACATCCAAACTGAACATAATTTCAGTGTCACAGGAAGTAACGTATAGGCATGCTGGTGCATGCAGCCATGTTACGTTATCTGTCTGGTGCTGTGGGTAATTGGGAGAGCTTTCTGAAATAACTGGTAATGTTAGCTAATGTTAGCTATCCTTTCCTTGTATGAATTACTCGTGTTGGAATATACTTTGCAGCTGCCAATGATTGTCTATTACTGTATCATGACACTGATCTCTGGCGCGGTCTATGATTAATCTTATCATGTACTAATGCACTTTTTGTAAGTCGCTCTGGATAAGAGCATCTGCTAAATAACTAAAATGTTAAATGTACTAGAACATGACTTATTTCAATTTTTATTTTTTTATCTGTCTTTTTTGTTGTTGGAGCCACCCTAGAATTACGTTCAGTTTGGACGTTTCTGGGAGCATGGAAAAACATAAAATCTTGATGTATAATTCATGTTTAAACCATGATTACTTTCAATCTGTTTCTGTTTACATTCTTGATTATCAATCAAGCAATTACTTTGTTGATTAATCAATACTAGTAGGTACAGCCTCCCAATTACATTTTTTGATAGCATTTTTTACATTATAAAATGTTAAAAATTTAAAAATATAAAATTATCTGAACTTGTGTCTTTGTTCTCCATGCCAGAATTAAATATTGACTTAAATATGTCTCCTGTGCAGATCAGGCAATGTAATGCTCTTGAAGAAGCACCAAAGTTTTTCACCGACCAACTAAGTTTGTTTTCTAGGCTTCATTGCACATTTCTCAAAAGATAGTACCCTACACAATGAATAAACTTAAAGGTATAGCCTACTCTTTGAAATGATTCAGTTGTTTTTTACTCAGTTACTTATTATCATTTACATTATCTAACGTAATGCAGAGAATTATACAATGAGAGACAATTAATAGGAAGCTTTGTGATTACTCGTCAACTGATAATTAAATTAATTGGAAAGCTTGTTAATTAAGCAAAATAAATGAAAACTGTTTGATAATAATGATCAGTTTAAAGGTAAGATTTCAGACTCCTCTATTGCCACTACTCACCAGTACAGCATGAGGGTCAGGAATGATATTTATATTTATGCATGCAGGGTTCAGACAGAGACTACTATAAAAATGCTGTTGAATATGTATGGCTACTCATTTAGTATACAGTCATAGGCAAAAATATTGGCACCCTTGCATGTTTTTAAAAAGCTCACAATTTGGGCCTCCCGCGTGGTCCAGTGGTTAAAACGTTCGACGCTGGCCATGGCGACCGGGGTCTGATTCCCCGTCTCGCCGGAGTCGGCTCTGGCCGGGAGTGCCACCGGGGGCGGCAATTGTCTGCAAAATGCCTTAGTAATCCTCTGATTTCATGATGCCCTTAATACATTCAAGGCATCCAGTACCAGAGGCAGTGAAGCAGCCCCACAGTATTATGGAACCTCCACCATATTTGACTGCAGGTAGGGTGTTCATTTCTTTAAAAGCTTAATTTCGTCATCTGTAAACAAAGCGCTGATCTGCATTGCCAAAGAGCTAACTTGGTTTCATTGGTCCACAGAACATTTTCCCAGAAGGATTTAGGCTTGCTTAGGTGGGCCTTGGGAAAGAACCTTCTTGTGTTTCTCTTTCAGTAGTGGGGTCTTCCTTGGCCTCCGACCGTAAAGCCCAGTCTTGAGATCTTTGGATGTAATACGAGGTGATTTTTCAATGGCTCTCACCAACCTTCAACGACATCTGAGATCAATTTTCCTCTTACCACCACATCCTGGGAGATTATTAACAATTCCCTGAGCAGCAAATTTCTTGATAATATTGCGAACTGTGAAGTCTAGAGATGGCATTATAGCCTTGTGAATGCTTTTTTTGTGATAATAGTTTTTCTGACATCCTCAGACAGCTCTTTTCTCTTCACCATTGTCGCAGAGCGGACTGTTTTCTCACTTTAAAATGGATAATTGGTTCATTTATACCATGTGGGCACCTGCAACCTGTCACAGCTGAGTTGAATTACACTGCAAACGAGAATCTATTTACTTCAACAAAATGTATTTAAATTGTCTAAAGGGTGCCAATAATTGTGTCTTGGCCACTTTTCAATTTTGAAGCCATACAATATAATTTGTATTATTATTGATTGATCATGTGCTGTTGTAAGTCAAACAGATGAAGGTGTGAAAATGAGCAATTTCCAATTATTTCAGAAGATATTGAACATCATCTACATGAAATACAAGGGTGCCAATAATTTTGGCTACGACTATATAGGTTATTGCTCTTTGTTAAAATAGAGCTTTAAAGGGAAAAATGTGTTATTATACCTCAAGATTAATGACATGTCAGTGTTAAATCAGGAGTTTGATGCTTTGAAAGCACAACAATTGCAACGCCAGTGAAAATTAGGCTACAAAGCTGGTAATTAATTTCGTTTTTACAGCTAGCCACACTCACTTTTGTTTTATAGCCGAGCACAGACACATACACCGACTCAGAACAGATACAGACAGCGATGTCTCTGCACACCTCTAGAGAATACAAAACATTTTTCCCTAAAAGTCTTTGGAAAGGAGTCTCGGGAGCCTAACAAAATCATATCAGCCTGTGGCAAATGCTGTCTGAGGAACATAATTCGGATGTCTGCTGTGAGCATTTTTTGGATGAGGGAAGCTTGTTTGTGCTACAGAGATCAAAGACGTTGCCCTCGCTGTCTGAAATGCAGAGGGTGATTTCGCTGCTGATGGATTTTGTGTGCAGAGTGAGAGGGGCATCATGCCCTTCAGAGCCAGGTCAATTTGTACCAGGGGAGGCTTGTTATTTTTACCTTGCGATAATGAATGGCTCTGTGCAATGAAAATAAATTAACTGAGACTTGACCCAGGGAACCTTGTCATAGATTGTACTGGTTTGCTGTGGAAAAAGTAATGTGTTTATATGTCGATGTGATCGTGCCTGTTAGCAACATGACGTCACTGGGATTGAGCTTGGCAGCGTCTGACTATTGACCTATCTGATAGCAAGTTTGAGTTGCAGCAGGTATAGTTTCACATACATTTATTTTTATTTGTTGTAATATCTCACATGTTGCAACACAAAATTATACATTTTTGCCACATTTAAACCATTAGCAGTGAAGATAAGACCACAATCTTGATTGGTATGTACACCAGTTATGTTAGAAAGTAGCTACCTGGGGAAAAACTAAATAAATATGTGTGCATATTTATGCAGATGGACTGGATGATTAATTCAAGATGTAATGCTTTGCATGGCACGTGACTGCTGGGGAGAAATCTCCTAGAATAGCTATTTATCTGATTATTTAGACCTTAGGCTAGATTACTGAAATGGATTAAACCTCCAACTGTTGTTGAGTGACATCACCAAGCTTAACTTGTGGCAACTCCCACCCCGCAACCCTGGATTTAGTACTGTGGTGGAAAAGTGACTAGGATGTCCAGCTCCTTCTCGACTTCCCACTGTTGGGAACGCTCAAACACACAGAGGTCACACATTACAGCAGCTTAGGGGCCTAATCCTGACCCTGAACTGACCAAACAAAACCAGAGTTCCCAGCGCAGCATTGAAGTGAATACTGGAAATTGTGCCGTCAGTGCTTTCCTTAATTAGATAGATCATTAGAAAAAGCGGAATGGAGGCTGGACTCAAAAAAAAATTCAGATCTGGTTTGGCACTAATAAAAACACTTTTGTGCCAATACTTTATTGAAAGTATCATTTTTATGTTTAATCACTGGATGGAAGAGTTGTTTGGGGAATGTGTGTTTATTTTAATCAATGTTTTCTTTCAGACAGCCTAAAAATACAGAAAAACTAAACTAAACTAAATACAGATGCATGTTCAAAAATCTGCCCAGTTTTGTATTTTAAACCTTTTTGGGGTGCAAAACCTCCTGCAAAATAATATGGAAGTTTTTGAAAATGATGAACTGCACCTGAAACCCCAAAAATATGAACTGTAAATTTCAGTAAATGTCTGAGGCAGTGTTGATTTTCAGTAACTTACTTAGTTAACTAAAGAGGACATTCTTTACTTTACATTGGAATACAGTTAGTCATACTTACCCTGGTGATATACTGTACTCCTGGGAACAAAACAAACAAAGGGTATTATTAACAGTTTGGTATTCTCATAATAGTGAAAAGACTGAGGTTCAAGCGTCCAGAAGGTTGTTGGCTCAATTCCCAAGGCCAAACCTCGAGTGTACTCTTTCTGGGCATACAGCGTTAGAAAGATGAATTGTGGGTAATGGCCCTGCGACAGCCTGGACAGAGTGCCCTCTCTCTCATCAGAGTGTTTCACACCTCAGAAACCGGGATAAGCTCCAACTCTGGCAGCTTGGACAAAAGCCTTCCATAATGACGGCCATAATAAAAACGCTCCAGATACATCATTTGTTTTTGCATGAAATATTGCAAGATCTTGACGAGGCTTCCAAACTGAGGGCAATTAGGGTAATGAGCCACCAGCAATCTACTGCAGTGGGAGGCATCATCAACATTGACATTA
Source organism: Aldrovandia affinis (assembly GCA_029706075.1). Classification (NCBI taxonomy): domain Eukaryota; kingdom Metazoa; phylum Chordata; class Actinopteri; order Notacanthiformes; family Halosauridae; genus Aldrovandia; species Aldrovandia affinis. The sequence goes on from JAINUG010000087.1 coordinate 2,147,216, forward strand.
ATGTTGATGAAGCAGCAAGCGTACGGGACGGAATACATTCTCTGATCCCATGGCTGCACGCAATCAATTGCTTTCAATGAATGCTGGAAACTCAAATGCATATGTATATTTTCAAGAAGACCAAGCTGGTTGTCATGACTACGGCAGTGCTTATTTGCTTAGGAGAGGCACTTATCTGGGGGAAACTTGAAACGCCTGCCTTCCCCCTTCTGTTGTCCTGTTTTTGTGACTTGCTAAGTGCTTTTCTCCAGCTCGAGGGTCCAATGGGAAAGACTAATCCGGAATTTAAACCCATAACCTCCAGGGGTTACTGTCCAGTGCTGTAAGCATCACACCACATACTGCCGTTAATAATATTTATGATGCAGGTGTGTTCTGCTGATTCATCTTTCGACTTTTACAGACACCAGAGGAGGCGCTCTACCCCCAGAAAATTCAGAGCCCGCGGCAAACAGTGCTGGGGCCTGAAACGGGATTATGTGCTGTTCTTAATGTGAGTGGCAGTGTGGCGGTGCTGCCCGCCTGTCAGCTGGTGCCCCGGCAGACGGCAAGCACAACTATTGTGTAATTACCCATAATCCTTATTACCTGACAACCTGCGCCACTTTCCCTCTCACAGTCTGGGAAGTATCAGCAGAGTGGAGAGAGAGAGAGAGTGTGTATCCCTGGTAACCAGAAACACCCCGTCCTACCCTTTTAATCCAGACCTGGGCTGCCACATAACCCCTCACCAAGCATGCACACACACACACACATACACACACACACACACGAAACACAGAATGTCTCTGAAGTTGTGACGGACTGCACCCAGGGATGTTAAAATCATTCTAATTGGTAGCAGACTCACTTCACGTGAGAACGGAAAGAGCTGGTCCATTCAGCCACCCCCCATGAATCAACATCAGAGGACAGGATTCCAGTCCCTTTTCCTGGGAAAATGAGATATCTGTTCTGCCACTCTAGTAATACCACCCCACCGCCTGCCCCCTTCTACCTGCGGTGTCACTTTGAGGAAAATCACCCTCGATGTCATCAATGACTGCAAGCAAAGAGGCACTTTGCAAACAAGGCCCCGTCACAGCTCTGCAAATGAACCTTTCGTTTAGATTACAGGAGACAACCATGCCAGAAAACAGCTAGAAGTGACGCATGTACATTAACACACTCTGCAGGGGGCCATACAGTATTTGGCTCTGATATCTTCACGTTTATCATTGGATTAAATAGCAGGGTCCCGTATGAGAATGCAACCATATATGTGAATATGAAAATAAAACAAGAGCAAAAGTGTGTCTTACTTTACCCACTTTACATACAAAAATCACTGCCACTCTCATATATAATATACTTGTTTTGCAGGATCGGTAACACTGTACTATATGCCATAAAGCCTACATAAGTAAGTCATAAGCATGACACAGCACCTGCATAATGTGCTGCACAGCACAGCATCATAATGGAGAAAAAATGACCATAAATACCCACATTTAGTGTTTAAAAAATGTAAATAAGAAGCAGGTGTTTCAATCCTGCCCAGTCCCGGGGCAGAGACGGGATCTGGCTGATGGCGGGAACGGCGCCGTGAGCGATTGGATGCTCGCTGGAGCGAGGAGACCGGCTGCGAGGCGTGACTAATGTTTACAGGCGTAATGATGTGGACAAGACGCTTTTCACGGGAGCACAATGGCAGATTATCAGATAGATGCAGGCAGGGGGAATAAAAATGGTGAAAACTGCAGCTGGTCTTCTTTATGAATGCATGCTGATATTACAGAGGACTTAGAGGCACTGTGTGCTGGTGCACATGCATATGCTGATTACATCTGCATGCGTTTGTCCTATTATTATTATTATAACCATTTCATTTCATATTTCCCTTATCCTCAGTATTAAAAGAAACGGTTTCAATGTTTCCATTCCAAGCTGATGGATTATGTCATGGCAGTCTACAGTACAAAACAGTATTTATCAACTCTATGACAAACACAGTTGTAGTAGTGCCCATGGAGCACCCTCTAATTAAAGTATATCCACTTATCCCAGCATGCATTGTCATGGAACACATTGTCTGATGTTAAACTGAAAAGTTGTTTTTTTCTTATTTTATTTTTACTGCCATTTCTAATTGTGGAATGGCAGCTGTAGGCCTGTCCCATCCCTGGAATGTCCTCTGTTGATTTGGGAGGGTGAGGAATCCACCAGCCAAACCACTGCAGTTAGTGGGCCAAAGGACCGCACAGCTAGAGCGATATCACAGGTAGCTCGCAAGGACTTCATCGACTAGAGGCGCTAGTGAGTGACACAGTGGGGGAGACCCTACTGATTGGAGTCCTTCCTCCCTGGGCGGCACACATGCACACATTACCCATTCTCTATGGTGAATTTTTTGCCTCTTTGCCTTTTTTCCAATGCTTGGGCATCTGTTTCCTTAAAATAACTAACCACTATTTACCATGAAACTGTGTAAACCAAGGATGGAATGCACTAGAACAGTTCCTCCTTTGTCACCATTCAATGTCAACATCCTGGTATCCCATCATGCCCTTTTTGCCTGAAACCTTAAACGGCTGAACACCTGTTCCTTTGTGCGACCTCGCCTTTAAGAGGGGTTTCTCAGAGATGCCAGCAGGCAAAGGTTTTCCCCCTCTCACTCTCTCCTTTACCCTCCCTCCCTCCTTCTCTCTTTTCCACTAAGTAAGGATGAAGCAGAAAAGAGCCATCCCCTCTTCACTCAGCACTGAAAGGCAGTCTTTGTGGTGCTGTGCTCCAGTCACTCACCGCGGAGCAGGAATATTTTTCATCAAAAGAAGATCTGAAATGTGACTGAGGCCCTATTCAGGGTTGGCCAGCTCTGCTTATGCCACATGGGCTGGGGAATTTGAGGAATCCCGGCTGAGATGTGATAACTGTGTGTATGGGCCTAATGTTGGATTTATTTGTTTTTTGTTGTGGACATCTTTTTTTTTGGTAGACACTTAATTGTAAATGAAGAAAAGACAGGCTCAGGGAAGGTTGTGCAGTGTTCGCTTTTAAAGTTTGCTTTTCAACATGCTTAACATCCTTTCGTGGCAAAAAGAATATGGGTAAATTAAAGATCTTAAAATTAGGATATTGTTCTGGGACAAACATTAATGTCTTAATTGGTTAGCTGTGCTCCAAGAACTGATGAGCCAATTTATTTCACAACTGGAAAAGTTTGTACTAAGCGACCCATTTTTCATCCATAGCTTAACATAAAAAGGATAGCTTTTTCAGATGAAATAGCTGTAGCACTTATAGAGCATTGATGCAAAATTGCCAAATTTCCAATGGCCAGCCCAAAGTATTCCAGAATCCACTTCCTTCTGCCTCAGAATGATCTGGTGTGTGGATGAGCCCCACGGCCTGCTATGTGACCGTGCCAGTGCTGGTTGTGGCCAGCAGCCCCACAGGGTGACGCATAATTGGGGGTAACATTGCCCAGGGAGAGAGGGATTAAATCAGCCAGGTTGTCCGGGTTTCATCTCACACCAGCGACTGGTCAATTGGGCGCCCACAGTCTGCCTGTATAAAGCTGCAAACAAATGCCATGTCTATGCAAGTTTAACGTGTAGAATGCAGTTTGAATAGAAATGGCGGCCAACATCACGTGTTTCGGAGGAGGACACGCCCTTGTTTACGTTCAACGGAAGTTGCGAGTATCACTTAATATCACTTAACTCAATAAAAATGGCAGTCTAATGCCCTGTGTTACATTGGGATGGGTGGTCCCTTTGTTTACCATGTCCATTTGTCTTTCATCAAGTATTTTCTTTCACATAGTAAGGGTGCTAAGCTGCATACATGCTTTCTCTTTGAGAACACCTCTCTCTGTTGCCTCTCTGTTTTTTTCCTGGGGTCCACAAACATTGTCCCTTTTCACAACAGATCTGACAGATACATAAACTATAAAGCTTGATTAGCTTGTCTGTGTGTGAACACGCCCCTGGTTAATTTGAATAGAATAATTAGTGTGATACCAAAATTATTTTCATAAGTGTGAAGATTGAACCTTTCAAAGTACATGCTGTTTGTAATTTTACACAATGTATGAGACTGTTCCTGCATGTACAAACTTGTTTCCCTGAACAATGGTGGCTGCCAAATAAGTTAGCAGCAATTTTTAAATATTTTATAGAGATTCACCGATATGTATTTTAGGGCAGATAACGAGAACCGATAATGTTGCTCTTGCATTTGGAAAAATGTGAAGAGGACAATAAAGCCTAACCTTTTAGATTGACCAGTTTACTTTCCCACTGTCAATACAATTTTTGTAAACAAAGAAAGGCCATTTTTACTGACATTCTTTATCAAATATTTATATTTTTCTCTCTTAAAGTGCTAACAGGCAGCAATGCAATTCATATAAATTCAAGAGAAAACCTTGTATGGCTGGAGAGCCCCCACATTAAACATGTAGTGCTTTAGCCTTGGTGTTCTTGCTAATGCTAGCAGTATTCTTTAATACACTGTTGCCATGTTTTTAAATGGCTGATTCGATTAGTAGTATTGAAACTCTTAATTTTGTTCCTCCTCGTGGTACTTCAGGTGAACATTTATTGCAAATTGCAATTGTCTTGTCCTCTCCTGAAACATCCACACCGCCAACATTTCACTCTGGCTTAGACTTTGGCGCCCACCTAGCACGTGAGCACCTAGCTGACATGCATCTATCTGCCTGTGACATGATTATACTTGCGGTGTTCATTCACACTCACAGAAGATCTGTTGCAGCTATTGTAAGAAAAGGCTCTACATTATCGGATGTAATTATCGGCTGGAATTTCATTATCGAAACAATAACAATAATTTAATTCTCATTTATCAGACTATAATATATCGGCCGCCAATATACCGTGCATCCCTAACATTTTACATAAAAAAATAAAACATAACAAGTAACATCCCACTCTCACCCTGCATTACCATCAGTAATTGGTGAAACCTAATTCGCAGGTTCACCTTGATGTGATTAAGGCTGACAATGTTTGTATTTATGTAGAAACAAAAGGAAACAGTAATTATCTGAGGTTCCAGTGTTGTATTTCAGGGATGTCAGAACTGCTTTGGGAGATGTACAATACATTTTAAGTAGTGACCATGTGAACTGTATTTCTTTTGCAAAACCCCACCTGCGTTTCATTAGGCATCAAAGCCAGCTGCGTGAAACTAAACATACATAATTACTGGTACGCAATGCAAGCTCTTTAACCTGCCATTTCAAACATTCAGTTAAATGGTTGAACCTCCGAATGGCTTCCTGAAGCCATTTTGATTTATTCCTGTTGGAATCTGGAACATTGCATGGAACCTGTTAAATGTCTCCAGTTTACACAGATGGAGGGAATTTAAAAACCTTGCACATTTACACCAACCCGTTTCTGTAGACACTGAACAAACAAGCACGAGTCCCCGGGGCAAATGCAACACACCCCTGGTAGTTCCAAAATACCTCTGTTTGACGATTGCGTGAGAACCTGTGCCACTTCCCCATTGGCACGTGCTAGCGTTTCTTACCCACAGTGCCCTCTGCAAGCCCGAGGAGAGGGGTGGCGCGATGGGGCAGATAGGCGGTTGGCTCCACACCGTTCGCGAGCTGGCCTGTGTCAATACAGACAGACTTTTAGTCCTCTGTGTGTTTAGGCCTTGTGAATGGGAGGGGAGAAAAAGGCTTTTGGCCTGTTATAATAGGGACAGCAATGTGTGAAATATGCAGGGTGGAGGAAGCGGGTGTTTCACACAGGACCACAGTTTGGTCAGCTGGGTCAGCAATAAACGATCTTAAAAAAACAAGCTTCTGACATAACGTTCGGCCTCCTCCAGCCAGCAGAACAGACAGCTAAATAACAAGGTTAAGAAAGGGGCGGACCCTTCTGCCACCCTACTCAAAACTTTGAAAGAAGTTTAGGGAGCAACAACTTCTGAGACCGTGAGGTAATTGGAGGTGACATCTGAGCCCTCTCTTCTTAGCGGTAAGTGGAAGGATGAATCTAGTTACTCTGGAACAAAATTTGCAGTACCACAAAAACTGGACTGCGTTAGAAAAAAATCTTTTTCTAAACATCAATTTCTCCTTTCACAAAAGAGAATCGATTCTAAAACAGGCAACTAAAAGCAATGAAAATAAAACATGGCACGGTTTATCTCCCACTTGTATCTCCTTGGCTCAATCATTTTCATGTTGCAAACACAAACGGACACAATGGTACCTTAATGGTTTTTGGTTCACGTACAAAAAAAAGGTTGATTTTCACCATATGGACTATCAGCAAATATTAAAACAGTGGGTGAGGTAAACCATTTAGATACACAGCCGATTTTAAAGAGCACTCCCAAATATGCAGTCAGAATAGAGCTCTCTCACCTATTCACAGGAAAGAGATACAAAGCACAGACATCTTGGACACACATTTTCTCACTCCTATAATATGCTGGTGTTTTGCTCTGCCCAGGATGTGTGGCATTAGAAACAGTATACAATTGTGTGTAGATTTGCTTGAAATTATCTTCCATTTGCTAGCGTTTAATGTTTTTAATTTGACCCAACTTGAATTATAGGAGATGGTTGGGGCACATGTGAAATCACCACTAAAAATATTGATAAATGTTTTAGTTTAAAAACGTCAGAAGTCAAATCCGAGGACCTTACATACACAGTACATCATGTGCTAGAATATGATTTATACATCTGTAGGTGTTTAAAATTCTATCCAGTTTGGTCACTTCATCGCTGTTAATAGAACCGCAGGACGAAGAAGCATCAAGTGATCATCAAAAATTCCACTTACGTACATCTTTAATGAACTGACATTTTTAATTAAAATGGCAGCATAATTAAAAATCCAATTACGTGTGGAATTCTAATAAATTGCAGTGTAAAAATAAGGCATTGACCTTCATTGAGGAAACACCTCTAATTTCAATTTAGGTTTTTCTTGTTTTAATTAATGTCATGTCTTTCATGCCAATTTTATCCTCAAGACAAATAATGGCAATAACAAAATTATGTAAAACAGTCCAGATTCTGCAGATGTGTAATTGAAGATAGCTTAAATGAGGTGTTGGACTGCAAGCAAAACTGAAGTTGAAATCTGTTACCACAAATAATTGTCCATACGCATTATTCTGTAATGTCAGATTACACATGCAAATTTAGGTTAATTGATCCAGGAAAAAATGGATTTTGTGAACCATATTTTAATAGTCTTTCAAAAGGAAAGAACCCCCCCCAGTACATTCACTGGGTAAACTCTATTTGACCTAGACACGAGGTCTGTTCATCTACAGATAGACAGATTAATGGATGCATTTACTGATATATACACAATTATCACCCTCTATTTCCCTTGTCAAAGGGTTTTTGTAGGTGAAGCTGCATGAAAGCTCTCACTAAGCCCTGAGATTGAAATTAAAGATGATAAATTGGGTTCAAAGTAGGACATGTGCAGGTCATAGTTTGATATGTATTCATGGCCACTATCATTCACCACAGGGAATTTGTGCGATTTCTGTCAGCACACAGTTACCTGTCCATAAAGTCTTCAGGCTTCCAGCAGCACAAACACAACTGATGCACTCGTACTGCTGGATTTGGCAGTGAATACAGTATACGAAAGGTGCTTACATGCACTGATCCAGGATCAGTTAACCTATGCCTCCTTGCTACAAACATTTTTGATGAAAAAGTGAAATGTATCCAGGTTCAGTGCAAGGGCACCCTGCTATATCTAAACCCTGTGCTTATCTCTCCAAATGAAGGGGGCGGTTGTTGTGAGGTCCTAGGAGGAATTTTCCATAGGATTAGTGTGTACTTTCACTTCTGGAGATAAGGCTTTCTTAACAACGCCCAGCTGTTTGGCTTTCATCAGCCTCCTCTTTCAAGATTCAACTCTCCACCACATTCATTGTTCCTCCGTTCCCTTTGAAGGAATTAATGAAATTGCCCATTGTCTACTGCATTCCAGACATACACACAGGGAGATGGCTATAGACCCCAGTGGCCTAATCTGGTGCTGTTGAGGTTTAAAGGACCTTGGAAAAGAGTCCAGAGGGATTGCCATTAAAGCATGACACATTTTTGCACTGAAGCACACAGCACATGCACACAGGTGCATATACTGTGGGAATTTATTAGTATGTTTTTAATTCTGACCTGACTGTGAAATAATGTGCAGAGCTCATTATTTCTTTTCTATGATCCATTGTATTTTAGTACGTGGCAAACCACTCGGGGGCCATGTTTCTGTTATTGAGTTCTTTCACCTGTTTATCAGCAAGGTTAAGATAAGACCTAAGACAGGGCTCATTGGCTCCATAAACAGATGTTGTTAATTGGACAGTCTGACCTGTTAGAAAGTCAGACTGACGTAAGTGGTTTAAACAGATGACGTATGTTATTTGCTGATTGGCCTGATAAAAAGGCAGGCTGACGTAAGTGGCTTGCGATTGGAGGACCTGGGAAAACGTCAGCCAATCAGCAGAGACCTGATTTTGAGTTAAAGAAGAGTTTGGAGATGGCGGAAGAGAGAGCGCTCCCCGGAAGACAGCTGGACAAAACTGGTTGAGAGTTTTGGGTAGTTGGCTTGTGAATCCTGTTACCTTTTACTTGTCTCTTTAATAAATTCTGAGTTAAGGATAATTTGGTCTTAGTATTTGCCTCCTCGACACCTCCTTTGATACACGCTATCAATTTGGTGACCCCGAACGTTAAGGAGCGAGGGGCGCAATGGCAACGGTGGGATGGCAAGCATACCTAATCACTGATAAGTCCGACACTTACCGGCGCCAATCTGACAAGGTAAGCAGAAACCTTTTTCATAAAATTCTGCATTAGTCTAGAGTGAAGTGTCAGACTGTTGGATGAGAAGGTCTAAATTTAGGGAATTGTTTGTTATATTAAGAGAGACAAATAGATTGTAACGCAATGATATGCAGAAAGACAGCTTAGGCAGGGGATTAGGCACCCCGAACCTAGGCTGTAACAGGCGGCGGCGGAATTGCAAAGTTCCGAGGGCACGTTAAAGACTTTGTATAGTGCCGGGGAGAAGACTGAAGGCCCCCGTGTCTGATGAAGTATGAATTGACATACTGCCGTGGTACCGTCTAGTCGGCGTAGCTGTCGCATGTAAGTATGTAGGCAGTACGTGGTACGTGGATGATAGTCCACACCTAGCAGAGGGGCGTAAGAGACGACCTCTGTGAACAGGCAAGGCTGGTGAAAACGGTCAAAGTTTCTATACCCATAGCGAAGTGGGATAGGGATCAGACCGTCGGTTCCTAACCGGGTGGTTAACAGCTACTACGGGGTCTGGGATCGCTATCGACTGGGTCACCGGCCGGTCGGATCGCATATGGCATTAAGACCATGAGAGATGGCCGCCGCGTTCGGCTCAATGTACAGTCAAGCCACTATAAGCTAAAACCGAATGCGTTAGTAAGCGAGTAGTGCTTTCTGTGATCAGTGTTTTTGAAAAGAAAATACTGGGAAGCAGAAAGGCTGAGGGCCCTTCACTCCGAGGAGTCGGGGGGGAGGAACTCAGCGGAAAGGGATCCAGCCTGGAGCTGCGCCCTATTGAGAGGGAGGCTCGAAGGATCTAAGTGATGTAATTATGCACAATTGATGCAGCCACTGTTAGATTGTATTTACAGCGAACCAACGGAGGCTCGAGATCCAATCAAATGGACTCCTGAAGTCAACGAAGCCTTTGAGCAAGTGAAAACAGGTTTGGAGGTAAGCAAAGACCAATTGCTTATTACTCCACAGAACTGGATCCTGTAGCAAGAGGACTGCCATGCTGTTTACAAGCTGTAGAAGCAGCAGCATTAGCAGTAAAAGCCTCACAAACCATAGTGTTATACCAACCAATAGTCAAAGTGACCACATGTAGTTTCTGTATTACTACTGCAAACAAAATATACATTCTTGTCACCAGCAAGACAGCTGAGCTGTATGGCGACTCTACTAAGTGTAAATCTAACAATTGTAAAATGAGCCACACTTAATCCGGCGACCTTGCTGACAACTGCTGAGGATGGAGATCCTCACGATTGTGTAGCTGAAACATCTAGGTCTGTGGCAGCACACCCTGGGTTAATGGACACACCCATTCATGACGCAGAAGTAACATTCAAAGTGGGATCCTGAAAAAAGAATGACTTCAAAGCGAAACCAATAACACATGCACCATTGATACTGGAACTGATGTGACATTTTAGAAACCCAAATCACTGACGAGAGGTAACTGTGCAACACATACGAAAGGAACAGATGAGGTGTCCCTGGGGAATGCATTCGCAGACTTGCTGCAAAAGAAGCAGCTGCAGACACTCTCTTGAGAGACATGCAACAAGCGAGTGACCAGATAAAAAGCGAATCAAAATGTACTGAGAACGAAACTGGGTCCATAGCTGCAGAGTTGAGTCATGGCATATGCCATGTCTCAAGAGGAGGGAGGGTAGATATGATAAACAAACCTTATACAATTTGGAGTGGAAAAAAAAAAAAAAAAAAAAATATAAAAAAATATATATATATATATATATATATATATATATTTTAAAAGGTGTTTAACATGTTTTGACTATTTGAATCTTGGATGATGGATTTCATCCACCTCACACCAAGTGAGGGAAAAAGAGCTGTTTAGTAATGATTGACCCATTCTCAGGTTGGGTAGAAGCATACCCTACCTCAAAATTGATGCACAACTGTGGAAAAAATAAAATAAAAATAAAAATAATAATAATTTGTAGAGAAATAATACCTAGATGGGAAAAGACTATCACCTACCGCAATTTGGAGATAGAATCACCCTGGACGGGACCGTACCAGGTGATTGAAGCTTCGGACAGAGCTGTTCGGGTCCAAAGGAGGGAGATACGGTTTGGCACCACTACGGACACTGTTCCAAAACAGTCGCACCCACACGCACGCTCACACAAACAAGTGAACAGATTAAAAGAACTACACGCAAGTGACCAGATAACCCAGATCAGGAGGACGGTAAGTATCACAACAATGGTAGGTATCTCAATAATGACACCATTCCCAAAACAAGTGATCCTACAAGCATAGAGTTCGAGTTCAATCAAACCATCTTTGATCTAATGCTGGCACGTGCAAATCTGATTGAAGGCTAGACAATGTAGATCCGTGCGGTGCAAAAGTGATTATAAAAGCCGACATGAATAAAGATAATACCTTCCAATTCGACTTATGTAAAGTAATAAACTGTGGAATCAAACAAGCCTCATGGACAGGGTACGATGTGTATGGATGTCAGTTCAGATGGGGTTACCCCACCCCGGGATCATGGTGCAGTGCATGGTCAGATGTATTTTGGGCCACCAGTTCAAATTATGGGAAGCATGTAACTCTGGGAAATGATAAAAGTGAAAAATACAGAAGAGGAGAGTTGATTTCGACTGACAGGTCAGGGGTTAACCCTATCGTTCTGACAACCAAACCAAATTACTAATCCATGGCCAATGGTAGGGTATGACCCGAAAACTTGTCACGGTGCGCAGTGGAAGCGCGTGAGCGGCGCAATCCCAAAAACAAAAACAGCGTTTGAAGAATACCAAAACGGGTCTGATGTATTAGGTTCAGATTTAGCATGCTTGACGTTTTGATGTCCAAGAAAATCCAACTAAGAAATATGTAGGCTGGGAAAAATTTTCCCACTGGCTGCAGCTAACATAACTCCCCCTGTGTTTCGCCATGGGAAAGTCCATGATGTAACCTGTTTTCAAAACAACAACACGCTAAAAAACGCTCACCAACTAGGAAGACTGTCCGACTGTGAGAGGACCACATTAGACATGCTACTGGCTGAGAAAGGAGGGGTATGCTCTATGTTTGGAGATGCTTGCTGCACTGTCTATCTTTCCCGCTCTTAGTATTACCACCTTAGCCCCTAATGATTTTGAGTGGCAAAGTTGCACGCCTAGTGCGGCGGCTGAGATTTTGTGTCCACAGATAATTGGGGAGATGGAGAAAGCCTGGGTGGAGCCACCAGGACCCTACACGGAGAACTGCCCCATTGGAAATCCATACTGCAGATACGGGAAGGAGCCAGGAGCAGGATGGCGATGCTGGGACTGGGCCGAGATATTCCGCCCGGAACAAAACAACCTGACCAGGGAACTTCGCTGCGATCCTGAGTATGCAGCATGGTACTACTTCAACGAGTTCGGAGTCGACCCATACCCTGACCTGATGTCTGACCAGTGGGAAGAGGAGTAGATGAATGTTGTCTATCTGTTGTTCGTTTGTTTGTTTGTCTGTCTATATGAATGTTGCTAAGAAACAAAAAGAAGAAGAGGAAAAATTGGAAAATGAAAGTATGGTGTCGCATTACTCTAATGTTTTCTACTTATATTGTTAACATTCACTAGAAGTAACTTTATACTTGTTTTTACACCTATTTTGTATTCGCTCTTACTTGCCAGGTGGCTTTATATTCTAAGCAAGAACTTAAGTGTATAATCCATCTCTAATATTGAAAGGTTGAAATAACCATGTGATCTGACGCTTTGCTTAATGGCTCATGTGCTAGACCAAGCCCTTGATAGTAGCATCCCAGATGCCAATGCTGATAAATTGTAAAACGCGGGGTCTGGTTCGCTGTTTAGACACCCGGTTGGTTTCGCTCAGAGCGGATGCTGAGTGCTCCTCTAAACACTCCCACTGGCAGCACTGCCAAGCTTGGACAGTGTGGCTTTTAACCCAAAGAGGTTTTTCCCAGTGGCTGAGTAGAGCCTTCGGGGTGACATTGCTTTGCTGTGCTAGAATGCTCAAAAAGCCTAAATTGATAATTTTGTGTAAAATTAGCATGCCCAAAGGTTGGACTGAGTAGGCACACGCCGGCAGGGTTCAAGAGCCGAAAAGACCAGCCAGAGGGTTGATTCTAACCAAAGGCCTGTATGTAACCTGCTGTTAGTGCATACAAGTCCCGCACCTCCAGTTTAAGAGGCTTATATAATGTTGAGACAGTATGGAGAAACTTTTGTTTCTGGAGCTCAAATTGCTCTCTTTAATTGTGTTGCTCCCATGAATGTGAGCAAAGGAGGGAATTGTGGGAATTTATTAGTATGTTTTTAATTCTGACCTGACTGTGAAATAATGTGCAGAGCTCATTATTTCTTTTCTATGATCCATTGTATTTTAGTACGTGGCAAACCACTCGGGGGCCATGTTTCTGTTATTGAGTTCTTTCACCTGTTTATCAGCAAGGTTAAGATAAGACCTAAGACAGGGCTCATTGGCTCCATAAACAGATGTTGTTAATTGGACAGTCTGACCTGTTAGAAAGTCAGACTGACGTAAGTGGTTTAAACAGATGACGTATGTTATTTGCTGATTGGCCTGATAAAAAGGCAGGCTGACGTAAGTGGCTTGCGATTGGAGGACCTGGGAAAACGTCAGCCAATCAGCAGAGACCTGATTTTGAGTTAAAGAAGAGTTTGGAGATGGCGGAGAGAGCGCTCCCGGAAGACAGCTGGACAAAACTGGTTGAGAGTTTTGGGTAGTTGGCTTGTGAATCCTGTTACCTTTTACTTGTCTCTTTAATAAATTCTGAGTTAAGGATAATTTGGTCTTAGTATTTGCCTCCTCGACACCTCCTTTGATACACGCTATCAATACACACACACATAAACATGCAGATATACATGCTCACATATGCATACCAAATGCACAACTTTTGTCTTTAACCAAATGTAAGCAATTCCACAAGAGATTTGCTTAATCTATTCATGCAAAATATATTGAAGTAAAATAATGTTAAAGGCATGAATAATCACTAAAACTACTGAGGGTTCGCTCAATGAGGATATACATGAGGATATACATTCTGGACACAGTAGTAAAGCCTTATTCTATAAAATAACCTGAGAGATAAGCAGGTGCTTAGTGCATTGGGTGAAAACCTTCAAATGAATCACCATGGACAAATTATGAAAAGATGTCTCAAAATCCAGTAAATTAAATGAAACCGATTTATTCTATCTTCATGAAATATTCACGTGGAATTATGAAAAAGCAGTCTGACATGAAGTGTTGCCCTTAAAGCAAAAAAAGTCAGCTTTCTTCTCCCCATCTCTGAGTGCTTGGCTGAACACATTATTGCAGTTGAACTGTTGGCAGCTGTACTTGAATGCCTATGTAATTGAGACTCTTGCAGGTTTTTGTTCTTTTTAAAATTAATTTACTTACAATAGTAAGAAACAATAAGCATGAATATTAATGCAAAACTTACATACTGCCTGTTACCAGGGATTTTTTTGCTGCCTGTTCTCAAAATAATTATTACAAAAAATAAAACAATGAAATAAGATTACTTATCTGATTTAAGTGTCTCCCCTATGTTTGTTATTATTACTGAGTCTCATAACAAAGCTGCTATGGATCAAGCAGTATTCACCATAAACAGGATGCCGAAGAGACAGGTCAAGGCAAGGCTCTGAAGTACAATGAATCTCCATTTCCTTGAAGAAAGAAATCATTTCACAGCCAAGTACAGGAAGACAGATGCAATGGCAGAGCTTTCACCTTTTTTATATGTTTTTTTCCTGATGTGACAAAACAAAACAGACTAAATGTTCTTTTTAATGCCCATTTCAGGCTTTGATGACAGTGGACAGTGGGCGACAGAGTCCTTTGCAACATGAGCATCTCTTGAGCGTTGGCCCCCTTAGCCCTGACCCTTGACCACCCTTAAAAACAGCCGAGCCCAGACACAGGTCAGCCGACGGCTTATAAATATTATTATATAATATAAATATTACAAGTACGTCAACTTAATCATACATTGAAAATCTAATAAATTCAATAAGCACATGTTTTGACAGTATGCAATCCTATTTGATGCCAGTGAAGGATGTTGAAATACTTAATGACACCAGGAGGACCAGTCTTGGATCCATGTTGCAGCTCGTCAGCTGGGTTGGAGAAGGTGAAATTCAAACTCTTTACACAGTCTCAGCATGGACATTCATAGGATATCGGGGCGTGAAGGGACTGAAATCCAGCGGTCGGCCTTTGAGTGGGTGTGTAGTTGTAACTTCTCGGAACATGTGAGTAAGTTACTCTTCTGTGGGCTAGTTGTACGACTCTTGGGACGCACGAGTTAAGTCCTTTCCACATCTATGGCTGTGGGACACTGTGGATCAGGTCTTGGAGTGGCGGTTACAGCTGAACTTTCCTGGAATGTGTGAGAGAAATTTCTCCATGGGACTGGATCCAGGAGCTTCCTCAGCTGGACACAAGGTGGTTCTCGTCACTAATAGCGTTTTTCCACCGGACGGTACGGTACGGCACGTTTTGACGCTTTTTGCACCGCCTAGCGACTCTCACCGAACTCGTGCTGAATTTAGCTACTGCTGTTTAGGTACTAAACAAGACGAACAGGGACCTAAGGTTGGAGCTAGCAATACTGCAGACCATTGATTGGCCAAGCGCAATAGTCACATAATCTTCACACTAAATCTCAGTGTGGCTCAGACACAACCGTTTTTTTTCTCCCAAAGAGTGTTATATAGTTTGGCATTAACGTCAGGTTTGCGTGATTCTATGAGTTAGGTTTGTATTACGAGAACAGATAACTCCTCCTATCTTCATGGTTCTGTTGTTCTGTTGATAAACTACACAGGGACTCGACCCATGAAGGGGATAGTTACAGGTACGGATGGTTACCATGGCGTGCCGTACCATACTGTGCAGTGGCAAAATGCCATTCGTGGAGAAGCATTATGATACTTTGAGCTCGCTGTTATTGTGCCAATTTTCAGAATTGTTTTTTTGTTTTTTATTTGTTCTGCATGCTCTTTCTTAAGCGTTCAGCATTTTGATATCTGCTAAATAAATACATATACTTGATATCTGTTATACTATCACATATATTTGAATCATTTGTACAATTGAAGATGATGATGTTGGGATGGTATTTCGATGGTTTCCATTGAATATTCAAGTGTAACATTTATAATAATTTAATTTAATTACATTTTCTTTTTGATTTTGGGAAGGGGTGGGTGTGGGGTCGACCACGTTATTGCAATCCTATTAAATGCGCTGCACTGAAAATGAATTGAAATCTCCTGGTGTAGGAAATGATCGGGATAAGCATGGCTCCAAGGCTCATAAGTTAACCCTAACCCTAACTTATCGATGAAGCAAATATTGTTTATTGTCAATGCTCCTCCCTGCAAGCAGAGGTGGCCTATCCATAACTATCTCAGCTAAAAGCATGGCTGTCAACGGGGCATATGTCAGGCTTGCTGAAGAAGGCAGGCCTGACAAATGGCCGGAGACTAAATATAATCTTGCCCGGAGTGGCCTCCTGATGCGACCGACACGCACCATCCACTTCTGAGCATCAGAGGAATAACCGCGCGGACGCATCACGCTCTAAACGCTTCTGTGACAGTGTCAAGGCCAGCCGCGCTCATGACAGCTTGGGACGTGCAGACAAATCGTAAAATGGCAAACCAAGGTGCCAACAACTTGAGCTGCAAGCTTTCTCTATGGCCAAAGCTCAATGGCAATGATGACAAATGATTTTCACTGGTAAATACCCAGATTTTGGGAGCAAATAAGATCAAACTGATTTGGCCCATCACTCTAAAGGCCCATTATTTGTTTTTAAATAGCCAATTGGATTAAGCGGATTTACTTCAAATTTATACAGAAGTGTTATATTTAGTCCATGTATTTACACATTTGTGTTGTTTGTTATTGTAACACAACAGTCATGTGCCGGCATTGAATGGTTATTGAAGTAATTACCTAACTATGGTCCCACTCCGGCTTCCACAGTGGTTGTACAACGCATGTCTCAATGGTTGCTGCACAACAGATTATTTTATGAATCTGAATGCACCAAAACATTTACACAAGGGTTTTGGCAAAAACACTTAAATTAGGTAGTGTACAATGCTTACTGTAGTGGCATAAGTGGAGTGTGTGCGCTCCACAAGGCATTCATTTTACATTCATAATCTTAAAAAAGTGTGTAATTATCATAATTATGCAACACTTTTTTATTATTATTTTTAGTAGTATTCATGTTTTAATGGAAATCTTTCCAAGCTTGTCACAAGAGGGATAATTGATTAGTAATGCCTAGGTAATCAAAAAATATTCTGATGAAAATTCAGGAGACAAGTCAATTTTGTGAAAAAGAGTTCTACACTATGGTGCTCCCTCGTGCATATTTTTGAAGCAGGTTTGGCATGTGTTCAGGAAGTTACCTGGGTAGGTATCTTTCGTGAAAGATAGTGGAATCACTGTGAATGCGAAACATTGCATATGGAAGGCAATGTGAACTGAACAGCTACAATCATTGTACAATACAATAGAAAAACTTTTGAAATATGTCATAGGAATGCGGTCTATGTTGAGCCGATACTTGACTATAATTGTCACGTGGGTTGATCGTTTGACCGGAAAACAAAACTAGGAAAAAAGGATGGCTCAGCATTTAGGTGCAAAGGTGTTTTTTTTGTTGCCCAAAACAAAACAGGAGATTTCCCACCTTGGTCCTCTCTTTAAAGCAGCTGGTTTCAATACAGGTGATCAGACAAGCCATGGCAAGGCACGACTGCACTGGCAACCTGGGAGTGCAAAACCCAGACACATTATGCAAGGCCACTTCTTATCTCCCTTTGAAGTTGGCAAGACATGCCAGAAATGGACATTCTCCCTTTGTCTCAGACTTCCAGGTTCAAGTAGCAATCTGCCATGTCCCTTTCATTGGGATCCTCTTAACAGACCATAATTAATAATGCCATTCAGGTTCGGTGAGTGCCCTGCGGGTGGGGCCTGTGGGGAGGTTGATAAAGAGTGAAGCCATAAAGAGGACTGTCTCAGTGAACCGTACCTTTGTGTTATTGATAAGGGCTGTGAAGGTACTGCATGCTTAATAGGGTTGTGTTTTCAGTATATGCAGAGAAAAGTGTCATCTGATTCATGTTTCATTGCTTAAAATTGTAGCTCATTTGGGTTGGAGCCCATAACATCTCAGCAGTGTTGACCGCTCCTGCCAGGCCTTGAGTTTTAGAGATGAGATGAGGGATGAGATGGGTAAGGGATTGTGTGTAAAATCTGAACGGGTCCGGTCCGATATGAAAAACGATCCACTGGACCTGACCTCAGCAATGAATACGTAATACGTAATCCCCAAATGTCTCTTTCTTTGATCACAATGACCTAGACTTCAAGCATTTGGTTGAGTTTTACCAAATAAATAATTATGCCATTACATTTTCCCCCTGTATGCTGCACCTGTCATAGCCATTTTGGGAACAACATTTTGTATGGGACTTCAAATATATAGGGGAGATCCTAAGCAGTTAATTGTGTGCCTTTTCTTTTAAACCCATATAGTTGTTTATGTGGACCCTAGGTTATGTCTGGTCAGGATACCTGTGTAACTGGTGTGCTTCCCACAGTGACGCACCCACAACCTTCACAAATCACAGTTCCTATCAGGAGACCTTACTGCTTCTAAAACAGGTTCCCATATGGGGAACAGGTCTCTCATCCAGACCCCAGTGTTACTGTTTACAACAGGTGATTCAGGGTGACTTCCAGTGTTACGGTCTACAGCACGTAATTCAGGGTGACTATGCTCATGCATGTTTTTACTGCTAATATATGGATATGTATTTTTGAACAACTTTTTGAACTTAAATGTTTTCCCCAATTTAGGCTCAATTGTATTTTAGGCCTATCTTATTGTTGAAAGTTGAGGGAGAGTGCAGACTGCCACTCTGAAATGTGTGTATAGAGTCGCTTCTTCTTTTCACTCCACCAGCTGGGCTGCGCATTCACTGTGCCAGGGGACTGCACCACACACACAGCTGGCGTAGACACACTGCAGGTGTCCGATCGGTCAGAGGAGTCTTTTTTGTGCAATGAGGCAGGGGTTATCCTGCCAATTGAAATCTTCCCTTCCTGGGTGATGTTATCTTCAAATGTATTTCGCTCCATGGGACCGCCAGAGTCAGTTTCCAGTGGGATGGTCAGGATTATGTCTATATTTTAAAGTCAAAATATGTAACAGTAAAGTATGAGCTGATGCAGAGGCTGCCAGATAGCTAAAACATCCATTATTTCATATAGACCTTTCTGCATTTGCCCTGCTATAGACACATATCCATTGCTAAGTTGTTGGGTTTGCAATTGATCCCACATTTCTTTCCCTGAAATGATGTAAAAGAGTGCTACATGGTGAAATCATTCAGCAGGAGTTTTCAACAGTGGTCCTGGAAGGTATGCTATTTTTTTCCCACTGTAAAATCAGCAACCAATTTAGACCTAAGGGTACTTCATTATTTTCTAATATAACACTTTAATTGATCAATTAAGTGCAGAGTTACAGAACCTGGGTTGGGAGTCCCTGGCATACAGCGATCAATATGCGCTAAGCAAAAAAAGCACACAAATGGTGTAATATCGGTGTAAAATGTATCTCCAATATTTTGAGATAAATTTGGCATCTCAGAGCATGTAAAGGCATTTTTTCTCATTATGCTGTATGCGTGATGTCAGGTTTTGTCACTGTGATGAATCAGGTTTTTTTATTTTTATGGTAACAGGTCATTTGAAAAAGTTTTCTACAAATGAAACACAACTGCTGTATTGGACACACATCAGAGGAAATGTAAAAAAAAAAAGAATATTCCATAAAAAAAGAGAACCCACAACATTGTGAACATGCAGGGGACAAACAATTAGCAAAACATTTTAAGGCTTTGAACATTATAAAAAATTAAAAAAATAAAATAAAAATAAACATTTGGGTAACAGGAAATCCCAGGTATCTGGCCACTTATTGGGCAATGTATTTGTTTTTCCATTTGAAGAAGGGAACCTTCTGGGGGGATACAGCTGGTACCCTGGTGTTGATTCTGTTCGAAGAGGGTTATCTGATCAGGGTGAATGGGCCAAAACGTTACGGTCATTACAGGTAGAAATAACCAATCCTACCAGCTATAAATACCATCCTGTCCATGAATGCTTGTTTCCGTGGCTCTCAATGTCAACACACATCTCGATATTTGAATCCCTGAGGGTGAATGAATAAAGAAGTCTATGTTGGAGTGGGGGAGGGGGTGGTCCAGTGATAGCCACTTTACTGTGTCTCTTTCCTTGGGGCTAAGGGACTCTGAGGAATTCAAACTCACTGTCTGCGGAACATTAGTTTTGATTAGAAAGAATTTAAAATGGTGCACATTACTGCACAACAAGGATTTAACTAATAGATAGACAGGGCTTGGTTAGACAAGCCAACTATCAGTCAGTTATGCAATCAGTTATTCAAGGGCATGTTTGTGATCTTGTTCTTGTCTTGGTTTTAATTAACACATATTGGCTTTTCTTAGATAAGGTTCTATTGACTTCCATTTAGATGCATTTCTTAAATTACAATGGTAAAGTAAAATATTGATATTTTTCGGAGACCAATCTAAGTGCTCTTTAACTCCACCTTGGTCCCAAGTTCCCACATTATTTTAAGTGTACATGGCAACTGACTAGACATAGTTCACTCATAATCAATCCAATCATGGTTATATTAGGGATGGGCATGGTTAAGGAATAATTTTATTATTCAACATTATTTGTATTTTGTGTTGATCAGTGGCAAGAAATGTAAATTAAATCCATTTTGATTCCATGAAGAAAGAAAATAAATAATGTGCACCATAAGATGGGTGGGAGATGATCTATATTATACAAATAGACAAAAAAATTATATGGCTAAAATATAATGGCCATTCCCTCATTGACAAATACAGGGCGGGTGTGTGGGAAAGGTTAAGAATTCTGGTTTTGTGCACTTGTGCACCCCATGGGGATTGTAATGAGGGCATTATGGGAATTTCCTACCCTGGAAACCTTTCGGTTAATGGCTTTAAATGGCTAGTAGTTTTGAGGATTTATTCCTTTACTGGAGGCCTGAAATCATCAGCAAACATGTCAAGTTATAAATATATTTATGGAAATGACTTTTGGAGCAAAGAAAGAAAACGTAATAACTGACAAAATGGCTTTCTCTTAAATATACTATTGGAGGAGTACAATAAATTACTTGAAACCTTGGTAAACATGTACACATTTTTAATTAGTAGCATTCCCATCATTCCCCTTGTATGTGTTAAGAAACATCATTGTTTGATTGTTGATACTCAGACAACTTTTGTTCACCACCAATAAGGTACAGGATGAGACCAAGTTGATGGTACAGTTGAAATAATAAGCCCTATTAACCATGAAAAAAAAAAAAAGTCTGTATATCTGCAATCAAAATAAATTATTAATGTCCCACAGTTAAAGATCCAGCTGTACACATCAATAATATGTAAAATTAAAAACATTTTTTAAAAGGAAGCTGTGCAAGTCACCCGGAGGCATCTGCTCAGCAGACAAATAATGTAAAGGCGTATAAAAGTGAGTGACAGCGAGCTTCATTTCCCTGGTGAGTTATAATAACGGTGGTCCTTGAACGATGGTGCTGCCTACACTCTACCTCTGGCAGAATATCATGATAGCACGGAGGCGCAGATAAAAACACACCTGGCTCTGCTCTGCACTGCACCGGAGCATCAGTGGAATTTAATCATCTTCCCTGGGATTATATCAGTCCAGCCCAGGTGGGCCTGGGTAATTCCAGGTAGGATCATTTTCTGAATTCTTTGGCCTGAATGCTGGGAAAAGACACACACGCTGCTTCCACAACCCCAGCAGATCTGAACACCGGACCAACTCTGTTATGGTGCTTTTTCACCGCACAGTACGGTACGGTACGGCATGGCAACAATCATGGTTTTTCCATCGCACAAGAGAACCGTGAAGATATGAGGAGTTAGATGTGACCGTTGTTGTGACATTAGTAACATTGACATTGTAAACATTCCAGCTAAAATTCAGAAAAGCAGAACACGGCTTTCTCAATAGCATTAGCTACAATTTTCTTACCTCTACCTAGACGTTTGGGAGTCATGTCAGGGGCAGCGAGTGCAGGAGGTACCATACAATGAATGCAATTGCAATTTACCAAGATCACATTTAATACCTCATATTTCTTACATCTGTAGCCTACATTTTTTCAATTGTATAAAAATGAAAACATTCGCTCTATTTGTCTTTGTGTTTACATCTGTGCTTTAATGTAGCTTGTCGCTGCAAAAATATGTCCAGCACGAGCTACAAGCTAAAAAATTAAATGCTAGTGTTGATTTATGGAGGCGCAGGATTATTCAAACACTTATTTGACACTGTCCAGTTCAGATCCTCTTGTATTAAAGGTCTGGGTTTAGCTCGAGCATCAGAATGCATCAAAGCGGTTCCTATATCTTTCTAAAAATCTATTTCTGTGACAAATTAAAATGTTGTACTATGAAAATGTATATTCTAATTGTGTTAATGAAAATGAAAATACTATACTTTGTCCTTTCAAACAGGTCCCTGTTCGGCTTGCTAGTACCTAAAGAGAGCAGTAGCAAAATTTAGCATGGGTACTTAGGTTTGGTACAGTTCCCTTGGCAGTGGAAAAAGGGACAAAACGTGGGATCACGGATTGGTCTCAACAAAAACTGAACGTCGTGAGCTTCACAAAGGTCATATTTATGGTAGGGCTGCCATTTGGAAACTGCTTGTAACTAAGGATCAATGGGCAACACAGTCCTCTG
The DNA here is from genome assembly GCA_029706075.1 of Aldrovandia affinis. Taxonomy (NCBI): domain Eukaryota; kingdom Metazoa; phylum Chordata; class Actinopteri; order Notacanthiformes; family Halosauridae; genus Aldrovandia; species Aldrovandia affinis. The sequence continues at coordinate 2,169,932 of JAINUG010000087.1, forward strand.
TGATGGCCCAGCCCTCTGTGAGTGGGAGGACTGATGAGCCCCAGGGCACCCAAGAAAAGGGAGCTAATCATAGTGGGGGACTCAATTATTAGAGGTGTAGACAGTATAGTCCATTTGTGGGAAAAACAGTCTCAAATGGCATGTTGCCTGCCTGGTGCCCAGGTTAGAGACCTCCTGGAACATGCGGACAAGCTCCTGGCCAGAGCAGGGGTGGATCCGGTGGTCATAGTCCATGTTGGAGCCAATGAAAGGTAAGGGCAGGTTTGAGGTTCTGCAGCACAAATGTATAGAATTAGGATCAAAAATCTGGAGCAGAACCTCTATGGTGGTCTTCTCAGTTATTCTGCCAGTACCACATGCTAGTAAAGGGAAACAGAATTTTATATGAAGATTTAACACATGGCTACAAACCTGGTGCAGGAAAGAGGTACCGTAGTATCCTGACCTAGACTCTGGATCACTCCGGATACTCTGACTCTGGATACTATGGTTTACTCTTCATGTAGTAACTCTGTTCACTGACTCTGGATACCCCCCTGACTACCCGCACTAGCTCTGTCATACCTTCATTCTGCACATATCCATGTACAATATTGTAATATAGCCTTGTATAATTCTGTATAATTTTGCTGTACTACCTATACATATATTCATATATTTATATATTTATACTCACCTGTACTTACCTATACATAACTGCACTAGTCTGTATATATATTATAGCAACCTAACTACCTTTATAGTAATTATTCAATACTGTGCCTGTTAGCATTATAACTTCTGCTATAGTACTGTATTGTAGCACTTACTGACATGTTTGCACTCTGGTTAGATACTAAACTTCTTTTCGCTGTACTGTACCTGTACTGTACAATGACAATAAATTTGAATCTAATCTAATCTAATCTAATCTATAGGTTTATGGGGCACTGGGACTCCTTTTGGAACAGGGGTGACCTGTACAAGTGGGTCAAGCTACACCTGAAACGGAGGGGTACAGCAGCATTGGGCCAGCCTATGCTTACCGTAGCGGAGGAATATTTAAACTAGGGACTGGAAGGCAAATTAGTGGTAGTATTGAAGATAGGGAGGTGCTGACTGCTTAGACGGAAGATAAAAGGGCGGAGGATATATTCAATAAAGTCAATTTAGAGCATAATGTGAATAGAGGTGGTTCGGTATAGTTAGATGTGAAGGGGAAGGACAGTAAAAATGAGTAATGCTTGGAAGTTCCTGTGTTTGAATGCTAGAAGCATAAAAACATATTTTTAGAACTGGAGGCTGTCATGTTTAATGGGGGTTATGACATGGTTGGGATTACAGAGACATGGCTTGGTGCAGTGGATGGGAATGACTATAATGTGGAGGGGTACAAATTGTTCAGGAATGATAGAACAAATAAAATAGTTTATAAAGGGAGAGTGGCCCTTTATGTGAAAGAATCTTAATGTGCAGGAAATTCCAGGAATTAACTAATTCATTCCTTGTGAGGACATCTGGATTAGACTACTGGGAGTTCATGAAAAGGGCCTTAATATAGGAGTATGCTTAGACCACCAGCTTCAGACAGCAACATAAATACTATGCTCTATAGTAACATAAAAGAAGCCTGTGCAAAAGGAGAGATGTTAATAATAGGTGACATCAATTACCCCTCTATTAATCTATTAATGTCAGGTCAGGTTAAATGTGAATAGAAGTCTTTAGATGTGGTTTTTGGTACAGTCTGTTACTCCTGAAATCAATGCTGGATCTGGTTTTGTGTAATAATCCTCACAGAATTTGCAGATCCGAGGTAGTAGAACCACTAGGAACAAGTGATCATAGTGCAGTTACTTTTTATATTTTTTAGCAAGCTAAGATGGCCGCCTGTAACCCTAGATTTTTTTGCTACAGACGAGCTGACTTTAAAATGAGAGAATTTAAGCAATATAGATTTGGAAAAACTTCTAGATTGCAGAACTGTGAATGAAAAATTTAGTAAATTTAAAAGGGTCATTGTAGATGTATAGTGTTAATTCATCCCAAAAATAAGGAAAAATAGGATGAACAGTCTCATAAACAAACAGTCTCCATAGTGGATGACTAAGAAAGTGGCAAAAAAAAAGTGACTGTACAGAGTATATAAAATGGACAACTCAGAGAGAAACAAGATATATTGTATATTGAAATTTGCAGGCTAAGGCTAAAAAGGAAATAAGGGCAGCTAAAAGGCAGTTTGAAATAAGAATTTCCCAAGATGCAAAAAGTAATCCTAAGCACTTATTTTCAATATTGCAGTAGAAAAATTAAAGCTAATGATGAGGTTCAGTGAATTAGTAATAAGGAAGGAACTTTGCTTTGTAATAATAAGGATATTGCTAACACACTAAACAGTTACTTTGTTGAGAGCTTTACCCAAGAAGAGGTTATAAATATGCTTAACCATGTATAGCCAATGTACAGAATGTTTAGGAGGACTTTAGGATATGGTACGTAGAAGTACAACAAAAACTACAAAGCCTAAGACAAATAAGGGAGTAGGCCCCCATAAACCATTGACAGATATCCCCAAACACTGGAGAAATACCAGATGACTGGAAGCATGGTAGTATAATTCCAATGAGAATGGGGACCATACTGACCCACGGAACTACAGGCCTGCCCGTTTAATTTGCATCTCATGTAAAATACTGGAATGTATTATTAGGGACAAGTTAGAATCATTCTTGAAAAATAATAGTATTTTTTAAAGGAGAGCCAACATGGTTTTCTTAAGGGGAGGTCATGCCTAACAAACCTCCTTGACTTATTTTGATTTGACCAGGCCTTATGATATTATATATTTCGACCTTCAAAAAGCATTTGACAAGGTACCACACGACAGGCTCTTTGTCAAAAATGAATTTAGTAGGAATTACAGGAGTGGGTTCATAATTGACTGCAAGGGCAAATACAAAGAGTATCAGTAGGTGGGATTGTATCTGACCTAGCTGCTGTTCCCCTCTGAGACTATTGGTCATGGCATTCCTGGACAGAGGACGTGGGCCAATGTGATGAACAATCAATAAAGAATTCAAGTTTGTTACTACTTTTGCCACCGTCAGTTATATTTCTCAGCAAAGTTTCAGATCATTTGAGGATCAAGTTGTCACTACTCTAGAATGGCCCAGTAAAATATAGTTATTGCTGAACATAATATCAGTTATACAGGGTGGCTATTTATATAGCTTCCACGTTTACATTATTATCCATTTACAAAGCTGTAGATTTACTGAAGAAATTTAAATCAGTAGGTTAAGTACATTTGTCAAGGGTACAATGGGAGTTCCCCGCCTGACAATCACACCAGCAACCTTCAGGTTACCTGTCCAGCTCTTCAATCACTGCTCCATAGAGATGGATAATTATAGTACAGAATGATGTAGTGGTTAGGGGTTTTGACTCCAAGGTGTATCACTACCATTGTAGCAATAAAACACAGAGAATGGTTCAATTGCATCAGTAACCCAAACAAAATTAGGTTTCTCTAGATAAGGCTAGGCTTCTGCTTAGATAAATCATGTATAAATAATGTTCATACACATACAATGTTCCATTTCAAAAATATCATACCATATCACAGCACATATTCCATGAATTTATAAACACAAGCTAGGACTGATTTTCAAGCAGCTCAACCCACCTGGTGATGAAAAACATTCAGGTTTCCACAGAAAATGACATTAGTGGCTTAGCATGCCAATTGGATCTGTTTAATATCCTGTTGGAGGGTTCTGGAATGGGAACTATGCCTGACCGCCAGCATGAGAGATGTTCACCCTGGTTTTGGGATGAGAATCTGCCCAAACTCCAGCTGGTTCAACCCTCACAGATGCCTGACTGCAAGCGGGCATGGGGGAGACATAGAGGAAGCAGGTATTGAAGACTGCCTCTCTGTTACCTTGGGCGATATTTGATGGGTGTCTTTTACCCTAGTTTTGACAGACTGGACTATCAGATGGCCCTGCATGGGGAACTCTCCTCACTTCAAACTTGTACCAATGAACAGATGAAACATTCCTCCACACTTCAATGATTCCATTTCTTTTTCACAGGAAAAAAAAAGCGGAATGTCAGCTGCAGTTTTCCAAAGACGTTCTGGGATCACAGATCTGCTGACTGTGCCCGGTCAGAGAAACTGGTAAAGCTTTGTGACTGAAAGCCCTTCAATATCTGGTAAAGGGATTGACATTAATATTCTCCACCATTAAGCTTTACTCTTGCTGGCTGCTGAACGGTAAGACGATCTCTCAGGTGCTGTGGGGCACAGGGGATTAAGGTGGGACTGCCGGGATCGAGCTCAAGTATTGAAATGATTCTCCCGGGCAAATTGCCTTTCGTTCTGAAGAAGTACTTTGTAACTAGATTATTGCTCATCATATTCGAAGAGCCCATGTTGCCCCACCGCAGAGATGGATTGTGGGAGCATGAATAATGTTGCCGGATTTTGAACACCTCCCAGATCCTCATCCACATTGACTATCAATTTCTCCCTGCTCACCTTGCTTCCTGAGTGCGTTTGCATGCCTCTCCCAAGATAGAACTCGTATTATTATTTTTAGCACAAGAAAACAGGCTAAACCTCACAGAAAAAACATAACTATCATTGATTGTCCGCATTAATAAATAAGTCAAATGGAGTTTCTCTACAAAGATCAGATTAAATTCACAGGAAGGAGGTCCTATAATATGTAAGGAGGTTTAAATGTGTATTTCTCAGGAATATTCCTTAAGGTTTTTTTGTTTTTTTTTTTTTATGTTCTGGAAGACTAAACACTTTTTCGGCTATAGGGGCTTGAGTCAGGGCCTGTAAACATGCAATGTGGGCATCTCTTTCACTGAAGATGACTGACAAAGGAGTACTCATGATTTAAACATTGGGTGGAATGAAATGGTGAGGGGGTGCTGAACGCAGCTGTCTCAGCAGTTTTCTAGATGGCTGCAGCATTCTGAATGCTGCATTATTATTTCCAGTTATTTTTATTAGTAATGCTATTTTTAGGCATTCATTTTTTGTGTGTTTGTGGCCGGGGATGTGCCATCACATGTATAATGTATTTTATACTGTTGGATGTTTATTTAAACAATTCAGGTTACATTGTAACATCATTGCATTGTTACAACATCACTGCTTCATCTGGGATTTGACCCTGTAACCTTGAGTGGTCCTGTTCTTTGCACACGAATTATATTACGGCCCTGCAAACAGGAACTTATAATAACATGCTTTTAAATGATGCGTAACATCCTTTATTTGATATGTTTCATTCTTTAAATATCTGAACATGCAACCTTTCTCTTGTAGGTCCCATTCTATAAACTCCCCTATTCCACACCATCAGAACAGGACTTCCATGTCCATGTCATGCTGTACCCCCAGACGATTGATGTATGGCATACAGGCATATATATTCTACAGCCACAAAACAGCTTCCCACTCCCTGTTACCACTGACCTCTGCAAAAGCTTTCTCTCCTTCTTTCAATCAAAAATTGAGTCCATTCACCTCCTCCTGAAACCCTCCCCTGCCACACTGGATCCACACACCCCACAGAGTCTCAACCACATTCTCTGCCTTCTGCCAGATCGACTCAACACATGTCAAAGACATCATCTTCAAGTCCAAAGCCATCACCTCTCTGCTCGATCCTCTCCCAACTAACTTTGTCAAAGCCTGCTTACCCTCACTCTCGCTTCTTATCACCAACATCATCAATTCTTCACTCTCCTCTGTCTGGCTCACCGCTGGCTCACCTACCTATCAGACCTTAAACAGTTAATCTCCCTCAAGAACCATGGATCAACCCATGCCCCGATTTCACACGGTGTCCCCCAGGTGTCAGTACTGGGTCCCCTGTCCTTCATCATCTACTTCCTCCCCCTCAGCCATATGAGACACCATAGAATCCATTTTCACTGTTATGCTAATGACACCCAGCTCTCACCTATGAGAGCAAGGTCCTTCAGCCACTATGCCCCCCACCTACGGAACACTCCCTCCCCATCTAAAACTGTTGGACTCCATTCTGCACCTTCAAACACCAGCTCAAAACACATCTGTTCAGAAATACGGACTCGCATATTCATCGCCCTCTGTCCTGGCATCCCACCCCCCTCCTGTCATTTACTCAAACACCCAGACCTATGCTTGTTGTATGGGCCTCCTGTTACTTGTATCTGCTTAAATGTATGTCTTATCTAGCTTAAGGTCTTAAGAGTATAGCAGATATTGCGGGAGTTTTCCTACTCCACAGTGTAACCAGGGGCCACATTAGAATCAAGTCATTAGGAGGAAATTGGAAAGTGGGTTCCCACTGTGTTTAATTATAGGGAGATTTCTATTCTGCAAAAATGCCCTGTGCTGTCTATCTTGATTTTGAATTATCTAGCAGGTTAAATAACAAGAGGCAGTATACTGAATTAGCTATAAGGTACATTTTAAGATATAAATCATTTAAAAATGCCTATTCCTCAAATTAGAGTGACTAGGCTTTTAATGGCAGATCTGAAATTGAACCACGGCTATCGGCAAACACTTTGCATGCGACATTTTTGGATAGATAACAAGGAGGGTCGGATACTGTTTGAAAAGCTTTGTGAACCAACTGAGGAGGAGGCTATTTTGGCCCCTCGCTGCCCATTTCTCTTTTGTTTAGGACTAGATTTTTTGGCCCTTAGATTTTATTTTGTGCAGCACATCTCACTGCATGGTAAATACACAACATTAACTGAACAGCTGAATCAAGACCTACAGAGACGGAGCTGGCCTCGTCAACCCACCAGAAACAGCTGAGGTTCACATTGCCTCCAAAGTGCTGTTCCCTGGTGGGCCTGTTCTGTAGCTGCCTCCGGTTTGTTTGGGTTTCCATACACATGAACACACATAGGTTAGCTTTTAGTTTACCATCACATTTATGTTAAGCTAAGGGTAATGCTATTCAAGGATGGGTTTATAACATTAAAGATTAACAGTCTGATCAATTCATATAACCTGAAGAGGATATAAGTCTCACACTTTTTGGACACATATTTTATATAACAGTGCTGAGGGCTGTTGGGCTGTCAGCGATGCGGTGGTAGGCACAGCAAGCGGTAGACAAGCCTTGTGAATCCAATTAGCTGGGTTTTGTGCATCTGCAGGCATAAATGCCTGCATTCCTCCTCACAAACAAATAAACACAAGACAGGACTGAACAGAAATCAAATTAGGAGAATGTTACCTCCACACAAACCTTTTTAGTCCTGCATATGGGCCCCACATGTGTTCCAGTGGTGCTGTGAGCACAATGGAGATCCAAAATTAAAATGTGAAAGAGGTATTCTCACACTTTAATGCAATATTCAATAGGAAATGCATATATTTTTATTATCTTGTTCCCTACTCTGTATTATACTACTGACATGTGGTTTATGATATTCTGTCTGTGAATGTTTTTATGCATTATTCTTAAAAGCCACTTGAATTATCCTTTGAAGCAACAGCTTTGCAGCTTTTGCTCGGAATATTTCAATCTTTCCCATTCACATTCCTTCCCTTGAGGAAAAAACAAACCACACATACCAAAAATGAAATTAAAGACAGGTAATACATTTTTTAATATATTTGAAAATATATGTAGTGCTTGAATACATACATTATTGGTGCTTTCATACACGTATTTGTATGTACAGTGGGCAGAGAAATGATTCATTTCCCATTTTGTTTCCTTAGAGCTTGAAATCATGACACTTAAATAGGAATTCATATATATTCATATATCTCACAAGATATCAATTCACTCCACACTGTCGAAGCAAAAATATACATGAGTCAACAAAATCCCTACCTGTGTTGGATTTGCACAAGATGTAATTCCCTGGATTTAACAGTTCCAAACAGTTCCAATATTGTCTCATCTGACAACAAAACCTTTTTGCTTTGAGGCAAAATCCATATGGGATTTGAGATCTGTCTTGTCACTGACTTAAAGGCTAATTTTGTGGAATGACCAGGATATTGTTGACTTGTAGATGCTTCCTCCATCTCAGCCATTGAATTCTGTAGCTCTTTTAAAGTTGCAGTTGGCCTCAGTAATTTCCCTAATCAGCTTTGTCATTGCCTGGCTGTTCATTTTAAAAAGGACAGCCTGATCTAGACAGTGTCTGGGAGGTACAATGCACTTACTCACTTCTTAATTATTAACTTGGCAGTGCTCAAAGGGATATTCAGTGAATTATGCTATGAACTTCTTCTGATCTGTGCCTTTCTGCAACTTTTGAAAAGCTCCTTGGTCTTCATGCTTGAATCTTTTCTTAAAATCCACCACAGGCTGCTGGGTGGCTCATCCTGTTACAGCACTGTTCTAGTGTATGGATCTGTCACAAAATATGGTATCACACATATTGGGGGTACTGTCACCCAGTGAGATTCAGTCAGTGGGGATGATGTCTTGTTGCATACCAGCAATTGGTCAGTTCATTATTTATTTTATATATACATAGACAGTGCAAAGGTCTTAGGCCAAAAAATCGAATTAAAGCCATTTATCTGAGCAGTAAGTGTTTATTTGGTCGAAAACACTATATAACATTGAAGTAAACACAAAAACATTAATACAATGAAAAGTAACAAAAATGTATTGTGTTTTTAAAACAAGTCAGTATTTTGTGTGGCCTCCCTTAGAATGCAAAACTTAAACAATTCACTTTGGTAGACTGCTGTGTAATTTTTTTCAATAGTCCTGTGGTACATTCTTCCAAGCTTCTTGCAAGATTTGCCTTGTCTTTTGACTTTGGCTCCGTTTTGGTCTTTTTCCCTGTCCAAGTGATCCCACACAGCTTCAGTTATGTTGAGGTCAGGGCTCTGAAGTGGCCAATCTAATACTGTGAGTATTCCATCTGCAAATTTCTGCTCCAAGTAGGTCTTAATCATGTTTTCAGTGTGTTTGGGGTCGTTATCGTGCTGAAAGATACATTTTTTGTCAATCAGTCGAAGGTACAGCATGTTGAACCAAGATCTGTTTATATTTCTCAGCATTCATAATTCCATCGATTTTGACCAGATCCCCTACACTGCTGGCTAAAATGCACCCCCAGACCATGACAAAGCAACCACCGTGCTTCACAGAAGGCTGCAGACAGGCATCAATGTACATCTCGCCAACTCTTCTTCTGACATACTGGCGTCTTTGTGAACCAAAATTTTCAAATTTGAACTCATTGTTCCATAAGACTTTCTGCCACTGGTTGTCACGCTATGCGTTATGGTCTTTTGCATATTGCAATCTCTTCTGCTTGTTGCCTTTCCACAAGAATGGTTTATTAGCTGCAACACGTCCTACAAGACCATTTCTTGTAAGACTTCTTCTCACGGTCGAAGCGTGTACTTTGGTACCAGATGGCTCTGCCAGATGCTGAGTAAGCACTTCACTGGATTTCCTTCTGTCCCTCAAGGAAGTGACCTTTAAGTACTGTTCATTAGATACAGACAGCATGTCTGCCAGCAGCCTTCCACTGCGTTTTCTATCTTCAACTTGCCCAGTTTATTCATATTTCTTTATGACAGCTTGAACAGCACATCATGAAAATCCAGTTAGGTTGGCTATTGCTCACTGAGAATAGCCTTGTTTATGCAAAACTATGATTTTATGTCTGTCAAACTAAACAAAATACATGGAATGGCTGGAGTGCCTCGAGGAGAGGTTTGGGAACTAAACTTGTGTTCTTCGAGCCATCTCGCAAGATATCAATAACTTTTTTGTAAAACAATAAATTCTTGTTACTTTTTATTGTATTAATGCTTATTTGTATTTATTCTAATGTTGTATAGTGTTTTTCCAAGCAAATAAACACTTACTGCCCAGATAAATAGCTTTAAACATAATTTTCTGTGGTGGCCTAAGACTTTTGCACAGTACTGTAGGTATATATATATATATTAAAAAAATTGTGTGTGTGTAAAGTAGGTTGTGCAGATAAGAAATATATAAAAACATACATACAGTTTATAAACGTGTCATGTTTTCAAGCTGTGAGGCAACAAACTGTGAACACTGTTTCAGTGGAAAGATTTCTGCAATAGTATCCTGATACAAGTGTCACAATAATGAATGCATCACCATATGCTTCACAACGCACACAGTCATACTCATCATCAAAAAATAAGACCACAATCTCAGGTTCATGCAGCTACCATTGCCTAGATTTGAATTTATCTGTGCAACTGTAGTCCAGGGTTTGAATGTGAAAATCAACCGCCATTCTTTTTGTCAGAAATGAAAGGAAAAACAGAGCATTTTCTCTCTCCAATCCCGGAGATGCAAGAAAGCCAGCAGGAGCAGTGAGATAAAATGTAAAGAACCTGTATCACTGTAAAAAAATCACCCCCGTAACATTAATACACGCGGGATGAAGCGTAAGCAGGAATTTGTACCGGTGCTGCGTGAGCCGTTTCCCCATCCCAATACATCTTGCTTTGATGAAAAGCTGGGGCCGAAAAATATGTGCCAACGTGGCAGGCCCCTAATTTTTCATATATATCAGTTATATTAGGAGCACAAATGAAAATACCTGAGTTTCACTCTCAGGCTCCCCTCTCTCCCCTGCCTCTCAATTTATATTCAGGGACCTTGTGGCAGTGTTGGCTAATACTCTAATGTTCCTGAGCCCAAGAATTCATCCAATGGCCCATGAATCACCACATTTAGATCATTTCTGTGTGAAAAAATGCTGGGGCTACATTTTCTATAAGCGAACAAACAAATAAATAAAAAATTCCCAGAGCTGTTAGTTCTTATTAGGCCCTGGCTGCAGGTGCCAGGAGAGCTGAAATTGAAATGCTCTGAAGGTCAGATTCTGTGAGAAGAATATTATCCAGCCTAAGGATTCTGCGGAGAGTTGCAACCACGATTTATTCCTTTATGAGCAACCACCCCCCCCCCCTCTCATGCACTCACCTGCCAGCCATTGACTATTTTACACACTAAAGGCCATTCAGTACTACAGGTGAGCCGGTGCTGAAAGGAGGATAGGTGCATCTCTCACTGGTGTCCGGCGAGCATAAGGGAGAAGGTTCGGCAGTGGTTACCCAGGGAACCATGGCTGACTTAAACCCACCCTACTCCTACCAACTGCTGAAAACTCCTGTCGCAATGAGTTGATGACATAGTCTCAAACCTACAACGTTTAGTTTATAGGGCCCTACACTGGCCCAGGTTCTACTAGCTAGCTAGTTACTGTCTATATACAGTTCAGTGAGCCCTCCCGCCAGGCTGAAGAATCGCTGTGAGTTTCCTGCAGTGATTTCTCATCTCCGTCCTACAGTCCAAGCACAAAAAGAAAATAACGTTAACCGTCGTGTCTATCTTTGGGCTACATACGACGTAGTGATCGCATTTTCAAAAATGTGGAGATTTATTGAGGGTGCAAGTCCACCTCCCACTAAAAAGGCTAAAACCAAAGAAGATCAGCTAAAAACTCAGCGAAAATATGATTCAGAGAGCAGAGATCACACTTTCCAGGAAAATTGGAATAGACCAAGGACAAGTAACTTTTAGGAAGGACAAGTATCTTTTCTAAGATACTTGCCCTTTGCCAAGTATGACTTTTACCCTAATCTGGGCCCCTGACAATGTAAAGAATAGGCAGCAGATGATCGACCGTGTTCAAGGCTTAGTGTCATAATTGACTTGGCTGATGATCTGCATCTCTGATACCACTGCTATCCATCTTTGCTCATGTCTATTGACCTGCATTACCTACAGTCTAGACAGTATCCAGCGCTGTGCCAAGCCTGGTCTTGAACACCCTAAGGGTCTCTGCTTCTACTACATGACCTGTGACACATATTGAAAACTCTGTAAAAAGAACAAACTTGTTGATATCAGTGCGGAATTTACCTTTGAATAATTTACCCCTATGACCCCTTGTTCTGCTGACAGAACTAAATCTAAAAAATCTGTTATAGTCCACTTTGTTAATCTTTCACTTTGTTTTAGAAATTTAAAAACCATACATTCCCCTTAGTCTGCTTTTGCTAAGCCTAAATAAATTGGGTCTTAAATATTTTCTTTGTTCTTCTTTGATTGGGTCTTTGTAACTTATACCTTTCTTGCCAGCAACCAATTTAGTTATTCTTCTTTTCAAGAGTTTCTATATTCTTCTAATAGTGTGGTTTCCACACTACTCTAAATGTGGTCTGACAAAGGCATTATATAACACCAATATCTCAATCAATCTCATTTGATTTATGCTCAATACGTTTTACTATATAACCTGGCAACCTGTTAATTCCCCCATCCAAAAAAAAAAACATATAATTAAAAAGATGAATCTTACTCAACCTTGAATAGATTAGTGAATTGAATGCACTGTGCTACACAAGGTTATGCACTCATTTTTAGGAACTCATGATAGAATATCTTATGATTATTATAATATATAATTAGAAAATTATAATATTTAATCATGTTTTCCAATCTGAAAAATGGACATGAAGATGCTGTACTAAAGCAGTAGGGTTGTGCTCGCCTGGTGCATGACGTCATGCTCTGGGCCGATATGTGAGTGACTTGTACAGAACTCAGTACTCGAGATTGCTCATGGCCAACTGTGTGTCGAATGAGATGGAGGCAATGGAGGCTAATGCCAAGTAATAAATCTGCAATTGCTAATTCAGATTTTAATGACATCCACTCCATAGTCTTTAAATATTAATAAACGCCTGCCTCTCTGTGATTACAGGGAGAACAAAGATTTTAATGCATTATGGCAGAGTCGCTTTAATGACGCCCGGGTTAATTTCCAGAAACGCATTACCGATGACACATAAGAGAACTGCTCATTTTGTGGTGCCTATAAATGATACAAAGCTGAGGATGAATGCTTACCTTGGGTTTAACATAGGGTGTTCACTTTCGAAGAGTAAAACAACTCACTTTTTATACTGGTCTCTGGAAAATAAATACCAACCCTTTAGTTTAGTTCCACCCAATTATCAGACAATAACCATGTAAATATGTTGCAACAATTCCAAGTTATTAACTAATAAGGAAAGAGTAGGTACGGGTAGACAAAATAATGAAAACACAAAATGAAAAAGGACTCATATTTTGAAGTAACTAAATCACAATTAAAAAGGAGATTACACTACAAAATAACAGAAACAGGTTTCATATTAATGTCAATACTAATTGCCTATGTGTTTCTGCTATAAAGGACAGTTTAAAATTAACATTTTAACATGTGAGTTTCTAAAGCAAAATTAGAGATTTTGAACACATTTTCTAACAGATTTTGAAAAAGTTAATGTGTCAAAGGGAATGGTGTCAAACATCATGACAGCATATGCATCAGCAAAGAGGAACAGTGGTCAAAGCTCACCGACAGGGATAGACAAACAGGATAGATGCTAAAAACCACAAAACAACTTCTAGTCCTCCATAGTTTCCCTAATATTTCTATGATATAATACATCTACAATGGCTGTTTATACATAAATCATACTTTAGATATTGTAATCATACCCCTTATTAGCCATCTGCTCCTCCACAATCTGTTTGTGGTTGTAAACTACATCTTCTGGACACTGGAATGTAAGGTAGGACTAAGCAGCAAAATGATATAAGTATTGTATTAGCCACAATTACATCATTGATCATTACATCATTACAATCATTAAACATGTTTGTTTTGCTAACATGTCTGGCATATCATCCATCTACAATGCCATTTTGTACATCATAATCATATCTGGAATATGCAAGGAACCATAAGGTTTTGCATTTAATTTCATTCAATAAGGTTGGCAAAAAGCTGAGATAGCAAAAGCAAAATAAACCATGTTTGCTTTATGGTTAAATTTATGGAGTATATTCTGGTATCCACTGTACCTTAAACACTGAACATTGAACACTGAGCACTGTCACACTCTACTGCTGTACCTACCCTACATTCTGTGTACATTCCTTGTACATCTCACTGCTGCCCCGACTGCTACTGTTTTTTCACATCTCATACTTGTTTTTCTTTTGTTTTTCTCTTGTTTTTCTTTTGTTTTTCTTAGACAGCACATACCAGTGTACTGAAGTACTATCTGGTGGATTTGCACTACCTCCAGTATATTTTTATTCTTTTTATTTTTATTTCTTAAAATTATTGTATTTAGGTTTGTACTCTGGTTTTTAAATATATTTATTATCCAGTATGTTGTTATGTCCTGTATGTCTTGTGTGTTCTTTCACTCCTGTACTATTGTTGCTGTGACAAACCAAATTTCCCCCCCCCCCGGGATTAATAAAGGCTATTCTATTCTATTCTACCTTGCTTTCAAAGATGTCCACCTCCTGCAACTGCAATTCCAAAGCCTCTTACATGTACTGTAATTTTGCCATTCATTGGTAAAGGTGAGGGTAGTGGTGCAAAATGTATGATTTTAGAGTAACTCCTTCTTCCTGTGTTCCCTCGGGCCCTGGGTGACTGATTGGTGATGTCATACCACATCACAGTGTGAAAACGTACTGTAGCCCTGAGGACTTAAAGGGCAACTCTGGAATGCAGCCAAAGGCCCATATATGGCACATTTATAAATGCATAGTCCAACCAGGCACGTTCCCTTGGTTTGATCATCCCTACAACCACCCTAGGCATCTTTTACATATTCGGGATCTCTCTCGGAGAAAATAATGAAGGACAACTGCTTCACTGTTGTGTGTTTATACATCAAATGTATGTCAGTATATATAGTATAGTATAGTATGTATGTATTTTTGTTTACCCCCAGGAAAAGGATTGGTTGTTCAAACAGAGTGTATAGTATATACAGGTAACTGGTCAAAAAAAGAAAGAAACACAAGTAAATTAAGGTTCTGGCAGCTCTGTTCAACTGTGTCGTTTGCATTTTCCTGGCATTGTTTAGGTCCACTCAACCCCTTAGAGGGCAAGGTAAATGCCAATACAAAACCATTCTGTGTGATCACCTTCATCCTATGGTGAAGCATTTCTATCCTGATGGGAGTGGTCTCTTCCAGGATGACAATGCCCCCATCCACAGGGCATAAGTGGCCACTGAATGGCTTGATAAGCATGAAAATTATGTAAACCATATGCCATGGGCGTCTCAGTCATCACCAGAACTCAACCCAAATGAACACTTATGGGAGTGTTCATTTGGGTTGAAATGAACTTCAACAAAACACCAAATGATAGAATTTCTGGTGGAAGAACGGTATTCCATCCCTCTCAAGTTCCAGACACTTGTAGAATCTGTGCATAGGTGCATTGAAGCTGATCTGGTGCCTTATAATATATGCCTTATGGTGGCCCAGTACCTTATTAAGACACCGTGTTGGCATTTCCTTTATTTGAGCAGTTACCTGCAGCATGTTTGGTGATCAAATTCTGTTCTTTGGGTTTTATTTTTAATACTTTTTATCGGTTTTCTAAAACCATGTTCAATATAGTATATTTAAATATTTTATGGTTTTGTATTTTATAGATAGATATCATAGGAGCACAGGAAACTCAATACAACCTCCTTGGTTCTACTGCATCTATGATGAATGAGGCCTTGATTTAAGGAGAGGTTAAAGAAAATTGGTTCAATATATGCCCATCTTTGAAATCCACTTCAGGCAGTACTGGGTCTGATCTGTAATTTTATATATATGCTTATTATAGTGTTTTTCTTACGGCTACATGTTAAATAAAAAGGTTTCTTGATTGCTTTAAAAAATTTTTTGCTTGCACAGAAAACCACCGCAATTGCTCAGAATTTCCATAATTTAAACACAGAATATGAGGCGATTTCCAGACCTAAAACACAAAACAACACTCAAAATCATGAGGGAACCATGATGTTTCAGCAGAATGTTTCTGTAAAGGCCAAGGATAATGAATGGAGACGTATCTGTGTGTGGTGGTTTAACTGGAGGAGTACAGACATGTTTCGCCTGCACCACACCCGTGTTGGTAATATGCACAGTGCTGGCCACAGCATTTTCAGACGCGGCCGGCAAAATGAATTGCTCCCTGCATTATTCCATAAACCCCAATTCTATGCATATTCAGATGCCGGGTTTATCATTGACCTTTTCTGCAAAGGAGAATCTGTAGAACAAATTTTTTCTTTATTCTACTCTTTATGTCAGAGATGGAGAGGAGGGGGGTGCAAAGAGAGAGAGAGAAGAGAGAGAGAGAGAGAGAGAGGGGAAGAAATGTTGGAGAGAGAAAGATAAATAGGTCCACAGTGAGAGAAGGGGAAGGGCAGAGAGAGAAGGAGAAAGAGCAGGTGTAGAGAGAGGGAGAGAGATCATCTGCATTATGTGATTTAATGCATTATTTAGGCCCAGCCCCAAACCACAAATCATTTCCCCTAGAGACCTTAGGTAAGGCAATCTGGGGGCTGGTGGGAGACTGTGTAATCACGTCACGAAATGCAAAGTGACACCAGCATGGGCAAGTAGGCCTGGAAAGCTACCAATTCTCAAAGGCCCAACTGTCAATCATTTATCCACATTAGCATTCCCAGAGAGAAGGCAGGGAGAGGACCTGGGTGTTGGGTGGAGGTGTGTGTGTGTGTGTGTGTGGGCGTGCACAGGGGTTTTTGTTTGTGTGTGCATGTCTCCTCTCTCTCTCTGAGGGGGATGAGTGAATGAGTCACGGTGTCCCATAGTTTACCGACACCATCTTGCTGTTCAACAGATTATACAATACAATTTTGTGATTCATTTTTTGTTTACTTTTTTCAAAAAAATGGAATTGCTCCAATTTGTCTATGCGCCTCACAGATGGTGAAGAGCAAACCCCCCGAGCAGTAAATGAGCCATCCTGCTGGACACCACACGTCGCCTTCATTCATACTCACAGAGTAAGACTGAACCTGCTTAGGGAGGAGAAACCACATTGAATGTGAATGGGTCCTGCTGCAATTTTCTATTGATTTGTAGCTATTGCCCCAGCATGCACTGGAGTTTCTCCAGCTTGGCCTGACACCCCTACCATCTCATCTTTTCTTCCACAAGATTCTCTCTGCAGAGTTGCATCGGATTGAAGCTGGGATGAGAGGCTAAAAATAAAATGGGGGTCAATGGAAAATCAACAGCAGCACAGCCAGAGTGAGTGACATTGTTGTGGGAGGGGAGCTTTCCCTTACGGAGGGACTTGAGATTAGATTGATTCTATCACTGTGACATCTCGTTGAGCCCCCGAGCCAAGATTGATCCCATCTGGGTCCTTAATCCCTGGTTTTCAGAGTGCATCACCTGCCCACAGTGAGTACACAGTTGTACCGCATCCGAGAGGTTGAATTTATTTTTCTTAACCCATTTAGATGGAATCATCACCTTTTCTTCGCTTTCCCTTTCTCCCCCCACAGTCATCAAAGGTCATTGCTTCATTCCCTGGGACAGTTAAATGCATGGTGACCCCACTCTAGTGCAATGAGACATTATCATGTAGGCTGGCCCCTTGGGATTTACAGAGAAGAGAAGTGTAAACAGTATTACCAGCTTTAGTTCCAAATGAACAAAGAGCAAACCCTGTTTTGGGTGGAGGTATGCAGCTGCCCTTCATCCTGGAAACATGCCCAGATAAAGGAAACTTTGGCTGATGAGGAAGCACTCGGGAGGAACTGGAACACAGTGGCTTCACTTATGTGGTAGTCCTCTTGGATACCAAATATCACAATCCGGTAACCCAGCACAATTATTTGGAGCCCAGATGAATAAACTTAAAACATGCATATGTGATGACATCTGCGAGTCTGATAAAACACACACATATCTTGCTCTTCATCTCTTCTTTTAAATATTTTTGCAGCTTCTGAGCAATGCATTCAACAAAAAGAGTACCTGCTTTCCTTGACAAATAGTTTTCTCCTGAATCAAATTTTTTTTTTTCCTGGACAATGCATAGCATCTCATAGTCTGCAAGACGTTTAGCTTTATCCATTTCCATTCTCTGCTAATATACTAGCTAGCTAGCTACATTAGCAAGCAATGTAATACGACTCCTATTGTAAGATAGGAACACTAAAGAAATTACTAACTTAGCTAGCTAACATTAATATTAAACATTAAACTATGTGCCTAGCATTGAAGTTAAACAATTTACCTTAGCAAACTTCATAGTTATAACTTTATGTTGATGGCCCTTTTACACACTTTTTTAATTTATTTTGGCTAGGTAACATTTTGTTGTGGTTTCCCTACCCTTCATATTTTCTTTTTTTTTGCACAACCAAACGGGAATCAGTTTTTTAGACTGGACAGGTTTATGTTTGGAGAAAGTCAAAGGAAGCCTTTGACCCACATTTCCTGTACCCAACTGTTAAACATGGTGTTGGATGTGTTATGGTATGGGTAGCCATCTTTGTGGGAATCAATGGATCATTGAATGCATTGTAGAATTACAGCCAAAGAATGCAAGGCCATTTTAGGTGACCAGGTGCAACCAATGTTCCCTCAAGATGTTCCAATATTCCAAGATGAAAACGTCCCCATACACACAGATTCAAGAGTGGTTTCATGAACACATTTCTGAGCCACACAGAACAAAGAGTTCTGTGTAGCTCAGTTGGTAGAGCACGGCGTTGGCAACGCTCAGGTTGTGGGTTCAATTCCCACTGGGCCCACATACACTGAAAAATGTATGCAAATGTCTGCATTCACTACTGTCACTTTGGATAAAAGTGTCTGCTAAATGGCATATATTATATTATATTAAGAGAAACACCTTCAATGCCTCCCCAATCACCAGATCTAAACATCGTTGAACTTTTATGGGACATTCTGGAATGTGGAGTAGATTTTCACCACTTTCATCTCTCAAAGAACTGGAGGCTTTTCTTCTCTAGAAGAATGGTCTAATATACCACTAGAATCAGCTCAAAACATATATACCAGTATTCCAAGGACTGAACCAGTTCTGATATCCATGTATTGTTTGTGGTTTCCATTATTTTGCATAAATATAAAACACTTCTTACATAATATGCACTGGACATCCAATGCGTTTGTTAACTTTAATATTGTATTCTCATGAGCTTCACATTGCTTAATTTTTCAGAACTGAAATAACTACATGGGTGATTTGATTTAACCCTCTATGGGGGAGGAGGCACCAAAGACTCTCCTCTCCTTCGCTTCAGCATGGCACCGTACCTGCATTATTATAACAAGGCCATGGACTAAATGGCTAAGCTCCACACAATTTTACAATGGTTCAGATGCAGCTGCATCATTAGCACAGATAATTAACTGTGCTCGCTGAACGTAGAATAGGCCAAGAGACCTGTCTTTTCTGCAAACACCCCCCAACTCTCTTTCAATCATTTTCTCTCAGTTAGCCTCTCTCTCGCTCTCTCTCTCTCTATGGTGGGGCCTACTGCTGAGGCCATGGCTCGGTCACCATGGCAACATCACAAAACAGCAAACAAAGAGCCCATGAGGGAACAGGGAAGCACATAAAGCTGGTCCTGCTGGTGATGGATCTACAAAGCTCATGCTGAAAAGTGTCATTAAACCTGTTACATCATTAAACCTGTTACATCACACTGACAGACAAAGACAAACACTGCGGGGTCGAGGTAGGGGGGCAAGGGGTCTGAAAACAGAGCTGGAGCACTTGTCAGTCCCAAAAGACTAGAGCGATCACAGTGTTGCATTTTCTTTTCAACCAGCAGATGTGGTTACAATAATTGTAAAAATCTTTTTTGCCAAAAGCCCATCATGTTTTGTTATTGCAGGGGAATAATTATTAACATTTGGAAAATGTAGAATGTTTGCAGCATCCCATGTTGCCAGTTTCAATTTTGTTTCCCTACAGCTTAGGCTCCACATGCCATCCAACCTAACCACTGGAACTTAAGACTGTTTGTTTGGATTGCCCATCAATTGTGCTTCCCAGTTCTTAATGTATTAGTTGTTTAAAGAAAGCTGGAACATCCCACCAGGAACAGGCTGAACCCCCCCATTTCCCCCAAAACCCTGGGAGTACAGTCTCTGATAAATAAAAACTGAGAAAGGTGAATTCAAACAAAGGTATCAAAACCAGGAATAAGTCAAAAATTGCAGTCAGCAGTCCAAAACTGGATTCATAAATAAAATGAAAAGAGCACATAGCTCCAGTTAGTATGATGGGCAGAAAACATTTAAAGGTTCTGAACAGCCAAAATCATGCATTTCATCAAATAAGATGATTGGGTGAATCCAGATGTTAGTGTGATGTTGAAAGCTTGAAAGCTGACCTTTGCAGGTATGCCGATAAAGATGGGTCAGGCTTTGTGTAAAAATATATATATATATATTTTTTTTTTTAAATAATTCTGTTGTTCCAATCCTGTTTGCTGACATGGTACTATGTGACATTGGAAAATCCAGCTCGTTTTAATGCACCAATGACAGCTCACAAAAATCACTGTCTGTAAGTATCATCACTTCATTGAGGAGGCGTGTGCGCATTGTTTATTTCCCAGCAAATGTAGCTAGCTACATCATTTCAAATGTGATGGGCAGCAACGGGTGTTTGCTAATATGGTAAAACCTCACTGTGTTGTGCCTTGTGACAATACTGGCCAATGCACTGCCCATAAAAAACAGAGGAGCCTCTTTACAAAAATACAGACTATTTACTTTGAAAAAAACCCAAACCAGTGCAAAACCACTCTACACATTGTCCATACTTATACCAAGTGCTGTCAGTGGCCAGAATTCACTGGGGGACCCCACGTAGGTTTAAAAAAAAAATGCAAATGCAACAGCAAAATGCTTCATTCTAGTGCATTTTCTCAAAAGATTTGTAACTTATTTGTGTATGATTTTATGATTATGTGTATGACGTATGATTTTTTTAAATGTATTTATAGCTAACCTTCGCTAGCTAGCTGTTTTGCAACCTATGTTAGCTAGCAAGCATTTTAGATAACTTAGATAACTGTCAGTACAAATTTGGTTAGTCTAAATGCCTTGAACATAACGTTACACAGGTCAAACATTTCTACCTTAAGGGTAAACGATTGCTATGGTGGGAAATTTTTACTTAGACCATCTGTCTGTCAGCCTGCCTGTAGAATGTAGAAGCAATATGGACTGAGAAACTGAAAAATAGAGAGCCAGGGGCTGGCTGGGCTGGATCTACATTATGTGTATCCAATCTGGTGTATCCCCATTGGCTGGAGAGGAGCATTGTAGTGTGGGGTGAGCTCGCAAAATGTTCTTTAAATAGCTACTTTTGTTGCTTTATATCTCATTGAAAAAATGTATACATATTAAATGTGAAGCGGAACGTGCGTTCTGTCAAATGTACTTCCGGAACGCCATTCCAGTGTGTTCTGGCCTAATGATAGCACTGTTATACCATGTCAAGACTCATATTGATTTGCCTTCAGCAGTCAGACACCTGCACTTAAATAGCCTAAATTGGCTCAGGTGGAACTTGTGAGGCAAGCACTGGTTCTAGCGTTCACTCACATAATCACACTCAATTACAAACACAATCAGTTGAATTAAATGCTTACTTTAGATCAACTGTTGAGAGATTAGAAAATTGAACACAGAGTGAAACAGAAGATCCTGCAAATCTGAAAGAAATACAATTACTCAATTAACATCCATTCCAATTAAAATGGTGTGACACATTTAAGCATTTGGAACTTAGCATTCCTATTCATCAATGCGCATTTTAAAAGATAGGTGAAGGCTCATCCTTCACATTCCTGGATGTCAAAAAACAAATGTGTCCTCACACATTTGACCAAAAATAGAAGAGAAGTGAAATAAATGGCTGCAATTTACTAAGGTTCACATTGCTCACGTAGGTCAATAGTCAATAGGATTAAACATTTACCAACCAATATCTCTCACTTAATTTGGGTTTAATTATTATGAGACCAGGCAGTGTTCATGTAAGTGTTTAAGTCATGCTTTCCTTTTTTTTGTTGGGACAACTTTATTTGTTTTCGATTGGATATATTGACCACAACCCGATCATTCCTGCATGGCAGACCAGCCTATGAATCATGCTCAAGGATGATTGGTCTAATGCTGTGAGGGCCCTGTGTAATGTAGTGTACAAATCCAGTTTAAGTACTTCTTGTCAACACAAGTGAACTTCCTTCCATTAAGGCCCTTGTGTCATGGCTGGCACTTTAACTAATGTGTGTGTGATTGCTGTAATCCCTCACTCAGCTGATGGATATCCCTTTAGTAACATTACAGAGATTACATACTATTATTTGATGTTTCTGAAAACAAAGATAAAACAGAACATTATCCTTGTCTTTAATTAGAAGCAGTCATATAGGCAGTGTGAGGCAGTGAGATTGTGTTGCTTGTGTAATCATTCGAATAGGTGCACAATTAGCGTGAATCACATTGCATTTGTAGCTGAAATTTTAATTACGTCTTTGATTGCCAAGTGTGCACCAGAAAGGATCCCAGAACAATTAACAATTCTCAGTTTACAAACAACAACAACTAAATAAATTATAAATATCAATCACCTACCTTTCTTTTTACATTAAGCTTTGGCTGCTGCTGAATAGTTTTTTCTTTCTCAGATTGTGAAAAATGTGCATATGCAAATAGAATCTTAGGAGACAGGATTAATTAAATCACACAGATGTGACATTCAATGTGCAATGCATGAAGGTTTTCTAACAAAAAAGAAATTAACCATCCCTGTAACTCTCTGCATCTGTCAATCATACTGGCATTGAGTCATGCCTGATGAATTTCAAATATAAGTACGAAATGTATTTTCCAACATTGTGGAAGGAGAATAAATTCGGACTCATAAAATTCAGGGACAATGAATGAAGAATGAAGGTGATTACACTGACCTGCTTTAGAGGCGGACATTATTTCTAATAATCTTTATTATATTTTTCTCTGACCTTCAAAGTCACAAAAGTTATTAATTTTAAATAACCTTCAAAATCTGTCAGAATATTGCACACATCAGAACATATATGGCATTTCTGTTTTCATACATGCACATTTATGTACATTTTGTAAATGCATTATAGATATACATGTAGATACCTTTGCATGTAGGAAGTATTAATAATCAATTTATTTATATATGCCACATACTGTATTAAAATATATAGTCATTGTAATGATTTCATATACATTTCATGTATATTATGCTAAATGCTTAAAATGTCAAATGTAAATGTAAATGCAACAGACATACTAAATTTTTACAGAATGTTGAGAGAATTCCTTGGATTAACAACCTTGCTGCTGCACTGAGGGAGAATAAGGTCAGACGTGTGCAGAATTGTTGTAGCCTGCTAAATGTTAAGCAAAAAAAAACTCATTTCAACTGTCAGCTCCTTTTCATTTCATTGACTTGCAGCCTCAAAATCCTCTTACCAGTTCTCTTTGAATTTGGAAAAAGTTCAAAGTCAGACAATCGTATAGTCAACGTGTGCATGAGCACATCTGCCCAGGCGTGTGAGTAGGTGTGACTATTGTGCTGATGGTCTGGGGCTCCAGTTAGTTAAAGCTTGCTTTCCAAACGAAGCATGCATTTGGTATGTTTAGGCAGCATTTAGCAATGTCTATCATGCAGTGTTAACCTTTAACTGGGGACCCAGAGGGCTTTCAGAATGTACATACAAAGCAGCCTCTAACCCTGCAGCACAATTTAATTCAAAATGACTCATCTGCATCAAATTAAAAATGGCGGAGTTCCTCCGCTAGATGAAACCGCACCTTACACAGACAAAGACTGCACACACCCCAGACACTTTCCACATATAATCACTCCCTGTTCTGGAAAAGGACTAGCAACAGTGGCACAGGTGCTCTCAAGCCTGGCACACCCACCTCCCCATACTGGTGAGAGGGGCAGGAGTTTGGCTTATACTATCTACTACCAGAGTTGCTAGATACCTTTGATTATTTCCCCTAAACTAGTCTTCAATATAACTGTTTTCAGTTGACTCCCATACAAATTTTCAAGACTATTTCCCTATACCTCAATTTAAAATCCCCAATTTCTCATTGGCTACCATACATATTAACACTGATATTTCACCATTCATTTTTCACAAACCCGTCGATTTTGGGATGGAACCCCTAATCAAGCAATCCTGACTACTACCCAAGATGAAAATAGTGTGGCTCACCTTTGAGGGTTTTAAATTCACAGTTGTGTTGTAATTAATATGTGGCAACAAACACCAAAAAGAAAGAAACCCCCCCAGCCCCCCACAAAAAACACTTTGCTCGTCCCCTTCCTCCATTCCCCATGGAAAACGTCCTGTGTCTGTTATGGTAATGTTAGTCTCCCCATCCTGTCAGTTGACCAGACTCTCTGACCGTGCACTTGACATTGACAGCAAACCCCAGTCGGTTGAGAGGTCAGCTGTGTCGCTGGGATCAAAAGGGGGGTGCCCCCACCCCCAGGCTAATCCCCCTCCCTAATGCTGCCAGGTCAGTCATTTGTCACTTTCACAAACGATAACCGACTGGAAAACTGGACTTAATGCAGAGGGCTTTTCTTTCCCATCCTTTTTTAACAAACGGCTGCAAATTACCCGTTTAACGGCTTGCCACTTGTGAAGAGAAACAAGGTCTGAGACAGGCCTCGCAGACAATGGGGATGAAGGAACAGATGACACGAAGCTCCCGGTTTGATTCCCATCTGCTGAGGGAAATTGTGTGTGCTTAGTGCCCCCTTAATAACAACCACCTTAGTCTTCACCAACAAACCTGAATGGTGTAAACGATATAATATCATTTTAGACTATTCAATTAAGGTTACTTTCCTCAAAGTCCAAGAGGAGAGGGGAAATAGTCTTTGGCAATGCAATGGATTATTTTTATTAGTCACGTGCAACGGATTATTCTCTCAATTTTGAATTCTATAGTGAAGAAGTATCTGAAATGTCATATTATGTATTGGCTTAGCACGCATTTTACATGCTTGGCTGAATTTTTTATAAATTGCAGGTAGGGCTGTGGAGCACCCTCAAGCCAGTCAAGGGCCTCTGCCGGACAATGTTTTTGAAAACAATTTTACATGTTTTTTAACAAACATTTTACTTCTGATTGGTAAAACACCATTTTTCTACACAACAACGTCACTACCATGCTTAGCGGGCTGCTGCCACCTTGCACCTGTCGATTGTCTTTATCAGTTGAGATGAAACTGAGCATCCCCTTGCAAAATCATAATATAACCCTATGAAAGGTTTTGAGAGTGGCTCCCATTCAAAACTACTCAATTCTACTGTCGTTATCTTAGCTGTTTCATCACCTATTTGGCTGAAATTCGCCACAAGTACTCAGATAGCCCTGCTCAATATATTCCTTGACTTACAAACCAACCCGCTTTAGCCATTTTTTTAACCAAACCCCTGGTAAAATCTGCAAAAATGTTAAGACAATTATTTTGTCAAGGCTATCTAAATATCATCAACACTGACAAAAAAATATGCTGCACACAAATTTTGGTATGGATGTCAACCAACTTTGTAGGTGTTTTACTTTTTATTAATATCATAATTTACCGGATACACGCACCTATTGACTTTGAAGGGTGAGGTCATGAAAGTTAGCATTTTGACAATGCTAGACAACTGACACCCACATCAATTTCTTTATATTTAAGTTTGTGTTGAGTATTTACTTTTATTTGTTTTTGAATGATTTATTTATGTTCTTAGTGTTGTTGTATCTCCTAAAGGGAAAATAAAATGGCCGCCACTAATTCACAGATTTATCAATCATTCTCTTGTTTATCTACTCACCACCCAACGTTTTTCCTCAGATTTACATTTTACATTTACTCAATTAGCAGATTCTCTTATCCAGAACAACTTGCAAATGGATAGAGTAACCGTGCTAGAAAATGTGACACGCTCTGGTTTTCTGATACGGTAAGTTGTTGGACACACGTCATCAGTGCTGCTGCTATAAATACCATGGAAGTAAAAGCCTTAATGTTCCTTCCTCCATCAGACAGGATATTAGGCATGACAGGGCAGAGAGGAGGGGAGATATTTTCAACTCTTCAGCTCGACTGGGCCTGGCGAGGGTGGCCGTACATGCAGATTATCCACCTGTAGGTCACATGCAGTGAGGTCCGATGATTAACGCCTTGCAAAACATCTCAAAACATCTCTTGGCCAAGCCCCCACTCCTTCCCCATCTGATAATGTTCAATGTTGCCCCTGTAGCTAGTAACTCCCAGCCAGGTCAGTGCCACCCTCCTAAAATTAGCCTGCCGGAGACAGAGTGGCAGCCTCACTGCTGAAGGAGCAAGATGTGTATCGGGCACCCATACCAACATCCATCTAAATAAAAGTTGGGGCATAGCAGCTTACTGAACTCTTGTGTGACAGGTGCCACTGTACAAGGGTGCAAGTGATACAGTAACTCATTTGAGCCAGTGAAACATTTTTCTACATTTACATCCATCGCATAACATAACACAACACATTTTTAATGCTATTAAGCTAACCCCAGAAATAGAGATTGCATGTGGTCCTGTAGACCATGTCCTGTATGACACCATGTTATATATTTGTAGGCTTAGGGGACTGAAGAGTAAATTTTTTAAATACACCTTAGTCTTCAATAGCTGTTTACATAACCCCCTGTTAAATCTGCCCTTAAATAGAGTGAGACCATCTCACTCATATGACGCAATGACAATGAGGATTCGATATTTGTTCATTCGGTTCGATATTTGCACAGGATGTCCTTTTAAGGACATGAATTTGCAATTTGTGCATCCTTTAATGAAAACAAAGGCTCCGTTTATAGATCTACAAAATGTACTAAAGGAAACCTCTGCAATGACTTTGTTAATTAGAGACTTCAAGGCCGATAAGACAGGTAGAAAACACCTCACTTATTTGTTTAGCTGTTGCCCTTATCTAGAGTCTTTTGCAACTTGACACCTTATCAATTCATATACGTGGATCTTCACTGGAGCGACTCAGGATAAGTACCTTGCTCAAGGGCACAATGGTAGGGGCCAGCTTGGGACACAAACCTGCTTCATACTGCTCATGAATCAAACTCCCAATCATTACTCCACACTATTCCCCAAGGGAATCCTTATAAGGGAACGATATTACAATATCTTCACAATCCAAATGTAAGAGCCAATAGTGACACTTGGTAGGGAGACCAGATTGATATAGTGCAAATGCAGGAAAAGCAGGATGAATACATGGGACATGAGGAATAACAACGAATAGGATGAGGAATAATAATAACAAACAAAAAATAATGAAGTGATTGCTGATGATATTGTTGAACTGTGGGGATGGGGGATCATATCAATATTAATAAATATATTAACTATTGTAATATTAATCAAATAACATCTTCTATGTTATTATTTATCAAAAGTGAAATCTGAACAAAACATGCTCTAACGTTACTCTGGATGAGACCCATTATCAGGGGCTCCCAAACCTCTCCCATGTATTTGTTAAATTACATCAGCAGTGCACTTGATTCAACAAAGTGTTGCTCATTGCATGTCAGACCATGGGATTTGCTGGCTATGATATTTAGTATCTAAAGTAAGCCTCTGTGTGCAGGCTGTGTTACGCGCCTGTGTCTCGCGGAGGACACATTCCCTGGGTGGAGCTGAATTACCTGCTTGCCTGATTGCCTCAGAGCATAAAAGCCAGACTACGCCAGCTCCTTTTTTCAGGTCCTGTTTGTGGCCTGTAATTGCGTGTCTCGTGTGTAGGTTGTGGTTGGATGTACGCAGTGTTTTCTTTGTTTTACCACCTTATTAGGCAAGTGTTGGTCAGAGGAGGGAAGCAGCTTCCTGGAAGACCCACTACTTTTCCTTTTGCCCTGGTAGTGAGGGATAAAAGCGCTTGGAATTAGGATAGGCGTAGCATAGCACTTTCGCTGCTCCATCTAACCCCATGTTTGTCTCTTTTACGTTTTGTTTTGTGATTATTGCTAGTCTGTTGTTTAGTGTGTATATGTTGTGATAAACTTTTGTTGCGCTACTCGTGGACTGGTGGTTTTTAGTGTTCTGTCCGGTGTTGTTCCACGGTTATTTGGAACGTGGGCAAATGCTTGGATGTAACAGGCTGGAATGACCTGGAACTATTGTCAGCAAGTTGACCAGGTTGTCCATAACTTTAGATTGGACTCAAATGGGTTGGGCTCAAATACAATAGTCTAAACCACAGTGGACACAGCATAGTCTTCCCAGTTTACTGATGCAAGAGGTGATAAGATAAAACCTGTCTATACAAGTTTTTTTAGGTTGTCTGCATTTAAACTGACTGCACAGTTGCATCCTGCACTGGGTCAGGAATATTATGGCTGGCATGGGTCACCTGGCTTTTTATAATCAAGATTACATCCCATCAAATGCAGAGCAGATACAATTGACTTTGAACAGAAACAGTTTACGCTTAGCAAAAACACTTTCTCCACAAGCCATCACCATTATTCCAGGCATGTTAATTTGCTGGAAATGAGAGGCAGGTGGCTGAACCATAATGGACTATCCCACTTTGGACTCACGTTGGCCTCTTCATGCAAAATAAAGCCCTGCCATATTTATTCAAAAAACAGCCTAATGAAAGGCATTAACTGCAGCAGGGCTGAAAATTCAGTGGGGTCATGCATATGCATGAAGCGGCTAAATAGTCTCTCCTGACATCCGTCACAACAGTTGCCCCGACAAGGCCTATTTAGGAAAATTTGCACCCGGGCATTAAGAGATTAATCACATCTGACAGCAGTAGCCAGAGCCAGGTAGAAGGAAAAATGGGAGAGCCTTAATGAATGCTGCCCTACATTTACATAGTAAGCCTGAAAAAGACAAAGTTTGATTTAACTGGCCTGCTTATTAAAGCCACAGAAAGGATTCAATTGGTCCTGTGACCCGACTGCCAATCACACATTAGATACAGTGGGTCATGGTCTAGTGAGAGCCAGAGTCTAGGACCAAAAGACCTCCGTCGACACTGGAGTGTTGCATGAAAACTGAAAATCTGGAGAGAGAGTAAATGTGCGATAGAGGTGGGATGGCAGACACACACAGACACAGACACACACACACACACACACACACACACACACACACAACACCTACACTGATTCAGGGAGGGAGTGGTTGGTTCTTTACAGTTTTTTCTGTTCCACATTGTGTGTATGGCGAGAAAATATGGTGTTCAATCCACGTGTTTCTATTTATGTCTTGGTTACCATGATGATTACAAGGCTATTACTTGATATAGGTGTGCGGCAATTGTTGCCACCTGGTTGGTTATATGACCTTATATATATGACCCCATAACATGTATTGTCTTTATGCCTGATGAAGGTCATTGGACCAGACCGTTGCATCTAATAAATGTCATTGTAAGCAGAGACAGCGTGTGCAGGAATCCTTTTTAATCTTTCATTTATGTTTGATTTTCTCTGATGCACCTGTCACAGAGACTGTTACTCAGGTGTGCAAGCGCCTTTTTCTTTCAAAGGGAGTTTTCAACAATGAGCCTGCCACATATTGCTTGCATTACACTTCAGTGCTGCCTTGACTCTCCCTTTGTTTCAATCCTTGAAGTCGTGAATGACTATTTCCTGCTCATAAAAGCGTTCACGTGGATCTCAAGAATTCATCACTTCAGAAGGCTCCAATGCACCCAGATGGGAAAGTACAAAGGAACAACACAGCCAGGTTACTTAGTAACAGAGATCCCTTTGTCATCATTTGAATAAGCGCTCACTAATCAATTCCACCAATCGGGGCTTTTAGAGGTCAAGTGAATCTTGTGACCTCCATACCTAGCTAATGTAGCTGGAAAAACTCCTCTGTAACTAAAAGGCATGCCAGGAACTGACTACCTGCAGTCATTCTCAAATTTCCCAACTGTCAAATCGCATTAGTACCGCAAGCATGCCACACTTCTACTTAACGGAATTGGTCTTGTGCAATTTCCTGTCAAGCTTTCTTTGATGTACAAAAGCATGGCACATTTGATTCTAATGTAATTGTGCCATCAAGCAGAGGGAATTTTAATTACAGATAAAAAACAGCATACATAGAGCATACATATGCATTAGTCTGAGAGAATCAATATAACAAAACATTGAATCTAGGAATCTAGAACATTTATTGTCATTTTGAAAAGTGGCTGGGCATTACATAAATGATAGTTCTAGTACATATGCACAGTACAAAATATTGGTATTTCCACATTTATTTTCTCTGCTATTTGTGATAATATTGATTAACTGACAAAATGTATTTCATTTGTAAAGTTGAGCTTTTATTTTATTGAATTCCATTTCATTTGCTGAATGTCAGTTTGGCACTTATCACATTATAATGAGCAGACACCCTTATTCAGGGTGGTTTACAGAACATGAATTTGAAAAAATGTTAGATATAGTTTCACAACATCCCCAGCCTTGTGGACCAGCCCCCCCCCCAGCTCCCTTGACATTATGTAACAATTAGGGGTGTGACAGTATACCACAAGATTAAAATATGAAATAAATCTATCATAAACCTAATGTAATTCCACGACAGTAAATCATGTGGCAAAGGTTATTTAAATGTTGTTGTTTTTTTGTTTTTTTTTTGTCTACAACACGATTGCGCACGTGCAGACAGCTCCCTCTCATTTCCCAACCCTGGTAGGTAGCTGTTCGGTAGCTAGCTACACGGCATAAATCTCCATTTGCAGTCCCTTATAAAACTTTCAATGTCCGACGCTGATTCCGATGCCAAGATGGTTTGCAATGATGAATTGTATCCCCCAAAAAGGGAACTCATTCATCCATGTGGACTCACTTTGGAATCAGAAAAAAAGATGCTGTTGTTGAGAGCGGATCTCCCATCTGTAGAGAATGTGGGAAACAGAGGAGGGAACATCATCCTTCACGCTATGCCACAATGGAAAAAGTGAGTAGCTAAATATAGTATTAGACTATTCATTTGAATAGGAATCAATCAATTATTGCCTGTTTTTTAAATGTATAATTAAGACAGCTTTAGAGGTTTTTTTATTTGACATTATAGAGTTTATATTATATTTGTGTTGTTCAGTGGCAACAAATTTGATTCTAAGGAAATAAAATGTGAAAAATGCCAAAGGGGGTGAATACTACTCTATGTTACAGCTCATGTGTAACAGAAAATGTGACATATCTTTTGGAAAAACATTTGCTTGTATCACTTATTAAAACAAAATTGTATTAGTATAAATTTCACATTTTTTGAGCATACAGTACAGCTCATTATCTGTATTGTTTATTTTACACAGCCATCTTTATCAAGGGTGTTAGTCATGTTGGAGGGTACTGCGTGTGTCTACCGCTCACTTTGGTTTTAATTATTAACAGCACTCATCATGTACCCTAGGAAAATGTGACATCAGAGGCCCAAAATTCTCAATTCATTATTTATAAAGCACTTTTGGAATAGGCAAGTCATGAACAGCAAGGTTTCGCACAAGTTTTCAGAACCAACATATTGCACAGAACATCACCAACCACCAGAGGCAGTTGTCCCAGGCAGTTCCAGTGCGGAACTAAGCCTGTTAAAGAACAAAACATCCATCTTACATACATCATGCCTTGATGTCTCACAGGGCTTATTCCTTCCTCCCCTTTACTGACCCAAAGAAGGAACTTCTGGAGTTGTTAGAAAACAGTAAACATAAAATTCCCAGCAAACCAGAGCCAGGCGATAATGGGACGAAACACTGTTTCTTTGTCCCATTTTTGCCTATGGTGTTCAGCAGATCACTCATGCTATTTTAGTTCAAGCACATACATGGAATTTTACCGGAATCATACACTGTGTGGTATGGTTTCATACCTTCCCCCCCAGAGGCAGAGCAATGTGGGACAGCTGTGATTCTGAAATGGGCCAGACTAGATTCTTCCCATCAAACAGATCTCTCCATCCCTTACGTAATACTCAGGGCAT
Source organism: Aldrovandia affinis (assembly GCA_029706075.1). Taxonomy (NCBI): domain Eukaryota; kingdom Metazoa; phylum Chordata; class Actinopteri; order Notacanthiformes; family Halosauridae; genus Aldrovandia; species Aldrovandia affinis. Next base: position 2,201,867 of record JAINUG010000087.1, read on the forward strand.
CAGTATAACGAGTGGCAATTTTTTCACAGTATATACATATATTTTTTTACAATCGACTTGCCACTTTCGTGACACATCCAAAGGATTTAGCACATTCAAAAAGTATTCTGTCTGTCGAGACTGAGGCCATCAACGCTGTTACCGGGAGACGCCACAAAATCAGCTGGAGCAATGCAGTTTTTCCACCCTAGCAGAGATTTGGAGAGACACTGTCTGTTCCATTGTCCTCCTTGCAGAGAGTTAGGCCAAAATTAACGTGAGTGACAGTATCACTTCACATGGCTCATAAACACGGTCAAGGAGATGTCAAGTATGGCTACGACGTTTTAATAGCTTCCGTGTGGAGTCCGCCACACTCAGGCCTGAGAATCGGAGCACTGCGTCAACTGTGTCGCGTGGAGACCTTGGCCTGCCCTGAGAGTTCTCCATCCAGGAGAGACAGATTAAACCAATTAAGACAACTGTCAATCTCGCCGCAATTCAATTACATTACGCTTGCGTGCTTTAATTAAACGCTCAAATGTAATAATAAAATCAACACTGCGCAAGCATGTGGTCGGGTTGGAGTGAAAGGAATGAGGGTTGGAAATGTGATTTGTGCTTTGAGAATTGACTGTAGAGGGACACGCCAAAGTAAACACTCCCTTCATTAGTTTTATGACAGCTTTCAACAGATTGGGAAGGGAATAGTCTATTAACAAGATAATGGGAATGGGTGAATCCTTTTTAAATGGTACCACAGTTCCTGTACAGCTCCGCTCTTTGAAACGCACCTTCCTTTCCACATTTCTGAAGAACCCACACGTAGATGCTATGCATTGCTTTCAGTGGTGGTCAGAACAAAATGTTTCACTGACTTGTAATTTGTACTTTGGCACAAAAGTATACTGACGTAGCCTTACATTTGAGGAGTAACTACCTTCACCCTGTGCTAACAAAGACTGTTTGTCACAGTGACTCAATGCATATCAAAATAACACACTGACTACAGAGAGCTGCACCCTGAAAAGCAGAATATTGCATGGGTCACTTGCATTAAAGAGAGCTGCACATCTTTTGCTTTGGTTAGATGGGTGAAAAGCAGCAAAAAATATTGCATGGGTAAATAAAGGCTGGTAACAATTGATTAAAGTTCATCTGAAGCATGGCGTCCCACTGTCACTAACTGGAGAAATATTGTGAAAAAATGATAGAAGCAGACAGAAGGGTAATACAATATGATTTGTTATATTCAGGCATCTCAGCAACAAAATTTAAAAATTAAGATGAAAGTACAGATAGATGAACCACCGCATCACCGGGGTGAGACAGAGGAAACATGGCTGTAAATGCTATTCACTATTTTTGCAAAACAGTAGGCCTTTGTCTTAATGCAGTTAGTAACTTTGAGGTAGTGTGCCAACAACTCTGGTTAGCTCCACAGGGAGCTCCATACAAGAAAGCAAAAATATCAGCAGAGGTCAGAGTCTTCATCAAGATTTGGGTACTGGGGCTGGGCTTCCCATTTGACAAAGTGCTGAAATAGTAATGAAAAAATAGTATTCATTTTGACATCAAGGTAACGTTACCCACTTGGTTTTCTAGAGGACTGTAACATAGCAAGCTGTCTGGATCACGAATAACAAAGCTAACTCTAATAAGATATATCCAGAGGGCTTAGCTGGCTAACACTTTTCAGGATTTTAATTGGATACTAAAAATGGGGAGTTTAACCATAAAAATCGCAAAAATGAAGAAAATTTCTAAGTCAAAAAGATGGTAAGATCTGGGACTGTCCTTGTGTGGGACTCTGAATCCAGCATGGGTTCAGGTGAATGGGGATCAGGACCTGGCAAACCTGAAAAGGAGGGTATAATTAGATACTAAAAATGGGGAGAAAATAAAATAAGTCAAAAAGAAAATGATCTGGGACTGTCCTTGTGTGGGACTCTGAATCCAGCATGATTCAGGTGAAGGGGAGGTACAAAGAACATCATCTCAGAGTAGAAGTACTGATCTAGGATCAGGTTTCCCTTGTCCACCAATGGATGTCCGTGGCATTTACCTTGGATGAATGCTGCATTATGGGAAGTTTTTTTCAGCAATGGTGTTTGTGCTTGTGAAGGAAAGAACAATCTGCTACTTCCTTCTGCACAAATATAAGCAAAGCAACTGAACCCAAAGTAGCAATTAGGACCCAGATTGGGCAGGATGAATGGACAATATTGGTCTAAAGAAAGCACAGCGCATAGAATACAGCACAGTGCTAAAAGGTACAAGTGCCACATTACAGGTTCCTGTCCGCTTTACTTTGCAGCCAACCCGCGACATCGCAATGCAAAGACACATTGTTGGATTTAAACAGGTGACAAAGTCCGGTGAGGTATGGAGAATCTCCCTCATCCTCTCCATAGAACTAAACCACTGGAATTTTTCAGTATAATCCCCATTAGGAACCTTTTATGGAGTCATGATGTAACCTCAATGACTGCAAATTATTTAACTCTGTCATCACTGCATCTCCGTTTGTGCAAAGGAACCCAATTAAGTGTGGAACCCCGTGACGAACCTTCAGGTTGAGAGACTTGGTCTAGGCAGACAGGTGGCTTTGGTGAAGACAGAACTTCATCGGGAAAAGGCTTTGATAATTTCCCAGCCAGAAAACGCAGCTGCTTTTCACATGGCCAGAAACCATCAGGGAATACTCCCTCCAACAACCAAGCAGATCGAATTTCCCCCCAAGCCCTTCCCCGACTCCACTCACTCTCCGCCTGCTGGCCCATTTCTGCCCGTCCTCACAGGAGAGGCTGTCCTTACCTTGCAATATGTGCCGCAAGTCTTTTTAAGACAAAAGCAGTCTAATTTGAGACGGGTAATAGCTGTTATCATTTTTGTCTCGGTTTTGATATTTGATTTATTCGATTTCTCAGTCAGTCTGCACTCTCATAGAAATGTGTGCACGGTGTACAGTTTTTAATCACATGGTGTATTTTCTTGGGCTCCTGGGTAGCACACCAGTTAAACACACACAGTGCAGTGATGCACCACATGACCTGGATTTGAATCCTAACCATGTTAGTGCGGCCGAGAGACCGAGACCACTGTGGCCATAATTCATAATTGGCCATAGTGTCACCCAGGGAGGGAGGAGGGTTTCGATCAGCAAGGGATCATACAATAGCGGCTGCTCTGGTTGAACGGGTCAACTACAGAAGTTGTCTGGTCCTCCACCACAATGACTGCATAGCTCCGCTGTTGGATTGCAGAGTGAAAATTATCTGGCACTGTACATTTTGGTGGACTTGCTATTTGATAGGGCAGGGCAGAATCCAATGATTATGATTAGAGAGAGACATCTATGAGATTGTCATCTGTAAAAACACACAAGCAGACGCTATGACTAAACAAGTAATCTTGAAACACTGCAGGCACAAACATGTATCAGCCGACAAATATTTGCTGCTAAAGCAATTACAGAGCCTGCAGCAAATACATTCCCATTTATAATTTGCATGAGCAAGCAGAGATATACCATTTAATGCAAGACTGCTCCATATCAATGCATTGTTGGTTTTGGGAGCAGAATACCAAAGCATGTCATGTTCATATATATTCAGAATGTTTGACAATGAAAAAAATGGTTTCTAGACCTACAGCCTTCGTGTGTTCAATTAAAAGACACAAATTAGACAGAAAGAGTGGCGTAAAGGGAGTTTACCCCGATTGGATTGTTTGAAGGGATAGCTTGAATTACAGACAATAAGGGTGAAAAAAGAGTTGAATCCTGATGACTGCACAGAATAGGATGCACATAAAAGTCAGTGCTTTTATTGCATGGCCAGCAGCTAGCGCACAGAGAAACCCGATTTCCTGAAATGAAACTGTACGCTGTATGCACATAAAGGGGTATACTGTACAGACAGTGGGATTAAAATGGGGAAAGCTGCATACTAAGAAGTGCGGCAGAGTGGTGTAATGGTTACGGAACTGGACTTGCAACTCAGAGGTTGCAGGTTCAATTCCCAGGTGGAGCACTGCCGTTGTACCCTTGAGCAAGGCACTTAACCTGAATTTCTCCAGTAAATATCCAGCTGTATAAATGGATTTCATTTAAATAAATGTAAACTGTGTAAGTCGTTCTGGATCTGGAAGAGCGTCTGCTAAAGGCCTAAAATGTAAAATGTAAGAAATAAAAATGGGCATTCAGTGATTAGATATGCATGTTTAAGGAGCTGATTTAAAAATTGTAAATGATGGCATGATATTTGATCTATTGCTTGACTTAAAGAGCTGATAAGTTGCAGCATTGTACGTGGGAGAAACATGCAGAAAAATGTGTAAACAGCATACAAACATCAAGTTGTTGAGAATGGTAGTGAAATCAAGACAGTCCTTTGCCAAACACTTTAAGATTTGTATATTGTGAATCACGGTGCTCTTCCAAAATCATATCTATTGCCTCAAGAGGCATGTGAAACCAATACATAATAACACATCAACAAAATCAAGAAGTTCAAGGAGTAATCTTATTTTCCTGCCAGTCAGGGCAAATGCAATGTTTCATCTTTCATCTACGACGCAGAAAATGTGTGTTGTTTACTATTCCATATCGATGTTCTTGCTTCTCTTGTTGTTGATTCTTCTTGTTGTTGCAGAAAATGACAAATGAATGCTAATGGTGCAAGAAGAAAAACAAAGCACTAATAGGTCCTGGCATGCTCTTTGATTGACAATAATTTGTTCATTGGTAGCACTGTGTGCCAATTTGAGGAAGTACACAAATAGGAAAAAAATAAAAACAGAGATCCAACATTGGTTTAGTTCTGTCCTGTACATTTTCATTCATAATTAATGCACATCTGTACATCAATAACTAAATATCTAAAAATTAAACAAAACTTACTCCATTGCCTTGAACTAGAGTACCTTTGAACTATGCCCCTTTTGGCCAAGGTGTTCATTGCTATTCCCTTCAAAGAAAAAAGGGTAGATAGAGAGCGTTCAAATGAAACCTGAATTTGTTGCACTTGTGGGTCTGCAATCTCTTAACCACGGACAGCCAGCGATAATGAGGAGATGGTCATACTCCAAAAAGGAGGAATGTCAAAGTGCTCGTCATTTGCCTGCCAAGCTTGTGAAAAGCATGCCATTGCCCCTCTAAACCAAACAGACACAGGTCTTGCATTACCGGCGTTGAGGGTGCGGCGTGAAGTGGGAGTCACAAAGCTCCAGCCGCTCAAATCGTTTTTGTGAGTTTTACTCCTCTTGCCTTATGGAGTGGCTTGGCCGGATTTGCCCAAGAGCACAGGAATCCCAGCCAGCCTCGTCGGGGCGGGTAATGGTCCGTTCATCTGGAAAACGGCACTCGTTATAGCCAGCGGCGCCAGCACTTTTGCGGGTCTGGGGAGCGCCCGCATCTGCCGCTCCAATGATCGCCTCCGACTGGTCGCCGGGGTCAACGAACTTTCATCAACGCCACTCTGCCAAATAACACCTGGAAAGCAGTGCTCAGGTAACACTGCTCTGATGAATGCAGAGTGAGGTATTGATGTGCTGTCTCGGGGCTGTAAACCGATCTCTACTCATTCAGCGGGAAAGCCCCCATATATGAAATGCCTAATTATCCCTGCTAATTAGCTCAATATGCACTCTAAGAGGTGTTTTTTAGTGTGTGATGATGTTGTTGCTGGTAATTAGACTGCCGACATGGCCACAGTTTGCTCCAATGGTTGACTGAAGTTTGAAATTAATGTAATAAAGGAAACGGAACGGCCATAGTGTTTTGATGACATTCACATGTGCATGACTGAGTCCTTGGGGGGCTAGCTGCTAGCTTATGACAATGTTGTGTAATGGTTAAAAGTTGGTCATGGAACATTTTCAATGGTGGAATTACATGAATCTATTCAATTATATTCCCTACAGAGAGCTGGAGTCAAAAGACAACCAGAAGCATTATAATTTTTGTTCAATGGCGAATTGATTTCCATCATACAGCAGACAAAGCCCAACGATGTGTGCTAAAGAGGTCATCAATGCACCTCTTTAGCACACATTCTTATTCAGGTATATTCAATGCCTCACATTTTTAACTGTTGTACAATGAGACAGCTGGATAGTTACTGAGGAAATGATAGTTACTGAGGAAACCAGGGGCCCTATGTATAAAGCTTCTGATAATTACTCCCAAGAATGGCCTTGGGAAGCGTTTCACTAAAATATTCGCAGCTAAAAATTGCACTTAAGGGCAAGCTATAAAGCTGCTCAAAGTGACTTTTAGTGAGGAGTAAGACAGATTCTGAGGAGTGGCTTTTAGATGATCTTTACGACATTGAGAGGTGCCATACATCATTTGTCATATACTTCAAGGACGAATGGTAATAACTCGATTTATGGCCAAATGTGAAATGATTGACTTGCAAATTTCACATGCATATATTTTCATATGATTAATTTTTGTTAAAGGAAGAAAATGTAAGCAAGTGACATAAGTGTGTACCTGTCACTGAAGTTCTTCTGATCATTCTCCATGTGACATCAGTACTATGCAGGTTGTGTTCCTTTGCAGTATGTTGCTTGACCATGGCGCATGTTCTAGCGTGTGCAAGGTGTTGCGGTAGAAGGAAAAACTTTTAACCAGATGGATGGCGAAGTCATATGTGACGTGACACGCATATCCATTGGCATCATTCTGCTAGGGACATCAACGTGGAGTAGACATTTTTCACCCTATCTGATTTTACTGATATAATTGCATTCATTTTAAACAATGCACAAAAACGGTCAAAGAATGAAATACTGAGGTCATGTGCTCAGTGTCCACAAGGGTGGTTACAGCCATGGCAACTCAGAGCGCTGTCATTGTAGAATCCTGTAAGATTCCACTCAAACACACCAAATGGCGAAGGATAGCGTGTAGCCTTACCTTTGTGATACCGGAACGGGATTAAATGGAGGTTAATTAACTCCAAATACTCTATCTGACTCCAATGTATGTTAGCTTTTCTCTCTGTTAACCGTTACTTTTAGAATCGTATATGCAAATGAGAGACTCTCAGCTCGCGTATTGTGGCTCTATACATATTGCTATCTCTATATGAGATGCAGACGTGCCTTTGGCAGAGGTTAAAACCACAACATGTAACTGCAGTTTAGATTCATGAGAGATGCTGAGGTATGAAAATGTTTATTAGCCAGACTTGCAGAAATTGCGAAAGTTGCGCAGGAGGTCGTAGTACAAATCTCCCCGAAGTATGCCACTTTTCCCCCTAGAGCCCCACACATCAAAGGAAACCAGAAAACACCAAATAAGGACACAATCACTGAAAAACAGAACCACTCCCTGTGCTGTTTCTGTACGCGCATCACACTACATTAGTTTCACAGATGGCCGCTGACGTGTAGATCATTTGCATTTCCACCATTCACTTTCGAACAGTGTTCTGAGATCTTTTGTAAGCGCCACCTGTACCACATCATCAATGACACCAACCCACTGCTCATGACATCAGCTTTCCAACAACACCAAACATGATAATACTGTACATGTAAATGATGAAGTTACAGTATACTACATTAAACTCAGTGATGTGATCAACAGTCCTGAGACATGTCCTGTTTTCCTGAGACAGCAGGACTGCTTTCATTAGTGTGGGGGTTGTAAGGCATCTGGGGCAATACCATTGTTTACACATCTCGTGGCTCCCTGCTGGCAACATAAACACAGTTCACATTCTTTTGGGTTACTTCAGGGCATAGATCTGTGAACTGTCAGAATCACCACACTATTGAATGTCAGACAAAGGTAGTATGGTTATAATTTTGAAAATGTAACTAATAAAAATGGAAACATTTTCATTATTCAGAAATGTTGATATATATATATATATATATATATATATATATACTGTATATACATGTATAACACAAAAAAATATAATTTAAAAAATATATATAAATGATATATAATCCCATCTGCAGGACTTCCACCCAGTCTCAAAATGTCATGTTCATGCTTCAGTTATTTCCCAAACCTTTTTCTGCATGAGGATTCCCACACACTTCATTGAATAGACTGATCTCATTTAATATTTTTAAATGCAGTAGATCAAAGAGAAAGAGTATACATTTGAATGGAGTGTTTTTATGTGAACAGTTGAATAGGAAGAGTACTTAAAATAGGGCCTTTTATGGATATAAGATGCGCATATATGATTGATAGTGAGTTCAACTAAAAATAAATGTGTAGCATGAATTGTAAAACGTTTATAGTTGTTCCTGAGATAACAATACCTTGTGCAAGAGGTCATGGCTGCAATGCTGCTAAGATTACCATTTCGAAGCACATACTTTCAAGTTTGTCAACTTCAAGTTTGTCGCTACCATGTCATGGATATCTTGGCAGAAAAAATTAACATGCGTTACCATAGCTGCCTGCATCATGTTCGTTCGTTCCGTGTGTGTCTAAATGTTCTCTGGTCAATCTGATGCACAGGAAACCCACTTAAAGAACACACAGGCCTTCTCAGCCCGGTTTCAGGCCTTACAGTGAACTGTGTATGTAGGAATGCAAGGAAGCTTAAGCACAGATCCTTCATTTGGTTCTGGGCTTTGGAAACACTAAAGCACATCAGGAAATAGCAACAAATAAATATTGAACATATTCGACACTGCAAGCCTTTTTATTTTAGCAAACTTTCTGAAGCTCCCCCAGTCCCCCAGCTGTTCCAACAGGAACTGACATCAGCTCTGGAATGGTGCGCCTTGGGACAAATACAGTGTTTGTGCACAAATAGCTTATCTGGAATCTTATGATCATATTATACGCATATGGGATATTCTACTTTGTTTATGGGCATGGCGGTTATGGAGTTCAGGGGCCGTATGCATAAAGCCAGTGTTTTAACACTGCTAAATGTGGAAAAATTTGAAGAAATGTGGATATTTATTCCTAGTACAAGACGAATAAGTACTCCTAACTTGTTTTTATGTACTTAAGAGACCACACAAGATATCTTACCCTTATAGGTGGAATATCAGAATCAGTACCAAGGCAGAAACGGTGGGGTGAACCTTTTCAGCGAGAAGAGATATGTTATTGTTATTGGACGATTAATAATAAGAAACTTAATTTATGTAGCACCATTCATGCAACACAACATATTTAAAGACTCAAGTACTTATATATGGCACTTCTCAAAGTCGTAAAGATCTAAAAGCTAATCCTAAGAATCTGTCCTACTCCATTTCTACTGATCAACCAGCATAGATTAGAAAGTAGAAAACTTACAGAAGCAAGTTATCATAGCTAACAAGCCTCATGCAGTTGCATGAGACTATGTTAGCAATTTGCTATGGATGGCATAGTTTCATATTGTGGGCTGTTGAAAACTTTAAAAAGTTAAAATGTTCTTATTAGCTAGATATTGATGGGCATCTTAGCTGGTGCTAATTTTGGTATTTACCCTCGCTTGAGTTTCATGGTCATGGAAAAACAGGAGGGTTGGTGAGTATGGCCTATGCAAGCAGCTCACCAAAACAGCCTAAACCTCTAATATATACTCCCTTTTCAAGTTGTGTTTGTGTTCAAAATATTGCCCATGTCTATTCCTCGCTCAAGGCTTTGTACAAGGTCATAGCATGTAACTTTATGTTCTTAAACCACTACAGCACACAGCTGAAGGGCTGAATGCCTGTTTCATATTCAATCAATGCCAAATATTTAGCCCATAGTGTTTAGCCCATAGTCTCATACCTTAATCTAAAAAATATTACGTTCCTTGTGCTTTTAATTCAGACAATCTTCTTCAGTCGGATTCACAAAAACACAGGATTTTGTTCTTAACCTCTACCACTCCTTTGATAGTTGGTTTTGTTGTCTAAACCTCATTATTCATCTCCTATGATGTTATTCTTGGATGGAGCTAATGTAACAAAGGCTGAAGCTTCAACCTTTTACCCTTTTCTCAATCTTTCTTTGCCTTTTTTTAATTTGTATTTTTTAGTTTAGTTATCGGGCCCAAAAAAGCCCTATAGTATGAACACACACGCACAATCACAGACAGACACATACTCAAAAACAAATAAAAACACACGCACATACAGGCACACACATGCACACACATGAACGTACCGACAGACACGCATGCAGAAACACCCACACCCTATCCGCAGTTTGGGAAAGGGGGTAAAGAGCCCTTTGATGTGTCAAACTGCTTCGTATTCTGGCCAGGAATGTGCTCTGATTAAGACAGTAGCTGCACTTTAGATGCTCTCGGTTTCCTTTCATATCCACCCTGCATTCCTTCTTGCGAAAGAATAGATTTTCATAGCCGGCAAGCACGCATGGATGCCTTTTCTACAGGCCATTGTGAATCTCAGCCTTGGACTCCCGACAAAAAGGTCTCCATTCTTTCACAATGCTTGGTCCCCTTTGAAAGATGCCTGGAGTGGTTCTATGAGAAAATTAAACCCAGGGAAAGTGTTTGGTTGGACATGAAAAGTAGTTCTTCCTTGTAAAAGCCTTTGAATTTCTTGAAAAACGGAACATTTTATTTTCAAAATTCTTATTGACTTTAATAGAGAACATTTACTGTATTATGCATGAAATGCATGTCAGGGCCCTGTCAGACATTCATGTTCACAAATTACTGTGAGGTAAACTACTGAAAGAGATTTTTACATATTTCTGTAGCTTTCCACAATGGAACACAAAAATATGCAGCACCAAGTCATCTATGGGGGAACTGATGCTATATACAGCATCACTTCTGCACCAATATACTTTTTCCATTCAGACAAGATAAACCATTTAGAGATTAAGAGGCACAATAGAAGGCCCTGAGAGTGTGTTGCTTTGGCACAGCACAGAAATGAATGTGTCCCACAGTCTGGGCTGCAGAAGGCTTTCTTTGGGAGCACCAGCCTATGAGACTGTGATTCAGCTCAACCACTTTAGCTATTAGTGTCCACCATCACATATCAAATATTGAATTTCACAGCATGTCAAATCCGCCCCCTGGACCAAAATATATTCTGACGTACAATCTTCTGGCGCACTTTCTGGGAAAATGTCCAGAGCAGTAAACCACAAAACACTTTACACTTAATTTGTTAATAAATTAGAGTAACATATTTGAACTTATTGTGCTGGGTGGTCACAGAAATACATGGAAATTATGACATCAAAATAGAAAAATCTTTCCTCTAATAATTACTTCGTTACTTAATATAAAAGATAAGCTAATTCCAGTTAGATCTGGGTGTGAGTCTTGTTAGCAGCCGGTGACACCAAAAATACCAGAGCTTTGATCTGTAAAGATGAATGTGGTTTATGAATTGTGTTTCCGTGATGGTCATAATTTACATTTGCATTGAGGCATCCAGCAGATGACTACTTGTGAGTCACATCCAGAGCAAATATAACAAGTGCCAAAGAAAATCTGAGTCAATTGTAGAGACAAGTGCAAAAACGAAAACAATATTAGTAGGCCTCCCACGTGGTCTAGTAGTTTCTATCTTGGAGGAGACAATACTTCGACTTCGTTGCCGTCGGTCACAGGGCTACGTCAGCAAACTATGAGGGATTCACCTGAAAATAGCGGGTGTTATTGGCTACCAAATTGGCAGAAAAACTGGATAAAATCTGAAACAAAATTAAAAAAAAAAAATATATACTCTATATATCAGTATAATTCTTAGTCAAGCTAGTAATTATGCTTTGCAGCATAGAACATTTAGTAGAGAAGGAAATCAAGGCAAGAGTAGCCAAGATGTTGTCTGAAGAGGTGCGTTTTGAGGTTTGGAAGATCTGAGATCTGCTGGTAGCTCATTCCACCATTGCGGGGCAAGAACCGAGTATAAACATGTGAGGTGAGTGTCCCTGTGGAGAGGGGCCCACTAAGGCTTGTCAAGGTTTCAGCTGTCATTCAGACCTCCACTTAGAAATGTCATGTGCGGCAGCTTGGACCCATATCTTGTAGTAATTCAGAATGCAGATTACTGAATTACAATTAGGAGTGCAATGCGACACCCATACATTTACATCACATTTCAAAAACATGGTTTTTATTTACCAGAAATTTACTGCCTACTTGGGATGTTGAAGTGTCATCATTAACAGCTACTCCCTCTGACTAATCGGACGCTCACAGAAGCAGCAGTGGCTTGATATCACATGATTCAGTGGAAAGCACGTGCGCTTGTCTGCACTCTCTCGAATTGACAGAGGTTGCAGCAGAAATGAGCAAAACAATTATGAAGAATACCTGTATTTAAAACTGAGGACCATGTACTGGGTTCCAGTCATGAATAATATTGCACTGGTGTTGGCTCATGTCAGTTATTTCCGCTGCCTGCCATAGCCTGGGAGCCTTTCAGGACCTTGGACAGCAGTGATGGTGGCGTCACATACTGGCACGCACACCTGAGGTTAGTTGCTAATCAGCCCTGGTGGTGCTCATTACATTTGTCAGGCCTACGATGAAGGAACAGCCTGCTGTGCCTGTCGAGACATTTATTTTTTAACTAATTATTATGCCTTCTCTTCTTTTCTTCTAATTCGGAATGGCAAGTCATGGTGTAGGTCCATCCCATCATTGCAGCATCCTTTGTAAACTCAGCAGAGCGCACACAAGCACGCCCTCTCCTCTGAAGCACATTTTCACCCTCCAGTTCACCAGCTGAATTGTGCAGTCATTGCATTGCGAGTTCTCCCTTTATACAGAAATTAATATTAATTTTATTTTGATTGTTCTGTCTAAGAAACGATACACATCATAAACCATAATCAATATGTAAAAATTGGTCTGGATTTTAATTTGGTCAGAGAAAACAATTTTCCCGCCAAAAGTCAATACAATGCACATAACTCCAGTTTGCATAACAATCTACACTTTTATTGTATCTGAAAAAGGACGTGAAAAATTGAACAAAAGGCTAAAAAACCATGCTAGGTTAATTGTATAATTCATATTGAGAAACAAAACTGAATTAGTTTAAATCCAGGTCTTGTGCATCTTTGAAGCCACTGGCACAAAGCACATTCCTTCATTACCCCTTTAGTAAGTGGTGGGTGTGAAGCTGCATTCTGCAGCCTCTTCCTCGCTGACATTAACGAGCAACTAGAGCCTCAACCTACAGACCTCCTTGGCTTCTCACGGAGAGAGGGAACAAACAGGGCAAGTTTGCCGGGAGACGTTCATTAGATGTGCTCACCGAGGAACAATATTTTCAACAGAGCGCTGCATTCATGCCAAGAAACACACAAATAAAGTAAGCGAACCAAAACAAATTATGCAAATAGGGGAATTTATTAAATCTAAGCGCCCATGTTCTCATACACAGAATTGAAATGCATCGGTTTCTGTGCTCAGTGCAGAAACATTTATGAATCCTTGGTGTAGTTCTGTACAGTGCCATGCAGAGGACCTGAAAATAATTGATTTGCATCAGCCCTCACTGTATATACATATTTTATACATACTGTATAGGCCATAAGCCTGTGCATTGTAATGAGGCATTCAGATTGAGTTTAATATCAGCCCTTCTTAAATATATATATTTTTTTTTTTTATACATTTATTTTTCAGATTTTATCCAGTTTTTCTCCCAATTTGGTAGCCAATTACTCCTGCTATTCTTTGTTCAATCCCCTCCCTCGTAGTTCGCTGCCATAGCCCTGTGACCGGCGGTGACAATGGCGAAGCACTGCCTCCTCCGAGACAGCACTTGTTGTGCTGTCGACTGTAATTCCAGCACCCCAGAACCACTCCTGTGCGCAGCGAACTGTGTCGGCTTCCCTCCCCAGACAGCCAATTGCCGCCCCGGTGGTACTCTGGCGCAATGGGGAATTGAACCCCGGTCTCCGTGGCCAGCGTCGGAAACCACTAGACCACGCGGGAGGCCCTTCTTAAATATTGTAATATCATTTGACACTGTCCTGTTCTGGGACAAAATATTCACCATGTAAATTGACTTCTTTGGACATTCCTCCAAAAGTGAATTATCTTAGGTAAGTGCTGTGTATCCATTTTATCACCTCTGTTAGTGTATAAGGCCATAGACAGTTTCGACCATAGTCTGCATAGACTGTGTTGACCCTGATGTTCAATCCTAGAAATAAAGCAAAGCCCTATATTTTAATTAAAATGTACCCTTAACTTTTGACTTGTATTGTTCAAAGGTTAGGTACAGCAGATGAGGTCAGAGATCACAAAAAATGAATGAAAAAAGGTGTCTGTAGAATAAACAAACGTATTTAATAAAAAGCAGTTTTTTAAAGTCAATGTCAAGGACAGATGTTGATTTAATCCAGGCCTAAGACTCAGACCAAGCAAGGCAGACACTACTCACACTACCCACAAGGAACCACTCTAGCAGCTCATTACACATGCCACTGAATCTACTTGCGCCTTAACATCTGCTCATTGAGTTGGACAATCAAGTTAATAAATAGATACAGTCGTGGGAGACAACACAGCGAGGTACTGAAAATTGGGTTTAGATTCTGATTTATTGTGACCTAAACTCTCGGCCTGTAGGTTTTGTAAAAACATGGGCCATCACTGCACTGCTCACATCTGAAGGTACCACCAAGCACTGTGATGAATATTTGCAAAAAGCCATTAGCAAATATCCAGGACAGCCTCTCTGGTGTGACCCTGTCCAAACCCAGTGAGGAAGAGAAACACAGTTGAAGGGACTGTCTCTGTAAATACATCACAAACTAACAGGCTAGCGGGGAGCTGGACTCCCTGCTGTTCCTGTCACAGCCACAGTCCAGTAGATCATGTCACACCTCACTGTGAGAAAGGCATTTTCCACATTTCTGCTCACTCTCCATTCAGATGGATTTGTAAATAAATGAAGACCATGCTTTGAGTTTTGGTTTACTTTCCAAGACTCTAGCTCTCTTCCTCTGCCTTAGAATGTAGTCTTAACAGTGTCATTCTATCCATCTTTGACCCTAGGTCTACCTGCTGTCTTTATCATTATTATCATCATCATCACTGGTGCAATTATTATGACTTTTACCACTACTAATCGTCCCCATATTATTATTAATAATATTTATTGATATACTGTATATTTTTACCAATTTCATTTAAAGACAAAACAGTCTTGTCATGTAGGCTAGGCAGTATTGTTTGGGTTGCGAAACACAGCACAGCGACTCTTAAGAGTTAGTGGGGCTGTTCAGAATCCAACTGATTCATCCATCTGCACTGCCCCTGAGCTCAAACTTGTTCTCAACAGTACAAATGGACCATCCACACCATGGTGTCCAAGTTATTATCTAGATTTTCTGGCCACCATTAATTTTCAATCCAGCCAAGATGGGCTGCCCCCTCCAGTTGCTCTACCCCATATGATTCCTCTGTGTGAATGCCCCCCGCACTTTAAAGATATTGAATAAAAACACACACTTACATTCAAATGAGAAATATCAGGGCAGTCCACTTCAAACCTGAATGAATAAGTAAATGGGTACATTCATGCATAAATGCATACACGACTCAACCATGGAGCTGAGACATGGGGGACCGCCAGAGGCCCTGGGAATCCAGAGTGGATCAAGCCGAAGGACAGTCTGCAAACTCCAAGTCCCCAAAGAAATCCTTTTGACTGGTGACCTTGAACCTGTCTGACCCTTCCCATTTCTGCTTTGTGGCCGACTCATACAGTTTTAACTGGAAAGTAAACAACAGGCAGAGGTATGGCTATGCAGACCTGGGGAGTGACACAAATGTCAGTTCTGCACAGGGAATTGTGTCTCTGCATCTGGTGTGGGCGAGAATTTGGGGTCCTTCACAACCCTGTCCTCTTTGTTAGGGTTATTTGAAGAAGCATATTCACACCTGCTCTATTCTCAATGATGCTGCATTTGAAATACATTCATAAAACAAATATTAGAAAATATTATGTCGATATACTGTATAAAATATTGATATTTAACAATACGAAATACTTAACCCTGTTCATTTCCTGGTGGAGAATAAGTCCATTTATGATGTTCAGAGATAAATTCCACTAACATGAGCCGAAGATGGTCTGCATGTCACTGTGATAAAAACAATACTCCTTTAGTGTCAGTACATCTTGAAAATAACACCTAAATCAGGCTCTGAACAGGCTCACGACAATCGTTCTTCTTATCTTTGTGCAAAGGCTTTCGGTATCCGTGGTGATAACCAATTTAATTCCAGTTAACCCGAATGTGTGCCTTCTTCTTAAATTTCACTCACAGTAAACAACAAAGAAGAAACATGAATCCCCCCCAACCCCCACTGAACCCTGGTAACAAAGAGACTGTCGTGAGAAAGACCTCATTCTCTTTCCATGCCCCGCGACCTAGCATTGAATCCCCTGTACCAGTGCAGTCTGTGTCAGGTAGCCCCGCATGCTACTGCATAATTGAACGCATGATTGCCCAGGGATGGAAGGTCTTAGTGGCCACCTGCATTCTGCCTACGTCAGCCGCTTAAGCAGTGCAGTCCACCAGCGCACTGAAGTGGCAGTTGTCTAAATGCAATTTCAGCTGATGTGCGTGCTGGTGTGTGCTCTATCGATTTGTTGCAGTGAGTGGGTGGGATTGTGGCTTCGATTGAGCTTTCCAAATTTGGACATAAAGGAAAAATGGGATAAAATGTTAAAAATGTATGCCAATCAATAATCAAAAAACCAACATCCCTGTACAAATGGGGATTACATTGCCCTTCAGCATTTATCTCCAACTGAAAATTGGGGAAACCTTTGATGTGATATTGGCCTTTATATTTGGGATTGGGAAGAATAGTCATAATTCACAGTAAAGAGGTGACAGGAAATGGCCAGGGCAAGAACATAAAGACCCTCTCTACATCATAATGGTAAGTGCTCTGATGAAACAGAAGTGCTCTTCCCATAAAATACTTTTATATACATTTTTTAAATATACATTTATATTTTTATTTCCCACATGCATAACTTTATATTTAGCAATATTGAATGTAATCTGCCATGCTTCTGCCCCTTCTTTGATTTAGTTTAACTCTTTGCATTCACCCCTTGCTGCTAATAATAAACCCACTCTGAAATAACTCCTGTAATTCATATTGAATTAATTTTGACAATGAGCCTCTCATGTGGTACCTTGTCAAAGTGATTTTTGAAAGTCCAAATATATTAGATCATAAGCCTGGTTCAAATCAATCCACTGTGGTTTTGTCGAGTAAGTCCAGGAGGTTTTTAGGCATGACCTCCCTCTGACAAAAACATGTTGGCTATCCCTTTCAATGCCATCATTTTTCAGGAATAATACCAACTTGTCCCTAATAATAGATGACAGTACGTTACATGATTCAGATTAAACTGACAGGCCTATTATTCCCTGGCTCAGTGGGATACTTCAGACAAACTAAAAAGGTCTTGTTTAAAAAATAAAATAAAAAACCATTAGAGCTCCAAAGTATAAAAGCTATAACTTCCTTATTCCAGCAAGCTAACATGCTAACCTACGTAAATACTAAAGACATGTATCAGATTACTGGTCTCAAACAATCCTTCTAACTGCCTTCTTCCCCAATAAAAGCTTTTTCTTCTGTCAGCACACCTGGGATTAAATAGGCCTGCAATGATTAGTTTCACCTAGGAACATTCCTATCAATCAATCAATTAGCTTGCCTGTGCAGCATTGCATTTTCATGAAGCTAGTAACAATTAGTTTATACAATTACTGAGTAAAATTCTGTACCAGTAGTTTTTGGCATCCTAAACATTAAAATGCACACATACTTTGGCATTTTTCATATTTTATTTTCTTACTTTATGGAATCAAAATGGATTTAATTGATATTTTTTGCCACTGATCAACACAAAATGCTTTATAATGTTAAATTAAAAAAACTCTAAAGCTTTTTCTTAACTAATTACAAATAAAAAACAGACAATAATTTATTTAATGAGTACTCTCCCCCCTTGACTTAATATTTTGTAGAAGCACCTTTAGTTGCAATTACAGCTGTGAGTCTATTTAGGTAAGTCTCTAGCAGCTTTGCACATCTTGACACTGCAATTTTCGCCCATTCTTCTTTACAAAATTGCTCACGCCCCATCAAGTTGGATGGGGACTGTGGGTGAACAGCAATTTTCTAATCTTTCCACAGATTTACAGTGTAACTGAGGTCAAGATTTAAATACATTTATAAAATACATTTTTAAAAGGTATGACTGTGGGAGTGAAACTAAGCCTTTGACTAAGATAGTTAAAATATTATTTATTTATTTATTTACAGGCATTTCGCAGACGCTCTTATCCAGAGCGACTTACACAGTTTACATTTCTTTACATACAATCCATTTATACAGCTGGGTATTTACTGAAGCAATTCAGGTTAAGTACCTTGCTCAAGGGTACAACAGCAGTGTCCCATCTGGGGATTGAACCTGCAACCTTAACGTTACAAGCCCAGCTCCCTAACCATTATACCACACTGCCTGCCTACTATTACAATTTGCTTATCAAGACTCACAGGCAAGCTTTAAGATGAAGAATAAACAGGAAAATGAACTGCAAGGTAGTGTATCAACCGTGGAGTGGGAACATATCTGCACAAATATACATAAAACAACACATTCAACATACTACAGAGAATATGCTTGGAAGGTTCTAATCTGTTCTTTTAAGACCCCAGACATTTTAAGCAAATACCAGGAAAATGTAGCATCTATATGCTGGAGAAAATGTGGTTAAGAAATGGTAACCCACAGTCTGGTCTTAACAATTAAATGTTTTTGGGAGAATATTATGAGAAATATGTTGATAATATTTACAATGGATAAATAAAAAATAAAAAGAGAAGCACCTGTGTTTGTGCAGAATAATAATAAAGGCTGCACTAAAGAAAATAACAAGGATCTGGCTTAAAGATAATGATATAACAAATAGTCACTGGAAAGAATTAGTAAATAAAATTAATACAATGGAAGAAATAACTATGAAAATCATAAATAAACTCCATACATTTGAGGAAAAGTGTTTAAAATGGTAGATTTAGGGGCCCTTGGATGGTGCAACTGGTAAAGGCACTTGCAACCGGTAAAGTGCAGTTTGCCCACTGTAGCCAGGGTTTGATGCCTGGCTCTGGCCGGGAGTCCCTTTCGGGCCCCACAATTGACTGTCTGCCTCAAGGGGGAGGAAGCTGGCAGAAGCTCACCGCATGCAAAAAGTGAGTGACTCGGTTTTCGGTTTTGTACGTTTGCTCATTTCCGAATATATCCGACTATTGATGAGATACCTGGTGTGACGTATGAACATATATGAGGCAGCACAGTGGTTAATAGCACTGTTGCCGCACAGCAAGGCTGTCTAACCACCAGCTAGCTATATTAACTAGGTTGCTAACTGTTAACTAGTTGACCAGGCAATATACCAGGCTATTTTGTTAGTAGAATTATCATATTTTCACATATACGTATCTTTAAACACCCAGTTCCAAATTCCACCTCAAACATTTTGGAAACAAAATTAATTTGAAAATAGATTTTTGGGGTTATTTATTGATTTTATCACCAATTATTTGAATTCATTAGCAAAATGACACATGTAGCCATCATAAATAATCAATGTCTATAATATATACCTATATCAAAATGAGTACAAGTTTACAACAGACCAAATTGACCACATTAGCTCACACAGAATCAGTGCTACCCAATACTTTCTAATTCTTATTTTTGGCCCTGTGTTTTTGCATCTTACCATCTGAAGAGAATGTAGAGAGAGAGAGAGAGAGAGAGAGAGAGAGAGAGAGAGAGAGAGAGAGAGAGAGAGAGAGAGAGAGAGGGTTGTGTGGCATTATTGATAGAGAAGAGTGGGGGGCAGATGGACACACAGTTAGGAGCCAGCAACCGCCCCACCGCCCAGGCATCCCCATCCCTCCAGGGGAGGAGCTGAGTCCCTGGCCCCTTTGACAATGATGTGGTCCAAAAATACCAGCTGCAGAGTCAGACATTATGCAATTAAAGATTAGAGCCAGGGCTCTGAGGGGTGGGGGGTGAGGGGTTGGGGGCTGGTGAAGCATGTGCCAGGCTGCTCCAGCACAGCATAGCTGGCACATGGCACTAAAAGGAAATCCTTCAATTAGTAGATGTGTTCATTTCCCCATTTAATGTGGCATTGATGAATAGGGTGAAGCCAGCCGTCATTTCTGGCTTTCTATGGGACATTAACCCTATTCCACGTTACGATTTGAAGCCTCTCTGTGCAGATGCTGTGGGCAGTTCTTTGTTGAATCACTTTTCACGAGTGGCATTTGTTGGCTTTAGTCTGTTGTGGGAAAAGCTCCAATGTTGTCTCTGGGAACTAGCTATCTTAGTCGCCCACTCTGTACAAATACTGTCGCTCAATTCAATTGTTCTATTTTGAGCAGACGGTTTTCCATCATGAAAAGACTAGCATCGATCTCTGACAAGCTCTTATTTTCAGGTGCTTTCCATCTGACCTCAGACGCATTTTGCTTTCTGGTCTGAACTCACATACTAAAATGTAACTGTTTTACCCGTTTTTGTGTTTGTTTTACCAACTCATAACTGTAAAGCCTTACATTGTTTTAGCTTTCTTAATGTCTACAATGTACTTTACATAGTGTATGTATTATGCATTAAAGTCATAGTTAACCCAAAATCGATGTAAGTATCATTTTTTTCCTTTCAATGCAATGTACTACACGTACAAATAATAGTTTCTTGCGAATTCGTTGTCTCAAGATAGACTCCCATTATTTTTGGACATTTGTTCTAAGTATCTGCAGGTAGCATGCTCAAAATTGCATAGCAAAATTACCTCCTAGTAACTTCTAACTCCAAGTCACTCAGGCTTATCAGCCATGTTATAAGTCAATGTTATAGAGACAATACTCTTAGCACTTTGTGTTTTGTTATATTCAAATATTTTCCCTGTCAATTTTATACCTCTTGAGCTCTGCCCGCGATATGTTGCACATGCTCAGTACAAGAGTCCAAAGTCTGTTATTCATGGATAATGGAATAAACAAGGCAAATTATGTCTGGGGGACATTATTTAATGTAATGTGTGATTATTCTTTATTAACATTTTGTCATATTTTCCTCTTCTTCCTTTTGCTATTGACCTCTAGCTGCATAACATATGGCAGGAAAATAATGGCTTGATATTTTTTGACCATATTAGCTGATAACATTAAACATCAAACATTAAAAGCATGCAGTGCATCAATGTAGGACATGTTGAACACATGATGTTGTGTCATGCAGTCAATGTATAACACAATGGACATTATACCTGCTGGTGTAAAAGCCTGTTCTGACAGCAGGCTTTAGGCCTCTGGCATTGTAGTTGAATTATATGGGGTGTTACAGGAGAGACCTTCTTGTATTAGTTTTAGTCAATGGGGACGGAGGGCTGACCAGAAGTGGGGTTTAAAATGGGTCAGACACTAATCGCAGGGGAAACAGGCGAACACAGCCAGGGCTCAAGCAGAAACGACTGTGCTGATGGGGACTATTTTTAAAACCAAGATGAAAAGGGATCAACTCGAGAAAGCCGGAATTTAATCTGGACTTTTTCAAATATAGTTCCCGACTCTTTTATTAACATTTTGAGAACGTGGCTAATTCCAAATTACAGTCACCCCCACCCTGCTTTTGAGTGCTGTTCGTATTAGCAGGTCGGAATTTGGGACAAAATGTCCATAAGAAATAGTAGTAATTTGATATGGAAAGGCGATGCAGCCCGTTAAAGAGTCATAATAGCTGTTTAATTATTGCCTCCCCTTCCAGCTCATTACCTGCTGAGGCAATCAGTGAAACACCTCCTACTGCTGATAGGCATTTTGGGATTCTGCTTCCCAGCGATAGCAGAATATTAACAGCGTCTTCATTACAAGTAAATGAGTTCCACCACAGTGTCATGGGAGGGTAAGGAGCCTTTATTGAGTTATTAAATATAAGACATCACGCAGGGGAGATTGGGAATGACGGCACTAGCGAAACACAAATAAGGGCTTGTTACGGAGCAGTGAGAAAGTGTGGAGTGATTTATGGATTTATGGGAGAGGGGGTGGGGGAGTAGTTGAGATGGGAAGAGGAGAGCTGCCATTCAGGTCACCTTGGGAAAGTGGAACAAAATTTTAAACTCACAGCCCGGGTTTTCTTCTCAAACAGGGGGGTCCTGCTCAAAACCGGCCTACTAAAAATACATTTTTGGCAGATCGTTCTGCACGTACTCGAAAGCGGTACAAAGGAATACTTGTCAGCAGAGGGCTGACATCCTTCAGAGCAAATGTCGCAGTTCAGTGTGTGTGCCAGTCAGTGACGTCACTCCCGGAGTCAAGGCAACGCTTTGAATAGCTCCCCCTGCCCTTGTCAAGAGTCGTGCTGTACGATTGCGAAAGCCATGGGTTTAATCTCTCCTCGCTTTGACTATTATGGTTAAACAAAGACTGGTTAGTCAGTAGTCAGCACAGAGATATTGAGGAAGAGAAATAGCACCGAAGACTGTGACTGTTCGTGAATTCTTATCAATAAAGCATTTTTTTAATAATGGCACACAAAAAAGCCTAAGGTACTTGTTTACTACCTTAATTCTAGAACTAAAAATGTGATCTTTGGTTGTTTGCCGGTCTGAACAAAGATAGTAATCTAAAGACCTGTCTTTGTTGGATTAAATCATTGGTGTTAAATCATTTGAGAGGAGGAAATTGGTTAGATCTTCTCATCTCCGTTGTTAAATTACCCTTCAGGCGCAGTTTGAGAAGCAGACATAACAGAATTCTAATGCAGTGACAGAGTTCCAAATTAACTTGTTCAGCACCAAGAAATTGACTATCTTTCCCAATGTTTCTTGAATTAACTTGGAAGTATTACTCATTAAACTAAAATGGTTTTTTTCTCACTGCAAGCATGTGACTGTAGTCATTTGTTTGTATAATATTTCCTGGCTGTCTATTGTCTGTGTGGTCACTTACACTGCCAATGTCTTTCTGGGTATAGCCTGGGTATCCTGCTGTTGTAGCCTGATGGAATAATCTGTATTGGATGAGAACAATGAGATAGCATTCACCAAGTTGAATGAATGTACTTCAATGTACCTTTATGGAAAAACCATTTCCTACAGAAAGACTCGATTTTATGACCAACCAAGTCACAGATCTGAAACATATAAAGAATAATTCAAGGGTCAATTTAGTGGTAATGTAAAATGTAATATGCTGTTCTTCACCTTACCAGTTTACTATGTACTTGCAATGGACTGAATGTTGTGACTGAATAATTTATGTATTGTTTTTGTGATTCACTGTGTGTGGACATTTTTAAAACTTGTATGTCTCCTCTTATTATGCCGGTGGAAAATCTTGTAAAGGACTGGCAAGATAAATCTGTACGTAACAGTCCGTGTATGATCCGTTAACTTGGCTTCTAAGCCCAAAGGGGCGGAAGCCTATTGTTCCTGCCATTATTTTATTTTTTTTGCATTTTGCATTTGCGTTTATTTATTATTGCGTCACTGCAAGTTGCATTTGTTACTGATGTGTGCGCAAGAACAATGTGTATCTAGACGATGGCACATTAGGAAGTTGTGCATGAAGCCATTTGACAGCTATTTGACAGCGTTTAAGTAATTCTGATATTATGCAACACAAACATTTCAAGTGCAGACGACAGAGCTGCAGTTTGAACAAGGGTTATATAAGGATCGCCCAAGGGTGCTGATCAGTCATTCCTTAAATTGTCTAGCTTGCAAGACAATTAAATTGTAAAGATTGCGTTTGTGACCGAGGGACTACAGGAGTTTCCTAATCTGAATACTCATTTTCATCAGAGGATCATGCTTGATAATCAGAATCCTCTTCAACATTGTTTTCTCTTTCTGATGCTTCCTCCTCTACTTCAGTGGCCAAAGAGGTGTGAAAGAACTTAATTGGCAGAGAGCCTTTTATGATTCATATTATTATTATCTGCCTGTATTAGAGAGGCATTACCACTCCATCAAGAGAGAAAAGGGGAGGGCTCTGTGCCAGTCCCCCTCCCGCCACCCCCTACAGTTCTGTGAGGGTACCTGCAATGTGAAGGTGCCGCATGTTTGGGTCCCGCAGTATTGGTGGTAAACTTCTCATATTAGCGCTATAAGGAATGAGAATAAATTAATAAACATAAAAGAGCCATCAGGATTAGTTACTGTATAATGGAATACACTTTGGGAGAAACAGAACAATCCAAGTTCAACCTTTTTTAAAAACCAAAAGTCAAAATGAGATCTTTGAAAAGTCACAAAGTCTGAAAAAAAATTGAAACACTAATCAACACTTTACATTATAGCAGACTGCAATCGAGAGAAGATCAGCTATATGGTGCCACTAGACCACTGTATTGCCAATTTGTGCCCATAGCTGTTGCAAACAGTGGCCTGATAGGTGTTCGCTTGCTTATTCACTATGCTTTCTGTCAACAATGTTTCCAGCCAAAGGCGGTGAGTATAAAACCAGATGTCTGCTTCCCAACCCCAAATGAAAATAAACATAATGTTAGCTATCGCATGTTTAAAGATATTTTTCTACCGCCAACATTCTGTTGTTTCTGAAAAATGGAACCCACTAATGTTTTTGAAATGTGTAGTGAATGCGTAGTGATTTGGAACTGTGATGAGGCACTCTGCTATGCATATACAGTACATGAAAATAAAATATGGCTGTCAGCCAATCAGAATCTAGTATTTTCCCAAGCCATGGTATAAATCGTAATCCGGCCATGAAAGGGCACCTATACATTTGTTAACTTAACAGTGATATATATATATATATATATAGTGGGTATAATAAGTATTCACACCCTTTGTTATTTTTCACATTTTATTTACTTAATGGAATCAAAATTGATTTAACTAAAAAAGTTTTAGAGGTTTTTTTTATTTGACATTATAGACTATTTTGTGTTGACCAGTGGCAAGACATCCCAAATAAACAAATTTCGATTCCATGAAGTAAGAAAATAAAATGTGAAAAATACAAAGGGGGTAAATATGTTTTATAACCACTGTGTGTGTGTGTGTATATATATATGTGTGTGTGTGTGTGTGTGGGTGTATGTGCAATGTGATAACCATTAATCATTGATCACTGTTCAGCAAACAAATCTATAGGTGCCCTTTCATGGCAGTTGCTGCTGATGTTTTGTTTGGCATCATTTGAAACAAAATCACACCAAGCTCAGACTGTGCAAAAAAGCACCTTTTTAAAAACTGCTGATTTTAGATCGAGCCACAAACATGTAGGAGCAAACATTTAAAAGAACAAAAATCTACAGTGATCCATTAAGCCAAAATCAAATCAACTCCCTAATCAAATTTGTGAACGTGCTCCTCATTTGCATCAGATCAAACATCGGTTTAATGCATATTAATGATGAAAAACGGTCTCCCGCCGGTCGGATACCAAACAAAGGAGCAGAGGACCAGCCTGCCATGAACAAAGAGCTTGCGGGCCTATGGGAGAGAAGCCAGGTGCAGGGGAGGGAAGGCATTTCCATATGAATTGGGTTAGGGTTAGATCTTCATTGCTGTAATCAATAAGGATGATCACATTACGCCTGCGATTTACAAAAACACATCCTCGTCACAATCGATTGTAAGAAACCTAACAAAACCCCAGTAAAATAACACAATGATTTTCAGTTAGCACCTGGGTGCATGAATCTCCAAAAATGAACAGTATGAAACAGCAGTCTGTTGTTAAAATGAAAAGGATAAAGTACACCGGGAAAGTGTTTGGTTGGTTACCAAGCATTTATAAACCAGCCACGTAGAGGTCATCTACTCAGTGTGTGCTTGGTACACTTCCCCTTTGCTCCTCCGTGTTGGTTAGGGGCAACAGTGTACCATAGTGGTTAGGGAACTGGACCCGTAGCGCAAAGACTGCAGGTTCGATTCCCAGCTGGGGCACTGCAGTGGTCATGGTTACCTTGAGCAAGGTACTTAGCCTGAATTGCGTCAATAAATATCCAGCTGTAGAAAAGGATTGTATGTAAAGAAATGTAAACTGTTTAAGTCGCTCTGGGTAAGAGCGTCTGCTAAATGCCTGTAATGTTTCATGTTTAATGGTTAACACCACCTTAATGAAGTGCCTCTGAAGTGGTTTTCAGTGAGGACCTCATAACACAGCACCTCTTCCTCAGAGAGCCCTCTTTGAGTGGATGTTGTTGGAGGCGGGCTTGAGAAACCAGGACCTGCCTATATAACTAACCCTGAGTTATACTGGGATTTTTGCCTTAGAACTGCAATCAGGCAGTTCATGTGGTGGCCGGGAGATAAGCTTAATGGCACTGTGCCACACAAATGGCTCTCCAACAATGGCCTTGTTGGCCCACTATATCTGTCGCTCCGTCAGCTATTTAGGCGAGGCCAGAGTACCACATTTGAGGTGAACACTCATCTGTAATGGGCAATTCATAAACATTTCCTGCCAAGTGTCTGGCTTTCATACAAACAAATGAGCTGCAGTCTTTCCTTTTCACCGTGGCATCACAGTGATGTGATAATACCATCCAGTGTGGAACCAAACAGAACCTTACATTTATGTTAAAGTCACGTGGAGGGAAAACGTGACTCCCAGAATATGGACCTAAACCTGCTATTGACTGTAAAATGGAAAGTTGTTACACAAAACATGAAAAGAAAATGAAGGTTGCCTTAATGGACTAATTTACTTTTTAATTTATTTTTTTAATTTATTTTTCTGAGCACAAAACTGTGCAGTGGATAGCACTGTCGCCGCACAGCAAGAAGGTCCCGGGTTCAAATCCCAGCTGGGGCCTTTCTATGTGGAGTTTGCATGTTCCCCCAGTGTCCATGTGGGTTTCCTCCCAAAGTCCAAAGACATGCACGTGAGGCTAATTGGAGAGTCTAAAGTGCCCGCAGGTATGGGTGTGTGAGTGAATGGTACATGTGCCCTGCAATGGATTGGCAACCTGTCCAGGGTGTATTCCTGCCTCTCGCCCAATGCATGCTGGGATAGGCTCCAGCCCCACCGCGACCCTGACCAGGAATAAGCGGGTTAGATAATGAATGAATGTTGAATGAACACAAAACTGCCCCATGTGCGAGTTATACCTTTCGTTGCTTATCATACACATTACACTTTGAACACCAAAATATTAGATTAAGGTCCAACACTTTCCTTTGGTCAGCAACCTTTCCCATAATGATCACTTTTCAGTTCAGGACCCTAAATCAATTTACAGCAACAGCAGCAGTTCTACTGCAATAGATCATTCAACTCCTAATCTCATTTTACACGCCAATATAGCCCTCCCTCCCTGCAAAGAATTAGCTGTGGTTAATGGGGGAATATCAATTAATCACCTCAAGTCACAACAAGATTAACTAATAATGCAGTCATTAATATTGCAGTCAGGCTGGTGCAGGACGAGAACAGATCAGCCCCAGGAGTTGTGGCTGTAGCATTACAATTTCATTTGTTTTCTGTGTCCACACAGTAATGCCACACTTTAGGGGAAAAAATAGAGGATCTTAAACTTTATTCACACGGGCTTTCATCTTTTCATCTCCAGAGTAGACAGAGAGAGAGAGAGAGAGAGAGCTGGGTGATGGTAGGACGTAGGCGTAGAAAAGGGTGCGCACATAATACGTACAGTGGCAGCATTTCCAGAGTTTGCGTTGTCCTACCCATTCCAGCCCTTGCAGAAAACAATTCTGACCCAGGGTTCTGAGAGTGGGAGGACTGATGAGCATCAGGGCGCACAGGCAGTCACATCCCCCAAGAAAATGAAATGAGTCATAGTAGGGGACTCAATTATTAAAGGTTTAGACAGTATAGCGCGTTTGCTTAAAAAGGAGTCACATATGGTATGTTGCCCAGATTTGAGATCTCCTGGAACATGCGGACAAGTGGGGATGGTTCCAGTGGTCATGGTCCACGTTGGAGCCAATGACATAGGTAAGGGTAGGTTTGAGGTTCTGCAGGACACATTTGTAGACTTAGTGACAAAGATCAGAACCTCCACGTGGTTTTCTCCAAATTCTGCTGGTACCACATGCTAGTAAATGGAAACAAAATTTTATATAGAGATTTAACACGTGGCTACAAACTTGGTGCAGGAAAGATTGGTACAGGTTTATGGGGCACTGGGAATCCTTTTGGTACAGGGGTGAGCTGTACAAGCATGATGGGACACATGATGGGTTTTCAATGCCTGGAACAGCTTGCCAGGTCAGGTAGTTGAGGCAGAAACACCTGGGCTATTCAAGTCCAGGCTAGATCCAATACTAGATACTCTTTAGATTAGGACATGACGAGCCTAGATGGGCTGAATGGCCTGTTCTCGTCATTATGCATTCTTAAAGTAAATGCATTTTTCTTATAATTGTTAGATCTATTTTATTGTTTCAGATTGCAACATTTTTTGATTTAATTTGATTTTTGTGGTTGCTATCATTAGCTATCAATCTGTTTGTACCATCCTGTGATTTGTTTTTATTTCAGTTACTTATTTCAGTTCACAACAATAAACGTACTTATCTTATTTTTGTTTGAAAATGTATATGATTTATTATCAGATGCTTTTTAATCTGCTTTTACTAACTGAACAGTTATTTCTCATTTGTTTAGTAATGCAGCAGAATGCTTAGTATGGCTTTTGTTCCTGCACTGTTGCCTCAGTAACAAAGAAAGCTGTACAGTCCCTTGACTCTCCAGCTTGACTGTATTGATGATTGATCATCTTCTTGTCTTAAACAAAACGTCCCAGAAGAAAATGACTGATTGGATGTGGCAAGCATTTATCAAACTGCCTCATAAAAGACTGTCAGAGATGGTGCCAAGAGATTATAATCTCACAGGTGACAAAGGTGTACATAAAGGTGTAATATAAGTAATCTAATGGCAGATGGCACATATTCTTTACTACAATCCTGATCACAAAAGCAACTGGTGTATTTAAAAAGATCTTGATATATTATGTTCTTCAGTGGGTGCTTTTCAGCCTTCTGCACTGATAAAAAAAACAAGGGATGTTAAAATCTTGTTATCACAGTATTTTTGGGTCCGTCAAACTTGTTGTGTGTGTTAATTATATACTTCCCTTTGGTTTCAATTTCAACCAATGGTTGTCTTTATTTTTTTACCCCGTTTTTCTCCCAATTTGGTAGCCAATTACTCCCGCTGTGCTTAGATGAATCCCCTCCCTTGTAGTTCGCTGCCATATCCCTGTGACCGGCAGTGCCAATGGCGAAGCGCTGCCTCCTCCGAGACAGCACTCGTCGTGCTGTCGACTGTAATTCCGGCACCCCAGAACCACTCCTGTGCACAGCGAACTGTGTCGGCTTCCCTCCCCCTCCCTGGGATGGACAGCCAATTTTCACCCTGGTGGCAACCCCGGTCGCCGTGGCCAGCATCAGATGTTGAAACCACTAGACCATGCGGGAGGAGACCCCAATGGTTGTCTTTTGATACATTTATTAATCCAAATTCATGAATTTGGATAAATTCACTAGTTAATAATTCAATTTAATTTTGAGCTCCAAACACATGGATCTTAAATGCTAATACATAGGTTTCCAGGTCCCAAAGTATGATTGAAAGGCACACCACTATGTCAACTTTGATTTAATTCGATATATTAGGGTCAAAGGTGAAAGGATACATCATATGACCAGCCCCATTGTCTCGTCTGCATTTCTACGGCCTTTGGGGAGACTGACTGACTCCTGCTCAAGGTATGTAATGAATGGTGGAGGAGGGTGCTGCAGTGGGACTACTCTTCCTCACCTCTCATGTCAGCTTTTCTGTAAAAATCAGTTTAAGACAAACCTTTGGACAAACTCAAGTGTATGTTTTCAATTACCTATAATGAAAAAAAGGTTGTATGAGAAAGATGAAACATGCATGGACCTCCACGACCGCGTTTGGGCACGTTTGAAGCCCAGATGTAGACAACTATCAGGAGATCAAGTGTTCCTACTGAAATGGGCCCCATGTATGGGGACCTGCACCCGAAAACCAAAGCTTATCATTGAGGGAACTTGCAGGATAAGCTGGGTGCTGACATCTTAAAACACCCCACCCCATCCCACCAGCACCTTGTTCAGCCAATCCTAACACCACCACCTTGGCATATGACCAGGTTTTGTCTTTTTCCCTCTCTCTTTTTCTCTCGAAATGTGTGACCTGTTTCAATTTCAAAAAGACTTTCAATTTCAGTCCAAAGAGTTCATTCATTCATTCATTCATTCATTCATTATGCACAGTTTTGAACAAAAAAGTCTATAAAGAATTGTATTGTTATTGTACCAAACCCACAAAGAGCACAGGACACATACAAGGGGTGGAATAGCGGAAACACCAACAATATACATATGAATATTTATTAACTAATCTATTAACTAATAAGGAGTTGGGCCGCCCTTTGCCTTCAGAACAGCTTCAATTCTTCGAGAAGAAAAACCTTCTTTGAATTCAAGTTCTTTGAGTGGTGAAGGCAGTGGAAATTTACTCCGCACTCTCTGTTTGAGGTGGTTATATAAAAAAATCATGATTATCAGTGGCTTCTTGTGACAAACTTAGACGCACAATTGTGTCTTAATTAGAAAGGCTCAAATAGCTTCCCCTTTGTCTGTTTATGTTACAGTGATGTTGCGTTGCAGTATCTCAAGTCATGTCTGTGAGGGTGGATAAAAATAATGCACTGGGAGAAAAACCCCAGTAACTACCCTAGACGCTTTTTAATTGGAGAAGGAAACTATCTACGGTTTTAGAGAACACTGAAAATTAAAACATAATACTTGAATAACTGTTCTCCGAGCAAAAATGCCAATATGCAGTATTTCATATAAACGTATGGTTTATAAATACCTTTATTTCCCTGCAAGGCAGTTGCAGATAATTTGGTAAAGGACACATGGACCTGCTTATCTCCCTTCTGTTTGCTGAGGGTTTAAAGCTTTGGGGCCTGCTAGCTGCATTGATATTACACCACTGTCAATGTCATTAAAGTGTGCACCTGGTCTAGGTCTTGAGATCTGTTGAATTGGCCTCCCTATTTTAAATGAAAAAAATATCCTATTTGACTGAAACTTCCTTTAATATTTCCCTGGATCTTTCAAACTAATAGGGCAAGAAATCCCAGGCCGTTCAAATCGAGGGAAATGAGAGCAGGCCACTTGTATGTGACTATAGTGAACAACGTAACAAACTCTACACAGCAGGAGGCATGACATCGATCACAGGAGTTCAGATTACGTGCTAAAAATCCTCAACTGAAGTTTTCCCCATGGGATCGGCCACCTTGCAAAACCTGCTAAAGCTCTCATGTTTGTGACCAATGACACACTAATGTGGTGATGTCCACACACACTGCAGACAGTGGATAAATAGCACACATGCTCTACAGGGAACTGCTGGTGAATGTCTCACGACTCACAGTGCACTGTAATATAAGATTCATTATGCGAACTTCACTATTTGTGACACTATTTCCTCACTATGTGTGACATATTTATCCATGACAAATGTCATAATGACATCATATTGTGCAACAGTAACAAAAAGTCATCAGGCACATCAAACAGAGTTTAATAAAACATTAAAATCAAGCCTTTGAACAAGACTGGAATGTATAAAGCATGGAATACAAGCTTCCGCCAAAGTGGCAATGCTTGTCAAACTGTTCTCTGATCGTGTTAATATAGAATGGGCCTGCGTTGAAACAAAACTTTTAATGTAATGACAAATGTTCATTAGTCTGAATGTTGGATGCAGGATAATCATGTCAGGGTAATCTTGCAAACCATCAACATGGGCTGAGACCCAGCACAACATCCACCTCACCTTTGTGCCTTTCATCTCTTCGCCTTATTTGGTTCAGCTTTCACTGGTCAGAAAAAAACATTCACAAACGCAAACTCCCTTATTTCATGCATTATGTCATTCTGTTTTATGAAATCTCATTATGTCTGATATGTTGATTAGTGACTGTTGTACAACATTAGCTAACAGTTAGACCAGATAAACCAGATTGTCATTAACTAAAAAAATTAGTCAGGTAAAACTGAGTGATGGCTTTGAAAACTTACTCCCTGAATCCCATAACCTAATGTATTTTCGGTAGCAAACTGTACACTGGCAGTTTTTATGAATATTGTTATATTGAAGATATATAAACGGTGTGTGACTGTTGCCAGATTCAAGCAGTGTGGATCTATGTGTCACTCACAGGAAGATCACACTCCATACGATGAGCCTCTGTCATCCAGTGTGCTGCTTCCAACACCTCTCATGTTCGGCTGCAGTGTGATTGTGTCTCTCGTACGCCAACCATGACATTAGTATGCGAGTCTCCTTTAGAGCTCAACCGTCCATCATTTGAATATAAATTGTATTGACGTCATTGTGTTTTTGCCAAGCTGTTGCTGGCTACTTAGCAGAGATACCACTTCAGTTCAGTGGCTGAATCGATCAATCTTCTTCCCTCTCAGTCACGCCCAGAAACATAGCTCCACCGTCCTCTGGACGAGAGTGACGAGAGTGACAGCTTGAGTCCTAACATTAGCACAGAGACATCACGTGATCAGCACACATCTCCCTCTGTCTCTGCCCAACCTCTCGTGCTCAATCTCTCTCCTTCTCTCTCTGCCCCCCTTCTCCTGCTCTTTCATTCTTTCTCTCCCCCTCTCAGTACATTTCATATCCAGATGCCTTATTGACATGACAAAGATTAATTCTCTCTCTCTCATGACAAATATAAATGTATGCTGCCAAAACATATCAAGTCAAACAAATTGAGAAATAAAAAATAGCCAAATAATACAATCCTCTATTCTTCTGATGTCTATTTCTGCTATTTTTGCACAGGTCAACAGCTTGGAATGCTGCTATACACGTTTTTAGCTCTTTCTAGTGGGATATTGGACCATTCTTTGAGAGCAAAAGCATCGTTTTTTGGTAGATGAAGATGATGTAATTCTACTCCACACTCTAGCCTACATTCCAGAACTTCTCATAAAGGTTCAATGATGTTTAGATCTGATGACTGGGGAGGCCATGGAAGGTGTTTGACTTCATCTTGGTTTTCATGAAAACATTCTTGAATCTGTTTAGCAGTGTACATGTGGGCATTATTGTCTTGGGATTATGGGAACATCTTGAGGGAACATTGTTTGCACCATAGGGTGCACCTGGTTGCCTAAAATGGCTTTGTATTCGTTGGCTGTAAGTCTACCATACAAAGTAATAACTGGACCAATTGACTCCCATGAGATGTTTGCCTATACCATAACAGATCCACCACCATTTTTAACAGTTCGGACCAGGCAAAGTGGGTTGAATGCTTCCTATGGCTTTCTCCAAACATAAACCCATCCAAAAGTAGGAAAAAGAGTAGAAAAAAACTCATCAGATCGTATTACTTTCTTCCACTGCTATGAAGTCCAGGTTTTGTACTCATTACACCAGGTTATGTGTTATGCATTGGCTTTTTGGTTTCCAAATGGCAACCCTACCATAAATATAAGAGCTCTATGAAGCTTATGATGTAATTTATAAAGGATTGTTATGTCCAACCAAATTCTTTCCCTGAGTTAATTTTCTCTTAAGGTAGCACATAATGCCCTTTTCAGTAGGCTACTCACAGTTTTTTATGAGGTGTTACTGTAAGTAGTTATTGTGAGGTTTATATCATGTTGTCCTCAAAATAAGAGACACATGACAATACTCAATACAAAACAATATGGTTTAATGTTTGTCTATTAAACAAATGGAAGCACTAGCTTTCGTGCAGATATACTGACAGCAAGAGAGACTTCCAGTACAGGGGCGACTGTTATATCACTGCGAGCAGCTGCAACAACATGGGCCTCGATGATGTAACGCTTTGTCTTGCGATCTCTACCTAGCACACACAGACACCCAGTGGCAGAACCCAGGAACTCCTCCGCACTGTGTCGGGTCTTGTCAAAGATATGGAAGGAGAAACGGAGGAAAGAAATCACCTCTGGCAGCCACTGCCCATCTCGCAGCATAATACACGAGCTCTGCCGTGATAAATATGCACATGCGCGGAGCCCTCGCGTGCGGATGCAGTCAGCGGTTACTGTCGAAGACTTCATATCCTGAACCAGCGTAGTCACAGCAGAACCCCACTCGGTGCACAAAGAGCGCACCAGCAAGCCTGCCTTGAAAGTGTACAATTATCCCAAACTATTTCAAGGGTCAAAACTATAGCGCCACATTCAGCGATGAGGGAACATCGAGATCAAAATAATGTGCTCCAAATATCCAGTATTCGCGTACACCGCGTAAAAATGGAATGCATGCCAGAAATAATCACAAAGCGAAGAGTGTTCTACTACAGAAAGCAGGCACCTACCTGTTGTATATTTTCCCTCATCCTTTTAATGCGCGAAAAGTATAGAGAGGTAGGTATGATATTATTGACATTATACTCATTAGAATATTACATTTCTACTAAACAGCACAGTGTTACTTTAATTTCGGTTACAAATGTAGGGTATTAATGTGCACACGTTGACGTCTTAGTATAGTAAATATGTATCAGGCAGAAAATTCGTCTAAGGTATAACGGTACGCACTGGGTCGCACAATGGTCAAATCCAGAAGACAATACTGAACTGTGAGGGACTCGTGAAAGAAGCATCCATTTACCTGTGTAAACAAAGGTAACTTGAGGGGATTTCATGTGAAAGCAAGACACGGTGTTTGATAATTAGTCTGCTGCTGCTGATGGGGCATTCTTTTTGCGAACAAAGGAAACGGTGCCAGCAACTGTATTTATGAGGAGAGCCGCGGAGTTATGTCAGCTCCAATACTAGCAAGCATAAGATCCACACTGCGCCAATCCACCCACACGTCCACAGCAAAGCTGTTTATTTTTCATACCTATTCCCAAACATATGATATGCTTTCAACAAACGTACGGGCCCAGGAGTGCTAAACAAACACGCAGCAAGCAGTAGTCCTGAGCAGTTGTTGTACGGGAGAATGGAGCTAGCGCGTTGTAGTTTTTCCTGCCCCGTGAAGCAGGGTAGGAGCTCTGGGTATTTTATGTGGAGGTAGGTCTCCGAGCTGTTGGCCCATCCCCCGTGGGTCTAACTGGCGTCGGTAAGTCTGGATTGACTTTGTAGTTAGTTACATGCTGATCCGGAAAGCATTCAAAACAAACTGAATACTCGACCTGAACTCGAAATAAACAACAACGGTTCCATCATCCTTTTTATGACAATATTATGCTGTAGATTTACAGATTAGTCAAATATTCGTATCACTACGCAACCAAGAAGCTGCGTTTCAAATAATGTATTACACGCTTTATGATGGCAAATTAAAGCTGCAGCCATACAGGACTAGGATTAAATGTAATTCAAAGTTTCTCTTGATGATATAATGCCATTGACACCTGGTATTCAAAATACGCATGTTCATTTCTCAAGTTGTTTTTGTCTGGGGAGTCGCCATCCCGTCCGCAGAGTTCGCAGCTCCGCTCCGCGCTTTAAACAGAGCCTACCCTCTCCAGAAAGAAATGTGCTTTCAACCTGATCATAAACTTGGATTGAAAAGAGAGCCCCGCCCTTCCCAGCCCCGTTCTTGTTCTACGACAGCTTTAAAAACAGCAGCTTCCCTGTCATGCGATTAGAACAAGGAAAACGCAAGGAAGAACTATACCTTGTCTCTTCTAATGCAGAAATACAGCTCAACCGCCTAAAAAAATCTGGTGGAATCTACCGGTATTTCTTTGCGAAGAAAGATAGCACTTGATAGAAAGAAGCATGGATTTTCTAAATCACAACTATTTGAGCGCTCGTTCCCCGTACGACTACACCTTCAATTTCTGGAATGACTATTTGGGTCTTTCGACGTTGGTTACAAAGAAAGAGAACAGCGCGCCCCAAAGTCCCAATTCCATCACTGAGTCTCTGAAAGCGACTCTGGGCTTGGACGATTCCCCGGCGTGCTCGTGCGCAATTGCAGGCAGCGGCGAGGGTGGGCACTTAGACTGCTGCTGTCCGTCCACGAGCCCCCCGCCTACCTCCATCCTAGACTTGAAGGAGCGCTTCTCCATCTTTAGCCCTTTCCACAACCAAAGCGCCGGCGTCCCCCAGCATGACAGGGAATCCGGCTTTGGAGGGAGCTTCGCAGGTTTCGACCTTTTCGGCGTGGAGCGAAAGATGCGCAAACCGACGCCGAGGAATAAACAAGAGCCCAAGATCTGCGTCTTCTGTCGGAATAACGGAGCGCCCGAGGAAGTGTACGGCTCCCATGTACTGAAAACACCGGACGGGAGGGTGATATGTCCCATTCTCAGGGCTTATACTTGTCCCCTGTGCAGTGCCAATGGGGACAATGCCCACACCATCAAATACTGTCCGCTTTCCAAAGATCAGCCCGCACAACGGCCACTGAAAGGAGGGAGAGCGGTGGGGGGTAAGAGGCTCAAAATATTCTGAATAGATCGTGAAAAGGACGAAGAAGCAAACTCAATATAGGAATTGCACTGAACATTTTCCAGACGACTGTTATGATTGCGGCTTCCCCTGGTCATAACGAGTACAACATCCATTTTATTGACGCGAAGATAAATTGGGAAAACATCGCTTATGTATAAGCCCTCAACATTTTATTGTCAGCTGACAATGTTTTATTTGCATAGTTGATTTATTTTCCTTTACGGAAATGTATTTAAACTTCATAGGGCACAGTTGTCGGACTGTTCATAACATGCACCTTTATTCATTATCACGTTTTGTGAATAAGCGGTAATATTTTCGTATGCAGGGGGGAATATGGCTATGTGCGTATATAATATAGGCTAGTAGCTTAGTTTCCCTAGATGCATTTTTCGTTTTATTTTTAAGCTTACGTTTTCTGTTGCTTGTCTTATGAACCAAAGTTTAGTTAGACTTTTAAAACGAGAGAACGAATGTTTCCATTCTGCATTTTACACTGAAGCTGGATGTATACAGCACTGTTACTTCCCGTGGTTGCGGGCGTTTTTCCGCGCGATCCCCTTCACAGTCACCTCACCCACAACGCGATTTCATCCATGCTCTGAAGCGAAAGGTCATGACATGCAACATCCTTGAAAGGAGAAAGATATCCACAACACAAAGGGTACTCTGTCGTGCGAACGCGTGTTCGGAGTAACTTCACATTAACCGCATTGCCAAATTACATGGAAATAATTACACTGTCACTCACAGCGGTTTACATTGCTATGCCTTTTCTTTAAAAAAAAAAAAGTCGATAACAATGAAGACCCTGAGAGGAGGTTCTCCTCATGTTTACATGCCCGTCAGCGGGTAAAACACTGGATGTTCGTGTCTTTTGGAGAATTTAATCTGTATAGTTTTTCCTCCATAAACCATTGCAATTCAAGAGGTTTACAAGCAGTTCCCACTTAATATTAGATGGGGGAAAGTGCGCGGAGCGCTTTACAAAACACAGTCAAAGTGCGGGGCGCAAAAGTAATACTTTTCTTGTGAAATGCTACAACTCCTATAGCACGAATGAATGTCATTAAAGAAGCTTTTTTGAACAATGTACTATCCCTTTTTGCATTATTTACGAGAATGAATCCCAAAAAAATGCAAAAATGTTGTGAATGTAAAATAAACTGAAACGTGACACTTGGAGAGACTGCACATTTCTGACAGTTATGTTTACCAAAGGAATACAGTAACTTTAATTAAATAAGGAAGAAATTAATAGATTTGCTGTATTGTATATAAAAAGTGTGTATTGTTTATTCAGTATTTTAACATTATAATAACTGACTTAAGAGGGTACTACCTCAACAGAATTTTCAAATAATTACAAATTTGTACTTATATGTAAAATGTCAACATTTGCAGTTTATAAATATAGTGCTGCCATTTATAAGGGTTTTTAATAGTATTTTTTGGATCTTTGTATTACATAATTGTATTTTTCTTTTGTTGCATTATACATTTGGAAATGAATTTCCGATAAGCTCTAAGCATTGTTCGCAAAAGGCGAGAGTTGTAAATAGTAATATCCATACGTTCTTTGAAGTTGTGTCGTCTTGATGTTTCACTGTTTTTTGGAGAGTGTAAACAAGAGAGAATGGATTATGTTTAAGGTAATATACACATTTGCCAGTTTTAACTGACATTTTTAATTAAAAGAGAAACAAGAAACACTGTTGAATTTTGTTATTTATATTTTGTCACTATTCTCTGTATGCTGCAGTGCAGAATGCAAACAGAATGAATTCATTACAGAAATAAACAGCTTATCAAATATTTTAACTCAATATGATGTTCTCTGCTTGATTGAATCCGCACATTAATGGGGGGGAGGGCAGGACATACACAGTAATCCTTTGTGCTTCTGGAAATGTTGAGTAATGCTGTGATTCGGCTTTGCAGAAGGCAACACGCTTGGCATTTTACTTCCTGTTGTTTGCTAAATGCTTTGGCTCATGTTACTGCTGCATGCACAGACACAGGGTCTGCCCACCCCCTCTCCACCTTCAAAAGCCTTGGACAGCAAACCTTAGTAAAGAATGAGTCCCTCACTCTGACTTATGGACACAACGCTCCGCTGGCAAAGCCCACCAAACAACTGACTATCAACAGTTTGTCTGTCCAGCCGTAAAGGTGCCTGCATATCATTCACTTTTCAACCCTGAGAAAAGGGTCTGTGCCAGGAGGGGGTAGGCCAAGTCAGACAGCAGACCACCGCAGGTTTTCCCCCAGAGTGTCAGTGGTGTGGGCCACTTTCTCCAGACCATTAATGAATAATGGATGAATACTGTGAGACTGTGACTCATGTTTAGAGCCGTGCAAATGGCCTGGCGGATATTGGTTTGAGTCCAAGCGTCACCCGAGCCCTCCCGCTGCACACCGTTAGCTGGGGCTGCTTTGGAACCACTACAGTCCCACTCAGTTTTTTATACCATGTTCAATCTTGCACGACTCTTATTATGGATTATTGGTTTCTCTCCTTACTAAATAGTTCACAGACAATGGAGAAAAAAATATTGTAGTTACCCAATACATTTATAAAAGCAAAGAGGCATTTTGGAGCAAGGTGGTCAGCTGCTGGTGTTCCTTAGCACTCCCTCCCTCCCTCCCTCCTCTCTCTCTCTCTCTCTCTCTCTCTCTCCCTCTCTCTCTCTCTCTCTCTCTCTCTCTCTCTCTCTCTCTCTCTCTCTCTCTCTCTCTCTCTCTCTCATAATGGGCAACAGCTGGAAGGACTTCCCAATGGCTCACAGAGCTGGGCGCAACAGGTAAAGGCACTTGTTCTAAGTGCAGTTTCCCACTGCAGCCTGGGCTCAATCCCTGGCTGTGCCAGTTCGTGCGTGCCGATTGGCTGTCTGCCCTCAAGGGAGGGGGCCGGCGTGAGATTGGTGCGTGCAAAAGTGGCTCTGTGTGTGTTCGAGCTACAATCGACGGCTTGGTGAGTTCCGTCTCGGAGGAGGTGGTTCGGCGTCCCTGTCACTGCCAGTCCCAGAGTTGCGGTGGTGAGCTCATAGTGTAAGTGGGGATAGTTCAATTACAAGTGGGTACAGTAAAACAAAAAATCAATACATTACAATTTCTCAGCTCTAATTTTTCACAGCATCTTATGTAATGTATCTCTGCAAGTGGATTTGTTTGCCTGCACAATTCTACACACACTGAATGGGACACACAGATTAAAACAAACATTTAGTATCTTTATCACAGATTATTTGTTTGTACAAACAAAAATATATTTTTGTTCAGTTCTCTATGGAAAAAGTTTGGCCAGCTGAAAGTGCATGACATGCCCATGGGAGCATGTTTATGCTATTTTGAAATATAAGACTTCATAATATTTGTCTATAATACAGAGTGCTTGAATTTCTAATTGTCCGGATCTCTCCCTCTTGCTTTTATGCTTAGTCTAATGTCATACACGAGCAACAGTCGACAGGGACAAGGCTCCTAGGAATAGTAAAGTACTGAGAATGTTCAAAAGACTGATCCGAACAATGAGAGTCCTCACCAGAAAATGAAAAGACTGACAGATGAGAGAATGTCATAAGTGGCAGCTCTTGGGGTGTGCTGGCAGGCTGTGATATCATCTCCTGCACTGTATTATTAACCACCCTTTCTACAGTCTCATTAATCTGAGAAATGGTTATTCAAAAGTCTTAAATGGTGTCAGTCATGTTAAGTTTACCATCACTTTTTAAATGAGAAACTCCAGTGACAATTTCAGCTTGGTTTAAAAGCTTGGTTGCAGGGCATTCAAAACTCTGAGAAAACTGTAGTGACATCTACATATGTTTTTTATTCATGAGGAACTGTGATTAAATTATATTATTGAAAGGGATCCTTATTTGTATGGCCTAGTTAGATGGCTAAATAGCTCGTTAGCTAGCCATTAGTCTGGGCTAAAGTTATATGAAATTGATATCTGTGGCACACGCATGCATGCATCACCACACATGATGAACAGCGTAAATAGTACCCCATGGAGCCAAATGGCGGTATCACTTTAGTTAACCACAACCCTCTCCCAAGAAACAGTCGCAGTAATAGCAAAAGGAACAGGTAGAAGTAAGTGACAAATAAATCCTATTTTAGCTCAGTTGCAAATAAATAATTTAGCTTGTCTCCTGGTGTTATTGAAGACAGGCCTGGATTAAGGTATTTGGAGGCCCTGGGGTACTTCCATTTTGGCAGACCCTCTCGTGGGGAAAAGTAGGCCTTTGTACTTATCACAAATAGCAGATAGCCTGCATTACTGCATTATTCTCTATGAAGCTCAGACAATAATACCCAAAGCATCTTGTGACACTGCGGGGGTAGTCGACATGACCATTAGACCTCTATCCAGTCATGGCAAACAGTGCCAGATATACCCGGACATCATAGACAACATCACATGAGTTGTCCGTGCTAACAGACAGCAGTAGTCGGTGCTACTGGTACATAAAAGGCAAGTGAAGTGAAAAATATTATCAATATAATTTAATCATATATTAAATAAAATATATCAAATAATAGACCTATAATATTAACTTTTTGGCAACTCAGGTGGCTGGGATGCTGGCTAGTAAATATTATATTATTATTATTATAAATATTATTATTATTAGTGTAAATCCTATTCGCACTGACCAATTGTTGTGGTCCCATGCTTCCTTTTGTCAAAAGCATTGGGGCCCAATCAGGGAAGTAGATATGAGAAATGGTGCTGTACAGAAAATGAGTTTACTCAAAACCAGGTCAAAGATTCTCAAGGCACCAGAGGCCTAAAGGTCAATTGGCTCTTCCCTGTATTCACTTTACACTTCAGGGACCCATGTGGGTAAAATAGGCACTGCCCAACATCTGTCTGACATTATTGGGGCATGGGGGATGTTGAGCCATTTCAGACATCTCTGAGAATTCAGAGCTTAATAATGATTTGTTTTTCACTCTTGAAAAGGATATAGCAGCTGTGGTAATACTTCAGAGATAGGAACGCCTTGGGAATGAAGGTTGTCCAGAACATTGAAACATTTGACATTGACATTGTAAAGCTGAAAGTGACACCAATAACCCCAATTTTATCTTATTAAATCTTAAATCGGAACATTTCCGTTTGATTTAAAGCTTGTCTTTTTGCTTGATAAGGTGTAATTGCATATGCTACTTCTGGTTTCATGCCCCATTTGGTTTGGATCAACCTCTTAAAACTGCATTTAGGCACAACAGGGTGGGACTTTAAAGGAATCAGTACCTTCATATTGTTACATTTAAGATCATTTTCTGTTTAGATGAGGGCACAGTTGGCAAGTGGACACAATTTTATTTTCAGTAATGTAATCTATGCTAATGATCAGTAATAAACAGTGGCCTTGCAGTTTACATACAAATGGGGTGCATGGAGAACTTGTATTGTAAACACATATTGTAATCCTGCAGCCATTGTAATATGTAGCTAAAATCTAGAGACTCTACATGTCACAGCAGCCTCTCTAACTGATGCCTATGAATAAGCAGCACTCAATCAGAAGACTAAGAGGTTTTAAATGGTGAGAACGTGTGAGAATGGTGAGTGCAGTAAAAGGTGAAGTAGAAATGAAAAGACTACTATCCAGCTGAAATATCAAAGGGTGTCTCGGGTTCTTTATTTGAAGAGAAGAAACAAGGAGCGTGCTTGTTTGGACATACCAAGCACTTACGGATCAGCCTTGTCAAAGAAGATTGATTATAACAAGAGATCCAACTGTCCAGGAATGTGTGTCACGCTGTGTGTCTCCCTCAACCGCACAGCAAGTATATCCGCTTGGAAAGAAAACGATATA
This sequence comes from Aldrovandia affinis, assembly GCA_029706075.1. Classification (NCBI taxonomy): domain Eukaryota; kingdom Metazoa; phylum Chordata; class Actinopteri; order Notacanthiformes; family Halosauridae; genus Aldrovandia; species Aldrovandia affinis. The sequence continues at coordinate 2,244,167 of JAINUG010000087.1, forward strand.
ACAAAATGAATCTGTTCCGCTATCTTTTATTTTCTATCGTTTTCATTTTTATTATACACAGCAGTTTTTAATTTCCTAGTCATAAAAAATGATGACATAGACAGATAAGCCCTTTATCAAGAAAATTGCATCGCAAACTTAGTTCCTCCTTTCTACTTCATAAACTTTCTATACTTTTTTTTTTTTTTTTTGCATTGTATTAAAAAAGATTTAAAAACGTTTTACTGAATTGAAATCCCCTGAACTGAAATCAGAGGCTTGATGATAGCTCTAGAATTAATCACCCTCCCGCCTCCTACAGCTGCTCTGCACTGTTCTACCAGAGAAGTCAGCATGGTTATTGAAAAGATTAGCTGGATTGCAAATATATTTGCAATAACTGTGATCCACATAAATTAAAATATGTTCCAAGCTGTTTGCTATCACAATTGCAATGCCATTGTAATGCCCTGGAACAACATGTAGCTAGCGATGTAATCATATTGCTAAGTTAGCTATAATGTGGTGTTTCTGCGAGTGAACAATTTCCTGGAGATTTTATATGTTTTGAGGGAGTGTGGGAGCTGAGGCTTCAATTTGGGAGATTCCAGGAACTGCAATCAATCAATTGATAAATCAGACCCATTGGTCATAACCTGTCAGAATAGCATAGAAAATAGATGCTCAGCATCTGATAAAATAAAATATTTTGAAGCAAATTAAATCATTACAAATATCACGGAATGAGCATTACAATTGGTTTGTGCACTTTTAACACCGCCTTTGCTGGGAAGAAGAGGGGGAAAGGAAAGGGGGGAGGAATGACTGTCTTGGATGACGATCGGCCTTCAAAACGGATGACAGCATGCCACGGATGCAATAAATCCTACACAAGGAATTACATGGTTTCCAGGTCTGTGGTTAAAACACACAAGGCGTTTTTTTTTAACCACAAAGTGGTTTTCATAGGCCAGGATTTGTCTTATTCATGGAGCAGTTCATATTAATGAACACGGGGGAAGGGGGAGGGGGGCAGCAGCAGCTGAGTAGAACACCTTTATCTGACTCTGGTAAAAACACACTGAAGCATATCTGGGACTCTGCACAGTTGGCTTTGTAGTCCCCTAAAGAAAACCGTCCATTTGCACAATACAAAAAAGGGGGTGTGATGAGGAATCTAGGTTTGCAGTTCCTCCTTACAAACACATAGTCACACATGCTCTCTCTCTCTCTCTCACACACACACACACACACACACAGCAGATTTGTGGCTGTGTACAGTCTCAAATTGCATCCTGGTTGTCTTGCATAAAATGGAAAGTGAGAGGCCATTTCCATATATGGCATTGTAATTGAAAAAAAATAGAGGAAGAATGACAGAAATGCTCATTTAAAAAAATGACCTGGGGGCTCAGTGTTGCAATAGCCAAGCCAATCTGCTTATATGCTTGTAACCTGAAGTAAATTGCCATTTTGTGTTTCTATCTTGTGATATTGCAGAGATGTAGATGGCTGGCGGGGACAGAACACTGGCAAAATAAAAATTACACATTCTGAGCAAAGGGAATGCTGGATAGAAAATTAGCATAATTTTTAAAATGCTATATTAAAAACACGCTATGACTAGCGGCGAGGGTATATACAAAAAGTGTTAAAGGTCACTGTGAGGTTACAACGCGTCTGTGAACATGCCAACCATGTGGGCGACCGGGTCTCTGACAGTACATTTTGCACACATTATATAGTGGTTTGTCTTGGGTCATTATTTTGCCTTTTAAAAATAAAATATTTTTTTGTTTTTAAAGGTTCTATGTGCAAGTGATTGAGTGCCAGCTCTGTCCCATCCCTCTCTTACTCTTACGTGTAAAATATTTCCACTCTATCAGGGTCAGGGCCTGTGTGTATCCCCATGCAATACATGTCAAAAGTGTGGATTTAAGTGAAGGCCTCTCTGAGCAGGCTAAGCCTCTACAGAGACCACGGTTTGTGAACGAACATCGATGAGGACCAGCACAGAGGCTAAGAAACTCCGCCTGTCTCTTTTCAAACAGTGTCAGTGATCCTTCAGGATTCAGACATAAGGGAGTGGAAAAAAACAGTAATGAGAGACTATAAATTTGCAGCGGCAGCATGGTGTAACAGTCAAGGTACCTGTGGACAGGTTACAGACTCAATTCCCAAACAGGAAGCTGCCATTATACCCCTGAGATACCTGAATTGTCTCAGTAAATACCAGCTATATACTGTAAATGGATACTATGTAAAAACACAAGGCAGTCATCTGCCAAGCAAATAAATAACACATTCAGGACTGAGACTAATCCTGCCAGTTTCTGTTCGTAAGATTTTATTAAAAAGACAAGTGAAAATCACTAGCATTTCGGAATAAATATGTTTGCGCTCAGCTAAAATACTTTTTAAAGCATTATACAGTTTCTCACCAAATTAGAACATGTCAGACTTATACATATGCGGTCCAGTGAACTGACGAATAGGCGGAGTCTCATGTGCCACAGGAAAACCACGGGGGCGGGACTGGGGACGAGGGAGCCTGGACGGCAGCCCCTGCAGACCCGGAGGAAACACAAGGAACGGAAGTTACAACAACATGCGGATCAGCAGGCGCGGGAAGCACGGACGGTCAATTAGGAACAGGCGGAGTGGCATTAACTTGACTAATTAAGTTCACAAGCAAAGTAAGAACAAAAGAGATCGTATAAAATAAACTATAAGTAATGAGGTTTATTTTATGCTAAAAAAACCTGAAAATTCCAAACTTACATTACTAATACAATTGTTCAGATTTTGTTTTTTTAATAATATTTTTTTTCTATAAAACATCTGGATTCATTCATACCACTAACTATTCTTTTAAATGTAATCCAACAAAAACAAATCTTTATAAATGTACAACTTAGTAGAGGACTCAAGTCTATCTTGCCCCACGTGTAGTGAGACGGATGGTTCGAGAGGCAAAAAGAAGTCCAAGGGGCACAGTTCAAGATCTACAAAACAACGTGGAATCTTGGGGTTACAAGGTGTCATGACAATGGTCTTATGGCAGAGTTGCAAGCCTTGAAGCCTCTTTTGAAGACAATTCACCAAAAAAGGTGTTGTGAATTCGTCAAACTACATCTGAACTACAATTGGAATCCAAACAATGCACGTAATATTGAAAAGCACCTCTTGCCTACGGTGAAACATGGTGGTGGATCTTTAATGCTTTTGAGGTTGTTTTACATCCACAGGCCCCCTTATTAAAATAGATGGAACCATGAACTCCAGCATGTACCAAGAAAATTGGCATTTTGTCCAAAAACCTTGTTCCCTCTGCCAGGAAGCCACACCTTGGCCACAGATGGACCTTCCAACAACACAACGATCACAAACATATGTCCAAATACACTAAGAAATGGTTGACAGAGCATAAGACCAATGTCCTGATGTGGCCATCTCAGTCTCCAGACCTGAATCCAATTGAACATTTGTCGTTTGAATTGAAAACAGCAGTCCACAATCGTCAACCCAAGAATCTGAAGGAATTAGAACAATTCTGCATGGAGGAATGGTTGAGGATCGCCCCCAAGAAGTTCCATAACCTCGTGCAACACTACAGAAGGTGACTACTTGCTGTTATAATGGGCAAGGGAGGAACCACAAAGTACTGATAGCAATGGTGTGAATATTTGTGATTCTTGATTTTTATGGGGAAACTTTTTCTAATTTATGAACCATGCCAATGCATTAACATTAAAGAAAATAATTTTCTGAAAGAATGTTTTGAGCATAAAATATACCTCATTACTTATATAGTTTATTTTATACAATGTATTTTATCAAGGGTATATATAAAAACAGAGCCTACTGTTTATATATATACATATGCCAACATGCAGATGGTGGTCAGAATTTGGCTTAACAACATGAATTCATGCATCCATCCTGCCTTGTGTCAACGGTTCAGTCTGGTGGTGGTGGTGTAATGGTGTGGAGAATGTTTTCTTGGCACACATCAGGCCCCTTAATACTAAGTGAGCATCATTTAAATGCCACGGCCTACCTGAGTCTTGTTGCTGACCATGTGCATCCCTTTATGGCCACAGTCTACCCATCTTCTAATGGCTACTTCCAGCAGGATAATGCACCATGTCACAAAGCACACGTCATCTCAAGCTGGTTCCACAAACATGACAATGAGTTCAGTGTACTCTAATGGCCTCCACAGTCACCAGATCTCAGTCCAATAGAGCACCTTTGGGATGTGGTGGAACAGGAGATTCACAACATGAATGTGCAGCTGACAAATCTGCAGCAACTGCGTGATGCTATCATGCCAACATGGACCAGAATCTCTGAGGAATGTTTCCAGCACCTGGTTGAATCCATGCCTTGAAGAATTCAGGCTGTTCTGGGGGCAATGGGGGTCCTACCCAGTACTAGAAAGGTGTACCTAATAAAGTGGCCACTGAGTGTGTATATATACATCTCCAGTCTGTCTTTTGTTCAGTAGCAACAAAAAGGGTAAGGGTGAAACTAATGTACAAGTGCTGTTATGTTTTCATATTTTTTAGCTAACCCATTTATGCACAGATTTTCCCCAGATGTATAACAAACTCAAACACCATTTATTTTGGAACTTCGAATGAGCCATGGCTCCCAGAAAAGGCATCAGAGAGTTGGTTGTGTCAAATGATAGAAGAAGAAGCCAATCTTCCAGGAAGTTTGATCTAGAACTTACTATTGTCTACTTTCATGCCAATACTACTTAAGCTTACCCCTCAAAAATACACTTTAAACAAGGAAGAAAGAGATACAAGATGGCAACAACAGTGACCGGTCAGCTTAAATGGGTAAGATGACTTAGGAAGGTCTGACTCCTACAATTAGCTTTGCTGTGCATTATACACATTACAGAATTATTGATTGGAATTCAGATTTCATTTGAGTTCCAAAAAGACTGCAGACATGACGCTATGACATTATGTTTGATAATTATGCGCAAACTATAATTTGAGAGTGTCTTGATAATGTGTACATTTTGACAACAGGTCAATGGGTGGGCTTGTTAACAGAGTTAGGATAATAGTATCGCATAATGTCACATACATGCGTATGGGTGAAACACTGCTCCTTGTTCACGGGCATTAGTTCAGAGCAGGAACACTGCCACAGATCGAATGGGCTCATAGTGGGCATGGGTTTTTAGATTAATAGATCTGCACAGAGCCCACATCAAACTGGGCACAAGCAGATATTTCTCATGTGGGGCCCCTTCTGATGATGTCACACATGAGATGGATTGTATTTGCAGAGATGGATCACAGGCCTTTGATTTCCTTTTTGGGGGCGGGTTGGAGTGTACGCCGCCTTTGATGTTGAATGCAGAGCTGACAGCATTAATCTTCGCTCAGTCAAACAAACCGGATTACCTCAACTCAGAGCCGGACAGATTTTTCGCAGTCAGACTTTTTCTGATGCATTTGCTGTGACACTTACTATCTGAGAAGCCAATCTCCTTAATAAATTAGAGATGGTGTACAAGGCAGTACTTGAGAGTACATGTTTGAGAGCTGCATTTTTAGCCAATAACATAAATGCTTTAGGAATGGCATTTGTGAGACAGTAAAATTGCTTCAAGTTACAAACGAAATCAATTTGGTACAGAAATCGTTATAGGCCAATACATCACCATTATCATTTAACAAGTTGAACACAGACCAGCTATTGTTATCCATCCAGTCATTGTAGACGTATTTCCACAAAGAATGTACATGTTATTCCATAAAGGAGAGCTGTGTTGTGGAATTATGATTTTACAACAGCTACCAATACAGGAGAATATAGAGCTCCCTTATGTCCTGGCTGGTTGTTGGCTGGCCGCCCTGCTGCACAATCCGTGATACTGCAGCATCTAGATCACCTGTGGTCCTCAGTCTCGTTTGCATTTGGCCTCCAGCTTGTTGTAGCATTGTGTCTAAACACTGCCACTATGTGGATTCTTCTGGAACTGCAGGTCACCTCCCACACATTACCTCATCGTATTGGATTTTTTAAGTTGCATGCTGTCACTGAATTACTTCATACTCACACGAGCCTCCGTACATCAACATCCAATGTTTTGAGGGGCTATTGTTCAGGGATAATGTTGTTGTTTGTTATCTGCAGAGTGAGAACTTGTTGTAAGTGTCGTGCAACTACACGTGCTATCCTGTGTGCATACACGTTGTCCTCACGCTCCTCTAAATTTGAATGTGACTATCAGCAGCCCACTCCCTTCTCTTGTTGTTAGTATTAGTGTGTGCACTTCACAAGCGTGCTTCATCATTACTGGAGGATGTGTTCTTTATTGATTATGTGCAAACCCTTTGATCTCCAGTGCTGATCCTACTTGATGACAGCAGATTTGGGGGGGGTGGAAATGTACTCCCTTGTCTTATATCCGTTTGAGATACTGTATATACCTATCTACCCCTTTGGGTTCTGGGATTGATTGCGGATGAAGATTCAGTGTGTGGCCTGACCCCAGTTGTCTCTTACGGCAGCTGTTTTGAGGCTTGGCCCAGGGTGAATCAGGAGCACCACTGGCCTGCTGACTTTTTTTGTTGCTTTTTATAATATGCTACTCTGTCCACATCAAGCTTGAGTTGGTTATTAAAGTTCACATGTATTTCCCTGTAATGTTATAACTTATTTACCTCATTGTTATTTTTTCCATATTCATGATTCTTAAACGGCACTGAAATAATAATCTAAATAGGTATTTGAAAGTGGAAACTCAGGGAAACTATGTAGCTGGGCTGCAAGAAGCAGGTCAACCGCCAAACTGTCAGTGAGCGATCGCCCTTCGTGACAGGATATGACATCACCCAGTAATCACTCCAAGGGCTTGGGAGATTGAGAAACAGAAGTGATGTAGAAATGCTCTGCTCTAGAACATCATCAGACATTTGTGAACTGTAGCTGTGTGGATAGTGATCATATTGTTGTGTCCTACTTGTTTACTTGCAGCATGCTTGCTGAAACATGTCTTATAACCTAGTCTTATAGGGTGATAGTGTAGTATCATGGTTAGGGAACTGGCCTTGTAACGCTCAGGTTCAATACCTGGGTGGGGCGCTGCCATTGTACCATTGAGCAAGGCACTTAACCTGAATTGTTTCAGTTGATGCTCAGCTGAATAAATTGATTTTATGGAAAGAAATGTAAACAACAACACACATACCATACAATTGCTAATTGCTCTTTGTGATTTTTCTTCTATTGCCAAAATGTAATTGCTCCTCCAGTTTTATCCACTGGAATAAAACTTAAATACCATCTCTTTGGAGTACATGCTGCAAAGCTCTTTGACATGTTAAGTGTTATACTGTACATCCAAGAAAATGTAGAATTTGAAATAGACATACTCTTGGAGAATTGAGAATAATTTTTATTTTATTCAAATGCATCAAAATTGGAGCCTGCAGTTCTGCAGCTGCAGTGTCAGCACACCACCCACTACGTCACCATTCGCTTTATCCCAGACATCTTCGTTTATCCTCTTTTTCTCCTTCAATATCCATTCAGCCAGGTTTTTTTTAAATATCTAAAAATGTGCTCATCACCCCATTCATGTGCAGTTGCATCTAACTGCCTGATATAACACTGCCATCTACTGGTCAGCACAGGTACTTGATTGAAGGTAGTTATGGAGCCTGTACTCTATTGCAAAGACCTCTACATTGTCACTGGGTCAGAGAGTATTCCTGTGTTTGGCATCATAAAGGTTGAGATTGCGATGTGTATTGTGTCTTTTATGTGTTTTAAGTTGAGAAGGTAGAGTATAGTAATGATTTGTTCAGGCAGAACAAGATTGCTTACATTAGGGGTGGATTGACAATCAAGTTTAAAGGGTGGAGGCAATGCATTAGTAAAAATGTTAAAATGCTGGATTGTGTATATAAGCCACTTCACACATGGCTGGGTTGTGTCATACATCCATGCGTTTCACTATCGCTTGAATCTCCCATTCAATCACAGCATAAAAAAAAGGCGTGTGGACTCTATAGCTACCAATAGAAATGTGAAAATATCACAGAATGCCTTAACAAACTGGCCTGCTGTTAAATTGAACTGTGGTGAGCAGCATGGAACAACCAAAGTCACCCGCAACATTATTGGAACGAGGAACAAAAAAGAAAAGATGGCAGAGTTGGCGAGAGAGAACAGGGGGCGTAGAAAACCTGAAAAGACAAGCCCATAAACCAACAAAAGACAGGCCCATAATCACATGCAGGACAAAGTGTATGAATTTGCAGGAGAGTAAGATGGGATAGACAAATAATGAAGCAATTGCTGATGATATCAGTCAAGTAGGGTTAGGGTTGGGGGAATCATATCTGTATTTTATATCCTTAAAATTTGTACTTTATTAAAAATGTGGTAATAATAATCATAATGGTGAAGCAAAAGAAATCTAAAAATAAATTGTATTGACACAGGGGTGATGATATTGTTAAGGGGGGTTTCATATTCATTGTTATTATTTTATTAAATTGCGGGACATCTGGTCACCATGACCACAATGGCAGGGTTGTTCTTCATTCAAAGAAAATGGTAATGAGTCAAAGCTGCATTGTGTTAAAATCTGTTTCTGCACAAAATTAATTAACAACGAGATTGATGGAAGGAAAACCAGCATGCACAGTGGGCCCCCAGGACAGATTTTGAAAACCACTGATATAACGACACATGTACAGTCTTCAACTGGCATTCATGTGCTTATCAATACATGTAGCTAAAATGTTAGTTTACACAAATGATTGGGCTAATTAAATCATTAAAATCGTAGTCAGCATGGAATACATGGAAGCCCTCCTTGCCCACCCGTGTTACTGTGGGTATAAAAAGTATTCACCCCCTTGGCCTTTTCCACATTTGATTTTGTTACAACATGGGATGATATTTGATTTAATTGGGATTTCTTGCTACTGATCAAAACAAATGACTAAATAATGGGAAAGTGAAAATAGATAATGAAAGATTTTGTAAATTATGTATAAATTCAAAACAGTAAATAATTGATTCCATGAGTATTCACCCCTTTTGCTAATACACACACCTAAATAAACTCTGGTGCATTGTCTTCAGAGGTCACATAATTATTTGATTTGAGTCCACCGGTGTACAATTAAGGTGTTTCAAATGATTTCAAATTAAATACACCTGTCTGTGAGTGGTCCCACAGTTGGTTAGTGCATTTCCAAACTAGAGCTTGTTTGGAAATGCCCCCAGAGCATCGTTAAGTCCATCATAAAGAAATTAGAGAATATGGCACAACTGTGAATTTGCCTAGAACAGGCTGTCCTCCAAAACTGAGCATCCTTGCAAGGAGGAAACTTGTTAAGGAGGCCACCAAGAGGTCTATGGCAACTCTGACTGGATTACAGTCTTCCATGGCAGAGATGGAGGAGACTGTCATTGGGACAACAATAGCCCGGGTGCTTCACATATCTGCACTTTATGGCAGGGTAGCAAAAAGAAAAAAGATTTTTGAAGAAAACTCACATGAAATCTTGCCAAGAGTTTGCCAGAAGGTATGTGGGAGACTCTCAAACCAAGTGGAGGAAGATTCTATGGTCTCATGAGTCAAGAGTGAACTTTTTGGCCTCAATGTTAGGTGCTATGTTTGGTGCAAGCCTGACACTGCTCATCATTCCAAGAACACTATCCCAGCCACTGTCTACTATCCCACGAGTGTAATGCTATGAGACTAATTCTCTGCTTCAGGGACTGGAAAACTTGTCAAAATAGAGGGCAAAATGGATGGAGCAAGATATAGACAAATCCTGGAGGAAAACCTGCTGCAGTCTGCAAGAGACCTGGGACTTGAGAGAAGATTTATATTTCAGCACGACAATGAACCAAAGCATGCAGCAAAAAGCCACATTGGAATGACTTAAAAACACAACAAATCGATGTCCTGGAATGCCCAGTCACAATTGGCACCCCTAACAATTATTTAAGATAAAATCCAACTAAAATAAATCTGCATTAACATGTCGGGCCCTATTTTCATGCCGGTGGTGAGCAGCGTTATGACCTAGCGCTGGCGAATTGCCAGTTTCGACTGTTACAAACGGAATAATTCCCGCCTCCGCCGAGTTTGGCAATTTTGTGGTGCGCAATGCAAGTTTGGTGTCAAAAAATGAGTTCGTGTTAACGTCCAACTAGACCACCTCTTAACTCAAATGCTGGCGCTCTGTGCAATTTGGTGACTTTATTGATGCGCACATATGAACATAGGGTTATCTGAAATCACATGAGAATGTTTCGTGAATATTGTGAATTTCCCCCCACGTTGAGGCAAATCGTCCAATCCATGGGTAACTTGCAAGCTGTAATCAATTAAGCTCAAAACTATTTAACCACAGCCTGTGGTTATTCAATGCACGGACATGAAAGACTGAAGCCAGCAGGCCATCCATCGCTAGGTCTTCTGTTCGGCAGGCCTGGATTGTCATCCCCCTCCTCTTGTCTTGCAGGACCACCCGTCTCTGGCTCCGGCTCTGTCCCCTGTGTCTGGGGGCGACCTTCAGCCAGCGGACCTGCACATGGAGCGCAGTCATGTTGTTTTATTGATATAACTTTTTAAAATAATTATTATTATTATTATTATTTATGTCTGCAAATGGGGGTGTAGCGGGGAGGCTTAAGGCATTTCATTTCTGATTAATGTTTCATTTTATTTAGGAGAAAAACAATAGATTGTGACAAATAAAAATAGATTAAATCAATTAAAACATTTCCCCATCGCCTTTGCTTCAATATCACGAGTATAATACTTTAAATGATACACATCTTTTCGTGCAATGCATTACCTGGTAACCCAACCTCTAGCCCTCCGAAACCCTGTACGCTCTCCGTGGGGAGTATAGAGGCGGCTATCTCCTCCGCTGGTGTGAGTGACTGACTGGTGGAGGGTCCCCCTCCGGTTGACCGTGTGTCCCTTCGGCAAGAGGCAAGTTTTCTCTTGCTTCTTCGCTTTACATCATTGGACCACGGTTCTCAGAGGACCATCAGAGGATGAGGCAGTGATTATGGCTGCCACTTCCTCCCAAGCTGCCTTCACATCATTAGCCCTTGGGGGCTTCTTTGGGGTGCCATTGATTCGCTCTTGGCGACTCTGCACCTCCTGCACAAGCAAATCGCTCTCCTCTTTTGAGAAGCGCTCCTGGCGCAGCCGCGCAAAACTGTCATCAATGTCAGGAGATTGCCAATTTGCTATAGCATTGGCGCACTGGTATTTAAAGGGATAGAAAATAGGTGTTCTGATTGGCCATTATGAAACCAAACCCCCACCACACCCATGTGTATTTAAAAAAATGTAATCCAACCTCTTTTACAACTGCGCCGGAGGTGCGCTATCGTCCTAAATCACGAAATTACAGAAATTGCGTTTCACGCCCTAAAGCGCCACCGTCCTCACTTTGCATCAGAGTTACCGACACCGTTCTGATTCACCAAATTAGGGCCCGTCGTCTTCTTTAGTGTTATATGAGATTGGTGAACATATTGGGGGATCTTTGACCATTCCTCAGATCCTTCAGTCTGTACTTGTGTACTACTCTCTTCAATTCAAACCACAAACCTTTGATTGGATTCAAGTCTCGAAAATGAGAAAGCATTGCAAAACAGCAATTGTGTGGTCAGTTAACTATTCCTTGGTTGATTTTGAGGTATGCTTGGGATAACTGTCTTGCTGAAAGATTTGCAGCCACGTTTCAGCTTCCTGGCAGGTGGGAACAAGGTTTTTGGCCAAAATGTCATGGTACATTTACATTTACGGTATTTAGCAAACACTCTTATCTAGAGTGACTTCAAAAAAGTGCATTTAAACATGGTCAAATTAATCATAGTTAGTGCAAGAGACCAGTGTAGTAACATTGCAACAGACAACATTGTTGGCAGCTGTACATCGTACCTATGACATAGGGAAAGAAAAGTTCGTTGTTTTTTTCTCCACATTTTTAAACATGTAAACAGTGGTGTTGGCAGTTAATGTAGAGCATCAGTGGTAGTGGCGTCTGAAGAAGTGGGTTTTTAGTACTTGCTGGATTTCATGATTCCATTGACTTTAAGAACCCAAGGATCAATAGATGAAAAAAAAAACCATAACATGAGAGATCCACCACCATATTTCACCATAGGCATAGGGTCTATTCAACATAAGTGTCATTCTTCTGAAGCAAAATCCCATCACTGGTGTGCATGGGCAAAAAGCTATATTTTGGTCTCATCTGACCATAGCACCCGATTCCAATCAGAGTTCCAGTGTGGATGATATGCGGAAGACTTCAATTTCTTGATGCCTAACTCATGCATAGCCTCTTGGAATACCCCAGACATAAAATGATACCCTTTATCTAATTGACCTCCTTTGGGAGACCATATCTTGACAAAAATTGTAACAAAGCTTCAAGAACACAGTGCAGTGCAGTGATGTTCTTCGAAGGCACTGCCTCAGGAAATCTGGCAGCCAAATCATTAAAATGAACAAATACTGACGTCCACGCTTTGTCTTGGGCAAAGGCCCCACGCAATCAATCAATACACACACACAATCAATACACACACAATTAAGAGGTTCTTCTAACGTTGGCAATGGTACCAATGGACCAGATGGGATGGATTGATCAGGCTATCCCACCACTTGACATACCTGACACAACAACACCCTTGTGCATTTTTGGCCAATAGAAATGTCGTGGGACCTTAGCTTTAGTTGCCAAGGTGACCAGCTGTGGGAGATTGGTGAGCAAAGTGAAGTGTTTCATTATGAAAGCATAAAGGCAAAACAACCTGATGTACCACCTTCCGTTCCTCACTGGGTGGACTGTCTGGAGGTCTCCCCTTACGCATGAGCACATCACAAACCCTCAGGTAAAACACCAATCTCTTCAACAATCAATTAGGTTACTAATCACCGGAGCTCTTCTCTGCTACTTTATTAAAACCTTACGGATAAACAGACCCTTTTTTGCACCAGGTGAATCTAAATCACATAAGAATGTTTCTTCTAACTAGACTTATTAAGTAGTATCAATATTCAGTTATTTAGAGCTAGAAACCAAAGGCTCCTGCTTTGCAGTATCGGATTGGAAACGAGTCACCACACAATCTGAGAATATGCCTGCGAAATCATTCAGCAGGGATTCAGTCTCACGTGCGGACACAGGTTTTGATGACACCACTGGGGTCACATGTACTTTATCCCGTGTTAGGTCATTTCCTCAGAGGAAAGTAACTTCTGTTATAAGTGTGGCCACTAGGAGGCGCTTCCGAGCTCCACTGTTAATGTAGTTGATTACGCCACTCCCACTATCAGGGGTGGGAGAACCCTGTTAAATATTTCAAGGTACGTATATCACCGCACAGTACGTTTTCAATTGAATGAAACAGATGGAAGCTGATGTATAGGAAAGTATAAAATAATTGTATTCTGAATTCTCTTTTCTTTTAAATCGAGTCAAACATAGTTAAAATGGCTCACCTGCCAAATATACAAATACATGATAGACACATTAATACAGTTAAAAATAGATACACCAAGATGGAGAGAGCATTAACTACCACCAGGGCTAACTTCCCTCAACAATAGCAGCATCAGACTACAGAGGGCGCTAATGTGAATTTTGATAGTGAGGGAGATTGGGTGCTATAGCACACTTATTGGATTTCTTCAACACACTCAAACACAATATTGCACTACACCCAGGAGTAAGAATAAATACATGCGTTAAGAATAAATAGGGAAGCCACACACCATTAGAGCCACAAGTGCTACACTGCAGTCAAGTAGTGGAAGGTCACATATCAGGATATACAAAAGCCAAATCTTCCCTAACGATATTGCATGCTGCCCAAAGGCTAGCTGAGTAGGGATGAACTTTATTTAGTTGATGGAGTGCTGCAGAGATGGTTGTCCTTCTGCCAGCTTCTCCCATCGCTGCAGCGGAACTCTGAAGCTCTCTTAGAGTGGCCATTGGGTTCTTGGCCACTTCCCTGACCAAGGCCCGGTTACTGAGTTTGGCCGGACGGCCAGCTCTAAGAAGAGTTGTGGTGGTTCCAAACTTCTTCCATTTCACAATGATGGAGCCCATTGTTCTCCTGGGACTTTCAATGATTTAGCAATGTTTTTATACCCTTCCCCAGATCTATGCCTCAACACAATTCTATGTCAGAGGTCTATGGAGAGTTCCTAGGACTTCATGGCTTGGTTTTTGCTCTGACATGCACTGTGAACGTTTGGGCCTTATATAGACAGGTGTGTGCCTTTCTAAAGCATGTACAATCAATTGAATTTGCCACAGGTGGACTACAATCAAGTTCTAGAGACATCTCAAGGATGATTAAAAGGAACAGGATGCATCTGAGCTCAATTTGAAGTGTCATAGCAAAGGGTCTGAAACTTCTTCAAATATTTTTTTAAATTTATTTATAAATTTGCAAACATTTCTAAAAACCTGTTTTTGCTTTGTCATTATGGGGTATTGTGTGTAGATTGATGAGGAAAAACATGAATTTTATCAATTTTAGAATAAGGCTGTAACATAACAAAAAGTGAAGGGGTCTGAATACTTTCCGAATGCACTGTATACTGAACAATGTATGCATTCACTACTGTAAGTCGCTTTGGATAAGCTGCTAAATGGCGTATATTATTATTATATATTACATGGAAATCAGAACACTCATCATACAAGCTTCAGGCAGAGTCGATAATGAAATCAAACCCACAGATTTACTAGCACTCTCCTTTCTCTGGAGATTCCAACACAGAGATTTCACATGCCCTCTTTCCTTGCATTAAAAACAGGAGCACGAGCTCAATGCGTTATTTTCTGCGGATTTCAGGAAATAATTGCCATATATTTTTATGCATAACCAACATTGGTGGTGGTAGAGCTTAGTCACCCACTACGTCATGTTCTTTGAACTCTTCGGAAGGGGTGAAAGGCGTTGTATAAATTCATCATCTATTGCAGGTGTAGGCAGCCCTGGTCCTGGAGTGTCAGAGATGTTTCTGGTTTTTGCTCCATCTGAAACCCTGCCTACATAATTTGATTAATTGTTAGGCTTAATGAAGCTACTCAGAATTTCACCATTAAAACTGGGCTGCATAAATGTGCATCACATTGTGTGAGGAGGGAGGATATCAATCAGCAGGACCCCCCTCCCCCAATGGTTCTGTGTGGCTCAGTAGGTAGAGCACAGCGTTCAGACCTTTATGGTAGCACTTGGCATTGAGGCCAAAAAGTTCAATTTGTGTCTCATCAGACCGGATAATCTTTTTCCTGATGCTCTTAGAGTCCTTTAAGTACCATTTGGCAAACTCCAGGTGGGCTGTCATATGCCTTTCACTCAGAAGTAGCTTCCGTCTAGCCACTACCATAAAGGTCTGATTGATGGAGTGCTGCAGAGATGTTTGTCCTTCTACCAGGTTCTCCCATCACTGCAGAGGAACTCTGAAGCTCTCTTAGAGTGGCCATTGGGTTCTTGGTCACCTCCCTGACCATGTCCCTTCTTGCCCGGTTACTTAGTTTGGCCAGACAGCCAGCTCTAAGAAGAGTTGTGGTGGTTCCAAACTTATTCCATTTCACAATGATGGAGCCCATTGTTCTCATGGGTGCTTTCAATGCTTTAGCAATGTTTTTATACCCTTCCCCAGATCTATGCCTCAACACAATTCTATCTCGGAGGTCTATGGAGAGTTCCTAGGACTTCATGGCTTGGTTTTTACTCTGACATGCACTGTCAACTGCGGGACCTTACATAGACAGGTGTGTGCCTTTCCAAATCATGTCCAATCAATTGAATTTACCACAGGTGGACTACAATGAAGTTCTAGAAACATCTCAAGGATGATCAGTGGAAACAGGATGCACCTGAGCTCAATTTTGAGTGTCATAGCAAACGGCGTGAATACTTATGTACATGTGATATTTTATTTTTTTTTTTTTTTATACATTTGCAAACATTTCTAAAAAACTTTTTCACTTTGTCATTATGGGGTATTGTGTGTAGAATTCTGAGGAAAAAAATGAATTTAATCCATTTTGGAATAAGGCTGTAACAGAACAAAATGTGGAAAAAGTGAAGCGCTGTGAATACTTTCCGGATGCACTGTACATACATAAACATTAAATCACTGTTCAGCTAGTGCAGGGGTGGGCAAGGAGGGCCGTATCTGTTTTTGGATTTCATGCATCTGTTCTTAATTATTTAATTAGATTCTCGAGAATCCCATGAATGACAGCTGAAGACTATTCTTGTGTTCCTATATCCTATATAAGTCATTTTTTGAGGAAAATGATTTTTTTTGCCTAAGTCATCTCTTCATGATGCTGGCCACCTCTGGTAAAATTGCCTACATCCTTAATTGAAAAGATCATGCTGTTCCTACCCCGGTAGTATAATGGCCTACGTCAAGAGTGTGACTTAGGCCATTTTATTTTTTGCCTAAGTCACAAGACAATGTGACTTAGGCAATTTTACAAGCTTTCTTTACTTCTGGAGAGAGTCACTTACTCCAGAAGTAATTTGGCCTAAGTCAGGTTTAAAATTAAAAGTTAAAAGTCACAACGGCATGTTCGTAAATTGGAAAAAATTTAAAAAGTAATCTAATCCTCTTATGTTACATAATTGACAGACAGCGTTACTTATATGTCAATAGTCATATATTGTCATAACCTTTTTTTGTGAAATGATTAATAAATATCATATATTCTATATTTGGTTCAGTTTATTCAGTTTTTTGAAAAACTAGAAAATATGACTTAGGCCATTATTTTAAGAAGGTGATGATATGAAACATGTTACTGTGGTCTAATCTACAAGTGAACCAGCACTGGCGTATCCAGCTAATTAGCTAATTGAGCCAGGGTAAATGGTAGAAACAAAAACCTGCATACACACTGGCCCTCCAGGACCGGAATTACAGAGATATTGCACTCCAGAATGACAGAGATATTGCACTGATGGGGCAGGCCTACAATTATGACTGGGCTTTCAAAATTGAGCAATAAAATGGTAAACAAACAAAAAAAAAACAATAAACAGCACAAGGGGTGGTGAATATTATGTTATTTGCTGTATTGACATTTCTATCATTCAAACTGCTCTACTCTTACATCTCCACAAGGTGTCAGTCTTCTACAAGCCTATGCGTAGAGGTAGACAGGTGATTGAGGTTATTTCTTTCAGGAGAAGGACCTATTCATTGTGCATTAATTGTGTTCATTTCAAGGCAACCCTGAGTACAATATAATAATAAACATAGTTCTACATACATCTAGTATGCATGCATACATACACACACACACACACACACACACACACACACACACACACACACAAAAGAACACAAATGAGGATATAGCAAATCATTTAATAATTTGCTCAGAGTTGATCCATCTCTATTGATAATCTCAATGCATGGAATATAATTGAAATAATTGAGGCATTCAAACCAACACAACATCAATCTAAAACTGCAGCCCTGGCAATGATGCAAATTCAATATTCTCAAAAACATTTAGCAATGGCAACCTCGTGCAAACACTTAAAGCTTCAATCTGACACAAGCATTGGATCAAGCAGAATGTAGCCATTTTTTGTAGCCCTATATCCTCAGAGTTTTGTTTTGATCGAGCATAGTGGCAATATAGAAGTCCATCCCGGAAAGAAGGATGAGACAAAATAATATATTGCACTTTAAAAAAATAATAAACAATTCTGGCAAGGACAATAGGCTTCCGCCTTTGGGGCTTGGAAGCCTAATTAGGTGACCAGTTTCAACATTATCAACTTTCACCACAAGAGGGCACTATTGTGACTAGTTGGGTTAACATGTAGAGGAACTGGGCACCCAGCTCAGAAAATGTTCTTCTAAATATTTGTGATTAAGTAAATATTTCGATTAGAAAATGTGATGCTGTTCACGTCCACCTGGTTCGTTGGTGTGTCTCCTGGCAACCATCATGACAGTGTGTATCTGCCTCCTCAACAACTAAAGGACAGACATTTCATATGAATACCAATCCTAACTAGCCACCTGTTCAGTCTAAACTGTGAAAATGTGTGTGCGTCTTGCATTTGTTTCACCTGTAATTCCCAAAATTAGCATGAACTATGTAAGGAAATAATCTTCCTTTGGATTATAATGCATCTGGTGAAGACAATTTCTGCACATAGAATTGTTTAATATGCTGTAGCCCCTTAAAGACCACTGGCCCAACATGGCCTGACAATGGGCCCAACGAAGAAAAGTTGAATATTTCTGTCATAATTCACACTCTCTGGCATGTGTGGAAGCTCTGATTGTCCGCTACTG
This sequence comes from Aldrovandia affinis, assembly GCA_029706075.1. Classification (NCBI taxonomy): domain Eukaryota; kingdom Metazoa; phylum Chordata; class Actinopteri; order Notacanthiformes; family Halosauridae; genus Aldrovandia; species Aldrovandia affinis. The sequence continues at coordinate 2,262,519 of JAINUG010000087.1, forward strand.
TATACAGTATGCACTATGCGCATAGTCGGAGAGGGAGGAGTTCAGAAGACTACATAAACCAGCCTCCCCTAGCCCTACAGGAATGTGAAAGACCCCACTCCTGTAATAAATATCATATCACTCCAAACTCCTATGACATAATAAGAATTATAAAATAAAAAATAATACAAAAGTTCTGAAGCGTAGCTCCATACTGCCAGTGAAAACAATAGATAAGGAATACAATCCAGCTTTATACCATTCAATCAAGCCCCAAAAAGCTTCATTGCAAAACGCTGCTCATCACAGACTCCTTCTATACAGTAAAGCATTTGTGTTTGCTATTTGTGTTCCCTATAGTGCACATCACTGTAATTCATGTCTTGTTTCTGCTCATATCAGATGGTCATCGTGTGCAACAGGAGGTTCTCAGGCTTCCCCAGAGCCGTAGCTTATAGCCAAAGTGTTTGGACAGTCCTCACACAGAGAGAATGCTTTTCCAAACCAGGGAGCACTTGTACCCAGACCTCTCTGCACAGTAACGCAGCCAGGGTGTATCATATGACAGACACAGGTCTGTGAGACAACAATATAACAGAGATTTATGGAGACGTTTAGAGTACACTTTGGAGTGTACACCTCACCCCTGATGAAAAATACTAGAAACATTGAACCTTTTATTCAATTAGGATATTAATCTCTGCAAAAACACCAGACAGTATATAGACCTACAGCAAAACTGAAATCCATGGTTCCCTCTAAACTCACTCAGATATTCCAGGATCAATTACAATATATATTTAGACTTTTTTCCCCTCTTTCTGGTATTTATTGGTTTCATCTGCTTATTGGCACACAAATTAATACATTTGCGTATATCATTATTAATGATAATTATTATTATTAATGCGACTAATGATCAGTATTAGCTATAGAAGTAGCAGTAGCATTAGTACAGTAATAGTAGTAGTAGTCAGGCTTGACTATGCCACTGTGGGATATTTCATTGGCTGATTTTATATTTTATTATATATTGTTGCTAGTAATAAGAGTGAAATGAATACATTAACTGTATCAATAATAAATAAGATTAGGAGGAATGTCCTGTAAATACAATTTTTTCTCTCCACATTAGTGCTTTGATTATTCAACGTTTGTTATCAAAGAAACAATGCATCGAATATGTACGTCATCTCATCATCATACTTTGTGCTGTCTTGAAAGAAACAAAGCACAGCATAAAACAAGCTTGCATATCAAGCTTTTGTTTGTTTCCTACTTACATTTACATTTTTACATTTGGGCTTTTAGCAGACACTCTTATCCAGAGCGACTTATAAGATGTGCATTAGTACATGGTAAGGTCAATCATAGTCCGCCCAAGAGATCAGTGTAGTGATACACTGCATTGCATTTAAATATTTAAATAAGGACATTATTTCAATATGAGAATGGTGGTCTGGATTAGACCAGGTATAACTAGATCAGGATGGCATGGAAAAATGACCCATCAACTGAAACCTAGAGAGAGATTATGATAGCAATATTTATGTAAATTTAGATGAAAAGTTAATTATTATTTGTTTGCATATTTGGCTTTCCTAATATTACCAATTACAATAGCTGGTTAGGCCACAAATATGCATTCCTGAAGAACTAAAAACAGCTCTGCCCTAATACAGCAAAACGCTACATTAGCCCAAAGACCTGATAAGCCTCAGTTTTCTTAAGGAATCAGCCACTAAGGGCAATGCAGCCAAAGCAGCCAAGGATTCGGTTTTACCGTTAACACATTTAAAGCATGTTCCTTCACCTCCTCATCCCTTACTGTTAACTGACCTCAGAAAACAATGCAAACCTGTGTAAGTAATGATATAGTGTTCAAACACTGACGGGTCTGGAAATGGTCCTTTGAACTTTGAACTTGTCTGTGTCAGTAATGACGGGTTTGCACTTTTTTGATCAAACCCCATCACACGGAAAAACATGCTATATGTTAACAAATCAGAAATCAGAAGGCTAATATTGGCATTTACAATGAGAAAATGGAGCATTGACAGACCCAGTTGTTACTCAGCTAACCTCTTTCTATATTCCAAAACTTAAATCTGGATGAAAACTTTCCATTTCTATATTGCAAATTTGGTCGAGCTGGATTTTCTCCAATATGAGTTCAATGATTAAAAAGAAATTCCCTACTCAGGATTTGATCCTGAAACCATCTGGTTACAAGCCCACTAATGTGACCACTGCAGAGCCTGAGGTGGTCTGGCCTGTCCCTGCTGTGGGATGTAATTAGACTAATTAAACTAATTAAGCCCAGTGGATTTTGTGATTGCTTTGATGCAGTGTTATACAAATCAAAGTCCCAAACACGACTGCATCTAGGCAGTTGTGTTCCTTTGCTTTAAACCTTTCATTGTTCTCGCTTTGTTTTCATTTGACTGTCACACTGTTTTTGATCAGTGATGCTGTCTGGTTATTATTTATGTCATATTTTTAGGTTTTTACTTTGATATTATCCTGTCAGTTTACTGCGAGAACTTTATGACAACTTCATTGCAAACGGCGCAGTGTTGACTACAATTTGAGGTCTCTCTTTATCTCAAGCTGACAATGCTCCTATGTGCATAGTTACACTGTTGTCATAGAAGTGCAATGTAACATACACCATGGCTCAACATTCATGCTAATTTATGAGATTTAGCATGTTTACTATCATGATCTACACCCTGCACTGGCAATATTTATCTTTCAGGCTAACATATAGATTTTTCTACATTATGGAAATATATTACGACTTTTCTCCCTGTAATGGAACGGTACTATCCAAGAGAGGAAAGCAGAGGTTACAAAAGACCATGCTTGAACCTCATCTCCACCCCAAACTAACTATTTTGACATAACAAATCCATCTCCTGTTTCCTCACTCTCCATAATGCACACAAATGTAATTCACACAATATAGAGGTTTGGCAACATTTCAGCTATTAGTGATGGCTTGAAAGAAGTGCATCAATTCAACTGATTTATTTTTCTCTAAATAATATTTTTGTATCAATAAAACTACTGTATTTTTTGGCAAATAAATCCAATTCAATAAAAACAGCCTATTTTTGGGAAACACAGCAACCTACTGGATTAAGCCAATTTTCTTGAATGGCGTGATGGACAGACAGTCAATCACGCCATACAACTGGCGACTACGGGATCATTCACACATATTCACTCCCTTTGAAAACTGAAGTAATTAAAATCTATATCGCCTCAAAAATAAGGAAAAAACAACTGGCTTATTATTGTAATGCTTAGTTACTGGCACCGCTGTTTTTTAAAAAGGCTAAACAATCTTTGATTTTCTTATCAGTACAAAATAGCCTCTATACGCTTAGAAAACCTGGCTGGAAATAATGTACATAAATTCATAGCTTTCTTATTCCACTACATCACATTCTGTGGAAATATATACTAGCTATGTTTCCAAAATCTACTGTAAGTTATGGTTACTTTCCATGGCTGTTCACACAGTTATGTCCGCCTTTGCTTTTCTTACCAGCTCAAACTACATGCATTTGAATATATACGATTGCACAGGGGCTACACTCGTATAGGTGGAAAAACAATCGGTTTCTTATCCAGGAGATCAGCTTTCGGGAAAATGATTCATGATCCACCGTTATAGAATCACAAATCCATACAGCTACCTTAGCCTTGTAGCAGAGTGTGGGCGCACCTTTAGGGTGGAGATTGAACATTCAGTATGGAGACAAATGTTCCTTGGTATATTCAAATGACCCGCGTCATTTATGACGTCATGACTCAAAAGACCATTTTGTGAAACCTGTTGAGCTAGATTTCAAGATAATCATAAATTACCATGAAATAACATTGACCACATGGTTTGTGTTGGTTTCATCCACTACTGCAGAAATATGATACAAAACTCATCATTCAGAATTCACGATTTCGACCGTACTCCTTTAAGCTGACTAAGAATAGTGCAAAACAGGCAGAAATAGCCTCTTTAGTGCTAAGGGATAAAGGGGCTTTAAACCAGCATCCCTTTCCCAAGATTTCCCCAAAGGGTCAGTCCCTAAAAGTTGCCATTTCCACACGATTTTATTACAAAAACAAACAAAAACACCTAAAGATTATGAAAAGTAAAATCAGTAGAATACGGCGGAGGCACAGACATCTGCCAATTCCTCACAAGAAGACACACACAGACAAACAACTCTACTGCCTACCAGGCAATGAAATCATCAGTCAGCTCCCCAAAGAGTGATCCCTTTGTGATCGGTGAACCCCCACCTTCCCTGGATGTTAAAGCAATATGGGAGCGGGTCAGTAGGGGCGGCACAGAGGCAGGGAGGGAATTGATTTGTTTTCAAACACTTAATTCAACTTGTCACTTCCATTCAAGGGCTCAAGTGGCCTAATTTGTGGTAATGAGGGGTAATAAAGTCATAGTCCCTTTTATTAGCACAAGCAGGGAAGGGGGGGGGGGGGGATTGTGTTCAGGCCCGCCTCCGCCCCTCTCGCTCTGTCTTCATCCCTCCTTCATGGTAGCGCACCCCCCCCCCCACCCCACCCCACCCCTGATTCTTCTAGTGTTCATCTAATTAGATTGCTATTGTTGAGCTGATGCTGCAGCCATCTGGCCAGCTGACAGGGCCCAGCAGGACCGAGGCGAGCTCATTGTAGCCCCCCACCCCCCCATTGCTCCGCACAGACAGGCCTTGCCCAAGTCCCACAGGCCCAAACCATGAGGGCCTGTTCACACTTAAAGGGATTAATGTAAGATTTATTTCCCCTTCGCCTCGCTCATACCCCCCCCCCGCCCCACCCCCACACACACACACACCCTCATACCCATGTAGCTGAAGGACAAGTACAGTCCTGTCTGCAGTGGGGGGCACATGCTACAGGCCTACATGCAGTAGGGTGGGGAAGAGGCAGGGGTGTGAGTTTTTGATTAGCCTCTCACACTTCTTGTTCTTGGTCCTGGTTGGGCAGGTGGGGCTGGAATCATACCCCTTCTACCTGGGCATGCTCCTCTGAGCTGCAGGATCACCGCGCCTCCCTCCCTCCCTCCCTCCTCTGTAGATCCAGACCCCCTGTCCCCCCCCATCCCCCATGGGGCCGAGGCTGTAGGGGACCCTGGTCCCAGAGCTCCACCACCCCCATCATTTTCTCTTCCAATTAAAGGGCTGAAAGATTGCATCTCTCTGAACTCTGAAGGATGTGTTGAGCGTAATTGGCTTACTTAATCCCACAGTGCCGCCTATGCTGGCTCCCGACCACAACCCGCGATGGTGTAATAACAGCACAAAATGAGTTTCATAATTGACGGGCTTGGGCAAATGCAGAGGCCTGACCTTTAGCCTGATTGATTGTTTGTTTATATGCGCAGTGAGTGAAAGGCTTTTCCCCTTGGATTTCAATATGAGCTTTGGGGGGAAAAAACTGTTCTCGCTTTATCGTGTTCATCTTGCAAAAAATCTAATCTAATTAACTTTAAGTTGCTTCACAATATGAATTGTACCGCCGGTGAATACGTGCTGTTTCTGGACAGAACAAGCACTTTTCATTTCAATACAGCTTTATTATATTGATTTTTATTAACACTCATTCTCGTGGCTGCACTAGAGGAAATATGCATAACAAACAAATAATATGATTTATTATAATCTGCTCTTTTTACAGTGGGCCATGTCAATAGGTGGCAGTGTGGTCTAGCTCATAGAACACCCCCTATAGAAGATGAGCTAGCTTATCCTACACAAGAACTAACATCCTACTCAAGCCACAGCCTGGCCACTATGTGATTCAACACTGCTATCTTTCTGTAAAGATGTGCACACACACACACACACACACACACACACACACACACACACACACACACACACACACGCGCATGTACGCACACACACCCTCACTCACGTGCCACATGCATGGACGCATCGTGTACACATATTATACATACACACATGCACATACGCATAACTGTACACATGGTAATGTCTTGATATCAAATCAAGGAGGATCACACATTGAACACCTTTGTCTCCATTTCTCTTCCCTTGGACATAATGTGGCCGAATGATTTTACCATCATTTTGAGTAAGGATATGACTTTTTTCTTTTTCTTTCCTCAGCCACAGCTGAACTCAATAAAAACACTCTGTATGTAGTGGAAAAAATGCAACAGCCCATTAACTTCCTCATTGAACGTTATGAACCGGTTGCCTTGTGGTCAGACCTGCCCCCTGCTTGACCCTGACCGCTTGCTCACCTGATCCCTCTCGCTTCTTTCCTGATCGCTCACGGTGTGCGCTGTGTTTGCATTGTCACGAAGAGGCCAGTGCCACACCCCCGAAAGATCAAAATGAAACCCCTTCACAAGCTTTCGCCCAAAACAATGCACGATTTCCACTGGGTTTAAAAAAGGTTGCATTCTGTTGTAGTCAGCTGTGTCTTCCACCCCGCCCCCCGCTGTCACCACGTGACATTCTCCCTGCTGCGTGATTGCACAGCTTGGTTTCATTTCTGTCAGATCGCTTGCCAATTTCTATCCTACCAGGGTAAGAGTACTCATGGACTATCCCACAGAGGTGGAAGTAAGAAAATGCATTACGCCACAAAAATGTGATATGTGAAAATGCCATATGAAAATGTGTATTCCACTTTGCTAATTGTGGAATATTTAAAGTCGTTAAAGACACTGTGGGCTGGTTTCATTGAGAGACACGTCACCATCGAACTTATGTTGTGTGTTATCACATTCTGATATTATACAACTTTTGAGCGATCTTGGTGGTATGTGCCAAATGTCAAAACAATCCAAAAAAGTGAAGAAGCTGCTTTCTGTTTTTATGCTCCTGAACTGTGGGATACACTACCAACATAAATCAGACAGGTTGCCTCTGTTGCCGTTTTTAAAGGTCACCTCACAACATACCTGTTTACTCTGGCATACCAATCTTATTTTTATGTTTTTTATTCCGTTTTCACACTTCTTCCGTTTAGTTGTTTTATTGTTCTTTATTTTTATTGCATTCATTGTTTAAAAGTTTTCTTGATTTTACTTTATTAATTTGTTTTCATCATGCCTATGTAAAGCACTTTGGGCTACAATTCTTTTTATGCAAGGTCTAGCAAATAAGCAAATAAGATGTATTATTATTATTAGTAGTAGTAGTATTATAACATTAGCTAATGTATGACACACAAAGCTAAAATTAACTAATTAAAACAGAAATTATAAACAATAAACATTGAATATAATGTATGTATTTAGCTATGCTTATCTTTCATCTCTGTTCCTGCTCTGCCTGCCAGACCATTCGGTTGTTGAACAGAGCCTAGTATAACACTCTCTGAACCAACTACAGGACAGTACAGTACAGTACTACAAAATTCACATCATGGAATAGTCACTGGGACAGATATGCATCTGCACAACACCCTACTGTTTAGCCTGGTGGTTTTATTTCATTGTGAATGCTAACAGAATTCTGTCTCGCTATAATAGCCCTGATACCATCTAAAATGGTGTAGGTGGAAGCTGCCTGGGAACGCTAGTCTGAAGTCAGTTCTCTTCCTAATGGTTAAGGCTAGAATTCAGTAGAGCTAGCTGGTCCTGTGCCAGTGCTTAGGGGAAACTTTTCCCGAAAAATTATCTGCTTCCTCTTTATTTCCTTTCGTTTTATACAACTTCCGGTTTAAGCCACACACACTTTATATCCGAATACAGATACAGACACAGATCATTGTGTTGGTTGAACAGATACAGATAGTGATGTCACTGCACACCCATTGTAGACAGCATGCGGGCTGCGAGCCCACTGTACCGCAGTGTAGCAACACTAAATATGCCAATAAAATAACTTCAGCTACAGCGGTTTCACTGTGTCCAGCAATATTGAGAAAAGTCATGAAAATAGGTTGAAAACATGGTATATGAATCGATGAAAGGCCTTTTGCATGCACACCCTCATGATTCATTTTGCTCCGGTTTTGAGGCAATGAAAAATGCCTGCGACGCGTAGAGGATCCAGGCGTGTGAGAAGTGTATTATTTCAGCTGCGACTGTTTGCCCAGGAATTATAAACGTTGCATAATTATGAAAGGCTTGTGTTTGAGATTTCATTGCTTGAAAGTCAAACTTAATTATGACGTTCAACTGATCTCAGGATCATATTCCCGGCCCGCTTGCACATATGCAAGCTCTGTTCGTGTTACGGGTTCATTAACTGAGAGTTTATGCTGAGTTAGTGTTGCCAACACACCCATAGTGCACCAACAACAGGTCGGGGGTAAATTCTATCTGATTGTAAGCTATAGAAAGTTTCTGGGGAAAAAAACACTTGTTGCTAATCATTGGGACCGGAATATGAATTACATCTCCAAACAAAATGTATACGTTTAGCAACAGTGTCAGGTAAGCTGAAAACTAAAAGACTTCTAAGAAGCTTCAAGGCTTCAAAGCTTCTTCATGGGCATAGCCCAGAATGTGAACCTCTCAAGATGTTGTTTGAAAGGAACCAGCAATGTCTTCTTTTGTGCCAAAGAAACCAAATAAGAACTTGGTCGATATCTGGTTCCATTTATCAAACATTTTCAACACATTCCTACTATGCCTTTATCCGGGGCCACTTGCACCACTGAAGGCCTTACACATCCCACACCCTATGTGCTAATCACAAAAGTCTACCCTTGTCCCACCCTGAAATCCCACAGCAGGTGAGTGCGGAACATTAGTCAATGTCATCACGGCCAGTTTAAGATTGCTTTCCTCAAACAGATACAGACACTTTCCCCTCACTCTCTCCATTTTTGTTGAACAGAAACTGAGGGCTCGTGCAAACAATGATGTGTGACAAATAATTATAAGCAATGATTAAGTCAGGGATTCAGTAAAGTAGTGTGAACAGTTTCAGTTTACAGTTTCCCTGTATTTCTAAGATTCCTCTGAAATGCTGTGGTTTACAAAATGAAAACCAAACTTTAAAACTCCTTTTGAAGAGCCACTCCAGCAAAAATGTGAACAAGTCCTGCAAATATCTATCACTTGCCCGACCCGATATTAAATACAAATTTTGGACCCGATCTCATCCGACTCTTTTGGTGACTCTCGAGTGAATCCCGTGGATCAGTGACAATGATGACGATGAAGTTAAGTGCAGGAAACAGTGAAAATCGAAACATTTGATGTCAAGCTGCCACTGAAATACAAGCTTGGTCATTGAGTCAGAGGAGAACACTTCATCTATGCATTCTGCAAGTCACACAGTGCACACCTGAATGAACAGAGTTCTGTTGCTGTTGCAATATAATAAGAATGTCCTGCCTACTGAGATCCTTTCCTCCACTCCACTTCATGCAGCCAAACACAAAAAGCACAAAATGAGGATGTCCAAACCTGAATTCTACATCTGATAAATTCCTGACAACGTACTCAAGCTTCTCATTCCATGGAATGATATGAAAATGACAGCATCATTTCAGTTAGTTTGCATATGCGTATTTTCAATAAACTGTATATTTATTAGGTCTGCACAAGCCACTTTGACATGAGTATTTGATTTTGTTGAATGTATTTCAAGTCTTCAAGAGTGAAATTCTAATAATTAGTAATGCATGTCCCTCTGCACAATGTGGTCAAGTGGCCAGACAGTAACTAACACTTCTTAAGTGAGCAGGCAGCTGTAGTTACGGTCACATATCAAATAAATTCTGACCAGCCAGAAACTCACATCATGATTAGTGAACAAGACATCCATAGCAATTATTGGGTACTGCTTCATAATGGATACAATTAATATCTGTCATATTGGACAGACAAGGGGTCAAACCAGCTTCATTTCAGGAATTGATAATCAAGCAATCTGGACTTTTGGACCAAAATCTGACCCCTGACCCTCCTGTAATGCAAGGCCACGACATTCAATCAAGAAGTCAGATGCAACCACATTATCTGGCTCAAAGCAAATAAATTCTCAGCTTGCCTCAGTTTTGGAAACAGACACACTGATGCTACACTTTGAGGAATCGTTCGCTGAAAAATGAATAGATTATATCCTTGAGCACCGCAAACAGGCACCCTCGTCTAATTCTGTTTTCACGAACGGCAAGCTAAACTAAAAATGTGCCCACAGAAATTCCAGGCTCCCTATTCCTCCTTCTGCGAGGCCACCTCTCATCTCTCAATGTGTGAGATAAACAAAGCTGAAGCAAATTTCATACATGGGTGGATCTCTCTCTCCCTCTCTCTCTCTCATTCTCATTCTCTTTCAGCCTTTGTCACTGTCTCACTCCCTTTCTCTCTGTATCTCTCTCTCTCTCTCTCCTTCTCTGTCTCAGCAGCTCTCTCCGGGCTGCACTCCTGCACACTTGCTGGGTTAAAATAAGTGTTGCCGCTGAACCTTGCCGCCCCCCCTCTCCTTTATTCACAGGCACGTAATTGGTAGTCAATTTGAGCTCCCCCTCCACCGATTGTGCGCACATTTTGCTCTGACAGAGTGCGGAAGATTAATGGCCGTGAGCAGCCATGAGGGCTCGCCTCAGCAAGCATGGATGCCCTAAATTCATTACACCAATTTCCCCCCTGTCCTGTGCCCAAAAAATAGAGGGAGGAGGGGGGGGGGAAACAGTCAGATGGGCCCTGGCGAGAGAAAGGAGAAAAGAAAGGAAATGAGACAAAAACGTTGACGGGGACGGCGACAGATTTCGCTTTTAGCTAGATGACCTTTAACCCCCCTCCTCCCAACCCTGGAACACACCTCAATATCATTAACACCCCCCCTCCCCCCCCTCCCCGCCCCGCCCCGCCTTTCTAGGTTTAATAAGACTTTTAACCTCCTTTTCTTTGTTAACTTTGTTAATGTCTTCCAGAAAGAATGCTTGTACACTATCTGGAGTGCACTGAGTTCTACTAAACCAAAACAAAGTCTGTATTAAATACATTAAACTCTGTATTTGGGGCTCTGTCACTAACAAATGGTATTTCAAAAATGTCAAATCAAATCGAGAGGCTACCACAAGTCACCCTGTACCTACCTTTTTCAACACATTGTCAACGTTCACTGATCTCATGATCATTTCAGTTGATTCGAAAGTCCGTAGACGCTAGCATCAGCCACACCTTCGATATCTGCGTTTTCCCACAGTCTTTTTTTTCCGAACATTGATCCGTTTGTCTCATGGCAGGAGCAGTGCCAAACATCTATCCTCAGGCGGGCGTTGAGGAAACGGTGGCACGGCTCATTTCACCTGGAGTCCAGGCTGACCCACTGGAGACAGCTGGAGGGGAAACACTTTGGCTTTGATTAGGGGAACCGGAGTCATTACCAGAGCCTGTGATTGTCAACCGCACTGGGAGCTCTGTCTTCCCTCTCTTTCTTTTCTGCCATTCTCTCTGTATTTAACAGCTTATCTTTCTCTCTCTTTCTTTGGTCCCACTCTCTCTTTCCTCTCCATGTGCATCTGCATCTCTCTCATCTCAGTTTCTCACTCAGATCCACTGCCCCTTATGATCAGGAAATACTACACACAGCCACAGGGTTGAATATTCAGGAAACAAAAACAAACATTACACAACCAATGAATATATAAACGCTGGGTAAACATTGTATTTACATTATAAGCGTAATAGTACATTAGTTTTAAAACAGTTGTAGTATTTCTCCTTACATATGTCTCTGTAGCCCTCTCTCTCTCTCTCTCTATCTACAGACAGGGTGAATGGCTATATGTCGGGCACCTGGATCCTGGGGGAATGGCTTGGCCATCGTTTACAGAGTGGCACTAGTGTCCCGCAGGACAATGGCCCGTGAATACTGCTGTCAACCCCCGCCACCGCCAGCCCCCACCACAGGGCATGCTGGGTATTCCTCGCCGCCTGTCAGACTTCTCAGATCAGGGGGCCATCTTGTGTTTGTCACCCACGGCGGATTAGCCTCGGCCACTGTCACGCCTGTGTAGTTAGGGGAATAGTTAGTGGTTCCACTGCAACATAACAATGACTTTCATGTGAAGATAATGTACATTGAAATAACATTAAAAATCTAAACTGTGAAATAATTAGCATTAAGAGGAGAATCAGCGTCAAATCCAGTCCTGGAGGGTTGTAATAATTCTGTGTGAGGGAAATTAAATAAATAATCATTTTACATAACCCTAAATAAATAAATAATTCAGAGGAATAAATCACTTTGTGAGAGGGGAATGGGGTGAACGTTACTCTCAGTTGTAGAGTATGACATGGACATGCCACTCCCAGAAACTAACGAGTCTCTTCCCAAGACGTCTTTAAGTATTGAAAATATTCAAATTGTCTAAATGTATAATATTGTGATTAAATGTCGTGTTCACAATATTGGTATGAACTAATATAGACATTTTCATTCTTACATGTGACAAATATGAACAATGATATATCTTCATATTAACATGTACAGATGGAATACATTTGAAAAAATGTTTTGAGGCAGCCAGACAGAGGCAGCCCAATTTTTATCTAAAATCTCCTGGTACTTGATGGAGTCCATGCTGCCATGTATCCTAACAAGGTTCCCAGGGCCTTTGGAAGTAAAAGCCCCACATCATTACAGATCCACCACTATACTTCACAGTGGGGATGCAGTTATTATCATCTGACCATAGAACCCCGTTCCATTCAAAGTTCCACTGATGTTTAGCAAACTCCAGGCGCTTACGTTTGTGGTTTGATGACAGCAGAGGCTTTCTTCTGGCAAGCCTTCCAAATAGCTTGTTGGCATGGAGGTGCCGTCTAATTGTAGTTGTGGAGACTTGGTGACCCCCAGTTGCAACCAACATATTCAATTCTCCAACTGTGATCCTTGGGGAAATCTTTGCCTCTTGTACCATCCTCCTCACTTTGCATAGGGGCAAAATACACATGGGTCCTCTTCCAGGCAGGTTCATCACAACTCCAGTTGTTTTAAACTTCTTAATTACTGCCCTAATAGTGGAGATGGGTATTTTCAGGAGTGTAGCTATTTTCTTATAGCCATTGCCTAATTTATGAAGGGAAACAACCATTTGTCACTTCCCCATGTTGATGGATGACTAAGGGAGTTTGGCCTGTGTGTCACATTACCTCATATTTTAGATCTTAGACTTAAGTGAACTTTAAAAAAAAGATATATAAATGGGAATATACTTCCCAAAATTTAGATTTTGTTCATAAGAGTGTCAATAATTGTGACACATATTTTTGAGAAAATGATATTATTTTTTTCCCTTCAATTAAAGGTTAGATTTCTCTCACATTTTGAGTGTAAGATCAAGTTGATAAACAACAAAGACATTTTTTCATAGCCTTTTTTGCTCATCTTTACCAAGGGTGCCAATAATTCTGGAGGGCACTGTATAATATATATATATATATATATATATATATATATATATATATATATATATATATATATATATATATATATATATATATATATATATATATATATACATATATACATATATATATACACACACACAGTATGTACATATAATTAGGGGTCCAAGCATGCAGTGCTGGAACCCAGTTGTTTTTGTTCTGTTTTCCATTATTACTATTATTTTTTCACCCTAAACTGAATGGGGAGCCAGTAAACCATAAGTCGTACAGCTATGAAACTTGGCGAGAATGATCTCATACAGATGCACTACTCAGGCAAAAATAATACTAATTCCCTAGCAGAGTCAATCCCACCCACCCATTTAAAAATGTGCCATATTGGATTTTCCGCCATTTCACATTTTTTGTGAAACATCCTTTTACGAACTAGTCCTAGGTCATTTGGCCGATCGTCACCAAATGAGTCTTTACAGAATCTCTGTAGTCCCAACCTCTAGAATTATTGAAAAAAGTGAAAAAAAATCCCATCATGCTTTGGATCATGTGTAAAAATGCTGGGCAGGCCCAGTTACCCCGCATTGTGGCTACCATAGCTATAAAAAGAGATCTCAGTAACTCTGAAAGAGGGGTGATTGTTGGGGCACATTTGGCAGGAGCTTCAGTGACAAAGACTTGCTGATGTGTCACGAAGAACAGTGGGTAAGGTGATGTTGATGGAAGTCTGAGGAAAGACATCATCAACTAGGGGCAACTGTGGTCGAGAGGCCATACTCCTTGACCATGACGTCCGTGCATTGGTTTGAGATGCAAGGCAAAACAGACGAGCAACCCTGTATCAGTTGACTACAAATGTCAATCTGAGGCGTGAGCAAGCAATTTAATCAAGGACAGTCCATTGAGAACTTCACAGAGAGGAATACTATGGTCAGGTTGCAGTGCATAATCCCCTTATTACACCCAACAATGCACGTTTGTGAGTGGTGCAGAGAACACAGGCAGTGGTCTACTGAGCAGTGGGAAAAGGTCATATGATCAGATGAGTCATTCTTCACCCTGTTCCCAACCAGTGGCTGAGTGCATGTGTGGCGCATGCCAAAAGAAACCTAGAGTGCTTGGTTCGCATGGTGAAGGGTTCTGGAAGCTGTTATGGCATGGGGTGCATTTTTATGCCATGGTTTAGGTCCAGTCAGCCCCTTAGAGGGCAAGGTTAGTGCCAATAAATATAAAACAATTCTGACTGAACACCTTCATTGTACGGTGAAGTATTTCAATCCTGATGGCATCTTCCAGGATGAGCCATCCACAGAGGGCTGAATGGTTTCAGGTGAGCATCTCTTGGTGAGCATCTCTCGGTGAAAAAGCTGCTGCCCAGGCATCTCAGATTTCAGGCCACACCGTTTCCTGTTTTCTGGATTTTCAGTCCCTTTGAGCATAAGGTGGATTCTTGTGAGGATACGGTTAGCTTGATTGACTCTGGATTATGTCTTCTCAGATTGAATTGCATTTGCCCTTATTTAAGCTAAGTCTGTTAGACTGAATCCTGGTCTTACACTAATAACTATTACTACTAACGCTATTTGTCCTCATACTACTACCACTATTGATATTACTCCTGCTGCCAATACTACTACCATTACTAATACTACAGTGCAGCCTCTACTACTACGGCCACTAGAACTACTTCTAATGCAATTACTACTAGTAGTTTACCAAATATGTATTATTGAATTCACTTCATCTGTGAATTGAATTAGCTCAAATATAGTATTTATCAATGAGATGGGCCAGATGGACCCTGGTGAATGCTGCTTGCAGCTTTATTAATAGTTTTTCTCCTTTTTTCCTTTCCAATTTGGAACAGCCAGTTGTGCCTCTGAAGTCATCTTGGTTACCCAGAGATGAAGCTCCGATTCACTCGCCAGTGATTATTTTACACCCAACAGACTGCATGGTGCTACATGGTGCTACATGGGAGAGCTAGTGCTAGTGGTGTATCGCCAACTGCTAGCCTGTTAATAAAACATAACATATTCAAAGGTAAAAATTTATAAAATACATTTAAAAATATATATATATATATATTTAACTGATTTAATGACATCATACTTGATTGATTCAGTATTTTTTGGATAAAGCTATTATCTAATGTAGTTGTTTCCCAGTGTTGTATGTAATTGTTGGGGCATATTAAATGTAGAAATAGATTTCATGCCATAATGAATCAATGAAGTGCAGCAAACATTGGTAAGTCAAAATAAGATATGATGTGTATTGCACACAATGTGTGATGTGTAATTCGACACAATGAATTCATATTTCAGAAACGGAGTGCCAAACTTTATTCTGATGTCTTTAACGATGATTAAGAAGTTAACGTTTTTAGCAGATGTCATATATGCATGTACTGTAGCTTGCGTCTGGTTAAACCGGGAGGCAGTACAGTAACTCTGCCGCCTGAAGAAGACCACATCTGTTAAAAAGCATTGCTGCATGCCATACCACGCTGAGCGCAAGTGGCTAAAGCCATCGATTGTTGTTACTCGCACGATCTGTCATGCCTAGTGCTGCATAATAACAAACAGACAACAGATTAAATCAGAATAGACTATACAATTCAATGACGTTGGGCCGGAAATTGCGAAAATGTTAATATATGATTTAATGTTAGTTTCCTAAAATACAAAGATTAAAAAATGACAGTAGCTAAATTAGGAAAAATGTATGTAAATATATTTTTATACAGTTTTGTTTTTTATTCATACCTGTTCATTAATATCAGCCTCACTCATGGGTCCACATGTCTGTCATTAACAAACAGATATTGCTGGCAGGTGTAAATTAACTCGATTGCACGCATTGTGGCAATGAAATCCAAATGCATTAAACAATGCAAATGTTTGTGTGGTAGATTTAAACACTGGACTATATTTGTAAATAACACACACTGGAGACCCAGCAAATGTCTATGTAAAGTTACCAAATAGTTTCGATAACGTGAAATTACCATTTTGTAAATGTGCAGCAATAAGTTGTAAGCAACACAATAAAAACTGATTCTCAAAGTGTATTGTTCTTTTGATAAAACAATAATATCTGAACCCAACTGAGCATTTAGGGGATATTCTGGAACAATGCCCGAGACAGCATTTTCCACCTTCATCAATTAAGCGTGAGTTGATTGACTTTCTTGTGGAAGAGTGATGTCATATTCCTCCTGCAGATGCTGGTCGGCTCTGCCAGTGCACACAGGCAGGACTGGCAACATGTGCTGGCCCAACACCCTATTAAGTGACTTTCCCTTTATACAATTACAATTACACTGAGCAGATGCTCTAATCCAGAGCAACTGAAAGCAAGTGCATTCCACTAAATGTGAATGGTCAGCATAACTTCTTACAAAAATAGCGGCTAGGAGTACACACAGAGCTGTTAGGGAAAAATCATGTTTAAAATAATAATTATATTAAAGACGATCAGTCAGTGTTCAGTTCTTGTGTGATATTTGTTGGGGAGGTGCTAGGGGCTGGAATGGGGGAGCCAAGGTGCAGTCTGAAGAGGCGGATTTTCAGTCTGCGGCAGAAGAACGCGACTTTGCTGTCCTGATGGTGGTGGGGTGGGTATTCCATAATTTCAGTTTGTATTCTTTTTGGTCACTACCTGTACATGTATACAACTATACTGCACTATTTAGGAATTGCATTTGGTTTTGATCAGTCGTTCATTTAACATGGTAATGTAACCCTCATATGCAGGGATTTGTGAAAATGTGCAGTTCATGAATGAGGCCCTAGGCTTGTTCGTGCATTGATGAATGGAGTTTTATATTAATACATTCAGTTAGACAGTAATACAGTATATTTGTGCATTCTCTACGGTAATGTTGCATTGTTGGTTTGGATTATGTTTATGGGCTCAAGTCTGGGGATGATCGGAGTTTATGAGTCTACATTCATTGGGCCCTTATGAGCACACTTGAAAATGAACAGCAGAACATGACAGTTCATGACTTTGGCTTTATGCGTGACTGATATTAGTGTCATCTCAAACAAGGTCAGGATCGGACGCAATTGGCGTCATCTCAAACAAGGTCAGGATCGGAGTCTATGCATATAACCTCCTCCCAGATGCCCCCACAATAAGACGTTTAGCTCTAAATTCTTTCAGAGAGAAAGATGAACAGTTTGCCTGACCTACGATCAAAACAGTGACGAAAGTGGTGGCCTGCTGCCCAGATGGACCCCTTGCAGAATGGTAACTGAAATGGGTCTAAAAGAGGCTTTTTTTCCCCCCTCCCCCAATCCTTCTCGCTATCTGGGTTGGATACATAATTCTTTTGTCTTCCCTTCAAAGCCCTTGGCAGATTAACACGGCAGTGGCGCTGGCTGGCTCAGCCGCCCATATAATTTATGTGCCTTGGATGGATGAAGGGTTTGCCTCAGCACCTGTTTGGTCCATACAGTGGGCTGTGCCATGGCGCCAGAGCCAGCGTTGGGAGATGGGGACGGTGGGGGTACCCGAGCGGGTCGTGTCTGGGCCTTTTTTTCAACGTTTAAGTCTGGATTGAGTTGGGGTGGGGGGTGGGGGTTGTGCAGGGGCTGGAGGCTGCTGTCCAAACTATAAAGTTGGGGGTGCGAAGCATGACGGAGCACGAGGAGGTGCGTGGGACGGGCGTGCGGGCGTTAATAAAGATGTCATAAGAAAACATCAAGAGACACAAAGTCTCAATTTCAGCCAAGGTGCTGCCAGCCAGATGTGGAGGCATGAAAACGCGATTGGGCCGTAGCCCACTGTCTGCCACGCTAAATCCAGACCTAACAGGCAGAACTCCTGAGCCCTTTTGAAGTGGGTGCCAAGAGGTGTCCAGCCCCTTAACGACTGGCAATTTATTACTACACCATCCTGCTGAGGGCGAGGGGTCAGGGGTCACCCGGTGAACCGGGACACACCCCGCTCCCCCTTCTCCTGGCTCTCTCTTGCAGCACCCGTTTAACACCTTGGACTGTTTATGACCTTTGTCAAGCTGCTGTTAAGTGTTTCATGTTACTGTTGCCCTGGCAGGGGTGGAATTGCCTGAGCAAACAGGGTTCGCATGTGGTCCTCAGAGTGAACCCCGAAGGGGAGTCTCAGTACCCCCCACCACCAATTACCTCCTCCAGACACATCTAAACTGCAGGGCCCAGAGGGACGACTGCTAGAGAGTCCTGCATCTGTCACAGGACTCATCTCATCTATGAGTTATTCATTACGTTTTGTAATGATCAAATATTCAGAAACCAGTGTGTTTGCAGTGTTAACTGTAGCTACATTTGCCTTCTAGGACTAACGGAACTCATTATCCACTGAGAACAAAGTGTGAGACATTTTGTCCGAATGTTTTAATGTGGTTCTGTGTGGCTCAGTTGGTAGAGCATGGCATTGGCAACGCTTAGGTTGTGGGTTCGATTCCCACTGGGACCACATGTACTGAAAAATGCTACTGCATTCACTACTGTAAGTCGCTTTGGATAAAAGCGTCTGCTAAATGGAATATATTATTTTAAATTTGTTTGTTCACTCTGTTCAATGACATATCAGGCCCAAGATCATGTTCTGAAATGGAAACTGTTGGGGATATGCTTCGATATGGGCGTCCCGAATAAAAAGCAATCTGCGATAAAACCCAGGCCACACACGTATGCAAATCTCCCTCTGTGACCACAGGAGGATCTAAGCTATCAGCAAAGCCTGTATGGGCCACAGCGTCAAACCACGGCTAAAAGTGCTCAAAATCCCAATCACGACGTGGAATTCTTTGTTTTATTCCCAAACCTGCCCCCCCACCCCCCACCCCCACCCAATCTTCAGGACACTGCCAGAAGATTGCTGGCTGCAATATGGCTGCGTGAAGCTGAAAAAAATATCAAAGAAAATATTTGCCTGTTAGATTTACAGCTGCAGCTAAGCTTTTTCACTGCCTCCTAACCAACAGCAGCAGCTTGATCCGAACAGCAGTCTTGACAACCAGTGGGAGTTGGGGGGGGAAGAGGAAAAAGACGATTTTTTAAAAATGGCTTTATGACTCTCGTTATCCTAGCCAAATAAATCAATAAAAATCCCACTTAAGAGGAGACTTCATATTTCACAGCACTGCACTCTGATTGGCTGAGAGAGACAGGCTTGCCTATATTTTTGGCCGCAAACATTCGCACTGTATCCCACCACTGCCCCAACTGTTACTGAAGATTTACATTGTCAGCTGTCTTGAATATAAAAGTCCCTCACATGCTTATCTGGTAAATACATGTACAGGTAACTGCCAAAATAAAGAAAACACCTGAATAAATTAAGGGTTCTGGTGGCTCTGTTATGGTGTGGGGTGGAACGCTTCCAGATTTCTAGAATTATGACATGGCCATTATACTCTAAAACTAATACAATTATTTGGTTGTTGGTTCAAAGAAAAGTTTGATTGAATCCTTAGCACCCTGCCCAGTGGTGAGTACACTGTTTGAAGTAGACCAACATAGTTACAGTACTGTAGCAGGTATCAAAGCATTGTGTGTTGGAAGACTTGTCAGTACATGGTCGAGGTGCTTGTGTGAATTTCCTGTGTTTTTCAGATTTTCCAATCATAATCCAACCATGATCTCTCACTTAAAACGGAATTGTTTGGGTTTAATCTCCCGTCTTTTGCCAACCATTATCTCTCACTAATTTTTGGCAGGGGTAAATATTTATAAAGGCTGTACTATTGATACTAAAAAGTACCATCTTCAAAAATATGAAGTAACTTTAAAATATCCTTGCAGACATCTTGATGTTCAATGTTAAAACCAACTATTGTGAATATAGTTGTGACTTTCATGCATTACATTCACACAGGCAAATACCATCTCAGATGTTTTTTTTGTTGCTTACAGCATTCATTGTTGTCACTTTGCAATTTTTTGAAGTTGCACTTAAGTTTGTTAACTTATCAGGTACTTTTCACATAAGGTAGTCAATACATCTGACTTCTTTCAGTTAATAAAATTGAATAAAATATTGATCAAATATTTTAGTACTGGTCAAAGTCCTGAGGTGTTCCACATTTGGAGAGAGCCAAGAAACTTGGCCGAGAGTGCAGCTTTCCAGAAACAAGCTCACCACCCCTGATTTAAAGTGATGTGTCCGCATCTGCGGTTTCCTCATCCCCTTTTCTCCACGGCATCCGGTCCACAAGCTGGGGTGGTGAACAGCACATCCAGCGCTCCTTCTGATAATAGAGCGACAGAGGCAGAAGGTGTCCAGTGCCACCCAGCAACCTCAAAGGGCCCCCTTGTGGTGCAAAAACAAATAAACAAAGCAATAGGAGGCTGGGGGGGGGCCGGGTGCGTCGATTCACACTCCTGCCCTTCCTCTGCCAGGGTCTCACATGGTGGGGTGCTGGCCAGAGTCCATGCCCATATGGCCAATCACTCAAGGGGCCCAAAAGTTTTCACGACCAGACAGCTCGACGCGTCTGCAGGGGGTCAGTGCCTGAGATGACCGCTCCACCATTAGCCACCACTTGAAGGGACATTTCGGCGGGCCTTTTGCCCATTCCCAAACCCCCTCGGCCAGACCCTTACTAACGTGACAGGGCCCACCCGTGACCTTGGATCCCAGGAAACATGCCAGAAGAAACTTCAGCGCAAGTTGAAGCCAAGCAACTGCTAGAGCAGCGGTCTCTCTTATTTTACAGCCAGGTCTCAATGTGTGAAGACAGCGTTGCTCTAAAGATACATTAGCTCTCACCTTTTTTTTCTGCTTGCCAGCAACAGACTTAACGTCCTATTAACTCCTGTCCTGTTGGGCTCTCCGTAATCACTAATGATGATACATTTTCAAATTCTGCTTTTGGAGTGATTGACACAGTGGCAGAAATGCTAGAAATATCTAATTGAACATTTAGTTCATTTTTAGTTCATGGTTAGAGGTCCGGATATTACTTAGTGTGCAGCTCTATCCCATGTGAAAACACTTAATTCATATTTCTTAGTCTATTAAAGTATGCATGCACATCAAACAGACTTATTTGCTAATTTTACCGATTTTAATTTACATTTAAGTTGTAATAAATACAGTAAATTTGTGTGATATTAATGTTTTAAGTATATGAACTATTCTTGAATTTGTGGTACTTACATGCTGTAACATTATGTGTACTGTATGTCAAATTTCAGGATATTCTCAAATAGAATAAAGTATAAATAAATAAAGTATTCAAAAGTATGCCATCTGAATGATAAATATATAAAATATAAATGTATAAAAGTAGTATTTCACTTACATTTTAATGCAATAATTTTCTATTCATTATAAGATTTAAATATTATTCACATACTTTTTGGTGAATTATAAACACAATTAAGAACCTACGGGTATATCTCCATCACTATATATAATTGTATTATCAGTAGGATAGAAAATTATTTAAAATATGTACAAAATAATACATACTGTATGTGTGTTTGTAGCCACTCTATATTTTTATTACAGCATTGCTTTATAACTTTTTAAATGTTCCCTATTGACACTAAATGCAAATCAAAGCATAATTTTTTTTTAAAAATGTGGCTGAAAGAAGACAAAAAACATATTTTAGAAATTGCATTCATATCCATGAGCAAACCCACTTCATATAGTGTAACATATTGCATATGAAGGTTAACACACTAACGGGACTGAACTTAGCCTTAAATGTCTTGGCATATTGGAATTCTGTTGTTGGTCAGTCTGTACACACAGACATGATTATCTCTTGCTAGTCTGATACTAGCTAACAAAAGTTAACAGATTTCCACTTCTCGTCCCCAGGTTGAAAACATTAGCTGGCTAGCTATCTCAATGAGCTGTCAGCCAATTAATCAAATCAACCAGATTTGTTTTATTAAGCATGCTAGCTCATGTTAGCTACAGGTGGATTAGTTAGCTAGCTAGCCATCCATTTATCTAATCAGGCAGCCTGTGGCTTGCTAATGTGTCTCGTAGGCTGGCTAAATGGCTAGCTAGCGTCAAAAGGCTTGTTCAGCTTCTTGAACCTAAAAATAAATCACGAGTATCAATTTAGATATTCATATAATATAACCTGATTGGGCTTGTCAATGCCAAGGACAGGTCAGCTGGTGCTGTCGCTTTGGTGAAGTGGCTGGGAAGCTTGTGTGCAATGCTAGCATAGCTAACATTAGCGGCTGCTGCATTGCCATTGTTGCTGCATTGCCAGTTTTCAAAGCCACAGGGCAAACTCCTTCTACTCCAACATTGTTTGCACTGCCATTGCAGATATTATTGCCTCCTCTGCTGCTGCTGATGTTGGTAACTTGATTTGATTTGATTTTGAGTTTTGGTACTCAGCTAGCAACCAGTACCAATTGCCAAGTCACGTCAACTCAAACTTAACAAGCTATCTTGGGGGAAAAATTAAACTTTGGGGGAAAAAAATAAATAAAGGTCAAATGCAATGATAAGTCCCAACCTCTGACAGTCTCTGTCATTGCTGATGAATCATTGTGTAGTATACTTTTTAAAAGTATAATGAATTACAATTTATACAACATGAATTGTTGTAATACTTTGAATAAGCATAATGAGGTACAACGACAGCACAAATGATGTGTACCCTAAGAAAGTACAGAAAAGCATAAACATATTTGAAGTACATTATGCATGCTTTTAATCTATTTTTAATATGCTAGTGTAATTTATTCACATGGGATACACAGTGTAAAATAAGATGAATTCATGAATTAATAATAACGAACTGCCTTACATACATAAAAACAGTGTAATCAAATGCCTCAAAATAAATTACACTATATATGGTGAAGTAACATTTAGTGTTGGTCAAACATTAATAGTGCCAGTAATATTGCTGATGCTTATTATATGTGTTATAGAATGTCCATAATCTATTTTCATTCTATAATTCAAATAAATGTCATACTAGTCGTATAAAATATCAGTAAATCTTCTGATCCGTTACTCTTCCGATCCCAGCAATGTCAGACTATTATGCGAATACGCACCGGACGAAATTTTATTTTTTGCAAGACCTGTGCACCTTGATTTGAAGTTTCCCAAGGAAAAAGAAAATGCAAACCCAGAGTTTTACAAGGATAACATGGTTCACAGCAACTATGTCCTTTGCACAGATATCCAGCTTATGCGCACATAAAATAAAAACCTGTGCTGTTCTGATAGGCTGCCAAAATCCTGCCGTTTCTCATATGCTTCTAGTTAGAAGCAGCGCTGAGATTTTGGCAGAGCCATATTTTTTCTCGAGCATCAAGCTCCCCGGTGGCTCTCGGAACCGCGGAACGCCTGGAAGCGCCGATCCCTCCTGGTTTCCGAGATCCTCTCGGCATGGCGAGTATCCCGCCGGGAAAACGAAAAAGGGAGGGGGACATTCTGCTATAACTGTTGGGACAGGGTCCCAGAATATGATCAGCGCCCACGCTCACTTCCCTCTGTGCCCTCTGCCGCAGACACACACACACACCTGTTCACCCCCCTGCCCATCTATCCTTCCCACCTGCTGCAGGCACATGGTGGAAATGCTTGCAATATTGGGCGAGGGTCAATTGTGTAATGACCGCTGGACGAATGTCAGCCCTCCTGTTGTCCTCTTCGCATTATCAGAACGGAATGGAGTTTGAAGCACAGCGAAAAAAGAAAAATTATAAGGTGATAAAAAATAAACGACGTACAATCTAAACGGGATACCAGCATTCTGCAACAAATCCACAACCCAACTGCAGTATACATTATCTGTTATGCACAAGGGAACCGTACATTTCCCTCTCCAACAAAAATGTCCCACAGAACAATTTACTACACAATTCTGAAGAAACTTCTATGTTTTGGAGGAGGTTCTGCATGCCCTGCAGGATCTTGTAGGCTGCAGAAAGCTCCAGGTTTGAACGGTTGGCGTGACCTTGCTTTGTACCTTTGATGATGGTACTCAATCTGAATAGTTTCAGTGAAGCTTCAGTCCAGCTGCATGAATGAATAATATATACCGTACAGTGAGGTATGTGATTCGAGTAAGCTCAGGCAAAAAAGTACAACAAATTTCAATCCCATCTGTAGAATAATACAATTTTAATACAGTGAGGGTTCACTCTAGCCATACTTTATCAGAAACATTTTTACTCAGATTAAAGGCAGTGAAGCAATTCTTTACACCTGAATATTAAAAACAATAAGAACTTGCGTTCCCACAGAAGAATGGATTACTGTGCTGTGGGGGCTAGGAAGTGGCTCTGTACCCTGAAGGCTGCAGGTTTGATCCCCAGGCACAGTACCCTGAACTGCTGCAGTAAACATCCAAAAGGACAAAATATCAACTGTGGATAAGGGAGTCTGATAAGAATTAATGATAGTGCAAATAACCATAACAGAAAGCATGTGCTTTCCCTCCCACTATGCACGATGGTATGGAATGGGCAGTGTCAAACTCTAACACCTGTGTCTAGGTGTGACCAGCGTGTGTGACTTTCGGCAGTCAAGCCTACTTACACCCATCCACCTCTCACAGTGGGTCAGAAACCTTGACCATAACAAATTGGGAGGGGGGGGGGGGTGGGAGGTCACGAGAGGAGAATGAAGATGTTGGACTTAAATACCAGAGACAACCTCTCACCTCTTTCACTGTCCCACGCCCCTTTGCCCCCCTTACAAACCCACACACCCATTGCTGTACGGTTGTCGGTGTCATTCATTTGACTCCATGTGACGAAGACAGCCCCTTCCTCTCCTGGCTGGTCCACCTTCCCAATCTTGGGAAGAAAACAAACACAGAGTGACCTCCTCAATATGTACTGGTCAAGGCTGAGGACTTCACTGGGGCAGTGACTGACAAAGAGACTATCAAATAGTTACTGCAGCAGAGAGACAATAGAGTTGTTTGTTTTTGTATGACAAATCCCTAACCTGTGGGAAATAGCTGCAAAACAATAGTTGTTTTTCCCAGAAACCAATGTTTTTTTCTTAAATGTATTTTGTATTTTGTATAATGTATATATTGGGGTTTGACTGTGGCAAGAGATAATAAAACATTATTATAATCTTTAATTAAAAAGCCATCAGGTACAATAGAAATGTTACCATTTGGCATAGCATAACATCAGCTACACAGCTCAAGGTCAAACAGATATTGACAGGTGAACAGTTACCTGATTTACTGCATGGCGCTGATCTAAGAATATTCATCTTGAACTTGCTGCAGTAGTTGTGCTAAGACTATCCGCGGTCTAATTTTAAGTACCTTGTAATGAATGGACGTTATGTTGTAAACAGCTCCACTGACATGTTACCGCTATATAACGACTCACAAGCGGTCTATTTCAGGCTTGCATTTCCACAGGTCATGTTCTTCGACTGTAGTTCACGGAGTGTTGATGTTCAGGGATGACAGCGAGATCTTCATCAACAAAAGGGTGCCATGCTTACTGAAACGATGTCATATCTTTCTTTGAACATGACGACGTACATCTAAAAACCATTTTACACACCCAACCAACTAACAATACACAGTAGGTGTGCTTGTTTGTGTTTGCGTTGACTTCTCGGACACTTTTCCCTACACTTCATCTTCTAATGCCATTTAAACTACCCTGGATAAACGCACTTTCCAAATGCAGAAATCAATAATAATTATTTTTATAATAACAATAACTAATGCTCTTTTTCGATCTAACTAATTGCCTGTGAAATTATTTCCAGAGATAAATTGAGGAAAAAAAGGCAGTCTTAGCATCACAGATTTTCAGGTAACCATTCAAAATCCTGCTTATGGTTCTTTTGTTCAAATCATAAAAACTTCAAAAAATGTATTTGATACGTGCTGATTTATTTGAAAAAGCTTTGCTCGGACTCAAAATGAAGTGAATGCCTAAAGCCCAGGTTTTTTTTTTTTTTAAACGCTAATGGCTTCTGCAGATTGTTGTTCTTTTTTATTGTAAAGATAAATCTGCTGTAACAAGCTGAAAACACCCATAAATCTGGAGGGGGCTCAGGTTGCAGGGAGACTTGAGAGGGTCACCGTTGCCACGGAGACGCATCGATCCTCCTTGAGGGAGCGGGGGCGCCGTCGTAAAGCACAGGGATGGCCGCGTCCGCCGTCGCAGCGCTGCCGTTGTTATTGTATCCGAAATAAAAGCATTCTTCGCCAACGTAGACGAAGAGGACCCAATTAACCTCGCCTAACCACGGTTCTGCTCTCCAACCCACCCTGTACGTGCCTCCCCGCACTCTGTCTGTCTGTCTGTCTGAGACTTCTGCTCTCGGCTAGGCTCGGCATCGTGGGCCGATTCCAACACGCCTGTTATAACCTAATAAAGCAGGCTGCTGGAGGGCTCGGGGACCGGGGAAAAAGGCACCTGGTCCTGTATATCACTTTCCCCCATCTATCGACGACATTCGATCCGCAATCGACCCCGGCGTGCTCCAGTTTCATATTTGTGTGGCCGTTTATTGGCGTTCCAAAGCAGGCCGTTTGAAAATGGGCAGCTCTTAAATCAGAGATTGCGAGTATTAAGGAAGAATATTAATGGGTTAAATATATTATGTGAACGACAAATATAGGTGTGTTGTAGTCTGAAGAGCCCATTCTAAAGTTATAAATTTGAGTTAATGTTCTGAAAATAAAAGCATGAATAACTGGCATGTTTACTTGCGCAATTCGAACATGACATTCTCTACTCGGATAACACTCCCTTTTGAGTTTACGCTGGGTTTTGTAAAAGACTGATCAGTGCTTGTATATATGACCAGTTATATGCTCTGGTTAAAGGACACATAGGGTCATTCTATTTGAAAACAGAACCCACAAAAAATGATTCGTTTCATGCATGCATTCTCAGGGTGTGCTTCGTCTAATCAAACAGCGAGCCAATGGCTTCAAATCCTTTTTTTCCACGCCATTTCACAAAAAAAAACATTTCAAGTCTCTATTCTCCATTGATACATTTTTGTCAACTTAAAACATCCCAAAGCGCTCTCTAAACCCATTTCCCAGCAAGACTATCACTCTTCTGAGCCCCTCCGTTTCCTGCCCCTTACGTGGCTGACCTTCGCCGCACTTCATCGTGGCGTTTGGTTCCAGCACATTCATTCGGTGGCAGACGCACACCAGCATTCCCAGCATTCCAGAGCTCCTGGGAAAGCCCCGGTCTCGCTGCCGCGGCTTGATGTGCCCTAGCCATTTGTCCAGACGTCCAGGGGCCGCAGGACGAGGTAAGCACGGCTCGTCTAACCTGCGAGGAGACAGTCTACTTGACGGTTGTCAAGTTGCTTATTGCCTCCGCTCCGGGGAGAGAGCTTCCGTTTGAATGCACCGTTTGTACGGTGTGTTCAGGGAGTGGCACTGGGCCTGATGAACATGTGAATGAAGCAATTAAGGCTTGCTGACATGCCTCTGTAGTTGACCCCTTCACAACTGTTCAACAACTGTTGGTTTAAAATGAGGAGCACAGCGCAGCACTGTTGGATAAAACGGCTACCGTAAATCAGCACAACACTTGTTTGTTAATGGAACGTACTATTTGTTTAAAAATTAAGATGAACTGCTTTGTTACACTATAATGTTGTGCAATAAATAATTGTGCAGCAATAATTAACACAAATGTAACCGAAATACAAATAAACATGCAAAATATTGTGTACTGTTTACAGAATGATATGAAATAACAATGTAGTGCAATACAAAATAAAGATAAAGTGACAAACAGTTTGGTTTACTCTGACCTTCTCACCAAAATGAAAAATATATTTTCTTCTACCAGAGAATTCATTCTGCAGTGTATTATAAATAAATATGCACTGAGGTAACATTTTCTGGAAAAATATTTGTGTATCGAGCATGAAGCAAAATAATATGCAGATAACATAACCGGGTATAATCAAATAGTTTTAAATATATTTTACGTAAGTTGTGTTAGGATGAATGAGAAAGAAATCAGTTCCTGGTAATGCAAGGCTCAATTAACTTTTTTTTCAATTTCATTAATAACATGTCTAACTAACATGTTTTACTGTCAATGAAAAGAAAAATCTGACAGTGAAAAAACAAGCATATTGCCCATTGCATATTGTCCAGTCATGTTCCAGGGGTCACACCACAGAGTGTGAGAAGTCTGTTTCAGCTGATCTGACCTACCACTCCAGCTGCTGATGTGGGTGGCAGTGGATACAGTTTTGTTTTAATTAACAAAAACCATCAACATGCAAAAACATCTATTCAGTTTATAGTAGTCCAATATGTTACAATTAATTTCTAAATATTTACATATTTGCATAATTATCATTCAAATCAAATAAAAAGAGTTACTTTCTGGAATGTGTATTCAAATAGTTTTCATGTTTTGAAAAGTTACACACTGTTACATGCTTTTCACAAAGAATATTTCAAATTATGGTCTGCTACACACACAACCATGCATTTGTGTGTGTATACGCTCACACAAAATGGCGGCAAAAAACATGTTTTGGAAAATAACTCATCAGTACGGTTTTTCATTTGTACCAATCCATACAACCTATGTACAACCCTTGCCCCAACCATAATCCTTACCCTAACTCTAGGAACAACCGGTATTGTGCAATGACTGTCCATCCGTCAGGAAATTAAACTGCCACAGTGTCATCCTTGAGTTTTAGTTCCAACTACTAGCTCTAGTTACTTTCTCAAACATATGTAATTATTAATTTCTACAGCATTAACATTCATCTCTGAAAATGTTACATCAAAGAAATGTTCAAGAAAATTATATTGAAAATTGATCTTGGATTTTACTCAGTACTGTGTAACTGGCTGGAGGGAGAAATAGCACACCGAGGTCTTCAAATAAAAGAGCTGGGGATCTCTCGTTCAATGTGTCCCGTTCAAGCTGATGGCTTTGGCTCTTTCATCTGTCCAAATATGTTTATTTTCAATGTGACGTATGACCCATGCGTCCGAGCGACATAATTCATCCATACAATACAGCGCACATGTACAGTACACACATATAGCTTAAAAAACTGGGCAGCAGGCAAGAACGGAGGGTCCCGGGCCCAAAGAGCACATTTGAGCATGCATAACGTGGTTAAGAAATGCTTCTCATCTTCACATTTCTGTTTCTGCAACGGCATTGGCAAGAAAAGCCTTTGGCTTTGGTCGTTTGGGCATGTCTTTGAAGCGATCTACAATTACACACACCCCCCCCGACATGCAGCAGCCTGGCTAATTTTCACCTGCACCATGAAAATACAGTCGTAAAATTTGTCAAGGAAAACTGGAATAAAAATTACCGGGAAACAAATGCCACGACATCTGTTTCTGTCAGCTTAACGCGACCGGCCAGACTGGCAGCGTACCCCTGAATCTCAGCTCTCGAACCGACAGTAAAGACAAAGACGGTTTCATTAAGTACCTCAGAAGCCTGTTTCTTTCCTTATTTCGCCATACCTGGATGGCCAGGTAATTTACTAATTTACATATTTAAATGACTGTTGGCAAATAACAATGCAATTAGCGCCATTTTATTTGCGATATCACACGTCTGTGAACATGACGTTTCCAGCCTGCTTTGTGTCTGCGTATGAAATGGCAGGTTCAGAAAAAAGCTCTGTCTCATACACACACTCACTGTCTCTGAGTCATAGGATGTTTCTCCCAGTGTGTTCTTAATAAAGCCATCAGCATGATGATAGAAACCAGACCCTGGCACTCTGTTTAAATGAACCTGAAAGGTTAACGGGGAACTCATGCTACACTGACTCCAGGTCTGTTAAGGTAAAACCCGCCTGATTATGATCTATACCGTGGGGTGAATTTCCAACATCGATTATTGTCACTGCGCCGTCAGAACCCCTAAAATAAAGAGCACTGAGTATGGATGAATTTCAGTTGAAAGGATATAGTTGGTCAGCAGAAGTCCTTAACCAGAGAAATATATATTTTTTCTTAGTTGATGCACCACCTCTCCCCCTCCTTTGCAACATTTGTACATAGTGAATGTGCTCTGTCCTGTCCCACCCCCCAAAAGCATATAATTATTCAAATTATAATAACAATGTTGATACAAATATCTTATATCCCACATCCCTCTCCCCAACACCACCAATTCATTTTCCAATTAACAGACATATGGACACAGACAGACAGGGAGACAGTGAGATAAGCAGACAGACAGATATCAAAATGATTGGGAATGCTTCATATGCTTTTGTTTCTGTTCAGACATAATATGGATGCAATAAGTTCATTGAAAGAAAGAAGAAGAGGTAATGTAATAAAAAGGGATATAATAAAAAATGTTTAATGCATGATAATAAAGGGATTCAATAATAATATAGAAAGAAAGGAAAATAAATACAAGAAAACCCCAGAAGAAAGAGGATGTTTGTTTGGCAGATTTAGGGATGTGATAAACAAGGCCAAGTTTAATTGAATAGTGTTTTCTAGTTTTTGAGTCATTCATTTATTTCTTTTAGGGAAATGATAATCTGAGGCCAAGTTTAATTGAATTGTGTTTTTTAGTTTTTGAGCGAGGCTGTATTTTTTCCAGTAAAATGTAATCTGTCAGAAGATTTAACTATTGCAAAGTGGAGTTTCTGAGCTAATTACAGCACGACTCACAGCTGGATCTTTACTGAAGCAATTCTGTTCTCCCACAGCAGCAGTGCAGTCCACCAGGGACATGCATCTACAACCCTCTGTAACCAGTGCACCCCACAAAACCCAATGAAAGCTGCACCATTCCCAGAGGCACTGCAATACTACATTGTAGGGCAATGTGTGGCAAAAGATGGCACAAGTCCCTGTTAGGAGAATCTGCAGCCAAAGATCCCAAAGATCAAGGACGTGTCATGTTGATCCTAATGTGCTGTTGTTAACATTGCATATGGAAAGACATTAATATACATTAACTAATTCCTCACATTGAAAGCTTTCTGGCAATACCAACTTTGGAAAGTTGAGACCCTACACTTAAACCAACAAATTACTTTTTAATGGAACTTTTGAACGTTGTCCTTACAAAACATTATTTCAGACTTGGTGGCTAATTCTATCTACAGGTTAGATGCACGGCCCATGACTATGGTGATATAGAGGTTGAATTAGAAAGCACACACTTTCAAAATAGGTTATTTTCTAGAATTGTGGAAATGTTACATACACATTATTTTTGGGACCGGTCCTAAGATGAACTAACTAACTGACCCTCCTTCCTTGTTGCATTTCCTTGTTTGTCATTCTAAAATGTGCTCAATACATAACAATTGATGTTTTCTCATGGTCATAATGATGGATACCTTTTAAATATTACTTGTAATTTCCTTAAATGTAAAATGTAAATGGCACAGAATTGATTGATCAAAAATCCTATTGTTTGCTATTCAACAATACACAACAAACACAACAAAATGAATTGTCTTAGATAAAGATGGATCAACATTTTACATCCATCCATCCATTGTAATTTCCTGGTGAAATGTAAAATGTAAATGGCACAGACAATTGATTGATCAAAAATCACACACTCATTACGGGTTTGCTATTCAACAATGGGACACAACAAACACAACGGGAAAATTAATTGTCAACCTTAGAGATTTCTTGCTGTGAGGGATCTATCCACTGCACCAACTGACTTACCATTTACAATGATTTGTAAAATAATATGGTTTGATGTTTTCCTTTAAAAATTGAACAGTACCAATTGTTATTTTGCAGACTGTTTCAGTTTAGATCCTCTAATTACATTTTTAATTATGCAAAGGTGAAGGTGTTGTATTACCAATAATCAGTGGCACAATGCTCTTTGAGGGGGCACCCTCAGTTCTCGGGCAAAATTGTCAATTTACTATGAGAAAAGTCTGTTTTAAAGAAATATCAGCCATATAGGAGGAGTCTGGTGACATTCAGTGGGACAGGTTTTGGAACATTGTTTCTAATATTCATTGGACAAGGCTAGGTGAAGCCACAGGTGTGTCTTAATAGGGCATTGGGCCTCCATGAGCCACCAGAACAGCTTCAATGCACCTTGGCACAGATTCTACAAGTGCCTGGAACTCTATTGGGGTGCAATGCATCGTTTGAGACAGTGTTTTCAGTCTTCAACAAAACATCAAACACTGCTCCAGAATCTCCCATAAGTGTTAAGTTAGGTTGAGATCTGGCAACTTAGATGGCCATGGCATACGGTTTGCATCGTTTTCATCCTCATCAAAGCATTCAGTGACCACTCGTGCCCTGTGAATGGCGGCATTGTCATCCTGGAAGAGACCACTTCCATCAGACTAGAAATGCTTCACCATAGGATGAAAGTGATCACTCTACAGGGTTGAGTGCATCCAAACAATGCCTGGAAAGTGCACCCTACACCAGAACCCTCCATTTTCCCATGTGTTTCATGTATTTTGGCAGTTACTTTGAATGGTAATTGTCTATGAGTGATTCATAGTTATCTAGTAGGCTATGTATATTGGCGCTCATCAATGCGACATATGCAATTAATGTGTCAAATTGTCTGTTTCTGTACGGTCATCCGCACAGAATTAGGCTAATTCTAAGTTCGCTAGCTGGCTTGTCCAACAGGTGCAATTGAAGCACACAATCAATTTAAAAGTGTTTAAACAATGTGTCCAGCTAGACTACTAATTCATTTGTAGAACCCATTAATCACGCCAAAATGTGTACGAGGCAAAAAGCAGACTGACATTTATATTATTATTATGATGTTAATTTAGCTTCATTAGCAGAGAATGTGATTATGCAGCAAGGATGCATCGCTGCATGCCAGACCAGTGCAAGCACTGCTCCTGGGAGAGATGAGGGCAGCACAATCACTGAGACAGATGCAGGCGACTCAAGGGGTAGACAAATAGACCTGGAAATAAAAGCAAAAAATAATTGATGAACTGAAATTGGTCTTTGAGACTTTCTGTTTGGGTGCTTTAAAGTCTGTACATATTTTCCAGAGGAGGATACTGATTTACTCATCCCTAAAGATTGACTTGCCGATGGGGATTATACAAGGAAACACATTCGCAGCCTGCCCATTACGCTCATGTACAAAGAGGCAGATGCATCATTGGTAACTGGTTCAAAAAATATGTGTCCAGTGGCTGGAACATAGCAAATTGACAGATGCGGTTTTTAGTTTTCCACGTACGTACATGTAACATGTGGCACGCCTGCCTTTTGGCTGCTGCCCTCCATGCCCCCAAAAAGCTCTCTCTCAGGCATGGCAGGCTGTGCTTTTATAATGGCCTAACGAAGGCAATGGCTAACACCTGAGTTGATTGCTCATTAGCCTCAGGTGAGCCTGCCTGTAGGTGAGGCCGCTGCTGTCCGAGGTCCTGTAGTCCTCTCCAGGCTGTGGGAGGGAACAGGAACACCTGACAGCAGCCAAAAGTGTCACACGGTGTGTCACCTGAAAACTAGTAGAAATGTAGAGCCGGAATGTTTTGGTGCATGATGCCCCTGTTAATAAGGCAACACATAGCAATAATGCAAGGCTATGTGATGTTTAATTTGGCATGCGCTGATGAATACTGGAGTCTAGTCAAAACATATAAGCATTTAAAACCTAACGTTAGTGAGTTATATTTTTCATAAACAACAGAATGTTGGTCAGGAACAAAAATGTTTTCAACATGTGATAGCTAACTTTACATTACTTCATTCTGGAGTTTTGTGAGCAGACATTCAGTTTGATACGCGCTGACTTGAAGCCTGTAACATTGTTGACAGAATTCATAATGAGTAAGCATGACTGATACCTGCGCTAGCTGGAATCCAAAACAGACATATCGCTACCCTTGCTTGGTTAGCTAGTTAGCTAGCATTAGGAAAAAAATGGATTGTATTGAAGATTGTAATGCAAATGAAGTCAACGAAACAAGCTAAATACTTTGGCGGCTGGCTTCCTGTAATCACTTCATGCTTCATACAGATGAGACGACATACAACCGGCTGCATCCCCATTATACGCAACTGCAGAAAGGCACAGTGTCTCTGTTGGAACAGGAGCACGGCAAAATGCTGTAACGTTAGCTTGCACTGCAGGAGATTTCCAATTCAAAACAATCCAAGTCAAAAAACTGCTATTGTAGATAGAAAACCAGTACTTGCTGTTGTTGTTCTCCAGTAACAATGGACAAGCAAGGACTCATGTGGCTAGCTAACTTCCTATATCTATGTTTTCACCTGCAATCTAAATGCAAAGTAGCCAACAATAGGTAGGATCTGAAGGTTAGTGGCAGCTAGATAGATACCAGAACTGTGTGCATTGTCATTTTAGTTCTGTGCTTGTGTTAAAATAATGTTATGAAAATATCAACTATAATAATAATAGCGGTCATTATCATCATCGTCATCGTCACCATCATCATAATCACCACACTGACACTTTTCATAGATCTTACAACATAAACAATCTGTTTCTCCCTCTTAATTCATCTATTAATGCAGGAATTATATTGATGCAATATGCACACATTTCTGAGAATTATTTTTACTTCACATTATGCCCATAACAGCAGAATCTTGTTTTTGTCATGGTTGTTTGGTCAAACATTGATCACCAAGCAACATGCTCTTCCTTTGTGCCATTTCCTCCGCCCTCATATGGTCATATGGAATGCTTCCTGAAATAAAAAAAGCAAGTGCTAAACGCTAAAACCTGGGCTAGCAAATCCATTAGGAGGGTTGTTTTATGCAATCCAGAGATGAATCAAAGCGGTTCTTCCCAAAGAGTGGCCCAGATGCGGACGAGGCCCAGTCATGGCCCGACTGATCCAGCGCCAAAGAGTGATTGTGAAGCGCTGGATCCAACAAGGAACAACTGACACTCATTAACGTATATCAGAGGAACTTGAATCTGCCAGTTACAAGGGGAGGGAGTTGGAGTTTGGGAGCGGGGGGCGGGGGTTGGGGGATGGCGGGGGCAGGATGAAAATCAAGGGAGCTGTCAGACGAAACGGACCCTTCTTTATCTTTCAGCACCTGCTTTGTTTCCCTGCAGGAGCGCCCCGGCTTGTCTCGCCTGGTCTTTATCGGAACTTGACTGAGCTCATGTGGGCTTACGAAGGCCAGAGCAGGGGACATAATGGAACGTGAGCCATGGCGTGCCTCTCAGAAGGAGTCCTCCCTCCCATATTTTTATCAAGGATTGCTGGTGAGATTTGAGATCGGGGCATCAGCCATAATGAGAACCAACTGCCCAGGTGACTTTTGTAAATGGTCTTGTCAGCACACCTCAGTCTCAAAGATGATGGTGTTGCTGGTGGGGCTAGGGGTGGAGGGGGGGGTGTTTCTGAGTTTACTCAACTTCTTTTTGCTTTCTCGTGAAATGCCTAGCACTGTAACTTTATTTATTGTGAAGGTTTTTGCTTTCTGTTTCTGGTTAGTAACATACACATCATTTTTTACACTCAATTTGAGAGTCCATGTTAAACACAAAGCGTGCTCCATTTAATGGAATGGAGGCCCAAGGCCCAGATACAATATACTCACAATGCACATTGCCACTTTGAGCTACTGATTAAGCAAGCATTGGTTGTTATTTCCTTACACAACATTATAAATTTAGCAGTTGTTGAAATTCTAATGTTACGGACAGAGGACACCATGGTCACATTAAATAGAAAACCAGACTAATTTAAATACCTTTACGCATACTGTCTGTTCTGTATTGAGGGTCTTGCTGCATCAAAACCTGACTCTTAACATTTAAGTATTTTTTTATTCTAAGGATGTGGTTGCCCGACCAGGATGCAGCTAGGTTTGCCAGTATCCATGAGAATATTAATTCAAAATGTTCTGTAAATTTCCTATCAGCATCTTTCTATGAGAGATGGAATCCCTCGTTGAAAAAACATAAATCTCTGTGGTTGTGGTTTTCCCTGGAGAGCATCTGCTCCAAATCTGTTTTTATTTTCTTAGTTATAGGCTTTAGGCTGGCTCTGGCTTCTCAGATAACCTTTAACTGTTGTTATGACAATGATATACTTTTCTACACAAACTTTTCACTATCATAGCTCCTTATGACAAATTATTTGAAAATGCATTACTTTAACATGGTCTAAATAATGTTATGACACGGTCATGCACTTCACAAACACAACATAAAACAAATTCATTTCATCCACCTGTATTTTCAAAGGAGTCATAGCAGGGATGAATTTAAAATAATCTATATATCAGGAAGAACTAATGCCAATATACATATGAAATTATAAACTCATGACAATGTGTTTTTGCATGAGGTATCACTATTTGGAAAGTTGTCAATGTCATAACCTTGAACCAATTATTGACATATTATTTTTCATGTCATGGTGAATGCAGTGTTGACACCCCTGCCATAGTGAGCCTTCTGTGCATGTTATTATGTCAATTGTGTCATAACAAGGGTATGTCATAGTTGACATGAATGGACATGACACCCTATGACAGGTATTATGTCATGGTAAAGATACTGTCATTTTCATGTCGTAAGTGTAAAAGTGTCACCGACCTGTCCTCTTATAAATTATATTTTGAATACTGCTGTCTGTTTGTAAAGACTGTCATATTGTCATCTGTCATAGTCTTCCCCGCTACACCAAACTGCTCAAACCTTGTCTCTTTTGAGTATGAGGAAAAAATACCAAAAAGCAAACCAAAAAAAAAAAAAAACAGCAAAAAAAGAGTAACAGGGGATTCTTTTATTATGGTTCTTAAAATAAATGGGAAAGCCAGAGGGGGAGAGAAGAATGCATTTGAATATGAAAACTATAACAAATGGCTGATGCAAAAGGCCAGTGCTTTCATAAATTACAATCATATGTGATGTGCCCTCCCTTCCTGTCTTGATTAAAAGGACACACTCGCGCAAAACACACACGCACACGCACGCACTCAACAATTTTCCTGCATCTTGGCGCAGAGGCCCAAGAGCGGTCTTTAAAATTCTCCCTGAGTCTCACGCTTCTTAATACATCTGTCAAAGCTTGTCAAGACTCGTATGACAACTTGGATCTTTCAGGCAGCAAAGTGCAATAATGTTGTGTAATTTCTCATATCCGCTTCTAATCTTAGCTAATGAAATTGTCATCCGACACGGCGGCTGAGGAGCTCTCGTGGAAGAGACAGTGCGTAATTGCCTCGATAGAGCCCGTCCCTGGAGAACCATCCATCCTTTAATCTTTTTATTGCACAGAGGAGAAGGAGCGCGGTTAGCTGTATCATCATTTTCCATGCCACTAATGTATCTTTTTTCTCTTTAATGAATAAAACACAAGTCAATACTCTAGGAATTGTGGCACTATATAATCTGTGGCAGCAAATGCTTCATAATATACATTTGATGTAATATTAAATGTACAACTTGCCCATGCCGGTGTTATTAAAAGAGCAAATGCGCCAAAATGTCAAACTTAAAGAAAGTCAATAAATCAAAGTCAATTCTCAAGCTGAGCTGACACCAGCCGTTCATTCCAAGGGTCTTCAAAGATGACCAGAAGAAAGCTGTGGGCTGCTGTTTGAAACGTTTGACAGTTTGTTAACCAAAAGGTGTCCAGTGTTTTAAAGTCTTTTTGCCATCTGATGCATCCAACACAAGTTCATTTTTTTTTTTGTTGCACCACAGGAAGTTCACAAAAAGGCAGAAAATGTAAGGGATTCAGTGCCGCTGATATACAGTAAGGGAAATTTCATGTGAGGTTACAAAATATTCTAGTGTCAGCCATGTGCACACTGATCTGAATAGTCCTACTGCAGGCCAGGAGTTTATTCCTTGGGATTCTCAGTTACAGTACATTTACAAAAACAGGCATCACACATTATTTTTATAAGTTACACATTTTATATATCACACATTAGTCAGTACTGTAAGTCCAAAATACTTATTGTTCACTATACAATTAGTATAAATGAAAGTGTCACCATTTTCGCATATCCGGTTCCTCCCCTTCCAAATGTTGTGATATACTTATTATCACAACATTAAAATGAAGATGTTTGGCTTCAGAAACTGTATCTTTTGTATGATTGTAAAGTGTGTAGTCTGTCCTGGACAAGGGTGTATGTCAAACAAATAGATCCTACATATTTGCTGGTAGAATTAAAGTAACACACGGTTACCAAAATAATTTGATGGGTCTGATTGAAGTGCTGGAGATGAACTGAAGTGGCCTTGAAGAGTCAGCTGTCTGTGCATCTCAGTCTTTCAGCACACACGTCCATTCCCCACGGGGCTTACAATCAAATATAATTATGATATGAAGCACAATCCATGGATCAGGACTGGGGTCTAGATATTCTGGCATAGTCTTTTCAATCAGACAACCCTACTCCTCTTTTGAGAATGGTAGCAAAAATGCACCTGGGCGGCAGTAGAAATGTTAGTTTCATCCATCGCAAACGGAATATTTCTTGCCTTCACCAAGTTTGATAGCTTTGTGGTCTGCAATAAAGGTATTTCCATCAACATGGGTTTGGCAGTGCAAATGGTGCTGTGAACATTTCGTGCCTGATCATTTCTTTCTGTTTTCGTCCACCCAAACCGAATTGTAGCTCTCATCTATTGTATATATTTCACTTTCCTATAAATGGATAGATCAGCACTGAACTGGAGGATTGAAGAGTTACTTGCCATTATTTGGTTTGTTGAGAGAGGGAGGGTGTTGGTGTCAAGGTTGCTATTGAGCTGTGTCTGTTTGTAAAATTGCCTAGTTAACAGGACTTCATTAATTGTAACACTCACATTGTACATGTATATTGCAATATTCAGAATGTGCTGTCATTTGCTCAGTATATATTGAAGGATTCCATTATTGTTTCTGTCAGTAGATTAGTGTTCAGAGCAGGAAAGACTGACTTCCTGTCCACAGTGAGAACATTTGACAGTTTGGGAATTCCAGAGAGGTCCATGCATAGATATGGTAGCAAGCATTTAGAGTATCTTCTCTTTCTGATTGCATTCATTGTGCCATATACAGTAGCTCTTGTTAGTTTGCATTTAATGACACCAAGGTGAACACATAACAAATCAAACTGCACAATTTAACTGCACATGGCTCACATACAACAGACCTTCAACAGTGTGTCACGGCAAATTGGCTATTTTAAGCATGAAGAATTAAAGGTTTTATCCCTTGAAAGTCACCAGTAATAAGTATTTACTTATGTTTTTGAAACTCAACCATGTAGGGCACCAGCCACCTCTGGTAAGCACTGCCCTTACTTTCTACCACCTTCATACATTGCTGAGAATGCTTCAGTCTGAACTGTGGCACTTCAGTTTTCAGTTTTAGTTTTAGTTCACTATTCCATGCCTGCATTTCTAGGACAAAAACATACATCTCATTTTGGGAGGAGTGCTCCTGTTGCATCCTTTCAGACAGTGGATTTCTTGCTTCATTAATATCAAAATGACCAGTTCACCATGGCACAAATGTGTGATACTTAAATTGGATCATCTGGTTGGAAAATATGCAGTCACACCCTTGCCAGGTAATATAATCTGTTAATCCAGCCCCTTTTACAATACCCCCGCCTTGCGCCATCACTTTTCCTGTAGTGAAAACACAAAAGCCATACAAGTGCTTCTGCTGCTCTGTAGTGTTACGATCAACCATTGCATTGTCCATTGTGTGTCCAGAGACATAGTTTCACACGGAGGATGTTTGGGGTACATGTGGGATTCCCCAGAAGAGAAAGAATTCAATACCAAGGGATTGTTGCTATCAAATAAAGTTCACTTAACTATTTTTGAAACAGTTCTTCTGTTTGCCTTTGAACCTTTGAGACTTTGGCTTGAGTGTTTTTACCATGCGTTTTATTTTTTCCAACATCGTGGAATGGCATGAATATCAATGATTATAAATGATGCGTGGGGCAATTCAGCATGTGTGCCTTTTCGTTAAGAATTTGAGAAATGTATTAATTTGACATATCTGACTACTCTTCAAAGGCATTTCAAGTTGAAAAGTCAAAAAGTGAGCAGGCCTCCCAATGTTGCACATATCATAAGTTAAAATTAATAAACCCGGAAGGCTCCTTTTTATTGATGAAGTATGTTCTGACAGCACTCAAGTCCTGTCCGGGGTGGCTGAGATTTATATTGGAAGAGAGGGCGGCCTGCAAGCAGACGCTTCACATGTGTCTCTGCACCGCTTTCTCATTGCTGT
Organism: Aldrovandia affinis; assembly: GCA_029706075.1. Classification (NCBI taxonomy): domain Eukaryota; kingdom Metazoa; phylum Chordata; class Actinopteri; order Notacanthiformes; family Halosauridae; genus Aldrovandia; species Aldrovandia affinis. The sequence continues at coordinate 2,303,044 of JAINUG010000087.1, forward strand.
TTTTAAGGAATCCCGTAATGATCGTGTGGATCTTGTAAAGCAGGTGATAAATTTGTACTCTGTCTGGCCCAGAGGAGTTCCTCGTGGAATAATGCAAGAATGCCATATGTTCTAATTGTCCAGCACCCCTTCCGTTGGAAATCAGAACACTTTACATCATAATATTATGGCAGGGAATACTTTTGTGTGCATGTCTGCCGTTTTCTTGACATCCTATAACCCGTTTGATGTCATCAAGATCTATACTGAGAGATAGACATGTGTGTCTGTTGCATGCCTTCAATTTATTTGACAAATGTCGATATCGCTCGCTCCAGAATGAAAGCCCTGGCATGTCTCCTGTAACCTGTCTGGCTTGTGTCAGCCATGATAAATTTGGAGCAGGTTTCATCTTTTTTAAACTGACTGCATATGTGGTTTCTGGTGAATCAGTATCAATATACTCATTACAAGCATGTGTGTGTGCATCTAAAAATTAATAAACAACTGTTTATCCCTGTTTTTGAATTGATACATTTGGAATTCTCAATCATAATTGTAAGCCCATCCTATCAACATGGAAAAGTTATTAATAAATACATTATAATAGACGGCATCAATATTCCCAACTGAAATCCCTTCTTTGAGTACAAGTACAGTAGATGTCACAGCACAGTAGCAGCACAGCGTCTCTGGTACTTGCTGATGACATCATTGTGACATTGCATGGGCTAAATAGATAATAATTCAATAAAACTGATATTGGTTCGCCTTATAACAGATATAGTGAATAGTATCATTTTCTTGCTATTTACATTCAGCTATATCAACCGCTATGCTAGAGACCGCACTCAAATGTGGTTCTTAGACACAGCACATTATTACAAAGTTGATGTATAATTACACTGTCCATCTCACAGCATACCACCTATGTGCATGATCATAATAGCTTAAATATAGATTTCTTTATTTGTAACAATAGCCTTTATATCTGTTTTGTAAACAGAAGGCTGTCACACAATCTCTCTCACATGTGGGCAACCCCTGTAAACAGATCAATTGACTTGACAAATTTTCCCAGGGTTCAAGTGGTGTCCTACCCTAGCCTCTGTTGTGCTTTGGGGGAGAGCAGGAATGTAAATCTGAGGTCCCAGAAGTACAGAGCTCAAAAACAGAAAGGGATCATGCCCTTGCAACCCGCCAAGGTGGTGAACGTCTGCAATTTGGTCCCTGCCATCGCTAGCAGAAGCTGAGGTAGCAACGGAGCAGGTTTTCACCATAAATGTAAAAGGTATTCTTATGCTTGTTTCTCATACTAGTGTTTATTTGTGGACTGGAGTTTTAGGTCATTCATGTTTGCAATGAATACAATTTGAACAAACCTGTTTATAAAAATGAAAATGCATTGAATGAAAATCATCACAACATAATGACAGACGTTAACATTTCACCAGTTTCATTCTACATTCAAGAGCTTGTGTTTTGGTCTTGTTCAACAGCATTTTGCACAAAAATTGTCCCAGGAAAAATTTATTGAAAAACGTGAATATGAAGGTCTTTTTTTTCCAACGTTCTGTATTTGTGGACTTTCAAGTCATTCAAGTTCAAAAAGAACACTACCTCTTTGACATAACTATAAATCTAATGATTGAAAATAAAGGACAACATAAGAAAAAATGTCATTGTCTTGTCATTTTTAAAATTGAAAAAAAAATTGTTCAACTTTGCATTCACATTTAGTGTAACACTTTGTAGTTGTCCAGGCTAGAAAATAGACAGAGTGTAAGCTTCCTGCCCTTCTGAAGTAAAAAAAATGTTCTGCTACAATATTTAGACATTAATTTTATCATTCATGGATCAAGAAATTTTGTAAGTACATTTCTCACTCTTCTCCCGTTTGTAATGTCATTGTCCTCATATATATTCATTGTGCAGCAACTGTGAATATAAAGGGCTTTGTCTCTTAGGAATGCTGCTTGTACATTATACAAAGCTATGTTTAACTCCAATAAAGCAATCCAATTAGATAGTAAAGAAAACAGCAATTTTCCCACCATACTGAATGTTTTGGCAACAGCCTGCATCACATGACAATCATATGTTAGAATTTTCAAAACCATCCGTCTTCCCAGTCTATACTACAACCCGAAACCCTCCGTCTCCCCAGTCTATACTACAACCCGAAACCGATGATTCCAAATGTATCCACTTGGGAGAGCGTCTTCGAAAAGTTCAATTTTCAGTGACGAAAATGCCGTCTTAGGCCACAGTGGAGAAAAAATATGCGTTTTCAAATGTATCCGCATTAATGTGGACATGGCCTAAATTAGAGGCGCAAAAGGCATGACATTCCTGAGGAGGGATTTCAGGCCTTGGCCTTGGGCCTGACATTATGACATCAGCACTCTGTGAAGTAAACAGGCATGAAGGCAAATTGAAGGGCTTGTGCTTTGGTCTCCAACCAAGGAGGGAGTGGCTCCTGATTTGAGGAGGTCAATTGATGGATCTTTCTGGAGGGGGGCGCTTCCCTAGAAGTCCCAACATTGGTATCCCCACCCCACTGTTTTGACTTTGAAAACAGCTATAAACATGGCTGCAGTATGGGCGCAACATAGCAGTAAAGCAGGCAGTATCATATGTGTATAGCCAGCAAGGGCACCTGCAGGATTTGACCTGATAGTGAGCACAAACCGACAAACGCCCACCAAACCACTAACATGTACGCACAGACAGGAACGCAACATGTCAACTACAGCCAAGGCTTACTGATAACACAAAATGTGGTTCCTACCTTTTTACGTTTACTCTTCATCTCCCTGTTGGGTCGATTGCATGGAGCTGTCTATTGTCATCTCATGGGATTGTCTATTGTCATCTCATCAAAAACTGTAGAAAAATTTAAACTGTGCCAATACTGGCTGAAAAAGTTGACACGGGTGCGTACAGTGAAGTGTATCTAATCTTAGTATATTTTTATACTGCTTATAAAGACAAAGCACACGCATAAACAGTCTTTACAACTCCTCGAAGGGAAACAAATGAATTCAAACAACCATGCATTGGTTACATATTTTTCTTTGTTTCATGTCTTGTTCGGCTGACCGTACATGCTCATAGTCAAAATGACAGACTTCTAACAAGGCACCTGCATTTCCTATGCACGCCCATGCTGTTTCTGCTCATTTCAAGATTTATCAGAGTAGCTGAATGATTATCGTAATTCTTTGTCATAATTCTTTTCCCCATAATTCTCCTGTTGTGGGGAACCTCATACGATGTCAAAAGGGGCTTTGAAGGCAAAGTGGAGAGGATTTAAGCATTTGTGGAGCATGCCCCGATAGTATTTGACATCAGCCCAGAATTTGGGGGTGGAGGTGAGGCGGGTGCGGGAGCCAGACCAGTAAAGATGTCAGATGGGCTTACTGATTTCAGACCCATGAGGCCAAACAAGACTTCTGGCTCCTCGTGGACCCACCCGGAAGATTACCTCTCACACCACCTTTGGCTTCAAATGCAACCACATCACTGTCCAGACCGAGCTCGAACCAGTTAGCGTGCGCCTTGTGCTTTGGCTGGACACATGCCCAGTGGTGCATTTATGGCGCAGTGATTTATACGTCTGTACTTTCCTGTACACTCCCGAGTTTTCCACTACCGGGATTTATCTTTGTGAAACAACGTTGCCAGTTAGTCCCAGGATTCAGAATAGGATTACTGTTCAGTGAATTTACAGTGTTGAATATGCAAAAAAAAACAAGACATCTCCAATGTCTTGCTGTGAGTTCTGTTCCACTTGTCTTTGCTTCACAATCATTTTTCTCCGTATACTCCTGCCTGCAACATCTACCAGAAGACTATGGTAGGGTTTTAGAATTTTGAATGCAACCTAAAGTGTAATTTTGTGGCTGATATGTTGAGTATGTTCTCTGGTCTCAGGGCCATCTTTATACCACACATTGTGGTCACACAGCAATGCACAGCACAGTCGACATGCTCTGTCCTGCTACATTCCATCCTTCTGTTTGTAAATCTCAAGACTCTTTCTTCTCTAGCACCCCTAGTGGTGGGGTGAACTGCACCATCTTAAGTGCAGTCATTTATGACCTTTTATCATCCATTAAAAACAATGCTTGTGTTTACCGACATGAAAGTGTCAGACCAATATGTGTTTCAATAGGGCTAGGGTTTTCAGGACTGGAAGTAACAATGAGTGAATGTATTAAGCATGTGGTAGTGTGAATATATTTCACAGTTCAGAAAAAAGATGACGGAATAATATTTTATGTCATACTTAGAATGATATTTTCCAGTAATTGGATCTTGGAACTGCATCTTGAGAACTCTTGAGAACATAATTGTGTTATGCAAAACTTTGAATTAGTGTTTGTTTTGTTTTGGGGGAAAAATGTTCGAGTGGACGTTTTTGCGAGATTAAGTAAAATGGGGTGGGGCTGGCTTGTTGCCTGGAAACACCCTGCTCATTCCATGAGTGGAAGAGAGGGGGTTTGCTATTGGCCTGAGAGCCATGGAAATATTTCCTGAGAGAAGAATGAGATGTTGGACAACACTCGTGACTCATGTGTAGTGTGACTGATTTTTCATCACTGACATTGTCCATGTTATCCTGGCATTTGTTGTTGAAAGGCTGTATGTTCAGTATATGCCTACACCTGGACTTGCACAAATAACAACTAGAGTTATTTGTCCTAAATTCCATTTAAAGCATATATTCTACTGTTTCTGCTTGCCGTAAACCCACCAAACAAATGCTGCAGACAAAACGGTCCTCACTTTGAGAAGTGGCTCCAGCTAAATGAAGCCTGATGAAGGGTTCCCAAAGATATGCTGACAGAACCCGGTCACTGTGAGAAAAGGTATTCATTAGAGGCTAAACTTACTGCATCATGTGTACTGAGGTCTTTTTCAGAGCAGTTGTCCCTAGCTGTATTAATCACTTCACTAATCATTGACTCATTGCATTGAGGTTGGGAGGGTTGGGATTCGCTGCGGCTTCCAAAAATGTAATTCTAGCATCTCAAGTCTCTCTGGAAAAGACCAAGGGAATCATTCTGGGGGTATTAATGATGACAACTTTCTTTAATTTAGCTTCAAACAAGATTCCAAGGAAATGATGGGTATCGTTCCTGCGTTCCATTCCATTGTTTTCTTTTTAATGTTATTTTTCCCTGGGTCTAAAGAGGGGGGAAAAACGTGTTTAACATTTTTTCACTTTTATGTCAATCAGAACAGCAGGATAACAAACGAGCTGTTTCCTCATGCACTTAAGGGCTTATACATCTTATTGCATCATTATGCATCATCTCCTGAAGTCTTCCTTCATGAATCATTGTCTCCCCGCTTTGCCTGGTCTGCTGTTAAGGAAAGTGCAGGGATGTGTTCCTGAGCAAGTCCAACATTGCAGCACATCCATCTCAGTGCAGTACAGGGATGAATAGCAGAGGCAGCTGGGCCATCGAACATGGCATGGATCGGCAAATCACTTTTTGGCTTGGGAAGACACGCTTTTGTATTTTCCAACTTCAATAAAAAAACGGAATTGAAGCAGCCACCATATTCATGCGTGAAATAAGGAACCTCCGAGGTTCTGTTCCACCAAATGAACTGCATGACATATTCAGCTGAGGAAAGTGAGGCAGAGTCCAGATCAGATCCTGTTCATGCAAACTGTGCCTGAGAGCTGATGCATTATTGGGCATGGCATAACCCAGGAGGGGAAGGGTTCAGTCATCAAGGTATTCCTCACCTTATCAGGCAGCAGCAACTCCTCCAGGGATTCAGTCACCTGTGATCTCGGTGCCTAGCTAGTGTAACTGTGCTGCCTGGCTGATGGATTTCAGAGTGTAAGGAAGCGATGGCTGGATGCATGCATTTCAGAGGATGCACGAGCGTGCGTCTTTGAGAACTGACGTCGGTTGCAATGATGAGACGGGACCACAGTCTTGATTAGCCATTCCAAATAGGGGAATAAAAGAATAAGAGGAAGAAAAGGTTTTTTAAATGATAATGTGAAACAAACAAATTTTTACAGCTGCTGCACTATGCTCTCTGCTGAAAATGGTTCCTTGAGTTCATGAATGTGGCCCTGCCCGTTTACTCTATACATTAGCCCCTGCTCAGCCCTCAGAGCAAGTGAAAAAGGCAACCACAGGTGCTATAACACACTAGGTCTCCTATTGGACAGATGACCCAGATATGACACAATGTAAATAAAAAAAATCTAGGCCTATTTAGTTGGGAGACGTGCCATCACTCAGTCGTGAGGGTTGGATCAGCTGTAAAGACTTCCGTAATGTAATGGCTATGGAAAGTCCCTTGTGCAAAGTGCTGCAAAAAACTGTACCTCTACACATAATTGGAGAGAGCAAACCAAAACCCTGATGGAATGTGAGAAGTCTCATGTAAAGGTAGAAGAACTCACTGAAGGGGAATGTCGTATTGAAACCGATGACCGCCTGCCAGACCGGAACTGGGACAGAATATTTTGCACCAGTTCAGCATTCCCTCTTTCCCTGAATTGAACCCACAGAGAGATCTCTCCTTTTCTCATACCCGTTTCCACACAACATGAGAGATGACTGAGGGATGAGCCAAACCGACCGCTGCCTCTGTCCCCCCACACCACCCCGCAAAACAATTATCCCTCTATGCCCACGGGCCGATTGGCTGCCAGATCCCGCACCCCACTTGACCCACCCAACATGGTGTCTCCAGGCAGCCAGCAGCTCATATTCATTCTGCGTGTAGGGTGCGGGGAGAACGAGTCACGCAATGTTCCTGCACGTCCCCCCGCCCAATCGAGCAAGGCATTCCTTCTTCTCTCTTTGTTCTCGGTCTGTCTCTCTCTCGCACTCAGCACCAGTCTTTACTTTGAAGGCTTCCACTCACGGCATGTCTCAGATCTCCATCCCGGTCATCACACGGGGGTAGAGGAGGGCACGGTAGTAGGCTTCAGGGTTTTGACCAATCAATCAAATATTAAACGGATATTCAAAAATTAAGTTCATTTGTAGAGATTCTGCTCTATTGGCCCTCAACATTTATGTTGTGTTAATGCTTGGAGAACTATATCTCAACACTCATAACCTCTGGTTGCCATGTTACAATGCACTGCTCAATAGGCAAAGGTTATTAAGTGTTTGACCTTTAATCCTGAGGTCCAGGACTCAAGTCCAGCTAGCATCTATATAGATGCTTATTTTGTGCTTATTGCCTCTTTGTGCCTGGCAGGTTTGTGTATTATTATTATTATTATTATTATTATGATTTATTACATAAGACCAATATAATAGGCTCACACCTTGTCGGAGCTGAATGAAGGGTAAGTAAACATCGAAGCACCAAACAGAATAAAATTCAATCTTGAGGTGCATGACACAGATAACATGAATATTCCAGGAATGCAAGGAAATGCGAGGAAACCTAGAGTATGGCAGTGGAATGAATGGCAGAATCAGAGTCACGCTGCTGCATTTTGCATCTGTCGAACATAAAATCATGCTGTTGTACTCCTACAGAAAGTCATGTTGTGCTTTTGATGTTTTCATCTTGTTTGTCTTTGGTTTTGCCTGGCATTGCTTCATATAGACGTGCTGGGACCACTTAATGATAAGAATGTGCTGACGCTTGCTTTCTACGCCTTCTCGGTTGCATGTCGCAGATGACAATGTGCGTATTGTCACAGATAAAGAAAATATGATGGAAGTAAATCATGATGAATGGCTTATTATTTAGCTCTTATTACATATATAAAAATCTAAGAGAAATACACGCACCACATTAATACCAAGCGTTCAGATAGCATATGATCCTGGTCAAATCCATATTCTTTTCAATTTGTTAATTGCTTTGCGAAGGTTAGAATGAAACTAAAATTCAATTCTTCTTTTAACAATTTTCCCCTTTCTCTCTTTTCCCCAATTAGGAGTCAGCAATTGCTCCTCTGGAATCATCACTGTGCCTCGCCCATGTAAACAGTACTGCAGCTGAAGCATGCACACTCCCTTCATGCATTGGGGTGAATATTTTACACACTACAAGCTGTCAGACCTGAGTCATAAATATTTCAACTCGTTTAACTCTTTACATGCGGGTAAAATTTGAAAGCACTCCCTCCTGCAGAGATTTCCTTTCAGTGAAACATGAAATCAAATGTACAATCTTATGAAGAATTTTGGTATTATTATCCATACTGTTTATATGATTTTCTTTATTTTCTATTTTACATTTTTTCTGTTTATTCCAATTTTTTCTCCCAATTTACTATCCAATTATACCAAATATTTAATATCCAATAATACACAGGACCACTCATATATGCCTCTGCAGAGGCTTTTATCCCTCCCCCTCCCGGGCAGACAACCAAGTGCAGCCCCCTAGTGCCACTCCCGGCCAGAGCCGAAACTGGCGCAACCTGGTGGAATCAAACCCCAATCGCAGTGGTCTGCGTAGGACGTTCTACAGCTACACCACCCAAGAGGCCCCATGTTCATATATATTTTTTTTTGAAAGGTCTGACTAGAGTTGCTATGAAATATTTCCTGATAAACCAAAATAAACACTACCATTAGGAAGTATTTCAGAATCCGACACGAAACACCCACGATGCAATGGAATGTTTCATTTTTTTTTTTGCCAATAATAATTTAACAATCTACAATATCAAAGGTCATTGAATTGCATTTCTCCAGATCGCCTGATTAAGAGAACACACACGCTAATAATCCTGTGTTTCCTCTGTTGTTTTAAAGAGCTCCTAAAAATATTGACACATTTGAAAATGTGTTTCAGTCTTGCCAGGAATGTGCTTTTAATTGCTGGCCTTGGCAGAGCACGCGCATGTTCCGTTTGATCTTACCAACATGGAGGTTGGCTGTAAGGAAGCTCTCACTCACCCACACACAAAAACACACTCCATCTTTTCTTCTGGATGTGGACTGCAGCTCGCCTCCATCTCATGCAAGACAATAATCGCTGTTGATAAGAGTGAAAAAACACACCTCCCCTGCAGCCAAAATGAGGCAAATTGTGTTCATGTCTGCAGTGTCTGCGCATACTCGTTCCACATCGGAAAAAGGAAAGAAGCTTCTCCTGATGGATCACGACCGGGCCACTGGAAGAGCACTGAAGTCAGTCAGTGGGACGCGATTCCAAATCTCTGTGAAAAGGCTGCAGCTGCCTTGTCAATCGCCCAAAAAACCTTTTTTACATTTTCTTTTAAATGGAACAGCAATAGTAAAGCTGCTGACAAATTGAATTGGAATCCCATCAGATGTGCCGTTTTCTGACATTGTCTGGGGTACCCCACATCCAGGAAGAAGCAGCCCGCCAAGCAGGAAGTGACACACAACGGTCTGGTCTGGATCTGGTCCGGTTTGAAAGGAAGGTGAAAAATAAACATAAAAAATTGCAATTTGTGTTTTTGAAACAGAACCAAATAAAACATTGCCAGGTATAGGCCTTTGCTCCTGGTACTCTAATAAGTATATTTACTGCAGAAGGACATAAATCGTCATTGAGTCTAGCATTTGTCATTTATTTACAACCGAATGTGCATTCCTACATTCCCTGACAAAATGTTCAATCATGGGTAAACCTTTTGTTTCTATGATTTAGGAATTGATTTAGGTAGAAAACGACAAAAACTGAGAATACAGGAAATTACTTCAATACTGTCCAAAAAGGTACTGAATACAAAAATATACAGCTTAATACAATGAACACCAACATCAGTGTTTGTGCCTGTCTGAGATACAGTATTTCAGTAAGTGCTGTATATAAGGTCTTAGAGACCGCCCCCAAAATGTACTTTCATGTCATAAATTGTGGCCGTTGTGTTTTAGATTCAATGTATCTGTATTTGCGATCATCATTAAAAAAGCCAAGTGTGCATGTCCTCAGCCAAACCCTCAAAAATGTGGTGAGCAAATAGGAAAACGACCCCTCAAAATGTAATCTGGAGCAGTACCAGAGCAAAGGCAAAATCGCAAGGAAGTCACACGCCCCACAACACTGCAGTTGCGGGCTTTTCATCAATCTAGGTCCAAGGAATACATTTCATGTTTTTGTCATGTAACACCACTATGTTTGCACTGCTGATGTGCCCCTGGACCCACCCCAACCCCCCCCCCACCCCCTCTGGGTCCCCTGAGAAACCACTCGCTGTCTCTTTCCACCGGCTGAATGATGACATCTAAATCTCTGTGCAGCTGCCCCGCCAAGAACAATGAAGGAGTCAGAGGGAAGGATTTTTGAGCGAGAGGCTCGGATTCTGCAGTGCGCTGGGCTGCCACGACCATGTCACGGGGAGAGGTAGGACCTTGCAAAGGAGGGAGTGACAGTCCGCGGGCTTCTCTCACCTGCCCGAATCACGCTCAATAAAGCCAAGCGGAGGGCCACATGCTGCACTGGAATTTAAATTGCCCCAAGGTGGCGTCGGTCCAAACATAACACGTTTCCTCAAGTTAAGAGAGAAAGAGAGAGACCGTAAATACAATATACATCTCCCGTACAAAAATACACTTTGTGTAAGATTTAGTGGTTGGTTTAGTGGTTAGCAGCTTGGTGGTTGGCGTACCATTCTCACATAATTAACACCTCAGTTCGGCTGCTAAGTGTTAATACTTGACAGAGTTGTAGAGGGGTTTGAACCGTGTGATAATGTGCCCGTTATGTGGTAACATTCATTTTGCAACTTGTTAACTACACAGGTTTTCATACTGAGCTGGCATCTGTTCTTACCCCGCAGGCTTGGAACTACAGTTAAACTACGGTTTAAACAATTCTCACATTTTTTTCATGCTACCTTTTTTTTCATATTGGGATGCGGTTATTGAGTTGCCTGCTGCGTAAATAATATGATTCAACTTATTGAAATGTTATCGTTTTATTTTTTTATTCTTATTCGCGAACACAGCACATGTTTTTGGTCATATATCCACTGCTTTTTATTCTCTACCGTACACAATGTCAGGCTATGTGACTTTTTTCCTCATTTCCCAACCTGGAATCACATTTGTAAGCCCGTCCATCACTGCAACATCTTCCATCAATTTGGGCAGGGCACAGACTAGTACGCACACAGTCCACCAGCTTCGGACTGGACTGGACATCGCACCCAGCTGACACCCGAACAACAAGAGTAGCTGTCATTGTGCGACGAGGCGGGGAATAACCTGCCAACTGCGGGCGATGCTATGCTTTGCAGACAATGAAATATCGCTGAGAGTTTAGTGTGAAAAAGGGTTGTGTTAAAGGGGTTTCCTCTCCCAATTAGTGCAATATATCTCAAAATAAAGTTTCCTAAAGACACACAAAGACAACCAAGTGAGAAGTCAATCTGTCCGTCTGCCATCTTTCCTAACATGTGCAAGTACGCCATGTCTGCGCCGGACGAAAACAAAAAAGAGAAGTCCCGTCCCTCGCCGCCGCCTAAATGGTGTGAAGCGCTCGTAAAGGGCAGCATGGTGGAGACTGGCGGGAGACAACAAACAAAGCCAGACACAGAGAGAGGGGGAGGGCTTCAGTTGTTTTTGCCCCCTGTTGAGACACTTACTCAGTTCATTATGGTGAGTGTATTCCCTGACCCCTGGGGCAGGAAGCAGCACCCCCCCAAACACACACACACACACACCCCAATAGCAAAGAAAACTCCTCTTCCAAGGGTACAGGCCACTTTAAGAGAGAATTTGGGTCATGGGTTCATCTTCCCTTTTTTCTTGGCACCTTATTAGCACAAGTGCTATTCCGAACCAGCATATTTAGTCATGGTATCCCATGGCAATTTGGCCAGAAGCCATGAAATTTCGCGAAGACTATATATAACCCGTCAAAATCTGTTTACCGCTTAATAAAATAAAGCTGAGCCGTGTCCGCACCGCCCGAGTGCCAGATGGAAATAGTGGGTGCCCTAAACGTTTTCTTTAAACTTTTACGATAGCTGCCGCCTTCGCCAATCTTCTGGAACGGCCTGCTCTCTGTTCTTTTACATTGGGGTTTTTATTGTACTGCTAGTGGGGGGATTTTTCTTTGCAAAGAACGTTAACTGAATGTGTCGTCTTCATGCCAGTGTTTAATTATGTACTGTAAGGTCTTTCATATCAATCAATTCCTTTGAACTTTTTAATTCTTCCATGTGAAAAAGTGCAATCGCAATTGTAAGCATCCTCCATCAATTCTGGAGGGTGCAGACTAGTGTTTGATGGACATAAAAAGTGTGTCTGTTGCACGCCAACAGTTTCTCTAACCAATGTCGATATCCCTCACTCCAGAATTAAAGCCCCGGTTACATCTACTGGGACCTGTCTCCCATGTGTCAGTCAAAGTAGGAGGTCTTATTTTTTCCTATTTTCTCCTGAACATTTGTGCCTCTCGATTCACTGCTATGCCGGCCATATCCACTCATAGTACACTGCAGTTGAAGCGTGTGCACTCTCCCAATGTGTCAGTGAATGGATTTTCACACCACAGGCCACTTGGGGCTGCATGAGAGCATGTGGAAATCAGAGGCACATCTCTAATTGACGGCTGGTGGCCTGTGGGCACCTGGCGTGTTGCTGGGAGGAGATTCAGTCTGTGGTCAAATTTTTAAATTGTCCGAGAATGTTCTGCCTTGTCATATTCAGTTATGTTCTGTCTACATCTGCTGGTAAAAAGCCCCTTTGTTCTTATTGTGGAGTTCATTCTATTAACTCCAATAAGCTGACAATAAGCTGTAATACTCAAATACATTGTATGTTCAAAATAAATGAGAGGAAAGCTTCACTCCCAAGGCTGTGGCCTCCTTAGAAGCAAAGTATTTTGTTCACAAACGTTCCAAAAAGAATGTGTTTTGAGTCATGTGATCTTACACCACAAAACACTAGACACTCATTTATGCCACTCGATTTTCACCAATGGGGATCAAGTGTTCTAAACACCACACCACGTGCTGCAGACACCAAAACAACCCACCAACACAGCCTATATATTGTGGATGGGGATTCATAGAGACACTTCTCGGCGAAGCAAGCCGCAGACCACGTGCCCGATGTCCCAGTGTCACGGTGGGAACGCGGCTGTTGCGATATTGCAGAGTGCGAGCGATGTGGGCAAAGGTGGGCCACCGCACTATATCATGGCAGGGCGAATCCTGCTCGAGTGTGAGGAAACAGACCCCACCCCCACACACACCCCCTGTGCTCCCATTACAAGGCAGCCATCCCAAACACCCTTTGAGGCCATGCCAGACAATGTGCCCAGGAGTCCAGGATGTGCTTTGTTAAAAATCTGTGCTTGTTAATGCCACTGTAAAAAAAAAACTTTAAAAAAAGTCAACCTGTTGCAACCATTTGTTCTTACAGTATAAATAGTAGTAAGCATTACCGGTCTCTGGAAGTAAGGTTATGGACTACAGCCAACCTCCGGTATGGGTGCTTGCCAGGTGGCACATGTTCAAACCTTCACCAACCCACACGCCCGGGCGAAATGATCCCCATCCTTGTGTCGCGTGGAATGCCACCAGCTTGTGTGCCGTCCATTAAACTATTTTTGTAAGTTGACTGTTGCAGTATGTTTTTGAACAGGGTAACGGAAGCATTTTCAGGCCATACTTCAAATGGCAGAATGCTGTATGGCGTCGTTACAAAATATGCTTACGTTTTCTTTTTTACTTGCGTGCATCTCGAGAGTGATTAACTTCCACATTCCATTGCAATGGTCACATTGGCAAACCAATTCCATTCGGAACCCTGTGTTCTCTATCTGTTTGACTGGTATCTCCACATTGCTCTGTCTTTTTAAGAGAGCTGAAGTCCTATCATCACATGCACATAACCTACATATCTGCTCGCCAGTGAAGAACATCAGCTTCATAATATAACATATAATGGTTGCATTTCTGCATACACCGCTCTGTAAAACATTCTATACCCCCACTCCTGTTTTATCTGCGTAATTTGGAATGTGTGCACTGGAATGTATCCATCATTAGGTTCAGACGCATGCTGTACTGTGCTCTTACCAGGGAGCAGCCTGCATCCCCATGTCCTGTCTCTGCCCCAAGCAGGTGGGGAATCAGTCAGTGAGGATCACTTATACTGTTTGATACCATAGTAACAGACCCCAGCAATAAACACACACACACACGCAATCTGCTGTTGAGGCCAGAGATTTGTGGGGGGGTTGAACCCACAACCTTCAGGGTCCAAGGACTTAACAACAACATTGAATGCTTAGCTAATATGTAAGCACAAGTTGTGATTGATTTGCTTTATTATTTCCTTTTATAAAAATGTATTAGTTTTCTCCCTAATTTGGCATCACTAATTGTGCCACTCAAATCACATCTATGCCACCCATGGAAGGATCACTGATGCAAAGCCAATTGCGCGCCACTGCTTCAGAAAACCCAGCCATTGTCATCTAACAACATAGCATCACAGGTTTGAGCCTGGGCTATTTAAGCCTGCAATTAATCATTTGTATTGATAATTCCAGCATTGCTTGTTGGTTCATTCACCATTTTGATCTACAGAAGGGAGAGGCATTGTTTTTTGCACAGCTGCTGATGAACACGTAAGACTTTTAAAATGTTCGACATGACAGTTTTGCATCAGAATCAACAATGGGAGAGTAAAGCCCTGGCTTTGACCTAAATATACCCATTATAAAGGCTGTGAAGCCACACGCCACATAACATTAGGCCTCAAAATGTCCAGAAACAAACCCATTTACAAATGCTTTCATAACAATATATTGTTAGATCTACACATTTTGTTATTGTCATATAACTTTTTTTAGAAGTTGTCAGATGTGTCAGAGGGTAAGTTGTATCCAGCTGACACCCCCACTCCCACCCCCTAAAACAGTTGGTTCATTCCACAGCTAACTGTGGGCCATTCCCAACTAAGGTCAATCCACTGATTTGTAGGGGGAGAGAAACTGGGACAAAAGGGCATCCTCACGTCCCCAGGAAGCTGGAAGGTGAACGAAGGAGGCGCCGCCCCGAGGAAGAGGAGGTGCTGAGATGGGGGGGGCGGCGATGTGTCAGACAGCTTTATTTATAACCACTTGGCGACAGGAAGGTGATCAGTCAGAGGTGGGAATTTCGACAGTCCAGCACCCGAGGAATAACTAATGACGATGCGGCACCGACTCGGCGCCTGTGTTCATTCACAACTTCATCGAGGGAAGCACCCCCGAGGTGAGGAACGCAAAACAGCTGGATCCCACAACATCTGCTCTCTGTGTGAAGATGCAGGGGCGAGGAGACAGGCATCTGCAAGGCGGTGGCGGCGCGTCTCCGTGGATAGGCGTGTAGCTCCCAAATGTATCGGGGTTCATCCAAAGCAGGAATCAGCCGAGTGGCATTGCCACTCAGTCTGCATCGTCATAGATGTCATCCATGTCACACGTGTCATTTTTCTGTTCAGAAGCGGTTTTTAATACTGACAATGCTCCCACTCCAGCGGGCGGTCTTTGCTGGGTTAAAAAAAGATCCGAATTGTACTCTGCAGCATTGTCCGCCGCCTGCTGGTGTTATGTGACACTCTCCCTGAACGTGAACACTCCCTGATTACCCAGCATGGTTTCATTCTCTCGCAATGGCTCGATGATTTCTAATCCAGAACCTTACCAGGGTAGCCATCCTTCAGTAGCCTCATAGCCCATCCCATGGACCCAAGGATTATGACATTAACAAATATAATTTGCTTGGTCATAACTCTGGTGTGGAGACAATGCAACAGCTATTTGCATTGTCTGCAAATGCATCCTGGCTATCAAAGAATGAATTGTCACACTTGAAGTTATTATTATTAGTCCCACACAGCACACACCTCAGAAGGATATGTTTTGCTGGCCACTTTTAGGCAGAGAAAAAGACATGCAGATGCTAATGCCTCGCAGAGATTGGGTCAATATTCAAAGTGTTAATCTCTTCTGGGGGGGACGGGAGAAGTGATCGGATATACAGGTCACTGTAAAAAAAAAAAAAAATTTTCTCTGAAAAGGTATATTTGTATTTCACCACCTTGAGCAGTAAGAGATAGAGAGCATTCCATGAAGTTGATGCTTCAGAACATGCTGATTGAGAATAGCCACACTATGAGAAGGAGGGCCCACGTTTCATGGGTGTGAAATTCAGCTTCCCTGACAGGCCCCAACCCCCACTTTGCATTTAATCAAAACTGTGCTAGATTACACAACATTGTGAAGTGACACATTCATAACCTCATAATATAGCCAGTTAGTACCACAATAAAAAAACTATTGAAGTTACCCAAACAGTAAACAACATACGATTACATAGAGACAACAGGATGCTAAAACAATGACAATGTGGACAATAGCACAGGCAGGTGACACAAGCATGAAGATGTTAAAGGATAATATTGTTTTCTCGATTTTTTGCCTTATTTTGTGCCCGTTGGTGTCACACTTTTCTCTCGGCATTCGACTGAAGTGCTCTTAAGGGTTTTTACTGTCTTTGTCAGGCAGGGAGAGAGATGTAGAGACAGTACCAGTGGCAAGCTTTATCATCCTGCCAACAGCGAGGCTTAATCTTATCCATCACAGAAACATAACAAGTGTTGTGAAGTGACGGGCTCGATCGCTCTGCTTGTTGTGCTGGTTCTGCTTGTTACTTCATGCTAATGGCAGAGCCCAACAGAAAGATTCTGAAGACTTGAAATACTGTGAGCAGCAGGTTCAGAACATATAGGTTCATATAGGGAACAGTTAAACACGTTTTTTAAAAGGTGTTTAATATATACATACACACATACATACAGGTTTGTGAGTAGATCATCTAAAGAAACAATAAACCGTGCATTCTACATTTTAGATGGATTTTCTTGCTAAACTGTTTTCTGTCTGGACTTGTTATGTTTTTGCCATAGTAGCCAACAAAATCTGCCTTTGTGCAGTCTAGGCTAGTTACTAAATGAAATAAAACAAAGAGCAACTAAATCCATGAGAAACACGTTTTACTGTGCAGCGTTCTAGTGTGTCATATTTACCAGCTGTAGTCGATCTGTTTTTGTACTGTGTCCTATTTTAGATATTCATGATAAATGACATGCACCGCAATCCAGCAACTAGCTAGCTCTATGTCCAACTGAATAGTTTCTAAACCAACTTTACTCTGACCTGCTTGTTAAAGGAATACCCAACTAAAAATCAGTTGAATGCACCCGCAGCCTAATCTCTAAGGAATAATGTGCTGGAGGTGTTTCCCGTGGCAGTGAGAAAAGAAACTGTAATTCCCCAAAGGGTGAATTTGAAATAAAGGTCACAATTCAGCCTGGGTGGTGTATTTATCATTTATATGTCATCTCCATTTTTTATGTATTTAATCTGTGCTGTGTCTTCAATTAGGCTGCATTCAGACTGCAAGCCTTTATGCTCAATTGTAAATTGTTGCTCAGATCCGATTTTTTGTCTGACTGTTCATATAAAGTTTTTGAGTGACCCATATCCAATATCAGTGTCAACTGACCTCTGAAATGACCCTCATGCACGTATATACAACAACAAAATATGTCACCTCTAGACCAGGGGTTTCAATGCATTTTCAGCACAGTCCATTTAAAAGAAATTCCATATTCAATGAAAAAACAAACACTCATCATAACTTTTATTGCAAGGTGTGACGTGGCAATAAAACACGTTAAAATTGAAATGGAAAGAACATCAAATTTTAACTTTTTCCAACTTGCACTAATAAGGCATTATGGAATATTAAGATGAATTGAATATGAATATAAGTTCTCACAGTGCAGATAAAAGCAAAAGTCACAAGAAAAGGATGTTTATACAGCATTGGAAGCAAGCATCAAACAGTTAGAAATATCTTCAAGTGCTCAGAAATAACTGAAATTGGATTACAATGAACGCCAATTAATCATCCTGAGTAAAACACATTCTGCGGAAATGTCGGTGCAATAATTAAACACAAGGAAAAAAAAAAGTGTGCGACTTTCCTTCCCATTAACTATATCAGCGAATTACCATCCGTTAAAAAAATGTGAACAGAGGGGCATAAAATGACCGCTGGTGTGAAGTCATTGCCTTGGGAGAAGCATATTTATTACAACAGAATATCCTTAATGATTTACACAAACATGACTAGAGCATTGTTCCATGGTCCAAAACCCAAGTTTTGCTTGGATAGAAGAGTCCCCCCAAATACTAATTTACATTCTCCACGTTTTGATCATCCACACACAGGTCACATCACGAGATATCGGTTTTAGTACCACACACAAAACCCAGGCACACATTTTTCTAAGAACAGAGGCCTCAAAAGTCTAGTTCCACGAAAGGTCAGACAACAAAGTAGCGCTGTGTTATTTTAACAACTGCCTTTATGTTGGCTTGAACGGCATGAAATTACGGTGTTTGGGGCAAGGAAGTCATTTTACAGCATATTAGGAAACCTGGGGTAGGAATCATGTACCAGCGCTAATGACAATGATCACAATCGCAAAAGAAAATGTCAACGCTGTTTTTATCAAGCGCTTCTTTCTTTTATAGCTACTTTGTTGCACTTTTCAGATGGGTGAAGATAAATATTATTTTGCCAACTCCAGACGAAAAAAAAAAAAAAGGCGTAATACAGAGAAGCACAGCGATAGGGCACACTGTATACTTAGACCACAAGCCTGGGGTAGATTTCACATTCATGGCTGAACATAAGCCTATTTTTACTGCCCTGATCTCAGCCATCCCTGGACTGGATCCAGAAATGCAGAAGTAATATCCAAAGCGAATGTTCCCCCATGTACTTCCGCATGTAACGGGAATACCAGGGAGATATGCAGCGCAGTGCAGCTGGGCAGGGCAACCAAAAAGGCACCGCACAGATGGAACCTTTCCTAACCGAGATTTACACTATGCATTAATGAATGTTCCTTATTAAAATTCACATAGTGCTTTTTTTTCTTGTGCTTTTTTTCCCTTTTCCCCTTCGGCATTGAAGCCCCCCCGACTGGCCAAAATCCGCATGCCTCATCCTTTCGTATCCCCAGCACTACCCTGCTTTTAGTCACAGTGGATACCTGATTAGGAGTCGGGGCTTGTTCAACTTTTGACCGGATCGAACGTGATTCGACGAGAGGCGATACCTGAGCGTGGCGAATGAACGCGCTGGAATGAGAAGGGACTGACTGACTGTCTCAGAAAAGTATCTCCTGGATTTACGGCCCAGATCCTCTACGTTTTCTTTTCCATGGAGATAAGGTGGTTTTGCTGAAAAGCAGCAGGGAGCCAAGGGGGTAGTTAAAGGACACACTCAGCTGCGAGATTAACTCATCAACGCTGCATTGCCGGGTGTCAACAGAAATGTTTCACACACCGGACCGGCAAGGAATGAAGACCATTTGGAGGTCACAAGTGGCGGTGCCTCTGTCCTTCAATCCTTTCAGATTTTAGTGTCTGCCTTTCAAGTGCAAGGATGTAACCTCTTCCCCCATTGGAAAGCCCTGGTTTCCAGGAGGAGCCTCCCCAATTGCGAAACATGAACAATGTTTTTAGGCAGATATTAATACAAAAAATGACATTATTAAAAGATGCAAAAATAGATTTTTTCCCTAGATTTATTACAAATAAAGCATTATCAGAAAACTTTTTCCTCCAAAGAATAGGGCCCGTAGAAATTCCTAGCCATGTGTCTTAAGAGGCATGTGACCGGTGTTTCAACCCTTGTAGGCGGCACTCTAATCTCAGAAATTCTTAGAAACAGCACATGTGCAGGCCCAAATATACCATCAAGGATTAATCATAAAAAGCTTGTCAGCACAAATCAATATTATGATGTACTGTCAACAAAGTGAAACGTGGACAGAACAATGACATCTACAAAAATTTATATTAGTGACAGAGTGCAATAATATCCACCTGGTTCACTGCATTCCAAATTTGTTTCATTGCATTTCATGCAAAAAATGCAACATGAAAATAAAAAAAAAAAAACATAAAATGTGAAAACTGGACAAAGGTTTGGGGGCATGGGGGGTTTGGGGGGTTGGAAGTACTGCTTAGCAAGCCGAAATAACCTTTTTGGACAGAAACATTTATCAGCGCTAAATATTTCCTTTGACAAAGGTTGACAATCCAAAGATGCATGCATGCATTTAAGCAAACATTAGGTCATTATTCTAGCCAACTTAGAAATGAGTATTTATCATGTACAGCTGATATGCACAAAAACAAAATTAAAGAACCGATCAAAACATCTGACAGCAAATGTGTTGTTATGGATGAGTCGACAGATGTTAAAGATCAATATGTTCTGCACATTTTGTTTGGTTTGAGGTGGATTTGAAATTATTTTTGGAAGATGCTGTGTATTTACACAGTGGTAGAAGGCACTGAAATGTTCACAGTGCCCTCCAGAATTACTGGCACCCTTGGTGAAGATCAAAAAAGGCTATGAAAAAATGTCTTTGTTGTTACTAAGCTTGATCTTACACTCACCGATCCACCACCATACTTCACAGTGGGGATTAAGATATTTTCTGCATGAACATCCCTCTTTTTATACCAAGCCCAACTCTGGTGTTTATTGCCAAAAAGCTATATTTTTGTCTCATCTGACCATAGAGACCGGTTCCACTCAAAGTTCCACTGACGTTTAACAAACTCCAGGCGCTTATGTTTGTGGTTTGATGACAACAGAGGCTTTCTTCTGGCAAGCCTTCCAAATAGGTTATTGGCATGGAGGTGGTGTCTAATTGTAGTTTTGGAGACTTGGTGACCCCAAGATGCAACCAACTTCTGCAATTCTCCAATTGCTTGGAGAAATGTTTGCCTCTTGAACCATCTGTGCGTGGGGGCAAAATACACTTGCGTCCTCTTCCAGGCAGGTTCATCACAGCTCCAGTTGTTTTAAACTTCTTAATTATTAGTGGAAATGGGTATTTTCAGGTGTGTAGCTATTTTTCTTTATAGCCACTGCCTGGTTTATGAAGGGAAACAACCGTTTGTCTCATTTCATTTGTGTACTCTCTGATCTTCCACATGTTGATGGAATTACTAAGGGAGTTTGGCCTGTGTGTCACCTCATATTTATACCCCAGGGAAACAGGAAGTCATGGATGACCACTTAAGAGTTCCTAAAGACTCAGGTGAACAAAAAAAAAAGTATATATATATATAAATGGAAATATACTTAATTTAGACTTTGTTCATAAGAATTTATAAGGGTGCCAATAATTGTGACAGTCTGAATTGTTATGCCCACATCATGGCCATTGAGCAATATCTGGCCAAATAATGTCCCAGCACCTGACCAGCTTGTTGCAACCATAAATTCAGACATTGTTCAAATAGGAAGCTCAGGCACAGCGAACATCTCAGAGATGCAATTGTAAATCATTCTCTACTGATGAGGATGCCACTTGAGTCATGTAAAACCTGATGGGACTTGGTACTTAGCTGTAACATACCATAAATGCATCCCTTTTTACATAAGCTATGTTGAGGTGGAGATGGATATTAAACCACATACAGTAGCATTAACAGAGCTTCAAACATTGTTGAAGGACTGTAAATGTTTGGAGAAATTACCATATAGTGACTTCCTAGTGTTGGGAGGGGGTTACAAAAAAGCAATTTATTCAAAATATTAATGTATATCATGTTCCTCATTTTCAGTTTATGACTAAAAGGAAGTTCAGTGTAGTTGAAAGAAGGTTAGAGTTACTTCACACAATTTTTGGAAAATTGCGTGGAAAAAAAGATTTTTGTCAACTCAATTTTTTGGAAAATGCATAGCAGAGAGCACACACAAAAAAAGCTGACTGCCCATCAGAAAGGAAAGCAATGAATTGTTCATGCATTTTTGTCTCTTTGTTTTGCGCGGTCTTTCTTTCTTCTTGTCCTTTTTTTTTGGATAGCACCCGGGGAAAACTCAAATATTCCCAGTGTTTAAGCAAACACATCTTTGTACTCCTGGATGCATTGTAGGGTGTCCCCGTGTCCTGGAGGACCACTTCACACACTTCTGGCATTTTGACATTTTGGGTAGCTCTTATCCAGAGCACTTACAAAATAAATACATGGTAGGGATAATTAGTTTTCAGTGCAGTAAACACTGACATCACAAATGTAACACTAAAACATTTTAAGACAAGGAAGGTTGAGAAAAGCACTAGTCTCAGTATGAATTTAGTGACTATCCCAAAACATTGATGCACAAATGCTAAAACATGTTGACTTTAGGAAACAGATGCATGTGACTTTCGTTTAGTTTAGTACTGCCGCATGACTGTCCAATGATATACTCCATTTTATTGTCCAATGCTGTGCTCTACCAGCCATGGCGCTTGCTCTTCATTAGACATGACAAAATTGCCAGTTCGCTATGCCAATGGTATTAAAGGGAAAAAAATGATGATCTGATTTGCCATAATGAACCAAACCCTCACCACACCCACAAGTAATTCTCATGGCTCATGAGGTTGGTTCTTACACCAACCGTTTTTAAAACTGCGCCACAGGTGCCCTACCATCTCTTGTCATGAAACGAACGGAATAGACAAGGGCACGCCTTCATACGCCGCCTTCTGGGATTAGTGATATTGTCTGCACATTGCACTTTGACAACGAAACTAAAACCTTGTGTCCTATACCGCAGTTTCTTGTCGTTTTGCTGCTGCTACTGCTGCCTCATTTAAATGTATTACTTTACCTTTGAGACCCATAAGAGATCCTTCTCAAAATACAATAGCTAAAGAAGTGAAAGAATACTCCAGTATTTTTAAAATGGCCACATGGCAAGACAGTATTTTGGTTTCACATGGCAATGAAAATGGAAACCCTGTGTGGATAAGTGTTTTTGTGTGCTGTCACACACACACGCACGCGCACACACACACATACAGGCATGCATATAGACACACACACACACACACACACACACACACACACACACACACACACACACACACACACACACACACACACACACACACACACACACACACACACACACACACACACACACACACACACACACACACACACACACACACACACACAGGATATTACACTGACAACTATTAATTTGGACCACACAAAAAAATCCCCAAATGTTTGTTTCTTCCTTCTCTTTTTTCTTTTTCTGCCTCTTCCGGTTCTTCATCTTCTGCTTTTCCTTCTTCATTTTCCTGCCAATTACATCACAAATTCTCTATGCAGCAAATTATTAATTCTTCCTATTAGACCATGTCTAACCTGGTTAAAGAATAATATACTGAAATGTATTTGAAGTATATTACATTTATTTATAATACACTTATATTATATTTTTTGGGAACTCGGTCTAACTTTGGAAAGTATACTTTGTCATATATCTAAAATTGTACTTAAGTACATTTTTTAAAGTGTATTTCATAATTATTTTATGTAATTAATGTAATATACTCATTTTTAATATACTTAAAAGTAATCTAATGAAGATGTGCTTAAATATATTACTCATAAATTATGCTTGGACTTAATATAATTTCATGCATACTTTGTTATACTTTCATAAAACAATTTTTTTCCCTTGTAATTAAAACATTTATGTACTTCTTTTTAAATGTACTTTTAAAAGTATACATTAATTGAATACATTTAATCCAAGTATACTAAAAAGTAAAATATGTTATATATATTATATATATATATATTTAAATATTTGTATTGATACATTATCAATAATCCTCTAATTTTATTCCATGTGATTTCATGTAAATGTAAAAAAATATCTATAAATTAATTTACATTTTAATATGCCTTGTCCAAATACATTCATATATCAAATGCCAACATTAGCACATACATGTATTTACTCAGAATATACTGTAATCTTAATTAATGTGCCTACAAATTTAAACAAATTTATCTCATTTCAAAACTAGTACACATTTTTTGAAAAGTAAATGTTTTTTTCCATAGTAATATTTTTCGTTAAAAATAGGGTGGATTTTGAACAGGTCTTGTTGAGTTTCTGTAAAACATATAGATGAAAGTTTAGAGATGTATATATATACAGTAAGTTTATGTGTTTCAATACAAAATTACAATATTCTCAATATTCTCAATATATACAATATTGCTATTTTATCTGCCTATGCAGGTACGATCAACCACAATACATAAACCAATAGAAGATAAACCAACCATATATGGAATGGTGTGGTATGTGTCTCCATGTACGGTCACAACTAAAACGTCATAAAACAAATATTTTAAATAATAAACTTTCAAGTACAGAACTAAAATAATCCACAGCATAGTCTCCGTCTTTCTCTTTATACGCGTATCCAATCTGATATTGGTATCACTGTAAAAGCAGCACACACACTACTACGCATAATGAATATAGATACATGCGCGTAGCATTCTCTCACACAAAAGCACGGCGGGGCCACGGAGGTCAGAGTACCATCGCATGCACGCGCATTTCTCCCATTCTTCCTCCTGAACCGGGGCCGCCCCACCCTGCCCCGACAGTGTTCTTAGTGTAGGGTTCCTGGGCTGGCCTTCGCCTGCGCGGGCAGGGGGTCCCTGAGAGGGCCAGGGGGCAGACCCGAGCCCTGGTGCTGTCAACTTGCTTGTGGCTGGTCCCAAGGGGGCTGGCGCCAGGCGAGCCCCTACAGCCGGTTAAAAAATAGAGCCCCCCGCAGTTGTTGTGCAGGGGAGAGTGACAGGAGGAGTATGTCGCGGGATCAGATTGCAGCCGCTGTCAGCGGAGAGCGGTCATTACTTCTGGGCTAATTATCTCGCCGCCTGTAAACAAACAACCTGCCAGAGGAGCGGGCGGGCGGGCGGGCGGGCGGGCGCAGCGCTCACAGGCTCCGCCGCCGCTCGTTACTACGCCCCTCGGCATTAGCGGCTCCGAACACTCCGAGCCTAGGAGATCCACTTATCTCTCTGGATTTAGCCGTCTGAGATTGAGTTTGTCAGTGAGACGGAGAGGAGAGAGGGCCAACAGAGGAAGGCATAGGGGGCTGAGAGCGGAGCAGAGGAGGGTGTAGAGAAGGCCACACTGTTTTTGAATGGCAATTATTTTTATTTTTACGCTCTTCATCAATACTAAGATAAAGCAATCCTGCACATGACACATTAAGTTAGAGCAACAACAAAAGATGATATTCCAATCAGGCATTTTATAACAATCTTTGTCAATCTTTTATCAAACGCGTATTATCAGGTATGTAAAATCTACTAATCGAAATGTCCTTCTACAATTACGATCTGAGGGAAAGTAAACAGAAGGACAAAACAAATGGTCTTTTATCTAGAGTTATTAGAGTTATTTATTTTATACTCTCTGTATTCAGCAGAGTGTTAAGAGCTCACCATACCCACGAAATGCAGGTGTGTGTGTATTGTCTACATCTCCTCAAAAAGGTGAATCATGCCCCCTCGTGCCCCCCGCCCCCCGTGCCCCTTCAACGTGAGCTCCCAGCCCCCCAGCCCCAGATCCCCAGATCCCACACGCTACAACTACGGCGCGGCTTGTCAAACTGACGCAAGGTAGAGGTGTGATTGAATAACAGCTTCATGCAAATAATGGAGGCTGGTAACCTGGGTGCACCTCATGTCAATTATATTCGTCCGAGGTGGATCGGCTGTCAGGTCTAACGGCATGTTATTAATTGCCCCGAGCCCCATCTCCACGTTGGTATCTCTTTAGAGTGCCCAATTCTTTACACTCAGACATTTATATATGCCTCACAAACACAATTACAGCATGCCCCTAGACATAGCTAAAAAGCTTGTTTGTGAGCTCGGGGGCCTAGTCGCAAGGGCATAAGCTTAGGTATTATGCTAATAGTGAAAGCATGTGATGGGAATTTCTAATGGAATACATGGGACGATCTAAACAGAGATTTGGTGCAGGGAGGGAGGGGAGATGGGAGCCAGAGAGGCATCGGGGTAATTAACTTTTGAGAACAAGTGTGCACACCCCACCTACCAATCCCCATTTAGAGTCACAGGATCCCACATTAGCTAATTAAATTACGGCGGTGTTTAGCTTTAGAATTTGAGAAGTTATGAGGATCAGCGTAGGGTTTATCCAATGTTCTGCAAGGGATTAGATGGGCTCTGTTAATGATATGATTATACCATGCTGGAAAGTGACCTGAAATGGCCGCAATCTGCGAGGCAAATCCACACGAGGGATTTTCTCAACCAGTTCATCTTTGCCATTAACCCTCACTTACAGAGCTCTTCGTGGGCCAGGGATTTTGGCTAACAAAATTAACTGGGAGCTAAAACCTGTTTTGGATATGATACTGGATAATGATGTCAGGACTTAGCCTTCATATGGTCGAGTGGTTCAGCTCTTTCTACACTGGTAATGTTCTTAATATTCTCACAAAGTGTGATATGAAAAATGCAGTTCAACTTTGCAAATCGCCAATGTCAAACAAGATATGGACCGTATACCGATTGCTAAATATAAAGCAGCAAGCCATCTTCTTGATTCTGTCAGGTGGACAAGCTCTAATTTGACCTCTGATGACTGAGAACAGTATCCTGAGTGACATCTGTGGCATGAATACATTTCAAATGTATACTTATTGAATGTTTTTGCTTTTATCGAAATGGCCTTGTATCCATCCATCCTAACTGAATTTATAAGCACACCTGTGGAAATCAGTAACAGTTTTTGATAGTTGGTTAGCATTGCCATCTTTTCAAAGTAAATAGGACAAGAATGAATAAGAACACTACAAGCATGTTATACCTTTTTTTAAGCATACAATATACAGAGACCACGACATACAATATATATCCAAATATAGCTCATAACCTGTATTGTTTATTTTACACAGCCTGTTTTTCTCATCTTTATCAAGGGTCTCAGTAATTTCGGACCCATCTGTACACCGTACTATCTTATCTCACTATCTGTACTACCTTTACATCTATTCTAAATGTGCTCTCTTTTTATGATTTCATTGCAAGGGCAAACTGGTCTTTCCAGACTATTTTTATGCATGTTTTAATTCCCAGAGTCTGTCCGAAAACATCACAACATGTTTTCAGAACCATAAGAAAGGTCAGAACACTGGTTTTACTGGATCAGCTCCACTAATTCTTGAAGAATATAGTCAATTGAATACTGTGCTATCGTGCAGTGTTTAGATAATGGTCATTCAATATCCGAAAATCACCAGTCTCTGGTCAACTCTAAGTCCTCTATTTGGTTGTTGATACAAAGAGAAAGTTTGACTGAATCCTCAGCACCCTGCCCAGTGGTGAGCACATTGTTTGAAGTAGACCAACATAGTTACAGTACCGTAGCAGGTATCAAAGCATTGTGTGTTGGAAGCCTTCTCAGTGCATAGGTCAAGATAACGGTTGAGGTGCTGGTGTGAATTCCCTGTTTTTTTGAAGCTTTTGCCAACCATTATCTCGCGCATAAAAACATAGTTTGGGGGTTTAATAGAGTTTATAAATGTCCCCTTTGACTCAGGGCTGACAGAGGGCCCAGTGGCATAGTGGAGGCCTGTGCTGACCTCGTCCACTCTCATCAGTGGCGAGGCTTCCATAAAGCCACAAGCTTATCCACAATTAGCATATTTACATTGGCACAGCATTGACCTCTACCTGTTGCTTGCCTGGTCTGTGCACCCCAGCAGAAAACAAACTACCTACGAAAGAGCTGGACCGGCTAACCTCCACCACGCTCCCTCGCCTTCAGAGCGTGGCCTCTGCACGGCCGCTGACAATCAAACTGCTGAAGGCTTCTCCCTCTGCTATGACCTCTACTGCAAAGCAACCTTCAAACTCAATCCGAGTCCTGTCGCGTTGCAGTGACCTGTGCAATGTAGCTGCACAAACACTTGTGCTGCAACACTGATTTCATAGTACATTTATTATAACATTTGTACACTTCTGTTAAATGTTGAGGCAAACTGTGCACTACTCTTACCACATTTTTGAAATCGCCCTGAATTTATTTCAAGAACAAATAATTATGGTCACAATAAACGTAATTCGCATGCTGGCACACTATGGTTATTCACGATCTGAAATGAATTCCAATGTATAGTTCACTGAATGTACTATCCAAGGGTTCAAGCTGATAACGCCCACATTTACAGGCGATCCTTTGTGGCCGTCGTAGATGTTTGCAACTGGTGACAAAGTGCAATAAATCACCCAAAATCAAAGTGGCCATGTAACCGTTTGTGTGCTTCAACACGTGTGGAATCAGAACACGTCTGTCATCGGCATGAGGCACTCGTTTCTGAGAGCCCTTTCCCACTTTAATCCTTGCCATATGCGCAGTTGTCTGCTAAAGGCCTACCTGCTGCTCTGGAAAGACTTACAAACGAGGTGAGGCGGACAAGATCACAGGTTTTTAATTGAAGGATTAGTCTTGTACAATAAAATCAACATGAACTGCAGAGCTAAATAAGTACCACAAGTTTCAAGCGTTTGCTATTTAACCGTGTTTGAAGTGTGAAATAGGATTTCTAGGATTTAAGTTTTATTTGTGTTTGTGTGTGTAAATGTACTTCTAAAAAATAATTATAACGGAACAAGGAACAAATCCCAGAGTTTTGCTACAAATGTAAGAACCATTGCTGTGCTCATGGCAGAAGTACTGACTCAAGTACTGACAGTTTTTCAAATGCCTCAAAAATGGGCCAGTTTCAGTTTATAAATAAAGTTATGTAGTAATATTCAAACTGATTTGTTTGCTTTCATTTGTCGTTATATATTCTCTGATGGACAAATGACTGAAGGGCAACACTTTAAAGCGGTGTTACGGATTTACAGAAATCGGCAACTGAAGATGAAGAACTATGCCTCAGCTAGCTAGTTAGTTGTGATATTGCACTGTAAATACATGTTTAATGTATTTAAAAACATAAATAGAGTGCTTTTCGGAAAAGTAGCCTTTCAGTACAAAAGCCTAGGTAATTAAACCCAAAGTGTGTGCTGGAACACTGTCAGAACATTGGGCCAGTAAAGGCTGAAAGCGCTTTTTTTAAAACGTCCCTTCTATTTTTGGATTTCATCTGCTCCTTTAATTCCCATAAATTCAAAAAAATCTAAAATTCCACTGTCCAGCTGTAACAATGCTGGCTCACTATATTATCTTTCCACTATCTAGCCCTGCTCATTCGGTCTCTTACTATAGCATCCTGGACCTATAGCCCACTGAGCCAGTCCAGTTTATTTAACATTTACATAAAGCCAACAAACATTATCAAAGTTCTTATTTCAAAAACAAAGTAAGACCTAGTTTGACTATTAATCATTACAATTACTTACAAAAAAGAAATGTTTATCAAAACATTACACTACTTTGACAGTTTTGCAATGTAGTGACCAATCATCAGCTTAATTTAAGCACGTCTGGTGGCACCATGAACAGCCTATCCATCTTGACTCTTAAGATGGCTCTCGCTGTCATCCACGGTTTTAAGTTCCCAAAGCAAATGATCCCAATGGCTGCACTACTGCCCACATGTCCTTTTCTTTGAAGTGGACCCAGAGCCCCTGACACTCCTGATGCTTTGCATTTAAGGTTTGCCTCCATCTAACTTTTAACCCATTTCTGCCTGGCGTTGCAACATTTAAACAGGTCAGTACTCACTCCTTTTCCTGTCCAATGTGCCCCCTACACACACACACACACACACACACACACACACACTTTAACTATTTATTTATGTCCACATAAAGAAAAGCACACACACACACAGAAAAGTTACATTCACAAAAGCATGGCCACAAGACACAAAACACGCACACACACACACACACACACACACACACACACACTCTCTCTCTCTCACTCCTTGCAACCACTGCTTAAATCAGTCGTTTCATCACTTCATTTCTATGACCTCAATTGTTTCCAATATTTGAATTCAAAGCAGGCTCCCTGTCTGTAACTAAATATAAGCCACAGAAGAGCGATACCTACTGTATTTCATGGGTGAGCAGGAGCACTGTGGTCACAGATGTTAACTGGTGGCCAGTGCCAGCTCTCATGTAGTCTGCGTGTACAAGACAATATGGGGGGGGTTGTGGCACGTATGTAGCTGTTTATTCAGGCTCCGTGACTGTCGAGTCAGTTTCCTTTCACTATGTTTTTTTTTGTGAATATGTCTTCACAAGTCACCACATAGAACACAGTAGTATCATACAGAATCAGGTGGTACTGGGTTTATTTATACGGTGCTTTAACTCCTCAAGATGTTGGCAGATGGAATAAACACATCCTATGGAGCTGGATAAACTTTGCTCAGATAACTAGCTGGGAAAATAATCCAGTTTAATGTGGCCACCTGATTGTGGAATTCAATTCTTGAATTAGAAAAAGTATCCTGAAACAGGAAATTCTCTTTTCTGTACCAATCAAAGCAAAAGAAATTCATGAGAAAACTCAGACGCAATATGGCATCATCTGTGTATATATACACAAATATACAGAGATCTCAATATTCCCAAATGGAATAACTTCAGATGTAACCATTTCAATCAATCCCTGAACATAAAATCATCTCCATCAAAATTCAGTCAATTAACTATTGCATTCATTTTGAATTCAAGTTAAGGAATAATATTGATTGAATCCAGGCCTAAGGTAATACTTGATTATTTATCACATAGCGAGCACAGCCCAAAATGATATAGAACTTTACATGCATACGTTTTCAATTCAAACAAGCCAATTAATGTTATTTCACAATGTTGACTTATAAATAAATCCAGTAGCTCGTCCCCCACCCCGCCCCCAATACATTTTTAGAAAAGAGTTACATTGGTGATCACTGAACTCTTCAAACTGTGATGAGTTAAGGCCACTTTATTAAACAAAAGTGAAGACCTTTGACATTTTGTCTAATGCATATGTTCTGTAAACAGCTTCGTTAAACAGAAATCAAGGGCACAGGTGCCAGATCTCCCACCCGGCAGACGCCATTAAACTATCCTCTAATTGAAAAGCGATGACAACCTGCGTTATGGTATTGTTTTCTCTATGAGCTGAGAGCGTTTGACCTTGTCATTATTTCCTCTAAAAGGCTCACTTTATTTTAGCCCCACAAACCCACCTCAGTAAATCACAGACACTCCAATGGCACGCTACACTTGCACAATGCAGCATAGCTGAAATGGAACGATAGATTCTCATCGCCAATAACAAATACAGGCTGCATTCTCCAACCTTCAAGCAGCAAAGCCAATATCAATAACCCAATAGCAATGCTATTCTGAGCACTTTAAGCACAGGAAAGCCGCATAGAAATCCCATGCCACAATGCACCATTCTTGTTAGGCTCACAAATTTAGGCCCTGAACTGAATCCACTGAAGGTGCACTGTCAGGCATTGGAACAATTGAAGATCTATTATGCCAACAAAGGGCAAATAAACCTTTTGTTTCAGTCCCAGAGAAATACAGGCTGACATTATGCACTGAACCCCAAATGGGGAAATACGCCATTGTGAAGTTATAATCAGAAGGGGATGATACGGAAGTGGAAAACTGGGCTTTGTTGGGCCAAAACTTTTATTTTATTGTTCTTTTTTTCCCAAACACCTTGAAGAGATACTTTTAGCACAAATAAAAATCCTGGTTCTAGGCTTAAATCTTGACTTTAGAATTTTCAATGATTTAATTGCAATTACTTAATTGTATATTTCTGTGCCATCACATTTCATTCTTGTTTCTTCACGTAATCTGCCATTTGGATCACACTGTGAGTGTAAATGAGGACATTGATATATCATCTCGAATGTTATATATTTTTTTACAGAAAGCATTACTAAGTAACATGATTACAACATGACTACAAGGGCTTTCTCCTTCTTCATGTCCCACATAGGCATAGTGGCACCTCATTTATTGGTGTCATAATGTTTACAGCCTTAGCTAAATTGTCTCTAACAAAGTGAAATGAATGCAACATTTCGATAGAGCTACCTTTGTCAAGTCTTTCAACCGTGACAGCGTTCGGGTGGTAACTAGTCACACACAGGGGAGTGGGCGGGGGGGGGTTCAGAACGATCGATGTCACCCTACAGCTGCTGTACGGTCTAAAATTACCCCAGTACAGCATTTCCATGTTGCAGATTGAGTTTCGCAATAATTTGGGGCTAAAACTTTCCACAAATGTATCTTTGTATTTTCTTTTCCCTTATAAGAGTGAAGCACTTTCCTAGGCAGCTGTCTTAACAGTTGGACATTTTGAATTATCATTTTTATTTATCCCTAAAGAGATGTCACCAAAGGGCAGATAGATGTTCTCCTTCATAACGTGCTTAATGCGAAGGTCTAATTATTTTTTATTTTAACATTTGTGCTGGACAAGTTGTTGGATAATCGAGTGTGAAACTAATATGGTCTCTAATTTCATGTTCAAGAGTACACTCCTTTGGACTCTTGAACATTATGTCCCAAATCACACCCTGAACAGGTGAAAGGGGGAAAAAGCCATTAGTTTTCATAAATGGGAAATATAAATATAGTGCTGAACATGTAATGAAATCTCAAGCTAAAGAAATAGAAGCTTGAGGGCGATGATAATTAATCACACCATTGTTTCGTTAAAATCAATGCTGTACTGTGAGGTGACGTTTGATGCCACATTATATTATGTCAAGAGAAAACATAACTCTGGCAGGGAGTGAAAGACCATAAACTCCCTGCCAGCATACTGGTCCAACATGTAGGTAGTATTCAGTAATAACAATCAATATGTGGCTCTGAAATGAGCTAAATATTTTTGTCCTACAAATTGATATGCTAACAATTTCAACAGTATATTGGAAATGTTGAATGGATGCAAATAGTAAAAAGTAATGTGCCAGTTTCCTTAAAGTAATTATTTTCGCCAAACAATATAAAAAGGGATGAAGAATGCATCACAATCACAAGCTGAGAATTCTATCAGAGTAGAAATGTTGGGGAATTTGCAACTGTGGGTTTTATGATCCAAAGATTAAAGGTTTAAATTCCAGCTGACGCTGAAAATACTTGACCGTGTTTGATTGGAAGGGAATGGCGTGAAAAGCCACTTGTGTTCGCAATGAGAAAAATGATGCAACTGGAAGCTGGCTTTGATAATGCGACAAATTGCTTTTGAGCCATTTGGCCTTTGAAATATGACTGTGACACTGGATGTACTGTATATATAACATTTTAAGGAAATGCATGTAGGGTGACAGCAGCTGTCATTGTAATTGAGGCGTTAAATTAATTTGCAGTTGAAAAACTATAACAAAGATGAGATAAAGTTTGTTTGTTCAAATAACTAAAAATATTTGAAATGTTAATATTGACAACACTCAAAAAGATAATAACAATCATCCTGATCTCCTGACCATAAATGGTTCTAAATGAAGAAACAAAACAGCTGTGAAGGAGAAATTGTGCCAGGTAAAGTAGTAAAGAAATCCCTTGAATGAGAAGCACTAGGATCTTAAGATCAGCTGCAGTTACCACCTTCTCTGGGTCACAGTTAAATCTGATTACAAGAGTGAATTACTTTGATTTGTTCTTCTCTTGGTGCTGTGTGATTAGAAAATCTGCACAATTAGAATTTAATATATTTTCATTCATTTGCATAAAAAAGTACTTCTCTTAAACAGTCATTTGTAATTTGTTAATTTATCACATTTATGATTACATTTAGATGCGGTTGTATGTACTGTATATATGTATGAGCGTACACTATTATACACTGTATATATTTCAAATGAATGTTAACCTCTGAGTGGTAGACTTGAGTTACAGTCAAGGTGAAACTGTAAACTAGACGTTCGTACTGCATTAATTGCCGTGCTTCTCCACTAGCCTCCTCCTCGACCTGCTCTCCATTAGCAAACTTAATCGTGTTACTTTGTGACCTCTGTCCGCCCTCGGAGACATGCTTACCTGTGCACAAAATGTGGTGATAGGTCATCATTATCAAATCACTGCCCTCGCGACCTCTCCATGAGCCAATCACAGAAGACATGTTGTGATGGCCAGTTGCCTTCACTGTTAGGACTTTGGCCTTTTCACTTTTTGAATAGGCTATTTTCAGAGGAAAGAGATTCAAAGAGAAAGTTTGATTGAATCCTCAGCAGCCTGACCAGTGGCGAGTGCATTGTTTGAAGTAGACCAACAAAGTTGCAGTATTGTAGCAGCTATCAAATCATTGTGTGTTGGAAGCTTTGTCTGTGTACAGGTCGAGATTGGTGAAGGTGCTTGTGTGAATTTCTCGTCTTTTTCGGCAGAGGCCGGAAATGAGCGTACAGGAGAGGAGGAATCTTCTGGCTGCAGAGATAGCGTGAGCAGATTCAAACAGTACAAATACTTTTTGGCACATTACAAATGTACACATCATTAACACATAATGGATCGCTGAATTATACACCCCCTGCTTTAATGTTAAATGTATTCATGAATCAGTTTACACAGCACCCAGCCTGTGCTTAATGGCAGGCTATAATATTCATGTTTCTGTAACTAATACCTACTGCTTATTGTTGCCGCTATAGATTTAGCTAATAAGCCCAGTTGACCCCACTATTAAGTGGACACATATCTAACACGCGATCCAAATGGCCAGTGAATATCTGAAATGTGTGCATAGGATTTTCTTTTCAAAGCACAGGAACAAAGTAATGCTAGTTAGTGCTGAAAGGTAATAGGTGACATTTATTTAAGACATACTGAAAAATATTACAAAAGATCACAAAGTAGATTTTCAGGAGTTAAAAGGTTGGATTGTGGCACAGCATAAAGATAACATCCTTTGATGGTTTTGTGGCCCCTCAAAAGTACACTAAATAGATTTGGTTGGTTCACTTGTAAAACTAAACATGTTCCTTACATTTCTACCATCCCCATTACTAAGAGAGCATGGTATTTAACAAAAAATGCTGTCTTCTACTTTTAAAACCCTGCAACATGACTTGTGCAACATGCATAACCACAGCTCTAAAGCAAAAGGCCCATGCACATGATGCTGAATGACTGTACAACTAGCTGTGATCTGCCAAGATCCAAGAAAGGTTAGTACTTTAGTAGACAAGGATATCGCTCTGTGGAAAAGAGAAACAGAACATGCAATGATCTCACTAGAGATGGAATACCGTTCTGAAAGCTGGGTACTGTGCATAACATGTATGCAAAATTTCAAAACAGTACAATTTCAAAACAGTACAATAACCAATTGAGTACTGTATTAACACCAAAAATGAAACAGTTTGTTATTTAGACCTCTATAACATATTATAACATATTTACAAGTGAAATATATCCACCAAGTATTTTATTTCCAGATAAAAAGTTGCCTTTTAAAAAAGTGTATGTCATCAAAAGTACTGTATGGTAATTGTTATTTGGTCATAATATCAAATCCCAAATAGTAGGGTAAATGAATGTAGATTCAATCAGGGAATAATTATAGAAACCTTTATAAAGGTTTTTAAATTATTTTGTCTGGTTTGTTTTAGTTATCTGTGATCAGAATAGAAGCATTCAAAGGTTGTTTTTTTGACATTTTGTCATTTTTTTCTGAAGAACTGTCATGCATCCTTTAAAACAGAACAAGCTTCAGAGAAAGGATTTAGTTATTTTTAAATATTCCTTTAAACTGAACACACAGAGAACATACTATTACTTTAGTAGTAAAATACTAAATTTTGGTATATGACAAAACATTGATTTCACTTTTTGTACTATTATGGGATTCATTCATTCATTCATTCATTGACTGACAATTTTTTTCCTACAAATTTGGTGATGACTGAACTTGCCAAACTGTGTTTGTGGCAGAAAAAATAAAAACTTGTATTTCATTGTGGATAAAAGGAAAGGACAAGTTGCTTCCCATCACCTCTTTATGCTAATAAAAACATACGTACTGTAGCTATGCTGCCCTCATTTTGAAAATGTGTAATATGTCAATTGTTCCGATTTAAAATATGGTTTCAGAATTCAATAACTATTCTGATTTCATTGCACGGAGTCACCCAGCAAGCTCAGAGCAATCAGCTGAAACTATGCAATTGTGAATCTTAGATTGCATTGATTTGATCAAAATTACCAAGGACTGTGTTATATATGATATGGCTTAACAACGGAAAGCCCATGTATCTTGAGAATGATTTCTGAACAGCGCGAAAAGCTGAACACTTACATATGTGTAACTGTGCACTGGTGTAACATGAATGCAACATAACAATGCACAGATCCTACTGTAGTACAGTTAGCATGGGAATAATTCCATTCAATCTGCTATTTATTCCATAGTTCAACAGGAAAAGGTATAATAATGTAAATATGAAATGAAATAACTTTTTTAGAACAAAAAATGAATATTGCATCTCTCATGTTTCTCCACCCACTTGACAGACACAACATCCATATAAAAAAAGGAGGGTGGGGAGGGGATCTGCCCAAAGGCGGAAAGAAACGTCACGTTACGGGATTGCAGCCGCCGTGAGCTCTGGGAAAACTGCACTCTGTGACTAATACGCCTTTGCAATTAAAACGTTAAATTTCTTTTCCGCAGCTGCGTTTGGCAATGTCCAATAAGTCTGGCCTCCTCAAAAGCGCTGGGGGTAATTGGAGAGGAGAGAAAGCGATCGTCTCGTCTCAGCGGCACAGAATGGCCAGATTGATTTCACCTGGCTGAGTACTCCAGCCAGGCAATGACCAAAAAAAAACCCTCGATCTACCAGGAGGTTTTTATTGAGAGGTTTGACTTCAAACAAAAGTGTGAAAGAATACACACAACACACACACACACACACACACACACACACTTGTACTCACACAACAAATACAGGCTGCTCATCAAAGCGATACGGCTGCAGTGGCGCTCTCACGGTATTCCAGGCGTAGGCCCCGGCCTGGTCAGATGTAGATTATTCACGGGGTAATTGAAAAGGAAACCAGGGGGCCGTGTAAGCCAGTTAATCCATTTGAGATCATTATGGGAATTGTCAATTGAACTGGGGGCCCCAGCTGCGGGGAGGGAACAATGGGAGACGTCTCGGGAGTGAGGTGATCCGAAGCCCTTCCAGGTCGGAGGTTAATGAATGATTATTTCTCACTTTGTACCGCTTCAGGATGTTGAGCTGTGGGGAATGCTGCTTCCCCTGGGTGCACACAGGAGCACGCACGCTCACACAGGAGCACGCTCAGGGAGGAACGCAACAGAGAGCAAAAAATGGGCATTCACGCTTTTGAATTATGAGTGTTCCTATTGTAATCGCCACCATGAAATCCACAAAAAGGTTTTGGCAAAACAAAGTGTATTTTGTACATTGTGTGTCTTAAATATCTTAATTGCATGCTGGAGGACTTTGAAAAATCATCAAGGGTGGTTCTCTGAGGAAAGGAAAGAAGTAGAGAAGTGTTTGAAAATGAATTCCTGAGCATGATATAATGTGTGCACACCAAGCTGAAGACCCTCACTGGGAATATTTACCAATGCTTACCAAGTCCAGCCCAACCCTTTCCCCATGTTTTCTTTTCTCATAGAACCACCATGGGCACTTTTAAAATTAGAAAAGCATTTTAACAATAGAAACTGATTTCATTTTGCGGTCTATTCCATTGGTACAGCGTTCAATTGTTCTGAAATGTTCAAATTTGGGAAGTCACCCAATTTATCCTAGGCCTGAGAAACTCTGACGTCCACAACATCACGAGAATGGCTTTGTGAGGAAGTTTGTATTTAAAAGCTCACGAGTTTCAGTAACTGACATTAGCACTGAAGTGGCAAAAACAATGAGCTACTTGATGAAAAGAGTAATCGTTTCCTAGGTTGTACCTTATGGCACCGTTTGCATTACAAAGCCTTGCCCAGAAATGCTAAGACAATAAAAAGTAGAAGAAAAAAAAATATATATATATATATATCAATCCCAGACTATTGTTTGCGTTCGGTCCTTTTGAAGTCAGTGGGACTTCCTGTGCTGTGTTTTTATA
Source organism: Aldrovandia affinis (assembly GCA_029706075.1). Lineage (NCBI taxonomy): Eukaryota > Metazoa > Chordata > Actinopteri > Notacanthiformes > Halosauridae > Aldrovandia > Aldrovandia affinis. The sequence continues at coordinate 2,340,976 of JAINUG010000087.1, forward strand.
GTACTGTATGAACCATTTGTTGACTTCCATCACATCTGTAAATCACTTATCGCATCAAAGTGCCTCTCTGTCCCTGTGGATCCAGCATATAACAGAGATGGCATGCTTAGATGAAAAATAAAAATGATGAGGATACAGAAAGAAAAAAAAATGCTTTCCTCTCTTGTGGCAATGAAAGCTGGTGAATTCAGATTTATGTCATGTAGATAAAATACAGAGAGGTAGGACTTCTGTCACGATTAATCATCAGGATTCTTTGCACGGTGTTCAGAAACAAATTTAAGCAAGTAGGTTTTTATTGTCCGTTTCTTGCGCATTTATTTAAAAATAAACCTTTTGGGATCAAAAATAAGTAACACTTGATTTCGTTTGTTATTCAAAAAACATTGCTTTCGGACTGCTTAGACGCTCTGCTTCCTTTGGTTCGCTGCTGCAGCACTGAAAACATGCACCCTGCAAACGAGACATCGCAAACCATTCTAAGGGCAATCAGATAAAAGAGAATGCCCAAGTCTGCAGAATAATTGGTGCCACGCTGACTACTGCGTCTGTTGTGCATCCTTTAGCTATGGGTCTCTTCCTTGCCTCAGTTCTCACATGAAGCGATTTCGACGAAGGCTGTAACTTCCGCCGCCTTCATAAATCATTCAGCAGCTATATTCCAGCTTTGCCGTTTCCTCCCTGTTCCACCTCGTCTCTTAGGAGAAGTGTAAAAATATCCCACTTTAGCACAATTTGTGAACAGTTTTCTTGTGAGTGCAGGGCAGAATCCAAATGAGTATAATATATCATAGGCAGAAAAAACTAGGTGATGCTTTGATTCTTATTCGTAGTATATGGGAATTCAACAAAATGAGTGCCATTCTAACATACAGATAGTATTTGCTGATGCATGTGGAACAGGGCAGAGGATCTGTCTGTGACGACTGTTCTGATAGCGCTTTCTCTACAGACACTTTACCCAATCATCTTTTCAAAACATTTCTCCTTTCACAATGATTTATTTTCTTCTTCGCTTACTGGCAAACAGGCTTGTGTTACACCTCGTCTTAAAAAAACCCTAGTTTTGATTCTTCAAAACTTCCAAAAAGAATACCCTGTCTCTTTAATTCCCTTGCGCCACTGAAACCTGGATCCAGCAGTCCATATCCAACATAATTTCTCCTGGATTCTCTATAATCCTTTTGCTCATCAGCATGAGCTCTTCTGTCTCTCTGCTGGTTCAGCGTTTCTTCCGTGTATCTAGATTCGCCTTGACCTCTATGGTGCTTCTGATACTGCAAATCCATAAATCGGATGTTCTGTTTTTGCAGGTCTTGTGATCACTGGTAAATGTGTGGATTTACGCTTACCTTGAGGTTTGTACAAATCAGATTTCCCGCAGCTCTCTCTTTTAAGCAAGCAGTCTTCTCTTTAATGGAGTAACTTTGATGTGGTCAGGTTTTGTTTTACCACTCTGATTTTCGCTCCAGTTTTCACAACACACTTTTGTGAGGACCTGTTCTCATCTTTGCAAATCACCTTCAATAATGTCTCTGAAAAATTAAATGGTAGACAATTACTGCATGCATCTTCCTAGAGCAACATTCTATGAAAAATAGATAATAAGCATTTAATCAAGTGAGTCAGACTGTGGGGATATGTCTTCCAACACCACGTAAATACGTTGATCAGTGGTGTCCACTATGTGGATTGTGATCCAATTTTGGGGGGATTGCATACGACATGATTTCTGGGCAAATGAATTTGGTCATTTTATAACACCATGCATGACCTTGTTTGACAGCTGTAAAATAGCCATTGGATGATTCCTACAGAAATATGATTATAATGATGGCTGTGAGTCTTTTTTTCTTAATAATATCTGCTTATGTTTGGTTATAATGTTTGCAATTAATTTGTTCTTACACAATTTATATTCAGCTTTGTCAAATAATTGCAATGATGAAGCCATTGATCAGTGTATCCCAAAGTGGATCTTCGCATGCGGAAGTGGACACCACTGTGCTAGATCTGTATAAAGAAATAATCAAACACACGCAGTACTTATATGTATGCTTCTCCTTAATGCTCATCTAGAGACATGAATACAGCAAAGTGGATCTCTGTCCTTATGCACAGGAGATGCTGATGAAAGAGTAATAATCCAAGAGTAGCATATTTTATGCAGAAAATGTATTAAACAATGTAAACACCATTTCCATTTCCAGGCAACTGCACGACAAAATTGAACAGGCACTGCACACATGGCTTCCATGAAAGTCGATGCCAGCCGTGCCAAGATACCCGCTGGTTCATTAATCAGGGTGTAGAAACTTTGAACTTTTGTCATTTGTCACGCCAGAACACACGAAAAGCACCCTCTGTGGAGACGTACAGATGAAATGTTTCCAGGGTCCACAGAACCTGTCAAGCATCACTTGAAATTCCCCAGCGAGAAAGCACTGATATTGATGTCTACCGTGAAACAAGTTCAAGCACGAATACGGCTGCTCCCTCGCTGGATCTACTTATCCTTCCCACGTTTTTGTGACCGCAAAACATCTCATAAACACTGTCACCGGATTAGCGTGAAAGGATAAACGGCCGCTTTCTGGTGTCCAGACCGTTTCTTAACAAGCCGAACGTTAGGAAACTTGGACGGCTCAACATCAGCGTCAAAAGCAGTGGCCCTGCTGTCTCTTCGTATACAGGTCACTGAAAAGATTGCCTTCGACATTAAACAAATAACAGTAAATGGGGCCAAAAACAGTGCACACTTCCCTCCCACGTCTGATTGCTCGCACTTCGCTTCATGTTGTGTCTAACACCCCCTAGCCATGCAGATATTCAAGATACACAGGTCCTCGTTCCATATCGCTTTTATAAAATGGATCTGGACATTGAACCGAGGCAGCTGAATGAGATTTTAAGTCTCCATTTTTATTAACAGCTTGACAGCTTGCAATGTTTCTATATCTAGGATGTTTATGTTTGTGGAGGGCATTTGTACAAGATGTACAAACCTTCTATTATACTGTATACATGCCATGTTCTACCATGGACATTGGCACTGCACGGACCAATAAGCATGCAGGACCAGAACTGTCCATATAAAAACTGCATATTGTAGGACGGCATACTCTGACTTAACACAACAGTATGAAGCGCGTCCAGATTTCATCTCACTGACTTGAATCCCTCCTGTAATATGCACGCTTTGGTTAAGTGCACAACATCGCAACAGTCTGGGGCGCGCAGTGTTATGAGGAGTCGTCTGCGCTGTGTCAGGCAGTGCCCCCTGTTACTAATCATTTTATCACGGCGTGAGATTCTCTGAATTCTTCTCCTCTTCCCGGGGGGAAACAAACGTCGAGCAGGATACACCACTTTCTCATCAAAACCCAAGGCCTAACGGTTTATGGGTCTCTGTGCCACCCTGACCTCAATGACATTGAAATGTTTCCGTCAGAAATCCCTTCTCTGACTCTAAATAAACATTTGCTCCTGTGGATGACACACTTCCTGTGCAAAAGGGGCCTGGCCCGGCTTGCGTGGAGCGGTTCTGCTTTCCATGTTCAGACGCAGTCCGCTCTCGTGGGACAATTTCGGGAACATTTTTTTTTTGCACCAGCACATGTCTGTCATTACTTAATATGAGAACTTGTGTTTGTACTATAGCAGACTACTTACTGAAACACTGTCTCTTGGTCAAGGACATATTAATGCTTACTATTAAAAACACCTTGATTGTTAGCAAGCATCAGTTATACATTCAAGTGAATTTTATAGAAGGTTACTGTGTCTCACAGTGTAAGTGTGAAGCTAAACCATGCTTTGGCATAATGGCAAGGTGAGGGCTTCTGTTCGGCATAGAGGCCAGGGAACTGGAATTGAATAGATCACTGGAGACCAGGCCAACTCTAGGCTTTCACACAGTCTTTTTGGCCAATATCTGCCCCCTCTGCCATGCCAATTAGAAGTGTGGGGCCCTCTCCTTTCATTATTCAAATTACATCTGGGTTAGCCATCGGCAACCAGCCTTCAACCGCTGAACCAAACAAAGAGCAGGAGGGTACAACTTGTGGACTGTTTGAGATTCAGCAAAGTACATTTTACAGCAGAGAAGGTACAAGCTGACCTAAATCCTATTGAAAACCTGTGGAATAAGTTGAAGAGCGCAGTCCATCGACGATCCCCACTTAATCTGACCAATCTTCAACAGTTATGTAAGGAAGAATGGACAAACTTTGTCCAATCTAAGTGTGCAAAGCTGGTAGAGCCGTATCCAAACAGACTCATGGCTGTAATTCAAGCAAAGGGTGCTTCTACTAAGTACCAACTGTTACGAACCCATAAAGACCGCCCGCACTCCAATAGGCAGGTGGTGACCAAGACGGGACACAACAAACAAATGTTCCTCCAAGTCAACAAGTTATATAAAAAAGATACAGGATTTATTTATGACTTACGACAGATAGCGGACATACACACATGACAATGAAGGGATATAATGAAAATCTATAAAACAGTCTAACTAAGCCCTAGCACCAGAGAGAATAGGTTGCAAACTCACTCGCATGCAAGTCAAAAAGGACGTTCTCTTCCGCAGACTGCCTCCCCTACTCTACGCTTCCCTAGCTATCAAAAGTACTTAAGAAAAATATACACAGGGAAAAACGGACAGGCAAGTAAGGTAAAAAATCTTTGCAAAAGTGTTTTATAAAAAGGCACAGCTGAATGGCACAAAGTCAAAGAAAGGAAAAAGCCTCTTCTTCAAAAAAATGTTTAGCTCCACCTCTTATAAACTCCAGACAGGGGCATGGCCAGACGAGGTTGAGGAGAGTGCAGCTGGGAACAGTCCAATCAGAGCAACCGTGCATCGGCAGCATGGCCTCAATCAGCAATCAAGCACCTGTTGTTTAAGAGTTTCTGGGTCAAATTTTGGCCAACCGTAAAATAACTCAGTGTTACGTCCCTTTACATTGTATTAGCACTACTTCGTGTTTCCTTTTGGATTTGCCTGCTGCTGTGTTTCCTTGATTTCTCCCCGTTAGGTGGAGATGGCATCACTACCCTGCTGGGACCTGCTTGAGGACGCACAAGGTTTCCAGGGGAACCCTCCAAGCAACGTGACGAGAGAAGATGCGGCTGGACATCGCTGGGCTACATCACCGAGGTGACTTTTAAAAAGATGCGGGACTATATATAGTGGTTGCCACCTGAATGCCATCAGTTCCCTTTACGACATTGTTAATTACAGCTTGGTGATTGCGTTACTCTGATTATCCGCCTAGTTGCTAATTAATAAATAATTGCTATTCGTAATACAATTTTGTGAACTCCGAGGAGAAGACCTCCCCTATCATCTTCGAGGTTCTGGAACCGCTAGCTGGCTGCCCGGTGAGACTTTGCAACCTGCTTTTGTCTTTTAAAAGACTTCCATGTTATAAATAGAGAACAATCATTAAATGTATACATATTAATAAATATATGTTTAACTTTTCTATACCACTGTTTCACTGGTACTCCTTACGGGTTGTGGTTATTGATTTAGTGGCTTAGTGTTACATCCGATATTGTATGCCTGGTTATTACAACGCAGGTTGATTTCTATCCGTAACACTCAGACATATCAATCCACGTTATTCTAGTTTTTTATTTTGAATTAATGTACAGAAATTCAGAATGGTTTTTTTCCACTTTTCCAAGTTGGAAAAAAAAGTTGTAAAATTGGTAAATAAAAGTTGGGAAAAGTCTGATTTCATATGTTTTTATTTCAGGTTGTATGGCAACACATAACATTTTAGAGATGGGGTGTAGATTTTTTAAAGGGGCACTGTATATTAACAAGTGTTACTTTATTTATTAATAATCGGTATGACATTGTTTGGACAATAATTCTATAATTAATGAATGGACATTTCAGTTACATCAATAAGTGAATGGGTCACATCCATAATTGTACTATTTTCTTTATGACTTAAGTTGTGAAAATGCAATTTGCACTTTGTGTGCTACAAATCCTTCCCTACAAAATGACATTTAGCATATTAATTATAGACCGCTAAATGTCATTTTGTAGGGAAGGATTTGTAGCACACAAAGTGCAAATTGCATTTAGCATATTAATTATAGACCAGTAGTGACCGAAAGAACGAGATCGCGAATACAAGCGGCTGAAATGAGTTTCCTCCGCAGGGTGTCTGGGCTCTCCCTTAGAGATAGGGTGAGGAGCTCGGTCATCCGGGAGGGGCTCAGAGTAGAGCCGCTGCTCCTCCGCGTCGAGAGGAGCCAGATGAGGTGGCTCGGGCATCTGGTTATGGATTATAGACCGCACAATTGAAACTTTTCATGGTATATTCATTCAACCAAAAATTCTTGTCTATGTCTGTCACATTCATAATGCAAGGACCTTAGGGTTTTTTTCCAAAACATAATAATAATAAAATAAAATAAAACTACAAGACTCAATAGTGTCATGCTGAAGGACAATGGTTCTGGTGTGTACAAGTAAAATATAAAGCAACATATTAATTGGTTTTTCAGTAGGAAGTTTAGTTTCTTATTTTGAGGGCAAATATTACACATAATGCTGGAATTGCACATCATTAATATTATTATTACTATGAGATTGTATATGTTTGGAGTCTTAAATATGCATGTACAGTCCATGGTATTACATTATTTTAGTAATGATACTAATATAAATAATATATAACAAAGATCTAACAAAAAAATGTGTCCATTTGTTAAATGTCTGATAGCAGACGGTGCAGACGTTTCCTCTGTTTGGAGGTAAGAGAGTGACAGGCTAAATAGTTTCACGAGTGTGTCCATAAACAGCAGCTGCTGAATCACAGAACAGGAAAAGGGCAGAGTGATTTTGCCCTCCTCAGCTGTCAGCACAGAGTGGAAAGCTAGCACATCACTGACGTCAGGAATGGACGTTCCATTTCTCACTCATTTACAACTGTCCCCGCCAGACTTCTGCAGGTCTATGCCAGGGGGACAGGAAACTCACTAGGTAGGATACAGTACCCCCCTCCCCGCGCACACACAACCCCAACCGTGTTGAAAAAAGGGTTGAAAAATCCTGAAAAACATTGTATCAAACTTCCAAGGCCAACAATGTGCCAACGTCCTATGCCCCTTTCCTGTGTGGAAATGGCACCTTTCCCAATCTCTTCCTTTTTCCACAGAACGGCCTCATTCTGGGAGGAACACGGTCATTTCAGCGATGCCCAGCAAACAGCCGAGCGCACACCTTCATACGAGACAGTGTGAATGCAGTCTGAGGGTTTGTGGTCGTATCCAGTCAGCTCTTCCCATCCATAATAGGACTTTACTGAATTCCTCATGATTCTTTCACAATTTTGATCCCACTATAGACATTGAATACACTTTTTTAATGTTGCATTGGGACTTTTAGTTGAATTAATACTTCCGGCTGATTGCATGACTGAAAGGGAAATTATATCCATATTGTGGATATGAGCTAGAACAGAGGTAGAAGAGGTCTAGTAGAATATTACCAAATACTGTATACGGACATAATGGTAATGTTCTAAAATTACAGTAGCACCATTCGTTGTTGTAACAATGGTAATGTTCACTTAATTATAATAAAGTAGCAACTGGTGGGACTTGCAATTCTCATAACATTTTTAACTTTTGATGAACACCAATTTCCTTAATAATAAAGTTTGTCCATCGCCAAATAATTCAAACAACATCAATGTTTTTTTGTTTTTTTATTTTATTTTTATTTGTTTGACTCTCCCCAATTTACCCTCCCTCTACGAGGCAAGCAAATTCTCAGAGGGCAGCGAACTCCGCTTCCTTCGAGACGGAATTCACCCACCCTCTGGAGACATCCTTACACTGCAAACTCAAGCCGGCTCACCCCCCCCCCCCCCCAGGGCCGGTCTGGCAGAGAAGGGTTTCGAACCACATCCCTAATAGGCAGCGCACACCGTATTGGACCAGCCAAGATACAGTGCATTAGACCGCTACGCTATCCACTGCCCTTTCAATATTTGAATATGTATGTCCTGATGTATTTTCTTCATGTTAATAAGATTTCTTCATGATGTTTTGTGATGTTATTTTATGAAGGAAAGTTTGTCCCATTGAAAAAGAATGGATTCTGGTATGGAGATCCATCATGTAACTTCCCATTACTTGGGCTGTTAATGTGAAAGTTCTGGCTTTACTTTCCCAATGTGTAGCTTAGAAAATGGGAAAACCAAACTTTAAGCATGAAAATCATGGGGGTCGAACATTGTATCATACTCTCCCAACACGGCAAAGTATGGGGTGTTGCTCATGTCTAGTCAAATGTGTGGGCTCCAGCAGAACCTTCACAGAAGTCCTAGTTCACCTAGGATAAGTAATTTGCAGATGAACAGTCCCGTAAAGGAGACCTTAAAATGTTCACGAAAGTTACCATGTGCATTGATGGAGGGGGCAAGAAAGGCCAGACAGTGTCATTAATGGGAATATCAGTAATTCATGGGAATATCAGCCTGTTTTTATAACCCATCCACTAACAAGGCATGCTTGATCTTCACTGAATCCCTCGTCTATACACTGGGAAGGCAATGGTGCCGTGTACGGACTGCACATTACTCAAAAGCAATACTGGTGAGTAAATAAATATATTTTCAAAAATGCTTTGCAAAAAGTCACTTTTATTAGAAAAATAATCAAACACCATTTCAGTATAATTAAAGATATTTTAATACAGATCTTAGAAAGTAACTACTTTTTAAAAATATTTGAATACAGAGCTCAAAAGTAACTATTCTTTCCGACCATTTGAATACAGGTCAGAAGGCAACTATCTTCCAAAGCAATTTGATTATAAACCTGAACATACCATTTGTCAAGCAGTTCAATGCAATTAACTCTTTTAAACATTTTGATAGAGATGATCCTTGAAATACATTTACAAAACACAAACTTGCGGTGCAATTTATAAAATGCTAACAAGCCGGCTGTGTGCTAAAATGCTGCATGTCCCTTAATAAGTGGCATGGCACCATTCCAGTACGATGTGTTCTATGCGCTTATCACCGTCTTGATAAGAGTTTCATAAATACCGCCCTTAAGAGTTTATTTTCAAGACACAGGAGTTCCATTAAGTGAATTTACACATTTTGGTATGACCTAAAGTGTGGATGGGCATATCACATGTGGTATTACAAACCACATTTAATGAAAAAAGTGTATTTATATTAAACGAAAAATGCTCCGAAGCACATAAGAGCATAAAAATCAAACTCATTGCAGACATCAGTAATGTGGAATTCCTTGAGTTACTCCCCAATCTTAGTTATTCCAAGCATCATTGGTCTCAGAACCTTTCTGACCAACTTCAATGAACAATACCTAGTTGGTGACTGCCCTAGCGTAATCTCTGGAGAAACCTCTCTCTCCCTCTGAGGACAAGCCTCTATATACTGTAAGTTTGCAGCTCTGTCACTTGAAGGCCTCACGGTGCCCACATCAGATACAAACATGTTTCAGCAGGAGTGTACCAAGTTCATGCAAGGGCCCGCCCAGCCTGCAATTGGTCAAGATCCACCAAAATCCACCATGTCAAGAGAAGCAAGTTGTTTGTCTTCTTATCTGCCACCCATGCCTTGCTGGTGGACTTACTAGCCTGTGCCATCAAGCCGCTGCAACTAGGCCAGAATGCTGTTCCGCGCCTAGTTTTTAACCAGCCCAAATTCCTTAGACACTCTCGCCTGTGAGCCAATGATTATTTGCAGGCCACACACTGTACTACAGGAGAGCCAGTGACCATTTTCCATCCTACAGGCCACACACGGTACTAGAGAGCTACTGTAGCACCTATCAGAGAGAGACTGGATGATCATCTGATCATCTGTTCATCTGACAACTTGATTCCACTGTAATTCCTGGTAGTGCAAGGCTAATTGTGAGTACATAGTGAGCATATGGCAGGCAGGGTTCAAGCCTGCCCATATCTTATACATTAAAAGAGGCCCGTTTTATAGGAATGTAGACAGAAAATAAACCTTCAGGTACTTACGCTCTACCATACCAAACTGATCAATTTAAAACAAGCTTCCAAATAAGGCGGTTTAAAATTATGAAAAAAATAAATGGTTGCTTACTGTATTAATATTCACCATACCCTCAATTACAATCTATTCTTCATTCATAACACTATGTGCAACACAAAGGGCACCTGCACTCATTTACCTTTAGGGATTGTGCTCAACTGTCCACATTCCAGAGGAACCTGTCTTCTAGGAAAGGCTGAACAGAATGCTCCTTGGTGGCTAATCAAAAAGACACGAGTGGGCGTTCAGAAGGTCAAGCGCTTGACTGACTGTGCCCTCTCGTCCTTTTTTGTCCCCCATTCTTGTCCCCCCCCCACCCGCTTTCCCGCTTTTTCCCCCTTGACAGCTTTTTGATGTGTCAGGGGTGGCTGGTTCTGTCGCACGAATGGCAGTAGCCGTGAGATGGTCTATTTCCCTCCCTCTCGCACTACGCTGCAGGCTAGCTCCCCCCACAGCCCCCACACCCCCCAATCCAGAAATCACACTCCGGCATCCCTGTCATGTCCCAGAGCTCTCACCAGGTGTTCCGACTCCCCCTTAATGAAACATAGAGGGCGGCGGGATAGGGCGAGGGGAGCCAAATCGAATCCAGTGCTCCTTTTGTGCTGCAGTAACAACTCAATTAAACACGGCGGAGCATCTGCTGCTGTGTTGGCGGACGCACTTCACTCATTCTCTCGTGTCCTTGTGTGTGTGTGTGTGTGTGTGTGTGCGTGTGCGCGTGCGTTTATTTGTCAGTGTGCGCATGCTAAATCTTCAGCCAAATCCCCTCCCTTGAAAACAGCCCCCTAATCACTTAGAACAAATGATTCTGTGAGATAAACATGAGTGTCTTTCTACCCGGTTTCACAGGACGTTCAAAAACAGAGATTCTCTGAAAGTGTAGAACAGCAAGTGGAAGGGGAAGGGGAGAGAGAGAGAGAGAGAGAGAGAGAGGGAGGGAGAGGGAGGAGTGAAAGAATAGGAAGAGAGGCAGAGCGCACATCCCAGACGGGGACTCCATCCATCATCTGAATCAGCGTGTGCTGTAATTACTGTGTCAAGTAGATGAGAAGATGCCTGGGAGGAAGATTGGGGGGGGGGGTATGGGGGATGCTCCGTGGACACCACCTCATCTTCCTAATCCTCTCTCTGCCCAAATCTCGAATCACTCCCTCTCCACTATCATCTGTCATGCATACCTCAGCTGTCAGCCTGCGCCGTCATGCCAACACCAGAGGGGGAAAAGAAAAGAAAAAAAGGACTTAACGCTTTCCATGGCACCTGGTCAGAATGGGTAGTGCATCTATGTGGTGGGGAATACCGGCATGAAACTGGGTGTTACCTCGCTATAGAAATATAAATTATAACTTGATAGCTATACCTTGATTAATATTGCTAAATAAAGAGAAGTACAGTAGCGCACCACTTTGCAGACGGTTGAGGAGTTAAAATTATCTTTAAAATGAGCGGTTCTATAACCTGTTTATTAATAAATCACACCACCCGGTATGCACTCAATCAACAAGCAATAAAATAATTGTCTATTAACTCATTTGCATTCTATCATTACCTTGCTTCCCCTGTTGCAAACAAAAGATGTGATAGACTGCAATGTGCTCATAAGCTTCATCTTGCAGATGACGCACAGCTCCATGGCTACAGTATGCAGATGACACCGCTTCATTTACCAATCAAGGCAGGAGACATCAGCAGAATGGCCGTGCTGCAGAACTATCTGGCCGATGTTGGATGTCACTTAACTTCCTCCAAGTTGGGTACTGAACAAGCGCATCGGATTCATCCAAATCTTGACTACTTAACACCAACACACACGAACGTTAAACATGTTAAAAAGTACCCAAGCAGGCTACTACCAATTGAGAAATATTAGCAAAGTCAGATCATTTTTGTTTTTCAGTGATGTTTAGACATTAATCCATCAATTTATTGCATCTAGATTTAGATTACCGCAATGCCCTTTTTTCTAGTGCAAATGGAAAGACTCTCCTGCCCGCAGCTATTTCAGAATGCTGCAGCCAGAGTTTTAACCAGAATGAAAAAGAGGACACACTGGTTCCCTACACTGGTTACCAGTCTCAAACGGAGTTGAATTTAAAGTACTTCTGATGACTTTTAAGGCCTTACATGGCTCAGGCACGGAATACCTCACAGAACAGCTGACCCCCTATAGCCCACAGGTCTCTCTGGGGTCATCAGAGAAGGGTTTTCTGTGCGCACAACAAAAACATTTCAAGACTAAGGATGACACAGGTTTTGTTGTGCGGGCCCCCATGACTGTGGAATGCCCTGCCAGAAAACATTAAGCTGTCACAAAGCTGACCAATACTTCAGACAAACAAGGACGTTTAAAAAATGTTTAAACTAGAGCCCCAAAAATATAAAAACTAGAACTCCTTTATTCCAGCAAGCTAACGTACAACAACCTAGGTAAGGACTAAAGACATGTATCAGACTACAACTTGTCTCAAACAATTCTAATTGCCTTGTTACCCAAAGAGTAAAAGCTTTTTCTTCTGTCAGCACACCTGGGATTAAATAGGCCTGCAATGATTAGTTTCACCTAGGAACATTCCTATCAATCAATCAATTAGCTTGCCTGTGGATCATTGCATTTTCATGAAGCTGGTAACAATTAGTTTATACAATTAATGAGTAAAGTTCTATAACAGTCCTCTTTGGCATCCTAAACATTCAAATGCACACATACACTTGACAACCACATATGCAAAGTCCAGCCCCTACCAACAGTGAAGGCTACTCCTTCACAGGCCCTTTGTAGCACATTTTGCTTTTAATTGTCTGTAATAACTTTGTGCTTACTGCTTTTAGAATAGCTTAAAATTGTCTATAAATTATATGTTATGTTCAGGTGTATTGTTTGTACTGCTTTTATACTCTTTTTTGCTTTCTGTTATCCCCTTACTGTGAAGCACTTCGAGCACGCTGTTCTATATAGAGAAGTTCTATATAGTTTATTATTATCATCATTATTATATTCTGTACTTTTGAAGTTAATTTGTAAGTAATGAAACAAAAGAAAGAAAAGATTACCGTGAAGGAGGCTGATCTCCAAACAAAACGCTAAACGCATCCATCACAGGAAAATGACTAGCTGGAGATATCAATCATAACATAATTATCTGATCAAAGTGTCTCATCCGAGAGGCTGGAGTGGCAGGTATTCAAAAAGTCATCAAAGTTTTGCGAAAAAAAGAATCTCAGAGACCCTCAGAGGACAACCTTTTTCAGAAAGACCATTTCTTCCTGATGAGGAAAAAGGTCCCTGAGCTTAATTTATTTTTCATTTAGTCTTTTTCCAATTTCATGTGGTGTGTTGCGATATCTGAGAGGCCCCCCTTGTTCACATCTTGGCTGTTCATTTCTCGAGAACGGTGACCCGATAACAACGCACGCTCTGCCTATAGAAACACATTTTTTTGGGAGGGGGGGGTATCTACATGCCTCGCCCTTGTCCTCTCGCTTGAGAAGTTATCTGAAAAATGAGAAGTCAATCCCACGTGTGGCTCTGTCACTGAGGCATGTCCTGAAGCCATATGGCCCCAGAGGAAAAAGAAAGGGGGGCAAAAGAAGATGTGGAAATAAAGTTATCCGCTCGAGTGGTCGCCGCCGGCAACCAGAGCACCGGTGAACCGGTCAGATTTAAGCGATCAAGCGGATTTGGGGTTGGTCACTCTCCAGGGCAGAGAGACGAGACGGGACGTGATGGGAAAAACAATGTGACCCGTGGTCTCCCTCCAGCTTCCTTTCCGGGCTGCAATCTCTTGTAAAAAAAAAAAAAAAAAGTGGCAACATGCTCAACATCTTAGTTAGTATTTTCAGCAACCATTTTTTGGTGCTTTCTTTTGTCGTGTAGATCAAGAGTTTAGCATTTTTATTTATTTTACACTTTTTCAAATGTATTACCAGCATATTAGTAACAACGCCTTGTTCCACCTCCACAAATTTGAGCTAGGGGAGATCACCAGCCCCACTGTCTTGACATTGATGAGAAAATTCTCGGAGTAAACCCATAAACCTAATTCTCACCGGACCTGTCAGGAGCTGTCAGCATGCCAGCCGCACCCACACGTTATATACGTGTGCGCTAAACAAAGTACGTTTTACTGCTGACACTCTGTCTTCTTTTTTAATCGAAGAGTTCCACAACATCCATAATTCAAAGTGGTGTGCTATCATTTGTATCCAGCATAAAAATTTGATGTAGCTGCGGTTTTTTTAACCATTCGTCTTTAGATACAAACACAGCAGATGACATTAGATAATTGGACAATGGCAATATACCTGAGAAGGTGTAGTAACATTTGTATCATTAAACCGCACACATGCATTAGCACCTGAACAACCCATTTAAAATACTGTAGGATTCTGAAATAAAAAGGTGGGCACATCAATATGTTGTGCACACTGTCAGAAAAACTTCATTTGGCCTCTCCTAGACATCTGCTGGCTTAAAGTCAGGACTGTTGTTCCTGCTGCAGAATTCATGGCCTTTGGCTACATCCTTGCTGGAACAGCACTAGTTTAATGGTCAGTTGTTAAACCAAGAGCTAATTCCTCTGTGATTTTTTGCGCAGCTTTCTCTCTCACTGTATGGCAAGATCGCAGCTCTCATGGGCTATTAGGAGAATGTAACATTTGGTGCCATATGCTACCAGGTTATTTGGGAATAGCGATGAAGTCTTAATGTGGCTGGTTGTGACTCACATTTTGGCAGTTAATTACGACTGTGACATCAATAATGGAAAGTGAGGCACAGCTGCCAAGAGTGTGAAGCTGGAGACCTACCCCTGCAAGGTGAAAATAATAAAAAAACATAATTATGAAATATACCTTCATTGCTTGGAAACTTGTTCCCCCCGTTCGGTGAGGAAATCACACAGATTATTAGGTATAATTTACTGTGAATGGAGTGATTCTGCAAGGTGTACAATTGGGTGAAATTGTATTAATTTATTACATTGTTATACATTTTTGCATTATTACAGGTCCAAAAATGTATATCAATACATGGCAAATTAAGCAATGGTCTAAGAAAATCATAATAAAAATATATATACACTGGTTAAAGAATACTTGTTAGAAATTGTTTTATGTTATTGGTAATACACTACCTCATTAGCCAGTTAGTATTTAATCTTTCAAAACATATAATGAGGTAATGACCATGTCATAGCATATGAGGTAAGTTATAACACTAATGGCTAGCAACAAATGATTTAACTACTACACTACAAACTATCTGGAAAGTAGTTCACTAAATTTGAATTTCCCAGACGGTCTCCCATAACAGGTAAGACCCTGTAAAATTCAGGCTCAAAATTTTAGTATTAAAAATTTGCTAGAAATAGACATTTGGTATCCTTTTACCACCCTTGAGAAATACCAAGCTAGTACACAAAATACCTCCCATTCCCACAGAAGTCAGGAAATACATTTTTATAGTTACATTTGCACTCTGTTCTCAGGAATGAGAAATAATTGTAACAAACATCCCGAATGACAATCACTGCTGCACATAGCCCCATAGCAGCATTGTCACTTGAATGATCTAATATTCAATTCAATTTGATTTGTATAGCACCAAATATAGTGTTTTGGTTGAGTTATTTTATGCCGTGAATGACAGTCTTTAGGACACAATCATTCAGGAGTATCTGGTCCCGGAAAACCCTGCCCTCACCCCACGCTGGCTCGTAGCGAGGACGTTTAAGTCCACGCGGCTCTGGTGTGGTTTCACACTGATAATTGGATGATATGGGGCAACAGCTAGAGGTGACATTTCATCAGTGACAGGAAGGCACACGGCAGTGCCAAAGGCTGTGGAGGAAGATTGATAGAGGAGCATATGAACAACATCTTGTTCCGGTAATGCTGCGAATGCCAATGTGTTTTTTTTTAAAAGCTTGGACTCATTGTGTGCTTGTTTACATCCATATGAAGTCATCCCTTGTTTTGGCAACCTTCTTCCAGGTTTTATAAGTGGACACACATCATATCTAACTGCATGCCATGGTCAGGTCCCCCTCAGCGACACCCATTACAGACCAGTGAAAATGATCACGAACAACGACACCACCGTGTGAGCACTTGAACCTGTGGTACAATTAATATTTAGGATAGTTTTCACAGATGCCAGTATTCAACCTCAGTCATGCTAACTGGCTTATTACCTGCATTGTACCTATTTTCAACAAAAATGTGTTGTAATATGTAATATCTACACAATTTTAAAATTCTCATCAGCTTCAAAACACTTCAATTTCTATAATTCCTACAATAATTATTTGATCACAGAACTATAGACAGCGTGTTTATATTCAGTGCTAATAAACACAACTTCAAATGTAAGTCTAGTATTGTAAGAAAAGTAAATGAGCAGAGGCATAAGAAACCGGAAAGTTTGAAGGATGCTGACAAGAGACTTGTGAAAAACATAATATCTAGGGAAAGTGTCACATTGAATGAATCATGCATTAATCAATCACCCCTCATAAGAACAAGCTCTTTGATGAGTGTTGTAATGGTTATGCCCAACCAAAACATTCCCTGGGATTCATTTTTAAATCCTTATTAAAATCCACAGAGTACTAAAAATTTCTGTTAGGCTTTAAATATTGAAATATGATCAATGCTAATTGTCAGGTTCAAGGTCAGTGTACCTTTTAAGGGTTGCATGCAATGTATCTATCATAATTTGTACAATCATTATAAATTCAGGATGTGTGCATAAATCTGACAAACTATTGTCATGCTCGTGAATGTACAGTACGCTCCAAAAAAATTGGGTACTTATACAGCATTTTACATTTATTTTAGAATGGATTTATTCTTATGACAAGAAAGCAACGATCAAACCAATGCATGATTTGATTGTACTGTCCCCTCTCAAAGGTAATAATAGCCACAAAGTGTCTGAACCCAAAAGCCTATTGCCATATATGCTTAGATGGAAGGTCAGCAGTACATTATCGGGAAGGATCGTTTTTTGTTTCCACTTCTTGAGAACAAAGCAACCTGTCGTCCAAAGAGCCCTCCAGGCTATTTATAGGAGAAAGCAGCATGAGTGGCAGATTTCTCTTAATCAGCATGCGGCAAGAGGTAATTTAAAGACGATTCGCCTCTGACAAGAATTAAATTGTGTTTTGATTTTCTCATTAGCCTAATCTCAAGTGTGCCTCGTTATTGTGTAATTTTCCCAGTCTGACACAACGTCTTGTTTCGGAAGCTGACAGCCGTATGCCGCAGTTTGCGGGGAGGTGGGGGGTGGGGGCAGGCCAGGAGAGGGCTGTGGGGAGTTGCCAAGGACGTAGGGAGGGTGCTGATTGGCTAGCCCCCCACCCCCCTCCAGCTCTGTCAGCTGATGTGAGGATGGCCAACACAGACTGACACTTCGGAGGCTTGGCTGGTTGACGGCACGAACAAATCTCTCAATGTCAATACGCTTTTGAGTCTTCGTCATTTTAACAGCCGGCGAAATGAGCTTCTCGGCGGTCTCAGTGACACAACGCTCGGTGAAAGGCATTCTGGGATGGAAGCATGGCTCTCCTTCCCTTCTCCCAACAATGAAGACACCTGAGGTGGATTCTCTGCAGTTTGTGTGTTGTTTATCTAAAGTGGATTGTTTTTTGTCTGGTGTGTTTGGATTGATTTCAGTGTGAGGTGCGAGCAATTTTATATATTCAAAAACAACATGTACTGGCTGTTGGGTGTGGAGACAGAGAATAATGGAGGTCATTAAGGTGTGATTAAGCTGTGTTTCTACTGGACCTCTTGTCTTGGTTGGTTGCTGTTGCCTGACAGTACAGGGCCGGCGGTCTCTTAAGTGGAAGGTAATGCCACTGGAGCCCTTAAGGCTTAAGAATGATCTTGTTTCTTATTTATTCTAAATGAACAGGCAGGTACTGATCTTTTTATCTTTATTAGAAGCATTCACTTTCACTGCAGTTCACAGCCACAGTTCCGGTTGAAACTATTTTATGAGAATATGTTAAAAAAACAGACACATAGTAAATGTCTTACTCTTTCCACTGTATTGAACAAAACGTAACATTCACAGCCCTCCCCTTTGATGCACACAATATGATTCCATATTGCTCCTTCCTCCAAACTCCCAGCACCAGATGGTTTCAGAAACCTCAGGCCTAACCATTAAGACTGCTTGCCAAATGAGATGTATCCACAGATATAGTACTGGTACAAATTCTAGAATTTGGCAGACATTCCCAAGCATTCCCAAATGGATGCAAGCTGGGCAGTCATATTTAAAGAATGGAGCTGCTTTAGTTTAATTTCGGGTTCCATAAAATCTCTATGCATTCATCCACTCAGAATGCCACAACTTGACTTGTGAAATAGCCATACGATTGTTTATATTGTAATGTCTATCTACGGCTGTGTAAACATTGAAGCATATTATGCTAAAAGACATTGGCTTTAGGAACACCCAACAGTGTATTTATTTGGTGAACGTCACTGGGGCACAGCTTGAACTTCTGCAATACATCAGTAGAGAGAAAGCAACGATGCTGAGCAGTATCCCCCGTCCCGCCCCCTCCCAGTATCACTTCACAAAACGATAGTAGCTTTTTACAGCTACGTAATAAATCACAATGGCCACAATGGTTCATTTTAAATGTATATTTGATACACTAATTGATGCTGTCCCTTGGATGTCATTCTTTTCACATTCTTCCACAATATTTTATGCAGCCCACTCAGATTTCTGACAGTGGCTGTAAATCACCGCTCTTAATACCCTGGATTCCTTCCCGTGGACTCTGTGTTTTCTCTGTGGTCTTTAGCCAACCAAATGTGAAGGCTGTGACCTACCACCATGCCCCTCACACCTGCTGGCCTTAATCACACTGCCTTGTTAAGGTATTTCTCTTGCGCTGCAACACAGAGAATAAGCAGAGATGAGGAATTTGCTTTATAATCCACATCCTCGGGGAAGAAACAGACAGCGATCGTTGTATTTTACATTGACTGAGCTCAACTATGACACCCCGCGCGTTCCTTGCTCCACTTTGGGATGCATGTTGCTTTTATAGACACATTTTAGGCCTGTTCATTATGATGTAGGCATTTTGCTTTAAATAGTCATTTGAAGGAACTACGTATTTAGTATTCTAGGCTTTCATTTAAGCACTCTTCTTTTCAACTTGATGACTATTAACGGTAATTCTGGCTGTCCGTATCGATTTCGTTGTGGTTGTTCTTGTTCCTCCTGTGATATGTATGTAATGTATCATGGCATATTAGCTCTGTACGGTAAGTCACTCTGGAAAACACTATCTGGCATGTGAATACATAATAAAGCCATACATACGCATAATGTTAAGTACAGAGGTTCTGTACAGAATACCCTGTATGCAGAACTCTTTTAGCCAGAGATCTTACATGTCTAATTATCATTTGCATGTGTTAACATTTAAACAGAAGAGAAAAATGTAACAGAAGAAGACATTTTATTTTGTATGTTTATCACACTATGCAGGATGGGCGATAGAATATGTTATGGGTTTGGTCCCACTTTACATTAAGTAACATTGGCCCTAATGCCTATGCAGTTACATTGTATTTACATAGGTACAGTTTACCTACTGTGTACTTACCCATTGTTACATAGCACTTGCAACGTTAAAACTTGTTTGTGGTTTAAGTAGTTAGCTATTTAAACCGCATACAGACCTTAACGTTGTAAGTGCTATGTAACATTGACTACGTTTACATGCACACCATATTCCGATTAAGGTCCATATTCGGGTTAAGGCAATATTCCGAATAAGGTGTTTACATGCGCCGCAGAATGTTGAGCTACGGGAATATTCCCGTTTACATGTTAATCGGCATATTCCGAATAAACCAGCGATGTAGTGCCGCGCAAGGGCTTTCTGGGTACTCAGCTGAATAAATAGGCGCGTTATTTTCCTGCAGTAATTCCCATTTACACAAAAGGCTTGAAAATGCTTGCTTTTGCGTTATATTGTGTTGTCTTCTTAGCACTTCTACATCATAATGTAACAAGAACACTCGTTCTCATTCACATCCTCAACCATGGCAGACGAGAACGCGAGGAAATGGCAAATGGAGCTATGGTACTTGCTAATATGCCATTTATGCCAATCAGAACCCCCCCGGAGACTATGGACTGGTGGTACAGAGTAGTGATGGTAGAGTTTACGGATGCAGAGTGGAGAGAAAATGTCCGCATGTCGAGAATGAACATGCGCAGACGTAAATTAATATTCCGTTAAGGGGCATATTCCGACTAACATGTTTACATGACCCAATAATCGGGTTAATACAGGCATATGCCAGGGGTCTTATTCGGGTTTTTAGTAATCCGAATATGATCTTAATCGGGTTATGGCAATCGGGTTAAGGCGTTTACATGACTCATACGTAATCGGAATATTGTCATTATTCCGATTAATACAGGAATATGGTGTGCATGTAAACGTAGTCAGTGTTCCACATAAACTGCAGTTTGGATATGACTTTTCTAGTAATGTCTTCCATGGCACTGACAGATAGGGAGAATGTGTCAGCATGTTTTATTTATTTTGAGAAACACTTTGTCAATCATTCTTTAAAAAAAACACCTGCAAAGCAAGTTAATTCTACATCACATTTTAAACACCAGACACGGAAACTCAAAATGGATGCTTATGCCTCTCGAACAAAATAACATCACTTAACTAAATCCCTCTATCAAGTGCAATAACCTCAAATACAAATAACTGAATTCCTAAAAAAATTTAAAAGTTAATAAAAAATAAAAATTCCTTTTAGCAACACTGGCAGAAATAGGCATATCTAGCAACGCCCACAAATGGTTCTCACCTTACCTTTCCGACCATTCTTACCAGATGATCTGGTGTGGATCTGTTTCAAAGTCCCACAGGCTTACCACAGGAGTCCCCCAGGGATCCATCCTAGGTCCTGTTTTCCTTGTATTCAAAATCTCTTGGCTCAATAATATCCTCACATGACTTCTCCTGTCACTGCTATGCTGATGATACTCAGCTTTTCCTCTCCGTTCCACCCACTGATGAGCATGTTGCCTCATGCATCAAAGCTAGCCTCAATGACATATCAAGTTGGATGATCAGTCGTCATCTCAAATGCAATCTCTAAAAAACCAAGCTGTTCTACCTACCATTTAAGTGCTCCCCCCTCAGGGACCTCTCCATTACCCTTGATAACAGGACAGTTTCCATATCCCAGACTGCCAAGGATCTGGGTGTAGTCGTAGTGCAGTTATGACTAAATGTAAATGTAACTGAGCTGATAAAGGTTTGTACCAAAAATTGGTGGGGGAGAGATGTACTATTTACAATTCATCCATTTCTGAAAATCTGACATTCTTGTGAATCAGTTACACACATGCGTACAATCAAGCTAAGTATTCAGAATGAGTTAAGATTTCTGAAAAATATGTTTACATGATGAATAAAATATTTTTATCAAGCTAAATATTAACACAATATCCAACTTTTCCTATTACAAACATCTGCCTTTGGAATATTGGCTTATTTCTGAAACAGTATTTTGAATAACAACGCCTCAAAAATTATCACAGAACTGAATTTACACCTTAATGACCCAGTTTCAACAAAAACTATACGTTGTGAGCTTAAGAAACTTGATATTTATGGCTGCCATTCAAAACCACCTGTAACCAAGACCAATGTGCAACAAAGCATAGCCTGGTGTAATGAGCACAAAACCTGGACTT
The DNA here is from genome assembly GCA_029706075.1 of Aldrovandia affinis. NCBI lineage: Eukaryota > Metazoa > Chordata > Actinopteri > Notacanthiformes > Halosauridae > Aldrovandia > Aldrovandia affinis. Next base: position 2,362,813 of record JAINUG010000087.1, read on the forward strand.
TTTCACAGTGGATAATACTAATATGGCTTGATAAGTCATCCTTTTGGTTTTTTTCTACATCTGGATGGGTTTGTGTTTGGAGAAAGTCAAAATAAGCCTTCAACCCACATACGTGAGAAGAAAACTTTTGCCACTGTAAATAGTGATTGTACATGTATTGATGGATACCAGTCCTATCTTAAAAATATAATACCCTAGTAGACAATGTAAAACAACGCATCAACCATCTTTGTATCGAAAATCATTATAGTCATATAGTCAGCATTACTGTTACGATGTTACATAGGCTGTTTGGTTTTTTTTGGTTCAGGAATAACATCTAGTACACAACCTTTTCATGCACTCACTTCAGAGCTGTGCTCATCGAGGATAAATAAGTCTTGCTCATGTTTACAAGGCAAACCCTGAAGTGGTTATTTTTTATGTGAAATGTAAGTGTAGGCCTGCATTACAAAATGCAGTTGAAAACATGTTAAGAAACATTTGTCAGGAAAGGATGAGCTTCATATCAGCATGTTTCATGCATTGTTGCAAATAATTTGACAGTTTAATTTTAATAGAGGGAACTTTCTTTGGAGTGCACATATTATCTTGCAATTATTCAGCATTATTTAAAGAAAAAGAAACATGAAATAGTAGAATAATGTGCTACAATACTAAGTACAGTCCACCATTCATAGTAAATTATACCATTATATACCATTATGATGCAGTATGTTGGTATAGAATGAGAGACTTCAGGATTATTTTCATCAATGGAGTTCCAACAGTTGCTTAATTAAGTCCCCCCCAGTCTCGCAAATATGGGAGAAGTTCACTATTGGTCATGAAAGGCGGTCAACGTGATGGAACAGGAGTTATTTTAAACTGTCGTTACAAGCAAAAACAGGTCAGCCAGGAGACGTTTGTTAACAATTCTTCAATATCAATTCTGACTGAGAGATATAGCCTTCAATGAAGGAATTATTTAGAAATGTGTCAATTTCATTTTTGAAAACAGTAGTACATAGTAGTAGTCATTCAATTTAACATAACCAGTTTTATTTGAAATGCCTTGAAATGGTGTCAGGTGTCTGTATATACCAGATATATATCCTTGCTCTTCTGGCAACCACAATGTTTCAATTAGAATTCCACCTTGTTGCACTTTGTTTCTGGTCCAAGTTTAAACATTCACTCCAGTTATGTGTGTTATTAATTTGGTAAAATAACTCAAGAGGTTAAGAGTGACATTATCAAACAACTAAATGCTCTGTACCTCTGTGATACTGTGGTGATGCTGGCAGAGCTTTCACAAACTTTAGAAAACAATCTATTTTTAGTAAACCTGTAACATAATATAATTCAACTACTGGCTGCACAGTGAACACACTGCTGTTCATGGTGACAAAGCAATGTAACAAAAAAATGTCACATTACAGAATGCAGACAATGGAGTGACGTCACAACGCAGACACTACGCTTGCTCACGTCAGTGACCTTGGTTCCCACAGACTTCGAGTCAAGCGGCCAGGCTGGCAGCACGCTCTCTGGTGACATGGACCTGTCTTTTACTCATTCTCATCCTGGTGCGGTGGCCCTTTCCTGTCTCCGAGGCAGAGTCAACTTTGACCCTCGTAATCTCCCTGAGTTCCTGCCCGCACCGCTTGTCAGGAACCCCGGAGACGGGTCCAGCTGGTGGCTAGCGTCTCAGGTCCCATTTATCACAGGGGATATTTATTGGTTTGTTTAGCTGTTGTTGAGGACAGGAAAGGACACTGTCCAGAGGTAGACGTGCTCTCCCCCGCCCCCAGCCACATGCCTGAGCCCCTCACTTCGAGACACAGGGGAGTGTTTCTGACATTGAGGTCGCAGACAGAGAGCGTTTATGTCCTCTGACAATAAAGTGGCGTGGGTGTCACCACCTTGACATGTTCCGATATTGAACACCCTTGGTATCAGAGCCAACCCCGCATTACTTTGGTGTAAGTCATACATAAAAATATACCTCTCCGTCTACCTCACAGTCTAATCACATATTCAGTATATTATGTGTTATAATGAATTAATAACAATTTTAAAAGAATTTAATAAGAAAAGTATGTCCAAATTACAAAATACGAATGCATAGTTTGGGGCAAAAAATGGTCACTAGTTCTTTCTGACCAGGTTCTGAGTGATCCAAACAAACAGAAAGATGTGTGTGTGTGAGCAGTTGTGTGTGTGTGAGTGGTTGTGTAGATATGCATGTATGTGTGTGTGTGTGAGTGGTTGTATGTAGATGTGTGTGTGTGTGAGTGGTTGTGTGTTTGTGTGAGTGGTTCTGTAGATTTTTTTTTCTCTGTGTGTGTGTGTGAGAATGGTAGTGTAGATGTGTGTGTGTGAGAGGTTGTGTAGATGTGTTTGTGTGTGAGTGTGTGTGTGTTTGTGATTGGTTGTGTAGATGTGTGTGTGTGTGTGTGTGTGTGTGTGTGAATAGTTGTGTAGATGTGTGTGTGTGTGTGGTTGTGTATGTGTGTATGTGAGTGGTTGTGTAGATGTGTGTGTGTGTATGTGAGTGGTTGTGTAGATGTGTGGTGTGTGTGTGTGTGTGTGTGTGTGTGTGTGTGTATGTGAGAGAGTGGTTGTTTAAATGTGTGTGTGTGTTTGAGTGGTTGTGCAGATGTGTTTGTGGTTGGTTCTGTAGATGTGTATGTGTGTGAGTGGTTTTGTGTGTGTGTGTGTGTGTGTGTGTGTGTGTGTGTGTGTGTGTGTGTGCGTGTGAGTGGTTGTGATCATAAAGGGGGAGGGGCTGGGAGCCTTTAAACACCCACACCTTCAGAGTACCCAACAACCTTGTGACCGGACAGACAGAGCCGCCATTTATTCTGCCTTAATCGGTGTGGAGAGGGAAAAAAAAACGTGCGGCTAACGGGATTTGACTCTTACCCACACGTGCATTAGGCGAGCGCTGATCTGTAACCGGGCTCCGCTGGGGTACACTGGCGCGTCTCTTTTGCGCTGTGATCTATTGCCGCCCCGGCTCCAGTGATCTATCGCACGGAACTGGCAGTAACGGATGAGAATGATCCGCTGGAAAAATTCTCTCATTTGTCTCTGTCGTGGCTAGTGAGCCGGAGGAGACGCTAATGCGGGGAGACGGCACGGGGAGGGGATATAATTATGTCTCTGAGCTCCTCTGAGCTGCTTGCAGTGCACGGAGGCATATTAGTTATAATAGCGCGAGGCCTCGCCGTCTCTCCTTCCCCTCTCCGTGCTCCCCTCTCTCCTTCACTCCGTCTCACTTTAATAACCTTGCCGACTTTTCCTTGCACTATCCCTGCGATGCCTTCCCCCTAAACTTATTTCATACATTATCACTCACACAAAGGAAAGTGGTGGAGCACATTACTAAGTGCAGGAATTCGCCAAAGCCCGCGACAAAAGGCTGCACATTTGGCCGCTGTTCGAGCGGTGCCAGTGCATTGTGTGCAAATTTCAGCCGCGGTACTTGCGTGGCAGGGGCTCTGCTTTTGAATCTCGCGCACCCTTCCAGTTTGACCAGGCCAGAGCATGACAGGTGTTTCAGCTACAATGAACTGTCTCTTCTCTAGGTGGTAAGGCCTGTCGTGTGTGTGTGTATGCATAGGCATGAATGTTGCATGTAAAGATATTACTGTCACAGCAGGCCAGGCGATCAGCATATCAGCTTAACTCAGTCTGAGCCTTAGCGGTTGGACCCACTGAATATATCCGACTGGGTCTTGACACTTTTTCATACAATTGTCTGAACCAGCTGACCAGACACACACATCTTACCATCTGAGAGTTCATCTGTCTCAGTCTAAAATCTGCAAGCCTGATGAACAAGTGTTTGTATTATTTTAGTTTTTTGGATTAGAACAGTTCTTAATTAGGATCGTTTATGTTCCCTTCTGCATTGCTTGGTATCACAATCTCCCGCATCCTATTTTTCAGTAAGTATCGTGCTTTGCCAGTTGAATAATAGCTGTGAGAATGGCCATTGTGGTGAGTGCAGGGCTGTAGAGTCCATAGTGAAGCGGGGACAGTGCCAGCCTGCAGCAGCACTGTGTCGTTGAGCACCGTGTATCCACAGGCCATGTCCAGGGATACCTAGATAAATTGTTCTTCACCTGGTTAGATACCAGCTACACAATGGAGAAATGCGCGTGGCATACGGACAGACGAGTGCCAACACCCACGCTACATAAAGCACCCTGTATTCTTCATCCCCTGGGCTCCAGAGATTAACTAGGAGATCTCAAGTTCAAATTCCTTATGACAAGCGGCTGCTATTTTCAATAAAGGGTCATTGTTTAGCACTGGGGATTGGGGCAGGGGAGGGGGTGTGTGTGTCCCCCATAGTCACATACTTTTCACTTTCCGGTCTCCCCCGTTCAACTGGTTGAGCTTCCAGCTCCCGTTAAGGAACCGTGATGTCAGTTAACTATACGTTTGGCCATTCTTCAAGGTTGTGTCAGGAGAGGATGTAGCTGGTGGTTAGTACCAGCGGTGAGGATTAAATGGTGGTATTTAGTACCAGCGGTGAGGGTTAAATGGTGGTGTTTAGTACCATTGTGCATTCTGTTCAAGCCTGAATATTGTTTAAGCACTCGATCCTGGACCTGATGGGTCCCTGGAGTGACACGCTGCTGTAGGGACTTTCAGGCAAGCACAAATATGTACAAATAATCATAGATAATAATGTGATGTAATGTTAGGCCATAGTGTAGGGAGCTGGACCTGTGACCAGAGGATTGTGGGTTTGTCTCTCACCGTGGTTCCACTCGTGGCCAAATTATGAAACTCAAATTACTTCAGAGAAATAATAAGAATGATTAAGAGCTTTGCAACTTGCCCTGGATTTCAACATGTCCTTAAAAGTGCATCAAAAAACCTCTGTACCATAATTTATGACATAAATAATATCATTATTTATTTCAGAACCATGCATGCAAACAGCATATTCAGTTTATCCGATGCACAATCTGAATCTGGTGCCAGAGGTTGAATTATTTGCCCTACACCAGATCTGGAATATCCACTGGAGTCTAAAGCCTGTATTTCTATAGACTCTCCAAGGTTTAAGAGTTGGTATTGAGTATTCTGTGGTAAATGCTGTGGTTGAAATGGTACACAGCAACATTTTGGCATGCATTTTTTTCTTTGCCTAAATGATTTTCGTTCTGGCAAATGGGCCTCAGTGAGAGGATACTGCCAGACAGCTGCTGTGTGCCTCTGCGGAACAGGAACGGGACCAGACAGCTTGTCGCCAACAGGAAACGGGCTCGGTGCTCCGCCAGCACAGTGCCCTCAGCACCGCCACACGCAGGAAGTAGACTTGAAGCATGATGCCGGCAGGGGGATTCATGCCGGCAGGGGGATTTCCTGTGTGCTGAGGAGACTGACGGTGACTACGTCTAAAGCGTTATGGCTTTGACCAAGACCACGCCGTCCTGCCTGATGAAGGAGCTCTTCTGTCTCCAGGGCGTAGGGTGGGCTCAGGAGACCGGGGGTCTGGAGGTGAGTGGAACTTGTTAGGCTGCGTGCCTAGCAGACCAACGGTGAGGCGCACACTGAGTGACAGCCTCTCGCCAGAGTTATGAAAGAGCTGTGGCCTCGGCAGCTTGCAAAAGACCTTGGCAATCCTTTGCCGCCTCAGGCAACAGGTTACCCCTGTTGAACCTCGGCTGGAACGTTTACATGCCGTTTTGTCATGTTCCATAATTTCTCATCACTGGCTTTTTCTTTTCTTTTTCTTCGGCCGGCCATTCCTCGGCTGACAGTCCTTTTTTAATTTTTGTTTCATACTTGTTACATCATCAGCACAGATTATTTATTGGGCAAAGGATCACTTTCAAAGCTCACTTTTTACACACTATCAATTTACACATCTGGATATAGTCACTGAAGCAATTCAGCCTAAAAACCACAAGGGTCCAACAGCAGAACCACACCCAGAATTAGAATATTCCAATTCCCTAAACACAGTGCCACTGCTGCCTGTTAATATTATTCAGGACTTTTCTTGTTCTCGTTGAAAAAAAAGTCAGTGGCTTTCTTTAACCTCTGAATATGTAATCTAAATGCAAAGTAGACCTTAGACAGCAGTGGATTAGTTATCAGTAAGGTTAACTTCCGTAAGCTAATTAGATCCCATTTAACTGTGCTGTACCAGAACAACAAACGCATCTATCTCAAATATTAATAAGATTGGAATAAAGCTCACAATTAATTGTTTTAAAAAGGCCACACCACGATGCAGAAGACTGAACATGTTGATGTGTGAGAGCAGGCCCGACTGTCTGTGATCTCTGAGACCTTAGTACTCGGGTCTTTACGTTGTGTTTTCTTAGTGGAATTCCAAACAGGATGAGGTAAGACAGACAGTTCAAAGAGACGCATGGATGTGCTCTCCACACATCGCTTCATGTTTGTATGGGGGCAGACGGCCTTTTACATGACGGTCGTAGCTCAGGCACATTCCTGAGGTACCCTGCGCGTCTTAGTTCACTCTGGATCGCACACTTTAAACTCAACACAGAGCCTTTACAGCTCGACCCAAGTGTGTGCTCAGAGATCAACAGTCAATTAAGCTTTCTTCTGCCCCCCCCACAGCCCACCTCAACCCACCCCACCCCCAACCCCCAGCCGCACCTCCTCCTTTTTTTTTTTTAAGAGAATAAAGAGAAGATCGGGTCCGGCCCCAGTGCCACTGCCTGACTAATTGGAACCAGGGTCTGTAAAAATGGGAACTTTAGTAAAACATGCCATAAAAAACCTGAAGGGTAACCATAAACCAACCGTTTTCTTTCATTCCTTCGGAGAGGGACTCTAACAGAAACCCCCGCATAATTTTTTATGAGGACCCCTGGGGTCAACCGTAAAACCCGTTAATGTGGATGAGATACGAGTGGGGCGCACAGGCCTCCCAATACGTTCCTTTTTTAAAAAGGTTTTCTCCCTTCTTTGGGACAGGTCAAGTACTCACAGCCCAGCCCAGCCCAGCTCCAGCTAAGGTTTAAACATATAAAGATGCAACATGAAGACACCAAAGTATACTGCTTGCACTTGTCCTTCAACAGTTGGATCCACCCTAATTTCAGGGAAAAGGTGGAGGATGTGAGAACTGCATGCCTTGATGTGCATCTCTCATAGGTGAGTGTGTCTCTGATCAGTGTGAAAATCAGTGGTCCTGATCGCATCTCTCAAAGGCAAGTGTTACTGGTAAGATGGGTGAATTTCTTAAAGGTGGGTACATCTCTTAAAGGCAAGTGCACCTCTTTTAAAGATAATCGCATCTCTTAAAGCTTAAAATGCATGCCTTAAAGACAAGTGCATTCTCATAAAAATAAGTGAATCTGAATGCAGTTAAGTGCATTCTATTCTGGTTTTGTTTAATATCCAGAATAGTCATCCAGGCAGTCGTCCAGAATCAGTCCCGGCGCGTATCTTAGCATGTCTGGCAGACATCTCTGCTTGGATGTCCACCCACCACCTGAAGCTGAACCTGGGGAAGACTGAGCGAAGACTTCCTCTCAGCAAAGAGCTCCCCGATCCTCAATCACTGCGTAGTGTCTCGGTCCCGGTCTGCCAGGGACCTTGGAGTGACTCTGGACATCCAACTGTGCTTCTCGGGGCACATCGCAGCGATCACCCGGACCTGTCGATTCTCCCTCCACAGCATCCAGAGAATTAGCCCGCTCCTCACCCAGGAGGCCACACAACTCCTGGTCCAGGCCTTGGTACGGTGTGCAGCTGCCAACGATGATGTCCATTGCAGTGTTGCTACACTGATCTCTTGCACTAACCATGATTAATCTTACCATGTATAAATGCACGTTTTGTAAGTCGCTCCGGATAAGTTTCTGCTAAAAGTGTCTGCTAAAAGTGCTTCACTTCCTCGTTTTAGGGAGATGAGTCCAGTCCAACAGTCATGCCGGATATGTTATTAGTTATTACTCTTCTGATATTTCTGCTTAAACATATATCCTTACTTTGGTATACGTGTAAGCCCTGGCAATATCAATGTTAGTCTTTCCTTCTCGAAAGATGTGTGCTGACTATGATGAGTGATGTGTGACTTTAAAATGAGCTGGCTGGATATTGCATTTCCCCTCCCATTGGTTGATCTTATCTTGGGACTTATTTTTTTTACAAGCGTCCCTCATCAGCAGTGCTCACAGCATAAGCTCCGGCTGACTGGCCTCAATGTCATGATTAAGCCATCACAGAAGGCTCTCAGCAAGGCAATAAATACACGCATGCCTTTTCTGAGAAAGCCAACATGACACCGTGCTGTAGACGCAGGGGCAGACACCGAGACTGTCTTAAAATAAAGCACGGCTCGCCAACACCGCTCGCTGTACGGCAGGCACGGCATTCATCCTCACCAACCATCCCTGTCAGTGTGCCAGCTCTCATTCTCCATCCTTGCATTGAATTAATCATTTGTTTAGTAGACACTGATATCTGGGGCAATTGAAATTTTACTCGGCGTTCGAACAGCTGGATGTTTACTGAAGCAAATCCAAGTTAAGGAAACCACAAGAGTTCCACAACTGAGATGCAAACCCATGACCTTCTGGTGAAGAGTACAGGGGTGGGTTTCCGGAAAGCATCGTAACGCCAAGTGCATCGGAAGTTCCGTCGTAAGATCCATCGTTCATTTACGTGGGTTTCCCAAAACACTTCGTAATTAAAGTAGCACATTATCTCCGTCATTAATTAACAAGCTACTCGACCCACACGTTTAAAATAAAGTGCTTCTTAAGTTCAATTTTGCCTGCTCAGACCGCCACAAAGAGTACTTTAAAATCAAAGCACTGCATTCTGGAAATGTGGACATTTAGCGACATTAAATTTATTTAGTTTATTACATTTATGGTGTTTTATTTATACATGTAAAATATGACGTAACATCATATTAGGCTATTTATTAGCCTATAATATGATGTGTTGTGTAGACTATATCATCACACAGTTAGCCAAAGCAACATTGGATAGCCTATTTCAGCACTAAAGTGATTATAAGATACAGCCGCAATACAAATGCAAGAGGGCAATGGCTCTTCATGTAATTTGGTTTAATAGACATTTTGTCTGTCTAAGCACACGGCCTCTAATGGCCCATACATTTTAACATGGAGTTCCAATTCAGTTGCTTTCTTCAATTCCAATACACTTGTGTGATGGCAATAATGTATGCCTTTAAATACAGAATATTGACAGGTATGTTCTTGAATTCCTGTGACAACGTGTGTATGAATTGTTTTAAATACTTATATCATTCTATATTAAACTTAAAAAATACACATACATGGGGTGGCAGATAGCGTAGCCGGTCACGAGTGTGGCTGCCTATCAGGGACGCGGTCCGAAACCAGTCTCTGCCAGACCAGCCCAGGCTGTTAGCCCCGAACGGGGGCGGTATTTGGCTGTCTGCCCCAGGGGGAGGGGGGGGGGGGAGGGTGAGCCGGCATGAGTTCGTCAAGGAGCAGGAAGGACGTCCGTGGTTGGGTTCCATCTCAGAGGAGGCGGATCTACCGGCCCGGAAAAACTGGCTCGTTACCTGGAGGATGGGCGACGGACTCGTGGGGGAGAGTGAATTGAGACAAATAGAGGGTATAATTGGAAACCAAATCGGGAGAAAAATGGGGAAAAATTTGAAACGATGGTTTTTTTTTTGGGGGGGGTTAATACACATACACCACATAAAATGTAAATGCACACATTTTTAATACATTTAAATTAAAAAACGTTATCTGTCAAAATCTTAAAAAGTATCAATTCTAGGCTGTATATTTAACATGTATTATTGCAATTGACAAGCAAGGCTTTTGTGGAGGAAGGTAGGCTACTACTAAACTGAGGCCACAGTATACTTTCAAAGGAGTGACATTGTTAATAACAGAGGTCAGTGTGCCAATGACACTTTTTATCAAAAGACACTCCTAAGTCTTAATTTCTGCTCACCTCTAAGAACACACCGTAATCCCTCAGCTGCAATGCGATGACAATCTCATTACACCTCTCTCATGCACCACTTCACCGTTCCTAATAAAGATGATCCTGTTCATTGTGCCATTTTGTCTCTGCATAATTGCTACCCCATATTTCATGCACGCGGTGCAAGACGTGTGCAAGAAATATGTCTACATAAACCAGTCTAAAGATGTTTAAGAGTGTTCAGAGGTGACCTTAACGCAGGATTCAGCATTTTGTTATGCATAAAAAAATGAGTGCTGCATTCTGGAATTGCAGGTATATTGATCGTGAAATTAAACAGATTTCCCATTAAGGACCAATCTTGTGCATGAAAAGCACGTGTGCACACTGTCCCTGTCGCAGGCCCGTCACATCCAGCTGTAGTCGGTGAACCTGTTTGTGGCTCACACTTCCCCTTTGTCTCTCCCTTCACTAATGCATTTCCTTCATACTCAAGAACATTACTGCAGAGCTCATTGCGCTGGCTACGCTTGCTCTCAAAGAATGTAATATTCGATGACACATGTACATGTATACTTTTTGGGTTATATAAGTGATACAATTCTTAATTGGCTCATTATAATTGTTTATTGCAAGGCAATGTGGGTGGGTCTGATGTGGGTCACAGCACAATGGGCTTAAGGTATGAGATAATCTTTTTTCTATTTTATTTTTACTTTTGATGAAGTTAATGGAGTACATTCGATGGGGTTATACTTTATGCACAGTGTAAATTCATCCCACAATTAAGAAAAAATAAGCTGGAAAAGCAGTCTCCACAGTGGATGAATACATCTTTTGAGATTTTGATGATCTGAGATTTTTGATGATTGATGATGACAATAGGTGATTTAAACAAAATCCAGAAGTGGGCAGAAACATAGCATATGACATTCAATATTGCTAAATGAAATGTTATGCATGTGGGAAATTTAAGACAGGCGTTGGAAATAAGTTGGCCAACTTTTCTGTGTTATCCTTGGCGATGTGCATTAATGTGATGTCATGTATCAAGGGTATGTGTGTTCGCATTGTGTATGTCTATTCCTTATTAAATTATCAAATAAAACTAACTAACTAACTAAGGAGTGTGTTGTGGGAGGAGAAAAATTAGAATGTGTTAAATTTGAAAAAGATTTGGGAGCAGTAGTTGATCAAAGTCTATCAGGATCAGTAGCAGTAAAAAAAAAAAAAAATATTTAAAATATTTAAAAAAGTCAAACAGATGTTGGCATATAGAGCAAAAAGTATTGAGTATAAATCAAAGGAGGTTATATTGGTATTATATAATACCTTTTTCATACTTCACTGTGTGCAATTCTGGGCACCACACTATAAGCAAGAATGGGCAGCTAAATTGGTTCCTCGTGAACAACAGTTTGAACAAAAACACTTAACACTTAAAACAAATCTATTCAAGCTTAGCAAAAATTTGAAAGGGGGGCATGTTTTAACAATAGATTGAGGTTTTTAAACTCATAAAATGTTTTCATTCAACCAATTCATAAAACCTTGCTGAGGTTCATAGAACCAAAATATAATGTACCATCACACAGAACTGTCACGGGTTGTGTCGCACCATTGATACTGTAAAATCAAGCATTGCCAGGGCTGAGTGGGTCGCTCTCACCACATATTCATGGACTGTGCTAACAGTCATGGGAAATGAGTGCTGTGCTGCAGACCCCATATTTCAGACAGCTGATAATGGGTCTGCAGAGGAGTGGAGTTTAACAAATCATGTGATGGCGTACGTCCATGATAATGGGAGCAGCATGGCTATAGCTAAGAGAGATGCAGAAGTCGGCATTGTGCTTTGCATATACTTTACAACAGGGGTGCTCAAGTTCGGTCCTGGAGATCTACTGGGCATGCAGGCTTTTGTTCCAGCCCAGCACTAACACACCTGATTCCATCAATCAACTGCTCGTCAAGGCAATGAATGTTCAAATCAGGTGTGCTAGTGAAGGGCTTCAACAAAAGCCTGCACACCCAGTAGATCTCCAGGACCGAACTTGAGCACCCCTGCTTTACAACATGCCATCAATGACTGTGGTCTCAAAACTGTTGGTGTGAGTCGTGTGGTTGAATCTTCCGTTCATTGACTTGTTGTGAGAGTTGAACGGGTTTGGTCAGGTAGTGGCGGGGTTCGGTTGGAATGGACATTGCAATTAGGTAAAAAACATGTGGAACAGGATAAAGTGACATAATACATTTTTATTTTCCTTATAAAAACATTGCATTCAAATGGAGCAAAGCTTATGCAGCAGTAGAGATTGTATGAGTCATCTCCATTGCATCAGCGCACTATAACCTTTGCTTCCTGTGTTTCTGAATGCACCCGCACCTCCCCCTTTCCGTCATACCTATTGAGAACTCAAGTACTTGATTGAACTTCCAAGAGTGCACATCCCTACATGGTCCCTGATGACCGTCTGGGAAAGTCTTTAGTCCAGATTTCATTGGGTGCCAAAAGATAAACGCGCCCATGCAGTCCAATGTCGAGGACACAATAAGGAGAATATATTTATATGGCACTTAACAGTGGGTCCCAGTTTGGACCCAGGGGTGATGTCGTGGGTCTGGCACCATGAGAAGCATGCTGAGGGGGCATGGCACTGTTCTGGCAAATTACTGCGACGTGAGCGCAGCAGTGCCTCGCACGTCCACAGCAACGAGAGAACAGCAGTGCCACGGATGTCCAAAACGCTGCAATTCTATACATGTACTTTTCAGCATCCCCAATTTCCATAAGGCCCTGGTGATTATGTGAAAAAATATTTTTAAATACACATATAAAACTAGATAGAGAGGCTTTGAGGACAAACAATTGCTTAATCCGCTGTTCTGACATCACTAGGGCGGATCCCAAAGCAGATTTAAGGAAAGGAGAGTGCGCGCTTGTCTGCTCTCTGCAGAATTGACAGAGGAGGTTGCAGTGTTGAGCACCAACACAAATTGGGCATTCCACATTATGAGAAAGTAGGGATGAAATAAAAAAGCTCAAAAAAAAGTAAGACAAAGAGTATGGAGTGAAATTTCTATCAAAAATACAAACAGTGGATATAAAGGTATCCCCCTTGGCATTTTTTAAATATTTTATCTTCTTATAGAACCCCCACTCTTAATTGCAAAAGAGCTGCATCATAGTTTTCCTGCGCAAAATATGTCCGAAGGTTTAATGCATTTTTACAGTTACTCACTTCATGTTCACTTTTACATTAACAGTGAACATCTAGTTCTCATAAAGTGCCGTTTTAACCTCTCACTGTGGAGTGAAATCAGGGCGCCTCAGTTTGACTAGGAATATACGACCTCACCGCCTTTCGCGAGGAGAAAATCAGAGTCCCGCAGAGCCGCGGCCAATCTATTAGCGCAGAAATATGATGGTGCTGAAAATCCTGACAAAACAATTTGTTAATTTTACAAATGATAATGGTTTCTTTGGTCCGAGAGCCCCCCGCCCCCGCCGCCCCACCCCGGGCGAATGCAGCGCACGGCGAAAACGTGCCTCAGAGTTTATATGTCTGCGGTGTTGTGGTCATGAGGGCAACAGTCTGCATTTTTTTCACGCGACGTTCCCCGTCTCGGATTACCGCGGAGTCGGAGTCCGGCGAAATCTACCTCCGATTAATCTTCCCCTTGTAACGCTTTATAATTTGCCATTACAAAAGCCATTAAACCCTGGGCCCGACTCCAGGCCTGAGGGACTCCTTGAGTGGATGGCTGGGATAGGCTCTGGCCGGCCCCGTGCACCTCGGACGAGACCCTGGCGAACAGACAGGTACTTAAAGCAGGGTGAAAAGATCACCAAAAAGAAAACAACAATGATTAATGGGGAAAAACGAGGGTCTTTTCTTTCATCTGGTCCGGTTCACGTCTTCGGTGAGTCATTAACCCAAAGGACAACTGTCCTGCACATACGTGAGAAATGAAATCCCTGCAGAGGGTTCAGACAAATGTTTATGCCTCGGAAAGAAAGAAAGTAGAGCAGGGTGTGTGTGTGTGTGTGTGTGTGTGTGTGTGTGTGTGTTGTGGAGGGCTGGGAGGGGGTCAAAATAAATTAAGATCATTTTTCTTTCAGGAAAATAAAAAGCGGTCATTGTGAGCAACAATGAAACTTTCCTCCTTATCATTAATGCAGGTTGTGGCGACCATCACAAAGGCAAAAGTTTCAACCAGCACAAAAATGATAAATTCAAATGTTGAGAATCCAGGTTCTGATTATGTATTACAAAAAAATAAAAGGAGATGTAACAAAGAAAAACATTGTACAATAGATGGAGATGTCAGGGGCCCTCAACTGTAAAGGATCCCTACAAAAAGCCCAGGTAAGTGTCCCAAGTATCAGCAATATTATTTAATTACAGCTGTGGCATGGGCATAGGTTTGGTTTGTTATATGGTGGATATTTATAGTATCCTTTTAATCGATACTGCTTAGGCCAACTAGCCACTGATGCCATGAGAGCATCCAGCAGATGCATGGCGCTACACCACGATGCTGTCAGAGCGATCGCTGGCCTGGGAGGCAAGCCCTTGATAAACAGTCAAGGCTCAGATATTCAGCTGCTTCGGGAAACTGAAGCCTGTGGCCGGCTTTTCACCCCCTGGTTTGGTGAATAAAAACTATTGTGACGTTGAAGATGTGTACGGGTGTAAATAACCTGGCCCTGAATGGAAAGAGCGAGCGTCGGCGCAGTTCGCAGGGAGTACAGACCCCCACACCTGGCCGAGAGCGAAATCTAATCTACCCTGAACCCTCCCTCTTCTCTGGTCTGACTGCATTCTGTGTGTGGGGGTCCCAGGTCGAAAGGCGGTCGGGAGATTTGGGTTTAGGTCGCGCTCGGACGTAGTTTCTCACCCTAACAACGTTTCAAAGCTGTCGCGCACACCAGTCCTCCTGTGCGCACACCCAACACAGAAAAACTAATGAAAAACATTCTGTCTGGCTACAGAGTATTTTCTGTCGCCTTTTGTCCAAACTTTTCTTGTGAACGCGATGTAGGAATACACTTGTAAATTAACTTTCATTAATAAATGTCAGTAAATGTTCGAGCTTTAACTTGAAAAACATAAGTACGATTTTGTAATCAATATTCTATTAACCATGCTCATATTAAAATAATGGTGTTGACATGCAGGGTAAATATCTTATGTTTCATATCCAAATTGAGTAAATATTGGACTTTTCCACAAGTTTTGAAAGTAGACTAATAAAGAAATATATGCCTGTAATATCCATTAGTCCATTATACCCGGTCCTGTGAGGTGTGTTTTAGCTCTACAAATTGAGTTCCGCTTGCACTTAAGGCCACAGGGGAAAAACATCTGCTACTGTGACGGACAAATAATGGTTCATTACTCTCTGACCTGGAAGGAGTTTCTATTGACTCAGTTAAATGTTTTTCTGCACCATCGCTGCATCGCCAGCAGACACAAAGCAAATAATTTGTTATTAATTAATTAACCTGTTCCATGTCACCTGATGTCACACGATAAAAGCATTGCAGAGACCTTTTATACATTACACCTATTTTTCTGTCCCTTAGAAATGAACTCAAAAGAAAGAGGATGAGTGGGCTGCTATTGAACATGTATTAACATTTGTATGTTTGTGTGTGTGTGTGTGCGGGGGTGTGTTTGTGTCCATGTGTGTGTGTGTGTGTGTTTGTGTGTAAGGGGTGGGGGGAAGTGAGAAAATGTCCTCACGGACAATAAAAGTGGCTTTCATTCCACCTTAAGGTGCTAACTTCTTAATGTAATTGATTATGCAGTTCACAAATCAAATTGCCTGCTTCCAGTACCTGTAAAACACATCACCACAGCCCGTCATTCATGTTTGTTTAAAAAAGAAAAATGGTTTCCAGTCAAAAACTACAAATATGGCAGCTGACATTGACTTCTTGTAGTCATTGTCGTGGCCAGACATAACAAGCCCATTCTTGCACAGTAGCAATAAACATGAGTAGAGTTGCTCTGAGATCGCTCCTTCTGACCTTACTGAGAGCTGGGGCTGAGCAAGGCGAGGCATGGCATAAAAACAAACCAAGTGTCAGTATGGGTGCCAAAGCATTTACACAACGTTCACTACAGGACAAAGCGTCTGTAATGAAAACTGGGCCCGGCTGTTAGCACTGCACTGACCTTTACAGTTTACAGGTCTCGTGACATTTCACAGGGAAAAAAAGGAAAAACTCAATCATGAGCTTTGGCTTTACTGGCTTCAGTTAGAAAGGGGTCTTTATTGATCTGAACCTTTAAGATTTTATAGAGGGGTCGATTGCTCAATGTTTGTTAATGCTAACCTAGTGCTGTTCCGGTGAAAAACATAATAGAGTTTTGATTATTTCCACTGCAGGAAATACTGAGAGAAACACATCCAAGCCACCATAGCTTTCCAGACCTCCGGTCACCCTCCTCTTGTCAAGTGTTGGTAGAATGTAGGAACGCAAAACATAAATTGAAAAGATGTCCAATTAATGAAGTACAATAGTTTTTGTTTTCTCTGTGCTGTATGGATTTTTCTCTCTCCGCATAATTTACAAATGCTCATTCTTTGAAGCTGACAAAATTATGCCCTTTAAATAAACAAGAATGAGCAGTCATGCCATAAAAAAACATTAAAACTCAAACAAACTCAGGCACAGTACACCAAACCTGGGTCAAATACAGATTTTACATACTTTAACTCTACGTTGCTGAAAGACTGGATACGATGTCAGATAGGGGATAGTGGATGAGGAGTGTCCAGAAACAGTTAGTTGACCATCACGCTGAAACAAATTCAGGTAATGTTTTTCAGATTTTATCCCGTTTTTCTCCCAATTTGGTAGCCAATTACACCCGCCATTTTCAATCCCCCCCTCGTAATGTGAGTTCGCTGCCGTAGCCCTGTGACCGGTAGTGACGAAGGCGAAGTATCCTCCGAGACGACACCCGCCATGCCGTAGACCACAACCCAGGACCACTCCTGTGCACAGCGAACGCCCTGTCGGTTTTCCTCCCCCCTCCCTGGGGCAGACAGCCAATTGCCGCCCCCGGTGGCACTCCCGGCCAGAGCCGACTCTGGCGCGGCCGCTGGAATCAAACCCCGGTCGCCATGGCCAGCGTCTGAGGTTGAAACCATCGGACCACGCGGGAGGCCCTAGGTAATGTTCTCTTGTCAGCATTCATGCAACAAACCATCGCATAATGCATCAAATCATAGTATATTCATAAACAAGAGCCTTTGTTGAACGTGTCCTACAGGCAGAAATCAATGTATCTCCGTGTATTCTCGTTTTTCTGTTTTTCATGTCTTTATGATGACACAAATACCAGGACGACACAACTACGACTATAGCAAGGTCTGCCCACCACCAATATTGACACAAAAATAGGCCTGTAGATGGAAGGAGCAGGTCCAGCTTAACCACACTAGCACAGGAATAAGCCTGATGACACCACTGAGATTGAGTGCTAATCACAACACAGTTCTGCCTTTACTTCCACTGGGAGTATATAGTTGCAGCAAGAAAAATAGAGCTAAACTGTATAAATCATGAAAATGTGATCATGACTTCAATATTTTTTATGCATCCGACTCAATTGCACTACAAAAACATGTAGGTCAATGAGTCATCATTGGACCTTCTTTTTTAATATATACATACTTTACAGCAGAATCACAAAACCTTGTTCACCACAATAAAAAGATGGGGGTGTGGTGCAAAGATACAGAGAGCTTGGAATTATAGGGATTCATCTGCAGATAGTGTAGTTTTTAAATATGAAGGTTGAGAACTTTCAAGTCCCATATCATAGCCTCGTTGTATTGCTTCTACAGTATGTATACATTTCAGGTTCATCACATTGTAAATGGATCACTGAACAATGCACAGAACTCTTACCTGAACATGGAGCATGTGAGTGAATTGGAATGTGCATTATCAAGACTGACCAAATGTGTGCTGTAATGTGACATTTCATAGTATTCAACACAACTGGACTGGTATATTTAATCTTAATGCCATGAAGGTAATAAAAAAATTAAACTTTACCTTTCATTATATATAACACAAATACAATTTAAAAAATTCATATAGATATAATCATCAATAACAATAGGAAGACAGGACAATTTAGCAAATACTGCTCTCGTATTTAGTGTATGCCAGCACAACATCCCCCAGGAATTTGACAGCCTTGGTCTGTTTTCCCTTTGTTTACCTTCAGAACCCTAAGCACGCCTACCTTTACTTGATTCTGCTGGTTTCATTGGAGGCCGAGGACGTCATCTCCCATGCACACCTTCCCTGTCTGAAAGGGAACAGCTGTTTAATAATTCAGGAGAGGGAGATTAAAAAAATGGATCCTCTCTGTGTTTTATTAAAAGACAGCATAATTACTTCATAGGACGTCGCAAGCCCATGTCACCGTTTCAATAACGGCTCTTAATGCGGTTAGAGACGCTTTACATATAATTGGTGAAAATGAGCAATTCCCCTGCTGAAGGCGCAGAGCAGTACAGGGCCTCCTGCTCGAGACATTCCACATCCCCCTGATTCAATACGAGAGCACGCGAATTACTGCTGCATTTAAATTACTCTCGCAAAATGAAAGTACGTGATGTGCACCAATTTCTAAAACGCTATTACGAGATATCAAACGTGAATAATTGGTCACATAATTCGTCTCTGACACACTGTGTTAATCCTCCCATGTTTGAGCAGAATTGGGTCCCGCTAATTGCAGAGGGAATTTATCTGCATAATAAAATACACAAACGCACACGCACAAACAAGTGAGCGTACAGATATACACGTGCGCAAAACTAAAGTACGCACACACAATTAAACGTTTTCAAGCAAGCAATGAATAATATCTACCATACGTAGCATTATGCGTTTCAGCCGTATTTGGTATGTTATTAAACCACCCACGCTGTATAATGCGTTGATTTCTTGAAAGGTTGAGGTTTCAAAACTGGAACAAACATTACATTGTTGCATTAATTTTAGATGTGTTAATTATCAGTGTAGTTTCCAAATTAAGATATCTGAAAAGCTGTCATGAGCACTTTTGCCATGTTTTTGGATGAAGCCATACAAGTAGGCCTATACATTTTAGAAAATAAATGTTAGCCGACTAGAAGTTGTGTTGAACTAAATAAGAAACTTTTCTAGTTCTGTTCATATGTTTTGTTTAAAATGGGTCAGTGGGTCTACAGAAGTACAGCAGGACTTTCCTCCTCCAAACTACAGTAGCTAGGTCATTGCATATGGAATATTATACGAAGATTTAATTGAGCCAACTTACAAATACGGTCAGAAACGTCCAAATACGCAAGCCACGCAGTATTTTTTCCAACTTTAACTAGTTCACCTTATATTAATGTATAATTTAAACGGTAAAAGGCACGTTCTTCCTCAGTCCGAAAACTCGCCTTCCACTCATTAGCACGCGCACTATTTCAGCGCGCTTTTTCTGTTAAAGGCGCACACGAACAGTATCAGTCGGCGAAAATATATACCTATTATGTAAATTATGTATGACTCTTTATGACTCAACTAATATGAATCTGCGTGCAAGAACCCCATCATTTTGTCATATTTGTATCAACATAAGTGGTTGACAGCATTTAAGTTACAATTTTTGCCCATGACCAGGCTATGATTAATGATATGTTACCACAATCAGTTATAAATATGGTGGCAGAATTCTTTATTTTCTGTTTTTTTATTATTATTAGGGCTCAGGTACCATCATGCTCATACATTATTAGTCACATGGGCTTGTCAGTAGTAGGGCTTAGTTAGGATTTAGGCAATGCTAAATGTAGCCAGCTAATCACAGTATAATACCAATGCTGGCTAACGTTAGTTAGCTTGCTAGCTAAAGATGTTCCCAAACTTGCTAGCTAGATAGCTAGCTTAGTAAAACTGCAATTTATATGGCACTGCGTTTTATGAACGGTCTTTATTATCCCTTAAGAACCTTCAAATGTTACCCAGGAATGAGTGCATTGTACAGTATTTAATATAAACAATGTGTCTTTAATTATACAATGGCTCGTATAATAAACTATCAAATAAAAACGACACAACAAAAACAATTGCATTGCTAATGGTTGTTTTTAATTCAGCTGTGAGGGAATATAGTAGTCAGTTGTTATGAAGGTAAAAGGTAAACTTTGGTTTCAATTTGAGAAATGTATGAATCCCCAAAGTTCTAAGGTAACATCAGCTGCTCAGTTTCAAACTATTTTTTTTCTAGTGTAAGTGTCATTGGACGAATGCCTCAATGTGCACAACGGTTCTTTTGCAAAACCCATTTTTGTCAACGATTGCATATATCTTCATATGCAGTGAGCTCTGTCCTTCCACATGCACTACATCACACACTGAGGGAGTCACCTCCAGATGGTTAAACAAACACATCGCCCGACTGCCCATAACTCAAATCCACTTAGCGCCAGTAACTCCCTGTCAGCGTATCTCTCGCTCGTCCACCTCTGTCCCACCTTCTGTGCAAAGTGGGGGCAGATGAGGGGGGAAAAAATCCAAATAAGAATAATGCGAGTCTGAAAGAAACTCTGCCGTGTATTTAAATTTAATCAGCAGACACATCTGTCCTTGTCTTCTTTTCCCAGGTGTGTTGAATAAGGGAGGTGAATGAGGAGACGCCAGGGGCGGCCATGGAGACAAGCCAAGCCTCCCGAAGATGCAGGAAAGTTTGACTGGGGGGTTCAAGGAGAACCTGGGGGCACAGGTTAAGAGTTTGGAGGTCAAGGGGGTCATTCCATTTTTGCCATAGCCTCGTCCCATAGCTAAAAGCCTCAGTGGCGTACTTCAGGGGTAATTTATTACCCCATGTCTTGCCCCGCATGGATAGAGCTGGGGCAGGGGGGGATGCTTTAGCCGTGGAGAGTGTTGAAGCATTTACGTTAACAAGTCTAATTACTTTCACCCCTTAAACAATGTGCGTGAATGCGCCACTCCCAATAATGCTTTACCCCTTGCGAAGGAGTGAAACATTCTAAACTTAACTTAAATATACAGTTCCACATACATTACATAACAATATTCTAAAACATATGTATATCTGTCTTTGTATATAATTCACAATAAATGATCTTTTCTAATACATGCAGTACATTTTGATATCAGAGTTAGTTGTTACATTATGTACATCATATTTTTTTAGCATTTATTACTTTTCGATAAGATACGTGAACATTCAAGCTGTTAGAACTATTTATACGTCTGGATGATACTGGATAAGTTTCTCTGGGGTACATTAAAAGAAGCTGTCTGTGGAAAGTATCTAGTTTACACAACGTAACAGGCAAAGGTGTGGCTATTAAAGTATTTGCAAGCACTTCCCTTCGCTGTCCAGCAAAGACTATATGAATTACATTTGGCCACAGGAACGTGTTAAAGACGTGTTTCTGACATCCCAGCATCAAATGGGAATCAACGACAGTTTCTCCCTTTGGGTGCAAAAAAGAGACTGGCACCTCCCTGTTCAGAGTGAGGAATGATGGGAAACAGGTCTTCCTTATTTCAATGAGGATTGCAGTATTCGCACTGCTGACTTCAGATTTTCTTTTGCACAACTTTGAGTTTTGCTGGGCTCATTTAGCAGACAGTGTGTGCTGGAATGAGAGTGAGGGGCCAATTTGATCATTGTAATGACATTGTAATTAGCTTCCTTCCCTTCAGACTTAACTCTTCCCTCATATTCAGCATGCCTTTGTACTCCATCGTTCCATGTAGCACAGGGCCAGGCAGGAGGTTCACAGCTGTTTGCGGCCGATGATGCCCAAACATCTCCATTTTCCACTCAGAGCTCAGCAACGCAGGCCAGAAACATCTGCCTTGGCCAAAGATATATTGTATTACACATTTGTGAAATGGAGATGTACCGACTCTCGTTCTTATTTTTTGTCGTTTTGTCAGAAATATAGGACAGAAACATCCCTGAACCATGCTGGCCCACCAGAGCGTCAAACTAAGTGGAGTTGTGGCTCAGTGGCCAGTACTAGTCGGAGACTATTGGGCCTTGTGGCTGCAGCTGTAATGGTGCTACCCACCAGATAGCTTAGCATGAGATTGTTTAAACCAGGGGTGTCCAAACTTCTCCCAGCGGGCCAACTGCGGCCCGCGGTCCATTTTTAATTGGCCACCGCCGCATTCCAATATAATGGAATATGGCCCGCATGAAACTTGCACTTGACTGAGTTGTAATTCTTAGTTTCACCACTAGTGGACTAGTGGAGCCACCCGTATTCATTGAACACTCCCGCGGAAATAAACGAACTGGTCTCAGCTTTTTTGCGTAGCACTCCCCCGACAGAAAATCGGAGGGCGCAAGAATTATTTTCGCGTAGCACCCCCACCCCGTCGACAGAAAATGGAGCGCTCTAATAGTGGCCCAGCCTCGATATTTTTCTGTATTTGGCCCTCAGTGGAAAAAGTTTGGACACCCCTGGTTTAAACTATGGTTCAATATGCAACACGTCCATCCAGATCATGACAGGGTGCACTGGTTGACTTCGACATGCTGGACAGTCCTCTCACCCTGGAAACAGCTGGGCTTCCCGACAAGCAGAGTACCAGCTGCGGTGCTAGCATGTCATTCTCCGCAGGATTGCCGTAACAACAGATGCCTCCCTCTCCGGCTGGGGTGGCGTGTACAA
Organism: Aldrovandia affinis; assembly: GCA_029706075.1. Classification (NCBI taxonomy): domain Eukaryota; kingdom Metazoa; phylum Chordata; class Actinopteri; order Notacanthiformes; family Halosauridae; genus Aldrovandia; species Aldrovandia affinis. The sequence continues at coordinate 2,385,460 of JAINUG010000087.1, forward strand.
GGGGGTGGCAGTGAATGGTCTGTGGTCTGTACGTCAGACACGAATGCGTATCAATGCTCTGGAACTATTCACAGTATTTCGAACATCTTTCTCCCACACAGTCAAGGTCATTACGTCCTGATCAGGACAGACAATACACGACTGTCGCATACATCAACAGACAGCATGGTGTCCGCTCCCTATTATTGTACCAACTGGCCTGTCGTCTTTTCTCCTGGTTGGAGACAAAGCTGTTATCTATCCAGGCAACACATCTCCCAGGTTGCCTAAATTGCAATCTCCTGTCGTCAGAATGGCAACACCACCCCCAAATGGTCGAGGGCATCTGGAAGGAGGGCAAAAGTAGACCTTCTTGCGTCCAGCGAATCGACCCCCTGCTTGCAGTGGTTCTCAATCTGGAACAGGACGTTCCATTAGGGAGAGACGCGCTCGAACGCCTGTGGCCGCTAGCATACCTGTATGCCTTCCCCCCCAATCAAGTGCAGAGTTCTGATCATGCCGTGTTGGCTCAATCAGACATGGATTGCAACACTGGTGGCGATGACAGAATATTGCCCCTGGTGGATCCTGGAGACTTGCCGTCTCAGACAAACGGGACAATTTGGCATCCTCAGCCCGGAATGTGGTGCTTGCATGTCTGGACCCTGAAGGGATGAGACTGTGCAGAGTCGGTTTACCTCCTTCATCCATTGAGACTATACAGTGTGTGTGAGCCCCCTACCTACACCTATAAGTGTGCTCTATGCATATACAGTAAGTGGTGATTATGTGAACAATGTTGTACAGAAAGAGGCAATGATCCAATTGTTTGTCACATTGGTATGATTTTATCTTTCTTACAATAGCTGTGTCATCGAACTGAATGAACAAAGGGAATGTCTAGATTACAAATGTAACCACAGATCCCTGAGTAAGGGAAGAAACGTCACAAACGTTGCCTCATTGTGAACCTCCCATTCAGGGCATTATTGTGAGGTTTTTAATGCCAGGTTTGGGGCCAATCAGGTGTATTTATACCCTCTGGGAGGTGCGGGCTCCCATCGTGACTGGCTCACACCTTGGGCATTTTGGTGCACATAACTAGGAACTTCAGCTGTTCGCCCCCATAGCTGTGACATCTCCTTCCCTCACTCGGAACCGTGGTTACACTCATAAAATAGACGTTTTTAGATAAGACCTGGGTTATCAAATGCATGATCAAATACACACGTGTCTAAGAGGGGCTGATATGAGGGCTTTGTGAGCCTAGATGACCTAGAATCTTCAGATTGTGATTTTCTGTTTTGCATACCTCAAACAGGACTGAATGTGGTCTTGTTTGAGTAGTGGCTTCTTTCTTGCCACCTTACCATACATGCCAGAAAGGTGGAGAGCTTTCTGTTTTGTTAACTCATCCACACATTGACCACTCTTTGTCATGAAGTCCCATAGCTTCTTCATACTTCTTCATTTCCTGATATGTGCCTTTCCACAACTTTATCCCAGAGTTCTTTTGAAAGCTCCTTATAACTCATGGTAGATTCTTTACTCTGAAATGCACTACCCAGCAGGGGAATACTCTAGGTACAGCTGATTTCTGTAATCGGAATCACTACAATTGAACACAGGTGGAGGCCAATTAGCTTGGTGTGTGATCTGGAAGGTGATTGGTTACCCCTGAGCTAGTTTACAATTGGTATGATAAGCGGGATGCAGACTTATCAATCCAAGTTACTCTAGTTTTAAATATTTAATTAATGTTCAGAAATTTAGATAATTTTTCTTTCATTCGGAAGTTGTTGGGTAAAATGTGTAAATATAGGTATAAAAATTATGATTTCATATAATATAATTTCAGGCATTTTTTGGGCCATTTTTCACATTTTATATACATGGAATCAAAATGGATTTAATTGGGATGTCTTGCCACTGATCAACACAAAATACTCTATGATGTCAAATAAAAAACACAACTCTAAAGCTTTTTGTTAATTAATTATAAATAAAAAGCCAACAAGTATTCAGCCCTTTTTCTAAGACACTTCAATAAACTCTGGTGCAATCAATTGTCTTCACATAATTAGATCACATAATTATGTAATTGGAGTACAATTAAGGTGTTTCAAATGATTTCAGTCAGTCGGTTAGTGCATTTCAAAATGTAAAGAAATTAAGAGAATATGGCACAACTGTGAATTTGCCTAGAACAGGCCATCCACCAAAACTGAGCATCCATGTGTTACGTGCATCTGACGTGCCTCCCCCCTTTGTGGTGCACTGTGTGTTTTCTTGTGGTGCACACATTTTCTTTTATAGGTGGCATTTGTGGTCATTCTGGGAGTTTATCTGATGTGTGCGCTGCTCTATTAAAGCTGTCAGCTGGCCTGCGACTGGGCTCTTGCCGCTCACTCACCACAGCTCGTCTTGTTTGTTTTCAATTAAACTTATGTTGCAATGTGTTAATGTGTTATTTCTTGCACCTTTTTAGTTAGGTTAGACCAGGGTGGGTAAGCATATCCCAGAAGACTCACCTCCTTTATTTTCTCAGTTGTTTTAGCCAGGTAAGATCTGTAAAGTGGCATAGGTGTAGTTTTGGGAGTGTGCTGGTCCACCTGGCCAGCCGTCACCTGTCCCTGCCTCCCTCGATTTATTTTCATTTCAGTCCTGTTTGTCTTAGTTCCTTGTTTTGTGTTGCACAATAAATACATCTGCTGACTTTTGTCAAGGAACCGGACTTGGTGTGGTTTGGTCAGTTGGTTCAGCCTCTGGTTATTGTAATGCAGAAGGTTTTTGGGCTGTAACAATGTGCAAGAAAGGCACTTGCTAGGGAGGTCACTAAGAGGCACTTCACAAATCTGTGGTTTATGGGAAAAAGAATGGCATTGTTGAAGAAAACTCACATCAAATCTCACGAGAGCTTGCCAGAAAGCAGGTGGGAGACTCTCTATAACCAAGTGGAGGAAGACTCTATGGTCTGATGAGACCCAGATTGAACTTTTTGCCATTAACATTATGCACTATGTTTGATGCAAGACAACACTGCGCATCATCCCAAGAACAGTATCCTTACTGTGAAACATGGTGGTGGGAGCCTAATGCTATGAGGATTCTTCTCTGCTTCAGGGATTGGAAAACTTGGCAAAATGGATGGTGCAAGATATAGACAAATCTTGAAGTAAAACCTGCAGTCTGCAAGAGACCTGTGACTTGGGAGAAGATTTATATTCCAGCAGGACAATGTGGGTCATTGCATACAGCAAAAGCTATGTCCTGAAGTGGCCCAGTCAAATCCCAGTCTTCAATCCCATTGAGAATCTAAGCAAGGATTTGAAAATTGTTGTTCATCATTGGTCCCCATCCAACCTGGTGGAGCCTAAGCAATTTTGTAAAGATGAATGGGAAAAAATTGCAATGTCCATATGTGCAAAGCCAGTAGAGACTTAAATAGACTCATAGCTGTAATTGCAGTAAAAGGTGCTCCTACCAAGTATTAAGTAAAGGGGGGTGAATACTTATGTATGACAGTGAGGTCCAAAATCCAGTGAGTCCACTGCCAAGATCTGTTTGTTTTCATCATTCATCAAAACGAACACACAATTTTTACTCAGGAGAACAATTTGACCTCTAACTACTTCACTAAGCTCTGTTGACATAGTTACAAACAGCTGAAAAAACTTTTGCAAAGGAAGTTTTGCAAACTTTTGCTTTTCAAGATTAAAGCACCTGCAGTAGCAACGAGAACACATAGAGGACCATATTAATTACGTCAATATCTGGTATTAATTGTTCATTGTTAATGTGAGACAAAAAAACTCACATTACCCACTGTAATAGCAGTGTCCATGTATTAAAATGTAAATGAAAAAGAAAGTGTCACAACATTTTGAGGAAATGAAAGGCAATGGTGTGCAAACAAAATATTTATAGACATTTCAATTTCATACCATCCTTTCTCAAACAAACATTTTTGTTAGTTGTATCAGTGTTTTATGACATTCTTCAATAACAAATAACACATGAGTAAAAATGTTGTGTTAGTGTTCGATGAACGATGAAAACAAACAGATCTTGGTAGTGGACACATATGTGTGTGTGCATAAAAACAAACCAGGCCCCTGAGAGAGATAGGACCGTGACTGAGTATCTGTATTAAGAGATAGGCCAGAGCTCACCTGGCTTCTCAAAAAAGCCACAGGACCCCTTCACTAGTGGGATCTGTCGGCATCGCAACGATAAAGCAGAGGTTCTCACGCAGACACGGAGTAGGATGTAGTTTACATAACTGCCATTTATCTCCCAGACGAATGGCCTGGCCATGCTTAGATAGCGCTGCCAATGCCTTATGATGTAATTCCCTTGCCGGGCCATGATTGATATGGCCTGCTCGTGCTTCTACACTGAGGCCTGCAGGAGTCCCGGGGAGAAATCGCTTCACGGATAGAGACATCCAAGTCCAAACGAGCGCCCAGCATGTGGTGCCCTGTGAAACGCCACCACACAGTTTCCCTGCACTCACTCATCACCTTGGTGGCAGCACGCTAGACGTGTAGCCCCCCCCTCACGCAAAAAAAGCCCTTACTGTGTTTGACAACTTTGCATTCCATTTGGATGCTTCACCTTGCTCAACAGGGGACGTAAAGAGGCTTTGCACGCCTCCACTCCATCTTCCTCGTTTAACATCAAAAAACAATTTCGCCTGATGGGTGCCAGTAAAAAGGAAAATCTCAAAGACAAACCTGGAGCTAGTTCAATGGCAGCCACAGCAGGAAACTTCTGTTTGAGGCCCATATGGTTTCCAAAGTTCAGACTACTCTAATCACCTCTGTACAACTATTCAAAGCCATCTTGGGCCTTAATATATCAATGATGAAATGAAATAAGCTCCATACCCTGACTCACGATAAGCCACTTGCTGGCATCCCCAAACAGGGTTGACTAAGCTTTGGGAAATACCTGGATCTGACAGTAAGTGTATGTATATAGAGCTTTGAGGCCTCCGTTCCAAAGCTCACCCTCGGTGTCCTTATCTACTGGACCATATACTTGCACAACAATATGGTTGCTGTGAGCTGAGTCTCACACGCAAGGCGTCTCTCGTGTGCAGAACAAGCAGATACAAAACTAAATTAATGAGGTCTCCACCCCCCACGTCAATACAGGTGTCACCTTGCACAAACACTCACATGTCATCAATACCCTGCCCATGGTTTTTCTTAATTAATTTATATGAGTGTGTCAATATACAAACGGATATATATTGAGCTGAATCTCGGAATCTGGCATCATCCCTGGGGGCCATTGAAAAGCTTTGAACAAAATGGTGTAATTGACTTATAATTTTAATAGTTGGATGTGTCTCCAAGGCAGGATAGCCTCCCCTGTGACAGATTTACTTTAGTCAGCAGGCCTGATTATGCATGCATTATTTAGTGTTGCTAAAATGGTAAAAATACACTCAGGTATTTAGTCAAAAGCGGAACCTGTAAAAAGGAAATAATGTAATGCCCCTCAACTCACCTAGCACCCTCTCGAATAAACACTCAGCATGATAATAATTAGCATGCATTTTTACCACATTCAACTACTCTCAAAATAAACATCATAGTCCTGTTTACAACTGAAAATCTTGCTTACTTCCTTATCGGAGCATTATATTTTCACCTGTTGCTTTTTCTGCGTATATGGTGAATACTGCAACAGGAGATTATTATAGGAGTCGTGGGCATTGCAATGTATTAAGCACATTCAAGGGATATTTTTGGTGAAATAGCACCATATGGAAAAATGCTGGCCCCATTTCTAGAATGCCATGTATAGAGTTGGATATTTTCCTGATTTAATGGTTGACACCTCTCTCAGGAGCTCCAGGGTTTTCCAATCAAACCAGAATGAATGTGCAGGGAATTCATAGGTACCACTGTAAAAATAATTGTGATATTAGAACCATGTATTTAACTAAATGTGTATTTCAAAATGAAGAGAATATGTTCATTAAAACAATATACAGTATTGATATATATATTCATATATTTTAAATCGTAAACAATACATTTGAACAAGGAAAAAATCTCACTTACGAAGAGGCATTGTCAGATTTCCCAAGTGTCCATTGTTAACAATAATGTAGGCTAACATTGCTGAACGGAATTGTTCATTCCAAAAACAATAATGATAGCTGGTTTTCCTGAACGTATCGTTCATTATTCACTTTCCTTCCTTTTACACTAGTTAACATGAGGTTGGACTATCTTATTTTCATCTTCATGCGATCTCTAGTTCTTTCAATACAAACACAATGCAGAGCAGTGGCAGAGTGGACAATGCAGTGAAGAGTGACCTCATCACTCTCCGGCTACAAGAGTGATGCTCACCTTAGCCTGACTGTATACAGTTTGGTTGACGCTATATGTATAATCTGCCGGAGTTATGTTACCTTGTACATGTTTTATGTATAAGAGATAAGTGGTGTGCACCGTAAAAGGTTTTTGCGCCACTGGTTCAGATGGTCTCTGTGTCCCTTGATGATGGGCCAATGGCGGAGCTTTCTGCTAGTCTGCTAGCCACTTATCTATGTATACTTTTTTTCAACTGCTGACAAACTTGAGCTGGACATTGGTGTTTGAATAGGCCTATCTTTCAAACAATTCTCATTCTTTTTTTGTATTAACAGTGGTGGCGGGAGACAAAGGCTTTCCCGCTCTATTTTATTTAGCGAAACAGGAAATTCCAAGATCCCGGGTTCCCCTCCATCAAGCCTAGCCTTAATAAGGGATAGTCGCCTCAAGAAGTTGCTGCCGTGCAGATTTCGGCACCTGGTTTTTCTCCAGTATACACACATCACAGCATTTTGATTATAAATGTATGGATCATGTTTCGTATATGGGAGTTTCTTCGCATTGGGTGAAAACCATGCTTTCCTCTTCAGAAATCCCCTGCCGCGCAACTGGCATTCCAGCTCTTATTTTTAGCTGGTGTGATCTTCTTCCAGACGTCTAAGTGTTTGACGTTAACCGTAGCCAACATTAGAAACGACAGGGGAAAAAGAGTTAAATCGCTGCTCCGTACATGTGTCTGAGTTCACACTCAGGTCAGGGTTATCGTGAAAATGTGAATTTGTTCTTATTCCATGTTGCTAAATTTATCACACAGGTTTAATGAAAGGCCCACAGTCTGAGGCGTCAGTATACCATAAAATACAGCGGATATATTATGAAAACATGCGCCGTGACCTCTTGGTTAGCGCTACCTGAGGAATGTCCCATAATTCAGTTCCAAAATAATAATGTTCAACTTAACTTTTTTTTTTTTTAGATGGGAGTTAAATATAAAAATATTTGAGAATACTGTTGAATGCACAGTACATATGAAAGAGGTCAAAAGCGGCCCCAGAATGCATAAAGAAATCTAAATTTGCTATAAAAAAAGAGAAAGAACTAAAGGTTTGACAAATCAGTTTAGAGAGATTTGTTTTTGTCCCTATACGCTAGGATTCTATACGCTGACCCAAATGTGGTAAAGATTTTGGTGCTAAAGAGTAGAGGTAAGACGGGGCGCTGCACTTTCCCAAAGAGACCCCGCACACTCAAGCTTTAGAACACACTCATATAAAACTGATTTAATTTAGTGCAGAGAGCAGTCGGGGATCTAATTTTCAATCTCTCTTTCCAGTGTGAATGTGTAAAACAGCACATGGCACGCCCTATGAAAATTCAACAGCTAATGTTATTGTTATTTAACCAAACAGCAATTGATGAATGACCTCGAAGACAGAGAAAGACCATCATATATCATAATTTAAAGGTCACCCCCCCCTGGAAAAAACCACACACACACACATACACACACACACACACACACACACAAATACACATGTGCTTTCACACACATTTTAAGTCCCTCAAACACACACAGCTCTCTATTGTTGTTGTTGGCAGGAGATAATAGAATTTCACAGTATTTTGGGGACTCCCAACATCTGCTTAATTTTTCCAATGGAGTCTACAACACACACGGTCGGTGGAGCGGGAATTTTCGATCGAGAATTAAAAACAAGACACGGAGAGGGAGGGGGCTGCATTTGTCCTTTCAGTCAGTCCACAGAGTGAGACAGAACACAAGGGGGGGAGCTGCATTGATCCGAACCCCCACCACTCCCTCCCTGGATCAGGAAAATCATTAACCCCACTGACACTGTTACACACAACTACATTTTGGTATCCTTCAAAGGTTAATTAAAAATAAAAGCCATGGAGAGGGTGGGGGTGGGGGGGGGGGGGGTGAGTGTATACACTAGGGGAAGTGACTTCTGAATGGACCTGCCACGGAGAAAGACAGAGAGACGGGGCCAGATCTCGGGAGTCTAGGGATGACAGCTGACTGTCCCCCCCCCAAGGGTGATGTCATCCTTTAATCACTGAGCAAGAGAAATGGGATGGTGGAATTTATATAGAATTGCTCCTCCCAGCCAATCAGGAGAATTCTTGTGGCAGGACTCACAAAACCCACAACACACAGGGTGTTGAGAGGGGGCTGCAATACCACTGTACCCTGAGCAGCCATGTTGTTTCAGGGTTTTGGTTTCAATTCCTTATAAGAGATCTGCTGCTGACGGATGTCTTTGGCCCACATGCTCTCATTTCACAAAAATCATGCAGAGCATTTTTTTTGGGGGGCAACCCTTGTTAGATTACAGTGAGCGACATCAATTGACTGTGATCGGCAAGATCATTTGTCAAGGCCGCCTGTCCAAAAGTTTGACGTTTGAATGGGACTTTGAACAATTTAAACAGTATTTATGTTTCTCTATGTATCTCATTCCACAATACATCATGTATGTATTCTGTTTATCATGGGTGTTCAATTTATGTAGTATTATATTTAATATTATAAATGATAACCAGGTTATTATTTAGTTCTGCAGTTTATACCATGAACTAAAGTTTGTATATGTATTCATTTCAAAAGCATGAGTGGAATGAGACTGTTGAGTGGCTTGTTCAGTGTAGTGATGGGCCCCATAGTCTGGTGTAGAATCCTCACTGTGCTGACTGCCCTTAATTGGTTGTAACATCACCATGGAGGGTTTCATGCAGCAGAGTTTTTCCTGTCTCATCAGTCGATCCATCAACCGGAGCGACACCTCTGGTGGATCAATCACCTGCAGTCTGCCTGCATCAACTGGCATGAAGTATTCCTCCAACACAATGACTGCACAGCTCAGCTGACTGCAGAGTGAATAGAAGCCATGTTTTCAGTGCTTGTCTGTGCTCTCCTGAATTGACGAAGGACATAGCAGTAATGTGACAGGCCTACAAATACAATTTCAATGTATTTTTTTATTTTTTATTGTATTACTATTAATTTCTTAGAGTATTATATCTCTCCTTGAATATTTGTGACTGAATCTCTGGCTCAAAGAAAAATGTTGCTCCTCAGAATTCAATTAATATGTAAATATAACATAAACTTTTCTGTTTTTGGAAATGTGAAATTTAATATAATTTGGCTATATTGGTGTTTTGCAACCACCCATGTCATTTACCATAGTTGTTGTTTTCCCTTTCGAATCTTCAGGTAACCATCAAACATTTTGGTCTTTGAGAGGCTCACAAAGAATAACTGAAAGAAACAGAATAATTATCAGTAGCGGTTTGTTGGCATAAAGGAGGCTGAAAGCAACTTGTTTCCATTTGCATTCCTTGATGATCAATCAAACAATTTCTTTGCTAAATGATCAATGCCAATAGTTATAGCTTCCCAATTGTATTGTGTGATTGCATTTACAAGATTGTGTAGTATTGTCTTACATCTATAAATGATCTGAACTAGTGGATAAATGTGCTCTTTGTTCTCTGTGCCTGAATTCAATATTGACTCCATAAATATCCATGAATCTGATCTGTGCAGGTCAGGCAGTTTAATGCTCAAGAAAAAGCGCCAACATTTTTACTGTTTTCTCCTTGTTGCCATTTATATTCTCTAATGTGACATGAAGAAAGAGAACACTATAATGTGAGACACAATTAAGAGAAAGCTTTGCGATTACTCGCCAAAGGATTATTGAATTTATGTTAAAGGCATGTGAAAGAGCGTTAACCACTTGTTTTGTTGAACACTGTTGCCATAGCATGTATAGTAGTTGTGCACATCAATTGCAATCCCCAAATCCACAAAACATGTAAAAACAATCATTTGGGGCAAAATGAAAGGATTTGGGGACATCTTAAAGCCCCTACTGAAATGGGACAAAATGTGATTTGGGCATGGTGATGACTCTAATTTCTTTGCGTAATTATTACCCTCCCTGAATGGTTAGTTCTATGGTTAGTTCTATCAGCCCTATGGTTCTGCCAAGTAACTACCCCCAGGAGCGGGATGGTAACACCCCCACCTATGAAGCCGGATGGAAAACGCAATGCTAACTTCCCAAATTCCCTATAACCCACAATTGTCAAGTAGCTAGCAATGCAGCAATAGCAAGTATCACTATCACTCAGGCAATGCCATCCGCTCATAGATGTGTGGTTCCAGGATGCAAATCCTCTTAACGGTTTCGACAGTGACGACACCCAAGACCCTTTTTTTGAATATTCATTACTTGAATACGCCTGATATTTTCAAGCATCATTTTCAAGCATCATTTGAACTGAATGGGCCTTGAAAGTCACTCTTTGACTAAACAAAATAAATGAAAATAGGTTGAGACTAGTGGTCGGTTTAAAGATCAGTAAGATTTCAGCCTCTTTCAGCCTCACCAGCCGTTAGTGATAACCATCTATACTTATACAAATTCTAATTAATATGTCATACTAATGGGGGTGGGGGTTATGTGGTGGAGGGGTTATTAAATCCAAATGAACACAACACCATTAGGTCATTTTGTCATGAGTATGCGTTTCCATTGGAGAATTTTGGGCCGATATTCTTTGTGAAACCAGGGCAGCTCGAGGGCACATCATTTGTCCTGGGTGAAGCCTGAGCTCCCTTCCCCAGGTGAGATGTTTCAGCTGGGGCAGTTGCAGGAGTGTAGTATCAAACGTCTGCCCCAACTCCCTGAGAGGGGCCGCATTCAACCGCAGTGCCACGGTGAGGGCCAAGGGCCAGACACATCACATAGCACAGATGCAGTTCAACATGTAGAGAGCTTGTTTATTACCTCACTGGAACACATTCCTTCAAAGATGCAATGCATCTGTACTCAGATACCCTTCCCTTGACCTGCAAAACAAGCAGTCAAGTTTCATTTCTTTCCAAGAAAAGAGATAAAAATGTTGAAATGTTCTGGAAGACATCAAAATATTTATACATGCACAATATTTGAATAATTGTGATATAAGAAAAACATCAGCCCAAACCTTCCTCCTGGTTTCACTGACAGTTGAGAGTTTTTATCGATACGATGATGTTTGGTCAGTTCTGATGATATCGAGACACTTTCCAGGTTTTCAAGGATTCATCTTGTTTCCTTTTAGCCCTTGTGGTTTCGCAAACCTTCACAAAAGTGTGTGACTGATGTCCTTCTGAGTAAGGTATCCATTGAGGCACTGCTTAGTGTAGTGGTACATGCTAAGGATGCACGCTAAGGTGCTTAGTGCAGCGATGCATGCTAAGAATGCACGCTAAGGTGCTTAGTGTAGTGATGCATGCTGAGGTGCTTAGTGTAGCGATGCACACTAAGGTGCTTAGTTTAGTGATGCATGCTAAGGTTTGCCATACTGGACCAGTGCTGACTATGGCAGGGAGTCCCACATGGCCATGCCTAATTGGCCATAGTGTTGCTGAGGAAGGAGGGTTTCAGTCCGCAAGATATGTCCTCCTTCTGCATGCAATACAGACTCCTCTAATGCAGGGGTCCCCAATTACCGGGCCGTGGACCAGTACCGGGCCGTGGATCATTTGGTACCGGGCCCCACACAAAGAATAAAAACGTTTTAATTTTAATTTTATTTCCATTTTATTGACTATCGCAGTCTGCAGGGTGTTTTATTTTGAAAAATGACCACTTCTGTCTGTGCCTCTTTTCCGCACTTGTCTCAGTCGCAGTTTTTTTCCATGCACCAATAAATTAAGCCCACAAGCTAACCCTAGAAAAAATGAGTAAAAAACAAACATTGCTGGAGAGCTTCTTTGAAAAGGGGGAAAGATCCAATGATGATACGCTACAGCAGAAGACTCCAAGACTGCCACAAAAAAAAGCTGCATTTAAAAGAAGTTGAGTTGAGTTGAGTCACATTTACATTATAAATGTAATAATTAAATGAATAACTAAATGATATAATATGCACTTTACTGTGTTTTGTTATGCGCGTGATTCTCCCCCCCGGTCCGTGGAAAAATTGTCTTGCATGAAACTGGTCCGTGGTGCAAAAAAGGTTGGGGACCGCTGCTCTAATGGGTTGTGCACCTGTAAATGGCCTGCTCATCTACTTCATCGACACAATGCTTCAGTGCAGTAACTACAAAGCCCCGCTACTGGCTTGAAAAGAAGCAGCGGCCGACTGCACACGTTTTGGTTTACACTTATGCAAGGATGTGCCCTCTGAAATTGATGAAAGACATCTTAGCGATGGGCCAGGTGTACAATTATGATCAGACATTTCAAATTGGGGAGAAAAATACATCATCAAAAATAATTCATCAAAAAAAGAGAAATCGTACAATGATTACTATTACTAAAGGGGTATCATACCATAATGTTCCCCTTACACATTTTTACTGGGGGTCTGTATCTAATTTGCCGTGCAGACAATTCTTACAAATAATTGTTTTGTTTCTTACCTTTTTGACATGAACCTCAACAATTGCATTATCTGTCATACATTTGATGAACAGAAGAACAAACAGTAAAAGGCAGTCAGGTATATCAAAGTTTTATTGAAGACATTTGTGATTATTTAAAATGTCGTCTACATTGACTCAATACCATGTCACCTACTGTATCAGCATTTGCTTGTCACATTTAAGACCATCATCACAAGCCGAACACAATAACGCCAATCACAAACTTTTCCATCACAGCAGCAAAACATCACGAAAAAACATTCCTCGACCTGATCACCGTAGTCCATTGCTTTTGACTTAATGAATACTTTTTTATGAATCGGTTATTGAAAAAATACCAGAGCAGGAGAAAATAAGAAGGCTTCGTCCTAATGCTTCATAAGCAGTAAATGTGTCCCACTGGGATGTCATTGGGAAGGGAAAAATGAGATTATTCTAAAGTTTTGCTGTAAAGTTGCAATATTAGTTTGTGGTTTCTTGGCCAGGCTAATCGGGTTACCAGCTTGGCGGTGTGCTGGGACAGGGTGACACGGGGCCCGGCCCAGTGCTCTGCTTTATTGGTCTCTATTGAGCTGCCTTTATTGCTTTTTCCTGTCCCTGGTCGCATGAAACCGGTGCTCCCTCTGTCACTTTTCTGCTGTGTCTTGTGGTCCCCCTCACTCCCCACTGCCCCCCAAGACGGGCCTGGCTGTAATTAAAGCAGCCTTGCTGACTCGGGCCATTTGTGTTTGATGGCGTGGCCTGGAGTAAGGCCATGCTGGAGCCCTCAACAACTGATCTAGGACCAGCTAATCCCCCCTCTGACCCTGACCAAAACCAATGGTGTACATTACTGGTCTGGACACCAACTGATCTAGGACCAGCTAATCCCCCCTCTGATCCTGACCAAAACCAATGGTCTACATTACTGGTCTGGACACCATTCAACAACTGATCTAGGACCAGCTAATCCCCCCTCTGATCCTGAACAAAACAAATAGTCTACATTACTGGTCTGGACACCATTCAACAACTGATCTAGGACCAGCTAATCCCCCCTCTGATCCTGACCAAAACCAATGGTCTACATTACTGGTCTGGACACCATTCAACAACTGATCTAGGACCAGCTAATCCCCCCTCTGATCCTGAACAAATCTACTGGTCTACATTACTGTTCTGGATACCTGTCACGCTTTAGCTAACGAATGGCATGGTAGCCACTGAGAGTCTCGCTCTACATGCACAAGGCATATAGCAAGGAGTAATTTGCAATTTGATATTTCAATTTTTTTTGCTGAGCTTTACCATATGCTGCTCCCCATAATAGCAAGGATCATGGACGGGAATCCCACGGTGCAACATATAGTTGGTGCTACCTATACATGTGTGAGGAATAATCATGGAAATTAAGTAGCTAATATTAGAGAATAGCAGGTGTAGAGTAGCCTGAAGAGGCTAGTAACAAGTTTGTTTTTACCCAATTAAATACATTTTGATTCCATGAAGTAAGAAAATAAAATGTGACAAATGCCAATACCCACTGTAAAAACTAAGGAACATATTTGCATGAAATTGTGAAATTGTAATTTGACTAGTATTTGTATATAACATGTATTTTTTTAATGTAAACACTGAGCAACCATGTTTAATTTGCCTCCTTATTATGACTTTAAAATGAACATTTCTGATGACAAATCTTGGGGTGGGTGCTCTATGGTTCGCATACCTATTGCACATATTCAGGAAATGTCCTGTTATAATGTCCTGTTATAAAGTGCTTTCCTGTTTATTTGCCAAAGAGCTTTCCTGTCTATTGTGTGTAGTAGTACCCATGTCCCAGGACCTGCTCCTTTTTGGGGATGGCACCCAAAGTCAACGAAATATACACGATCAATATATTTTATTAGCAGGCTTGACTATATCGAAGAAACCAGTCCTGAAGGACTTAAACCAGTAAAGAAGCCAGTCTGTTTAGAAATGCTACCCTCTGTTTAACCACTGTGTGTTACAGCAAAAACTGTGCCTTTGTTCTACTGACAGGAATAGTCTTTGGTGCGCCAGACAGACGAATGGTACTGTCACTCACTCTGATAGCTTTACGTTCAGCTCCTATAGAAACAATGCTGCCTGCATCCTCCACCAGCGCACGGGCTTTGTGCTGTTGTTACTGTCTGCTTTTTAATCACGAGGTGCCTATTGTATCGGGTCACCGATGGGCTGCCTTTATCCCGTTTAAAATGTTTAGACTGTACTGTATGTATTCAGAGTGTGTAGGCTTGGCTCTTGGTGGAAAGCTCTGTGAATCGTCTTTGAATTTGCTTTATCATTTTGTTTTAGCATTCTGCTAACCTTAACCATAGAATACATACATTTAAAAAGTGCCTGAGGCTGTTCTCTGCTGGAGAAAATAATCAGTTAATTATACTGTTTTTTGGGGGGTTTTACATTTAAACATCAGTTGGATCTTGTTACTATTTATATGTTTCCAAGAACAATTTGATAAGAACTGGGAGATAACCCTTTGGTGAAGTGTTTGGGGAAGTATCAAGCTACCCCAAGTAGACTGCCTTTGCCTGGACCAATTATAAACGCTCAGTATGTCCAACGAAAGAATTTCCCAGGGATTCATATCTTTATAAAGTACATCTAAAAGCTAAAAGTTTCTCAGAACTGTAAGATCGTATCCTCCTCCACTCATTAGTGATGATGTTTGATCAGTTTTGGCCCCCACCAAAACTCTTCTTCTTTTTTTTCTCTACCAATTTCAAAACTGCAGTCGTGGCTTTCCCTAGGTCCTAGGCTGTCTCTTCCTTCAGTAGTTGCAGCCCAAAAGCCTCCCAGCAGATTTGAATGTTTCACTGATGCGGTAAATGCTATTATGTCACCGGCGGTAACAAATGAAGCGGCCTTGGCCACAAACCTGAGCCTGGAAAGGGCCATGGAAAGGGGATTATGGGCTGGCACGCCGCCTAATTGCAGCAGGAGAGTGAAAGCCGCTGGCGGGCCAAGCAGCTCTCTGTGTTTGGGGGAGGTGGCACGTGAAATAAAATAAATACAGTGTGCGGTCCTCGGTAGCTAACACTGATCGTTATCTGAAGATGTGGAAAGCGGCTTTTGGCGTCTGCTTCCTTTCCGCACTGCAACTGAATTGGGTTAATTTGGTTAAAAATAGATAAATACTTTTTTTTTTTTTTTTTTTTTTTTAAAGGCATATGGGGTCACTCTTGAAAAATGATAATTGTTTCACTTCACTTTTGTCATTTAATGTAATTATCTGATTGGAGCTTAACCTCAGTTGACACTTTTTTCAATGACCTTCAGGGGACCTTCAGTTTGATTGGACTGCCTGGAACAGGACCAGAAGACTGCCCTTAGAGGGGTGTTTGATAAACGCTTGGTACATTCTGCTGGACACCTCCCCCGGTTTAAATTTCAGATGGCTCTGAAGAACTGTGATGGGTGTTTTGGGGTTATAAAGAACTGCAGCCCAGGGTGGGTGGTGGCTTCTGGGAAGCTCCATATGTGGCAAGGAAGAGAATATTCTCTTCTCTTCTATAGACCTTAAGGGCAGACTGCTGCTTTGTAAATGTTAATGTTCATGTTTAGTAAAATATGCCATACAAACAAATGTTGATTGGTTGATTTATTGATTGATCGAGCTTTACAATTTGTGTTCATTTGAACCCACTTTAGGACTTTCATGTAAGCGTGACAGAACACTACAGTACCAGGTATACCTGCATGTGTCCCTGTCCTCACTGTAAATGTGAATCATACAGTATTCCTTCTCGCCCTAACGATGACTGAACCAGTTTTTAAGGCCTGCTCCCATATGCCATACCATGACAGATAAAGTATGATTAAACACATGTTACATCTGTATGTAAAAAATCAATTATTTCAATGAAATGGAAAAGAACATTAAAATGTTTCAGTTATGTGCTGTTGCATAAGTTATGTAGGCCTTTGTTTTGGTTATGTTTGGTAAATGTAGTATGAGAGACTAATGGAAATTGATATAAATACTATATAAAGAGAAATTGGCTATTTAATGTCAAGATACACATACAAGAATAAATGTATAAATTAATATAGAAATATATTTTTGAATGTCTATAAATACATTAAACATAAATACTTTTTTTTTTTTATCAGCAGTCAATGCTAAACAGAAAACTGCATAGGTATCCAAAACACAGCCCGTTGACTACACTAAAGTAGACATTTACATGGACCCCAGCTCTTCCCCCCTCTCTATCTCTTTCTTTTTCTTTATCACCTCACTTTCTCCTTTCTGTCTCTCTCTCCCTCTTTCCCCCTCTGGCTCTCCCTGTTTTTCTCTTTCTTCACCCCTCTCTCCCCCTCCCTCCATGGATATGGATGCTCTCCCAAAGAAGGCCAGCTCAGTTCCTCCGAAATCTGTGTTGGGTCCTCTAAGGAGACATCGCTTATTCAGTAGACTGAGTGTGAGCCTATTCCTGCTATTTATTACCGATGGTGACACTGTAAGTTATGGGCCCAAACCCAAGGCCTTCCCTCACATCATACTCCCCTCCGAGTACCGACCCCAGACCCCCAACTTCACTGGAGCAGCTTGTTTCCCTCTGTGGAAACTGTGGAGAAAGAGAAATCAGATGAGAAAGTACTTCAGAACAGAGGAATAGATGACACCATGTTGTCAGGTTTTCTTCCCCAGTTGGATGGGAAGGGAGGCTTGTGATGCGTGAAAATGGCAAAAGGTCGATTTAAGACCCCCCCCCCACACACACACAGCCCGCCTCTTTTTGATTTGTAGATCTGTCTGTGACTTCAAAATGTTTGGGCACACCCCACTCCTCTTTCAGCTCCCTTCTTTTACTGAATTTATCGAATTTCCTGACACCCATGACAATTGTAAAAGGGGAGCCTTTGGAATTGTGGTATCAACACATACAAAGGAATGTCAGTTTAGGGCACAGAGGCACGTAATAGTTTACCCAGTCACTCAACTAATGAAACCGATAAGTGAACCGCGGTTACTAAAATAATACAACCTGACACCCCCCCCCATGAAGTCAAATGTACTCTTCTGAGCTGATCCTTCACTGTAGGGACCATCGGAGACTTGACCCTATGACATGGCCCATAGGAAAAGACAGCCATTTGACATTTGATAGTGCATCATATTATGGATCATTTGTACCTTTCATTGTTTCAGCAGTGACAGCTTAAGTCTTGTTCCTGCTACAGGTTTGCCTCCCCAGCTGTCTAAATGCAGAGGGTGCTTTTAACATCTTACAGTATGTGCATGGTCTCCATTTTCAGGATGTAATGTTAGGCTCCTCCAGCTTGCATTTCACTTTTGGTGATGCATTACTTTGTGTGGTCTATTACCCTCCTGATTCCTGCGTTACATTACCCCAAAGAGGTGGAGTACAGAGTAGAGCCCCTTAGATTCAGTGGAGAGATGCTCTCTAGTCGCGTGAAGGATGTTACATTGGGGAGAAAAAACAACATTTTACACAAGATAACTTCCAGGGAGTAACTGGTTTGTGCTCAGGTTTGACCAAGAACCAGAAGGTGTTGATTTTTCAGCTGTGTCGATTGGATGCTAGAGAGTCACATGGTCTGGCAAAGGCCTCTCATCCTTTGTGAAGAAATGTACGTTTCTGTTCAAGTGGGGATCAGTTTGTAGAACACACTGGGAGGAATGTAGAGATTTCCTTCAGTTTTTATTTCAGGAACTGGAATATCAAGTCACAAGCCCTCAGATACATAGGGGCAGATTTACTAAAAGATTGCTACTGCTTTTCCAATGCAAAATTATGCAACACAAATTTTAAGAACAACTGAAAGCAAGCAGTATTTTGCTGAGCACTGATATAGCCCAGCTCATATTCTATTAAATATATGTTAATAAGTTATCTCTCCCAAACAAGCAGCAGTCATCTGAGCCATTAGAAGAGAGAGGCAAAACAGAATTAGACAGGAGAGGGTCTTTCCTTCAAGAATTACCCTTTAACTGAAGAGTAAATAGTGAAGCGATACAGGTTACACGACCATACATTAATCGCACTACTGGAGAATAAAAAAGAGGAACTTGAGCCATACGCCCAAAGATCAAATTCCCTGTCAGATATGATGAAGTTGCTCTCAGCTTTACATTTCTTGTGTGAAGTACAGTTGCTTGGGTTGCAGGTATTTTACAACTTGCGTTTTGTATTGCGCTCTCCAAGGTGGTATTCACTTTTTCCCAGTGATGAAAAACAAATAATCACAAATGTTGCAAAGTACCCCGGTTCATATCACGACAGCTTTATTTTCAGGAATAGCTGTACCTGCAGACAGTGAAGCAACTACAGAGACTATGGAGAAACCTGGCTGTTAGGTAGGGCATTGAAAGTATCGTTTCAGAATTTTTTATATATATTCTGTATAGCATGCATGTTGCTTTCTAGAACTTCTTGTTCATTTTCAGATATAATATGAAAATTATATTTGTTTTATATCTAAAGGACACAGGATTTATATGGACCAACCTGTCATCAACTATAAAAGTATCAGCAGTCAGTATAAAAAAGCAGTTCTGAATTTGAACAATTGTCTTATTGAGCATATGCAGTCAGTAGGGTATAGAATGATGCTCAGATGCTCTGTGACCTTCTCCCATCATCAAGTTTGCCTCTGTCTTTTTGTTTTAGATTTTCTTTTAGACGATGCCTAACATCTTTTCTTTACATCATCTACTGCTGACTTTATTATGCCTAATGATAAATGGTTTATTATGCCTAATGATTTTTTTATGATGTATTTTTTCTGTAACTGTACCTCATTGACCATTACCTCTAGTTCGTTTTCTTTTTCTCGTGGTTCACGCACTACTTGTGCTGGTTTTTATGAGTGTCTCCTACTGCAAAATGATGAATGAGGTCATTTAATTTCTTTGATTGCATAAATAGAACATGTCTTAATAAATTGATCGTTAATGTGTCGGTGTCTGTGACCGCAAAACAGCCACAACATCACGACTGTTGTTGCGCTGCGACAAATTCCTTAGTAAATCTGGCTCTTATTGTCATCTTTGCATAATATTGTGTTGATTGTCCTTGCCATGATCCAATGTCCCAAATATAAATAAAATTTATTACAATAATAATAAAATATATAAAAACAATGTTGACTCTTTATTAGAAATAATAATTGTTATGATTGTTAATTAAAGTTATGATATGTTGTCAGGGACGGATTATGAGATCAAGGGCCCCTGGGTACAAAAGCCTCTAGGGCCCTCTTAACGCCCCCCCCCCCACATGCGCGCGTGTGCGCACACACACACACAGCAAGTAGTGACTCACGCTACTACCACCCGCTTGAGTGACACATATAAACCACCTGTAGATAGCCTACAGGATTTACATCACATCAACGCATGCTGCAATAGGCTACATTAATTTACTTGAATTGCTAATTGTTATAACACATTAACTGACTAAATAAAAAAAGACACCTGTTTAGCCCATCATACAGGATTTATGAGACATCAAATATTTATTTAATATTATTGTATTTAATATTTAATATTAATATTAAATTTAAAATTCTATTATTATTATTTGTACAATTTTTAAAGAAATATGTATCATGGATCATATGCAAAAATCTGTTTTTTGAGGCCCCTCTGACCTCTGGGCCCCATTTGGTAGTCCGGCCCTGTGTTATTTTAACTAATAGCATTGTTCTTTTCAAGTATCACTATTTCAGCTATGAGTAATTTATGGACATTTTACATTTACATTTTAAGCATTTAGCTGGATAGCTTTATCTGTGGCAACATAGGCCTCATTTTCAATCTGCAATAATTTTTGGTCCAAACTTTATATAACAATCTGAGGCAAGCATGAATTGTTGGACAACGTTATAAGTTCAGCAGCTGCTGGTATGTGTTGTAAAGTGCTGTGTAAGAAATGCAGATGAATATTTAACTTTATTACACAATATTTAAGGACACAACATGGCCTTTATTTATGGCCTTACTTAGTTCCTTAACCACAAGACAGATAATGCCAACAAAGTGAGGCTTTTGAATGTCAGTATAGAAGCATATGTCTGCGCTAATGTGTATATGTGTAAGTGTGTGTGCCTCTGTGTGTATTTGTGTGTGTGTGTGTGTGTGTGTGTGCATGTTTGCAATATATATGGCTTGGGAAAGTTTCGGTCTCAGCGCTGGATATGTACTTATCCTAAATGGTGTTTGACCTTCTCAGAACGGGGCTGTTGCTCTCCTCGGAGTCCCAGGCAGATGGATTTTTCATTGCATTAATACCCCAGATCAGGTGGGCTTTGTCAAAGTGTTAAACTTTAATACTTTGGGTCATTTATCTTTGCGGCTAAACCCAGGGTCTGTCAGCGGCCAGACGAGCTATTTCCTCATTTTATTCCGAGCAGAGAGGTGCAGGAGAGAGAGAGAGAGAGAGAGAGAGAGAGAGAGAGAGAGAGAGAGAGAGAGAGAGAGAGAGAGAGAGAGAGAGAGAGAGAGAGAGAGAGAGAGAGAGAGAGAGAGAGAGAGAGAGAGAGAGAGAGAGAGAGAGAGAGAGAGACCAGGGCAAGCGCTGATCACAGCTTAATTAAATCCTGATGCGTGAGCAGGAGAGGTATTCCGGGTCCCGCCATTCGCAGGAATTGCATGTCTCCGGAGAGAGGGTTTGGTTATTTATTTCTGAAAATGCAGCGGTTTCCCTGTAAATTGTTACGGCAATGCTCCTCCATTACCTCAGACATACAGGGGGTGGTGGTGGGGGTTTGGGGGGGTTGCCCAAGCGGCAGAGTCTAGAATTGCAGTGATTCCATGAGACGTTGTGTGCCCACACCCGTATTCTTCTTCCGGGGCACAGATATTAGCCAAAGGTAGGATCTGTAAACAACAACACCCCCTTCAAAAAGAACTTGAAATTGAAAGAATTTTGCCCAAACTAAAACCGATTCATGATGAATGAATAAATTCAGAATTTGCTGCCATATTCTAAACCAGATCTATGTGATAGGTCTTTGGTTTGGTTTTCTCATCTTGACTGTACTGTTAGTTTTCATTTTGGGGGGGGGGGGGGTCATTTTGTTTTTTTGTTCTGTGGTATTACAGCAGTAGAAAACCATACCTCAGAAAGATGTTGCACATTCAGTTTCCATCAACACAACTTAAAATCACTTTGTGTGGCTGATGTTGAAACAAGTAGCCTTTACTGCATAGTAAACAACACATGATAAACCAAACGCTTTTGTGTGAATGCTAACCTAACTGGCAACGCATCATGTATCAATGTGTTTTCAAGCCTATTTATTTTACACTAAACAGTAATTTCCCAAACTCTCAGGCAAAGAGCCGGTCAAAACTCTCAAAATATGTAGCTGTTCCAATTCTGAGGTGAAAAGCTCCTCTACGATGGTACCTATAGAGAAGACTTGATGGTTGATAGTCGGTTACTCTTTGTTACTTGGTGCCTAGAGAATACTATAATTGATGTTGATATATTGTAAATATTGCCAATATTTACAGAGATTGGCCGTAATGGCAGACCACGAAAGGAATCCAGCCATGAAGTAGGAACTCTCACTTGACAATTCTTCTTCTCCTCGGGTGATTTATTTTCCTTTGATGAACTCTTCTTTTCTTGTTACAAATCTAATTAATGTTCTTTAGGTGCCAGTTTCTTAAAGGAACAATACAAATATAATTATTAAATTAAAAGTTACATTTTGATGTATTTTAATAATAATAATAATTATTATTATTATTATTATTATTATTATTATTACTACCATATAATGTTCCAATAATTCCATTAAATGTAGTTGCAATCTTTTTTTTAGAAAAGTGTCCAATGATCGTAGATATGGATAGGCTATTTATGTGTAGCATGATGTGTGTGCGTGTGTTTTTGTGTGTATGTAGTCAAAACACATTGTGCAATGGAAAAGATTCTAACAAGTCAACAAATTAATCAAAATGCATCCAGTGCTAATTTGGGAAATGGGAATGTATTGAATTGTGCAGTATAACATTAAAATGTAACATGATCACCGACATGATCCCAGCTTTTGATAAATGCGCCTTCGAAGTCATTCGTTTACTTTGCACATATTTATACCAAAAACGAAACTTTTCCATTTCTTTCTGGTCTTCTGCCGGAAAACGCGACTTTCTGTCTGTCCTTGATCAGTCAGTAAGACGGGTTGAAGGCTCACTGATGCGCTTTGATCAGTCCGGGCCTCCCACTGTCCAGTTTCCTGGACGATTGTAATGGCGCTTCTCTCAGATGCGGGAATCCATCACGCCACGAGGCGTCTTCCGAAGATGTCAAAGTGATCTTGCGTGTCTGTGATGGCCTGTTCCCACACGTCTGGTGCGGCACAGTATCTTCCCACAACATCTTTAGTCAGGTGTTTGTAGGACTACTCCGTGAGGTGAACTTGCAGTAGGCGTAAGCAATCAAGTTTGACTTTAGAGTCTTGAACTTGAACTAGGTAAGGTTATTCTCGAGACAATGGCGTCAGCAACTCATGGTTGTAGGAAAACAGCCGTGCACTTCAGTGCTTCAGAAAGGGCTATCTAATGAATATTACTGGTTTCAGTTGTTAATGGAGCAAAAAACCGGTGGCTATTCATAAATCCTGTTAAAGGAGTAAAATAATTAAATATAATGACCGAGCTCAGATGTCCGTGATGTTATTTTAAGAGGGAAATTAATAGCACGTCGGTAAAAGATATAAACGCGATAACCCATGCAGTCCCATGAACACACAATAATGAACCAATTGAGGCTAGTCTGGCACTAATTTTGAAGTCGGTTAATTATAGCTATAGGTGAAAGGTGAGCATGGACAGGGCCTTTATTAAATCCAATAAGCAGTTCGTTGTGTCCTTAATATTTACTCATTAATATAGGCTACTTAAATTCAAGATTCTGAAGATTAAAATGCATAAATTCGTTTAATAGACGTTAATCACAAATCGGGTTATACAGAAAGTGTAGCCTACCTTATATAAAATACATTATACGTGTTTATACTAGACATTTGGTGAAATGCAACTACATTATTATTATAAAATCATTATAAAATCATTATAAAATCATTATTATTAAATCATTATTTAAGATTTTAAGTCATTATTGTAAGACCTTTATGTGATAGCCTCCTGAAGATTAATGCGAGAGACGAAGCCGCCGTTTCATTTTAGAAATGATTTTAAAAGGTTACTTTAGCCAAATCTGCAATCTGCACCGTTGTTTTCCTTTTCCGATTTTGTCATTGGAAACATAACCTGTATTACTGTCCTTAACCTGGAGAGCAAATTCTGATTGTTCGTATCTGAATATAAAATGACTCATTGTTGTTCTCCTTATTATTATTATTGTTATTACTATTATTATTATTGACATATGTTAATTAGCATTCACAGTGATAGAACTGATATTGTCACGTGATAAAACAGTCACGTGGGCTATAGGCTAATCTGTATTATTAGCCTACTGCTTTTTATGAACTAGATGAGAGCGAGTGTAAGAATACCAATTTGTGATTATGGGACTATGATGGGGTTATACTGCTCATTGGGGAAAACGTTAGAATGCCAAATCTTTCTATCATCACCGACTGTGCATTTACAGAGTGTTCGCCAAAACAACACGTTTCATCCAAGACGTTTCATGCAATCCTTGTATTCGATTGTGTTTATTTTGTTAGAGCACTACACCGTTGAAATGAACTAGGCCTACTTTATTGTTTTGAACTGAAAAACAAAGGCATTCTTTCATTTTCGGCTCTCCAATTGTGGTGCGATAGCTTGGTTGCCAAGGACATACATGAAACACGTCATTATTTTGTTTTTAAATTAATTGAATAATGTGTTGGAGTGGTTTAAACATTTTCACTTGATGATCATTCTTACCTAACATATTATCAGTGGTTTACCGTCATCATCTTTGAACTAGCCTATATCTTTCTGGAATAAGGGGATACTTTTTCAAATCAACCCCTGAAAGAGTGTTGAAGGCACACAGTGAATAAATTACACTTATAAATTATTATATTTCAATATTTAGTAGCCTATGCACAACCAAAGCAAAATCTGTGATTTGCACTAAATGTTAAATATTATAAAACTGAAGAAATTACAATGCATAAAAAATCATACCAAAAATCATAATAAACATAAATCGTGTCAATGTATAAGTAAGAGCCGTTTTATCTCACTTAAAGTCAGCTCCTAATTTCACAATTTATCGCAGCCTATTGTCGCGTGATTATCTGTTGTAGTGCTGGTTTAGAAGACAGTTGGCAAAACAATCAAATCCGAACGTTTATTTCCAATTTCACGTGCTTCAACTGTTTATTTAGCAACCTGTCTGCTTACTTAACAGAAACGTGTAAACCCACTAATAGCCTCTAATCCAGCCCACCCCCCACACGTACATTCTGCTTCCCACATCTTTCTTTATGATCTTAAACGGACCCCCGAGGAGCATTAGGGTTCAGTAACATTGGACCCTGGGGGACAAAGCCCCGTGATCCGCGGGAGAAAATTAACTCCGCAGATTTGAGAGAGCCAAGGAGCCGTTTGGCGTCTTTGGGTTCTGTGGGCACCATGTTGGGAAACAAACATTTGTCATCTGAAAGAGGGCAACCAACAGGTATACCAAGCACGTGACGATGTTGAACGCAATAAGGGAAAAGCGCGTTCAAAAGCCAAAGCTTTCAATGTTGATTCTCGTGAGGTTCTACAGAGACTTTCGACATAGGCTACTGTCGTTGATGATAAGCAATTTCGCGAAAACAGTCATCATCATATTTCGCTTCCATGTAGGCTACTATTGGTCTTACAAAGACAATCTTTTTTTCTTATGGTTATGTTGTGTCCCTTGATTATATGTTGTCTATATCATTTTTGACTTATTTAAGGAGAAGGAAAACGCCCGACTGAAACAATTTACAAATAAAATAATTAAAGTGAATAGGCCTACGTATTGTATTCTTATGCTTTGTCCATAACGATAGCCTACGTTGTTAGAAAGGTTAACTGGAACCTTGGTATTCAGTTTGAAGGTGGGCCTTATGGTGGTTCACGCAGGTTAAAGGTGGTAGATTCATTACGTTTCTGTTTAATGTTCGCCCTGATTCTAGTAATCGGTATTGTAAATAACTAGATGCTTTTCATTTTACTTGTTACATTTGTCAAAATAGTATTAGCCCAGGGAATGCACACCAATTAAAACAAATACGAAGAAACTTATCTTAAATTGATTTCCTGCTAAATTGCGAAAATAAAAAATAAGATAAAATATTTTCGACCACCAGATATGCAATGCGCCTACAAGATTGCTTATTGTATAGTATAGATAACCTATTATGTAAATGGCAATAATGTTTAATTTCCTAGCAGTTTATGAGTTAAACTTTTAATATGTCACATGACGGTTTATGAGCTCGCGTGTTAACGTTAAAAATGTAGAACTGAATGTCACAACATAACTTGTCAAAGGCATGTCCAAGGGTATCAAACGAATGCTAAGGCTTGGGTGGCTTTGCAAAGTGCCGCGCCGAGTGGGTGAGGCTGCCATGAAATTGTGCCAACGGTGGCCCCCAGTTCTAGGCGTGAGACCAGAGGTTAACGGCGCACTGAAGACTGTTCAACTTCCCATACCTGAGACAAGCAGTATTGACCAGTTGCTGTGGAAGCGCCTACGTATAGGCTACTGTAGAGATATTATTCGTGTTTTATATGAAAGGTTCCAGGCATGCGTAGGCCGAGATTAACATGAACAAAATGGCCTGGCAGCACTGTCTTGTAATGCCGCCAGAAGCTGTTTTCATATCCGGAACATGAGAGGCTGATATGACTCATGTAGCCACTAAAAGAACACTGTTTGCAAAATGCGTTTAACGATGTCAGTAAATTTTACCAATTGCGATGTCTTGAATACAATCGTATTTTCTCCAGTTGTTGTTTTGTTGTTGTTCTTTTATTGTTTATTTATGTAAGGATTTTCCTTTCATTCAAACAAATGGTAATATGCAATAATGATAGTAATAATATTAAAACCTCTATGGTGATTTCTATTGAATAATATTTCAAATATTGTTCATTTTAGTCTGTTCCGTTATTTAGTTTTTGTGTGTGTTCTGCTGGCAATAGACACATTAAATATCCTCTTATTTTATTTGAGAACCAAATCAGTATAAACCATCTATGCAAACACCCAATAATCAATGGTACGCTGTCCTTATAATAATGTAACCATTGTTCACCGAAAGTTGTTTCTAACAGTTAAGCCCTCCACTCTCAAGTGCAATTTGTAAGTAATGGTAGCGCCACAATTTTAAGGTTGTATATATTTGCTGTACGAAACGTTGCTTTTTAAATTAATAATAGGCTAATATTTTTTTTAAAATTAAAAGTGTGCGACCTCAACTTACGTTTCTTGTCTCTCTGGCAGATGGTCTTTTCATTTGACATTTGATGCATATATCAGCACGTCATTGTTGGATCTTACCAAAAAGTCCTTTGATTATTGTTAGCCAATTACAGTAATAATAGCATTTGTGGAACTTAACAATACGTATAATGCCATGATTAAACAGACATACTGTCATGTTGTTGGATTCAAAAGAAATATCGGGCATTTCGTGATATCATTGTATTGTCAATGACGTATGGTTTTTGTGTATGACAGCACAGGTGTTGCAAGGTGTTACAAATGCTTCGAATTAAACAGGTCACGTGACCTGATTATGCCTAACCCCGTCCCCACTGTAAATGTTAAGTTATGGCCAGTATCCGTAATAAACCATACATGGTTTTGTCCTGACTGAGGTTTTGATAGGTAATTATGTGATTCGCTTGCATTTTCAACTGTTGGCCATGTAATGAGCAATACGTAAATTGTTTTCAGGAAATTATTGAGGTGGTTAATTGAAAGAAATAAAGTGTTTCTACAGGGGTGTAATCGTGTATTTAAATGATAGATAGGGGATAGCTACTTCACTCACGCTTTCTCTCACACACACAACTTTTTTTTCAACATAGTATTATATTATGGAGTCAGGTAAAATGTAGATCATAGTATAGCAGTAGACTGCTTTGTCTCGAGGACAGAAAAACAATGATTGATTTTTCTTATAAATTAAAGAGAATTATCCTTCCTTGGCATTTATGTCCTTCAGATTCTGTGTCCCGAGACGCCGTCGTTAACTTCAGTAAACTACTAAATCCTTTATTTCAGAATTATGATACCTGATCCTACAATAAGGATAGCACATTAGACATAATAACATTGAAGCCCAACCCCCAATATTTTACCGACTGCATTCATCATGCTAATGCGCACACGTTCCTACACACTGTGCCACAGCGCGCTGATATTGCCGCGAGTGCAGCTGTTTTTTTTAGTTATAGAGGTTAACAACTGCCGAGGACCGCGTGTCCACAAACAGAGATCCAATTCTTAGGCTTCACGTGTGTTGAACGGACTGGAATCTGCATTGATAAGTCTACGGCGCACGGCGTCAGGGGAGACCGTTTGTCTAAATGTAGCCTGCAGCAGCATGGATTGAACATGTTCTTGAGGCCGATGATTTGAAAGTGTGACAGACAAATACACGATAAGGATACTGAAATGATGACCATCGCCAGAGTTAGACTCACACCAGATGAAATGTTAATTTGTTTTTTCTATCTTCTATCCCGGTTGACTCCTGGCCACCTTATACTCACATACAGTATTCCGATGCTGAGATCGGATAAATAGTTAAATTGTTATTTTAATTAAATTTGATTAAGTACGTTTGTAAGTTGTACGTTTTCTGTAGACGGGCTAAATTAATCATTGCGGATAATACATGACGAAGACTACGCAAAAAAATCGAAACCTTTACTAATTAGTTAAAAGAATAGCTCAATTTAAACGAGCTGAATCAGAATGCTGCATACACGTTGCAGACCTACCTGCAGCTTTAAATACATTTGATGATAATAATATTAATAATAATAATAATGCGGTATGATTTGCAAAAAGATTTTCACGTCCAACTGTTCAACTAAGGTTCAAATGAAACCTCAAATCGTCTTAAAGTTCCTGATTAATTGACTTTCACGAATTATCCCGAACACAACGAATTTCTAATGGTAATATGATTAGTCTGAATGAGGTTTTTTTCAATGTTCACCCTCTATGTGTATCCATTACAAGAGATAGAAAGGTTATGTGCAACAAGAGACGTAGTATGGGCAACCCTCGGAGAAGTAGAGAGAGATGCGACGGGGAAAATAAAGCGCAGCTCCCGTAAGACGCGATGATTGATGATGTCAGGTGTTCCGTTTCTAATTAACGTTTAAATTAGGCCAAAGAAGACCTTTCGAATTAGCACTGCTCGGCTGGAGACCGTTAAGATCATTTAAAACATGTTTTGAAAAGAGATATTGGCGGCCTTAGCTTCAGAACTATTGATGCCGTCCGCATTTGAGAGAAATATTACACCGCTTCCATCCTCCTTTTCACATCGCTGCGGTGTCTCCGTCTACCCTTCAGCTCGAGCCATGTCCTGTGGTTATTGGTGTGCGAAAGGCATTGTTTGTCTTAAAATATAGTATTAAATGTACGTCCAGAATTTCAATCATCTCGAAGTAGAACATTGTATATTGTATATTGTATATTCTAAATTCACATTACTTTTGGACTTGATTTGAAAGCGTTCTTTCCATCTCCTCATTGACAATGTGAGCAAGTTTATTCTCATCACTGTACAATGTTGAAGGTGTCCCGTTAACATTTTTGTTTTGAAAAATTATTACATTATTTCAGCCCTCCTAGTTAGAGAGCAGTATATCTCTAATTATCTATGACATACGTTTTAATGATATTATAGGCTACCTGTTGAAATACTAGCCTACATTAAACACATAGGCTATTTGTAAATGTAAATACTGAAGGCGCTGTCCTTCCAGTTGATAACCTTCAACCTATAGTCCCGGCATCATATTTATTTGTTATACTTTTATACCGATGCAATAGAAACATATTTTTTCAAATTTGCTTTTTTGATCGTAATTGTTTTTGTTTTTACCTTTGTAGTCTATACAATTGTATATTTTGTGCCTATAGATTTTTTTAACAGATTTATTTTAATCGCCTAACAAGAATTGTTATAGACAATCTATGTATTCAATAATTGCCCATGCTAATTTGTATTTTTGAGGATTATTGTTTGCTTTTTTTGTTTGCGAGTTATTTACAATGTTAGACATATGTGCTGAATAAATTACCCTTTGTTTGATAACGTGCTTTTTTCAGTTTGCTCAGTGACATCCAGACTGGCGAATCTCTACCCAGTGTAATAGAATCTCGTGCTGTTTTAATAAGTCCTGTGCTATTTTGCCCCGTTTTGTCCCTACACGAATGTCACCATATGGCGTTTTTGGCACGGACAATGTGATGCTTCTGTAAGGACTCCATTCATCGCTAATGGTTCGTGTAAAAGGGACATCTATCATTCCGATCGATTATTAAAACACAAGGAAAACACATCAAATCTCGACAGCACCCTTTTATTTTTCTCACCTTGGCCAACTGAACTTCATCTGATCTAAAATTCAAAATAATTCACTGGGTTGACAAGCGCAACAAAGGCGGGGAGAATACGCCCGAATATTGTCACCCTTGATTTGTAAATCTTTCAATCACGTGTCGAGAGCGCGCGAGAAGAAGTGTTTATATTATGAATAATTCATAAAATAAATCCCGAATCTGACATAAAGTAAAGAAGCAATAATCAGATTTGTTGGTTCCGAAGATGTAATACCTACGTCAGAAAGCACACAAGCTGAAATAATAATAATAATAATAATAATAATAATAATTATTATTATTTATATTACTATTATTATGTCAGTTGCAGTGTATGTAGCCTATGTTTTGGTCGTTAAAAAGCTAAAGAAGCGTGCTTTGCCTTCCCCACAACAATTTTTATTTTTGTGATTTTTACTAATATTTGTCATGATTGAGGCTATTGCAAATAAATTAATTTAGGGTATTCAAGTGAAACAAAGAAGATATATGGTACAGAGGAAACACGTTTATAGACAACACAACGCGTAATCCATCAAACAATAAACAGTAAAATAAACAGACCAGAAACGAACTGAGTATGTGCGTAGAGTTGGCTAGCACATCCCACACGTTCGTTACATTTTATTATGCGATAATTGGACTCATTTGTACGTGAGTCATAAAATACATTTGTATATATTTTTCTGACAAAAATAAACGCAAATTGTGTAAGAAACATACATTGATTATGAAACGTAGGCCTGTTTCTATTATATTAAGGCCGAGTGTGACACATTCCTGCAAGCTTTAATATATGTCATCATCATCATCATCATCATCATCATCATAATTTTCGTCATCATTATAATCATCCCAGGACCTTCTTTCACAAGGTAGCTGTACCGTCATTGGTGGTAACTAAACAATAGCATTGACGGTGGTGTCAAATTAATAACATATATTTAAATATAACCTTTCTCTGTGTTCTGAGATTTTTTCCTGTGGCGTAACACTTGTCTAGTGTATTCTTGAAAAGGAAAAAAAAACGTCGGTACCTACCTGCTCGTCTATCTTCAACTTGACTTTCCCGTTCTCTCATAGGCACTTAGGATTGCCAGTGGCCCCCTCTACGGCGTTTGAATTTTAATTTTCATCACGAGCGACGCTGAAAGAGCCGCAAAAAATGACTTCCCGTTTCCTGCTTTATACCTGCGGACGCTCTCAGACAGAGGGGGCAACACGGGCTTTTTCAAAACACTGTATTATATCAGCGAGTTATTTGTAAGACATTTTATGGCACTTCACTCCAGTGTAACTCAAAACCACACAGAAATCTCCCCCTTCTCTGATAATCATTTCCAGGTTGTCTCTCTGGCTTTTTATGGTGCATTAGGAAAAAAGAAGAGCTAATAAATTTAACGAAGCCGCCAAGGATCGGGGTTTCATCTGGTTGAAATTGCCCGAGTTTCTCCTTCCCAATTTCGTTCGGTCCGCAGATGGTAGAAGCAAAACATTATTGAAATGCTTTCTTAAGCCTACTTCAAGAGAGGGAAAATTAAAGTTTCTGCCTGAAACACTTGTCCTGTGCTGTGAAACGCTTGACGGACACACTGAAAACAGCTGTGCTGTGAATGGAGCGCTTTACAGACTTGTACAGATCTGACAGTGCTTTCCATCTCACAGAGTTCACCGCTATAAGAGATCATGATAATTCAACAACAATAGTAATTAAATAATAATTATTATTATTATTAGTAGTATTAGTAGTTGTAGTATGATAACAACAACAGCAATACTGATACTACAACTAGGCTACTACTGATAATAATAAGTAGTATTATTACTGTTTTCGTTACTATTAGTAGGCTATATGCATATATATTTCCTATATGTGTATGTGTGTGTGTGTATATATATATTATATATAGGCTATATATATATTGTATATGTGATCATAATGCCAAATGCGCTTACTCTATACGTTTGATAAAATTATTTACGTAAATTATTTAAAAATTGCATTTATTATCGTAGGTCTGTTGTTTGCTGTCCACATTCTTGGTGGTTGTCATCTAACCATTACACGCTACATATAGACTAATTCACAGTCTATGGGAAAATGACATTACCATCGATACAATTATGTGCATTTTGCGTTTTCACTTTTAATTTAAATTTGGGACTACATTGGATGATAGATATATTCCAATCGTTCTAAGCGCATATGTGGAAACTTTGTCCTTAGTAGAATGTCTTTGGGAAACCTTTCGTGACGTGGTACTACAGAAACACAGTTGAAAACGAGCTTACACTCTCTTTCCGTGAAATAAACATGGAGAGCACGTGGTTTTACTAAGTGAGGAGAGGAAAGGAAAATAAATACGCGCTTTCTCTCTCTCTCTCTCTCTCTCTCTCTCTCTCCTCTCTCTCTCTTAAGTTTTGGTAACAGAGGGGAAACTCCTCCTATTCTCGCGTCCAATTAATTAATGTGGTCTGGCCCTTTAAGGCTCAGCGCCGGGTCAGTAAGCGGTGTAGTGTTTTTCTAATTGATCTTCGCCCAATCAACAATAACTCGTTAGCAGTTGCTTGCTTTTCTTGTTCCTTGAGACCTTTTTTCCTCCTTGTAGCAAATCAGCCCCCGGGCAGTGCCGTTATACTTTCTAAAGATCTCCATGGAGCCTCTCACAAGGACCTTGGCTTTCTTAAAGGGAATACAATTCTGCCGTCCGTGAAACAGCAGCCCTCGTCGCAGTATGACTATTTTGGAAAAACGTTTCAGGCAAGAGAAGTTTTAAAGCGTCGCCGTGAGGTGCTACACGGTTGAAAAAACGAGGCAGAACAAACGAAGAGCAGCCCTGGAAGTTTCTATGACCCTTTGAATGAAATATAATCTGCCGATATTAGTGGTAAACGTTT
Organism: Aldrovandia affinis; assembly: GCA_029706075.1. Lineage (NCBI taxonomy): Eukaryota > Metazoa > Chordata > Actinopteri > Notacanthiformes > Halosauridae > Aldrovandia > Aldrovandia affinis. The sequence continues at coordinate 2,418,693 of JAINUG010000087.1, forward strand.
CGTGGGACTGCGATGACCTCCAGTACAGACATGAAGGCAGGCTCCGCGTTGCAGTCCAGCGGCGAGGAGCGTAGACGGGGTCCGCTGGATCAGCTTCCACCGCCCGCCAACTCCAACAAGCCGCTTACCCCGTTCAGCATTGAGGATATTTTAAACAAGCCCTCCATAAAGAAGTCCGTTGCAACCCTCTGTCCGCCGAGGGTTCTGGAAAAAGTGACCGGCTCGAGCGCAGCGAGGAACGGTATTACCACTCCGTCCTCTCCGCTATGCGCTCTGGAGGAACTTGCCAGCAAAACTTTTAAAGGTCTGGAAGTCAGCGTAATCCAAGCAGCTGAAGGTACTGATTTGTAACTTTCTCTCGATTCAGTTTACACAGTTATTTAATTCACTTTTGCAAAACATTATTGAAATGCACGTACCCATGTACAGTTACAATGGAATGTGCAGCCAGTATATTAGTTTGTTATGACATGTGCAGAACATTAACCAAAAACACGCAAGGGCCCAATATTTGCGTAAAGAAACAATAACAACAAAACACACATACCTTGATTTCAAGGTATTGCAGACATGGTATGTGTTATAAATAACAGCGCTACATTACTGTGTTTACATTAGGGTATAAAGCATGTACCGTACATGTGTTTCAATGTTTAACAACAAGACATCTGACTTGACATTTGTCAAAACAACACAGCTCACTAACAACAGGGATGTCAACAAATCAAAGTTCTGGGAAATTTCGAGTAGGCTGTGCTATGTGAATTATATTATCACATGTGGTGTTTTAAATTATTTATCACATATAACTGGTCAATTATTTGACTTTAAAAAAAGTTAATAATACGTAAATAACATTGTTGTAATTTCCTACACCTTTTCTACACCTTACTCGGGGCTAAGTTGAATTATTCATCACTGTGTTACAATGTGGATAGATTTATGTTGTGATCGTTGCCATTATTAGGTTGATAGATTTGCATAGCCATTTGAATTACACTGTTTGAGGAAGCATGAGACACATGCGTAAAGCAATTTTTCATCGTTTTCCCTGAATAATAGGTAAATGTTTTTATATTTTATACAAGTATATGCTTGTATAAATTCAGCCATGCCACTGCCAGAACTAGGCTAGGTATTATCAGACACGGTGGAGCGCATCTATGAAAAGACCAAAAATAAAAATCGATTTAAGTTAATGTTACTATTTGAGTTTCCAGGTGCCTAAACGGTTACTTGTTTCGCATACGGCCTATTAAGGGCGATAATGTTGAAGTTTTGATAAACGGCTTTTCTGCAGCTGTGTTGAATGGACGGGGCCTATATGATTGTTTTTACATTTTAACTATATGTGCAAAAACATAGAACTCGAATGCGAAGCTGGACAGTTTCAATAAGGCCCTCTATATTTGGGCGATCTGACTATGTTAACGACATTGGAGTTGCATGAAGGATAATTATAGTATTTGTTTCCATTGAAGGTCGTGAGCATCTGAATTCGTTTGGTCAGAGGCAGGCCTCTAAGAAGAGGAGGAAGTCTCGCACCGCATTCACAAACCATCAAATCTATGAACTGGAGAAGCGCTTTTTGTACCAGAAATACTTGTCCCCGGCTGACAGAGACCAGATAGCGCAGCAACTGGGCCTTACGAATGCCCAGGTCATCACTTGGTTCCAGAACAGACGGGCCAAGCTAAAGAGAGACTTGGAGGAGATGAAGGCGGACGTCGAGTCGCTGAAGAAAATACCCCCGCAGGCGCTCCAGAAGCTGGTTACCATGGAAGACATTGACGACCCCCAAGGAAGTTCGGGGGCTGTATCTCCCAGCATTTCTCCGTCCTCGCAAGGTCACGGGGTCTTCCCTCAATCCCCTGCCTCATCTAGAGACCAAACCACGGACGAATTCTCAGAGGAAGACGAAGAAATTGAGGTGGACGATTGAAAGTAGGCCCGCGTTTTTTAGAAGGGATGCTTTTCATCTCCGCACGGACAAGGGGGAACTCTATGTAAAGTGAATGGGAGTTTTCTTTGTTTTTATATTTTATTTATTTAAAGGATTGTTTAAAAAAAGGAAAAACAATACATTTTTATTTCAGAATGAGACAGCTTGAGAATGACACCAGATTATAGCTATCGAGATATTTCTTCATCAGCTGCAACCAACAATATGAGGAATGAAAATGGAAATGACTTGCTTTCCAATACAATTTTGAAAGTTACTCTGTGGTTTATGGTACAGGATCAAGACCGCAAAGTATGTAGGTTTAAAGTTTATTTCACTAAGTTCATGGGAAAGTCGTGCAATTTGTCTTTTTTGATAAGCAATTAATCACACTAATTTCTTTTATAGCTGCTAACGAAACATACGTCTGCCAAATGGGTATTTTTTCTGACGTCCGGAGGTCTAAAGATTTTCCGAGGACAATAGTCCGTTTATGCCTTTATAAAAAATACAGTTCAAACGACGAATTACGAGATGGAATTTAAAAAATGGTGTAAAGAACGTGTCCCAAAATGTTTAGGTTTTTTATTTACCTGAATTTACACAGGCCTACCGATTACTGATTGTGTTTGCCCTCATAACCGAGCGACAAGTATGACCAGATTATTGATACCTATAGGAGAAATCTGCAACAAAGCACGTATCATCAGATAGGTAGACTGTGTATATACTTTCAATAAAATTAGAGACATCTTATTATGCTAATTTTATTGTAACATTCTATTTAATCCTCATCTATGTAAATAAAGGGAATATGATATTTCACAATGTTTGACGTCATATGCCGTCTTTGCTCAGTGTGTATTTTGATGTGTTAGGTGGCTGTGTTTGTAGTGTCTTTGGTCCGTGGACTGAGCGATGCGATAAAGACAGAAGTGTAAAGCATAAGTAGCACTATAGGTTGGGGATCTTTGGGACCTTTGAATTCCCATGCAAAATATATCTATTTGCAAACAAACCCTTTCATATAATCTAATTAGGATTTCATACGTAATACATTTAAAAACAAAACAGAAAACATGCAGCTAATATAGCGTCGGAGCGTCGAAAACAGTCGTGTGTGACGAGGCAACTTGGGCAAACATTCACTTTAAACGTTAAGTGGCTGAAGCTTCAATTAGAGGCATTTGAACTCATCCGTCTCCCCCCTTTCACTTCTTCTCAAAGGACAGTTGACACAAGGGAGTTCGGACTCACGGCTGACGTAAAAAAGGTCGTGAGCACCCCGATGCCATATGGTTTGTGCATTTTCTCCAACACAAACTAGTCAGCGTGATTGATTAGTTTAACCCGCCTCTCCGTACTTAAACAGTTTCGCCGAGCCGTCAGCAATACCGCCACGCATCTGTGCTTCTTTTAATGTTTGTGTTAAGAAAAACGCCCATGAATAGCAATTGATTAGCAAGGGGTTACTAATGAATACAGCTCAATAGGAGGCTGAACGAAAGAGGAGGGCCGCTGCCTTTCTCCCTCGCGTCCTCGTTGTCCAAGCCTGCAGTCTGCTGGCATATCTGTCGGGCCATTTGTAACACTTAACCAGATCAAGGAAAGCTGTTTCGAGAAAGCAGGAAGACGGGACTGTGGAGCACACAATTGGCGCAATCAGCTGGAATCGCCGAGGGGTTGAAAAGTCAAGTAGATTTTTATTGTTGCATTGTGAAATGGGTCCAATAACTTGCCAGAAACTTTTTGTTTCACTGCAGCAGAGAGAGAGCGAGAACATTAGGCTACAGTTGCTTCAGCTATATTTCTTCCAAGATCCTGTTTTTTTTTTGTTTTATAAAAATGTTTGCTTCGTGGTAGCATAGGTTCACAGTTGAGTTGTAAAATATTTTTTGAAATGCAACACGCATGATAACGAGGCTATTGTTTTACATTAGGGAAAAAACGACTTTCACCAATAAATATATTCGGACATGCACTTTCACAGTCTCTTCGAGTCACTAAATTAAACGTATGGACACGGCAGCCCACAGACATAGTACTTATACTAATCAATAATGACAGCATGTTGACATAAAACACCATAGATGTAAACAGTTGTGCATAATATTTCCTTTTCAGAAACATTTGTGTTTAATTGCGTCTGAAGAAAACGCATTTTTTTCATTACTCGTTTATTTTTAAAAGGGTACGTTTATTATGATTATGCTACTTTACAAGGACCTCCTGCACATCCAATTAGTATGCTATAGAGGTACATCAAACTCGTCGCTGTAAGACTCCTTTGTTAATTCGTTCGCTGCGTTATAGCCTATGTATTTTACATGTTGAGACTATGTGTAAAATGGAAGACTACGGTATGTGAGCTATTGACATTATATGATACATTATTATAATAATGACAATAACAATAACACATTATTATTATTATTATTATTATTATTATTATTATTATTCCCAGAGGTGTTTTTCTGAAACATCACTCCTTCCTTCTAGGCCCAAGTCTAACACGCTAGCATACCATAATGAAGTTATCAAACACTGAAATCCCAGCGACAGGCGTGAGCGAATCAGCCCTTCTGCTCTGAATTCTTGTTCTGTGGCAGATTCCGGATCTCCCAGAGCAAAGACAACTAGGTACGGCCATGAGCACTTCAAAACGCTAATGTTGTGCTCATTTCATAGGCTATATTTATTTGCATTCCTTGCTTGTTGTTATCAGTTCACTCCAGGCGTTTTAAGTTTTAAGTTTTAAAGTTCAGCCTTTAGAGACACATTGACATATCATTAGCGCGTACAGACTCGTGCTTGATGGTCTTTTTTTGGTAAATTTTATGATTTTTGCTGCCATTGCTATTTATGTACAATTGTTTACAATTATAATTATTCCTTTACAAAGACCACTCATCAGTAAGCTATGCTGTGGGGAATATGTCCTATATTCTTGACCATCATCGCCATCGATCGGGGGAGAAAACATCCTATGACCATAGGCTGTATGCTAAGCGTTGTTCGGCTGACCGCAAAACAAGCGAAATCCCGTTATTTAAAATGACGCCAAGTATCAGTTTCCTCACCGCACTCAGATCAATGGTAAGCCAAAATGGCACGTGCTTGACAAGTTTAATTCCTTTTATTTAATCTAAACACCAGCCACCAACTAGCCTACAGTCTTACAATAACGAACAATCGTTTCATTGGAAATACTGATATTTGCATTTTCTCATTCAATCAATTTAGGATCGTTAAGAAACAACAACACTGTCGCCATATGCTTGGTCGCGTTTTCCTTGAACCCCTTCAATTGCTTTTAACCTGCACATATTTTTCAAATGGATGTCAAGTTCACGGTGTCGGACCCTGCATTTTTTAGGCTCTATATAGGCCCAGACAGGACTTTACAAGGGAGGTTTTGCGTGTTATATTTCTTTGTCTTCTTCTTCTTCTTATATTAGTAGAAGTAGCAGTACATAGCAGCAACAGTAGCAATTGTTGGCTATTTGTAGTAGGCTAAAGATATATATTTTTTACAGTGCGGTACTGTATGTTATTAATCATTGGAGTATAAAACAAGAGAATTCAACATTGACCACATATATAGAGGCTTTTCCCATTTAAATTTTCTTGATCATCTATTGACTTACTTTTCAGTAGTTTTTTTTGCTTTTATGCCAAAATAATTTTGTCCACTCCAATTGTGTATATTATTTATTTAACTTTCTGCAGCATCTGTGTTTATATCAATGCTAGAACCAATTTAGATTAATTACCGATGTAAAATATAATTAGATATGGAAATATAAATATAAACCTGATGGTATAATATGTTGTATGTTTATTGCCACCTGTTTTATCATTTGAATATGAAATGCCATGAATTCGTTTTCTAAGGACATGCTATCATTCACTTAATTTACCCCACCAATACAACCACGACCTTATCCAGGATTAACGCCTGTCTGGTTCTGAGTGCTACGTTCATTCTCTGTAGTTACTGTTGCTCATTAAATCTTACTGTTTAGGAGTAGATACGTCTGCCTCTGCTAAACGAATGCAATTTCTTAGTTGTATTAGTCTCGATAAAATGACACCATGTTCACCTGATCTAAGTAAGTTCTATTTTCTGCATTACTACTTGGATCATTTGTATAACGGAAATGCAGAAATTGGAGCACACACGTGCCCTCATAAAAGGAGCCGAAAACACAATGTTGTGAAGCAACTTGAATGACACTGCGGGAACGTTCGCCTGCAATCTGTACTTGTACCATCGCTGAAACCTGCGCTTATAAAGCCGTACTCCGAGATGAAAACCTAATTTTCTGGATGGTTAATTGCACCGCCGTTTTCCTGACATCATCCTTCGTTGGCATTCATTTGGCTTAACTAGTGATTAATTATCCAGCCTCAAAGCCGCCTATTTCCCAAATGCTTTGATTATGTGGGCCATTGCTCTTTATTGTACCGTTTTTATATTATTGCTTGCAACCCTTATTCGTTATCAGAACACGAATGGAGACTATACCATTCTGTGTGGTTAAATTATCTTGGCTAAAACAGATAATTATTACTGTTTACTGGCGTTTATTATTTAGCTATATGCATTTACCATATTTATAGTGAACATGTTATGGTGAGGTAAGTGGTAATGGTGGCCGCATACAGTCAGAGAGCATGTGAATTGGGCGATATCTCAAACGTGTCTTTTTTGGAGACTTTTGGAATCCTACAAAGAATGGAATGCGGGTAATTTCATGTTAATTTATACTGTCTACATGTCAGCAATGGAATGAGAATAATCTATACATTTGTTCAGGTCTCGTGTCTCCCAAAACGGTTTGAAATGCAGTCATTCCTTCTTTCTTTCGGACTGCTCTTCACAAGCAGAAAAATATCGATTACAAATTCACATTGCTATGACATCATTGGCATGGGTACAGCCATACAATGTACAGTGCAGGGACTGGACTTGGGAACTGCTAATCACAAATGTATTATGCTGCAGCAAACTGTGTGGTCTGACTCGTATACAGTCTACTAATGTAAATTATCCTAAATGATAGACTACTAATAATTCCAATATGACCAAAAACAATATTGGATTACTATGAATAATTAATAATTACTAGTTATTATAGAACACTATCTTCTCAAAACGTTATGTTGCTTTATAATACTGTTCTTAGAACCAAAAAGTTCAGTCAAAACCAAAAATATTTTAGTCTTGCATTTGACATGATATGCCGGTAAATTCATGGAAATTACAAACGGGGAAAAAAACATTTAAAATATCCGGGGTAAAAAACCGTTCCCTTAAATTGGGTGATGACCTTAAGTCTGACCGCACGGGCTTTCTCAACGCAAATACAAACGGCTGGTTTCCAGTTCCGTATTGTACGCAAACGCTGCCACCTAGTGGCCTTTCGTCAGAACACGAATTACGGTGCAATTCTTTCGAAATAATTATTTCGTTCTTTAACGCTTCTGTTCTTAAACGTTTTCATACATTGACCGTATGTGAGGACAATAATCATTTGTAATTGCCTTTTCAAGGATGTCAAAGTGCTTAACAGTGAAGGAGACAGTTATTTAAGTAGGTTAAATAACTGAAATTCTGCTTTGTTCAATGATGCCAAACTCATGATGTTGTGTAGGCATAGAAAAAAAAAAGACAAATGCATTACTCAAAGTTATTGTAAAATTGCACAGATGCCCACATAGACAACAAAAGACAGTTTTTCACTTATCACAAAATTTATTTTTTAAGTACAACAAAGAATAAACTAAATAAGTATATTTATATGTACAGAAATATCATTAAAATAGAATATATAAAATACAAAATATGTACACTGGAAAATACCCTTAAAAAAAGGGCACCAATCCTATCTTGTTCGCTTGTCCTTGATTGTGTAGTGGAGAACCAAAGGCTGTGCCTACAAAAACAGAACAAGAACTGTGAGCCTGGTGAACACATCCCAAATCCACAGCAATTATTTCTAAAATCAACATTCATAATAAATCTCAAACTTTTGCATTCCAACTTTTGGACATAATATACATTTCTACTTACTCTACTTATAGAGCAATAAAACAATTCTAATGGCCATTGTAATTGATCTAATTTAGCATTTTACACTGCACTTAACAATGATTTATTTCATTTTTGAACTTTCAAAATGCACTAAGTTGAAGAGTACCCTGTACCATGACTGAAATGTATATCACTTTTCTGAAAACCCCAAAATGGAGAGTGAGAATTGTGCTTTAACTGTTTGATATTAATATCAAAGCCCAGGGACTTCCATTAAACTGCATCGTATTCTCAGCTTTGAATGAGCTCTTAAGTAGATGTCCCATTTCCCACATTTTCACTTGCTTTTTCCCCCCCAACAATGACTGAAATCTTGGGGCCTCATTTCTAAAACAAGCAAACACATAACAACCAAAGACCCATAATAAACTGTACATACAAATATTGTCACAAAACATCCAATTTATGTATGATTTATGAACATTAATGGACTGAAGAACAAATATTTTCCATTGCTCTGTAGTGGACCATTCGTATGCCCATTTCCTTGTATCAAAATATATTTTAGGCACTAGTGCCGAGAACTCAAGCTGTAATTCCTGCATCACCTGATGTCCCGTTACTCAACCTACCAAACAAACTATTTTTAATCGTCTGCATTCACTTAGTATCATTTGTCCCTTTGACTCAGAGAAATTCTTCGCCTCTCTCTTTGGGACAATTTCATAAACATCAAAAGGCTGATTTTACAAGGACAGCACTGCTAATATGGATGGCGTTGATCAAAGCCTTCCTTTAATGTCAATTTCAAGATGTGCACATGCTCGGTATTAAAGGACCGTGAGGATTCCTGAACACGTGCGGAGAAGCGCAGGCAGAACTGTGGTGTGCCCGACAGCATGGGGTTTTGAGCGTGCGCTCCCCTCGAAAACAAATAGAACATGTCTATTAACGTTTGATTAATGAGACCCATAATGCTGTGCGGGAAACACAAAAAAGTAAGGCCTGCTTTAATGTGTCTTTTAACCGAACGCCTGCCCCACCCCACGGGTTAAGCAGGAATGCGCTGTGAATTCCTGGCTCTGGGACGGAGTACGGTACCTTGCCAAACCAGTGGGAGAGCCACAGTTGTTTCATGGTCATGTGATCGGGCAGGGACTCATTGTTGAAAAACATCTGGACCTGTAGCAGAACAAAAGGCCACACACTGAATACAAAGCAAACGGCGCTGCTAAGCCCTGCTGTTAGCTGCACCTCTTTAGTGCTTGCTTTACATGGTTACTCATTACAGGGTTATACTTTAGAGCTATGTCGCATGGTGGAACACTTTAGAATTTAGTGATGCGTAAATGTGAACTTGGTAAATACTTCAGCACTAACTAGCCTGTGAACAAATTTAGATACAGCTGGGGCAGCCACCCCAAGGTGAACACTGATGTGCATTCTGACTGTACGGTATGCTCAACCCCCCCCCAGGGTCAAAACTCATATTTCCACTGAAGAAAAATCTGTGTGTGGTTCACAGCCCCACCAATAACTTATTTTACGGAGTAGTTTAAAATTGCAAAACAATTCCCCTTTAAACCTAAGAGAAGTGTGGGATTGGGGTGTGTTTCCCATTTAAGGCTAAGAGAGGTGCAGGATTGAGGTGTGTTTCCCCTTTAAGGCAAGGTGCGGGATTGGGGTGTGTTTGCCCTTTAAGGCTATGAGGGGTGCATGATTGGGGTGTGTTTCCCCTTTAAGGCTAAGAGAAATGCGGTATTGGGGTGTGTTTCCCATTTAAGGCTAAGAGCAGCGCGGGATTGGGGTGTGTTTCCCACTCACCTGGCTCTTCTCCACGCTCAGCCGATGGCACAGAACTCGTCTCAGGTGCCGCACCTCCGCCCTCGCTGAGCACCGAACAAACTTCTGCTGCAGAAGGGGAAAGTAGAGGGGCGCAACGTCACCACAACGCCAGCGCAATGCAACAGCCCACACCTGCCTACAGCACTACACCAACCCACTCCTGACATGACTGGATCACTCCAGATGACATGCACAGATCTACTTCCTGTTACAAACACCTCTGGCTGCCCCTGCCTTGGTGGTCAGAGCGACTGCTTCACTGTGCTGCATCCACACAACCAGAGAGGCATAGGAGGCACCCAGGGTGGCTCAACGTAAATGCTAAAACTCAGAAAAAGTGAATGGTTGGATGTGGTGTCAGGTTAAAGCACCGACCCATGGCAGTGTAGTTGAAACGTCCACTTAGCCAGCATTAACGAGTATGAAGCATCTTTCAGCTAGCGAAATTAGCCACAGAGACATGCAGATTGACTGGTCTTGAAATGTTGCAGTTCTGGTTCCTCTCAACCCATCCAAAACACTGGGTTCAATTTGAACATGTTGCAGATCTGGAACACTGGGTTCAAGAGCCGCTAAAGTGGGTACGAATAAGACCACCAAACGTTTTGAATGTACAGAGCAATGTATCAAACTCCTTTTCCTCCCCAGTCCCCAATCTCAGGCACCTGGAAGTGGCTGGAATGAAAAGAAGCAATGAGGAGTCTTTCTGTTCCCTTACTCCTGGGTTCCCCTGGCTCGAGGCAGGCACTGATCCAGGACCAGTTTAACTCTACCAAAACCGTAACCTCAACCTCAACCATAAGAAAGAAATACGCAAAACTACCTTCAGACTTCGCCATTCATCGTTCCCCTGTGCGGTCAGCGACAAGTCCTCTTTCACCATTCGCTAGTGTACGGGATTTAACTGATGTGTAACGACCCATGCACACAGTGTTTGGCAGGTTCCAGTCGATGGCCTGTATGGATCTAATGAGGGCACGTGGGGGTTGATCCGATGGCAACGGACGGCAAGAGGTGAGGGCTATGCAACAATGACCCGCAGGGGTCAGTGACCCCGCTGTACAGGAAGCCAATCCACAGGGACACATTACACCGCAATCCTTAATTACCGGCCTGGGTCAATAATTACCTTTAATTAGTCCCCCGTGTTCAGGTTATTTGGTAGCTAATGACCTGAGGAGACCAGGGAAACGATTGGGCCTCGTGGAGTATGGTTCTCCACCATCAGGTAGTCATGCAGAAATAGTCAAAGTCTGCTGACATGCCACAGACTCCCATTATAAAATGACTGTATACTGAAATGAGTTTAAAAAGGCAGCAGAATCATCAGGAAGTGATCAACGAGTTTTCCAGGTGACCAGAGGGTTGCTGGTTCAAATCCTGGTTGGGGCACAGCGATTGTACAGTTCAGAAAGGTGCTTAAGTCCTGTAGTGAATAACCAGCTGCATACATGGCTAACATGTAAAGTTGTGGAAGTCACCCTGCATAAGGGCTTTTGCTAATAGGGTAGCAGAGGGTGACAACCTGAGCAATAGTCAAAATTTTCAAATCATCACGGATACACACCTGGAATGTCAGGTGTAACTTCCTGTCCAAATAATTAATTCAGTTCAGCCATTAAGAGATCTGGACAATCGGCGATCTCACAGGTTTCCTGCTCGTGCCTTAGTCCTCTTGTCATTTTATTTTAGAGTTGCTGTGGCAAGGAAGTGACTAGTGCTTTAATGGCCACAAAATACATTGACAAACAGTGACCTCGCCTGGCACATTCCGGTAATGGCACAATTTTATAACTGGTGAAAGAGATATTGCCACAACTGGTCCTGAATTGAATTTAGGAAACAGCAGCGCTTGAATTTCATTTTTGCTACTGGGGGATTTCCCTCCCTTGTTAAACAAATGGGAGGGATTGCAAGAAATAGTGCTTAGCATGTCAGCTGTCAGCATAAATTAGTTGAATGCATCATATTGTCTTCTCGGTCCATTCCCGAAATTCCTTTCAATCAACATATGAAAAGAACACAATAACTATCCGATACCACCAAAATGCAGGAGTTTGCTTGTAATTATAATGCTCATGCCCACAGACACACTTAACTTTGAACAAATGCAAAGTCAGACGCAGTCCTTATTTTTTCAAGTTTGAGGTGGAACCCTACACAAGTAATTAAACCTTTTCCATTACATCACTGGACTCATCCAGAATGAACCCAATTACAGGACTGCCGTTCACCAACGCATCTCAATCATATCATATCATAAATGTGCTCGAGACTGCGTCCTGCATGCTGCACAAAGGGAGACTGCACACGCTTCACGGCCTGACAAATTCCATCAAGTGTAGCCCTACATTTTCCAGCTTGGTCTTTGCAGTCAAGAAAAGACTTTTAACAAATACAAGCTATTAACGGTGTCGTGTTGTTATTACAAATATTTTTGACATATCATCATGAGACTTATGCTTACGCTTCCGTTTTAAAATCAGCACGTCAACAACGTCTACTTTAAACTTGTTGCCGACTTTGCTGGTTATGATCAATCCAAGTCTCCAATGACTTCATCAGCAGACAAGAGCACTCACACACACACACGCTTGATCAAACACGCACTCAAACTGACCTACAATACACAGCACAGAGTATTTCATTTAATGCATGTATTTCGTAATGCAATTTCGCAATGCATATGAAATTTTAATATGTATTAATGCTGCAAAATATTATGTAATATTAAATCTTAGTTATGCTGGACTAATGTGCGGGATTGAATATACATGATTCTCACGTGCCAAAATTCCAACCCTGTAGATGCCAAATTAGGTTTATCATATGAAAGCATATTGCATACATGTCCAAAAATGGATTAACACCATCTGACATTCCCCTAAATTAAGCTTTAATAATTAAGGGTAGAATGAAAAAAAATATATATATATTTTTTTAAACCACACTAGGATTTGCTGTCACCAGTCTCCTTTGGTATCTACTTCATTCCTGTATTTACTTTTTTTGGTATGTGGCAGATGCTCTTATCCAGAGTGATACACAAGTCTGAAATGGCATGATACATCAAATAGATCAAATACAGAACAGCCACAGACCGTAAATAGGCATCAAACGGCATCAAGCCGTGCTGGAGTGGCACAAGGAAAATAAAGGCCAAAACGATTCTTCGTAAAAGAAAAAGTTACTTAAGTGAAATGGAAAAAATATGAATGTGTAAATATATGGAGTGTATCCTAAATGCATGCATTGCAGTTTTCAACAGTATTTTAAAGTGAACATTTAAAGAGGGAAAATGGGAAGAACACATAAGAAGCAGGTCTGGGATGTGGGTATATTCTTAGTTATGATTCAAAATGATATAGTTTGAAACAGAAAAAACAGAAACAAAGTTGCTAATTCCAAAAGTCACAGTAAATTACAATCCACACTCATTACCAATTAATATAACCATCTGACACTTTCAGTTTGAGAATATGATAGTATAGACCTAGTACAGACGTTTAAATCAAAATCACAAAGGGATGAAATATTTAACATTGCATTAAAGATTTAGGGATTGGTGGAAAACAGTACTTCCACAATGTTTTATTATTTATGCAAGTCTGACTCATTTATGGACTATTTTTCTCAAGGGTGTAGCCATCTCAGAATCAACTCAGCAGCCGTCTGAGTTGATTGTGGCACTGTATGTCACCAACAGGCCTGTATGTACACGTGCACACACAGAAAGGCATAAAAATACACATGCATTCTCAAACGCATTCTCACACATATGTGCACAAACACACACGAGCACACATGCGCGCGGGCGCACACACACACGCGCACACACACACACACGCACAAATGCTGAATGCCCCAGCACAGTGAACACACTGAGAGACAATTCCAGTCATTTAATGTAAAAACAAAAGGCTTACAGGCTGTACAGAAAACAGCAGGTCAACAGCTTAAAAACAGAGAAAACAAAATTCCCCCCAGATTTTTAATACCCCATTTAGAAAGACCAATTATTTTAAGTCTTGAGTTATCGCTGTACCACCCACCACTGCAGCTACCTGCTGCTCTCCATGGCACTCACTATGTCCCACACAGTGCTACAGCCTTACTGGAGCCAAGCACCTACCATCACCACGACCCATTACGAATCTAACGGCCAATTACAGTCATGTGGTGAGTGGAATTAACATTTTGATAGAAAAAGGCTAAATACTGTATTGAATTTGGACTGAAACAGAACTCTTAACTTGGATCTTTTGATTCTTAATAACCAATGAAACGCAGATAAACTACTTTCATTGGAAGAATGGCAATATTCATGATATTCCACACGTTGTTCCATGGGTCCTCCTTCATTATGGCTTTAGTAGGCCCAGGAACCCTGACCGTCAGAAGCCTAGCGAACCCCTGACGGGACCCAAGCCATTTGTGACTCCTGATCATAGACAGCCAATCACAGAGCCGAGGCTCGAACCTGTGATGATAGAGCCAAGTCTGTGCTAGTAGCACGTTTACTGAGTCTCTCAGGAGCCCTTAAAACTTGAGTGGAGCAGCTGAGAATTGGGGCCTGAAATCAGAGCTCTTACCTGTAGCGTTAGCTTGCTTTTATCTTTCCCAGCCGAAGAAGACGAGCTGTTGAAACAGTGGAAAGACACAGTGGAAGTGTTAGTATATCCACCAGCCAGAGACGCATGAAAAGGAGATTACAGCGCTGACATTTACTGGCAAAAGGAGTGCCCGCTAAGCAGCTGCTCTCGCATCAACAACAGGTCAGGCCAGTGCCATGAACAACAGCTGGCTGGTATTAACACAAGCGCAATATTATTTCTGTCTGCGCGGCCTATTCCCTGCAACGGGTGTCCATTTGTACAGCTCGCACAGGGAGAGGGCCATGTTGGCGACAGTCTTGGGTTTCAATAAAGCCAGGCAACTTCATAACTGAATTTCATCATCGACTATAATGAAGCGTTTCGAAAGAGAACAATGTCCACACACCGGCAACACAATTGGTGAGGGCTCGCTGAATCCTTCCGCTAAATGACAGCATGCTCTCGGGCCAAAACGCGGTGCCAGTGGCTTGGCTGGCATTTCTCCATTTAAGTGGAAACAACACAGCCGAGGTATACCCTTACACTCCACGCGCCACGGAATTGCTCCATGGATTAGGTGTGTCAGTTGATCGATCACAATTTAAATCCGAACCGTTTTACTTTCCTTTAACTGAATAATGTATGTGTCAGTGGGGTCGAGAGACATCTGACATCTGTCTGAATGCGGTTCGGGGAAAAAAATCAATTTCTTTTATTAACAAAGCTAACAGAGATCGACAAGGGGAGCAGTTCACAGAGGTGGGACAGCAGTATTGATTGTTATTACAAATTTAACGTGAAACACAATGGCATTTAATATGAAAGATTTCTAAGCAGGAAGTCACTGACCATTCAGGTAGTTCATCACTGGCTAAACACTTCCAGACCAGCCATTAACTGAGAATGGGGATCAAATCATGTTACATTAAAGTCTAGTCCAGGTCGATGCCACGAAACATAGCGTTAAAATGGTGCTTCGGACCTGCACGATTAATTTCAATGACGTTTTTCAAAATGCTTTCAAAACGCTTTTCACGCAGGGCTGTCCCTTTGCCGCAAAGTTCTTCTGATGATATGGCGCGTGCACAGCAAACAAAAGAAACAAAAACATTTGGTGTTGGCTTTGCGATGTTGTTTTTAACATCATCGATCTAGCTGAAGCGCAACCGGCCCGCGCTGGTGGGATTGCGAGACGGGGCTTGCATAGTCGAGAAGCGGTGGGAAAGTCGATAGCCAAGTCGGGCCTGTTTTCTTTACAGCTATCGATCGGCAAGCGCTGCTCGCTGTTGCGGAAGGTAATGAGGAAAGTAATCACTGAGGATGGGGGGGGGGGCATCGTCGTGAGGCGGTGTTGGGGAATTGCGTAAAACCGCTCGCATCAGGCTATTGATTAATCATGTAACTGCTTTCATGAGTGGATAAACACACAATTATTCTTAACGATAATGTCTGCAGGCAGTAGTGGAAGCTCTGGCAAAATGCGAAACAGCTTCTCTCCACAGACCAGTGCTGGGGGTGGGGGTGGGCACTTCCAAACATGGATTGAAAGCTTGGAAACTGCAGGATGGACAATTTGACCGCAAACCAATTTACACCCCGTGCACCAGATAAGCTTAACATCTGAAAACTGAAACCACTTCTGTTAAATAATTATGGGATAAGGCAGAGTAAAAATGTGATTGAATTGGAAAATGTGATTGCTCAAAGCGTCTCCTAAAGTCTCCAAGTGACCCACTTCTGTGACACAGAGAATCACACTACAACATGTTGTTGCTTATGAGATGCACACACCAAAGTCACGCCAAAGAATTGGATAGCAACAATGGACTTTTTTTTTTTTTTTTTTTTTTTTTTTTCTCTCCCCCAATGGTAAAAAGGTAACAAACAGGCATTTAACATTACCAACTTTTCTAAAAAATATATTTAAAAAAACTAACAGCAACAGCTGTCAAAATTAGCAAAATAAATAAAATATAGGATTATTATAATAATATGTAATATTTATAAATAATATAACACATTTGTTTAGCCAAGACACAATTGCACTTCTGGCAATTGTCTGCCCTCATTGCACAAAACTATTTACAATGTCAGTAAAGGCCTCTACATGCTCAAAGGACAACACGACAGCAACACAACCAGGGCTCTCCAACATCAACGCAACCTTTCCGACCTACGCAGAGGGGGTTTCAGAGGGTGTCGCGCACCTAGCACAGAAATTAAACGACTGCAGCGCAACCGTTCATGTAGATGTTGCGCATCATTGACTGGTTGGTTAGCGAATGGAGGCGGAGCTGTCATTGTCATAGTTCATAGGTCACAATTCATCGAGCTAGTAGCAAACGTTATAGATAGCTAGCATAATTTCTTCGATACGGTATAAAATGAACCAGCTTGAGGAAAAATTGGCTGAAGAAGTTAGAAGGTACAGGAGTTTCCCTGCTTTCATAAAAACTTTATCGACCATGTTCAATACATTGACACCTACTAGTGTACAGAAGTGTAAGGACACCATGTTGCATTGGCTGCACACAGCCTTTGCAGATGTATAAATTGCAGAGTGCTTGCGACATTGTTGCATTGCGCGAACCACGAAGAAGTCGCACAAGTTACGTAGAAGCATGTAGAGGCCTTTAGTGTTTTTTAGTCAAGCAACACAATAAAAGCTATAGCTTATTTTGGTTGCGCCAGTCATTGAAGCAGTCTCCCTCACAGGACATGGACTTGATAGGTGTCTACTGGTGGTATTGTAAAACCAAATAATAAATCCAAATAAACTAAGAGAAAAGTATAAAGTTTTCCAAAACTCTGAAGTCTGTGCACTCTTTTCAACCGCGTGTGTCTTCATTAGCATCACAATGTGCGCATAGCCCATTCAAGATAGTAAATACAAACCAAAGTAAACCATATATTGTTGTAAAGGATAACACATTGGCTAGAACCCAAGACAAATTTCAGCATTAATGGAGGGAATCAATCAATTATGCTTCTGGATCATGTCACAAATTTTGTGACATGATCATTTTGTAGCAAAAATGCACAGTCACGAGGATACAAAACTTTCCTATGTGAAACATACATCTCGTACACCTGGGAGAATGACATCTTTGCTGTTGCTGGCGATACGAAGCGAATAGTAAACATTGGAGTTATTTTGTTCGTTAGAGCCTTATGGACCCTTACGGCCCACATTATCAACGATCTGCCATATTTTGGGACTTCTAGACTTCACCAAAGATAAGGAGCAGCTATTCTCCTAGAATACCCCACCTTGAATCGGGACAGGATTTATTTTGCGACATCGCAGTTGACGCGAATTGGCATGCAATGTTGAAAAGACAAGATTCCAGGCCAGTTATGGGGTTATAGTGCTGAAGCATTTCTGGAAAATGTTCCCTATGCAACTGGAATTCACTTTGACACTTTTGATCTCTGTATTTGTTAACAATTTGGTGGCACTTTGTCACGAAAAGCACAGCATTACAAGGCCAAGCTTTATAGTTCATCTCAACAGCACAGAATAAGGTTCTACAAGCGGAGTTACCTTTGTCTCTCCAGACACAGCGAGACCTGCTCGTCGTATCTGTAGAAGTGGGCTTTTGAGTGATCAAAACTGGTGTACGGTAATCCTGGTGCATCCGGTACTGCATCTGGGGGAAACACACACACACAGTGTCATCATCAAATGACTTTATCAAAGACATTCACATCCCAAATGGCTCAAAGTGGCCACTGCTGAACATAATGCACCCTTTTTATATTAGTTTCAAAAACATGCAATCCACATACCATCACCGGAGGGTTGGATAATTCGTTCTAGGCCACGTGACTGGTAGAATTCTTTAATTCTCTTGTCCTCGCCTGGTTCAAGAGGGGAAAAAATGCATATTGGTGAGCTGTACATTTGCACCTTACTGTTAAACTGACAGGAGGGGCTTCCACAGAAAGTGCTTCTGTCACCAGCAGCTGATTCAGGATCAGCACACCCTGAATACATCAGAATACCCTGACCTATGCCCATACTGAACTAACCTCACTTATCAGGGCTCACACCCTAAAGGCTCATAACATGAAAGCTGATATCCATGAGCGTGACTAGGCTGGCACTGATGTGTGATAAGACCTTTTAATGTCCAATGAGGGAGGATTTCACATTACCCTCTTAATGCCATATTATGTCATAAAGACATTCATGTTCTATATAACAAAGACTATATCATAAAGATCCATTCTACCAATGCCTTCATTTTCTGTAATGTGCTATGGCAAATGATTCCTTCTGAGAGATGACATATTTAATTTATTGATAGACCTACAGCTGAAACAGTGAAGACCTAAATGCTGAAAGTGTGGACACCTGGTTATTGAGACTAAACCATCTGTAGGAAATGGAGAGTTCAAAGACAAAGCAAATGGTAATGAGCCAAATCTGCATTGCATTAAAATCGGTTTCAGCACAAAATTATATAACCTAAACACGTTTTCGGAAACCTTAATTAACCAAGACATTGGTTGGAACAAAACCCAGCATGCTCCAAGACCAAGGTTGAGAACCACTGAAATACACGTAACAAAATCGAGAAACTGGATTCTATTTCCTTAAGCATTAGTGATATCAAATTAGACAGCAACAACAAACTGCATACTGTTGGCCAGGTGTGATATTTCAAACCATAGCCATATCCTGTCGGCAGGCAGGCAAGAACATCTCCTTTCTAAATGAGTTTTTAAACAAAGACGTTGCAGTGGCTTCAAAGAAGGGGTGTAACAAACACTACAATTAACCTTTGAGACTCAAAAAAAATATTCTGAAACCTCCCCATTTATGATCTACTGATGCTAGTAGTGGGGATATCAATAACATTACTGGGGTACAACTAGAAGCAAAAGGGGAAGGGGTAAAATGCCAACCAACTCTGGTAAACCAATGCTGGTCAATCTGATTGGTGCCAGCTGGCATCAATCAGAATGCAAGGAACCTATTTCACAAACTGTATCTTCCTCCAGAGATAAGGTGTCAGGGGCCGAGACTAGTACTGAATCAATGAGTGAAAAAAACCCAGCCGATTCAAGTCCAGCTTACTCAAACCCAAGCCTGTACTGAACCAATTGAGTGAAAAAGGCTGGCACTGAGGGCAGTGCATGGGAGGCTGTACTTACTCTCCTGCAATCCTGGGACCAGTTTATAGACAATGTCCTGCATCACTCTGTCCAGCTTCAGATTCAGCAGGGGCTGCGTTTCGTGGATTTTAATGTTGCACATGGGGCAGTACTTGCTGGTCTGGAGGTATTTCACAATACAGCTCTTACAGACTGCAATGGGGGAGAGGAACAGGAATTATACCACTGGCAAAATTCAGCCTTAATATAAGACTATTTAGAACATAAGAACGTTTCAAGAAGAGAACAGGCCATTAATTCCATCTAGGCCCTTCATATTGCCTACAGTCCAGAGTGCTACAACTGTCTGCTACATACTACTGTCAAGCAAGTCCTGGTAAGCTACTACATGCATTAATAATGCTCTGTGTGAAAAAAGCACTTCCCTAGTGTCAGTGTGAAATATCCTTTGGCTTTGCAGTATGCCAGAGATGGTGCATACTCTGTCCTGCAATGGTTGAGTCATAGTTTTGTGTCAAGTAGATGTAGATTACATTTGATGTAGCTTTAATAATAAATAATACAAGGACAATTTAAGTATATTACTTAAATTAAACTATCAGTTCTGTCCATTGCTGGAAATATGGTCTCTAATCAATCTTAGGTGCATTGCCTTAAACACATATGATACATTTAAGCTTCTTCTTTTTTAACACTTCCTCATGCAATATTATGACTTCACCAATCCAAAACCTGCTTAGATATTATTTATGGACAAAGCACTGTATGGTTTCTATTTGAATCTTGAAGCTTGGTGCACTTGGACATAGTTCTCTCCAGAAAGTGTATTTAGCAGAACAGCATCTAGGATCCCCTATGGGCCTGAGGTCTGAAGGATGTAGTCTAACTGTTTGTGACTGGTTTCCAAATATTCACAGCTAGAGTACACGCGACTCGTTTCACACTTACATGTATGCAAGCACTCTGTGATGGTTGTGGCATCGATGAAGTAGCCCGCGCACAAAGATAGCACACAATGTGCTCGTTCAGCTCTTTGATTTTCAATTTGACTTCTTCCTGAATTGAAATGAAAAAACAAAAGAAATAAAAATGAATCATTCAAATAAATGAGTGACGATATGTTATAACAGCGGATAACATCAAACGTATGGGTAAGATGAGCTGATGAATTGCGGTATGAGTTGGTAAGGCCAAAGAAGGACAAAACTGAGCAGGTGTGACTAAAACTGGAGCGTGATGCTTCTGCACTTTAAGTGCACATCGTATCACCGCTAGCCACGGACGTGCCATTCAACTGCGTTACATAGCAAATGTACCGTGCTTCATTATTTATCCACCTTGACATAACGTTAAGAAGCGAACGATAAGTAACGTTAGCTTCTTGGATAAATCAGTATTATACTTTAATATTCCACGGTCTATAAATAATGATTAGTGGTTATTTAAAAATAAATATATTAGCTAATTAATAGGTTTTGAGAAACACATTACAGCTTATTCCGGAGGTTAAAATGCGTGCATTAAGGCAGTTTACGAACGTGTCCTAGATTTGTACAAAGCCAGGTGAGATAGCCAGCCTTGGTGACTGTCGAGAACTTCTAGAAATGATCTTTGTCTGACTAGGGTCCGCTGAGCAAACATTAACACTGCCCCGTCGAGATGCGGGACAAAGGCCCTTCGACAAAAAGGAACAACTAACTTCCCGCAATATGTTCAAGCATTCTGCGCTGGGTTTGTCACTGAGGAACGAACACGTTTTCGTTAGCAAGCTTGCTACCCTTATCCATCTTCACTAGCAACACCTCAAATCCAATGGAAAAACGGAACATGTTAAATCCGTTGCGAATGTAACGTTATATCTTGTCACTGTAACGTTAACCCGCTTTATTAGCTCATTTTACTAGCTTTAGTAACGTTAGACGAGACCACGATTGACCGGACTATCTCGCATGCAATGCTACAGCCTGACACACTGTACTGTCAGCGGAGAGGGGAAAGGGAAGGACAGCGCTGGCGAAGGTTACACTCGCTTTTGTGTTTTGGTCACTTTACGCTAAAATTCTAGCTTGAAAATCGTGTCACGTTAGCAAAATAGTGACATCGAATCCTCCACAATGTCGAGCTAGCGAATGTGACGACGTCGAGGGCTGTTTGTTTGCGCCCTGTCACCCTATTTTGTCCAATTAACGTTAGCTTGTTAGCTAACGTAGCTAGGGGGGCTTCGCAAGGACTATGTGCACTTGCTGTGACATATCACTACCGATGTTCGCTAGTTTGCAAGCTAGCCACTACATTCTGATATAAATGGCAAAGTACGCGAAACGCTTTGCATTTAAGAATAAGATACCACGTTTCAACTTCAGTTAAATAAGTAGCAAATCTATCTGGATATTTACACCAAGACCTCGCTGCACAGTTCTCGCAGTCGATCGAGGGAGAAGAGGCGGCAGTGAAACTCTCCCACTCACGCCTGCGCAGTTACGGAGTACGACTCCGCGGTCCATGGCTCCTCCGAAACGAACAGACGTGCGTGCGCTGCCGCGGTTTCACTTCAATTTATACTTGGTCCACGAGACTCTAGACCACCCGGCTGGCCGTAGGAGAGCGTAGAAATGAAGAAAGGGTTCTTAACTTACCTCATTTCTCAACGGGTCGAGCTTATAGACGGACTGCAGCTGGTTTCTCAGCCGCATAGCTATAGCCATCGGTCCCTGCGCCGCCATCTTTGGCACTTTAGGCTCACTTCCGGATAAGAGTGGTGTTGTCATAACAACTCACAGCAATCTGCACGGGATGAGAATTAACATTACACTCCAGTCGCGCGCGGTTCGCAATGATATTGCGAGGTGGCTATTCCCTAGAGTGGTTGCTTGCTATTCGTTTTTTTTTAGTACATTTACATTTGAGGAGTCTACTGTAATAAGCGGATAATCAACATTCTGTATTTTTGTTCACATCACATTATTGGAGGAAATGGATGCGTCACCAATTAGTTTTAACATTTAGGCTCTTAGTGGTGCACATATTAATTGTAAAAGCATCGGCCTACGTAGACGACACAACATTTAGTTTTATTTTTTCTCATTTGTTATTTTATCCCTTTGTGCATTCAATGAAAACATATGAGAGAGACTGGGAGGATTGTTCATTGCAGGATCAGTTTTTAAATTGAATTGTGTTACAAATTAAACATCTATAATGTGTACAAAACTGACAAGGAGTACAATATATTAGACTATATGTGCCCGATTTACCAGATGAGTCAGTAATGTGCAATGGCGATGAGGTTGTGGGGAAACCCTGTCAAATGAAAGGCTTCCTCCCTGTGTTACTTTTATTTATCTCGATGAATGACCCTGTGGGAATCCGGCCAAAGTCACTGCACTAAGAACTAAGGCTTAAGCTCGATGCTTTAATGCGATTTTCATCCTTCTGCTCTTGAATCATTCTGTTCTATCATGAAGTATTGAATCATGCTATTGAGTGATGTTGTTTGGGCAGAATGTACCAGAAATCCACCGTAGGCAAATTATTAACAAAGGAATAAAAAATAAGTATAGCAAGCTGCAGTAGCTGGTTATATGGGGTGTGGTGGCTTTACAGTATCATTCAGCCTGCAAGCTTACAATAAATTACTTCAGCAGCAGCACAACTATGGCAGAATAGCCATGGGTGAAAACAATTGAGTAGTTTTAACCATGATAAAAACACAAAGAGAGGGGCTTTTATTCAGGATTTAATGTTGAAAAAAGGCTGTATCTTCTGAATTTGATGAGACAGTATATTCCACAATTGGGGAGCCCTGTAGCAAAATTCACTGCCACCTGTTAACTGCTTGCCACAATGTCAGTATGATGAGACAATCAGCATGTATGTACCTGAACATAATTATATTGCCAGTAGATGGCGCTATTTACATAAATCAAATTGAGCCATTCACACATTTTTACAAATTGCAATAGCGTTATAGGTAGGGTGAGGTCTATTTTCTTTGTATTATCTAGGTTGCAGGAAACGGTGATTGACAAAATATCGATTAGCCTATCTATTTTCCCATTATGCTGTGCATATATTAAATTGAAAGAGATTTTACTAAAAGTGAAAATATGAAAACAATATTGTAATTTGTTGTCCAAACTGTAAATTGACATGTAGAAATTGCCTGTCGATCAGAAAAATAATGTTAGCCACCACTGTTTATGTTACCTAAACTGATCCTGTATTAAACTTTTACATAGACTTTTACACGGGTCATGTAATAACACATAGCCTATTATCACTTTACAAACCGGCATCACTCCATACACCTGTATAATCCAAGCCCTAGAAACAAGGTTGTTACTTATGAAGTGCAGTTTTGCTGTTGACATCAGTTTCACCAGCCCATCTAAATATGATCAATCAATCAATCAATCTTTATTTTTGTATAGCGCCATTTACAAACAGGTTGTCACACAGCGTTTCACAATTGGCATTTTCCAGAGGGAATCAAAAACCAGAAAACCATTGGAGCCAATGTAGGAAACTGGAAAATTATTCCCTGACCCCTTAAAAGGCGGTCGAGATGAACTCCTGGAAAATTGTGGGATACAGAGAAAAACAACACAAATAGTCCTTGAGGCTCATGTGGCTTAACAGACCACTGGAAGGGCATTCTAAGTGTAGGAGTGGGGTGGACCTCATCCCTCCAGATACCAGGGCAGGGCGGGGGATGGAACCAGCAGCTAGGGTCTGGGCCAGCGGCATCCGGCTAACACATGGCAGGGGTGGGGGGTTGACTCTGGGGCAGGTGAGCTCCGGGCAGGTGCCACGAAGCCGGGGAGAAAAGAGGAAAGGTGCAATTATGACTATGATACATATGATACATATGATACATTTGTCCGGCTTCTTAAACGGTGTCCTTGATGGTGCCCCTAACATTGATCCTATATCAGCTATTTGAACACTACTGACTGAAGATTTCTGATATTCTGTTACATTTTCAGCACATCATCATTTTCATTGTCATTTTAGGCCTCGCAGTGGTCAGAAAAAAGTTGAGGACAGGGGTTTCTCATACACGTAACTGGCAAAATAAAGGAAAGACTTGGAGGTCTGAGGGAAATACATCATCAACTAGGGGCAACTGTCATCCAAAAATGTACATCTTGACCATGATGTCTGTGCATTGGTTTGAGATTGACTGACTATGAACCAGTTAATTGCAAATATCAATCTAGGGCGTGAGCAGGCAGTTTAATCAAGAACAGTCCATCGAGAACCTCACACAGAGGGATACTATGGTTGGGTTGCATAAACCCCATATTACACCTAAAAATACCCATTTGCAAAAAGTGCTGCAAAGAACACGGGCAGTGGTCTACTGAGTGGTGGAAAAGTCATATGGCCAGATGAGTCATCCTTCACCCCGTTCCAAACTAGTGGACGAGTGCAACCTACAGGCCTGCATGTTTTTTTCCCCACAGTGAAGGGTTCTGGCGGCTCTGTTATGGTGTGCGGTGCATTTTCCTAGCAAAGAGCACAAGTGGTCACTGAATGGTTTGAGTAGCATGAGAGAGAGTAAACCATATGCTATGGCTGTCTTAGTCACCAGATCTCAACCCAATTGAACACTTATGGGAGATTCTGGAGCGGCGCCTGAGACAATGTTTTCCACCACCAAAACACTAAATGATGGAATTTCTCATGGAAGAATGGTGTTTCATCCCTCCAGTAGAGTTCCATGCACTTGGAAAATCGGACAGGCTGTTCTGGCGGCTCGTGGTGGCCCAACGCCCTATTAACACTTTATGTTGGTCATTCCTTTATTTTAGCAGTTACCTGTATATAATCATATTTAAATACTGTGTAAATTGGCCTTGATATTGGACATCATCTTAATAAAATATACATAAATATATACATTAATCTTTTATTAATAGCCTTTAATAATTATGATTTTACTTAGGGGACATTCCAATTTTGCTGTGCCACAGCAACACCATAACAACATTGTCCACATATTGTACCAACATTATAGAAATAGAGCATATCCCTCTGGCAGTAGATTTGCGGTTGCACACTTGTTTGGCCGTTGGTCGCGAGGGGGAGATCTCTCCCAGTTGAGGAACGCAGCGCTGCTAATCTGTTACCAGCTGAGAGCCACGGGGCTTATAGTGCAGGGCCTAAATATATCAAGTCCCTCCACCCCTCCCGGTTTCACTCGTCTTACCCGCGATGTGTGTCAGTCTGTCTCAATGCTTCCTTCTCGCTCTGAGAAAACAACGGCTCATTGTTGCTTTAGCCCAATGGAAATATGCGCAGTCAGCTTTCAAGTTTCTGTCTCCCCCTGGGCATCAGGTGGTATACGCTCTTAATTGGTCGCGCTCAAAATTGTCTGGAGGCCTATCAGTTTGTATTATCAAACAGGCAGGGGCATCGACATTGTGGAATGAAATGCACTACGTGTTCGTATTATTGGGTTGCATTATTTTCTAACCACAAGGCCTACCCCTTTGTTGGTTTAGTGTTTTGACGTGCAGTTCACTGGCATTAAATAAAACTACTCAATTAAAGTAATAATCGTATTTTAATTAAGCTATCAATAAAAAACGTATGATACTCTTCATACTAATAGCCTACTGTCACTTAACCTGACTCGTGTTTACGATGTACCAGTGCATTTAAAAATTAGCCCATTGTCTTAGCCTTTTGTTACAGACAAACGAGTATCATCATTTTCTATGGAAAATGTATTGTAATAATTAGCTAAGTAAATCATAAAATCATGGAAAATAGCATGCTGCGACGACGACAATAATTCACTAAGCAAAACAAATCAATTCATTTACTTGATTGTGTAGGCTATATTATCATGATTAAACGGAATGATGCGGCGCCTATGTAAACTATCATTGTCCTGACAAGAAGAGGAACACTGTAGCTAAGCTCAAAAAAGAAAATGTGGAGGTAGATTTGATCCAGTCAATCTAAATTGGCAAATGGAAACGCGGCAAATGATGCGTACTCGTTTTTTGGCTGTTCTTGCAAAATCGGGTTGAGGAACTGTCCTGATAAGTCACGCTCCAATGAGCCATTATAGTTGGGGCACTGTGTGCGTCGTCCCTGCACTTTGTTGCTTCCTCTTTCCGTATAATGTCTTATCTCGTATCCCCGCGAGGTCGATGCATATCTAACTGACAGGTCTTTGACTTCGTCAAATATCCAAATAACCTGCGGCATACAAGATGCTGGAGATCTGAATGTAACAAAAACTTCCACGGGGTTGGTGAAGGGAGAGAAAGTGTGTGTGTGTTTGAGAGAGAGAGCGAGAGACAGAGCGAGATTGAGAAGGGACGTCAAAAATATCATGTCGTTCATTTATTCTCATTGCCTCAAAATGGATGCAGAAAATAATAACCCTTTCTCCGTGGTCGACTGTAAATCCGTTCGACTTGTAGGCGATGTTATTTATTGTTAATTTCTGTTAATAAAATTCAGATAACTGCCAACCTAATCTATCAGGCTGTTCTTGATGCGGTGAGAAAAATGTAATCATAGAAACTCAGGTTCAACACATGTAGCCTACCGCTTTACTTCTTGGTCATAATATTTTAAAAGGAAACCCTAAAATGTTTTTTTAAGCAGGTTTATTTTGTCTCATGTCTATGTCTTTATAATGCATGTCATACATGAGAAACCAACCGTGCACTTATCATATAAAAAACATAGGCTGTGTGTGTGTGTACATGCATCTGAGATATAGAGGGCAATGCATAGAGAGGAATAACATGTAAATAAATGCTAAAATATGAAATTAAGGTTTAAAAATATGTTCATATACAGTGGATATAAAACATATTCACCCCCTTTGACACTGTATGTCATAATACAATAAATATGTTTTGTATATAGATAAAGGGTCTGAATGGTGTCATCATGTTCATCATACAGGCAATGAGACCCTGACAGACCAGAGCACCAGTCTGCACCTCGCTGTGGGACACTGTGTGTATGGGAGGGTGGTTGGCCCAGGAAGGTGCCTTGATCTGATTTCAAAGGGATATGGCTATATGTGTACAGTCTCACAATTCTACACCTATAGCTAAGGGATGACCTTAAGAAGGATTCTCCATGGTGTACTCTGAAGGATCCTAGTCCTAACCATACCTGGTGCAGGTAAACAGGCTGTCAGTTAATGACTGAAGACTCAGAAATGCTACACCTGGATGTCTTTTGATTTGTGCATATGGTTCTATGCACAAATCAGCTGTACTGACATCTTCTTTCAGTCGGTTGCCGTGGAGAAACTTTGTACATTTCATGTTCAAAATAAAGGTTTTATTGATTGGAATTTACGCTCCACTGTATGAGAATGAGAGACGTACATATCAAATTAATCTTTTCTTTTTAGCATGGTACAATCATGTATTTACAGTGTGTTGTCTTTCAAATCCTTCACTCAGTGCACTGACCTCTGACTGGGCAAGAATTTTGGCTATGTGGAATCAATTGTGCTAACTGGTCAGAAGTTCAGAAAGATATGCCGATTGTGCCCATTTCATTTCATGTATGTTGGCTTTACATTGTTTATGCAGTTTCTTTCAGCACAGTGTGTGCATGCCCATCATTTGTAAAGAAATTAAAAAGATGTAAATGAGGTTATGTTTCTATCAGCATACGCTTGGAAATTAGATCACCAATGGGGAGAGTGGAAGTGCTGGAACAGGGATGGATAAGCCTTGCTGCTGCTGCTTGGAATATGGAGAAGGGAGGCCCCTCCACCACCATGGAAACAATCCAATCCAGTCATTGTATTCTCTGACCCCTAATTGGACCTCATGAATGCAGTCCTAATGATTGGCTGTTGTGCTCTGACAATTCTTTCTTGTAATTTGTGACTACAGGAGTCAAAGATTTGATTTGATATGACCTTTCATGTACATCAATGAGTAACTTGCACAGCAGTACAGGTAAAATGATCTTCAAGACTGTCATACCTGCCCCCCCCACCACTGCTCCATCGTGATCTCTCCTCTAAAAAATCACCAGACCAGCCCTGCTGCCAGCACATTCGGTGGAAGGGAATCTGCCCGTTCAGAAAATGAGGCCCCCCGTTTTGGGTGCACTGGCTTTTGCATCTCCTGTTCTGTCCTGGAGTAATCAGAGCATGCAGCGTTTTGGGAACGGCTTTTGTTCCCCTGCCCTGGCAATTAGCCGCCAAGTGGCAAACTAATGACGAAATCTGCAGGGCCCCCCGCGTCCATCAGCCCAGGGCCCTCTGAGGGGGTCAGACGGGATACAGCTCTCGCCCTGAGCGTCCCACCAAAGGCGCTGCTCACCTAGAACACGTGGGTTTGTTGGTGTCGGGTTGGGCTTCCCGCCCCCGGGCTCACTAAGACTCCGGGAACATTTACTGCTGAGCCATATTGCAGCTCTCTCAAATTCACATTCAAACTGACAAAATATACTGTCATGCTGCCACAGATGTGTTTTGGAAAAATACATTCAAATAACCGTGGGACTATTTCTCTCTGCCTGCCATTCACCCTCTCTCTCTGTATCTCTCTTTCAGTTGTTACATTCAAATGAGCTTTATTGGAATAACAATAAACATGATGGCACTGCCAAAGAATATGAAAACACGCGATGACAAGGCACATTCTAAAAGCAAATGTGACTGGCCCTTATTTGAATATCCATCACCTTCCGTCAATTAAAAAACATGTAAGCACGTGTATGAACAATGGTTAAATATATACATATGAAAATCACAGAGTGAAGTGCAGTTAAGATACTAAGTGAAAGCTCACTCAGGGATCACTCCGTGACAGGTTGTGGCAGTAGTGTATGTCCTTCCCCCAGTAATATTAGCAGTTATTTTCTCATTTGACCTTTTTTAAACTGTGTGCTATTGCCAGGCATTATTTATTATTTTTGTAATTTAATTTTAATTAAACCTTTGTCTCCACCTCCGATTTTGCAGTGATTGCATAGTTGGTCTTATTCCAGTAGCCACGGTTTTCTGTAGCTAAGTTGTGGCCACAAAGCCAATACATGGTCAGGGTCTGTCTTGTAGCTATGGTTTTTGAATTTGACATACTCAGCTAGTATTTATTCTCTTTTTTCTCTGAGGACCCAAAAGCGGTCAGGTCTTAATATAATATATATATAATACATGCCATTTAGCAGACGCTTTTATTCATCTGTATCATTTTTACAGATGCCATTAGAAGGCCTCGAAGCAAGCGGAGTTCGCTGCCCTCAGAGAATGAGCTTGCCTCATAGAGAGCAGTGGGGAAGCAGCGGACTTGTGTGGGGAAAAAAGGGCAAAAAATTTCCAAATCAATAGCTTATTCCTGGTGTAATTGAGCTATCCCAGCAATTGGGAGAGGCAAAAACCCTGGACAGGGAAAATCTGAAACAAACAAATTTAAAAAAAAACTTTCATTTCCAAGGCTATTACAAAAAAGGTCAAAAATATTTTCTTATTGAATATTTGTCATTGACCCAACTGTTTATTTCTTTTCTGCATACACAATTTGTTGTTTTCCTCAATATTAGTAGAATATCTCTCTACAGTACTACATTTCTTCTGGAAGATTTTCCTAATTAGAATAGTTCTCCTGATTGAGTGCTGTATGAAATATTGGGCCCCGAATCTCACTCTAATACAGCATGCTGGGCTGGATGTCACTACATTTGTAACCAGATTTTTTAATATTAAAAAGTTTTCCTTTTATAGCACATAGTGCTCTGCAATATTTTACATTTAAAATAGTAAAATTTACTTTTAGTGGTTCTGTGTGGTTCAGTACATAGAGCATAGCGCTGACAATGCTTCAGTTGGGGGTTCGTTTCTCCATTGGGGCCACATATACTGAAAAATGTATGCATTCACTACAGCTTTGGATAAAAGCATCTGCTAAATGGCATATGTTATGTTATGTTATGTAAAGCATGCACTTCTGTGAAAAAGGTCCCTGACACTGACATCAAGAGTTTGTCAGACAAATTGAGTTGTAATTTAGGATGTGTTCTAGCAAACACCTGGAGCCTGTTCTCCTGACACCTGGCCTTTTTTGAAGATCGTCATTTCCATATTTTTTAAGTTTACTATCAGAGCTCTCTGTGGCTCAGTGGGTAGAGCACGGCATTGGCAATGCTTAGGTTGTGGGTTCAATCCCCACAGGGGCCACATATACTGAAAATGTATACATTCACTACTGTAAGTCGCTTTGGATAAAAGCGTCTGCTAAATGGCATATATCAGAGCTCAGTTCTGACAGCAGTGCTCCAGCAGAGGCAGGTTCTGTTGTAAAACCTTGTTTTGTGGGTGACAGCAGAACCAGCTCACCTGCATCACACAAAACATACGCTTGCTGATTTGTTGATTTTTGTTCGGCAGGGACCAAGGGGGCAGGGTGTGGCTTGTGACACAGATGTGAGAGTGTAGGGTTTCTCTCCTGTGTAGTTAATTATAGCAACCACCACAAGGCAATGGAGGAGAGGATGGTACAGTGAAGGAGGAGAGATTTATGTGACTCTTTTCACCTCTTATCTGACTGTTTTCACCTCGTCTTTCCCTTCTTTTCAAAGCTGACTGCTATTTTGGCCATGTTGGCTTCTCAGGCAACTCAGATGTTTAGCATGTGTGCGTGTGTGTGTGTGTGTGTGTGTGGGGGTCATCCCCCCCTTCCTTAGAGAGATCTTTCTCTTTCTCTCCATCTCTCTCTGATGATTCCTTGGCTCCCTCCGATGGGTAAGATAAGCACTAGATTAATGATTAACAGATGACCTGTAGACTGGTGCCCCCTCCTCCCATGATAGGTCAGTTTGAGAAAACAAAGGTGTCCAACTCAGGTGGTCCAGTCAGGTGTGGGTTTGTTTTTTTATCAATGCACAGACGAAGGCCTGTCAAGGCAAGCTGGAGGGAGGCCATGCGAACGCTGAGGAGAGAGAATGTAGGAGGAGGTGTTCAGGTGCTACGCGTCTGATAAATAAACTTGCTCTGCGCACAGTACAGTGTGTTCTGAGAAGAGGTGTATTCATGTCAGTGACTCCAGCCCTTTTTTGTGGGAGAGACATGCTGGCTAAAAACCAGGTCATGAAAAAGTGTGGAAACGAGCCCAGCCTTATGAAGTGTGTGCTGGAATATTCAGTGTTGTTGTTGGCTGGTTGGTAGTGAAAATAAAAACATCTCAATATGATTCCTACATATTCAGTGGTGTCAAAATTGGATTAAATTCTAAAATATATGTAATTAGTATTTTTTTCTCCTCCACATGTCTGTCTACATGGCTTATATTATTGTTAATATTTTATGAAACAATTGTTGACAGCTTTGACATGGAAGATTGAAAATGGTAAACTGTCTTCACCACCGCTGATCGCACAGAGATGTTGCGAATGTGCTTGCTGACCTCAAAAACGCAATCATACTCCACCCAATCCAGGTATGTCCGGATGCGGTGCGGAGCTGGAGCTCCTGTCACAGGTACATTTCATTGTTCCTCTTGTCATGTTCGGAGGGGGCAGGCCCTGTGCATCTCGATTTGATCTGCAGTGAGAGCTCCACCTATAGGATTAAACTCC
This sequence comes from Aldrovandia affinis, assembly GCA_029706075.1. NCBI lineage: Eukaryota > Metazoa > Chordata > Actinopteri > Notacanthiformes > Halosauridae > Aldrovandia > Aldrovandia affinis. The sequence goes on from JAINUG010000087.1 coordinate 2,450,806, forward strand.
GCCTCACAGCTAGACCCCTCCCATCTAATCATATTGGAGCTATCACCGAGTATTCTGAAGAAATCGCTCTAGAGAATTTTGCCACCAGGGGGTGATGTTACATTCCTTTTACATTGGAAAGGCGTCCGTTTGGAACAAGATGAGGTGATTCAAATTGACCTCAGGTAGTCCAGATGAATACACAGCCCCTATAAACCAACGTATCATACCAGCTACTCTGTGTATCAACAGAAACAAGAAAAAGACTGAAAGAGGCCCAAAGGACTGCATCAAAGCTCTGTAACATCTGCAAGCTTCCAGCCTCAAAATATTCATCCTTCTACTACTTCTCACTACCTTGATAATCAATATATTTGGGGGAAAAACCCCCATAAAACTTTATTTGTGTTCTGTCACTTTCCAAATGATCAAACCTCTACCTTTAGCTCCAGGTGGCAGCATCCCTCCTTTCCACCCTGTGGCACCGCAGGCCCGACACTGAAGGTGCGGATACTCTCCTCAGTTACTAAATCAGTTTCAGTGAAGCAGTCCTCTTTATGTACCCCGCAGCTATCTGATCTTCACGGGCATTTACGCGAATGAGGGCAGAACTACAACAACGCGATATAAAGCCTGTCAGCCAAGCCAAATGCGCTGGAGGTGGCACGCAGACCAGCTCTCCACGTTGGGACATCCTCTCTACTGGCGGGGGGGTTGACCTGGTACCCAGATCGAGTGCACATCAAAGCATGAGATGCACAAAGATGCAACCAGAGCTGAGAGCTGCATAGAGATAGTGGCGAGCTTTGAAGCCCCAGAGAGGTTGTGATTATTTCTATTTTCTTTTACATTTGTTTTCGTTTTTGCCTTACCCTCTCTTTCCTCTCCCGCTCTCCCTCTGACCCTCTTTCTCTCTCGCTCTGTCTCCGGGGAGTGTGAAACAGGACCCTCATGCACTTGGGTTGGGAGATTGTTTTGGAGACGGTATACCTGCGTCTGTTTCATCTCCTCCTCTGCCCTACATGCAGGTGGCTTTTCATCTCACTCAGAATCTCCGGGGGTGGCATGCAACTGCCGATCACCGTCTGTAGGTCCTACGACAGGAAACAGGAAATGTACAGTGGTGCTGCGTATGTACAGCACAAGGTAGGGTAGGGCCTAATGTTTTCTCCCCTTCTGAAAAAAAGTATATGTTACTGATGTGGGAAAACATGAAATCCAATATTAATGAAATGCAATTTAATGCGAGTAAAATATACAGCGATTGCTACTTTCATATATGCAATTATATGCATATGTGGTAGAATATACTGCAATCTAGGACATCTAGCATAACTTGTAGGACATTTATTTTCTAACATGTTTCTTAGCAGCCGAATGTAAAATATGTTTAGGGTTGAAAGACTTCCAGAAGGGATGTTAAGTGTTAATTTACAACAACAATAAATAACTGCACAAACATTTACATTTACATTTTAAGCATTTAGCAGACGCTCTTATCCAGAGCGACTTACAAGATGTGCATTAATACAAGGTGAGAACAATCAAAGTTAGCGTACAAATTTGGAGGATTGAAGCAAAACAATGTTGGTAAGTATCCATTCATCCTAAACTCAGGGTAAAATAGCTTTTTTCTCGTGAGATAAATAGGTAGACGACACCTTACATAGCAATCTGAACAGGGCAAAGGAGGAGGACAAAATGGTATTACACAAAGGTCAGGGACCAAGGCAGTTCATCTGTTTATAAGAGCGCCAAAACACACAGATAATGTCTGACCACACTTTGCATGAAGCTATTATCATTATCCTCAAGCTTTTAGCTTGATTTTATGCTTTCCATTTTTGAGAAACAAGACGTTTTCTGCATTTTTTCCCCCCGTATTTTACAGGGGTGAAATACATCTTCCTGCCACCAGCTGACACGGACAAAGGAAAGAAAAAGCCCCACAAATGTAGGTTACACATAAACATTTTTTTTCCGCGCGGGGGAGAAAGCAGCCGACCCCATTAATCACCGCGGCACCGTCAAATGAAAATCGCGCGTTTAAATTTATGCGCCTCTCTCAACTGGGGTTTCGGGAGGTGGGGGGCGGAGCGGGTCACCGCGACTACTGTGGCTTCAGTGCTGATCCCGCGCTCTGGACCCAGATAAGGCCGCCTCGCACGGCGTAATTAAGAAATCGTTAGGATCATTAATCAATGCGCCGGCGAAGGGAAGAAAAAAAATCTTGCCGACTTAAATAATTACAGGGAATCAAAGGCTAAGTGGTGAGAGATCAAAGGCAGGCATTCTTGGGTAATCCTCCGGTGTTGCAAATCTTGGGTAATCTGGCCTGAGTGTCCCCACTGTTTGACATATATTTACTGTATGAAAGGGGATGGTGCTATCAATTACGGGCCCCACGGTGCCGTGTTTACTTTGCCGGATCGGAGTGCCCGCTCTGCCTTGTGAAATATAGACCCCCACCCACCAGCCCCCACTCGTAACCCCCCCACCCATTTCACAAGTGGAGGTGTGCTGTCTCATGCCTGCCTGTCTCTTTGGGGGTCCTCTAGCCTGAGAGATTAACGCCGATGGACCAAGAGAGAAATCAGAGCATATTTTTCTAGCATTAGGGTTTTAACAGGAGGGCAACAAGGCTCATCCCCTCACCCCTCCCCATGTGCCCCTATAAGCCTCTCTCTCTCTCTCTCTCTCTCTCTCTCTCTCTCTCTCTCTCTCTCTCTCTCTCTCTCTCTCTCTCTCTCTCTCTCTCTCTCTATATATATATATATATATATATATATATATATATATATATATAATCTATATCTATATTGATCTACACAGGATCCTCACCCCCAACAAGATGCTACAGGCAGCAAAGTGGGCCTATGCCGCTTTTAACACAGAGCTTTAAAGCTTCTCAATAATGTTGTTTTGTACACATTTCATATCAAAACACCTGGTGCAGAAGGAGACACTTTTCCTTCAGGAAAATCAAATTACCCTTCAGACTCAAAATCAAAATCAGACTCAGGGCCATTGGCCATCTTTCAGGAGAATGTACCAAGATGGGAGATTGATTTATAAGGATCATTTAGAGGGTGTTCATTTTTCCTCTCTCACAAAACTCAATGACCTCCCATCAACAACAACCACTGGTGTGTTTAAAAAAAATGTTTTGATTGAACTGTCACTGCGAAACACTGAGGATTCAGGTTGCTACTTCCAAGGGTCAGTAAAGCGCTGCTATTCCAAATGTGCCAGTCGGGAGATCCAGTGACAGCACGCAGCCATTGTTTACAGGGTCACTTAACACTGTGAACAGTCTCTGGTGAGTAAATTGTAAAATGTAGCCTGGTTAGGGCATGCAGATAAAACTTGACTATATTGTTTCCTGTTCGGAAATGAACAGGTTGGGGGTTGGGGGAGCAGGAGGGATGGGCGCACCTGCCAAAAAGTGGCGGGCCGGGTGAACTCAAAAACACGGCAGCCAGTCGGTCACGTTTTTTCCGATGGTTTCTCAGAGTGGAGGCTGGCGAGGGAGCACGGGGGAGGTGGGTGCTGGGGCGTGGCCCTCGACAGAAACCTGAACTAAATGGGGCAGCTCGAGATGGACACCCTGCCAGAGAGGGCACCGTGTCTGGCGGCCAACACGGGGAGAGATATCACTTTTCCTGTGCCGCGGGACGATACCCCTGGGACGCATTGTGCATAAAGGGGAAATGCCCCAGTTTGGAGGTGAAACCATAGCCGCTGGTTTGTGTGTGCACCTTGGTCTGGCATTCAGGTACAAATGGAGAAGAGAACACTACTGGATAATGGGCCGAAGAGCCCGTGTTAGATTAATCACAGGTCCAGGTACAATCCAGCCCTTTAATTATACTGTAATTTCTGATCGGCGGGCGGATCAAGGTTGTCGTTTGATTTAAGGCCAAATGAAGGCATGCCTTTTCACAGGACATAATTGCACGGCGGAGTCCTGCGGGGAAGCTGTGGGTCGTGCTTTGTGCCTCGCACAAGTCAAGCACACACACTTGTTATTTTGGAGAGAGGCACGCAGTGACACAGACCTTGTAACGCAAAGGTTGCAGGTTCGATCCCAGGTGGGACACTGCCGTTGTACCCTTGAGCAAGGTACTTAACCTGGATTGCTTCAGTAAAATATCCAGCTGTATAAATGGGTTGTAGTTAAAGAAATATGAAACTGTGTAAGTCGCTCTGGATAAGAGCGTCTGCTAAATGCCAGTAATGTAATGTAATGTAATGCATTCGCATAGGTACAAATGGATGATGCCTTTAGCAGCTCTGTAGCTCCTGACTGTGCCAGTGCCAATGGACTTTGAGAGTCCCACACGGACATAGCATCACCTTGGGAGGGAGGGCCCCTGTCGGCAGTGCTGCTCCTGGTTTATCACTCGATAACAACTCCTGCGTTGGAGAGAACACCTCCATCAATGGTGTACTAACTGCGCGACGCAGCACAGTGAAGAGGTGGCTGCCTGCACACTCTCCAGGAGGGACATTAAGAAATAATTTCCTACAGTCAGGCACCCAAGTAATATGAAAGCAATGGTGGAAAACATCCACTCCAGTCTAACCTGGAGGTGGTAGGTAAAGGAGTTCTGTCTGTGTACGGTGCCCATTTCGCCTCAAGCCTGACACCACTTCAATGATATCACCAAAATAGACACTCCATTAAGCCCTTAGGGTGCGCCGACATCGTTTCCCCAATTGTTGATCCGAGGCCAGCTAACGCCACCCCCATTGTAACCGAAACCACAGTGTGGAAATGGTTTAAGCTGGTCCTGGACATGAACCATGTCAAAACTATGTATAGGGAGTTGTCAGTCTGTAAAATGTTCATATGCTCCCATTAAAGTTATGCCGGGCGAAGGTAAAAAATGTTTGTTTTTTTATTTTTATTTTTTATGAATCCGTTGCACACCTTCCCTTGCCCCACCCCACACAGACATTCCCAGGGGCTGGCTGGAGAAAAGGAATACAGATTCCTATGTGCTCTGAGATGAAGTAACTCCACAGAAACCTCATTTTCATCAAAGTGCACCTCTGATCTCCGCTTCCTGCGCCAATCAGGCTGAGCTCAATTTATCATCGGCCGAAAAAAAAAAAAAAAAAAAAAACAGCCGGGGAACAAAGACTGCACAGTTCGGAAGAGTCCGGACATTTAGCCGTGTGATCGCCCTTTACAAACATTTTCTGTAATCTGGCATCAGGGCTCGAGCTTGCCTGTGATTGTATCTTTAGCTTTGATTCTGACACTGGATCGGCCCAAGCCGGCCCGTTTCCATGTGGCTGAGAGACAAGAACACACAGATCCCTGTACTTCTCAAAGACCCGGGCATGGCCCGTGCTGTGCACTTCCCTTCAAGACTCCAGCATTCATCCAGCGAGCACATAAATGGTGTTCATCCTTATACAGAATATATATATATATATATATATAAACATTTCAATAATGTATTAATTAAATGTACATGTTTTATTATATATGCTGCATGTTGTAATGCATATAAAAAGTACATTCCTTCATATTCCAGAAAACCCCCCAGAATCATGACTGCATCTACAGTATATTTGCCTGCCTTCAAACCATTCACCGAAATATGGAGTGTCTCCATGCCATTTTCAACTTTGGTCAACTGATTGTTAGGAAATTAAGTGAATTAAATTATTTTTATTTATTTATGTATTTCTGAATACATACTCTTGTGGATATTTTTAAACCAAGAAAGTTTTCTTGTGTTTTAATGAATCTCCAAATGTTATACGGAAAATGTTTTTTGTTTATGTATAACAATGATCACTCTTTTTGATCGTGGTTCACTCGTTTGATCTACCAACTTTATTTACCGCGCTCACTGCCGACTACTGTTTCATCATACAGTAAGGGCAGTGAGCGTATATAAGTACCCCTGGGTCCTGGCCAGTTTATATGCCAATTTATGTGCCAGCTGCTCTGCGACACAGAGATCAGGATAAACTCTGATCCTATGAGCCACGTCTTTAACGTGGGTCCTAATCTGAGCTGATTTCTGTGGCTCTGGCGCTGGGGATTGTGGGAAGGGATACAGCAGAATGCAGAAAATCACAGGGTAGTCACGGAAACTGACGTCAAATGGGTAATCGCAGGGTAGTCACGGAAACTGACATCAAATGGGTAATCCCAGGGTAGTCACGGAAGATGATTTCAAATGGGTAATCGCAGGGTAGTCACGGAAACTGACGTCAAATGGGTAATCGCAGGGTAGTCACGGAAACTGACGTCAAATGGGTAATCCCAGGGTAGTCACGGAAGCTGACTTAAAATGGGTAATCGTAGGGTAGTCACGGAAACTGACGTAAAATGGGTAATCCCAGGGTAGTCATGGAAACTGACGTCAAATGGGTAATCTCAGGGTAGTCATGGAAACTGATGTCAAATGCGTAATCACAGGGGAGTCACGGAAACTGATGTAAAATGACCAGGGAAAAAGGCGATGAGAGCTGTTGTTACTTAGTGACAGTTATTTCTGATTGGACAACAGGAAAAGGCCTAAGCAATCGCTGATATCAGATTTTGAATAACCAGGAATAGGCTTTCTGTGCTGGCTGTGCGGTTAACTTGAATTATGGCTAATGAATGGATTGCAACGATGCCATCTTTGATTCATACACAACCTGAGCCAGAAAAAGCAAACAGCATTTTTAGCTAATAAAAGGATTTATCACATTATTGCATATTCTGTATTGGAAGTTACCACCTCGCTGTAACAATCAATTTATTCTTCATAACTTCAATCTGGTGCATATGCTTTAATGCAAGCTAAGAAAACAATCTAAATCTCTAACTAAATATAACTATTACTTTCTCATATCCCTTATCAACAGTGAAATGGATAGCAATGTGAACATTTTACCGGGGAGCCACGGACATTAAAAACCAAAAATGTAAATGTTTCTGTAGAGTGTGACCTGTTGTTAATCTATATTACAATGCAGATGAGATACCTGGTGCACAAACAATATAACAACAAGGAGCGTGAATTCACAACTACTCAACGAGGGTGCCCTTAGTGCCTGTATGAGGAGGAACGTGTCAGGTTAGCCTGCGAGAGAGAGTCTAGCATCATCAAATGTGCGTTTGCTGAGTGCATTGATTTTCTCATTAGCAGTGTGTGCACTGTCATTAGTCACGAAGGTGTGCTAGAAACCCAGGACAGGAGAAGAAGATAGGCCACAGGGAGATACCGATATTAAAAGTTAACCAAGCGATTAACCAATCAGGGCAGGAGATACTGCAGTTGAGCAGTGTCACAAAAAAATAGAGAAAAAAACGACAAAAAAAACCTAGAAACAATGTGTTGAAACTCTGCAGTCTGGTTGATATCTCAAATGCTGACCCTTGACCCTAGAACAGATATGACTTTCCAGGATCCCCCATCCCCAAAAAACCTCACATTGTTGTGGAAAATGGTGTACAGACAACAGTATAGCTCCAGGAACCGGTGAAGATGGACTCGTGAGTATCTGAAAAGCATCACAGAGAGAAATTGTGTGAGGTTTTATAAAAGGAACGATGACATCTCTGGCCTCCTTGAAGTTGATTACCCTTTGCAGGGGAGACATGAGCATTGACTGCTTGAAAAAAAACCCACGCAACAATCTGAACAGATCGTTAAGTTCTGAAGACTGGCATGACTGATCCAGCAATAGATTAGATCAAGATAGATCAGATTAAGCCGAAGGCATAATGGAGGCTGATTTATATAAGGTGAAATAAACTACAACTGCATGTCAGCACCCGAGCACAACCAAGCTTAGCAATTCCGATATTCAAATATACTGTGAGTACAAGTCGTTCATACGCACATGCTCTGAACACATCAATGCACCAGGTGAACAGAAAGACTCACCACGTGGGGCCAGGGCATGCAGAGCGATGTGGACTCGGACGTCCGCACGGTTTCCTCGTATCGAACGACACCACGTCAATACCAATTCCCACCTCGGATTTGCATTTCCCAGGAGGCGGGATCGCAAGAGGCCGCATTGGAAATGGGGTGAGAGGGGTACGATTACAGGGAGAAGGAACAAAATACAAAAGTCCCTTAAGCCTTTCCCTGAAAATGTGCCAAAACCCCACATCAAAGGGCCCGAGATGACTGCTTAAACGCAGCTGTCATCAGTCAGGCTGTTTTTGGCCTTGTCTCAGTGCAATTTGCATTGCCCTGTGAGGGCCTGGCTCTCCTGAGTGGGGTGGAAGGGGGAGTGGGTGGGGGTGTGGTCCCAGTCCACAGTTTCTTTGCAATCAGCAGCAGCAGATCGTGTAATTTGGGGGTGCTGGGGAGAGGCGGGAGGTGAGGATATTGCCAAGTACCAGGGAAATTTCACAGACAAAAAGCCGCACCTTGTGCCTCTTAAAGGATGACTGGAGACACACAGGTGGGGGTTTTACCTGCCTGTTTCTTTGTCGTTCGTGAACTCGCCTCCTACTTTCATGTCTTATTCTCTATTGTGTTATAGATTTGGAGAGTTGTTGTAAAAGTACAGCACAATTTTTTTTTACATTTTACATACGGGGTGGGGGGGAGGGTGTTCAATTTTGGACACATTCGTTTTTTAGGGGTCAAGTTAAGACGTAAGGCTGCTTTTTAAAGATGTTGTAAGATTTAAAATGGGGTACAAGTGGCTATCTGACAGCCTTTGTCCATTTATCAGACTGACAAGAAAGTCCAAAAAGCACACTGTGTGAACATGCTTACCTCATCTGTGACCTTGCAGCACCACTTCTGCAAGCAGTGAACCTCATTATCTAAGTAAATGCACAATTTTCTCAGATTTACAGCAGGCCAGCAGAATATCAAAGTGAGAGGGAATGTCAAGGGCCTGAAGTGTGCTATACAGCTACACAGTGCGGTGGATAAGAGAGAGAGAGAGAGGCCATACTAATCAAAATAAAACATAAACCATGGACATGGTTAATCAAGGAATTCACAGTCCTAGATCAAACCTAATTTAAATTACGTTAGTTAAATAATATTGTTGAGAGATGATTGCCGTGCAGTCATGCAGTCTATTACAAATACGCAGTCCTGCAAAATCTGCATTCCCTGACACAAGATACAAAATCAATACAAAATGATTTTCTTCATTGTGAAGCAAAAGTCAGGCCACTGATTGGACTTATATATGTGTTGAGGTGTGGTCATGCATCATCAGGTGTGACCATATAAAACAAGTCACATTCCCTTGTTATTAACAAACAATATGTTAAAATTCAGTTGAATGCAAAATTATTGTGTCCTGGAAGGACTAAATGAAACAATAATGCCATCGACACAAATCACTTTGCAGTGGTCAAGGTTTATATTAGCAGGTCAGATACGACCCCACCTACTGTTATTCTTTGTATTCACCCTTGCAGCCAACTATGAACCCACTCTGAAATAACTCCTGTAATTCCTCCTGTAAGTTCTAGTGAACACATGAGTCTCTCATGTGGTACCTTGTCAAGTGCTTTGAAAGTCCAAATATATAATATCATAAGCCTGGTTCAAGTGAAAACACTTTGTAACCTCTTCAAAAATGTCCAGGAGGTTTGTTAGGCATGACCTCCCCTTAAGAAAACCATGTTGGCTCTCCCTTAAAATACTATTATTTTTCAAGAATGATTCTTTAATGATTGTCCCTAATAATACATTCCAGTATTTTACATGAAATGTTAAACTGACAGGCCTATAGTTCCCTGGGTCAGTTTAACTTGGTGACCGTCCCTTCTTATATATTGGAATGATACTACCCTGTTTCCATGTTGTCATCTGGTATTTCTCCAGTGTTATGGGATAGTATAAAAATGACTGTCAATGGTTTATATATAATTTCCCCAAGGTCTTTGAATACTCTGGGATATATACCATTTGTTTATTGATAATGGGTGATGATATTGTTGAGCGGGGAAACGGATATTAATGAACAAAATAATAACACAACAGATATATTTTTTATGCAGAACAACATCCGTCATTGCAGGATGCGGGACAACAAGTCAAAATGCAGGACATCTGGTCACCCTATGCATAGCATGACAAGTGCATAATTGAAACGTAGTTAATATTATTAATGAACACTTTTATAATATATGTGGCTTTGATGAAAAGACACAAACCAAACCAAACCATGGTTTATGTGCAACATGTCTTTTTCCCTTACTCCTCCCGACACCTATATCAGTTTACACATGCATGTTAGGATACACATAACGGATACAGGTGCATGTTAAATTAGTTTTGTTTAGAATTGCCGCACCATCCAATTACATACTGCATTGTATTGTAGTGAAAGCAAGTCTCATAACGTGCTCTTTGCAAGCCGTGGCGCTTGCCCTTCATCAAACATGCCAAAATTGCCATTTCACTATGGAAAAGGTATTAAAGGGCAAAAAAGGTGATGATCTGATTGGCCATAATGAACCAAACCCTCACGACACCCACAGGTAATTTATTCTATTTAAACCTGCCTCTTTTACAACTACGCTGCAGGTGCGCCACCGTCTCTTGTCACGAAGCTACCGGAATAGACAAGGGCACGCCTTCGTGCGCCTTCTTCTAGGATTAGCGCTACTGTCTGCGCATTGCGCTCTGACAACGAAACCAGAGCCCATGATCAGATTGTGAGAGTGAAACGTAAAGGGCATAGTCTGCTAATGTCATGAAATCAGATCCATGTGAGTCTCGCCCACGCGCACACATGGAAACTGTAACAAGCAGGCGCCTTTACTTCTCCTGGTGCTTAATTTTGAGAAAACAAAATAAAGCAAGAGTGGCTTGTTTTTGAAAATTCATATAAGTCTCATCAATGTTTATCCATTTTTGCGTCTTGCTTTGGTTGATGATCTCTGTTACAGCAATGGGGGATGGCCAGGGCAGCCCTTTTGGGGACCCAACCCAAACCTGTCACACAATGAGTAATGTACTGCAGCAAATTTGGGCCCTCTGAGGGCTCAGAGGAGGTCACCTGACTCAATGACCTCATATAAACCTCAGATTTTTCTGAATCTGGACTGCTGGTTTAGTTCCATAAACAGCATGGTGTGGGTGTTTAGAAAGATCCCAGAAACATGTAGACTCCAACATTGCAATGTCACTAATACTTCAAGAGATATTATAAGGAGAACATTTGTTCATCATTTGAAGCTCTTAACCCGTTAGTTTAAGGAGGTTTAATGCTGAATTCACATTCTCTGGCACATGACTCTAAGACTGTATCACAGGGCAATGAATCCTGAAGTGCTTGACTGAGGTGGTTCAGTGTCTCGGCTTATCTGGCTCGTGCAATTCCGCGCCCGTTTGATTCTCGTGCCTCACAGAGGAGAGCGAGCCTGTTGCTGTTTGCACATGCAGGTAACGAAGGAGGGGTTGTTTCGTTTGTGTGTAAAAATAAAGTGTGGAAAATTAAGTACAGTAGTACAGCAATCAGGGGAGCAACAAGGAGTGAAAGAGGAACGAGATGCCTTTTAGTAGTTTGGGGCAATGCAAGCATAAAAAGGTGATTGGAAACTATGCGCAGAAATGCTGAGCTGTGTGCAATCTGGTTATGGATCTGTGAACCTAAAATAAATTAACATCACATATCATAAGGCTTGCATCCTGATGGAGTTTGTCAGCTCTGGAATGGATCGGAGGGTACCATATCAGAAAACAGACTGTGTGATAACGTGTTTTTCCTGGTGAGGGTGTCCAGGCTTATGGTACCAGGAGTATGGAGGAGTCATCCTCTGGAACAGGTGATGACCCCGTGACCTCTGCAGGTGTGTTCCCTGGGCGGTTAAGAGCAGGTAGCACTGCCACGATGATGCAGCAGAGAGGCGCTGGGGCTGCATTTCAGCAGAGGGGGACAGAGTCTGGCTGTGATGTAACTCAATGGACACCACTCTGCTCTACAGCTGTGGCCCTGCTGGAGCGTCTAAAAACTCGAAATCTCAGTCTCTCAAACAGTGTTCTTGGAATTTTTCCAGGGAGCACTTGGAGTAAATGATATATATTGTGTGGTCTATAATTTATTTGTTAGTTTATTAATCAGTTCGGTACATTTGTTTAAGATAAGGTGTTAAATATATATTTTTAAACACTTACACTCCCATGAGTACATTTCAGAATATGGAAAGAGACCACACAAACCCACCGCTATTTAAAAGGTTGTCCTGAATATTCATGCCCTGAGTGTGTTCTGCTTTATTCAATACTTTATTAGTCAGTGCAGCATTCATTTATAATATGGTGTTAAATATCTTAAGTGCTCCCAAATTTAAACGTAGGGTGAGACACTACTATTTAAAGATATATAAGTTGTCCTGCATAAGTGTGTCTGCTAAGCCAATGCATAATTTGATGCCATATAAACCCACTACATGTAATCACTGTGGAGATGGCCTTAGACTCTTACGCTCTTTAAGTCAACCAGGATAAGGGTATGAATAAATCACTGATTATAAATATACCTCAAATCCTTTTTTATACCTGTATCCCTTTTCTTGCTTGAACATACATATGCCATGCACAATCTTGCTCTGTTCTGTTTAGTTTACTAATGATGCGGGCAGTCTGGTCCTCTTTATGTAGAGTCACGTCTTTCTTTTATGTTCCTGATACAATCTGGAACGATACAAGAAAACAATCATACAATAAAATCCAAATATGAGCTTTACCCGAAACACCACCTTTTCAATAAGCAACCTTACCAGGGCTATATCCATTGTCTGGTTCTGAATGTTTACTATTAATTGTTCCATGAATTGTTTCCCAATTATCAATGGCATGTTGTCCTAGTCTATCACTCAGTCTGTCAATGGTGGATGATGCTTCAAATCAGTCTGATTATTAATTTGTATTTCTGACCAAAGAGAAAGGGCATGTTATTATCTCACCTCAATTATACCTTTATGACAAATGGCACTATATATATTAAACATGTATTGATCGGTATTTCGCATATTAAATGTGATCTAATGGAACAGAGGAATGCCACGCACGTTGACTCCGACTCTACTTGCTCTTCAAACACGATGGCTGCGCAGAGTGGCTGCAATACCAGGTAAGTGGCACACTCTCACAGAGAAAGCGTTGGAGGGCCCGTGGAGGTCTGCAGTCTAATCACCCATTCAGGTCTGAGCTGCTTGTTGACTGAGGGTCCCCCATGTCACAGACAGCGAGAGGGCTTTAAGAGTCTCATTTCAGAGTCTGCTTTCAGGGCAAGATCACGGCTCTGTGATAAAACTGGAATGGGGGAAGCCCTTTGATTGCTACTTCTGCTGTTAAATGTCTCTCTCCTCAAGCTTCAGTAACTTGTCATAGCGATAACAAAAAAGAAAAACAGCAAAAATCCATACGCCAGGGTAAGAAAACAGGACTGAGAGAATGAGACAGGATGCTGACAGTCAGTTGCGTGACTCACCAGCAGGTGGCAGTACAAAGTAATATCACTGAGGCAGAAAAGGACATGGCTGGAACTGAGGCGACCTCTTCCATTTCTTTAAACTCCGGTGAGCATGACTTCCAGTCTCCCCTCATTCCCTCCTCTGCCAGCGCATCTTTGGAATATCAAGGTGAGGATAAAGTTCTCCGGAAATGTTGGAGAAAGAGAGCACCATAGATATAGAAGGGCAGAGCAGTGCAAGGAAAGACAGGAAAGACAATGCAAGCCACAGGTGTTCCTGGTTACATAAAAAAGTTGGCAAAACCATTGCCTGAAATGTAGGCTGTGTGAGATAGCTTTGTGAGTGAGGGTGTGAATCAGTCACATTCATGCCATCAGCACTAAAGTCGGAAATGAGGGGCTGGAAAGGATAATGTGATAATACTCAACCAATGGTTTAGCAATGTTTTTAATTGACATACCTGGGCCTATGCTAGTGCCCACAGCTGTTGGGTGGTGCACGTGAAGGGAATACAATGTCATTTACAACAACCAGACTAAGTTTAAATGAACTAATTACAATATGTACAAACTGAACATTTTGGGTTTCTTGGGTGGTTTAAAAATGAGCTGAGAAAAACATATCAAGTTGAAGCAATAAGCGATGAGAAGAACAAACAGCCTTCGGCAGCCATTACATCGACAACCTCCCCCCCCTCACTGTTTTACAGATATATTTTATTATCAGAATTAATATATGGTCCAATGAAGCTGCACATACAGACAACACCACCAATGAAGGAAAATCAAAACTATATCCCTTTCTAACTTTCACCTTATTTCTTTGACTTTTTCTTCCAATTTGAGATACATAATCGTGTATGTGTAGATCCATCATATCACTGCGACATCCTGGCCATTAATTGCATTGGATGACTAAGTTCCAGGCCTACCAGGTACAGGTAGACTGCAGGCACTGGGAGTACCCCTTTAAATTGAGATGGTGCTTACCCTCCTTCCCTGGGTGACAATAAGGGCCATTATGCACTGCCCTGTGTCAGTCCTGGGCCACTGTCAACACTAGCATGGCCAGTATTTCATTCTGGACCCTAAGGTGAGATATGGCACCAAGACCTCGTATTCAGCTGGATATTCAGAGCCTTTGATGTCATTGCCCTGACTGACTGGCAACATCACATTGCTCCCTCCCCCCCACGCACACACACAAAGATGTTTCATTTTACCCTCTCACAGAACAAACCCATGTGCATTTGAAGGATGGAACTAATTTGGCCCACTCTGAATGAGAAATTTAAGGAAGGTTTTGCTTTCCTTTTGTCACATGCACAATCCCCCCCCCAAAAAAAAGAGAAAAATCCCAAACTGAAATGATTATTAACCCCCTAATAACTAGTTAAATAAATGGTAATAGCTATTAATTTCATGGTAACAAATGGTATCAGATGTAGGTATGTTATCGGTTTTAAAAAGGTACATATGATGCATTACAAACAGAAACCATCAGAAATGTTAAAACTTTAATCAGGATTCAATTTTAAAAAGAGGGTACCAACAGGGTAATGAATAAATAATTGTTGTCTATTTCAACTTGATAACATTAGAAAATAACAATGGAATTTGATGGGTAACAATAAATGGGTAATTTCTTGCACCCAAGAACATACCCCTGCTAACTTGAAAATAGTAGTTATTACCATTTAGTTACCTTGTTATTTCCTAGTAATTAAGGCACTGTAAATGAAAGTGCTACTGAAATATTCTGCAAACAGCAATGCAGAACCACATGGAAAAAAACATCGAACTGATCGAAGGCGGCATTTGCTGTATAATACATTGCCGGGAAAAAATTCAAGGGTTTTTCCGGGAAAAGATCTGAAATAAATTTATTAAAAAAACTAAACAAAAAAAATAGTTTAGTGTCCACATAGTTTAGGTCCACTCAATCCCTTAGTGGGCAAGGTAAACGGCAATAAATACAAAGCCATTCTGAGTGATCACCTTCATCCTATGGTGAAGCATTTATATCCTGATGTGAGTGGTCTCTTCCAGGATGATAATGCTTCCATCCACAGGGCACGAGTGGTCACTGAATGGTTTGATGAGCACGAAAACACCAAATGATGGAATTTATCATGGAAGAACGGTGTTGCATTCCTCCAATAGAGTTCCAAACACTTGCAGAATGGATCCAGTGGAAGGTGAGTCACTCAGATGTGTGCATGCCTGCATGTCAATAGTGATACAAAGGGAAGAATCAGTCGTTTGGAAATCCCAATCACAGTGTTCATGTGTTGATTGGCAGTAGTACTATCCAATTAAAATTGAATTACAAATGACTCGCTGGAGTAAGTCCTTTTCCATCATCTTTGAAATTCTCAGCTATTTTTTTTCCAATTTATTTTTCCAATTCATATTTTCCAGGTGGTCGGCCCACCCCCAGTAGTCATAGTCAATAAGGAAAAGGAGCACTCACATGCTCAAAGTAGATATGGAAAATGAAAATGTCTTCCAAAACAACAGAATATTGGAGCCACCTGAAATGTGTTGGCATCACAATAGTACATCTTTCCCGTGTGAAATGTGTAAATGATATGGTTCACAGTATGAGTAATATAATATTTTATGGGCTGGTAATAAATCTGTCCAGATTATATACTGACAAGAAAACTCAATTTTATCCACATGTACCAGAGGTTTACCGTGGGCTCAACCGTTGGCAAATTAACGTTTATAAACCAGTCTGTGGTTCTCAATCAATTCAATAGAATTTTTTATTTATTTTGTAAGGATTGTAAGAACATATATGTTGTCTTTGAGTGTCTTTTGATGAATGAATTAATAATAGATCATTTGTAAAGCCGGGTTTAAACAGACAATAGGACCCTGTGTGACTGGGTTTCAGGCAACCACACACAATTTTGCAAAGAGTAAAGCATTGAGTGACATTCCCACAACCATCCCCTCACCCCAATATCTCACACTTACCCCTGTACATACATATTTAAAACCAGCCCTTCAATCCCTGCATAACTGCCAGAAGGGAATATGGAAACAGTTACCTGGCAGTGATGTAGTCATTACCTGGGTCTTTACTACACTTTTCTACAAGCAGGCCAGTGATGCCCTTGGAGAGTTACAGTGTAGTGGTGAGAACCAAAACCACATACTTTGAACATTCAGAGAAACTTGACTTAAAAAAGCATCCACTTTTTTTTGTTTGAGGCTTTGAAAGGTTCAAATTGATTGACCAAACAGGTGGGCTCTGTGCCCACACTTGCCAGTCCTCTTGTCACATCTGTTTGTGGAGTTGTGCACATTCCAAGGTTGGGATATCACTCAGGTTGGTTGAAAAGGGAAGTACATGCTCTAAACAATTGTACACCTTAGAGAATCTGTGCAGGCTCTTTCCCATCTCCCGTAACAATGTTGTTAACAACAAGCATTGTTCTTTGAGCAGTGTGATTATTTTAAGTGAACATTGTGGCTGATGACAGTGAGTTGTTCCCTTACATTTGCAATGAAAGGGATAGGATGAGAAATGAGACTGAGCTATCTGTACAAGAATTGTGTTTTTTTGCCGAAAGCTCAAGTGGTATATTTAAAATAATGTATCACTAACGTCATTTCAGAAGTATGTTTTGTTGTACAAAGATAGGACGAGACTACTTCCTTGTCCTTCAGCTGACAATTAGAATCTTGAAATATGCCTTTGTGATGTTTTATCAAGCATGCAGTAACTTGTAGCTATGGTAGCCTTTTGTGACATCACCAGCTGCAGACTGTTTACAAATTCTGAACGTTCTACCAATGCAAGTCAATAGGATTTAAAAAAATATAAAATCATTAATATCTCAAAAACTATTTCAAGTATCAAAAAACATTTGAATAGCAACTGAATCCCACTAGCTGAAGCGCAATCGCTAACTTGCTTGAAAGCTGCAGTAGGACATGCGTTCCTAAAATATGGGTGGAATAACATTAATAAGAAGAAATAATAACATTATCAGTAAGTTAAAAATATGTGTATAATACTGTATATGGATCCGGTAATGTTTTCATTTAATAAATGGCATCGAAAGCACTGTTGACAAACCCACTTTTGCAGATGGACTGCTTTTGAATAGCCATGTGAAATCTCTTATGATGGATTGAATGGCCAAATTAAACACAGGGACCATGAAAAAATGGAGGAAAATATGCGTAGCATTGCTGTGAAACAGTGCTTGTGTAGTTTCTATGAAACATATTGGTGAAGTTTAAGGTTGACATAAGGTCAAGTATAGAAAAGTATATATTGACCTCGTTTAGATATCAATCATTTCTTATATAGATACATTTTTGGAATTGTGTTTTTACAGATGTATAGAATGCTTTGTATATGTGAGTAAGCTTTTTAAAGTTGAAAATGTTTTTGTTGAGACATATTAAAGACATATGTATATATATATATATATATATATAAATATAATATATATTAAAGTTCTTAGGTGTTATGGATCTATGTAAACTCTTCAGTTTAATTACAGTAGAAACTCCTGGTGAATGAGCAATGAGCCAGGTATGGTAGAGGCACTCACCACACCTGTGAATGTTCTGCTATTGCATCATGGCTGGGAGTGCTTCACATTAGCATGCGTAAATCATCTGGGAGCCATACGATTAGCCATGGCCAAATTAACAGGATCAATCAACAGGGTGTTTTTTTCTGGTGAATATCTCAATTATGTAGGCC
This sequence comes from Aldrovandia affinis, assembly GCA_029706075.1. Taxonomy (NCBI): domain Eukaryota; kingdom Metazoa; phylum Chordata; class Actinopteri; order Notacanthiformes; family Halosauridae; genus Aldrovandia; species Aldrovandia affinis. The sequence continues at coordinate 2,468,936 of JAINUG010000087.1, forward strand.
ATATGTACCATTTGGTCATAAGTAAGCATGTTACAATCATTTATATTCAAGAACAAATGCAGAAAATGGAGCTGCTTTGATTAAGCCAGGAATATATCCTGAAGTTCTGGCCTGCTCCCTACTCTGCTCAAAGTACGGTCGAACGCCATTCTGAACCCCCCAGGAAAAATTACAGAAAATTGAATTTTGCAAAGCTATTCATTTTCAAGAAATTGAACTCTCCTCTGGTCACGTTTCCACCTTTGAGAGCTCCCTCTACCACCTCCCAGCAAGGGCAGGGAATCCAGAGGATTGCAGAGAGACCATATGTCAGGAACGGTGTCGGAAAACCAGGCGCGGACCCAGGAATGCAATAATGTTCTTTATTGCAAAAACAATAGGCAATGGTCAAACGGGAGCAATCAGGGCAATACAGGAATCCAAAGAGTGGTCGGGGGATAGGCAAAGTTCTGTTCCAGGCTTCAGGTGTGTCAGAGGCAGGCAAGACGTGGTCAATGGGCAGACGGAGGTCGATAACAGGGAATCAGTCCGGGGAACACAGAGAGGAGCAGGGCAGGAACCACGAGGAGCACAAACAGGTGGATCGGGAACGAGACTGAAATAAACACGGAAGCACAAACACGAGGAAACAGAACACGGTGAAAAGTTGTGTAGGCATAAGCAAAGCACAAGACAATCTGGCAACAAACATGGGAAAACGCACAGCTTATATACATTTAGACATAACGAGAAACAATCAGGAATTAACACGAATGCAGCAGACTGCAATCAGAAACATGAGGAATAAGTGAAAACGATAATACAATGATGAGACAATCTGGTAATGAACATGGGAAACGAACAGCGTAACTACATCAGACATAACGAGAAACAATCAGGAATTAATACGAATGCAGCTAACTGCAATCAGACACATGAGGAACAGATGAAAACGATAATACAATGATGAGACTGGAAACAGGTAAGCGAAAGTAAAAACACGGACCGGACAACCAGGAAAACATGGAATAAACTACAAACACCTAATTACAGGGAACACGAACACGAGACGTGACACCATATGAACTACATTGTCTTGGAAACACTTCTACATGGCTTGCTTCCTGCATTAGCACAACCATCACAAAATACCACACACTATGTCCTGATGCACAGGCAAATACTCCTTCATTATGAGTTGTCCACTTACTCATAAACCCCTTTTAAATGGATTAAAAACCTCATAGCCAGAATAGTATACAATTTATAGTGATGTTAATCTCATTAGAGAGAGCAACGGTAGAGGTCATTGATTATATAGTTAGTTGTCGGTTCAAATCACAATGTGGTTTTGTTGTACTTCCTCAAATTGAAGCAGGCACTGGTGACAATGTTTTAAGTTCCAACACAAAAAAATAACAACTTTGGAAAAGTAATCTTGTATTAGTAAATCATAAATTAATCAGTTAATTTTTCAGTTTCAAGAAGCAGTGGATATTTATTGAGCTTGTGGCTGAAAATAGGACTGGATAATTATCTGTGGTCATACTTTATAATAAATATACATAAATCAACTTCCTGAAAAATATACTTTGTTAATTTGTTGTCTCTCATTAAAGCCACAGCTGAATCCCAAACCTCAGGGTAAATCATTTTGAAAAGACTTTCCTAAAACCATTGCATTTGTTTAGATCTCCCCTCTGTGTTACCTACATTAGCCATCATATCAAAAAGGTAGGTGGGACTTAAATGTTTGTATGATGACTTTGTATGATGTTTTGGCAGCAATTCCTGTCAAAAGGTTTGGGAAAGTGGTCTCTTTTCCTCTTTTCTCTCCCTCCCGTGCTCTCTCTGTCTCTCTTCTGCCTGTGTATTGACTCATGGCATAATCTGTGTGACAGAGAACACTTATTTAATGTTAAGCCTTTGGTTTGACTTGCTGTGGTCCTGAATACACAGCTTATCCTAACTTTCCTGACCTCTGACCTTTCCCATATTCCTCTGCTCAGAACCTCTCATACAGGTGAAAGTACATTGATGGCTTTGACAGGAGTGACAATTGAAGTCACTCCACGACAAGATACTGAAATTACATTATTGGCTCATATCACAGAAATGCAGGGTTGATGGGATAATTCTCATCAAGATCTCTATGGACATGGAGGAACATTGTTGCTTCACCCATCAAAACATAACTCCTTACAAGAATAACATAAAGAATACCTTTGATGCTTCCATTAATGGCTATTGATTCATAAAGCCGTAAAATATCATTCCATGTGTCGTAGTATTTACCCTTTCTTCATCTTTGAATCTTAAATGACAATGACTTGAGGAAATATACCAAACCCGGTAAAATTGTTTATGTGCTACATGCAGCATACAATTAGATTTGTGTCTCAGAAGAAGTTTTAAAATAACACGTCTTTCAGTGTCTGTTGTCTTGCATTGCAGCTGAATGAACACATAAGAAATACATAATGATGAGTAAAGGCCCATCTAGGCTTGTTACTTACCTAGATCTAGAGAATATCCAGTACTCCATCCAGCCTGGACTTGGCTACCCCAAGTGTCCCTGCCTCTACTACACTCTACTACTATTAAGCTGTTTCATGCATCGAAAACTGTGTAAAAAAAAAACAAAACTTCCTGATATTAGTTTGGAATTTGCCTTTAACTCATTTACACCTGTGCCCTCTTGTTCTACTAACTGAACTCAACCTGAAAAATGATAGTTCACTTTGTTAATCCCTTTTCTGAATTTACCTCAATTAAAACCTGCTTTAGTATTTTTTTGCTAAGCTTGAATATTAACCTAAGCACCTGTTTTGGTTATGAGACTTATGACTAAAATATGAATTTACTTGGAATTTCTCACTTTATACTGAAGGACTTAAATACGGGTTACATTAGAACAGCCATCATATGTATGAAGTGCTGTCGTAATGTTTAATTAACACATATGAACAGATTTTTCAGGTTTAAAGTGTCTTCTCTGCTTTTATGTTTATCAGATCTTATCAGATGCGAAATGTAAGGCTCCATAGACAAACATTATGCTTTTGTGAGAGGGAAATGTTCAAATTTTAGTTTAAATATTGTGACAACAGTACACAACATGCATTGTTCCCGAATATGTCCTGTCAACAAATAATGTTTGCAAAAGAGATGTTATCTGCCACAGTGTCTGGACAATCTCTACTGACAGACAGTACCTTTGGCATGGTTAGCTTGCCTGAAGCCAAAAGCAGAAATCATGGCAGAGCCCTGTACATTTGCCAGGAAAGTTGTGGATTGAGATCAGATCACCCACCTCATCATGGTGGAGAGCCAGATGGTGGTGCAGCAGGTGTGTGTGTGTGTTTGTGCAAATTACCTGAACAACAAAACACCCTATAAAAGCAGATGTTCAGTGCACAGCACCTTACGATTCACTGGCCCACAAACAAGCAAATAAAGACAGATGAAGTTGTAATGGTGAGTTGCTTAAAGATGACCCTTGCCTACTTAAACACAGCCTGAAGACAAATTAAATGTTTCTCTTGCTATGCTTCTACACATTGTAACAAAGGGATACATGACAAATTTGAAAATATGAAGATAATTCCTGCATTACATTATTGTCCAATATTATGTGTAAAAAATGTGTCCACATCCACAGAAATGAAAGAATAATAATAATAGGTTTATTGTTATTACTATGATCCAGAGACATTGCTGGCCCTGTACTGAAGTGGCCCAGGTACGTTTTGATGCTCAAGGGTTCAACAGCAAGGTGCTCCCTAGGACTATACTAGAGGTTCCAAGACCAAGGTTCACTCCAGCTGTCTGCTGCTGTACCTGTGGACTTTTAACCCAACCCCATTACTCCAAACTCCAAAGCACTGAGAAATGATGAGGATGCCCTTGTTTCCTGTGAGAGCGCATTAGGTCTGGAAATAGCACGCAGTTGTTAAGGGAACCACCGTGATGCAAATGCCAGAGTAATTACCTGTTGTCACCAGGTGGCCGCAGCCATGGTAACCTCCACCTCCACTCTTCCCCAGAAGACTGAATGATCCGTACCAGGGACAAACCCACTTGCTGTTTCCATGACCACTTCATGATGTCACAATGGCGGTGTGCAGAATGTTTAAGGACATTCTCAGGACAGGACGTTGCTGATTTAGTCGCCATGAAATCAAGCATGCACAAATTACTATTTCTGTCGAACAAGATGTGTTATTACCATTAGTAATAGACCACTGGTTAGTGATTGTTGGAAAGAAAGACTGTATTTGTCATGTTATCTGCAGTAGTGTGGATTTTTAAATGTAGTTCTTTTGAAATTATTATATAGTTGCCACATAAATAGTTACTGTGTAGAGCAGCATAACTCTAAAGACTTTTGTAATGGTACACTTCTAACCATCACCACTGTATTAGCACTATTAGAGATAATAGTTCCCATTATTTTCTTTCTTAAACTCCAGTCATGTTTGTTACTGTTTGTGCAGGGTTCATGAGACTGGCTCAGGTGCAGGGTCTCACTGAAGCCCACAGGTGACACAAAATGCTCTCACTCACACGTAATGTTGTGATGTAACACAAATATGGCCACAGTGTGTATTTCTCCAGCACTAACATGCTGGTTACACTTTAATTTACACCTCAAAATATAATACAGTTATATAGTGGCAATATTCATTTTGTACTGTCACATCCTGCCATTAATAATTGCAATATAGCCTATGTGATTTATTAATACACTCAAAATATATATATAGTGCTCCTTTAAAGTCTACAAGCTTTTGTTGCCTTACAGCCTGAAATGAAAACATATTAAATCATACTTTTTCCCCACCTTTATTTACACGTTTTACCCTACAAATTCCAAGTGAAAATATGAGTGTGTATATACAGGTAACTGCCCAAATAAAGTAAATGAAGGGTTCTGGTGGCTCTATTATGGTGTGGGGTGTATTTTCCTGCCATGGTTTAAGTCCACTCAACTCCTTAGAGGGGAAGGTAACCAAAAATAAACACAAAGCCATTCTGAGCGATCACCTTCATCCTATGGTGAAGCATTTCTATCCTGATGGGAGTGGTCTCTTCCAGGATGACAATTCCCCCATCCACAGAGCACGAGTTGTCACTGAATGATTTGTGTGTGTGTGTGTGCGCGCATGTTGACTTTAAAGGGGTACTTTATATATACACACCCACTGCACACACACACACACAAACACAGCACATGTGAACACACACACACATACAGTAGATACTGCATCCGATTACTGACAGACAGTGCAACACCTCTCCACCACTCCACTGAGACAGACAGGGAGACGCTGGGCTGGCGCTGGACATGAGAGTATAACAGGAGGAAGCAGGAGATACGCAAGTGCCCCCCGTGCACAGGGGGCATCTCTTCTTCTTATTCTGCTCATTTTGTACCCCCATCAGCCATGATGCTCGCAGGTGTTCTAGGAGATGGAGAACACAGGTGCTCCCTCTATGTTATGCTGTAGATTGCTGTTGCCTGGGAGGCATATTGAAAAACTGAATCTGTCGCCCCTGGCCATGCAGCGTGAAGCCCAACACCAGCAGCGCCCGCTTCAATGCGCACAGTGATCAAATTTAGCCAGAAAAGTATTTTCAGCATCATGTCTCCTGATCAGTCTTGTCTTACTGATGCGGTGAAAAGCATCTGGAAAAGGTCTGACTCGCTGCCTCGCTTCACCTTCACCAGAGCCTTCAATATCGAACTCATAGATTCATTACAACTAGAGGGTGCACAACATCCCAGAGGAGAGGCATTTAAAAGCTGTATCCAGTATGCCTGGACTGGATAGATGCATGCCAAGAGAAGCTGATGTTGTAGAACTTCTAATTAAGCCGAAGCTGGTTGCCATCCAACATGACTGCACAGGGCTATGGTTGATTTTAATTATTTACCTTTGTTTAACAAGGTAGTTCAACTGGGAATTCAGTTATCATATGCAGTGATGACCTGGGGAATCAGTGGGCGAGGAAGGCAATGGATTGTTCAGCCAATTATATCTAGGGGGACGATCAGGTGGCCAGATGAAGAAAGACAACCTACGTTTTTTGGGGCGTAAGTTGACATTACATTACATTACATTTTAAGCATTTAGCAGACGCTCTTATCTAGAGCGACTTACAAGATGTGCATTAATACATGGTAAGAACAATCATAGTTCGCACAAGGGATCAGTGCAGTAATACAGCGATAGACATTGTTGTAGGCAGCTGCATACCATACCTGTAACACTGGGAAGGAAAAAGTTAGCACATTTTTTTTTCAACTTTTAACATCTTTTAAATCGATATTTGTTATTTTGCTGATATATAGACACACATATAGAACTCTAACCGACATTGTTGTGACAACCCAAAGTGTGTAACCTCTAAACACTTGACAGAAATTAAAAAGAAGGGAAATTCCCTCTGAAATCTGTGCTTTTCCATGTCTGTTCTGATGGAATAATAAAATATGCTCAAGCTACAGTTGCATCAGCATTAGAACCCGGGGCCTTTTTAACAACTGGCTCACGTTTTGTAAACACAAAGGCAAGCTGGTTTTTATCCTTACACAGAGTTCCAGTTTATAAGACTTCAAAGCCCTCTCTGGAAATGAATACCACAACGTACACTTAAAGTGAATGAATGAAATAAGTCATGCCACTGTTAAGAGACTTCTTTTATGTTTTGTAGAAGGGACATCAGTGACAGTTTTAAATCTTCTGCGGAGCATAAAAAGTGTACAAAAAGTGACTCATTAGTGGTCTGTACGTTTATAGTTACCATTTTTTCTTGTGACTTCAGGTAGAAAGACATGAACCTTACCTAAATGCTTGCTTGACCTGGTCAAATTTATTTACGGATTCATTTGTTTTCAGTATGCAGTTAGAATCAATTTAAGGACAGGGGACTTAAATTGATTATTTCTTTGAAACTAATCATTTACTACCATTACAATGAGGCAATGCTGCCCTATATTAATGAACATACTGCATATTGTTAGAGGTAGCAAAGCATTGCTGCTCTACACTTAATTTGCTCAGTAGCTGGAGGGCTTTGCTTGAGTCAATAGTTGAGTAGTAATGGGCCATAATGGCACAGTTGAGTACTACGGTATTTTTAAATGACATTACATTACATTACGTTCATTTAGTAGATGCTCTTATCCAGAGCGATATTACATTGCAAGAGTAATACGGGCACAGTGAGGTAGACGAGACTGAACAACACTCCCAGACCAGCGGGTGCACGCCCACCATCACTAAAGCTCTACCATAGGTTAACTATGAATCCTATCAACTGTCAATCAAAAAGCTATGGCGCAAATCTTAAAAACATACATATGGAAACATCCAATACCATAGAAAGAAAAATAATAAATAAATAAACCACCTGAGTGAATAAATTGAATTAGAAAGTGCTCGAGGGTGCAGATGGGAGAGGAGGGAAGATGCAGTCTGAGGAGGTGAGTAAATGACTGCGCCCAGTAATACAAACAGAATCATAGGAAAGAGATTTACAAAAACAATGGTCATGACGGTTATATATTTGGTTTGAATGTAAAAACTACATGTCCCATCATGCTATTGTTGTTGTTCAGGGTGTTGTGGGTCATGCGAGAACCCCCACCAGGGTGATGGCACCTTTCCACTAAAAGCAACATAAATCTATCTCCGTCTCCCTGCCTCTGTATTTCATTGTTATATATGGAGAAGGTTACGAAGCCCTTGAGATAAAACAATAATGATCTCTTATATTGCAGATTGAAGAGACCACAGACCTTCTCCTTGAAATGCATCGCAAATAACATCCTTGATGAATCTTCATAAAAATAATAATAGTGGTAAGACACTGGGTTCCATTGTGGGGTTGTGCGATGGTGCCAGTGCCCCCTGTGGCCAGCAGCCCTGCAAGACGGTGCATAATTGGCTTCATTCAGCAGGGTTTAATTTAGCGGGACCTGCCCTTATCTCGTTGTCCTCATTGCACACCACCTCCTCCAGTTGATTGGGTGTCTGTAGTCTCTCTGCACCAGCTGTGCATGGAGTGCACTTCTCCAGTGCAATGATTGTGCTCAGCTCAGCTCAGCTCAGCTGGTGGACTGCAGCATGAAAAGAGGTGGCACCAAGGAGGAGAGCACATGCTTGTCTGTGCTGAACTGACAGAGGATGTAGCAGCAATGAGACAGGCCTACAAATACAATTGCAAATTAGCGCAAAACCAAAGCTCCTTTTCTATTATTGTTTTATTTTTTTGTATGTAATATTGTTCGCAAAACAGATTCGGTGCACTGTCCATTATAGAAAAATATTTGTAATCTTTTACTTTTAATCTTAATATTTTTAAGGGACAAAGCGCTCCCCCCTCAGTTCTTCAGAGCAGGTTTGTAAATGGTTTGTAAAGTGGCTGTGGTGGGAAATGCCGCAGTGTGTGGCGTATTCTGTTACAGAGAAACCCCAGCGGTGCCGTCCCACAAAGATTCTTTGGTGGGCTTTCACAACTGCTTCTTCTTGACAAAATATGTCTGCCTCCCTTTGCCTGTTCAGCTTGCAAAAGCATTGGCACGAATTCAAAGTACCCTACAATGGACTGGGTACATCCACATGACAGATACGAATGGTCTACTAAATACACATGGCTCACATGCTCACATGCTCAGACCTCCCTGACTGCTCACAACTCCAATGTTGAGACGGCAGTGTTAGCATAATGGTTAAGGAACTGGACCATTGTAAACGCAATGCTTGTAACGCAAAGGTGGCAGGTTCGATCCCAGGTGGGGCACTGCCGTTGTACCCTTGAGCAAGGTACTTAACCTGGATTGCTTCAGTAAGTATCCAGCTGTATAAATGCGTTGTATGTAAAGAAGTGTGAAACTGTGTAAGTTGCTTTGGATAAGAGCGTCTGCTAAATGCCTGTAATGTAATGAGACCTGTTGTTTTTCTCCGGACTGATGACTTGATTAGCTTCTTTTTTTTTTTATTTTTTTTTTATAACTATGTGTCAGTCTTTTTTTAAAAACTGATAGATCAATTTATTGACATCGAGATCAATTGGCTCCCTCATGCTAGCGCTCAACGCATACACGCAGTCCCAGCTGCCAGGGCCATGTCCAACCCTCGAGTAACTTTAATAAAGGCTGTAAGGAATAGCATGCTAACAGATAAGCTGACCGTATCTCTATCTCCGTTCACTTCAGTCTCTCTCTCTCTATCTTGTTTCAGAGAAGATTCATATAAAACATGAGAGGGCTAAGGCAACAGCAGCTGTGTTCACTGTGTTCAACAGGGAGAAGCTCCCGCCCCCGCCCCCTCACCTCACCAGCTCCGCGCACCCACCCAAGCGCGGACAGAAGAGATGGGAGGGAGAGCCATGAAAGTGTCAGTTTTATTATTGCACATATAGCTACCACTTTTGGTTGACAAAACATTTTAATCTTTCATATTCCTTTGCTGATGTAAGCGAAAGTTTGGTTCAGGCGGACGGTCGAACGGACGCTGGAGTTACTGAGTTGTGCAGGTTTTTTTGGGGATCCTGGGTGGTCCACTGCCCCACAGGTTAAAGGAAGCCTCATTACATGCAAGCTGAGAGCCTGTTAGAGGAGCGATGGCTGACCTCCCCAAGCGACTGAGTGGCCGGCGGTCCGCTGTGACAGGAGTAACCCCTGCTGCACTGCCTCTGCGACTGGCTGTGGTCGCCGCGCCTCGGCGGGGCCTTTCGGGAACTGCTCCTCGCTCGCATCGCCACGGCAACCCCGCCACGTTCGTGGGCGAGGTCACCCCCAGGAGACAAAGCAATCTCTCTCTTCACCGTGGGGGTTTCACGGTGGCCGGTAACTGAATACGTCTAGCTACGCGAATCACCGCGGACGGCGAAATCCCTCGCCCCTCCATCATCTGCGTCAGAGTCGGCGAAGGACGTGGCGGCCCCCGGGTTTGGGGAAATGTGGCAGTTCGGCAAGCGTGGGGGCCTCGACCGGGTGACATCACCGCGATCGTTACGTCCCACATGCTAATCCACAACAGATCGGGGGAGAGCTGGGTAATGACAGGCTCTCATCGGCGCGACTGCACAGGAACGGAGTCATTTCCCTCGCTGTTCTCCCCACGGCCTGTGGACTTGCATCGGAATCTGTTAGAGCCTTTTCAGGAGTAAGGAAAACCCTGGTTCGATGTGTAACCAATCCCCCTCACTACGGAGGCGGAGGCAGGGGAGAGATTGTGCAGGCTGCCTGACATTAAAATAACATTTGTTGTTGAAAAAAATCACACTGGGCCACAACAAGAACCCCCCCACATGATTTTTTTTTAATGCAGCTGCTGGCAGATTTTGTTACAGACGTATGAATGTCTGTAAAGGTTTACTTCCCCAGCCCCCTGCTCTGCATGCACACCAATGGAGAGAGTGCGGGACCGAGTACAAAAACAACAGGGAGCGGCAGACAGCACAAGAGGCTGTAGCCTCTGAGCGGTAGCACCGTGCACTGCCGCTGCAACTCGAGGCCGCGCCCATAGCACTGAGGCACCTTAGCGGGCGCAAGGTCAGGAGAGCGCTAGCAGGAATGCTTGGACATACCTTGAGGGCCTTCGGAAGGGTAAAAGAATGAAGAAAAAAAGAAGTGAACTCAACGCGGCCCGTGTGTAACTCTTCCAAGGTGCTGAAAGCGAGCGCCGCGGAAGATATTCCCTTATCACAGGCGAATTCCATGCCCATGAAGGCACGCCGGTGATGTAACTTTTCAGTTTGTGTGCTCGCTTGCCGACAGACGGGTGGGGGCAGAGCTGATGCAGTGTGCCAAGCTGATCTGCAAATCATTGTTCCTAGAACAAGCAGATGCTTCTTCCCCCTGCATCCCTTTATCTGAGCCCACTACTGACTAGGATGCTTTGGGGACCCGGTCTTTGGCCGAGGTGAAGCAGCGGGCATCACCTGAAAGTGTGCCACCAGAATTGTTCCAGTTCATAATGGGCACATGGGCACATAGCTTGAGGCAGTACAAGTCAACAGCTCTCCACGTGTTATATAGGTTGGTGTGAAGCAGACAGACACTCCTCGTCACCTCCTACATTTGACAGTGGCACGACATGACCCTTGACCTCCCCACTTATGAGGCACAATGGCATCGACATTACGAGGTGGAGAGGCAACAGGAACAGGCCTTAAAGCTTTGTTTTTGAAGAGATGGTGTTTGCTTTGGATGTTTAAATGGACTTTGGTGGGGGGGGAGGGGCGGCACGATTGAATACTGGGCACACGTTCTCTAAACAGCGAGCAATAATTCCTCCTTGTGCTTTTAACGTGAATTAATGTAAATTCCAGGCGTTCTTTTTCCCCCTCGTTTCCTTTTTTTTCAAGCCTGCCTCTGACGGTCCCGACTCACCGGCGTTGTGGAATTTCGTAGGGGTGTGCGAATCTTGCAATAATGGCATTCCTGCCTGGCTACATTACTGCTATTTCCCAACAATCAATCAAAGTCAGTAACAGCATGTTACGAGAAAAAGTGCGAAGGGGAGTGGGCGGGCGCATGGAACAGCGTGCCCATTCCCAGAGTCCCCGTCCATTTCGTTGAACGTATTAATTCTGATCCAGCATCACGGGTGCAAAAAAGTACCTGTGCCAGCAGCCCCACACTGTCAGGCATTGTGTGGACCATCACTGTGTGTGTCTATCATCCATGGGAGTGAGGAGGAAGGAGAAGGGATGTGATTACTGTATTACGGTGCTATCCCTGCCAAGTCGCTCGGTTAATGGTGAGCGGCACTCTGTAGTCTGTATGAAATGTCTTCCTCCGACTCAGGTCTGTGCAAGCCGACTGCAGGTGCAGGCATACTGCAGGTGCCCAATCAATCCACCGGGCTCCCGGCCCCAGCCAGCGCTGGCACAGTCACGATTTTCATTTGGACCGTGAGGTTTTTCACTGCATATGCCTTACCTGGATATCCCACCTGACAACCCGCAAAAATGGCAGGCTGGCATGATTTTTAAGGGTCCAATGGAAGGTATTCCTTTAAAAGCGATGTTCGTACCAAGGTTCTATTTTATTGACACAGCTGTTCTGCTGCTGCACTCATGTTCACAACCATGATTTCTGCCTGCTTCTCAGTCTCCATTAATCCGGCTGTTTGGAGTGGGCAGGGATGTATTTTGAATCTCTGGTGTGACATCACACCACACACACATGTGTCTCTGGGGCAGTGGAGTTGGGGGTGGGGGTGGGGGGGGGGGTGTGGATGGGATGAGATGCACAGGCCATGGCAGAATCAATGTAGCCTGCTGTAGCCAGGCCGTGACACACTTTGCATACAGCTGCTACATGGCAAAGGCCATACAGTGCCATCAAAACCTATATCATACGGCCTGTTTGATATTGGAATGTTCAATAAATATTAGAGAACAATTTGAATAAATACTGCCTTTGTGTTAAAATGAAATAAAATGAAAACTAAAACAAGGGTCAATAAAAAAAATGTTGACACATGGATGCTCTGAAAAAAAAGCTTTTTCATAATGTTCTCGAAAAATGTATGTACTGTATGTGAAAGCAAAAAACTGCAGGCAGTGGTGAGTTGAAGGGGCTTAAGGGTTTATGTGTAGTGAGGGTTGGACTCACATCTCCCTCAGACTCTGACTCTCCATCTGCAGGGACTCACTTTCTCCTTCAAAATCTGCAGCTGTGAGGCTGACCTTTGAACCTGTATGGTGCACTGAAGGACACGAGCTCTGGCGGATGGCTAAACACTATTTTGTCAGCGATAGCAGCGAACGACTCAATGACTCCAGCTTTACGCCTCTTCTGGGGGAGGAGTCTGCCGGACAAAGGTCTTCAGTGACATCAGCTGATTTCAGCAGTTTGGAATGACTTGTGTGTGGTGCCACGCCATTACTGAATACGAGCAGATGAATGAATGAAGACGAGTTTCTGGCAGTGCACATTTAGATCGATCTGTAAGAAATGGTCGCCGTAGCGCACACAGGCATGTGTGGAGAACATATCACAGACCACGAAGCAACATTACTCTGAAAGGGACTTCTGCCAAAGGACATCCAGAAATACCAAGGGGAAAAGAAAGCTTGCTAACCTGAAGAATTTTGAAGGCACTGTAAGCAAATAATCAATTTATGTGCTATATTTATTATTATTATTATTATTATTATTATTATTATTGTTAGTATAATTATTTATTATTATTATTATTATTATTATTATTATTATCATTATTATTATTATTATTATTGTGATATTACCCCCCTTCAATCAACCATTTAAAGGTGTAGTACATTTGTGTTTTTTAACATCCTAATAGATCATTTTTTCTTGCTGTTTGGTTTATGTGAATTCAGGTGAGAGGTACTGCCAAAGGATAATATCTATATCGATACAGCTAGACCCCTTTTAGCATGGGGATGCGGGCAGCAGAACAGAATCCCAAGTGTCACTTTAGCATTTAAATAGTAGGGATGTGTTCCTAATGAAATAATGCCTTCCTTTTCAAACAAAAAATATACAGAGGGGTCTATTTTGATGATGCAAAACACAGCTGTTGCAGGGGCAGATTGATATTTATTAGTTGCAAGGACATTTGCCCCTAGGTTGGTATTGTCATCCCTGTTTTTTTATTAGCGCCTGCCCTGGGTGGGTGGGAGTGGGCCTGGCTCTGTCCTTTGGGGGTGTGGATTGATGCAAATGCGTGGTGTTTTAACGAGTATTTAGTGGGTATGAAGATTCCGCCACCAGGAACCCGGTCACAGAGGCAACCACGCTTCGGAAATGAACAGGTGGCAATTATGAAAAAAACTAAACAATTGTTGAATATGTTGTGAATACGTACACATAGATGCTACTGCAGTAACGATGATATATTTAAATGTGTTTACTCTATAACCATTTTTTTCATCTTATATTTAAACATATGATTAAAAATGGAGCACAGGAACACAGAATCAAGCGTATGTGATCTGCGAAATTGTTTCCATCCCACACAGATCAATCACAGATCAAAAGTGATCACTAAACGCTGAGGGATCATTCAATTAAACAGCAAAGCAGCAGATTAAGTGCAGCCTCAGAATGACACACTCTGCTCTAAAAAGGTATTAGAATGAATAAATCGTTACGATTATATTTTTTTGTGCTACTGTGAATTTCCATCAGTGTAATGTACAGTATTGCAAACTCAGGCAAAAATAAGAGGACAAGTGGTGCCAGACAGGCAGCTCTGCCCGCATGCTGTATTTTTCCACACGGGAAAAGCTCCCAATTTCTGAAAAGGTTCCATACTTGAGGTAGCGAGGAGAATGCTACACAAGGATAAAGGGACTGGAAAGGAAAAGACAGAATAAATGTGTTTTTCTCTCTCTCTCTCTCTCTCTCTCTCTCTCTCTCTCTCTTCTACTTTCTTTTTCTCTCTTGCCATCTCCCTCTTGTCTATCGTTCTCTCCCTCCCTCCCTCCCTCCCTCCCTCCCTCTGGCTCCCCTGTTCAGTGATCCAGTACAGTGAGCACAAAAGCTACTGTGTACCAGCGTAATGTGCTGAAGAATCCCACCAGCCGGTCCCAACACGGACTTTAAAATGAAGCGACATGGTCTGTAAACAGTGTTGGTGAGACCGTTCAAAACGCTTTTTATACAAAACGCTCTTTAAAAAACAGAGATAGAGCTGGACGCTCCATTGTTACCCATTCTTTTTTTCTGTCACAAAATTTGTATTTCTAACTTTGTCCTCCACACCGAGGCGTTATGAGTTCAGCACTTCTGGATGTCCTCGCTCAGTAATCCTGGTCTGATCAAAGGGAACTCTTTTTCAGATTCATGATAATGGAGGCTGGTGGAGGTCCTGTTGCCATCAGCACCCCACACTCTGTCCTCACTATCGGTGCCTGGGAGTCGGACTCGAGGGCGTAGCAACACACAGGGCCTTTCAGTCCTCCACCCAATCAAACATCCCTGTCTGATTTTAAAATTTATTCATTAAGCAGGCCGAAGGGGACATTGTCTCCAAAGTAGGGAGTCTGTTTCAATAAGATATTTATTCCAATATCCATTAAAACTCAGAAACCATCAATCAAGGTGCCAACCCAGAAATTGTACACATATTGTTCCTGGTCTCTGTGCCTGTATTCTTTACATAAGTGACTTGTTATTGAGCTGTGGAACATCAATCCTCTGTATTAGGGATCTAAGGTATGGTCGTAATTTTCAGCGCACACCAATACATTCTAAAAAATGAGCGTAACTTATACCGTCTACAGAAAACTCTACCAAGCAAATAAGAGCAATAGTGCAACTTACTTGGTACATGTGTTATGCAGGTCATAAAATGTTTTGTAAATTGCAGATTACACAAACTTTGGGCTATATATTTATAGTTATAAATATATATTTATAAATATAAATATATATATATAGTTATATGGCACTATATATACAGTATATATAGAACTAAATACAGGTAGATATCTTCCTCAAAGGCAGTAGAGTGGTGTCAGAAAAAGGATCTACACACATGACCCTAGCCATTGCACATGTCACAGTATTATGCTGTGCTATGCATTTTTACGCCAAATGCTTTAAAAAATAAATAAATTCTAAAACAGTCCAAATTACAATGCAATACCTTGAAAAATGGAAATGAAACTCCAGTGGAACTCAATTTTCCTGGGCGAAAGTTCTCAGTGTTGTGAATGCTCAGCCCCCCCATCTCTTTTCTGGATTTCATCACATTTCACAGAGGCCAGTGCTTCCCAGTTACTACGGTAACAAGCAGCAAACACTTAATAACGTACTACAGACGCTTTCTTTCCCTGGGCGATCCCGTCCATTTCACTCGGGTTTTAAAAATAGTTTATAGCTCTTTTGGAGGAACATGCTTCCATTTTGGAATCTTATCATGCTGTTTATTCAAGACACACATCTTCTCTCAGAAAAACTGAGGGGTAAAGCAAGCGATTTGTCTTCATCACTCGAGGTAAACATCTCAAAGTGCCTCTTGCCGTATTAGCCGCGTGAAGTGCACTATTCAGAGGAGGCTTTCGACACACAGCTGAAGCTAACAGGCCAATTTCTTGTGTGTGAATGTACACTTGGTCTAATGTACAGTCTCTGTGTAAATGGAGGTCGAACAGCTGGGGAGGGGTACTTATTGACATGCAGGTGATCATAAGGGTTCGTCTTCCTCTATTGTTAACTGCTCACTGAAAATGTGTTAAAGGCATACAAACACTTTTCTTTGTCAGACGATATTGGAGACAGTAAAACCTCACATTTAGTCTCGACCCCAGAGTCTCATATTTGTACATTATTGTCATGATGGTCTGAGGCTATGACTGACGTATGGTTCCTCTACTATCAAGCACATCTATTAATTATTCAAATGAACAGGACCTTGTTCAGTCCAAATGGACAAACCCATCTTGGATCGAACAGAAGGGGGTGGGGGTGGGGGTGGAGGGAGCTTTGTAAGAGTGTCACAACTCAACAAGACTCGACAAGACTCAACGCATCTGACCCTTTCTATTTTTGACATTATTCTTGAAGCCTAAAATGGCAGCGAGTCAAAAACAAATGTTCAGACCCTAGATTGCGAGGACCCCTTTTAAAATGTCAGAAGCACACGCCATTTCATATTTTTTTACATTTGCCGCTCATCGTGGTTCAACTGAAACAGTTTGGTTTTACAGTTCAATAAAAAACGAGTTCTTCTTATTTTTGTCAAAGAAAGCAGTGCGGAAGCTTGCTTGTATTTTTCCTCATACTCCGAACCTGCCCCAGAAGGTTGCAGATGTAACATCAGCCCCACAATGTGCCATTAGTTTTCATCTTCCAGGCTTTCTTATCAAAATATTTTGTTTCAACTTTCATCAAAATATTTCAGTAACCCTGGAATCTGTCAAAACACTGGGGGATTTTGAGTTTACCTGATGGCGTCCGATCCCTTCTAAATAGTTCTTTAGAATATTCTGACGTCACAGATTAGAGCGCTGGGTGTTTTGTTAAACAAAGACAGATTTGATTCAGAGCAGAGCCTCATAGACTTTTCTTTGAGTGTTACATGAAGCATGAGCTCTCTTTTGGCATTGCTCCTCGCTGAGCACTTGATGGAATCATGACTGAGCAATGCAAAGCTTGCGACCCTGCAGACCCACTCAGGCTGCACAGTCACTCTGAAGGCACGGTCGAACCCCGCTCCCAGTGGGATGAACGGCTCAGACTCATCACCATCACATTTAGCAGTCCTGCTAGTGTTGCTGTGGCCGTTACCTTTCGATTTGGGGAATTATGGGTCAAATAAGGGTGAAGCACCGATAAAAAAAAGTGCGAAGAAAAATAGTAGAATTTTCATAAAAGGTCTAGACCCAAACAAAGGAGTTCTGTCCCAACTGGTAGACTAACTACAGCCATAATGCTAAGCCTTACCCCAACTCTAATGCTAGCATGAACCCAAATGCAAAGGCTAACCCTAACCTTTAATACCAAACTAACAATAACAGAATTTGTAGAGACTGTAAAGTTTAATGAAACAAACCAGACTTTACTTAGCGTATGTGTCTGGTTTAATCAATTACAATTGCCACAAATCACACTGAACTGTTTTAATATCGATCATTTTAAGACAGGTTACAACACCCGACTTCCAACATTCGACAGGACGTTTTAGACGAGGTGACCTTTTCAGACACATGCACACCTGGCATCTGTGTCCATTCACTGTTGGCAATGCGTGTGACGTGATGTTTATGATTCTCTGCATTGTAAAATGGTGTGATCGTGATATGAAGTTTCAGAGGGGCTTACGTGGTAACAGTGGAGGTTGGAACACAAGGGGAAGGGTCTTGCACAGCTGGCACAGCTGTCCTTCCTCATGGGCTGAGATTAAATTAAACTACAGGGCAGCTCTCCGAGGACCATTTAGGAGTCAATCAAAATATTCTCACAAACCCAGGTAAGTTCCATTCACCCAGAAAAGAGTTCAGTTGGAGGGAGGAGACAGTGAGATTTCTCCAATCTTTCCACTTGGTCCTCCCCGCCCCTGTGGCCTCGCATGCTCAGGACACGGCACATTTGGACAGGGCCCTCGACCATCAATTTTAATCTCCTTCACTTCTGGGCTCATCAAATGTCTCCACATCTCCCTGCTGCAGGGATTCTTTGGAGATTGAATAAACACAGGTGAGTTTGCGCTTTGACAGCAGCGAAATACTTCTATACTGTAAAAACATTACATCACCTTTTCTATAAGCCATACCTGGCAAATGTCCATGTTATTAGTTTTCGCTCTGTGCCGGCAGAGGGGCCTTACATATTGCCCTCTTACCCAGAGTCCCTGGCTCTCAGCTGTGCTGCACCGTAATACTGTGGAAAGGAGAGAGATCACACGGTCCGTGCAGCATGACTCCCCCAGCTGCTGTGGCTGGTGGTCCAGTTTCTACATACCGTACCTCCGCTGACTCACAGGTCTCAGTACGGAGAGCGCTTGAGCCGCCGCTAACACGGCTATGGGATTTATTCAGACTTGTTCTGCAGAGTGTGAGAACACTTGGATTGTGAGAGCGTTTGCCAAGATTCAAATCACAGTGGGGAGGCTTGAAGCACAGGGGGCAAAAGTGAAAAAGAACGATTATATATATTTTTTTGATTAATTAAATAAATAAAAGCAACAAAAAATGCAGATCCTTAGGTTACAATTCAAAGAGCAGTGCACGTTTTCTGTTTTTAATTATGTTAAGAAAGTTTTCATTTGTAAATATAAATCATCATGTTCATTATTTTATAACAATCAATATTTCGTCAAAATTTGTAGAATTTGTATAATTCTGGCAACTGGAACTCTCCCTCCCTGGGTGGTGCTTCAGCCGATCGTTCATCACCCTGCAGGGTTGTTGACCACAGCCAACATTGTTACAGTCAGTAGTCGATATGAGACCCTGGGTCACATCACACACTAAAATCTTGTGTTTTAACAGGGTAAGGGACCCAACAGCCCCTATATATAAACCTACATCTTCAGCATATATACTTTAAATGGTCACGCAGTGTTTAGATAATGGTTGCACAGGATGTCAATTCAAAATCTGAAAATCACCAGTCTCCCCTTACAGCGTTCCAGCTGAACCTCAGGGATAGAACTGTGTGAAACCTGAGGACCTCAAAGCAACCACAACATCAAAAACACAGGCCTGTACATCCAGCCAGGCTATTAAAGGTTCATGAGTTCATGAGCAATGCTGAGTCAGATATACAGTAGCCTATATAACTCCCTGTGACATAAAGGACAGCACACAAACTGGAGATGCACACACAGTGCTCACCACACAAGCAGCTAACACAATACATAATCATCAAGCAACCTCTACAAACCCTGACATTGCCCTGGCTGAGACATCAGGGGGTCAATGTAATGGACCAAGAGACACTGAAATTCTGATAGATTCCAATGGGAGATTTGTGAATGAGGAACAGCACTTCCCAGGTCACAGATGTGGTGCCTAACAACAAACAAAGCACTCAAGTTACTTAGGAAATCTAGCCTCGGGGAACAAACACATTATTATCCACACTGGCACTAATGGTGTCATGGTGCAACAGGAGACCAACCAAGAGAGTAGCAGAGAAAGCCACACCGTTAAAAAAACCAAAACAATAATCATTGTCTTTCCATAAAAAAAGGATTAATGAAGAAAGCACAGTAAACCATAAATGGTGTTTTTCATGATAAATGAATGTATGATGAATATTATATGAATGCTTGAGTTTGCTGAATTGACAATAACATGTCACATTATAGTTGCATGTGTGACCTAAACTGTTCTGTTCAATAAAGTCAATCAATCAATCACCTCCTCTCCAGTTGTGATGGCTGCTCCCGGCTGGTTCCGTCTTCCCTATTGTAGCTATGAAGCAGAAAGAACATCAATCAATCAATCAATCACAGACATGTAATTCTACAATAAAATATGACAAAATAAAGTTCTTAATGGGATTAACTGGTAATGCTGTTAAAATAAACAGCAACATTAAGAAAAGAGTTAATGGCCCTCAAATAACCTCACATGTACATGACTGTGCCTTGGCGTGCATGACTGACAGGAGTGGGTGCATCTCCAGCAGTCCACACATCTCTGGGCACACATCAGCCACTCTCTGCAAATGTGGCCAATACTTAAAGAGCATGTGAGAGCAGAGGAAAGTGATGTTGGAAGGGGAGAGCTCCTTCTGTGGGTATAATGGATAACAATGTATCTTTCCACAAAACATATCTAGGCCCTTCAAAAGTACACCATGTCTACAATCAGCAACCTCCAGGCCTTCTTCTGGCCACCAAGACTGGCAGACACTGGCAGACCTGACTGCCCAGACAGGACAGGTTGTGCTTATTCTACAATCTGCAAGAGGTGGAGACAGAGCTGCATTTTCTAACAAAATGTGAAACGTACTGAGAAGCAAGAGCCTTATACGTCCCCAAGATACAGAACACCTTCCCTGAATTTGAGGCCCTGTCTGAGGAAGACAAACTGCCATTCCTCCTGGGAGAGAGGGTTGAGTGTGTGACACCGGCGGCACAGTATGGTGCCTCTTGCAACAGCAACACAGATTTTTTTTCACATTTCTGATGATGTTGTTATACAAACATGTATTATTGTTTTTTTCTGATATGTTAACTTAGTTGCATTTAGGAAATGCTTTGGCAACATAATTGTACACATGTCATACCAATTAAGCTAATTCGACCTTGAATTTGAAAGCTGATAGAACGTTGCTTGTACTACAAGCCTCGTTTTCATTTCAATATGGCCAACAGTTTGAATAAGGTCTATTGTGTGCTGGCAGACTTGTCAGTACATAGGTCAAAGATAATTGTTGAGGTGGTTGTGTGAATTTCTCATCTTTTTTGGCTTTTGCCAACCATTATCTCTCACTTAAAACAGATTTTCAGTTATATATATAGATAGATAGATAGACAGATAGATATACCCCTGTTTGAACTGCATGATTAATCACAATGTTTAAAAAAACAAAAACAATTAATCATTTTGGTCTGAGGGGTGAATGATATCACACGCCCCATATATGCACTACAGTATACATTTCAATATTTTGTTCCTGCTATGTTTCACCCCAGTTATGAATGTGGAAGCTGACACAGGCAGACAGCAGGCTTTATTCATTGCCATATGGGGCTACCAGCCACCGCTCAGGCCACGATCCAGGATACATTACTGCACCACGCACAAGTACCTCAGCCAGGTATGCCACCCATACACATAAATAAACCTACTGGTGTGGAATATGCCAATCCATTTGCAATTTCCTTAATTATTTGCAATCAGGTGGGTCATTTTTTTATTTTTTTTTGATATATGGTATGTTGTTAAGACTTGCGCCTTAGTTCTAGAATTGGCATAGTTAACCTACGGTCATGCTTTATTGATGATGCGCTTACTCGCTGGTCTGAGGGCATTGCTCATCTATGTCACTGTTCTCATATTCCTCTTGTGGATGCTCTGATGTTCGCCTGCATTGTAAGTCACTCTGGGAAAGAGTGTAACGCAATGTAAGGTGTGCAATGCAGTGTGTGAACGGATGTAATGGAATGGAATGGATGTGAATGTGAGGTGATGTAATTGCTCCGTGCTGGCAGGTGTGATGTGATTCACTGGCATTTGTCACATCACACCTGCAAGCCATTACCAATTCCACAGGTATAGAGAGGACTCGGGTGTGGGAAATGTATTACTACCCAATTACGGATTCATTACTTTGGTTTTAGGGAACTGTGAAATGAAGTGATATTCAAATGGTTATTCTCTGTCGTGCACATTTCCCTTTGATGTCAATTGAAGAGACAGAAAAAAAGAACCCCTCTCCTTCTCACAACCACACAGAACTCCCACCATAAAGTGTCCCCTCCTATGTTGTCTACCTTCCTCTTTCCTATTAAAAGTAATAAAATAGCCAGACTGTGAAGCAAGTGTGAGAAAAGATTGGACTTTGTGATTGTATATCTCATTTAATGTCCTGCAGCTGAGAGATACAAGTGGGTGATACAGGAGGAGTGGGGATTGGGGGTGGGGGTGGTTTATTTACTGAGAGCCACTAAATATAAACCAGACTTTTATTCAGTTGTGGAAAAAACTGCAAATAAAACAGGATTCCAGACCAATCTTGGTTACAAATGACATGGCTTAACCTACAGAACAAAGACATAAATACAACCCTTTCCTTGTACCAGACTCCCAGTGCAAATTGGGACGGATGCTTTTCTGGCACTGTTAATATTAAAAATACTGTTTAATATTGTTATGGTTAGACTGCCTTCAGTGCCAGGAAATTTCAGAAATTGGGATTCACAACTCTTCACATCTCCCAATATATACATTCAGGATGGGATTTTTGCATTTTGCCACTTCTCTCAAATCCGAGCATGCGTGTACATTTTGAGAAGATAATACTCACATTTCTATGGTCAGGATCTGAATAAATTTGATCATCAGTCCTATTGCAGTAAATCCTGCCACAATGTAACAGCATTTCAATGGTATGATATTTACATGGATGTGAGAAAATCATAAAGTAAAGAAATGTATGGTATTAATATCTATTGTCAATGCATACTTGTTGGTGGTGGTTTCTTGCCACTGAACACAGAAAATATACTCTATTATGCCAAATAAAATGTAAAAAACTCTAAAGCTTTTTCTTAAATAATTACAAGTAACAAACAGACAATAATTGATTGCATAAGTATTCACTGATTTTGCTAAGACGCACCTAAATATACTCTGGTGCAATCAATTGTCTTTAAAGGTCACAATTATTTGATTGGAGTCAAACTGTGTACAGTTAAGGTGTTTCAATTTATTTAAAATTAAATACACCTTTCTGTGAGAGGTCCCACAGTTGGTTAGTGCATTTCCAAAGAATATTTCCAAAGAATATTCAAAGCAAATCTGAGAAAACATTCTTCAAAAACACCAGGAGAGGGATGTAATAAGATTTCAAAGATTTTGAATATCCCCCAGAACACCGTTAAGTCCATCATAAAGAAATGGAGAGAATATGGCACAACTGTGAATTTGCCTAGATCAGGTCATCTGCCAAAATCCGTGCAAGAAGGGCACTTGTTAGGGAGGCCACAAAGTGGTCTATGGCAACTCTGACAGAGTTACAGTCTTCCATGGCAGAGATGGGAGAAACTGTCCATGGGACAACAATAGCACAGGCACTTCACAAATCTGTGCTTTATGGGAGGGTGGAAAAAAGAAAACCATTGTTGAAATCTCACCTAGAGTTTGCCAGAAGGCATGTGGAAGACTCTCAGGAAGATTCTATGGTCTGATGAGACCAAGATTGAACTTTTTTGGCCTCAACTTTAGGCACTGTGTTTGGCGTACGCCTAACATTGTGCATCATCCCAAGAACACTATCCCTACCATGAAACATGGTCGTGGGAGCCTAATGCTATGGGGATGTTTCTCTGCTTCAAGACAATGCAGGACAATGATCCAAAGCATACAGCAAAAGCCACATTGGAGTGGTTTAAAAACAAAACAATTTAATGTCCTTGAGTGGCCCAGTCAAAGCCCAGACCTCAATTCTATTGAGAATCTGTGGAAAGATTTGAGAATTTCTGTTCATCAACGGTCCCCATCCAACCTGACGGAGCTCGAGAAATGTTGTTGTCATGGTTTTACCTCGCTCAGCCTCTGGAGGGCACGTGGTCATGTGATGATCTTTTCCTCTTACTGCTGAGAGGAATCGCTGTCACTTCCGCCGTCCTTATATGATCTTGTATCGGCGGGTGCTCTGATATCTTTCAGCTGAGAGCAATCTGTGTTCATTCCGTCTCCTACTTAAGGTCCCTTTTTCCCTCATTCAAACGCTTCTGTGTCAAACTAATTGTTACACGATAGCCAGTATTCCAAACAAAGGTTTACCTTACCACCCTGTGGTTCTAATTTATTTATCTCAAAATAAAGGTTTAGCGTCACCACTCTGTGGTAGCCTTTTAGGGAGTTTAATTATCTCCAAACAAAGGGTTTTAATCTCACCACTTTGGTGGTTTCCTTTTGAAATGTATTCTTTGTTTGTCGGGGCTAATGTTCCCCCAGAGCTAAAGTCTCGATAGCCATTTATTTTCCATGCTCCTCGGTGAAGAGTGTTCACCCTTATTGGATTGTTTCTGTTGGGTTTATTCCCGTGGAGTTTTGTCCCGGGGTTTTCTTATCCCTTTCCTTTTCTATTTGTTTTCCCCGCTCCCTTGTCTGTTTTCAGATTTAGTGGCTGATCGCTTGCGTTCAGCTTTTAGATACCCGTGAGATCTGCGTGTGGCTCTTCCACCTTCAATCCACACTACATTTGTAAAGAAGAATGGGAGTGCTTCTTTGCAATTCCCAGATAAGCTGGTAGAGACCTACCCAAATGGACTCACAGCTGTAATCGCTGTTAAAGCTGCATCTACCAAGTATTAACTTAGGATATACTTGGAATCAATTATTGTTACATTACATTACATTACAGGCATTTAGCAGACGCTCTTATCCAGAGCTACTTACAGTTTACATTTCTTTACATACAATCCATTTATACAGCTGAATATTAACTGAAGCAATTCAGGTTAAGTATCTTGCTCAAGGGTACAACGGCAGTGTCCCACCTGGGGATTGAACCTGCAACCTTAACGTTACAAACCCAGTTCCCTAACCATTATACCACACTGCCGCCTAAAATTGTCTGTTTTTTATTTGTAATTAATTAAGAAAAACTATTTACAGTTGTTTTATTTGACATTATATAGTATTTTGTGTTGATCAGTGGCAAGAATCCCAATGAAATCCATTTTGATTCCATGAAGTAAGAAAATAAAATGTGAAAAATGCCAAAGGAGGTGAACACTTTTTGTACCCACTGTATATACACACAGTCTTCAAAATATGCCATTGTTAATCATTGAATTGACAGTAAGACTTCTTCAGAGGGAATGAACCGTTAGAATATGACATGACACAATTGCTTTTTTGTCTGATTAATGACTGCTGGAGCTTCGGAAAGTCCCCACCGGCGGTTAGTAGAAACGGGCCCGGCTTGTGAGACATGACCCCCCCCTCCTCCCCACCCCCACCCCACGCACACACACACACACACACACACACACACAAACACAGGCAGGCTTGTGTTACAGCTATCAGGGGAGGAACACGCTTAATATCCACAGATACAACAAAGACTGAAAGCGACATATGGAATTACTATTATAGTTACTTTAATTTATCTCTTTTGTCATTGGCTTTCTCAAAGGTGGCTCACTTACCTCTACAAATCTGGCTGAATAAACAAATGTGCTCTGCATGTGCAAATAAAAAGTGTCTAAATAAACAAAATGGCCTTCCATAAAATATTGAGAAAGACGTGTTTGCTTCTTTATTTCAGTGAGTGTTTGCTTTTTACCAGACTCTTGGAAGGCATTGCCCCCTCCACCTTGCATTTATTGAATTGGTTATCTTTTGCCTCTCTCTGTACGACAACAATGTTTACTTATGTAATCTCCACTTGACTAGTTTGCTCAATTAAATGATTTAATCATACGTTTTTCTGGCAAACTGCGGACCACCAACGACCTAAAAGGCTAAGAACATGCTTCTTTTAAACTCCCCTTTCTGTGCCGACCTTGATGCCATAGCAACCCAATTAGTCAAGAGATCAAAACACTGGGTTACAAAATATGTTAGAATAAATACTGAAGCTTTAAAATTAGTGCGTAGCCTACGTGTCTGTCATCCTCAACGTAGAATATTCCATATATATTGTGTGTGATATAATTCCCAGCATTGTCTCTATAGAATAGCCTTTGTATGACCAAGCAACCTTGTCAAAGGCATAAACAAATGGTAAATTGAATTATGCAGTCCAGTAAAGAGGTGCAGGTTGGCACAGTTAGTGTCCACCTTCTTGCTCTGTCCTCAAGTAGGTAACTATCTGAGAATGACTCTTCCTTTATCTTATTGTTGACACTTTTTATGTTGGTCATCCAAAGCAGTTTTGCCATTGGGTTGTTGCATTTGCCATGTTTCCTAAAATGTTGAGAACCGACAGATAGGAACCAATTACACTTTTAAAAAATGAACACTTTTTTGTTGATGATTATTTGATGATTTTCTTTTACTTAGAGAGAGTGTGTGACTTTCTGAGAATCTCTGAGATGAAATACATTTACATGAGAATCTCTGAGATTAAATACATTTACACCAGATGAAATCATAAACTCAGATGGTGGCAACAGAAACCTTATTAATCAGCCACCTGTGAGATGGTGGTTGGATCTCACTCTCTGCAGCTCCACGGATGGACCCACAGTCAGAGTCGATACATGGAAGGACCTTTCAGGTTTGTTGTTTGTGGTATATGTTAAAGTGTGTAATTTATAGGTTTCCTGTCACTTTCCCTGTTTTCTTCTTGCTATGGATTTCTGTGACGAAATAAACCTGTTCAAATCACAGCGAACTATTTTTCTTGTTAAATTTTATCTGCACTGCACTGTGGGGCTATGAGATGCATCCAGTTCTAAATGAGATGGTTCTGTCTGCTGCCAATACAGGTCCTCCTCTCAGTCAACTCCTTGAGGAAGAGTCAGAACTGTACAGTTCTGATACAAAAAGCAGGACTAAACATATGTTTGTGTCAAAGATTCATTTCACGTCAAGTTTGCTTGAATTGATTCCCATTTCTGGTGCACTTTCAAAGTAAACCTTTTTCAATGTTGGTTTCAGACCAGGAAAATGTAAATCAAATAATAAATATTGGTTTGTCGATGCAATTTTTCTATTGTCTTGAGTTTGCTTGTGGTTCAGCTGCAGTTCTCTGAAGAATGCACTGGTGTGATGGCAGAAGAGAAGCAAATATGTTACTGAATGTGTTTGCTTTCATACTGCACACATTTTCTTTGGACCAAAATTACAAGCACATTCAAATTCAATTGGCATCAAACTGGCCACAATGTGTCCTGAAGTGACATATTTGCTTCGCTTTGAGTTGAATTCCAAATGGACCAAGGCCACTCTAGTGGTCTCAGTTCAGTAGCTGTAACTGGAATTCAGGTGCTATTACATCACTGTCAGAGGTTATATACACAGTAAACTGAATGAAGGTGCTGAAACAGATCATTTCAATTTTTTTAAATGAATTAAAATATTGAGCATATCATAGAGTTTTCAAACTTCTTCTCCAGATCCAGTTCTTCTCCATTCCAATACCCCACTTCAGCTATGATCATATTATTTGGTCGTGCTATAATAGTGAACTGAATTTGAACTGAAAGCCTGCCATGCTGGTCATTTTGTGCTTGGGTCCCAATTATTGTATTATTATTATTATTATTATTATTATTATTATTATTATTATTATTATCATTATTGATTAATTTGGTTGTTGTTTGAGGAAAAAAATACATTCATAAAAGGTCTGCATTCAATGTTTCAATGATGCAAATAATTCAAACACTTCAGCACCCTGCCTTCATCCGTGAAAATTTAATATTTTATTACCTTTATATACCTGTGTTGACTTCAAGTCATTTCTGTTGTAATTTGTTATGTTTCAAGCATTCGTTAAATGTAACTTTTATTGTGAAAGACACTTCTCACTGTTGGACTCTTATTTTGAAACGCCCCTCTCCCGGAATGAGAGGAAATGCCTTTGTTAGAACGGAAGTGCTTCTCGCTTCTCCACCACGAACATGGGTCGATGCTAGCTGTCCGACACGGCGGTTCCCGGTAAGAGACATTGAACCACTACATGTTAACCTGGTTAGCAAACCCGTATTAGCCGACCATCAAATCGGCAATACACGCACACCGTGTCCTATTAAAGTTGAATACAAGTTTCCCTACGGAGAACACAATTATCGACGGGATTTAAACAACGCTCACTCCGAATTAAATGTTTCGGCTCAGCCTTTCACTCCGCAAGGCACACCGGCAGCTAATGTCAATCCGCCGCCACCGAACCACTTGCAAAGTTCCTAGCTCGACGAGACTTGGTGCGTTCTAGCCTATATCAGTTTGACGATAGGCCTGAAAACTACCGCGCATGGCACTCGTCCTACACCAGCGCTATCAGAGGGTTAGACCTCACAGCAACAGAGGAATTGGACTTAATGACAAAATGGCTTGGTAAGGAATCTGGCGAGCATGTCAAACGAATGCGCTCTGTGCATGTAACTAATCCAGCAGCAGCTCTTGAAAGGGCATGGGAAAGACTCCGTGAATGTTATGCAGCTCCCGAAATAATAGAGAAATCTCTGTTCCAGCGGCTGAGCGACTTCCCAAAGGTGTCAGCGAAAGACCACACAAAGCTACGAGAGCTAGGCGACCTGCTCATGGAGATCCAGTGTGCCAAGGAGGACGGCTACCTCCGGGGTTTGTCGTATCTGGACACCGCACGGGGCATAAACCCTATCGTCGAGAGGCTACCGTATGGCCTGCAGGAGAAATGGCTTTCCACCGGCTCCAGGTGGAAGGAAGAAAATGGCGGTTATTTTCCACCATTTGAATATTTTACCAGGTTTATCTGCTACGAAGCAAGGAAGCGTAACGATCCAAGTTTCGTTTTTCTCAATAGTGGCACTGCATCTACAAAACCTGACAGACCTACCTTTAAAGGTCACGGCTCTAGGAATCCTATTTCGGTTCACAGGACCGACATCGCTTCAGCGGACTCTGATGCAGACAACTCTGCGAAAAGCGACAATGACCCAGGTAAAACATGCCCAATCCACAACAAACCACACCCGCTTAAAAAGTGCAGGACATTCAGAAATAAAACACTCACTGACAGGAGGGCCTTTCTCAAGGAGAAAGGAATATGTTTTAAATGTGTAGCCTCAGCCACTCATCTAGCGAAGGACTGCAAAACAGCAGTAAAGTGTACCGAGTGCGACAGCAGCATTCACGAAACAGCCATGCATCCCGGGTCAGTGTTAACAACATTCAAGGCTTCTTCATCCTCAGCAGAGAATGGCGGGGAGGGGGAAGGAGACCGTGCCAGCAAAGCCATCGTCAGTTCCAGCTGCACAGAGGTATGTGGTCTGGGCCAAGCAGGCAGATCGTGCGCCAAGATCTGTCTTGCAAAGCTGTACCCAAAGGGCTCTCAGGACAAAGCTGTCAACGCCACGTGGTACTAGATGACCAAAGCAATCGGTCGTTAGCAAGATCTGACTTATTTGAGCTGTTCGATGTAAAGGCTGAACCATTCTCGTACTATCTGAAAACGTGTTCGGCATGGTTGAAACATTCGGCAGAAGAGCCGAAGGGTTTCAGATTGAATCGCTTGATGGTAAAATTAGCATTCCCCTACCACCACTCATCGAGTGTGACGAGATCGTTGACAATAGGTCCGAAATCCCGACACAAAACGCAGCCTTGCACCACCCACACCTAAGACAGGTAGCAGAATACCTCCCAGAGCTACCCTCAAGCGGAGATCCTACTGTTGCTAGGCAGAGATGTCATACAAGTGCACCAAGTAAGGCAACAAGTCAGTGGGCCGTGCAATGCCCCCTTCGCTCAACGTCTGGACTTGGGCTGGGTGCTTGTAGGAGAAGTGTGCCTAGGCAACGCGCACAAGCCGTCGGTCGCAACATCCAGGACCAATGTGCTGGAGAACGGTCGCCCTTCAATCCTCGATCCGTGCACAAGCTTCAGGTACGTTAAAGAGAAAATCCATCAGGGCGGGAGTCACATAACACTCTCTCCAGGTCCGGCAAGGTTACAGAGAAGACGCTGGGACAAACAGTATTCAACAGAACTGAATCAGACAATAAGCCTGCTCCATCTATTGAAGACACAATCTTTGTAAGAACAATGGGCAAGGAAGTCTATAGGGACGAAGCAAACAGCTGGACTGCTCCTCTGCCTTTCAGAGAGCCACGTCAACGTTTACCTAACAACAGGGAGCAAGCAGTCAATCGCTTCCACGTCTCTCCAGCGAACTCTGAGAAGGAAACCAGAAATGCAGGATCAATACACCGCCTTCATGGGGAAGATCCTCGAGAACCACCACGCCGAGGTGGCACCACCATTGGGAAAAGATGAGGAATGCTGGTACCTGCCGACGTTTGGAGTGTACCACCCTCAAAAGCCTGGGCAGATCCGTGTGGTTTTTGATTCCAGCGCCCAGCACTCCAACGTCTCTCCCAACGTGCTTCTCACAGGGCCTGACCTCAACAACTCCCTCCTCGGTGTTCTGATTCGGTTCCGCAAGGAAAAGGTCGCTGTAATGGCGGATATACAACAGATGTTTTACTGTTTCCAGGTAAGAGAGGAACACAGGAACTTTTTGCGCTTCTTATGGTACAAAGACAATGACACGACTAAAGAAGTGATCGAGTACAGGATGAGAGTCCACGTTTTCGGCAACAGCCCGTCTCCTGCTGTGGCTATCTATGGCCTTAGACGAGCCATCAGAGAGGGTGCACAAAAACATGGAGCTGACACTGTCCAATTCGTAGAAAGACATTTCTATGTCGACGACGGACTCATGTCTGTACCAACCGAGGTTGAAGCCATCGACCTCCTGAAGAGGACGC
Organism: Aldrovandia affinis; assembly: GCA_029706075.1. Classification (NCBI taxonomy): domain Eukaryota; kingdom Metazoa; phylum Chordata; class Actinopteri; order Notacanthiformes; family Halosauridae; genus Aldrovandia; species Aldrovandia affinis. The sequence goes on from JAINUG010000087.1 coordinate 2,499,514, forward strand.
AAGCCTCACTTGCTGAGTCAAACCTCCGTCTCCACAAGTTCGCCTCAAACAGTCAAGCCGTCATGGAGGCTTTTGCACCGAAGACTGTGCCAAAGCCGTGAAAGACTTTGACTTCAGCGGCGAAGCCATGCCTACTCAACGCAGTTTAGGGCTTTTATGGGAGATAACTACAGACACATTCACCTTTGCCGTGTCTACCGCAAACAAGCCGTTCACCCGCCGTGGTGTGCTCTCCATGGTGAACAGTGTTTTTGACCCCTTGGGCATGCTGGCCCGGTCACGATCCAAGGAAGAGCTCTCCTCCGAGAACTCACAGCTGACCAGTCCGACTGGGACACGCCAATTCCTGACGAGAAACTCACGAAGTGGGAGGCCTGGCGAGACGCGCTCCAGGACCTGAAGCACCTGCATGTGCCACGCACGTACACAACAACCTCCCTCATCAAGGCAGTACACACAGAGTTGTGTGTGTTTTCCGATGCTTCCACGAAGGCCATCGGTGCTGTGGCGTACCTAAAAGCAATACAACGAGATGGTCAAGTTGACATAGGCTTTGTGATGGGAAAGTCTAAGTTAGCACCTCAGTCCGAGCCTACCATCCCAAGGCTCGAGCTGTGTGCAGCCGTCTTAGCCGTAGAGATGGCGGAGCTCATCCAAGATGAACTGGACGTCAAGCCGAACGAAACCAAGTTCTACTCTGACAGTAAAGTGGTCTTAGGTTATATATACAATGAGACCAAGAGATTCTATGTCTATGTCCACAATAGAGTGCAGCGTATCCGCCAGTCCACAAAACCAGCACAATGGCATTATGTACGGACAGAAGACAATCCAGCCGACCATGCATCTCGCTCAGTACCTGCATCGCGCTTGGGGCAGACGACGTGGTTCTCCGGACCCACCTTCTTGCGGAAACCACCCGTGGGGAAAACAGAAAAGGTCAGTCATTTGAGTTAGTTGAACCTGAAAAGGACAACGAAACCGTCCACAAGTCAACACCTGCGCGACACAGCTGAAAGAGAACGGTCTTAACACACAGCGGTTTCGGCGTTTCTCCACTTTCAGTTCTCTGGTAAGGGGTGTAGCACTCCTGATTCACATCGCACGATCCTGCAAACAGAACAATGTCAGCGGATGCAAAGGGTGGCACAAATGTAGCTTACCTCGCACACCGGACGAGCTGTCCCAAGCGGAAGATGTCCTCATCAAAGCTACACAAAAAGCAGCCTTCCCAAAATAATTCGCAGCCCTCCAACAAAACAAACAGATCCTCAAAAGCAGCAGTCTTCAGCGGCTGAGTCCAATCCTCGAGGGTGATCTAATCTGCGTTGGAGGCCGGTTGAAACATGCACACTTGAACACAGGAGAGAAGAACCCAACAATTCTACCCAAAGACAGCCACATCTCCTTACTGCTAGCAAGGCACTATCACAACCAGGTGAAACACCAAGGCCGCCACCTAACAGAAGGAGCGGTAAGAGCAGCAGGCCTGTGGATCTTGGGTGGAAAGACGCTGATCAACTCGGTGATACACAAATGTGTCACCTGTAGAAAGCTCCGCGGAAAACTCCAGGAGCAACGCATGGCAGACTTACCCCCAGAGCGCCTCCAATCCTGCCCCCCTTTCACCTACGTGGGGTTAGATGTTTTTGGGCCCTGGTCCGTCACAACCAGACGCACACGGGGAGGACAAGCAGAGAGCAAACGGTGGGCAATAATGTTCAGCTGCATGAGTTCAAGAGCTGTCCATGTAGAAGTGATCGAGTCGCTGAGCACGTCAAGCTGCATCAACGCTCTCAGACGCTTCTTCTCAATCAGAGGACCAGCAAAGCAGCTGAGATCAGACTGCGGTACTAACTTCATAGGAGCCTGCAAGGAGTTAGGGCTGAGCACAGACCAGGGGGACATTAGCATACAGAGGTACCTTAGCCAGCAAGGGTGCTCTTGGGAGTTCAACCCCCCTCACAGCTCTCACATGGGCGGCCCCTGGGAGCGTATGATCGCGTGGCCTGAAGGATCCTCGATTCTATGTTGCTCCAAGGGAATATTCACCTGACCCACGAAGTTCTGTGCACGCTTATGGCCGAAGTGACAGCAATTATGAACTCGAGACCACTCATCCCAGTATCCACCGACCCAGACTCTCCATTCATACTTTCGCCCTCCATGATCCTCACCCAGAAGGCTGGAGTCCCACCTCCTCTAGGAGACTTCACAGAAAGGGATCTCTACACCAAACAATGGAGACAAGTTCAGGCCCTAGCCGACAAGTTCTGGACACGTTGGAGTCGCGAATATTTACCAACCCTGCAAAATAGGCATAAGTGGACAGTGTCCAAAAGAAACCTTCAAGAAGGAGATGTCGTCTTGCTGAAGGACAACCAAGCTGCTCGCAACAATTGGCCAATGGCTATGGTCACTGCCACTTTCCCTGGAAAAGACGAGAGAGTGCGTAAGGTGGAAGTGAAGACCATGGACCAAGGTTGTACAAAGACTTTTCGTAGACCAGTTACCGAATTGGTTCTGCTTCTACCCAAAGAGGACTGATATTCAGAACCCGCATAGTAATAAGGGTAGTGACCTCACAAAGGTCAGACGGGGAGTGTGTTGACTTCAAGTAATTTCTGTTGTAATTTGTTATGTTTCAAGCATTCGTTAAATGTAACTTTTATTGTGAAAGACACTTCTCACTGTTGGACTCTTATTTTGAAACGCCCCTCTCCCGGAATGAGAGGAAATGCCTTTGTTAGAACGGAAGTGCTTGGTTAGAGAGAAAGTTTGTCTAGAAGGGAGAAGACACATGTTTGCTAGCGTCCAGCTTTTATCGTTTCCATCCTCTTACAAACTCCAAGCAGGCAATGCCTTTTTACTCCATGTCCATGTACAAAGTGAAGAGCCTACAGTAAATGGTCAATCTTACTACACGACTCAGTCATTTTTGGAGTGGAGTTTAGCTCGCTGTTGAGCTGAAGTACAGTACGCTTTGGTAGGAACAGCACAATACCTAAATCTAAAAGGGGTGTACAAGTTATACGAGTGGAACTGCCAAACAGTCAGACTAAATAATGCCTATCTTATGGCAGTAAATTCCAAACAAACAAGTACATCTGTAATAAAAATAAAACAATGGCATCCGATCAAGGCAGAGCTCACTGTTGAGGCATGAGCGCTCTTTTTGTGGGTTCACTCTGTAAGGAACATTTACACCAGTTATGTGGATTTTGACTACATCCCTGTCGATAGAACAGAAATCCACTTTGACAGGAGTTAATTGAGGGGAGCGTGGTGCTCCAGCACAAAGGCATATCTGCTGTAGCCTTTTAGGAGAAACACTGACGCCGTGATCTCGCGGCTTATTCAGCGGCACGTCAGTTTACAAGATACGCTCGAGCTGTACTGCAATAACGCCACTCTGAATGAAATAACCTGCCTGGAGCTCACGGGCATTACATGGATCCTGTGTTTTTTCTTTCCGAAAAAGCATTTCAGACGAATGGGATTTCACTGAGTCATCCGTCGATCAGTGAAGTCTTTTGAGATTTGCACGGAAGCCATGTCAAGTAAAAGGAGGATGAAGACAAAAGAGACACGTTGACACTTGAAGGCATCTCTGCATGCTCTCCTGCTAATGGGTACAAACAAAGAGAATACAAATACAATAACAGGTTCTCCATCATACAGTATAAAAACCAGCACCAACAATGTGATTCAGAGGGCACATCCAGAGGCCACACTGGTGTCTTTTACTGTACACTTGCTTCTCTTTTATTTATTTATTTTACTATTATTAATTTTAATGTTATATAGTTATAATGGGGAAATGTGTTATAATATATGTTATTACAGGTTATGTAATATGTTCAAATGTGAACACTGAGGGGTTGCTGGATGGCTCATCCTGTTAAAGCACTGTTCTTGTGTGTGGATGGGCCCCTCGGTCTGGTATCAAAGCCAGACTGCGCCAGTAGTGGGTGTGGCCAGCAGCCCGACAGGGAAGCACATGATTGGCTGTAGCATCGCCCAAGAAAGGGAGGGCGGGAAGTTTCTGTCTCGTTGCTTAGCAGTGACCGCCTCTGGTCAATTAGAAGCCTGCAGTCTGCCTGCACAAGCTGCATGTGGAGCTGACTCGATGTCTGTGCGAGCTTATCTGGTGGACTGCAGAGTGACAAGGAGCATCACGACACATAGCGTCTCCTGCTTCGGAGGAGAGACTGTGCTTCTCTGCACTCAGAGGAGCCTATAGTGGTGAGCACAAACACACACAAATTGGCCATTCCAGATATTGTCAGAAATTTTTTTATATTTGTATTGTATTATAATTGTATACATGATGTATCATACTGCTTTCATTTGTTGAGCAATATGTACACAGTATTGCTCCACAAATGCAAGCAGTATGATACATTATGTACATATTCATAGATTTTTTTATATAATGCTAAATATGTTCCTAATACTTTCATAGTAATATCATTTTCAAAGTCATATTTTAACATGTATAACTTTTTGGTGGGGTGACTGAACAGAAGATTGTAATTTGAAATATAATTTCATGCTTTTCTGATTGTGTGTTTTGTAAATTTTGTTTTTAAAAACAATAAAAAAGGAATTAAATCCTTTAAACTCAACTGTCTTTTATGCCACCCCAAATTTGGAAAAATATATTTCCCCTGCTGTACTATTTTCTGTCCTGTCACTCAGTGATTTCTACCCCGCAGGCTAATCTCACAGAACAACCCACAGACCCAGCCCAAACTCAAATGTGCAGTATGGTATTGCCACTGGAAACTCACCGCGACAATCATAGCAGTCATAAACAAATTGCCATTGTCCCGGGAAACCTTTGACTTTGGAGCCCTGTCAGAGGAAAAGAAAAGTGCTCATTGAAGGTGAGAAAATGATGCATTGGCTGCAGACCATAAAACCACCGGAATAAAAGAAGACGACCATGATTGATGATGATTTAAAGTCACATTCCAACATTTCCGAGTCATTAGTGACATTTGGGTTCTACTGTTGACACATCTTATCTTCGTTATCTGTGATCTTTTCATTTGGCCCATTGTTGTGAACGCAGCGTGCGTCAACTCTTTCTTTCACTGTGTCAAAATATTTTTCATACCAAATTTGTGTGGTGAGGGAGGAGACCGCACATGTGCAAAATGATCCCGTTGCAATTCCCTTCATCTCATTATTCAGTGAGCCCTCTATAAGTCTGTAATTTTTTTCTTTCAAACGGGGAAAGATGTTTCCATTCAGCGTGTCTGCTTGACATGCCTCAGACTTACACATCTGGTGAGAACTGCTTGACTGTGAGGAAGAAGCTACGCATCAACCACGGGAGGAGCCTTGCTTGTTAACCACTTGTCCCTTATGTAAAGAGAAACACACAAGCTGCTTTTTTATATTTTGCCATTCGGTACATTAATAGAAAGCCTGTATCATCCATTGTGTACTGTCATGTCAGAGCCTGTGACTAATACATTTACTCAAAACACCATGTGACTAATGTAATGTAATAATAAAACCGTTTTTTTCTCACTTTCCTGACAAGTTGTCATTTTGGAGTTCACAGGCTCAGCACAAGGATGCAGACAACACATTATCTTGATTTAGGGCACTGCTTTCAAAACTGTGGATCCCATTCCACTGGTGGATCACTATATTCATGTTAAAACAGATATCACCCACCATCCATAGACATTCAATAGACCAAATTAAACACTGCACCAGCTAAAGTAGTCTGTATGTGTGCAATAAAGAGCAACAGTTTTTACATAATCTTTAGCCTTTAGACTACAGTAATTTAGCGTTATATGTGGGAAATTATACATAAGAAAGCAGTAACTAAAATATTGCAGACATCTTTCATATTTTGACATGTGTTGAAAACATATTTTATATAGATTCTGTACTTAAACACATTGTTATCAGCATATAGTTTTAAAACTTACAGGAGAGAGCCTTCACTGGCTGCATTGTTACCTGGGCTGCTGAGCAGGCATTTGGGGAATCAGTTGATAAACACTTCAGCAAATTATTCAGACAGATGAAAAAAAAACTTGTTTTGGCATCCTCTCCATAGCCCTCTTGGTAGTCTGATAAAGATCGGAATTTCAATGTTTATTTTTGTAACAGACTGAATCATCCAAGAACTTGAATGTAGCTTTTCCAGAGCCAAGCTCTGTCATGCAACTGTGTGCCATAATAATTCCAGAACTAGCATGTGTCATCATGGCTTTTACAGAGAGACAGAATAACTGTGTGTATGCCCCCTCCATTCCCCTTTCCCCCCCACAAGCACACTGAATTAAATCACATATCCCTAAGGCCTTTACCTAACTGATATTTTGATGTCGGTGTAATTCGCTATTCGTTAGCTATTTATTAGTTTATTCATATATCTATATATGTATTAGAAATAAAATGTATATATTGGTAATATAAGACAAAAAAAGACATGGTACTTTATTCTGCCCAGTGACTCTATGTCTCCCAATAAAAGCTGTTACCAAAAAGCAAAAAAAAATAAGGAAGGGGTTACTGAAAACCTCAAGGTTTTCTTTGTCCATGGCAATCCTGCGGGAAACAGTTTTATGGGGAACACCCCCCCATCGAGTATGGTTCATATTCGAGGTTCCGCTTGATTGGCGCAATGGACTGGACATTAGAAGCCCTGGCATATTTCTGGAGAGGAGACAGTTACCTTACTCAACCATGACTGGCAACACCAAGGGCTGAAAGGCTCCCCACTGGAGACCTGACTTAGGGCTTCCTAGTTGCCCCCCTCCACGCCCCTCCCACTCTGAGGCCAACCACCCACCCCTGACGGCACCTAGCCTTTGTTCCCATGAGCCAGCCCCCTTGCCCTGAGAACAGTTGACTGGTCACAAGAGCTCTATGGACCACCAACATGTTGGGGGAAAAAACTGAATAAAAATACATTTAAATACAAATAAAAATATTTCAAGCAGCATGCCTGGGAGCACCCAATAAACTGCATTGCATTTTTACAGCTATCCCCCCCCCTGAGTGAGGAGTGTTTAGGAAGACAAAAATCTTTAATTAAATAAAATCACATTTATTCAAAACAAAATTTAGATTTCGACTTTGCCAGGTGAAGGAGAAAGAAAAGAGGTGTCATCGCCAGTTGTTCCGCTGCTATTGGTTGAGGGGGGGGGGGGCTTCCCTTGATGCTCATGCTTTTACTCAACCTGGGCCACAGAAGGACAGGAGGGAGAAAATAAACCTCTAGGTGGCAAGGTTCAGAAAGGCTTGTCTCTACTGCAAACTGTTTATTATTGTTTGTGCAAGCATGCAGCATTTCCTCTATGCAGTGTGTATCAGTGACCCTATCAGTTTTTATACTTCCTATGGTAGTTATGCTTGTACACCGAATCGCACGAGTGGTCAGCTACTTTATTTCATCCATGTTGTTTTGCAATATAAGCACTCAAAACCAAGGTGTAAGTCATGATCGCTCTCCTCCCTTCCTCATGTGTACTATAACTATTCTTGCCAAAGCACCTAACTGTGCCATTCGCTGGCAGGATCGCAGGTCTTGTTGTCATTGTCATCTGGCATTGTGTTGCACTTGAAGTGGGAGCGATGGGTGTGATAAAGCCCTTAGCTGAACCGAAACGCTCTCTTTCAGCGGGAGCCAGATAGAGGAGGCTGAGAATAGTTCTCTCACAGTGCACTGAGTGGATCAGCAGGAATCACACATTCTATTGCTCCCAATGTCATCACTTTGTATGTAGTTTTACTCTGCTTTGATCCCCTCCTTGTTTTTTTGTGTGTGTTCTTGCTTAGGTATGGCTGTTTCTAGTAGTTGTCCTGTAAATGCTTGAAAATGAATAAAATACAATTTCACAAAAATTAATACCTCCAAGCTGTATGAAAACACTTTTTGGTAACAACATCAATACCCTCATCATAATGCTTTATATGTATATTTCTAATGCATTATGAGCTATGCATAATGCCTTATAATTTTTGATATCGATGCTAATAACTGCTCATAAACATCTATAACTATAGTTGTATAGCTTTATGAGAAAGCTGCATAATGTATTCTGAAGCAAACTGTTATAATGCCCTATAGGAAATACTCACCAGGAAATAAATGATAAATGCCCTTACAATTTTAAATACTATAACTTATAAATGCCTGATAAGCTTAGTATCCAATGTTACCCTGTCATAACCCAAATATGACACTTTTCTTTCATTATCCAGATTTCTCATAATGTTATAGAACTATAGTTATAGATGTTTATAAACCTTTATTAGCATCTATGTTAAGCATTATAAGGCATTATGCATAGCTCATAAAGCATTAGAAATATGCTTATAATGCATTATGATGAGGGTATTCATAGGAAGTCTTACTCATTAGTTTTATGAGAATAAATAAATCTGCATTCACTCACTTTCCTGGAGAAAATATTAACATTATTAAAAATAATGGTAACCATTAAAAAGAACTGTTACATAAGAAATGTTAATTCTGAATTCATACACAAACTCTTTCTAATAGTTTTGCATGCAGAACATTTGTGGAAATGGACGCAGACATGTGGTGTACACTGACATAACCATTGATCATACATATAAAGCATAAAGCAAATGACCTGTTCCATAGGTCTAGCCTTGGGTTTGCCCCCAATCAAATGGCTGGCCTTACTGGTATAGATTACCAGGATGGACACATGAGGGTGACAGGTCAAAAAGATAACTCAGGTCTCCAGTGGGGAGCCTTTCCGCCATTGGTGTTGCCAGTCATGGTTGAGTAAGGCTCAGTTTGAAGAAGGAGCATAGGAGTAACAGTTGGGCCATGATTGCCAGAAATACAGCATTCTTCATGTGCTTGGTGGATCACCAGGCTGATCAGCAGTGTGCATTGGCAGCATACCATCAGGGAAGCAGCTCCATGATCCTCAGGACCAGAGCTACCTGCTATAACAACAGCACTACATGCTGCAAAAGCTGTCCGTCTGAGCACAGAAAAGTCAACTTTCAAAAGGGTCTTTACCGACCTTTAAGTAGGGGAGAAACAGGTTAAAGAAAGTACCAATCCAGGGTCTAATTATGGGTGGACCGCCCGCAGGTGAGCGCGGGGTCTTGGGTTCCCTGGTTCTGGCAGCCTAATTGCCTGCCTGCATGGTGCGTGCGCACAGTTCCAGGTACTAAGGATAACCACCTGAAGATAACCGCCAGTCTGGCATCAGAGCGTGCGAGGCTTGTCTTGATTAAAGCCTGGCTCTGTTTCAGACAAGTGACATTTTGCTATCAGCCTGGTGTTGAGCGAGATGCAGGCCGTAACTTAATATAACCTTTAAAAGGAAAATTCTCTTTCTTGTTCAGCCATTATCGTCGATCGATGGCTTCGAGTTATCAGATTCGGAGACAGGACTCACTGCAATGAGGCATAACCCTTTTTTATGTGCTCTTTACGGTATTTCCGGCAGGCAAAATAAAGGATTAGTTCTTGGACACGCAGGGGAGACTTTAGTAAACATTTCCATAGCTCGTTTTGCGTCTTGTAAGCCGACTGGTGCGTGCTCCCCGTGACTGTATTGGAAGAGGTGATGTAAATGTCAGAGGGGCGTGTCGAGTATTCCCCTTGGATACACCTCAGCAAATAATGTTTCATTCCAGTCAAAACTAGTCATCTTGTTCCAAAGGCAGTGGGTAAATCTTAATATAATCTCTGATTATATATTTTTTAAAAAGATAATCTCTGTAGGTGTGCAGCAGACGCGGATGCACAGACCCGTGAAGGGGAATTCCCACGCAGCGGGATGTTGGGTTTTGTGAGAATGCGTGCAACATGACTGCCATACCTTTCAAACCAAGCATAATCATCCAGACTGCAGCTATATCTGAGACTACCCAACGGGCAGATTCTCTATAAATAATTGGCCTTGGCTGTTTGTGAGTCTTTGAAAATCCCTTGGCTTCCTATTCCTTTGCTGCAACATCCTCAGGGAAGGTGCACACTGCCACGCGTTGTCCTCCAAAACATGTGCAGTCAGTCGCTGCTTCTTCTCTTCGCTACAGTTCGACCGCTGACATGGCGAAGCTCCACACCAGTGGGCTGCGCTGATGATCGACCAGGTGAGTTTCAGGTGAGCAGTGAGGGTGGGGTCACGCTACACAGTGGCGGGCTTGCCAGCACTCAAGCCAATCAATTGATTCGGGCCCCCAAAGCTGACATGAGGTGATGTCACATTCTTAGCCTTTTAGTTGATTAATAAATTAGTATATCTCTGCATGAGCATAAAACACAGTCATCTAAATTCTGTGATAACAACAATATAACATAGACATAATATACACATTCTCTAGTAACAATGGGCTAGTAACAATGGGCACTAACAATGGAACTCCTGCCCACAATCTGGCACTGGCATGGTCCAGACTCGATCCAAACAATAGGTGACTCAGGAGGCCACTTTTTAGATGATGATGTTATTGATTGTAGCAATGACTATCATCCATTTCTTTAAAAAAACATTCCTGTGGTATGATAACGTATATCCATGCAGTTTCTTCTGTAGCTCCATCTTGAAAAAGGCCAAGGCCAAGTCAAAACATATTAAATAAGTTAACCAGGAGTCATTAGTTGTTCCCATTGCAAAATGCACTTGCATTTCTCAATGGATGGAACTTCTATATATCTACTTCTAAAATTGTCCATCTCTTTCCATCTACAGCAAGCTTCTTCACATGCTCCAATAGCACCACAGCGTACATGGTGAAAACAACAGCGGAAATAGATCCTCGGTCAATGCCATCATTATGCAGTACTATTTTAAAATCAGAAAAAAACGAGTCAGTACCTTCGCCACAAGGGAGTTTCACAACTAAGGTCACCCCTTTTGACTCCTGAAAGGATTATCCTAGACACTCTGCCGGCAGCAAAAGTCAAAGTTACGTCAAAGTTACAAATGTTTTTCTGTAAAGCAATACACGGCCAACAAAGACAGGTAGGCATGCATTCCATGGGACTGTAAGGTGACCTGAAGCCATGGCTGTTTGCCTGCGCTTCCTCTTCCTTCTTTTGATTTGTACTGATCTGTTTCATTAGGGGTAACCTGAGCACCCCTGTATCTCTGTTTCACCTCACTGATGGAGGCCAGGGAGGGGGTTACTTGTGAGGTCTCGACTGAAGCACAGCCCCGGATATGTTTACTGTAAACACACTCAGACAATACACTGCAGAGGTGCCCCTCATGTGTGTGTGTGTGTGTGTATGTGTGGAGGGGGTCATAGAACCATGGCACTCACAATGGAAAGGAAGAGTTCCGACACATCTGAATCCTCCGAGATGTCAGATCAGCACCATGTACACCATCACAGTGTTTTTTAAACAAACACAGGGAGTCTACGCAGGTCAAATGACTGGATGTTTGCCAGCTGCCATTCTGCCTTGTAATGTATTCCTACTTCTGATGGCTGAAGCAAGGTTAGGCTTGGTTAGTACTTGGCTAGGAGACCTCTTTGTAGAAAACAACTGTAGGTTGCTGCTGGAAGCTGGGTTGGTGGGCCAGTCGGGGTCAATCGGTCCAGTGACAGGGACAGTGTGCTGTAGTGGATGTCATGTTTCAGAGAAGTTAAACCAAAGATTCTGATTCACCTTGGGCATTAAAAATGCCAGGGGCGGCAGTGTAGTGTAATGGTTAGGAAACTGGCTTGTAGGGTTGCAAGTTTGATTCCCAGGTGGGGCACTGCCATTGTACCCTTGAGCAAGGTACTTAATCTGAATTGCTTCAGTAAATATCCAGCTGCATAAATGGATTGTATATAAAAGAAATGTAAAACTGTGTAAGTCACTCTGGATAAGAGCGTCTGCTTAATGTCTAAATGTAAATATAAAAAATCCAATGTACTTGTCGTGAAGAGCAGGGGGTTCCCTAGTGAACTTGGCCCACTCCCAATCTGACCACCTCTCCACCTCAGCTGATGTGTGGTGACTGTTCTGGGGGGAAATGGCGGCCACGCAGGTGGGTGCTACACATTAGTGCTGTTTGAGGTGAGTTTCCCCCCCCTTCACTGTAAAGTGCTTTGAGATGAAAGGTGTTATTTAAATATTATTATTATCATTGCTGAGTTGTGGGCATTTTTAAACAAAGTAATAAAGATACATTGCCGTTCAATGTATGATTGCATTTTTTTACTTAAGATAAAATGTTGACGGAAGTGATCCCAAAACATCAATCCATTCCCTTTGGTGGGTGGGTTCTCTCAAATCTGACCAGGCCTAACCTCTCGCTATCAATACTAATGCGGTAGACATCAGGGGAAAAGCAAACTTGGGATAGCTGTGGTTCCTTTCATCTAATCTCTTGAAGGTTTTTCAACACGGCACTTGGCATACCCTTTCAGAAGGCTCCGGGAAGCCGGGCTGTGGGCCATTAGCTGGCGTTCACCTGAGAAAAGATTTATTCTGTTTGGGTAACTTCTCACCCTGACCTTCTGCCTTGTCTAAATATGCTAAGTGATCTGCTGAACACGATCGGTGCGCCCAACGGTAGTGCAGGGAGCTTCGTCCATGCGGGAACATGTGCTGCGTGTGTTTGGTTTGCGGCAGAGCAAGACCCTCTCAAAGTCCAGTGGTCTGCGGATCAGAGGGACCGCCGCACAAGCGGCTAATTCCGTTTACCGTGGTTGACGCAGACAAATTAATAACAATAGTTTACAACAGCAACATCCGCCCCCCACCAACCCCCACTCATGCCACAAACTGACCCCCCCTCTCCTATATGTAGAAATGCACACGTCCGAGTGGGGTGAATACTGGCAGCATTGAAATGGGTTTTCTGATAGACAATGCTACACACAGTCATAGTATTTTTAGTATAGACTCAAATCAAATACAGAAATCAATACGTACTAGTACTAGTGTATGGCACTGGCACTCCAGGGTTGACAAAATATGTCGCTGTGGGATGGCCAGTAGCAGCTGGTCATTCCAAATCGGGGTGAAAATGGGGAAAACAAACTCTTAAGCCCATTAAGTGCTGCACAATAGTCATATTCCCGAGACCCAGTCCCAGTCCCAGATATTGTGCTGCTTGAATGCAGAATCCATGCAATTAATTATTTTACTTTATCTTTCTACACAGCAATGTAATCTGCTCTTGAGTGACTGATTTACTACACTGTGCATTAATGTCACTTAAATGAGTTCAACTCATTTTGAATGACAGCATCCCGGGGGCTTAGCCCCTAATCTCCAATGTCCTGCTTTTTCCCCTCCACGAAACACATTTGCCGGCACAGTCACACAGATTAATGGAAGCCGAAGGAGATGAAGGTTCGAGGCACTCCAGGTTCAGAGATGGCACACTGCTACACTTGAACTGGGCCAGCCCTCTGCACCCAACCTTTACACCTATATCCAGTGAGCGCCGGTAAGCTGCTTTCTGCCCCATTAGCCCGCCCCACCTTGCTATATGCCCCTCCCCCTCAACGGCTACCCGTTCCTCTCGGCCAGCGTGGCGAGGGAGCAGACAGGACGAGCAGTGTGCCTCGGTGCAGTTGTGTGTGCCGCGGGACAAAGGTCAGCCAGATTTCCATTTCAGACGCAGCCGGGCCCCCAATTAAACACTCCCGTACACGGCAAAAAAAAACTGCCCCAATAGAAACCTGGGGGGTGCCCTGCACCGCAGAGACAAGCACTCCCCCATTGGAGCGCCCCACCTAAAAAGGCCGCCCGCCACACAATGGGGGATGGGACAGGGCGCTCTGTCCTCGCGACTGGTGGCAGCCGAGGGGGTGGGGGTCCCCCTGCTGGTCCCCCGCTGTTCCCTGCAACATGCTGAACAGTGGGGGGCTGCCCTCTGTTTGTTTAAAACTCGCAGAAATCCCATTAAAGCCCTGATTCCCCTCGTTTAGGACTTCCAATGGGACACAAAGACCAGCCCTGGGAAGCGGCACGTTGCAAGGGACACCAATTATCCCCGTGAGGACACAGGGCGGCTTGTCTGTGCTCAGGGACATGTCAACTCGTTGGACGACCCCCTTCGTCAAACCTATTCAGCGGAGCAAATGGGGAGGCATCTTAATTGGTGTTGGGCAAACAGATTTTGTCACAAAGTTGCAAAGGAAGCTAAGTAGCTGAATGTTCACATTGTCAAACCCCTGACCCAAGGGTGCGGGGCCTATCCCAGACATCATTACGCTCCATTACTTTGATTAATCGTCCCTGACTCCTCTGCGCCCAGCAGGGAACAACCAGGACAGTAATTAAAAGCAATATTCTGGCAATAACTCTCAGATTAAATAAAAAGTGAGCCCTTTTCTCTACGTACAATGATATGATAGTGGCGAGGGGTAGGACTTGGCAGATAAAAAGAAAAACAAAACACACAAAAAAGGCTAGGGTCTGAGAGGGCACATCAAGTTGTTTTTTTCTTTCTTTCTGTGTTCAGGGTCCCATCACCCCCTCCGCCCCCCTTCCCCCTTCGTTTGCTCTTTCACTCGAATAAAAAGGGTGATTTAGCCGGAGAATCACTTGACATCATTAGTTTTGAAGAGCAGTGGCAATGTTAGGAAGCTTGTCTTGGCTAACGAAAACATGTCGGACCAGCGGCCATGGCCCACTCTCGCGACCTCAGGTGAAAGGTCTGGAATCTCGGCCTGTGTTCTCTGGGCCCAGCGCGGCCTCAGCTTGGGAGGTGTCCATCTTTGCTGCTAGGCTGAGTACAACGAGGGCTGCTTAGTAACAATAGGGCCCCATTGTTTCCTCGGGAATGGGACACACGTAGTTTAGAGACCTAATGCGGGACCTTACAAGCCATGCCAGGTGAAAGCTGACTAATTAGCAGGACGACATTGACTTGATTTCATATGCCTCACACATTAACAGCCCGAATGCCAAGACTGCTTCCTCCAAGTTTTATTTGATTGCAGATCCTCTTTTAGCTGCACTTGCTAGTCATGGAACATAATCAAAATACATTTTATGGATGATTATAAGTTTACAAGTCAGCTTTTATTCTCTCTTATTAAAAGCTCAACAGCTTCCATTGGTCTTTATTGAACCTCAGCAGACGACTGTGTCAAGGACAAACATCAGATGGGTATACAAACTCACACACATTCATGCACACACACACACACACACACACACACATATATACACACATACATGCCCAAAGTCACAAAAGCACACTCAAATACAGTCACACACATGCACACACACACTTGCCGATTACACACATAAACATATGCCACAATCACACACACACACACACACACACACACACACACACACACACACACACACATGTGCACACACACACATTGCCACACTCATTGTTGAGATATTTCATTATTTCCAAAGGTAGCTGCCATGTTCCCAGCACTGGCTAATTTTAAGTTTGTAACTGATATTGGATAACCTGTGGTTAAATGCTGGACAACCAGTTAGATTAATTATTTGCTGTGTGGTGAGACCTCCAAAATAATTCCTAGAAGACATTGGAAAAGCAAACTCACGCTAAGTGTTGGGGGGACACAAGAATATAAATAACCTCAATTTACTGGCGTCATTTTCTTCTCATTAGTTCCAAAATTGTTTGCTCTGTTATTACAGATGAATACACTCAAACATTAATGAAGACCAGGATGCAGAGACTAGCAGGGAGAGAGAGAGAGAGAGAGAGAGAGAGAGAGAGAGAAAGAGCAAAAAGAGCAAGAGCAACAACAGAAGGGACAGAGGGAAAGTGTGTGTGTGTGTGTGTGTGTGTGTGTGTGTGTGTGTGTGTGTGTGTGTGCGTGCGCATGTGCATGTGCATGAGTGACAGAGAAAGGGATAGAGGAAAAGAGAGAGAGAAGAACAACAGAAGGGACAGAGAGAAAGTGTGTCTGTGTGCATGTGTATGAGTGAGATAGTCTGCTAGTGCTCAAGTGTAAAAAACAGCAAGAATACAATATTGGTATATAGTTCCCGGCCAATGCTCTCCAACTACACGAAGGGTAAATTTAATAGCTCAGTAAATTAATTTTCTCCTGGACTGATACTAGGCAGTACTGTTTTACAGTACATTTAAGGAAATAAAGACCTTACCACTATAATGTTAAAGTTTATAGAAAGTTTAATGTTATTAAAATTCATGCCAAATATGCCCACAGTGTTTGAATGCTTCTCAATTTTTGCAATAAGATGCAGATACAAGGGCTAATGTGACATTTATTGAACAGCTACTTTAGTGAATCTCTCTGAATACATCATACAAACAATGTGATCAATGCATATTAGGTGAAGCAGGTATACCATCTGTTTATTATTACACGTGCAAGGCACGACATGTGCAAGTAGCTATAGCCATGTTTGTTTGATCATTGGCCGACTATACTGTAAGTGCTAATCACTCATTTTTTCTCATGCCTTTTTTGAATGGCTTATACCTCTGTGCCAATTGTAAAGAAACATACATATTAATCATTTTGATATTACTCTCTGTACACATCATACAATTATGCTAATTCCGGCACATTTACATTGATGTGTAAAGCTGATATGTTGATTAATGTGCATTGTCCCAATTCAATAAAATTCAATTCAATTCAATTCAGTTCAATTCAATTCAATCACATTTGGCTCAACATGTTGATACTATGCCTTTTATACAGGTAACTGTCAAAATAAAGGAAACACTTGAGTAAATGAAGGGTTCTGGCAGTTCTGTTACTGTTCAGTTCTTAACCCAATTGAACACTTATGGGAGATTCAGGATCGGTGCCTGAGAGAGCGTTTTCCACTACCATCAGCAAAACACCAAATTATGGAATTTCTCATAGAAGAATGGTGTTGCATCCCTCCAATAGAGTTCCAGACATTTGTAGAATCTAAGCCAATGCGCATTGAGGCTATTCTGCTGGGATGTGGTGGCCCAACACCCTATCAAGACACATTATGTTGGTGTTTCCTTTATTTTTACCAGTTTCCTGTAGGTGTTTAAAAGTGAAGCAAAACTCATTTATCAGAATGTACAATTTTTCTAAAGTACATATATTATTTCTATATTTATATAAATATGTTTTTTTAAGTATCTTCAAAAAATGTATTCTTTGAAAAATATAAATAAAATAAATAATAGAAGTAATTACAATCCATTTTGTAAAGTCATTTGACAGCCCCAATATAAATGAAAAATTTCCATGGTAAATTCACTTCACTAAATGCATAAATATACTATACTCTCAATCTGGCCATCTACTCATCCCCCAGTTTAATTGGTTTATTAATTCCCTCTCTCTCCACCTTATTTAATGTGTGGTGAGTGTTCTGGCGCAAAATGGCTGCCGTTAATCACCCTGGTGGGTGCTACACATTGCTGGTGTTTGAGGGTTTGAGTTCCCACCCCTCTTCACTGAAGGTGGTGTATAAAAGCAATCCATTATTCTTAGTATCATTATCATAATAATAAAAACAATAATAATAATAATTATTATTATTATTATATTGCTAACATTTTTTAAATGTGCCCTTTTTTATTTTTCAGTAATGAAGCTCTGAATGCAAGAAGATGAACAGATTAATTGCATTCATTGTAAAATATGAAAAGTCAAATTGATGCACTGAGAAACAGGATTTAAGTGTTAAGATAATCCTTTTCATCTTAATCTGCCATGTACAGCACATTGTTCTCATATTGTGTCTTGATATATGGTGGAACAATTTGTGCAGCATCGCTGATGTAAAATATGACAAACACTGTAAAAAAAAAAAAAGCAAACACTAGTGTAAGATATCACTGATTTACTACTTATCAACAGCAGTCTGTCAAAATCAGGACATCCTTTTTATTACATGAACCAATTATATTTGTTCAGAACCTTTTAAACACTCCGCAAGAAAGATTTAAATTGAAAGTTTCAATTTCTTTCACTTTCAAAGTGTTCTTATTAGTGGTAACACTGACTGATACAGATTACATTTATTATTCAATTCATATCCGTTAAATGTCCATTTTAGATAGCATTACACAGCATGACGCAGTGACAGGCTGTATATTAACCTTCTGTGGTTCATAAACCCAAAACCTATCAAATCACAAATGGTAGCTGGGCCATTTCAAACAAACTCAGCCAATTTCTGTTCCATGTACTTCCATCTACTCCACTCATGCAAGTGGAGCTTGTGTACACATCCAAATTGAAAATCATCAAACATGGAGGCACTGCGGTTGCAATCAAGACAAATTTGTTGTCATGCGATACATGTAAATAACTGCTTTTACCACACATTGCCTTTACCACACATATTTCACCATCAAATTATGGACTATTTTAAGAACAGTCCCACAAATCTCTGTAATAACAAATTCAACTTCACTTGCGATCTGGAAAGCTTACCAGGGTCAAGTGCATTGTGAGGAAATGTTTTTTTCACAGTGGTGGTTTGTGCAGTTCAGTTAGAGTTAAATGATCTACATAAACATAAAATAAAAACAAACCATAAAAACCAAACCAATGGCGTTTAGTCCAAATGTCTGTATTATTATTTCACACAATGAAATGTGACCCAAAGAAACTCATTTATTTTACATAAAACAATGTCAATGTTTTATTGTTTATGTTTAGCAAAACATGACATAGTATTTAGGCAACACAGAGGTTTAACCAAAGGATTAACAAAAGTCTGGTACACCTTTTAACACCAAAGCTAAGCTGAATCAGGAACCAAAGACATTTATGCAAACACCCTCTGCAGTAGGGTTTGTATGTGTGTGTGTGTGTGTGTGTGTGTGTGTGTGTGTGTGTGTGTGTTGTGTGTGTGTGTATTACTTTCGGTCCCTTGCTGTATGCCCAGCAAAAAAATGTAATCTGCAAATCAAAAAGACTGCATTTGTATATGTCACCAGTTTAGGTCTTGGCCTTTGGTAGTGACTGCACCCCTTTCCAACAAGAGTAATCAGAGAGGGCATTGCCCTCATTTTACACCACCCCCCAGCCAAATGTGGTGACGACTCAATGCTTTTTTTAAATCCCACAACCACCAGCGCTTCTTTTGAAGGGAACATTTTTTGGCCTTGAAAGAGTCAAGGGGCTTTTACCATTGGTGGGAAAGTGCTGATTAATTGTGTCGTGGCGCTGTGAGAAAATACGCCTTGTGCAGGGCACTAATTATGGACCCTGCCTGGAGAAAAAAAGGCAAAACTTTCAACAAAGGCTTATCTCATATCCCAAGACAATGAGGGCCAGAGAGAATGGGAGAAAGGGAATTAATGAGGTGTGTCACCTGCCAGCTGGTGGCAGTGGATTGTTCGGGAGCTTGCAGACGTTCCCTCTGGAAGGTTTCTGTGAGGGGAGAACCCAGCGGGTCTTGCCAGGGCCGTGAAGAAAAGACACGCATGGCGGCCCAAAGCCGGATCGCCTTCTCCAACCCCCTCCAAAACCCACCCCCACCTCCTCACCAAAAACTCCAGAAATAAGATTTTTTATTTAAACAAAAAAATGAAATACTATTTTCTTCATGAAAACAAGACTGGTGACCTTCTGGATAACTATTTTACGGTATTTCGGCAAAATCCTGGATAAAAATATGTCTGGGTTAAATCACATAATGACATATAGGTTAATATATGTTTAACAAAATCAACATAAAGCAGAAACTGATTCTGGCAGTTCGATGGGAGTTTTCCGACATACTCCTGAAGCTTGGAATAGCTGTCTCTAAAATTGTGCTCTTTTCCGACCTCACAGAGTGTACAACACAAGCCAAGCAGTGAGTGCCATCGAAGGCCAAAAAGTAGCTGAGAAGAGCTGTTCTTTAGCAGAAGGTCTGGGTGTCGAGAGAAGAGCTAATCCCATTTCCAGAATTTATTTCTCCTTCTCCAAACCTCCGTACATCTCTCAACTACACCCCTCCGTCTACGCTAACTTAAATGATGTCCTTGCCTCATGTCTTGCATTGATTAGTATAATATGCATTGTGCTAATGAGTGATTCTCTTTGTGTTGCATTGTATCATTAACCTTTGGCCCTTCTTCCTTTTGTGCCCCTGCACTTTGATCCCGCAGTCTTGAACCAACTAGACAGGGACACAAAAAAAGCCTTCATGTACAGGGTCTCCGACAAGTCCTCAGTTGTGTGATGTGAATTCAAGGCTAATAGGTAGCACAGACCCCTCACAACAGTTGCCTGGTGAACAACAGGACAGTCGTGTGACAGGTCAAAGGAAAAAAATGGGATTCCAGCATTGTTTGATCTGCGGTCAAGTGTTCTGGAAACAATTACCATACGGGGTTGGCCTCCCATCCTTTTTGTAGCCTTTTGGAATTAAAATACTCAGTGGGGATGAGAGAGGTTCCTCGTTATTGTATTTTTGGAACATGCTTTCATAATCAGGTGCAATGAGAATATTGCTCCATCCAAAGTCCATAAAAACAAATAAACAAGAATATTGTATGTACAATAGATATATAGATATATATATATCTATTGGGTTTTTTTCTGGGGTTTTTATGAATCACAAATGGTGTTCAAATATATTTTTGCAAACCAGAAGGTTTGTTGTGTATGTTTCAAATATGCCATGCCCTATGTCAAATGTACTCTATCATGTATTCAGAAGTGGCTAAATATAACCCGATATCCACTGAAACTGTAATATCAGCAAAATATTTATGAATACTAAAATCTGGGTTTGAATCGCTAACAGGTATGACATAGAATATTGTTTGCTTTGTGAAATTTCAATATTCCTCAAATCCACATATTCCCATTAAACTAACATTGTGTCAGAATATAAATGGCATGGGGTTTAGCAGGGTGGGGGAAGAAGGGGTGGGGGGAATGAATCACTGGAAAACAGTCAAAGTAAACTGCTTTTTGCATACGTTTGGCTGGTAGTTCTTACGGGACTTCAGAGCTTTCTAGCAGAGAGGGGCATCTGAAGGAAAGACACTGTATTTCACTGCCAGTGACTGACAGTTTGTTTTGTTTCCTTTTTCCTTTTTTCAATCAAAGCCTTCGGCCTATCAGAAAAGCCCAGCTCCCTCAGCCTTTATAAAAATTCTGTGTGAATCGGTGATGGTGTGGTCCAGTAACCCCATTCACATCCCAAGCATAGTCTATCACTGGGAGCCTAGCCTCCAAGGTTAACTCTTGCAAAGCAGTGAAAGCAGCAAAAAAATGCCCTATTGAAAAGGCATAGTGGGTTTGCTTATTTGAAATAGTTTTTATCTGCCATGCGGAACCGATGTATGAAAGTAGTTATCAACAAGACAATTGATAAAGTAGTCGTCAATTTGTGACATTTGTATATTTACTACAATGATGAATGCTCAGCACCATGATAAATACGCATGTGGATAGTGGGTATGCTTATTGAAAAGGCAAATTCGTTTATTTATTTGAAATCACTGACTTATTTTTATCTGCTCTTCGGAATCATTGTATTAAGAAATAATCATCATTGCATGACATTTATATTGCAGTAATTTAATCAGCAGCATTGTATAAGCATGTTATATTGTGTTACAACCCAACAATAATGCTGATGGCAGGTTATAACAGAGCTGGGGAAATGAATCCATTGTCCTGTACACTTTACCCTATACTGAAGTAAATCAGAGGGCATATTAAACTGTGCTACCTTCTCATTATGATTAGGGCCTGTAGTAATTCAGCTGTTTTGACGGCAAAGGGCAGCCCAACTCCTCATTATTTAATAAATATTCATATATTCGTTTGGTGTTTCCATTATTTTGTCCACCACTTGTAGACGTGTTGGTGAAAGCCAGAGTCAACAGATCTAGCAACAAACGTCTAATAACATTATGTGTAAGGTTCCACCTCATCACAAAAATACAGTTTATTTGAAGTATGCCTGTGAGTAGGAGCATATTACAATTGCAAGCAAATTCACACATTTTGGTGGTATTAGATAGTAATTGTGTTCTTTATATATGCGTTGATATAATTTCAAGAACAGATTGCCAATACAAATGATACGCTTGTGTAAATGAAGGGTTCTGGTGGCTTTGTTATGATGTGGGGTGCATTTGCCTTGCATGGTTTAGGTCCACTCAACCACTTAGAGGGCAAGGTGAACGCCAATGAATACAAAGTCATTCTGAGTGATCACCTTGATGCTTTGGTGAAGCATTTATATCCTGATGGGAGTGGTCTCTTCCAGGATGACAATTCTTCCAGGCGTGAGTGGCCACTGAATGGTTTGATGAGCATGAAAATGATGTAAACCATATGCCATGGAACCGGACAGACACATGGTGCAGAGTGCACTCTCTCCGGCTGCTGAATTTGGAGCAGCCGTTGTGTTCATGTGAACCATGCACCATATATTTCCATCCCTGAATTATTCATTGTCCCTGACACCTCCCTTAAATTGTCTTCTTTTTATATAAGATGTCGGTAATTCCAGATTGTATTCATAGGCCTTTCTCATTGCTTTAAGTCAGGATAGGGCAGACAAGCAAACACTCTCCCTTGAGGACCAGGCAGCCAGCGGCCGCTTCTTTTCACTCCGGAGTCACAAGGAGCAGCGTCAGAGGAGTACACTTCATGCAGGTTCCTGGCAGACCAGAGGAGTCGCTGGTGCACAGTTAAACAGGGAAAATCCCACCAACTGAATCCATCCCTCCTCCCTGGGTGACGCATAATAGCAGATTATGCACTGTCCTGTGAGGTTGGCGGCTGGTCGGCACTGGCGTGGTCAGGATTCGATGCAGTTGGGGCTAATCTGCAAGAATGAGACACTCAGAAACCCTGCTTCAATCTTAAATGTGGATCATGGCTGAATTATTCAAAACCCCCATTATTCTTGGTTCAAAGCAGCACCGCAGCAGCACAAAAGCTGTTCTTGCAAATATTATTACATGTTTAAACATAATTTTTGTTCATCACATCTGGTTACTTTTCCAATCCTGTATCTCAATGCGATCAGGATTTTGGCAGATCAAAATAAAACAACAAGGTGCACGGATTATGGCAAAATGACAGGAAGAGCCATTTGATTAGCTGGTTGTCCTGTGCAGAGAGCATTTGGGAAAACAGTGAAATATGTCACTTCTGCCACATTCCTAAATATTGGCATCTTGCAACCCGTTGGCAGTCAAATGTCAACAGATTTCATTGCTGGTAAAAAACAATTTCACTTGTCTATTTATTAAAGTGTAACAACATTGTGTTACCTGCAAATTTGAGTACAAAATTATACAAGTATCTCATTACTGTACATTACACTGTTCAGCATTGTTTTTCAAATGCTCATGGGTGAGCTAATTCATATTTAATATAAATTAGATATCGATTAATATAAATGCATCTGAGCTGGCCCTAATTGCATCTTTATAATGATGTGAGGACTGCCTGTGTATCAAGTAAATGATTTTCAGACTGTTTTTTAAATGACTTGCTGACTGAGAAACTCTGTATTAGAGAAACTCTATATTAGTTCCCTAGGCCAAACGATGGAAATATTTATAGTATTCAGTGCGTACAACTGTGGATCACCTTTTCAGGGCTTATACCCGGGTGTAGGTAAGAATGTGTCCAACACTTTTTCTCTACAAAGAGGGCTTGGTGACCTTAACATCATTATGTTAAGAAAATGTTGTTAACAAAATGTTGGTGCATGCCTAGCCTCATCACAAGCTTTCATATGCTGTAACAATATTCAGTCCCAGAGCAACTAATTCGGCATGGTGTGCGGTTACCTGTTCAGCAAACACTTTTCCTAACTTTGAATGTATATTCATAATCAGCCATTAGCCCCTGGAAAATGCATTGTTAAATGTGTTAATTGCGTACCACAATAAAGTTTTCAACCTTTTCTGAGTAATTGCCCAAAGTATTAAAGAAGGCTGCCGCTGTTTACATCTTCTTTTACAGTTCTGGGTTTACGAACAAGCTGAGCAGACCAGGCGTGGTGGTGCCACCTGTGGTTTGCCAAAACTGTCAAATCAATGTGTACCAAGCCAAACCTGTTTTTCTGCAGTTGCGAGCAATTCTTTGTAATATATTATATGTCACCACCTGGTACAGGTGTTCCAATAGTGCTGGCATAATCTTGTCTAATATGAGCATGTGTATCATTTCAGACCGTGACCATGGTCTAAACACAGAAATTAGATATGGGTCACATATTAAAATGTACTAAGTAAAAAATAGTACGTTAAAAAAATCTGATATGAAAAGAATTTGATACCAACTGCATCGCAGTTCTTGTGATTGTCCATCACAGGAACTGCGACGACGCAACAACGCCAACAAAAAAGTGGAGTAAAAATGAGGTTTCCTTACAAAAGTTCATTCAATGGGCATCCGAGAACTGCATGCAGCCACAGGACATCTGAAAGAAATATAACCACATGATGACTTTACAGAGGGGTTTTGCCAGTTCAGCTCAATGGTAAAGGGTGAACAGTCTGAGATGGGCATGTATAAGAAGCTCAGAGAGCTAGGCCTGGGCGATGCATTCCCCAATGTGGAAATATGCCTTTGCATGTATCTGGCATTACTGATTGCAAATTGCTCCAGAGAAGCTCACTTGATCAGTTCAAGCTCACTTCACTAATTTGAGTATTTCAGCATATGTACTTATTTTCCCTTAAAAACACTTCTGGTTGTAATATAGACATTGCTATGATTTTATTTTTTTAAACCCATAGCTAGTACATGATTGATATTACTGTGCATTACTTTGATACAGTAGTAATATATTGAACTATTTCTGCTTTTAGTCCCCTGAACTATGCTTTGTAGCATCTCCAGAACCTTGCAAGACATCTTTTTACAAGAGTAAGCAGGGCAGAACAATGCTCATGGTGTCCCAAGGATGGGGTTCTTTAAGGTTTTTATTTGTTTTTCAAAAACAGAAAAGACATTTCTCAGGCATTTCATAGCAGACAGGCATGGTATAACGATCCTGTGAAAACCAGCTGAGTCGTGTGTGCAGGGACAAGAGTCAAGAAGCCTCTCTTCCCAGTCTTCGTAAAAGAAATTCAGTCCACTGTGGTGTCACATTTAACAAGGACAAGGGAGTTTGTGTCTGGTCGGTAAAATTACACGTTAAAAGCCATGACCGAGAAAACATCTTTGTTTGGAATAATAGTTGGAGGCAATGCTTATATTACCACTCAGCCATTATTTTGGTCTTGCATGTTTTTCCATACTTAAGTATAGCAAGACAAGTAGCAATTCAACAAATGACTTAGTATGAAAATACTCTTTGACAGAGATTTTGGTTCCCCACACAAAATCGAGTTAAGTTTTATTTAAAGAGACAAAGGTTGCTCTACTTTTCATAAAGTATGTTACCAGAGTTCTGTTGACATGGCTATTTATTAAGTATGTGGTGGCTGACTTGTACATTCTCAGAGACATTTTGGTTAGTGCACTGTCAGATATTCTTCATGGGTTCAACTTACGCGCTGCCACAAACGCCACACTTCTGCTGGACAACACAAAGAAGTCCTTCTTCTAACTTGATTAAGAGTATCGTTTGTTTTGGTCCACAAAACAGTAATGCTTTTTTAAGACTCCGTGTGAATGCCTCCAAGTCAAAGCACAAAAAAGTACAATTGTTATTTTCAAATTGATGTAATGTTTTAGTCAAGGGAAAAACATGTGGTCATTTTACAGGGCATATTCCTGGACCATTAGCCGTTCTGCAGTGTGTACAGCATGGTGTATTATAGAGGGACTAGCCTATGTGTGATTTTAACAACGCCATTGTCCGATGTGTTCTGCAGTTAATGCACGTGGCAATAACAAGATTGTGGGAGAGTCTGGAGAAAGTTCACAAGGAAGAATATAGGTTCCCAGAAAAAAAGGAGGGGGGGTGAAGGGTGAATTTAAAGTGTTTCGCCTGAGAGTTATTGGTTTGGTTCCAGACCGATTTGCCAGTGATCAAAGGTCAAGACCAAAGAAAAGCTTGGCGGGAGGCTGATGTGAATCAGTTCTCTTGGTCGCTGCCAAAACGTTAGAGGACAGGTGCCCGTGGGACCCCTGCCCTTATGCATGTCCGAACTTGCATTTAAAGGGGTTTAAATGCCAGGTTACTTGTGTTATAGAATGTTTCCCCTTTCCTGAACGTTTTCTAGAGAAGATAAAAACCCAGGTAAAATGTTTGGTTGGACAAACAAGGCATTGACACATTTAAACTGTCTTCTTTCTAAAGGCCTCTTCTGTCTGCTTGGTGATCCCAGATAAGTCCTTATCCCTCTAGCTTCATGTCCAAATGCTTTATTGACGTAGCTAATATAATTTCAAGCTCTAGTTGAAATCAAGTAGAAATATCTAATGATAACAGTAAGGGAAACCACTAATCACATTTTCAGAGAACAGCCCTAATTGCGCTCTAAGTAACTACACGTGACTACACTGCAGTCAGGGACTACACATTACTCATGTTCTCAATATGGTTACTGAGCTTAAACCTCAGCAATTTCAAACATTTTAATGGATACCACAAAAGCTTTCTTGGATGGCTTTCTCCCTAGAATTCAGTCCATTGGAATGGAATGAAATTATTATGAATGATGTTATTGTAAGAAAACAAATTAATATAGCTTTTTAAGAGGCAGAGGACTGTAAACAAAATGCATAAGTGCCTACAATATGGGCCTAGAATATGATCACTTCTGAAGTACCCCAATAAAACAACTCAACAAGCCTTCTATACAGCTGCAATACGTACCATGACAGAACACTTTTGAAGAGCAGTTTCAAGCCATCTTCATTTTACTCCTTTATAAATAAAAATAAATAAACCACACTATTATTTTGATTCGCCATTTTAAGCCATTTTTACAGTGACCCGAGAGACACTGAACTAAAGTGAAAGGAATGTCAACAACAGTGAGAGCATTCTACATCAACACCTCTGATACAGGACTAATACAGTGTTCAATAGCACTAACACCACATGTATTTATTTATATTTATATTATATTTTATTAAATTATTTATAATACTCTGCCTCCTAAGAGCTGAGTTTGGAATTGACTGGAGTTTTCACTGTGTCACCCACACCGCAGTTGAACCGGTGACTGTTTCCCACAATACAAGCATCATAGTACAAAACCAGTGACTGTTTCCCACAATACAAGCATCATAATACAAAACCAGTGACTGTTTCCCACAATACAAGCATCATAATACAAAACCAGTGACTGTTTCCCTCAATACAAGCATCATAATACAACAGGAGAGTTAGCTCCATTCAGACAAGGTGTGTATCTCACACCGTAAATAACTGGCAGATTGTTGTCACCTGGCTCATCATTAGGAGAAGCGAAGGCAGTGGTAACCCAAGGAAACCAGGCTGATTAACCCTATCGCACCCCTGGCAGGATGAAGCCTACTTGAGTCCCACCATTGACCCACTGATCCCTCAAACCTGCCAGAGGAACACTAAAGGTCTCGAATTTGGTGTGTTCGCACAGGCTGTCGAACTGCTTTCGAATACAGCGCTGCAACCAAATGTCAGTATACTCGCAGCGACATGAGGTCTGTTAATTTAATGACGCTCCACGCCAGATGAGGGAGCTTGCTATGGAACCGGAAATATAAATACCAACGAAGCAAACATCGGTAGTGGCCGAATGTACAACGCAGCCATGCTTGTACAAAATAACACTATGTTTAAACCATCATACCTGTAACAGGATCCTGTAACAGACATAAGAAAGTGTGCTCCAGAAACTGCAAAATGTAATGTCTCATTGTACATTGTATAGCATCAAGTGACTGTGAATTTCATTTTTTTTAATGTAGTAGACCACGGGTTAGCCTGTACATCAGCCATTGTCATTACTAAGCAGGGTTAATTTTATTTTGCTGATAACTTTGAATAAATGGTATCTGACTATCCATATTAATATACTGTAGCTAATTAGCAAGTTGGTTAACTTGATTAGCAGCTAGCCTATGTTACAAAATTGGTGGTGAACTGAGGCCAAATAGGTAACGTCAAATAACGAATGAGGATTTTAGTAGCAAGCTAACATTAGCTAGCCACAAAAGCGATGCGTTTCCCCAAGAGCAAAGTTGCTAACTGGATTCGCATAAAAAATAATCGCTTGACAACGCGAAATATATAGCTGGCTAGAGCTAACAACATAAGTAGTGGAACAGCTGGACGCAATGATAACAAGATGATAATGCGATGATAACCCGGAAACAAGCAGCCCAAATTACATACGTAAATAAATGCAACCATTCACGTGACATTGTTGACCAATTGCAGGTGACAGTGTATTGGGAGGGGCTGTGCAAAAGGTTTGACAAGTTTGCCTAGCCAGCCTGCCCACACTGTGGTGATCGAAGCCAACTGTGGTGCTTCGTTTTGGTCGCAAACCCGCCATCTTGCCTGTGCGAACACACCAAATTCGATTTAGTTTGAAGTATACTGAGGCCTTAATGGTCTGAAATTCACTGACCCTGTTCCAATTGAACAGGCTGATGATGGGCAGAAATATCCATATAGGTGAGCATTTGCCTTCTGACATAATCGTTACTTCAGTAAATTAGAGCTTAATAAAGCTGTGAAATCAACACGACCCATGGCATATTCCCAACAGCAAAATGGACAATTGCTATCCATGCTGAGTCTTTTTGGAATTAGCAAGTTAACCCTGGGATGGCTAGGCTGGCTTGCCTTGTTCTGGTTTGGTACATAACACAATGGTAATTATGCTCTTGCCCAATCAAATGCCAGTGTGTTATACAAACTGAGAAGCAACCTGCTGTGAACACATTAATGTTTCAGACAAAAGAGAAGAAAAGCATCTGTTTATCTTTTACTCTCATACCTAGGACACAGCAATGAACCATTAGGTTGGAGGCAAAAGCTTATCACTTTCCTATTACAGATCGGAAAACATTGCAAAATCGTTTCACACAGATTTAGCTAAATCTACCATTTAAAAACCTTCAATATCTCCCATAAGAGCCCAGAAAATATTATTTTTCACTTTTTGATTTTCGTGAGAAAAGCATGAGATGCGCTTGTTTGTTTGCACTCAGGTCCAAATACAAGATTTCTGTATCATAACTATGTTATCAAATTAAGTCGTTAAATTCAATTCAATTACATTTTGTTTGTTTAGCACTTTTTACAGAGAACTGTCACGAAGATTCTTTACAGAGAACAGAAGATATAAAAACAAGAAAATACCAGGCCTGAACCCCCAAAAAGCATAAAGTGAGGCAAAACTCTCCAGTGGGAAGAGAAAAAACATGAGCAGGAAGGGGTTGTATGAGGCATAAAGAGTGAACTAGCGCTGACAGCACCAAAACACAACACAGAACAGCTAACACGGAGCGTTCACATGCCATGATAGGGTGACAGCACCGTCAGCTCAGCTCACCAACCAGCACTACAGTCAAGAGTGAAAAAATGAATGTAGTTTAGGAGCAGTAACATTAGCCAGAAGTAGTACGCTGCTGTTTTCAAACAACTTGTGAAACAGGAACAGGAAGTGGTAGATAACATTACATTTGTAATGAACACAAACAGTGTGGCTTTGGCAAGATGTACGAATACATTTCAGTATAAAGTTACCAACTAGTTTAAAGAGATAGCTGCATACTTTGACCTCAAAATGTGTACATGTTGGCAGGTCTGTTATTATCGTCTATGGGAAATTGAAAAAGCGTTGCCACATATTTTATGAGCCTTAACTATTAACTACAAGGCGAGGGTCTCATAAGTCTCAACCTTGGTCTCTTCAGGTCCAAATGAACTTATTATAAATGGGCCAGGTTTCAGCACTGAACAGAAGCCAGGCATATTTGAGAACATTTTGTTCATTAAAAGAATGCCAGGTTAAAAGCTGCAGAGTATGACTCCATTCCCTCCAAAACAACATGCTCAAATAGATGGCTGCATAAAAATTCCAGGATTCTCACTGTCTTCTGTCTATTTTGAGTTATGAGAATTCGATCCCAGACATGGTGTTAGCCATGACCTTTCTGTCACATGTCACGCTGTATTTTTTTAACCCGAAAAGGCTGTCAGGTTATTAGACCTTTAAGCGCAATGACAGGCCGGCATCTTCGCCTGATGTAGGTGGTTGTGCTGGAGGGTGTCCGATAACATCGGTGGGAACTTAAACAAAAGGCATTTTTTTCCCCTCAAAACGCCATCTTTCAGTCTGACGGTTACTGTAAACACTATTCCAGCACAAAACATTATAGGACCGTTACTGCAGACTCGGAATGTCGATGTGCATTCCTTGTCTCCCCCCCCCCCCACCCCCACCCAACATTATTTTTTCCCCAAATATGTGTTTGCAAACAGGAGTTCTCGTAGAATTTGCTACAAAGTGTTTTCCTCCAACGCTAGTGTGCAACAGAAAAAAAAATTGGTGGTTCTAAAGAAAGAGGCACAAAACTTTAATTTTAGATTGTGAAAGGCCACAGAACAGTAGTCAAAGGACAGAGGTTCAGAGAGGCTTGGGCAATGAATTCTCTGGGCAATCCTTCTTTTTTTTCACCCACTATAGACACTGAAATATAACGCTTCCCTCGCCTCGGTTGAAGTCTGCTCTTTCTTACCGGCCTTTGTGTCAAAAGATTTTTGAGATGCTCACAAACCACAGTTCAGGGTCACAGAAGGGGTGTGGCTGGTGTGTGCTGAGGACACGCTTCTAGCCCCTCATAATGGTGCCATGCTATGTCAGCCAGGTTTTTTTTTTGTCTAGATTTCCTTTAAAGAAGCATTTAGGAAGGACAGCAAAGAAACCCACCATGCAAACATTTCATAAGAGACCCCCCCTCCCCGCCGCCCCCCCCCCCCACTGCAGCCTTCCCTTTTGGGCAGAAATACATTACAAGTTTGTTTAAGGACTAAATGGATTCCCCATTCAAACAGTGTACTTGAATGCTTTCAGTAATAGAGCTTTGATGTAGCCACACACATTTCAGTCAAACATGCGAAGACACCTTTCCTTCCTCCTATGCAAGGCATTGAAGTAAACCCATTGTGACAAATAAACCCCTCTGCCGTATATGAGTTGCAGCAGTAAAAATAACAAATGTTTGCTGTGAGTTTAAAGATTGCATTTTTATTTACATTTCCCGTTCTTGACTAATATGGATAGGAACCTGTTTAAGTCCACAGATTTATTTTGAAGGTATCAAGCCTTGAACAAATTAATTAATTTGTTCAAGTCTTGAAGGTATTAAGCCTTCAAAATAAATCTATGGACTTAAACAGGTGTGTGTGTGTGTGTGTGTGTGTGCATTGTAGACGAGCACAAACGCATGGATCCAGAACCAATAAGAGCTGTGTTAATATGCAGTAGCATGTGTCATAGGGCTACACCATCGGTCACGCCATTTCCAGTCATCTAAAACCGGTCCCAGAGCTGTGTATTGCTGTTAATATGCACACGAATGCATTACTAGGGAATTTCCATTTTTAAAAACTTTTAAAAACTTTCAAGACAGAAACTGAGATCATTTAGTTTGTGAGCAAACTGTCCAATTTGATTTTAATGTTTTTACTTTTTTTATGAACATGACAATATTGGGGATTATTTCAAATGTTATTTTATACATGGATCAGTCAGCGTTTTATTTAATTTAAAATCTATATGTGTCTTAAGTTTATCTATATGTGTTTCCACCAGCCCACTTTAGCTGTATGTAGTATTCTAATGCTTCCAATCATAGTGGCCCAAAAATCTCACTTGCCTCTAAAGAGCTGCCAACCCCAGAACAGTTTTAAAGTTTATTTTTTAGTCACGGCTACACTGCTAACTGCAGCCTTCTCCTCGGGGCAACACTATGGCTTATTATGCAGGACTGGCCACAGTTGGCACTGGCCTGGTATGAAGGGCACATCACAGCACAAAGAGCAAAGTGCCTCAATGGGATGCATCCCTTCGGAGGCCCCTCTGTGGTGTTCGACGGAGGAGTGACTTCTGATGCTTGTGCTTTTGTTATTGCTGTTTTTTGTAGGTGAGACGGCAACAAAAAGAGCAGCGGGAAAACGGTTTCTTTTCTCTTATATATGTGACTATACCATGAATAGGTGGTTGTGTAACTAAGACCATACATCCTGCTATGAGTGAGCATTGCTAAGGTTACTGGATGTGCTATTTTACAAGAACTTCATGCCTACCTTCTTGACTTGACTACCTTTCCCATTCATTTATTATTCAGGATGGGTCAACATGCTGTCAGCCAAGGGTTCATTTGCAGTGGAATTTCCTCTGGTTTACCTAAGGTATAGCTGCCATACAGCAAAGATGGGACAGTGGAAAAGTGGCTATGGTGACCATGGTGACCATATGGTGGCTATGGTCAACCTAGAAACTATTTTAGCCAATTTGTTTCAAAATGAATTACTATATTTAGTGTTGACTTTAATGCATTGTTTTGAACAGTATAATTTGGAAAGACGACTTTAAATACATAAAAAGAATAAACCATAAAATAGACATTGCATGTTGACTGGAAAGGTTGTTTTTATCTGAAAATGGGTTGCTATTTTGTCCAGCGCAACAGCAGAAGCACAAGCAATATTGGAAATGTAATGGAAACTGGCAATTATGATGAGTATGACCCCCCAAGGTTTATTTCTGAAACTGAAACAAACTGCATGTCTTCTGTGGATACAAAACCGGCTGTCTAACAATAATGCTTCAGAAACTTGAATAAAAATGTGATTTCAGGGTAAAATGTTAACTTTAGCTTGTTCCACATAATACCTTATCTGATTGCTGAATCTGCTTATTAAGCTGGATGTTTACAGACGCACTTCAGGTGAAGTACCAGGCTCAAGTGTACCGCTTAGGTTTTACACCTGAAAACTTGTTCCTAATAGCAACTCCTGACTGCCATCGTAAACATCAACATTGTAAATAACTGTTTGTTTTTCAGTTCTGTGTAGTTCAGCTCACTTCAATTGGTCCTCAGGGACACAATTGTGTGTACGTGCCAATTATTCGGTGCCACTGCCCTTGTACAATAATTATTAATCAATAGTCAGTTCATCAATTCTTTTTGGATTACATTTCAGATTTCTGTGAAAAAACCTGAGAAAGACTTGAACAGGTCTCAAATACATACAGGGACACAGGTGTTTAACTACAGTACGATACAACTATATTTGAAGCGTCCACATTGTAGGTAGATATGCCTATCGTGGAACCTGTTACTAATGCTTCTTTCATTGTGTCATCCAACTGAAGTAACATTAACAAAATGTATTGTATTGTACCAATTCACTATCTGATAGCGTTTCCTCCCTGGAGAGGAAATTGCTATTGAGCTACCAAAGCTTCCAAGCAGAAATACACTATCGAATGTCAAATTCCATTGCCAGACATGGCCAGAGGCAAGGCCTGAGGCTATTCTGGTGTAAATGGATCCTATTTCCTGTATCTTTCCTAATTTCTAGTCACTTGTGTTTGATAAACATATCACGTTTTCCTTTATCTTCAACAAATTGAAACAGTAAAATACTATGTAGCCACTTCTGCATATAAATGCCACTTGTTTTGCTGTAAATGTAATTAAATCTGGTAAAATCAGCACATGGGAGCCTGTCAGTTAATCATTTTTTCCTGGTTTGGTTATGGCAGCCATTTTTGCCAGAGAAAACAAGGCTACAAGGAGGAGTTGCAATTAAGTGTCAAACACATTGTTCTCCAGTCCTCACATGCACCATATTACCTCAGAATTCAACACATGATACATTTTTAATGAACTGCAGGCTACTTACATTTGGAAAGTAAGTGACAGCTTATGCCTCTGTAGAGGGGAACAAGACATATTTTGGCAAGAAATCTTTGGCACAGTTAAGGTTAACTTGTTAGCCTTCCTGAGGATATCCCAGGTGAGCCATTTTTGATACTGGTACACCAACACTTTAGCAAAGCATGTCGCCACTCATTTCCCGTTGTAGTCTGTAGTCTTAGCTTAACGCAGAACGTTTTGTACTTTCCATTTCTTGACTCCTGGTAGGTGTTTTTGAATGTGTTGTGGAAGTATGTTACATTCATGAATACCTACCACCCTTCGAGTTCTGGGTGAATTTTGGTGGTTCCTTGGGGAAGGGCAGAGGAAAGGCATACAATACAAATTCCCATGCAGGTGTTTCCATGGTTTCGCAATTAATTCATACCCACAATAGTCATAATAGGTTACTAAAGTCAAATGGAACGTCAGATACTTTGCTCTTAAATGGATCACAGGGGGGCTCTGAGATGATATAAGTAAACACGGAGCCGGGGAAGGTGGTCGAACAAGTCACAAGTCAGATAACACCTCAAGTTTGGAAGTATCATGATAACTGTTTGACAATGAAGGAAAGGAGGGAAAAAACTCAAACTCCCTGGTTCCTTGAGAGGATTGGTGAGTAGTCTACCTCAGTAAATGCAAGGCTAGACTAGTCCATATTTATTTCCTATACTACCACATATAGTGCTATTTGGGGATGTATTTGTACAGTAATGACAGACATACTGTATCAACTGATATACAGTAGCCCTTAATAGGATCATACTGTTAAATTATTCTGTGTAGCATTATCACCATTGATTATTTTGGTTTGTCTAATAGGTGAAAAATATTTTCTGAAACACACTTGTGTTTGGGTGATGTGTCATTACTACTGTATTGTTATCATCACCACCAAAACTTTGTTCCCTGTTTCTCTGGGAAATCTATTTGGACAAGGTTTCAAAATATTCTTAAACCCATTTCCACTTTATCACATTGTTGCTTTCTACAGAACTCGTTGAGTCTTAACTGGCACATTGCAATAGTTTACTTCCCTAAAAAAAGTTGATAAACAGTCAACACTGTTGATGACATTGAATAAGTGCAAGTCAAGCTTAATCATCAAAAGAATGGCAATAATATGAATGCCAAACAACCTTATAACCCAGGTAAAACCCTCTTGTTTGATGAGCCAATGTGCCTACTGTCAGAGCCTGTAGCCATAGGTGGCTGTGTTTAATAAACCCCATAATTATTTTTTATACTATTCTAAAAAACATTGTGGTTGTGCACACATACCCATATTATGTTCTATGTTTCTTTATTTTGACATAGTTCTGTATGTACCCACAGAAAATAACAAGGTAGCTGAGAACTGTAAAATGAGACCGGTATTTTGATTTTAGTCTGATTTTGCTTTACCTCTTGTAAATTACAGGTATTCCTTTTTAAAATATATATATGATTACATTTTTTGTCCTTTTGCGAAGCAACTGCTTCACCATTTCTGTCAGAGTTCAATAAACACGTCTGTGTAATGAAAGTACTTCCATTTCTTAAATGCCTTTCTCAGGATGCCAACATTTCTCAAGACAGGAATCTGCTGGCATTCCATCAGAAAACGTTCAGTCTTTTCACATTTGTATACAAAAAGTAACATACTTTAACTGTTCTGTGTTGCGATGGGAATGCTGGTGTAAATCAATTTGGGCCCGTGTAATTGATTCACCTGTAATTCTTTTGAAATACCTGTGTGGAAGCGGTGGAGGTGGGGCAATCAGCACTAATACGCCTTGTCGTCATGTCAGTGGTGATGTCACTCAACTCTGATTCAAACAACGAATGTTAATGTATTGCTTTATAGCCTTTAGGGCAGCCTTATTTCCATGTGGGAAGTGGCCTTTTACACTGCCTCCATTTTTTCCACTATTTTCCTGTTATGTTCAGTTCACAGAGAGGCTGTACTAACCCCATAATGGGTTAAGCTGGCACATGCTATTGATCACTGACTTTAATATATGCCATTTAGCAGATGCTTTTATCCAAAGCGACTTACAGTAGTGAATGCATACATTTTCAGTATATGTGGCCCCAGTGGGGATTGAACCCACAACCTAAGCGTTGCCAATGCCATGCTCTACCAACTGAGCCACAGAGAACCACATGAAGGAGGACTTGCATGAAAGGCTTTGCTCTCCATGGCAAAACACTCTGATGTGTTCCAATCGGGGAATCACTGATAACACTTTGGGGCAACACCCGTTTTGGAATACATAAATCCTTGCTCTCCCGTTCATAGTTTTGATGTCCTGGTATGCTAAGGCCAGGGCTGACACCACTCTGCCATGCACCATCAATATGATGAAGAGCTATAAAAACAATGTATTCCCTGAGTGGGAAATAAAGTGATGGTCCTTCTCTATCCTTAATCCACTATGTCCGCATAGCCTGGACCCATTCATGACTTATACAAACGGGGTTCCCTTTTCTCATTTCTGGGAGAATAAGTACACGCATCAAATTGCTTCTTTTTTTAAATATAGTGCCCACTTTATTAACAGAGGCCAAATAAATTCATCAGGTTGTATTTACAAAGAAAGGCAATAAATATTTTATAATTGTCATAAAAATTATTTTCGCATACATTTTTTAGATCATACATGTGTCATGTTGTTAGTAGCATCACATACACAGTTTATTACAAAACTGCCTGATGGCAGGTGAGTATATAACATAGCCCGGCCTACACGGGCTGAGCCACGTGGAACGGTCTCAGGCCATCTCTGGTGCTCTGAATCACTGTGTCCTCTGAGAATCATTCGCCAGGGGAAGATGCAGTGGAGAATTCATACTTCATACTTTGAGAATGTATAATAAGGTCAATAACAAGTAGCCCCCACCTGCTCTGTGGGGAAATGTTTCATTCGTTATAAGCACTGAAATTATACATTTCTGTGAGTGTGGGGGCGGGGTTTGCATTGAAAACATCCAGTAGACATATTTAACCAAGGACAAACGTTTGCACCCCAATTTTCTTGACATACTATGTTTTCAGTTGTAACTAAGCTATTCTCAGGGCACTGTAACTTGACAGTGTGGCTCTATGTCAGAAACGAACAACAAGTGTTGGACAGTAAAGTATAAAGGCCTGGTTTGGAGATAACATATTCTGCTTTTGGGAACCTGTGTATACGTTACTTGTCGGGATCAGAGCAAAATCCCTTCATATGTCTGAGCTTGAGCTTGGAAAATGCACCATGAACACTGGAAGAGGTGTAGCCTCCCATTTGCCCCAGCAGATATACTTATGTGGTCATGTAACTGTGATACATTTGTATATAATGTCTCTTAATGGATGGGTGGGGAGAAGGGGGTTGTTACCTTTTGACTTGTAGCACAATAGTTTTATGGGTACTTCCCCATTGAAAGGAAATAAAGAACTATATGGAGGTATAAAACTACCACATATTGTAAATATCATAAATTTGATATCATAAAATAACAAATGAATTCAGGCAGACTGGGTGAAAAAGGCCAACTCCTGACAACTGCTTGTTTTCCTTAGTTTTTTTGTGAGTTTTTTTTTTTTACCATGGCACCCATAACAAGACACGGTTGGAGTCTTATTAAAGCAGATCTACTGTTCTGCAGTACACTGGGCTTTTTCAGTCACTCCAGATTTGTGTTTACATGAGAGACTACTGTCACTTGCTGACATCGGGCAAGTCCAAGCTTGTCATTTTGAGCTGAATCACAGGTTGCACAAAAATTCCAATAAAAAAACCACACAGTACACGGTGAGTTCAGAGCATTCCAGTCCGTGAAGCTCACTGGTCAGACTGGAGTTGGGGATCGTCGCAGGGACCACGTCACAGAACGTCTCCGCAAAAAAAGGAACAGGCTGTTCTGTTTGTTTTTTTAAAATAAAATATTGCACTTAAAGCTAAGCAGTTACCTAAGAGCCCACGTCTCATGCGGTTTTATCTCTGTCCCTTTGGGTCTCCATGCTGTACGATCCCAGAGGAAAATGTGGGATCCGTCTCCGTGGCTATCCCTGTGAAACTGGAGCGTTTTCCACAAAAGTTGACATTTTTCTCATTATGGACCCCTCTTTCCAACTCAACACCAAAAAAATATATATAACTCTATATTAAACTGTTTTTAAGCTGTAGTTGCAGTTGAAAGATGTTGGTTTGAGTTTTTTAAATCCTTAGTCTACCCAGTATAAATAAAGTAATGGACAAATAATTATTATAATAACCCAGAGTCATCCAGCAGTTGGGAGATATTTAATGCTCCTCAAGTATAAAAATAAACATCTTTTTAAAATTGTCTTTTTTCCTTTTGTTGTCGTCGTTTCAACAATCGTCTTAAGAGTTTAAGGCAAAAAGGCTGCTGAGGTTTCCTTGGACGTCTTTGCTGTCCACCTGTCTGTCCACCTGTCCCTCAGTTCCTGTTGGGGTTGGGTTTTAAGCGTCGCGCCCTGCGAGTCCGTTTGGTCACCGTGGTAAAACGAAATTCCTCCAGCGGGTCCACTTTGCCCTTCGGGTGCCGCTTCATAAAGTGGACCTCCTGCTGCGTCTGCGTTGTCCGCGAGCCTTTTTTTGGCCTCCCCTTCCTGTTGAAGCCCAGGTACCACCCTTTGTACTTGGCAGACACCAGCGCCGTGTAGTTGTTTTCCAAGAACTCCTCAATGAAGACACACTCCTGGTTCCTCCCGTTGAGCTGTGGGTGGGAAGATACACAACGCATGAGACAAACATTATCTATCTGTCATCCCAATCCAGTGCCACACACTCACTCACATCTGATACAATTCAATCACTGGGGAACAATGAACATGACCTGTGATATCAGAACAGATGGTGGAGGATTTGTTGTCCAGCCACTCTGGCTGTCAAAGGATGTGGGCAGTGACCCACGGGTAGGAATCTACCACTTGACATGTAAGCCAACCCATGGCCAAACTCGCCAACTTTTACCGAGAGGGAGAAATAATTCCAGGTCGCCTTCTGCACTTGACTCGAAACAATTCCTCAAGCAAGAGAAAGCAAAGAGGCCAGTAATTCCCACATCTCTATACACAGTGAATCAAGAAAGGATCTGGCATGCACTGCCAAATCTTTAAAATTAGGCTCCTCCTGGTATTTTTAGTCTATATAAAACTAGCCAGAAAAGACTGGAATGTGCTATTCACAGTGTCATAAAGGAGTTGTTATTCTTTCACATTCAAAATGTGTTTGTGGCCTGGGTGGCACAAGAGAGACAGAAACAAAACAAAACATTTTCATCTTGGACCCATCTGGCTGGGACAGTAGATCCTAATTTTAAAACTGGGACAGAGTAACTGTGCCAGCCAGCCAATCTAAAGAGGCACTTTTGTACATGTATTGTAAAGCTGTATTGTCTACTTTGTGCTTCACTTTCCTGGAGGGTTGGTTCACATTTGGGCTTACAACTGTGATGAATGCTTTGAATGCAACTGATTGTATCGTTGCAAATGCTTAAATATTTCAACTTTCATTTGCAAAGCTATGATGCAATTTCATGCACCCGGTTAGTAACATTGCTTTGTGGCAGGAAGCAAGGGTTCTCCAAAAATAGAAGAAATGAATGATGAACAACTAAACAAAAGTGTCTGAGATGGCTGTACAACATGAAGAAGGACCCATTTTAAAAAGTAAAATGACTGAATGTCAATAACTAGATCACTGAACATTGATGGTGAGACTTTATAGCTAGCAACTAGCTAACAACAAGCAAACAGTGATCATCATAGCGAGCTAGCAAGCTTGGTCACATTTCCAGAATGAGGTGATGATAACCACCTGTTCAGATCTTTGTTGGAAAATTGACTGGTCCCACCACCTCCTTTTATCCACTCGAAAAAAGAAGAAACATATTTATAAATCACAAAACTATCATTACAGATAGCATCTTTGGTGAGGTATGTTGTGAGCTATACTAAATGTTATCAATGTGAACAAGCCATTCCATGGCATTTGTTATGGTGGTATTGCCAATGAGAGTCAGCAGTAATTGTGCACCCCTATGTCTTCTATATAAAGCTGACAATTTAAAAGACCTTTCAGTTGTTACTACATAGAACGTCTTTACGTGCCGCCACCTAGTGAACGAGCAGCATAGTTACACTGTTGTTGTTCCACTGGCAACAGTAGGCCTCAGTCCTCCATAAAAATATAAAATGCTAAAGCCTTCTGTTCTTAACAAACCAGGACTAGTAAGTGGCCTAATTAAATTG
The DNA here is from genome assembly GCA_029706075.1 of Aldrovandia affinis. NCBI lineage: Eukaryota > Metazoa > Chordata > Actinopteri > Notacanthiformes > Halosauridae > Aldrovandia > Aldrovandia affinis. The sequence goes on from JAINUG010000087.1 coordinate 2,539,493, forward strand.
TTCCCGTCCTCACAATCTATAACCCTGAGACACATCTTTGAAACATGTTATATAATCAAGATATTTGTGGTTCCACACGAGGGTGCATCCCATTTTCCAGCAATGAAAAGAATGACAGGCTTGATAAATAGGGGAATTCATGATGTCTCAAACCAGTGCATTTAAGGTAGAAGCTATTTAATTTGTCTTTGTTAAATAAAAATATAGGACAAACATGTCAATTTCCATTTATATAGATTATTACCTCTATCTATTATTGTCGAAAGAAGGATAAGCACATCCAATTTAACATCTTTTGCTTATTCAGCAGACCTTTGTGTGGAATTTTTGAACTTCCACCAAACTTAAAAAACGTATTTTGGGGTCTTGCCCAAAAACCACTTTACATCAAATGGTCACTGTTTTACTTTTAGAGGACCATTCTAGAGCACCACACAAAGTTACAATAATAACATTCTGATGTTATCAATGTTTTGTACTGCGATACTCTTTTCTCATAGTTCCAAAGGCATCTAACTGCCCCCTTTACGGTTTCTAGTAATTCCAGGTTTATATCACCCATCTGCACTATGTTATGCTACATAAACATGTTTACACAGGAACAAATTGCATGCATGGAGCCTGTGTTGTAGTCTATATTTGTCACAGACATAGGACATTGAAAAGAAAAATGTATAATAATTTTAAAAAGAAAGTTTTTTCTTCAACAAATCCATAAACTGGAAGAATCTCTCCGAATCCTGGCATGATCCTGACCACAAGAAAAAGAAGGGCCTTCCCAGCTTACCTTTCCAATGATTTTGCCATTCTTGTTCATGCAGATGTAGTAGCCACTCTCCTTCCCTTTTATTCGAATGTGGCTCCCGAAGGTTTCTGTCTCAACCACGAGGAGAGCTGCAAGATGAGAGGGTAGACATTAACTTCACAAAGCCGAGACACAAGAAAAGCTGGGGCTACTTCCAACCATTATACTTAAATTGGCTCATGACTGAAAGCCACATTTTAACAATCAGAACTCATCTACAATAGAACAGTGGTTTCTTTTTTTAGCTGCCACTCACTTAATGAGTGAATACATTTTCTATGACCCACTCTTATTAAAACGTAACCCAAAACACTTTCAGATATGGAATTAAAATGTTTTTTAACATATGGCAAACCAACTGCATGTACACTGTCACAACTGTAGTTTTTCATGTGACTGGTATTAATGCATTTGTAAAGCGTTATAATATACATTAAATCATATTTTTTCACAGCATTATCTTGCAATCCAGCTCAACCCCCCTCACCAGTGGGACTCATCCCACAGTTTGTGAACCAATGAAATTAAAACTTTGTTTGGTAAAGTATAGTTTATAAATAAAGATAATGGACAGCAAGTTGAATCACATGTCTAAACTTAACAGCAGGTAGTTCCCAAAAGCAAGAGTGGCCACATTGTATCTCTGCCACTACCTCCCCATGTAAAATAAGTCCCAGGGACCCATGCCCCCCCCCATGCCCTACCTCACTGCCTCACTAGATGGGAAAGAGATCTGCTTAAACTTTGGGGAGCAGTTTGGATGCTTGAAGGATTATATTTCAAGGCCTCTGTAGTCCGTGTTCACTCAATTAAAAGGTTAAGGATGGTCTGTCTATTTAACACACTGGAGTTTTGGAGTGTAGCTTCAGGGAGTGGTGGGGGAAACATGGTGGGGGCAACGTGGTGGGGGGTGGGGTTACCTGCACTGTTCCTCCCCCAAAAAAGGACAGCCTTTAGATTTGGACAGTGGGCCAGAAGCCATTTATAACAGGAACATTTCATGATAGAGAAATGCAAATATTGTAACCCCTCCCCCACCACACACACATATTCACACCTCCTACACCCAGCAACCAGAAATATATTTGGGAGGTTCTGTTGAACCAGACTCAGCCAGATTCCTTCCGAGCATGGTGGGCCAGCGTTGCGAAATGGAGTAAACGTCTATGAGAGCAGGGGAGGACTGGTGCCTGTTCACGTGCCAGGATGATATCACGTCTTAAAACTTCCTTTCTACTTTTGACCACAGTAGAGATGTCCGTCATGTGAGGGTGCTAAATGAAGCATGCTCACAACCGCCTAGCTGACTCTCAACGATGAGCCTCGATGATGGGAAACGCAAGGCCTGGTCTTTCAGCAAGCAATCGTCAGTTGGAAGGACCGAAGCTTGAATGTCAGCTCTAGTACTTGTTTTAGCGCTCATAGTATTGTTTAGTTTTAGCTGTCCACTCAATTTTCTAAACAATGAAATCATATCCTTGCAGGAATTGCGCATTGATACGCTCATAAGAAGTTTTTTTCCACAAGACTATTGATGTCTTTAGCAGTTACCTTCGGAAAGCTATTACCGTGGGAAAGCAACTTTCATTTTTTTTACACAGGTTTGCATTTCTCCGTTCACTCTAATGAGAGGCTCTGGCTCGCTGGATTGGCTTCTAGGCTCGGGGGACACAGTTTGGAATGTACAACTGTGCAACTGAATTCACATCATAAAAAATTGACATTTTTACATTTTCTCCTTTTCCTGAACCATGGTGGGGCGCAGAATTCAGCCTGCTCATAACTCCCTTTAGGACTAATGATGATGCCCTGCATGATGTAACAGGCTCAGAAGCCACATTAGAAGGGGGCTCTGAGTACATTTCACACAATACGATATCTACGAGCAAAGCAGGAGCGCAATATCTTCATCAGGAAGCACCCTCGCTTCTTGCAGCAAAAGCAACAGACCGGAGTTAGTATCTCTGGCACTTTTGACAGTTAACCTGATATGTTGACAATCCTTGGTGTAGGGGTATTAGAGGCATGCTGGGACAACACCTCTGCCCAAACCTCTGGCTCTCCACAAACTTCCATCACTCCCTGCAGCTGATCTACGCTAACAGCCATTGTACCTGTGCCTCCCAGCAAGACTGGACACCAGCACGGCCTCTTCTCTGAACACCGACCACCAGCAGTCAGCACACCTGTGCCTCCCAGCACGACTGAACACCAGCATGGCTTCATTACTGGGCAGAGACCATCAAGACATCAGCTTCCCTGTATTGCCAGCCATTCATGTTTCTATACCCCCCAGCACTACATCAGTCACTACATCGTAGACCAGTATGTCGCCCATCACTTAACACACAAACGGGAGGCAACAACCAGGGTCACCCACGACCCAGTGCTACTTAACATCAGCCATCAGACCATTACTGACCATTACACCCATCAACTTTGAAGATCAAAAGATCAAAGATCAGTAACTGACCAGTACTGCTGAACACCACTAAACACATAAGGCTTAAGCACCTTTCATAAACACTAAACACTAATAACATTTACTGAGAGCTTGCCTTCCACTGCAGTAAATACAAGCAGCACACTACTTGTATGGTTTAAAAAACGGAACAATTGCCAAATGCTTTAGTCTGTGGAGAAATAACAAGTTTCTCAAACATCATTTTTCAAAAACTCTTGACATATGTATCTGCCTGTCCCAACGCAGTAAGAATAATGGACTTTATCTGAAAAAGATTGAGATGAAAGAGGGGCGACTAATCTCCTGTAAATTTGGAACACTTCAATTGATTCGATTCCAGTCATTTTCTCTCCCCTATGATTTGTGCACGGCAAAGTATTTTCACATGATACTCTTTACATTGCCACCTCAGCTGTTCTGGCTCAGCAGACTGCTCTCTTAATAATCATCTTCAAACATTGTCAGACTGCAGAGAAGGATTTTTTTGGGGGTGCTCTCTGGATTACGTTGGGAGTTTTGTCATTAGTAAAGTTTGAAAAGATACAGATTTTTGAAAAAGTTTAAAAAAGTTGGTTGGCAGTCCAACTCAGTCCTGGAATTTAAATTGGATTGATTTTTCCCCCTTCAAATTGTACTATATTTCTCCAGCAGTTTGTAATTACTCTGTCTTGACGCTGCTGCCTCGAGAAAATTGTTTTGCATCACTAATGGCTTAAGCGAGGTTAATTATATTTTACAGCAGTGTGTATTAAACAGATATGCTTTGTCCTTATTGACAACAGAGATACGTGCATTTAATGAGGGACAGGGTGGAGGACCAGTTCCAAAAAAATGACTGTCACGCTTAAATGCTTCAATTTCCTACAATACCGCTTTCAGTCACACTGACAACTCAGCGGCCCTCTGAGAGGGGATGAATGGTGTCATTTTATAGAGTTATCACTGGGGTTATGTTACATGTAAAGCCTTGTTTTCTAAGCACACATACACACATTTGTGTGGTTTCAGTAGTCTCCCATTGCAAATGCTCCTAATATAAAATGGATAAAAGGGTAGAGCAGGTCAACAAAGACTCCCTCCCACCTGGCACCTGAGCCTGGAACCTTCACTACTGCACGTAGCACGTGTGTTTGTCCAAAAGTCGGGCAGCCATTGGTGTAATTATATTCATACATGTCCTCATAATGTTTGTCTGCTTGCACTGCTGGGATGAGGGTAGGGAGCGGGCCGGGGAGAGGGCCAAAGGCTCTTTGTGCTTAACCAGTGATGACCTTGAGCAAAGTGAGCAATGACCTTGAACAGGTCTTTTTATATCATCACACATTGTCACAGGCTTCCAGCTGAAGCGCGGCTTAACGAATGTAACACTAGCTCAAATTCACTACCTAAAAGCTATTGCGGCTAGACTGAATACACCCTTGGTGCACTGGCTCTGCCTGCGGCTGCACAGGAACACTCCCGTACCATACTTGCCCCCATCGTCCCCGTTGGCGTTGATCTTCTTTCCCAGGATCTGCACGTGCTTCCCTGTGGTGCGGCTGTACAGCTGGTAGATCCTGATCTGCTTCCGACTTAGGTCGTCCGGGTTCCTTGTGTGGTTCTCTATGTAAATCCGGAAATCAGCTGAGCTCTGCTGAGACTCCTGCAAGAGAATGTGTATCATCAACACGTATGTATAAACACAAGTATCAGCATGTATTTATGTACTGTGTATGTGTATGTGCACATATGTGGTGTTTTCTATGAAATGGTTTGAGATCTGATTAGAAAATCTGCATGATTACAATTACATATTATGTTTATATAATTAAAAGTATTATTGTACTTCAAACTGTGAAAGATACAGTAAACAAACTGACTAAACATACTAATTGTTTTGCCATTCATTTACTATGTATAATTTTGGGGCATGAAACAGATTTTCATGCCCAAAATAAAAAATTATTTTCAACGCCCGCATGAAACCGTTTATTTATTTATTTATTTTCTGGAGATTTTAAATTCAGTTTTTGAAAATGAAACCTAGGGAATGTGCTTAAACAGAAATACCAAGCCTAGAACCATGTCAGTGGCCTGTACAGATCTGCCCTATAAATGCTTGGAACGTCCAACCAAACATCTGCCTCCTGTGCTTTTTTAACCCTGAACTTACATGGTAACTTGCCAACAGTAATGCCATAAGACCATCATGCCAAACTCTTCTAAGTGCTGAAAAGGAGGGCGATTCGTAATGTGCACTGCGGTGTATGTGTATATTGTTTTCACCAAAACAGCTGAATAATTTGTGCCTGGAGCCATGTTGTGAAAGCAGGATTGCGTTGCCACTGCTGACCCACTAGCAGTTATACACCTGAAGCATCCAGACTTTTAATACTGTCATCAAGCAAATATCTGCCCAAGGTCACAATGAAGCATACACAGCTCAATAATCCCATAAATCAACGGTGCGTTCCACAGAGTACGGCATTTGGAAACCGCTTGCATCAAGAAAAATGTTGCCTGGGGGAAAGTACTCTTGTTTTCATACAAATTCAAGTTCTGATATTTTTGCGCAGATCGATCTGCTTCGCACCCTTATTCGCCATGGCCACCGTCGACAAAAACCTGTGAACTTTTCCACAAAGTCCGACAAACATGGCACAAAGATCTACCCTTCGCTGCATCTGCCTACTGATCCCTGTGTGAATGAGAAAGAAAATGTATGTTTTTCAACTCCTGGAATCTCGATCCAGGCCAAGATTCAGTTCCCCAGCTGTATCGTGTGGTAATTACACCGTAATGGCCTTTCATGTGGCTGTTCTCAGGTGGCTAATTATATACACATTACATACTCAGACTCCTTGTTATTTTAACCTCAGCAAATTAATGACATTTACCATATCAGAGAGGAAATACGCTCCTGCTAGAACAAATCTTTAAAGCTAAGAAGAAAATAATCCATGTCCAACTGATTTGCAGTCTGTCCTGCTTCTCTGGGCTGCTCAGAGCCTATTGTCTCCCAGAACTCAAACAAAGTTAGACCACAATGCAATGCGGCATTTTATTTTAATGTTTCAGCGTTAAGCACACTAGAACCTACGTTGAGGTCAATCCATCGAATAGGAGAAACAATGACACATCCCAGTGAAAATATTTCATTCCATCAAAAATGTTACAGATTTATTGTTCAAACGGTTGGAATCATTTTCCATTGTTCTGTATTGCATGGACTTCACATGGGCTGCAATGTACATGGATGCCCAAAACAAACCAGAAAGCCAAAAGTGCTGAAATAAAAGCAGCAATTAAAATGTCATTATAAATATGACATTCGACTATTAATTATCAGAACAAATAATTGGGCCACCCTCACAAGCAAGCGTTTAAATCTGTCAGTCTTTAACTGGAGGAATTGCAGTGAACAGCTGTTTTTGAACTGCTCAAACTTGAGATTTGAAACAATGCTCTTACGTAATGCTTGTTTTCATTGGTTTAATTTAATGTGCATAAATAAATGTCCTAAGTTGACATGCAGAGGTGTCTCATCAACATGTTTTCCTGTAAATGTTAAGTCCGATTTTGCAATATTTTGAAAACTGTCCTCGTCATCTGCTCATTACTGGAGTTCAAGAGCAGATTCCCGCTAACATCTCGACCGGCTCATAAATCACAGGAGTGGGAAATGCAGGCTTGTGTGTTTGAGACATGGGAATAATGTGACTTCCCCAACCACTCACTCCATTTCTCCTGACGGTTCTACTAAGGAAATCCATGAAATGTTCTTGTGCAAACCCACTGCAGCCCAAATGAACAGGGATTGCAGGGGGGCTTGAGTTAAAACAATGTAAACGTCTTATAGCAAGACATCATGCTTCAACCCATGTAAGAATGATGGAAATTGCAGGAGAGACTTCAAAAGACTAACATTGTCGCCACTTGGAAGCTGGCCTTATCGGTGGTCATATCTTTGGATAAATTGAGAAATATCCCAGCTCACAGAGCTTCTGAAAAAACAGTCATTGTTCTTCTGCTCCTATCTGTCACGTGCTGAAATAACACCTTGACACCTTTATTGGTCAATTACATTAATGTGCAAAATATTTTAAATCGGTATATGTTTTGCATTTCCTGAACATGAAATAAATTATTTCAGTAAAAAATAATCAAATTCTGATGAATACCAATTACTTAAAGAACGTAATAATGCATGTGCCCAATGAGAAAAGCACCAGAAAAATGCAATTAAAGTGGGAAATGGTTAAGTATTCTAATTACTGACACAAGGAGAAAATAATTTGACTGTCTACGTACACTATACCATTGTTTTGACCAATTCCTTTGGAACAAACAGAACAGTTATATAAGCCCGTTATGTCTCATTTCTCTTCAAATGACCAACCTTGTTAGTTTGGACGGGTGTTTGTGTAGAACCCCGTCTTTATTATGAAATATCGAAAAAACGAATTTACGAACATAAGGCAGTGACCCATTTATCTATTTGGACAATTACGTTTCAAGAGGAAAACGGCTCTTCACCACAGAAGATAAATTAGGCTAACTCGCTCAGAACGCAGCCGATTCACCCAGAGAAATAACAGTTTTCGTCAGAATAACCTTGATAGAATATTGCTTTAAATTATTTTTTTAATTAATTCAACTCTGGAGCTGTATATATTGGGTTTTAATATATTTCTTCCGCGCGCGGGGTTTATCTACCGTCAGAGGTCATTTTTGAACTCTGACCCATACCGCCGTTCTGCAACTTAAACAAGTAAAGAGGCTGCGAACATGCAAGTGGAAAGTGCTGAAGTGTCTTCTGTCAATTCCGAATATTTGTTCTGGTTTGTAGGCTATATTAATATTATCTGCCTGGTCATTCCGAAAATACAATTAGGCTAAAGAAGATAAAAAGATGAACAAACTCCAAACTGGAATATGATATTGTATAGCCTACCATGTTAGCTTGAAAAATGCCTATAATCAACCTACTTTATACTTCATTGTTAGCCTAATTGATAGTAAAAGGGTTGGCATATTGATTGCGTAGAAATGGGGTGTATAGACCTGACATATGAGACAATGTAAGACAGGATCCTAATTACGCTGTCCTACAAGACAACTACGGGAAGTATTTATATCAAGCTTTTTACTGTTGGTCAGAAATGACAATTTATGACTCACATATGAGTCTGAATCTCTCAACGCTGATTGCAAGAAAATAAATAAATAAGATGACGAAAGAAAGGGGGAAAACATTTTGACTATAATTAAAACGCATCTTGTTTTATTGCACGATCTAAAAATAAAACATAAATCACTATAGTTATAGGTTTTAAAGGTGGCATCCAAAAGAATCGTTGCGCAATAAGATCTGGCGTTACATTTAAACTGAAAACCCGTGAAAACCCCAACCAAAAAGCTCAGAATCTCTCAGGCGCGAAACTCACAGGCCGTTGAGTCAGGTGATATTCCTCATACTTGTTAAAAATGTAGTTTTAGTTTTATGGAAATGGTACAGCGAAACGTTTTTTGTGTTTTTCATATGAATAAAAAATAACATTTCCAAAATTACAAAATTGTCAGAATATGAACTTGATATTTGCTTGGTCTCTAAACGTATAATTTTGCGTGTCTCGATTTCTCTTTAGCGCCTGTGTAAGTCATTGTTTACGCTGATGCATATTGTTGTCAGAGTATGTATTTACCTGCAGAGCAGAGTGTATCCAGCGCCCCTCCCCCATCCTAACGTCGGTCTCTTGTGAATAAACGCATGCATAGGTGTCTGCAGACTATCATTTAATGATACGCTATAATATATTGCATTTATTACGTACTAAATTAACATATGTGTGCAGACCAGAATATGAAACTCACACTCAATTATTGCCGTTGGGGTGAGGAATAACCATTGCATAACTACTGAATAACATGTTTTCTTTAACGTAGTCCCCAATCATGTTCTCAGTAAGAGCTGAATATGATCTAAGTAATGTAAGCCCCTATAGATGTCCCAGAGATGCATCGTGGTTCAGATTTTTCATAGTAACTCCACTAAATGTAATTATTTTGATGAATAGCCAATTATGTTTAATTGGTGAGATTATTTCAGTTGCGCATTAATTTCATATGCACCCACTGCAATAGCAGTGGCTAAATAATCTGTTGCTCTATTTTAACCATATTGAAATATTGCATTTACATAGAACATGCCGCTATTGATGCGCTTAACTCACAGGCAGGCTCCGCTTGAATTATGTTTTAAAACATAAAGCATAATTTTGGCTAAACAAAGGCATAAATAGGTTATTTTATGAACCGCAACAAAGGAAGCACCTATAGTGCTGAAATCATAAATATAACGCGCTATCAACAACGTAGCCGAGGAAAATCCAGCAAACAAAGCACACCTCCAAATTGCGTACACTTGTTCACAGGATTTAAAGTTGCAATGAAATACCACGAACGTCACCATTTCATACAGGGAACTAACTATTTTTTTAACGTTGCCAAGTATATGGAGTGCAGTTGAACTTAAGATATTTGTGTTTTAACTAGATGATGAACAACCTCCGTACAGTAGCACTGAAGCAGCACGTATCCAGTTACAATGCCCTCGTGATTCGTGTGGTCTTATGTAAAACAAAAACAAAAACAAAATAATAAAAAGAACAATAGGAAGAGAAAGAATATTAATAATCCTACCTGTAGCTGGAAATAGAGGACCAGGAAATGTAAACACCTGGGGAGACGGAGGGGAAAGCAGAATATAAATCACAGGTAATTACGCGGAATAAATATGTGTGTACCTGGACGACAACTTGCTAAAACCTAGCTTTTAGCGACTTCTATTGGCAAGAATGCATGCGCTCGGTAAACTCGAAAGGAATAAAAATGGAATCCTTACACGTAGATGAACCTTGAAGGAAGAGACATCTTGGGTTTCTCAAATACACCTGTTTCCACCGTTTTCAAAAGCCCTGCACAGGAAAGGTGGAGGACGACCCCGCCGGTTTCCTTAGGCGAAGTATCCTGGAGGGGCCGTGGAATCCCAGCTCCACGACAAATGTATGAAGTAAAACGGAGCCAGCGTTTGCGGCATTAGGTGCTTCCTTGTTTTTGAAATGTATCAGAAATTGAAGATTTTTTTTCTCCCTTTCTTTACTCAAGTCTTCTCAGTCAACATCCACGGTCTCTGGAAATCGGGACGGGAAATATTCGCACGGCGCGGAAGGATTCAATTTGCAAGCCGTCTGCCTTGCAGGTTTCCCCTTGTTTAAAAAAAAATCCAATGAGTGCACCTCTATACCCGCTTTAAGTGTGCTGCTCCAAAGATCAGAGGAACTTCAATCCGGAGTGTACCTGCAGGGGACGTCTAAATGTACACCTTGCGTGGATCATTTTAATCTTCGAGTCTATTGTTTAAAGCCGCAAAAAAACGAGATTATCAAAACAATTTAGCATGTATGGCTAAAAAATAAGGTGTACTGAAGTCGCGTTGGGTTAAAAAAAACCTGATAGTTATCCAAGAAATGTAGAGATAAAACGTGAATCAAAAAGCTGCAGCCGGTCCTTGTAGCAGAGAGATGTTGTAATGCCTGTCAGTGAAGTATCTGCGGCTAAGGATTTGGGCACAGAGAGGGTTTTTTTGTTGTTGGTGGGTGGAAACTTGTCAGCGCTTTGCACCTGATAGGGTAATCTATGAAAGACCATCAGTTTTGAAGACCCCCCCCTCCCGCCTTGTCGGAGTGATTATACTTGGGAGGGAGTTGGGCGAGGAGAGTAACAGATTGAGGGACCTGTTTTTGTCTTCTTCTCATTTGCTCTTTAATTTATTTTTTATTTTCCCCCTTTGCTTATTCGTTAAGAGTTTGAAGCTTGACAGATACTCAAGTTTTGCTCAGGTGTAGTTTTGCCAGATGACACAGACGTAGCCACGAGATTGTTGGCCGCACATCCATCAGTGGTATGATTTTAAATATCATTAATTAAATTGTGTTATCAAGTTATTATTTTATTTTTTAAATTATTATTATTATTATTAGTAGTAGTAGTAGTAGTAGCAGTAGTAATAGTTCAATAGTATTATCATTAATAATAGCCTACTTCTTCTACTACTACTACTAATAATAATAATATTAATCATTTTGACAGTTAACACGTAGCCTGTTTTTACTGTAATTTACTGTACTTTATTTTATAATTGGCTCGTAAAGGATAAATTATCACACTTCGACGTGAAAACCATGTGCTATGTTACGTGTACATTTTAAGGGTACCTAAGTTTAGCCCACTTTGCTGGTTATTGTTTGTGGTAGGTTTTGTAAAGTCGCTACTCTTTCCCAAGCTTTTGACTTCAGTTCGGTCGCCTTTGCGTTTGTGGATTCAGTTCGACTCTTCCAGACAGTATTGAAATGCAACTTGTTGTCGACCTTGATTTTTCAATAATGTGCTATAACTGATCCCGCATTTAAATGAAAGAGAGGTGCGAATGTGCGGCCAGTGCCCTCTGAACTCGCAATGAATGGACGAGGCACAACACCCAACACTTAAGTCCTTTGTGTGATTTAAGTATATTGTAGATTTAGCGTAGTGATTTTTGTTGCTAAAAAAATATAATTGAATTAATTAAATACTTAATGAAGGCAAACCCGAACGTTTGCGTTATAGAGAAATGTGACATAAATGATGAAATTGTTCAGAAAAGATTTGTAACTTTCAATACAACGTAAAATCTAAATAATGAATTAAAGGAAGGTGAAGCGAAATTATTTATAAAATATATTTTAAAAGTATATTACGTTAAAAGTAAGTATACAGTGCAGAAACAGAGCTCACGTTGTCATGCGAGCCTAAATGTAGGCGTATCATTATTATGAATTATGTAATCCATATAAACTTAAGACAGTCATTAACCTTTAGTATTTTTTTTGACGGTAGAAAGCCCCAATGAATTAAAAGCCCAAACAAGCAACAGCAGCTACCCATTGTATTAGCATGGCTTATATAAACACTTGAATGTGTGCTTATATTTTAATTATGTGCTCTGCCTTCATTCACCTGGGGGCTCCAATCTAAAGAACACCCCAAAAATTTGTTAATAACAATAAACAAATAGAAATATGTTTGAAGCGTTGCCTGCAGTCCTAAATTGACAGTGAAAGAAAAGTTATTAAACATATGCGCATTATAAACAACAATTATCATATTGCAGCCGGGTGCCAGCTTTGTGGTGTCAGTCAGCACTTCTGTGCGAGCTTGTGGCGCTGGTTTGGAAGAGAGATTTATAAATCAGTACCTGTGCCACAGGAGGTGTTGCGTTTGCTTTGAAGTGTCCGTCCACGCAGCGCTTGTGGCCAGCGTAAAGTGAGAGCGTACATGAGAGAGCAAAACAAAAACAAAACGCACCCCCGCCACCCAAAAGCAAAAATGGATTCACAGATGTTTTGATGAGCACTGAACTGTGTTTTGTGTTTTTTTTTCATTAGGGGGTCAATCTTTGCCGGCCTGGCATCAAGTCACCAAGGGAAGTAGAGCGCACGCTGGCTGACTCGCCAGAGAACTTGTGGATGCTGGTATCCGCAGCCATTTCAGGCACGTGTAGCCACAGCAAAAGGACAGCAGGCAATCACAGGCACACATTTTGATGGAGCTGAACCCACAACTATGTGACTATTTCAGAGTTGGGGGGGGGGGGTAAAGGGGTGCCCCGTGTGGGACTTTTCAGCCAAGCACGTACGGGGGGATGCCCTGCCAGCTTGGCGGCATGTAGTATAATGGTTAGGGAACTGGACTTGTAACTCAGAGGTTGCAGGTTCAATCCCCAGGTGGGACACTGCTGTTGTACCCTTGAGCAAGGTACTTAACCTGAATTGCTTCAGTAAAATATCCAGCTGTATAAATGGATTGTATGTTAAGAAATGTAAACTGTGTAAGTCGCTCTGGATAAGAGCGTCTGCTAAATGCCTAAAATGTAAAATGTAAATGTTATCAGGGTATGTGCTTGAACCCAGCTGGTCATCAATGGTCAGTATGTGAAAGAGCAGCTGTTAGAGGAGGGGTGAGACTACCATGAGGAGTGAGAAGAGAAGCTCATCTCCAGTGTTTAACAATACCCCCCCCAACATCATTCCATCGAGAAGCCGTCACACAGGTGTTCAAAGGCTTTTTAAGCACGACAAAAGAAGTTAGCAGTTACGTAAGTAAAATGCACTCCGCCACGCCACCCCCCCCCCCCTATATTACCCTAGTGTCAGAAACTCCACCCCATTTTCCACTTTCATCTTCAACAGGGTCATATTGATCGGGAGAGGGGGGGGAGGGGAGGGGAGGGGTGGGGTGGGGGGCACTCAGCACAGCCCATTCAATCTGCGAGGTGTGGGGTGGGTTGCGGTGCAGAAGGCGCTGTCAGCGCGTAAGCAGCCAGACCCTTCACAAGTCAGAGCTCATTGAACAGTCGTGTGAAGAGGTGGGGAGCATTGCCTCTGATCACAGAACTCCGCCACACCCCATTTGTAAGGGGAGGTCTTCACACTGCTGGCCAGAAATGCCTGCCTGGCCCCCTGATAGACCTCCAACACCAATGGGTGACTTTTATCTGGTTGAACAAAAAAATACAGTCACATTCCCCATTCCACCTTGAATGAGTTTTTTGTTGCTCATTAAAACTCTTAAAAAGACCCTGAGCTGGCCAGAGGAGGATGGGCTTGCCCTCTTGAGTCTGGTTCCTCATAAAGTTTTTCATATTTGTTCCACCAAGGGAGTTTTCCCTTGCCACTGTGGCCTTAGACTTGATCTTGTGGAGGTTCAGGCCGGGGTCTGCTATGAAGCGTATCGTGACAAATGCTTTGTAAAATGCGCCATACAAATAAATTTTGATTGATTGCCTTCATTTCAGTTGACACCCCCCAGCCACTTGAATGACCAGGTTAGAAATCTATCAGCAGTTTCACAGAGCAACCCTTGATCACTCTTATTGGAGCTCCAGGGGGCTCTGGACCACCATACTGCTTCTGGACTACACCCGGACCAAAATACACAAAACTGCATTTTTTGTGGCTGGTCCGTGGGTTTAAATGGCAGAAATTTTGTCTCAGGCCCTTGGCTTTGACTATGAGCGCTGATGGATTCCTACCATGACGGGAGGGAAGAGATCACCAGGTGAAACAGCCGAAATCAACTGGCCATATCTCCTAACAGCTAGTCACATGGCAACAGCAGGGGCGGTGTGGAAAAGACCATATCCACTATTTTGGAATGCAACTTTTTTTTTTTAAAGCCGGTGAGAATCATCCATTGGGTGTAGAAGCCCTGCTCAGACGGTTCAGGTAGGGTCACTTGAAGTTCATGACTCTGTGGCGTGGAAGAGGGTGACAGAGAGAGTGTGCAGAGGCATGTCAGGGAGTCACTTGACGCTGACCTTCATGCCAGGAGCAACCGTAATTTGTAACCATCGCAAGCGGAAGCTTTGTTCAGCCATGACCCCCCCTACCTCCCGGTGTTACATCCATGAAGCCCTAGGAACGGGGGTGGGGGGGGCAGATCAAGCCACCGTTCACTCGCAAATCAAAACCATACATAAATGGACACCAATATTTTCAGTATTGAGTTACAAAAAGGTCTTCCAGCACTCCAAACGCCATAAGCTCAAGACTATGCCACCGAGTTGGGGCTCTCCCTTGCCCCCAGTTCTAAACGCACGTGTTAATTGTTCACGGCTGTTTAATTTTCAAGCACCTATTTGCACGCCTCACACAACTCTCGGTTGGCTCAGTGGAGTTTTTCCTCAAGGCTTGGGGATTAATAGACGTGAAAAGAGAGAAACAGCCCAGCTGCCAGCGACCGCCGCAACGAAACACAATTCAGATTAAACGCACGCAATTTGTGAACTGCGGCACTTCTGGGATTCTTGGCACATTTTGTGTTTTTGGCAGAAGGCTGAGAGTGGCTTGGTCTGTAGAGGCAAATCGCTGGGGCTAATTTGCCTCTTTAAGGTCATGCTGAAGTCATAGGCTGTGTATTTCAGGGGTGGGGGGGGGGGGGGTCACAGAGTAGGAGTAGATTGAGTTGTGGCAAGGTAGCAGAGAGCAGGTGACGTAAGTGCTTCGCTGTCAGCCTGTGATAGTTCTGCGTTTAAAAAAGGACCTTCCCCAATTGCCATTTGTTTGATTGCTGCAATTAGCCAATAAAGAGCTAGGTTCCTTTTTTTTATGTGACATAAAATTGCAGCATGAGTTGGGAAGGGGCAGCCAAATGTGTGAGCTTCTTAATGTTCCTCAAACGAGTCAACCCTCCATTTCCATTGCAGATCCGTTTACTACTTTTTTGTTTTCCTTCTTTATTTTTGAAGCAGCGTAAATTTGACAAGGAGAATTTGGACATATATTTTATATGAATATTTTTATACCTGTGAGTCTTTTCGATTCTACAAACGCGTATTCCCTTTTCTTAAATTTGCCCCCTCTGGTTCCTGACCCAAAGGTGATACACCTGGATAAGTCTGTAGCTGCAGGTGCGGTTGTGAATTTGAGGTTATCCCCCAAAGTTGGAGCAGAAAAGATAGGAACCAGCTAAATATTTTGAGTGATAAACATGGGGTCTGAAATGATGACGTGGCCTCAGTGTGTCATTAATACCAGGAGAAGTTTTGACCCTCGCACACAAACATGTGCATACATATGCACACTCTCTCACAACTACCATAGCACACAAATTCACTTGCACAGACACACACACACACACATATATATATACAAACACACTCTTACATACACAGACACAATCAAACACCTGCATGCACATCAAACACTTGCATGCACACACACACACACACACACACACACACACACACACACACACACACACACACCTGCAGTACAGTTCTGATGGGCCAAGTTCTGTTGCAGTAACACACACACACACACACACACACACAGTCCTGCAGTGTATTTCAGATGGGCCAAGTGCTGTTGCAGTAACACACACACACACACACACACACACACACTCCTGCAGTACAGTTCAGATGGGCTAGGTGCTGTTGCAGTAACACACACACACACACACTCCTGCAGTACAGTTCAGATGGGCTAGGTGCTCTTGCAGTAACACACACACACACACACACACTCCTGCAGTACAGTTCAGATGGGCCAAGTGCTGTTGCAGTAACACACACACACACACACACACATACACACTCCTGCAGTACAGTTCAGATGGGCCAAGTGCTGTTGCAGTAACACACACACACACACATACACACTCCTGCAGTACAGTTTAGAAAGGCCAAGTTCTGTTGCAGTAACACACACACACACACAGTCCTGCAGTACAGTTCAGATGGGCTAAGTGCTGTTGCAGTAGGAGCCCCCCCTCCCCATGTTTTGCATGCCCCTGCAGCTAGCCTCAACCTGTAGGTCCACTCAGCCTAATGGCTGAGCCCAATCCGTTCCCTTGTCTAACACCTCTTTAGAGGAAGCTTGCCCCTTTGTTCTGACAATACACAAACGGCCGTTCACATGGGGACCCTGTAATCAGTGAAATACTAGCCCCTAGGCTTTCTGAAAAAAATGAAAAAAGCGAGAGAGAGAGAGAGAGAGAGAAAATCCATCCATGACCAATCTGCTCCCTAACTACCTGTCTGGCTTTTTTAGCTGCAGATGTTTTTTTTTTCTAACGTTTGTGCTGATTCCAGATGGAGACCAAACTGAAGCTGAAGAAAAAAGAACACTGTGGTACCACACCTCACAAATGCTCCAGTTACCTGCACAACAAACGGTTTAACTGCACAATACACAGTTTATCCTTGCCAATGCTTCATACGCATATAGGCCAATCCCTATGTTGAACCCTGAAAACGTTGGGTAAGGGGCAGGGGGGGCAGTGGAAAGATCAACCAGCTGAAGTTATTCATGTACGTCGTTTCTGTTGTTAATTTTTCAAGTGTTAATCGGTATTTTGACTAACAGCTGCTCCACGCACACTGGGATGTGGGGTACACAAAGCAAATGTAGACAGTGGGCCCCGTACGCGCACAATCAAACACATTAATCAATTTGCGTAACAATAGTCTTTTTGCACTCTTCGGCCCTGTTCCTGCCATGGCCCGCCTGACAGCAATATAGACTATTTTAGGCTGTGCTAAAACAGTTTGTTACTTATTTACTGTGTGTTCCGTGATTCCTGTTGCTCCTGAGACATGAATATCATGTATGCTACTGTGAAGGTCTTGGGAGTGGGTTTGAATTGAGTGTCAGACAGATAGAAAGGTAATATGGAAGGACAAACTTCCCGTTGGTGGGGGGAGGTGGGGCTCGGACGACCATGCACTGTCACCTGATCCCTCGCCTCGCAACAGTAAATCAGTCACAGATAGATAATTGTTTTATTGGTGTTACGAGGCGCATGAAGACATTAGGAGGGTTATCATTTTTGCTGTCAGTGAACTACATGCATGCACTCTTTCACCGTTGTTACAATATGTACTGTACATTAATAAGAGAATGCACTGTATTTTTATTCTATTCCTTTGAGTTTGCAGATTAAATAATAAAAATAAAAATACATTTTTAAAAAACATTGGACTTGGATTAAGCATTGTATTACTTTGTTTTCCAAAACAACTGATATTTTACAACCTGTAAATGTATTTCTGAATAAATGAATTGACAAGTTTTTCATATGTCTACATTGTGTGAAGATGCTAAAAGCTAGACGTTTGACTACGCTCGTTTGACACTGCCCAGATCTATGCTTTTGCTCCTTTGATTTAAGATGCTTATTAAGCAGCTCTTTCTAGCAGTCCCAGGTTCAGACGATAGACAGAGCAGATCATGCCTGCACCAAGCGGCAAAGTGTTCAGGCTGCTTGTCACAGGCCATTTAACCCAAAATGGACCCAATCGGTCTTGAGAAACACTTCCTCTACAGGCACCATTCCACCCAATTAAAGGACGCAGGTACCAGAAAGACACATTTAGAGGTGTGTGTGTGTGTGTGTGTGTGTGTGTCAGTGCGGGGGGTTGCCTTGTAATTGACCTGTGTCCATGCCTGGGTGGCTCAAAGGGTCAGAGATTTTCACAATGTCTGTGGCATGAAGCAGATGTAGAAGTACACCCCATGCATTGGAACTGTATTCTGCCTAAGGGCCCTCACTTACAGTGCCTCTCTTATAGCAATGAATACCCAGGAATAGATCCAGTGGTCTGAACCCCCAACCAGCAGGGGGCACTCTTCCCACACCTCTATGGTACAGCGACAAGTCCATAAACATCTCCTCAACACACAGCTCGGGGCTAACACTTGAAGAGGAAGCCGCAGGGAAACATTTGGAGGTAAATGACGAATCCTCTCCACTTCAGCGCATCAATTACATGTCATTACAAAACAAAAACGCCCCATGTTGTTGCCGCTCCTACAAAACCGTTGCACTTAATGAGCTAACATCAGCAGGGCCATTAGCATGAGAATGTGCGCTTAACGCTCCACATCCAAACTGCAGGACTGCCTCACAGAGTCTCCTAAGGACATGGACTCAAGTCCCCCTGGCAAATCCACAAGCAACGCAACAGAAGCCAAAGTAAGCTGGACAATTGCTTGTGGAGTAGGAAGAAAGTTGTATGGCAACAGCAGAGGGCAATGCAGAAAACCATCATCCTTAATGGAATATGACCTTTTTTAAAATCTAGAAAGCATCTGTTTGGGGTGGAAGCCTTGTGAAGTCCCAGCTATGTTCCGAACCTCTCCCTCAGCACGGCTGATCACAGATCAGTGCTCTGCGAATGGTCAGTTGCTCTCAAGCAGGGCTCACCGCTCACTGGCTGAATACGGATGGCAACGGAAGCAAATGAGGGAGAAAGGCCCGGGAAGAGCAGAGGGAGGAGTTTCATTGTGTCCAAAACCATGCAAGATGATATGAAGCACTAGAGAACGGACTTACGGATGGCATGTCAGAGTTTTGAGAAGGACACCTTCACTTTCACTCAGCATCTGTGAGAGGTTCCTGTCTCCCAGGATTGTTTTTTTCCACAGAACCTGGGGTACTGGGTGTGATCAGCCACATGAGGGGAACCATGTGACCATTTGACCGCAGCCAAAATCAACTGACAGTAGGGTAAAAATGACTGACTGTTTTCAAAATGGAGAGGCCAAATCGACAGGCACCATATTTGGCAAACTATATATCATGGAGTGATGGACTGGACATATGAAACTTTATATCATGGACTGTGAATGGCTTGGCTGCTAATAGACTCAGCTGGTGCTCCTCTTTCTTCCAGAGACTTCCTCTAATTAAGAACGAGCTTCGTTAGGTCTTGTGTGTACTGTAAGTAAGTACGAATGTTGCTTACAGCTGACTGGTATCCAATAGCAGGTTTAAATAAGGCTAAAGCTGAGACAAAGTGTCATATTTAAAGGATAATGTAATCACATTGAAAATGTGACAGATTCACCGTGTCTCACCAGCTTCGTAGCTTCTCAGACAGGTGATGTTAAAGTCAAACCAAAAGTAAACGCGATCGTTTATGAAAATCGATTTCTGTTGATGAGGACACGTGGTGACCAAAAGCATAAAAAAAACAAAGGGCCGGAAGAAGAACCAGTAAGAATAGCGCAGACGGCTCTTGTCTGGTGTCCTCGGCTCCTCCTGCGTTCACACGAACCCTCCTGACCTCGCGTAGAGAGGTTCCACGCTCTTGCTTTCGTTGCGTGGGCAGAGGTATGCGGCGCACATCTCTGCCATACCCAGCCGCAAAGGTAATGCGCTCGCGTGTTGGCACACGCCGGCAGGGATGCACCTCGTCTCGTACTAATAACTCCGGTCTACCGCCTTACGTACACTGTATTTACAGGACCCGGGATGCTTACTCGAAAAGAGATGACTAACCCCTTTCTCATCTAAAGACTCACATCAAACGTCTACTTTGCAAGGCTATTAAATGTCTTCCGTCTCTCTCTCCACACAACCCCCCCTCCTCATCCACACACACACACACGCACACGCACACCCCACAAATCTTTGCTTTGATTTTGGGTCCAATGAATTCCCTTGGAATTCTTTGCACAGGCTTTCTTTAAGAGAGCGTGCAATTAACAGTACAATTGCATAGTCCACCTTGTGAATCCGAAAGAAGTCGGTGGGATGTTAAGAGGGCTAATATGTGTTACCTGCAAAACATTTCCTAACAATGACATGTTGGCTTCCTCTGTGCATAATATAAACATACCAGCGTGATCACTTTCTTCCCCCTCCGGCGAGCTCATTGTTCCAGTTCCATTTTGTAAGCTTTCCTCAAAATGCTTGAAATGCTTCCTCGATTTTTGGGATTTGGCCGTAGCTAGGAGATGTGTTTTTGTGTCCCTGGAACATTGTATGGCATTTATCCAACTGTCAGTCATCTCGTCGTTCATTGAGTGACTGATAAAGTCTCCCTTAGATTCCAGTGGTGAAAGACGTGTTCAAGGTGCTTCTTTATGTCTTTTAAAAACCCAGCGAAGGTGTTTGCCTGGACATTCATATCATAAATCTACTTTGTAAGGGCCGTTGCCTTGGGCACGGTATGTCCGACTGAAGACTTTCCCTGAAGGTTTTTATTATTATTAAAAAAAAAATACTTGTCCTTTTTTGTTTCAGACTTGCGAGCCGCGATTAGGTGCAGATGTTAAAGCTCCGTATTATGATTGTGAGAACAACCCTGGGTGCCCTTTAAGGGCAGGCTTGGACCACGCAGTTCCACGGTTTGTTCGGCAGCTACTGAGAACTCTATTATGGCAATAGTGTGCAGGATACTTTTTAATGGCACGTACTGGAATGAAATGCCTGCTGTTGGCAGCACCACTGACAAGACAGGGGCTACACCCAACACACCCAGCAAGCCAGTGCGCAACGTTCTCCTAACATCACGGTAACATTGCTGCAACGTGATGAGGTTCCTGCACCGTTGGGAGAACGTTATCCCGCACCCACATTTCTCCCGTTCCCTCACCGAGCTGTGCAACCATGTCATTCTTGCCTAACTGCAACTCTGCTTTGGTGGAGACCACGGGGAGAAAGAGGTTGCATAACAACCCTTTCGCAAGTGGAAAAAATAGAATGTCTCAAGTATGTGACTAATATAGTGATTATATTTTTGAAGGGATAGGAGTGGAATTTACGGGGGAACAAAGACAGCAGTTGGTTGCACGAAGGAGCGAAGAGTTGTAAGTATTTTCAAGATGCGTCCTGCAGAGACACGGAGGCCTGGGTGACGTTCGCTGTTGGAGGGTGGGTGGGGTAAGGAGACAGAGAACGACAGGAATATAGTCAGTGACTGACTGGTGTAAATCTCCACTCGAGGGGGGGGGGGGGGGGGAGATTCATTATGAAATACGTCTGCACATTCAAAGTTTGTGTGACTGTGAGAATTAATATCTTCAGTTTCCTACAACTGGCTCCGTTGCTAACTACTGTCCTAGCAATATTCATACACACAAATCAAAAACATGCATTCAACCGTGTGCATTAAGCACACACACACACACACACACACACACACACACACACACACAAACACACAAATTCCACCAGAAGAAAATGCCAACTGACTTTTCTAGCTCGAAGCAGAAGTTAAACACTGACACAGGACCAGCTAACTCTGCCCAAATAGTACAGCTCCACTTGAGAAGGGAGAAAACCCTTTAGAGAAAGTCATGGCCAAATATTAAATCCCCAACATACACAATATACTAGCAAACATACCGCCTCGGATCCATTACTGTCACCACCACGTGTACATATCTGTGCTATAAAGCTGTTGCATAATTTAAATATATCCCATGTTAAAATATATTCAGTAATAGGCTATATGTGCGAGATAGGGTAAATGGAAGTGGCCCCAGTTGATGCATTCTAAAAAATATATGCACTGCATTCTAAAGGTTATGTGCAGGTGATGTTATCCTCTTGTTTTTGATTTCATATTGTCAAGCGTTTTCAGGGACAGATAAATATACACTGTATAGCAGGATCCCAGCTGGGAGTCGAGGGTACTGCGTGTGTGCGTGTGTTTTATGGTTTTGCTTCCAGCTGAGCTCTCCATTAATTAGGCCTGGCGGAGCTCTTCTGGATCAGACAGCACTTGTACTGACCAAACTGTGCGTATATTCAACACGCTCTGGAGATTGACTTTTTCGGCCCTAGACGATCTAGTTTTTCAGGAGGATGCATATCGTGGCAAGCTTTCAGCATAGGTGGCAATACTTCATACATTTTCTGTGACCAAGCTGTAGGACATGACATGCTGTAGAAGGATGTTGAGACACCTGTTAGACAAAATGTCAACCCGGTAACTCGCACTGGCACATCCGTTTCACTACTGCAATATACCATTAAATCCCAGAAGAAAAACTAGGAACGGGCAATTTCCTGGGCCCCAAACACATACCCTCAAAGCCCCTCCCTGGACCATAAAACAACTTCTCATGAGTAATAATATTGTGAGCCATGGTTTTCTTCCAAGTGGGTGAGTGCATAAAGATACACACACACACACACATAGCTTTTTAAATTATGCTTTTGCTTTTTAGAGTGATGTTCTTTAATACATCAGTAATATATGATGGTTTATGATCTTTCAAGCAAGAGTTGACCATTACTGCCACCGTGTGGTGTACTTATGTAGTAAATGTTCTATATAAATTTGGAAAAAACAATAGCAAAGTATAACTTTTTTAAAGGACTGCTTACAGCAACCGTGCCAATGCACATACAAATGTCAATTTCCATGAGAAAATGCTTGTCAAAAGTCTTTGACAAGGTAACACACGAGAGGCTCATTGTCAAAATGAATCAAGTAAGAATTGATTTATTTCAGAGTGGGTTAGAAATGGACTGCAAAGTAGAATACAAAGAGTAACTATGGGACATCTGACCTATGTGCTGTGTGAAGTGAAGTCCTCAGGGATCAGTGCTGGAATCTCTTGGTTTTCTTATTTATAGAAAAGATTCTGATAGGGATGTTAGTAGCAAAATACATTTGCGGATGATACAAAACTTTTAGCAAACAGTAATCTATTAAGGGAATCTAGGATTAAAACTAAATCCAGAAGTGGGAAGAAACCTGGACAATGACATTCAGTATAGCTAATTGTAAAGTTATGCATGTGGGAAATAAACATTCCAGGAGGAGCAAAATGTTCTTGTTTTGTTCCATTTGAAAAAAGACTTGGGAGTAGCAGTTGACCAAATCAGGATGATCTATTAGGATATAATCATTGATGTACCAGTGAAAAAGGCCAGCAGAATGCTGGTATATATAGTAACTATTCAGTATTCAAGTCAAAGGAGGTTATATTAATGTTTTATACAGTGGGTATAAAAAGTAATCACCTCCTTTGGCATTTTCACATTTTATTTTATTTGATTGAATCAAAATGGATTTAATTGGGATTTCTTGCCACTGACCAACACAAAATACTCTATAATGTAATATAAAAAAACAACTCTAATTAAAGCTCCAAAGTATTCACCCCCTTGACTTAATACTTGTTAGAAGCACCTTTAGCTGCAATCACAGCTGCCCTAAAACCATTCCGATGTGGCTTTTGCTGTATGCTTTGGGTCATTGTCCTCCTGGAATATAATCCTCATCCTGTGTGTGGAGTACTGTGTTCAGTTCTGGGCACCACTACAAGATATAAAAGCTCTTGTAAAAGTACAAAGAAGGGCAACTAAATTGGTTCCTGGTATGAAAGGTAAAAAGGGAAGAGTGCGCAGGAGGTTTATAGGCAATAACATTTGTCCAGACCTACTGTTGAAATGAAATGAAGGAAACAAAGCAAAATGTGGGAGGAGAGAATGGAGTTTATCCATATGGGCAGCTAAAGGTCATTTATCAATGGTAATAGCGCCTATTATTTAAGGTTTGTGAGAAGCAGGTGTAACTTCGTTTCCAGCACAAGATAATAGACATTGCATTCATTGTCATTCTTAGGAGACATTGTTGGCATGATAGAGCACAGCTTCAAATGGAGAGTGTCCTTACCGTGAGCATCTCTTTTTGGAATGCAAGGAGAAATTGATAAAGATGTATAGGCTCATGTGATGCTCATGCTTTTAGATGAGCTTGAAGATGACCTGGAGCCACCAACACAAAGGAGCCACGCCATCCCTGCAGTGATCAAAGTTCTTTCTACGCTGCATTCTTCTGGCTCATTCCAGCTCACAGTGGCGACTTTAACATTTCACCGGGCGCGTTTTCCAGTTCGCTGACCGTGGTTCTGAAAGCCACGTTCCGTCGAATGGCCCGCCATATACATATATTCCCCAAAACCTGAGAGACACTTAAGGACACAACACAAGGATTTTATAACCCTGCTGGCCTCCTAAATGTACTCAGTGCAACAGACGGTACACATGTACAACAGATACCCCCATATCTCAATGAGCATGCACGCAGGAGCAGGAAGCACACACATGTAATGAATGTTTCGGTTGTGCGGTTCCCTGATCATCGTAACCAAGGTGGTTGTAAATAGGCAGAATAAGCAATGCCCCTCCCCCTGAAAATCATGAAGAATGATTCCATGTCATATGAACAGAAGTTACACCAGACATGTTGAACCCGTCTGATGTTTGTGGACAGTGATATATGGGGACATTGAGGTGGATATTAGTCATGCAAAAGCAACACGTGTTAAGAATAACACACACATAAGTCTGAATAGCTACATTTGTTGTGCCTGCTTAGCTCATAACTTTGTTACATAATAAATGGTTGTAATCTGGAGCTCAATTAAAATCCATCATAATCTAGCCTAAATGACTGTACTGGGTGGAGGCGTGCGGGTTGGAAATGAGGGCGAACCAGGAAAAGCCATGGATTTTCATGTGAGCACTGTGATTTTGAGGATAAAGGTTTCACCACTGTGAACTGCAGCTTTTGAGGGATGTGTGGGGGCTCTGGGGGAACAGGAAATTATGCAACAGCTGAAAATAAAATGACAAAATTCTCAGACTTGACAGTTTCTTTTTTTATTTAGCAAAAATGGGGGGAAAAAAACTGGATAGATATGATAAACTCCAAGACCTTGACTCAGTCCACCATTTATTTCAGAACATATGAGAAAATAAGTCATTAATAACTAGCCTGGCATGTGAAAAGTAGCATAGGCAAGCAGTTCTCCACATTTTCTGTTAAGAACCCAAGCTCAAGGAATAGTGCCTCCATATAGTGCAGCCTGTTTGCTTCTCAAGTTACACACCTCTTCACGTGCAGATCTGGAACCAGGCTGGTTCATTATACCCCTTTCTCACTGTAGAGCTGGAACAGTGTTCTGTGGTTCTGTGTGGCTCAGTAGGTAGAGCATAGCGCTGACAATGCTTAGGTTGTGGGTTCGATTCCCACTGGAACCACACATACTGAAAAATGAATGCATTCAGCAAGTCACTTTGGATAAAAGCGTCTGCTAGAAGGCATATGTCGACAGTGGAAAAGTGGGTATAATGAGCCAGCCTACTTTCATCTCTATAATGGTATTAGCAGTTTTCTATGGTTTCCCAGTAACCTCACCAACACAGGGAGACTTCAACTTCCTGAGGTCTGTGAAGACATCCATCCAGAGGGTATGAGGTTTCCTCTCGTCAGCATCACTGAAAAGTGACTGATGTCAGGCGCATCATGGACCTCACCTCTTCGGACCTCTTAGCGGTTACAGTCATGCGTTTAATGGCATTGGAGGTAAAGCTTTGAAGCCAATGTTAGCGTATTACACAAACTCGATATTACTGAACTGAAAACTATGCAAGTTCTGATATACAGAAAACACAAAACAGACTGAAAAATACAGTTTTCCTGATTAATGGTGATGCAAACAGTTGGTTGGGTCAATATTTAGAAGCAGGTTGAGAATGTACCAGGACAAACCGCTTCTCTTCAGGATCACTGGTAACTTGTTCAACCCCAAGAGGGCACGATCTGGAGCTATGGACTGACACATATTCTGCTGTGCTCAGCATAAGTGACACACGCAATGCACAAGGAATCCAGATTGTAATGTCTGTATTATGCATGTCTTCAACACGTGCCATCCCAAGTCAGATGGCTAACCCCCCCATAATCACACAATTAAAAGGGAAGAATCAACACATTTTAGAAGGAAACTTTTCATTTTTTAAAAGGTAAAAGCAACAAAATATGAGCTACTAGTCTGTAAGGCTCACAACACATTATAACATTACAAGAACAGAATATTAACACAGTAAGGTAACTAAAGAATTGCTAATGAGAAACGGAAAACTAATTCCACGCTTTTGGCTTTTTTGAGTGACAACGTTAACTTGAAATCAAATAGCCTCACACTAGATGAACAAACATGCGTCTCTTCAACATACGCTTAAAGGAAATCGGCAATCCGGCAACACGTGCTTGTCCACGTACTAAATCTTCTTTTAAATCCTTACAAAACAGTTCTCATGTCCTACAAGTATGTGCTGATTGAAGCTTCAGAGACCACAGTGACATCAAAACCTGATTTAATGAACATGTCCCACGCTGCCCTTCAGCGACAGATTACAGCAACGGACTACGAAAGAAACAAAATATGTTTCCAAATAACGGCCTCAGGTGATGGACGAATATCCACGTTCGTCCCTTTTCGATGTTTAAGCTGCCTTGGTGGAGCACAGAAAACAGAAGGGAACACATACAGTCGGGATGTGGTGCACTTGCCATTTACACAAACATCGCCGTGTTCTAAAGGTGGCACGAAAGCTTCGATGGTACAGGTAGTGCAAAGGCTTACAAAGATCTGCTCTCAGCTGCTAACAAGACGATGAACACAGTGGCCATTAGCATTTCAATCAAAAACCATATCATCAAGGAAAAAAAAAAAATCAATCACGTGTGCATGCGCGTGCACCTTCCTGTTGTTTAAATGATCACTCTCCTGTGGTATCGTATTAAAGCGTCAGTGCGCGGATTACCTCTGCCAACAAATGTCGCATTTTTGCCAATTGGATTAAAGTGTGAAAGCATCAGTGGATTAATTTACTACATGGATTAAACTATGATCGGCTCACTTAATAACCATAGATTTAATTCCAGACTGACTTGCAAAGCTTGGCTGCTGCTGCAATATTAGCTACAGTATACTTAGTGTATCCTCCTCCTCCCGGGTTGCAATTGCTGTGGTATTTTGTGTGGCCTTTGTGTATTACTGTCAAGGCAGCTACACGCTGGACTTGCCACTCAACCATAATGTAAATGTAGTAATCGAGGCTAAAGCAATTGCTGCTAAATTTCAGGACGGACATCTTTTGAGCAGTGAGAAGTAGCTTCAGCCCAATCGTGGCTGTGTTTCCAATACGCTAACTGAGCCCGAGGGCAAACAAACAAACACACATGCGCTTGGAATGACGTGAACGCAGACAACACCCGCTCCCGTTGAACTGGTTCTGCTACACCGTCTCTCCAGAGTTGACTCTGGTACCTCGAAATGAAACACAGCCGTTGAAAGACGAAAAGGACGGTAAAGGTGTTCGCTTGCAATCCGGCGCCGCAAGATTCCCGAACTCGACGCGCACATCAGAGGGAGACGGCAGAGGCAGGTACAGAAAAAAATACAATAAAACAGGATTAAAAATGACACTTTCCACAAACTCAACAAGCGGTCCGTTACTTTTTCTCAGAGCTCAACGTCTGTACAAAGGTCCAAAGTTCTTTGATTACCTGGAAAAGAAAGGAGAGGGATACTAATTACGAGGCAAATCTTGACAAGCTGTTTCACTGCTGTGAAGCATTAACTCGGGTACACTTTAAAGAGCATTTCCACACACTGGAAGAATACAGTGAATGTAGATGAGGGGTAGGGTGTTTTGGTGGTGGTGGGCTGTCACACGGACCAAAATGTATGACTGCTTTTGAACATCTGTACTTGGCTCAAGCCAAAGCAGTCTGCAGGTGTATCCGTGCACTCAAACCAACAAAGCTTAGATCCCTCTGACCTGCACTCAACCGCGAATGATGACACTCCCTACGTGATTTACCTTCAGCGCGTTCCTCGTTAAAGGTCAATTAGTTTACACAGGGTTTTTCCCTTCCCTTTCGGGAACAGTTTAGAATTCAGTGGTTCTGACAAAGTGGAGGATATGTGGTTAGCCTACCACTCGACAGTTACTTCTAAGAAGTCTCTTGACCACAGCCATGTCGTCTTTGTAATTAAGGGTTCAGGAGAATTATCTCAATGTCTAGGGTTACTTTCTCCTCTCATCTGTAGATATCCCACAAACGGACCCTTTTTAGTTCAGGAGGGGGGCAAATTTAGATCCGATACAGAAAGGGAAAGGTTCGAAACAAGTATCATTATTCTGATAATTCACTGAAGTGAACGTTCGTGTTATTGCAGTGGCTCAAAGGCTTCGATTTACACTGAAAGTGCTCTACATCACACCAGCCTTCCCCTCCGATTGGCAAATGACCTTGACCCAGAAAGAGTGAGGCTGGTACGGCCCACATACCTCCAGCCACTTCATTATGCTACAGAAGGCATGCCTGAGAGAGGATCTGCCAGTAAATCACAGAGGAAGAGTTCTGACTTGGCAGTTTCACTCCCATCCCAGCGGCGGAGGGAATCCAGGACTCGAAGTATCGTCACTTCACAGGGAATCTGACCGCTCGCTTTTCTTCAAATTCACCTCATTTCAACGTTACATCGAAGTAAACAGCGAGGTTCTCATGCGTGTCTATCAGCGATGCTAGGAATGATCGATTGTGAGGTTAAATTAAAAAATAGAAGTGTTTCATGAGCTTATTCAGGGCCACCATCACCATCTGTGCATACAACTGGATATATTTACTAAACATACCAATACTAATTAACCCATATGAATCACACTATCCAGTGATCAAAAATTAAAAAGCTCAAAATACAATCAAAATTAGACTACGTGGCATGTCTGTCTTAGCACTGTCGCTAAAGATTATACAACTTGGGGAACTCAAATGTGTGCTATAAAAAAGCAGCAAACCAAAATCAAACAGTTCGTGAAAGAAGCTAAAGATGGCAGCTCACTGAAAAGATATCATGATTACAGCTGGGTTTACTACTGTGTGAATTCAAGTTTATAAAATGAGAGTTTAAAAAAGAAAATAAGGTGGCCATAACATAGGCGCACGATACTTACGTTTTTATCCGAGATCCTGAACGAATTCCTGGCGTAATTTTCAAACTTCTGCTCAGTTTTTGGAAGAGATTTCCCCTGGTGGAAAGGAGAGGATAGGGCTCATCTCTCAGAGAATAAGGGCTTTCTGAGAACACTGGCTTGTGAACAACATGCTGCTGTCCACTCCTTGTTAATGACGAATACTTACACATCTCATATTCAAGATTCAAGATTCAAGATTAACTTTATTGTCCCACAAAGTGGAAAATGTGGCTTGGGCTTTCACCCATGCTGCAGCCGTAAAAGACAAACATTCCACATACAAAAATGACCTGCTGGTCATTCCCCATACAAAACACATACAAAGATCTGCACAAATCCCTTTAATAAAACAACACAAAGATCCTCCAGTGTCCATCCTGGCCTCATCCTTTTCTTATCTGCCGCTATTTAAAAGTTTTATTGACACAGGGATATTGGACTCTTCTGATTTTTTTTGCCCTGTCTTGAACAGTTTTCATTCATCAAACACAGATTATTCAAATGCCATTGTTAAATAAAGGGGACAAACGGTCAGAATACCAGCACTGTAATAACAAAAGGCTTATGTAAACATATGATGTTTAATTTTTAAGCACACCACGGCCAGCGCACAGCCCAGCCAATGTGATTCTCCAATATGTATAATTGTATCAACAATCTCCAACCCTTTCCAGAAAAGGCGGAATTTATCCATTGTATCTTTTTATCTTTATACTTCAAATACAAGTTTGAATTCACATGGAAATATGGAAAGTGGGACGATTGAATATCTCTGAACGACAAGGTGAACTATCAGACCAGGTAGATGAGGTAATTCACCTTATACAGACTTGGTCATCAGTTCATGTCAAAGGCAGTTATTCCAGAGGGAAGACTATTCCTAAATGTCTTCTAATCCTCGTAATCCTGCGATCTTCCCCAAGAGACTCAAAACCCACCTTTTCAGACTCCACTACCACTGAATTCTGTGCATCTAGCCAATTGTCATCACCACTGCTGACCTGCTCAACACTTACTGTATATGTATCCCTGCCTTCTCATTTAATAAAAAACAACCTTTTCCTTCCCAGTGTTACAGGTATGGTATGCAGCTGCCTACAACGATGTCTATCGCTGTATTACTGCGCTGATCTCGTGCGCAAACTATGATTGTTCCTACCATGAATTAATTAAGTCGCTCTAAGATAAGAGCGTCTGCTAAATGCTTAAAATGTAAAATGTAACGTAAATGTCTTTCCTGAGGATCAGCTGTTTTACTAATCTTTCCAGCCTATTTGAAGTTGAGGGTCATTCCAAAAAGCAAACCACAAAATCCCTAAGTATTCAATGACATTATTTGTTTAGTAGACACCCTTAACCAGAATGATTTTACATATCGACATACAAGCGCGACAGATCAAAGACAGTAGTACCTTGATCAATGGCAGAGTGCCACATTGGAATAAACCTGGCAACCTTTTGGTTTGGCCAGCTATTGAAGCACTAAATCACACATCCACCACTGCGCATGTGCCCAATCTTCCCCCCCCAGACTTCCATACTGACATCACCTTAGACAACTTGTGAAACATCAGAACTTCCAGTTGTCTTGGTCACTGAAGAAATGAGTCCCAATAATCGACCCTCTTTCAAAGTCACTGACGTCTTACAGCCATGCTAGCCATAATCACAGGCGACCAGGCCTGTCCAGCATGTTTATATATGACCCTATGCATGCTGGGATGTGGATGAGCCTCTACTTTGAATATACTGCTTTTTCTCTCCTTTACCCAGGAGTTTCCATTTATTCTTTCAGTCCCTGTATGTAATCGAAATGGCAGCTAAAAAAAAATGTGGGTTATTTTTGTTTGGTTTTTTTTCAACCAAAAAGGCAACGGGATAAGGTTTTGTGATAGGCTCTCTAAGATAACTTCAGTTATGAGTTGTGAGTATACCACACTGGCGGCAGTGTGGTATAATGGTTAGGGAACTGGGCTTGTAACGTTAAGGTTGCAGGTTCAATTCCCAGGTGGGGCACTGCCGTTGTACCCTTGAGCTAAAGGTACTTAACCTGAATTGCTTCAGTTAATATCCAGCTGTATAAATGGATTGTAAAGAAATGTAAACTGTTAAGTCGCTCTGGATAAGAGCGTCTGCTAAATGCCTGTAATGTAATGTAATGTTGCAGTCCATCAGTTACATGAGAATCCACAGAAAACAGACAGTTCCCGATTTCTTTGAGGCTTTTACATGAATAGATTGATCTATTCACTCCATTATGTTATGGACCAATGCCTCTCCCTCTGATATTTGACTGTCCTGTCTTGCTGCGCTGTCGATTGGACAGTTTTCATTTTTTAAAGACACAATGGTTTTGTCACGATAGCAATATGGGCAAGGATAGAGAATTTGTGTTGACGCACCTCTTTGGCGACGGTCGTGAGTTTGTTCTTGACCTCGCTCACTGTAAGAGATTTGGGGGATGTTCCAGCCCCGGACCGGTCTTTGCCTCCTCCCGCTGCCTGAGAACGGCAAAAATAAGAGTCAATTTCAGATTTATTCATCATTGTTTGGGATAAAGCAATCCGATTGTTACACAGGCCTTGACAGGACATTACATTACATGACATTTACATTTTAGGCATTTAGCAGATGCTCTTATCCAGAGCGACTTACACGGTTTACATTTCTTTACATATAATCCATTTATACAGCTGGATATTTTTACTGAAGCAATTCAGATTAAGTGCCTCAAAATGCGTGCCTGGTAAGCAGAATGTGTGCAGGTCTGCCGTGTTCATGTTGCCCAACTCCCAGGTGTTCTGACTGGCCAAGTTGAGCAATGGACTGAGAAGGGGGACTAAATCTAGGGACACCAATTACCCTTCCACTCACTCCACCTGTTCACAAATGTGTCTGGGATGCAAATGGTAATTTTACTGCTTCCAAGCAGGAGTGGACAGGCCCAGGCTTAGCACTCGACAAACGTGGGCAGAACTGAAGGCCCTGAGGGCAGAAACGAATGTGTTCCCTGTGCTTGTGTCTGGGTGCGTAAATAAACCAGCTGCCATTTTTTATGCATTTACGATACACAATTTGTAAACATAAAATCAAGAGCAACCCCCCACCCCTCCACTTTCCTTTTTTTCCAAACTACATTAATGTCCTATATAAAGGGGATACACTAAATAACGGAAACACCACACGATATATGGATATTTATTCACTAATAAAGATTGGGCCACCCTTTGTTTTCAGAACAGTTTCAATCCTTCTTGGAATTCTGTTATACATGTTTTGAAATGTTTCTAGTGGGACATTTGACCATTCTTCAATAAAGAAATCCTCCAGTTCTTTGAGAGATGAAGGTGGGGGGAATCTACTCTGCACGCTACATTCCAGAACTTGCCATAAAGGTTCAATGATGTTTAAATCTGGTGATTGGGGATGCCATGGAAGGTGTGTGACCTCATCCTGGTATTCATAAACCCACTCTTGAATCTGTTCATCGGTGTGTATGGGGGTGTTATTATCTTGGAACATCTCGAGGAACATTGTTCGCACCATAGGGTGCACCTGATCACCTAAAATGGCTTTGTATTCATTGGCTGTAAGTCTACCATGCAGAGTAATAATTTGACCAATTGACTCCCATGAGATGGCTGCCCATACCATAACAGATACACCACCTTGTGTAACAGTTGGGAACAGGTAATGTGGGTTGAAGTCTTCCTTTGGCTTTCTCCAAACATGAACCCGTCCAAAAGTAGGAAAAAGAGTAGAAGAAAACTCATCAGATCGTATTACTTTCTTCCACTGCTATGAAGTCAAGGTTTTGTGTGCACTGCACCAGGTAACGAATTGTTGTGCATTGGCCTTGGTTATAAGCGGTTCTGAATGGCAGCCCTACCATAAATATCAGCTTTGTGAAGCTCTCAATGGAGTTTTTTGTTGAGACTGTGTCAAGGAGGAGTAGATTCAGTTCTGTGGTAATTTTCGCGGCCGTTTTGTGGTTTTCGGCGAGTATCCTGTGTCTGTGTCTATCTCTGTTCATGAGCTTTGACTTGCAACCACTGTTCCTCTTTCCTGATGCAGTTTATCCTTGTGTGGCGTATGCCGTTATGATTTGACACTCTTCCCCTTGACACGTTAAATCATTTTGTCATTTCTGTGACTGACGCACCTGCAATTCAGGCATCAACTATTTGGCCTTTGTTAATCTGTTAGATCTTTCACATATTTAAATGGTTGATTTTAAAACATATTAGTAATTCATATTGACATTAATATGGAACACATGCATAGAATCCAGCTGAATTGCAATTTAGTTGCATCAGCTGACACTGTTGTGCTCTCAGAAGGATGACGCTTTGTGAGATCGTGAAATCGACACAGGCGTATGCACATACACACACACACATGAGCATACACACACACACACACATACACACACACACACACACACACACGCCCAAACACACTCATGCTCACACACACACACACACACACACTCATGCTCACACACACACACACATACACACACACACACACACACACACACACACACACACACACACACACACACACACACACACACACAGACACACAGACACACATGTACATACACACTCATGCTCACACACACATGCGTTCACACAGGGCCCCGTTAAGTGATGACCTGTTCCCACTTGCAGAGTGGCTTGGAATCCTCTGTGATTGTAGGGTTTCACAAGCAGCCCGAGCAGCTCTTAACTGGAAGAGAGACTGAACTAGGACACTTCAAAAAGTGTTTAACCCCATAGAGTGCACCGTATTGACAAAGGATTAGTCCATAGCCTATTGCAGACACGTTCACTCACGCTTCCACACACACACACACACACGCACACACACACCTGAGCAATTATCGTGTCCAGTTTCTGGAGTTCTCCTCTATGGTCTTGCTAGAGCTAATTCCCAGTGTGTTGACCTGGACTTCTCATTGGTACGTAGAGCGTATGTGTATCTGCATGTGTATGTAGAATGTGTGTACTGTATGCGTTTCCAGACCTCAGACCCACATGTCCAGACCCCCCATATTTTGCCTCTAAACTAAAATGATGCGGGGATGTGATATCATCCATTTTAGCTATGAATAACATCAATGTTAAAATGCATCACAGTACACAGCTCCATGGAGCGGTGAGAAAACAATGCGAGCCACTCGCAACATCTTACAGGAACTGCTCGACACCCTTGTCATCCCTACAAGGGATTTCAGGGTGAGGCAGAGTGGGTGGGGGGTTATATTTTAGAGAACAATGACAAAACGAGGACTGAACCTGACTTCTCCCCAGGCTGACAGCTGCGGAGGTTCACAGGTGCAGTGATCAACCAAATGCACACACAACCCAGGACAAGCCCTGATCCACGGACGATCAATTCAACTGCGTTCCTCCATACGGTCCAATTCAACCTCGCGAAAGCGAACTCGGCAAAAGCAAACTGCAAAAAATAAAAACGGGACAACAGGAAAATATGCCCTGTGCTGCGCTCTCCTTTTCTTCCCTGCATGAAGCGCTGTGATCTTGTCTTTCCTCTTTTCAAACTGACGTCCGTCGGGCAGATCAAAGGCGTCAAATTAGAGGACTCTAATGAGAGGACACTCCCACACCTCTGCCAAGGAAAAAGAAAGGCAGAAAGAAAGAAAAACACACACGCACATACACACACGCGAACACACACACGCACACACATGCACACACACATGCACACACACACACACACGCACGCACGCACACACACACACACACACACACGCGTTGATCCCCTGCCAGAAATGCCCATCCAGTGCATTGAGTGCGGAGCGCTTCTCCCTCTGAAAGGACAGCTGTGGAAGTGAAACAGCTGAGGAACAGACACCCGGACGAGACTCCTTTTTGATCTGCCCCAGACGCTGATTACAGATACCGGGCGACCTATGACTTATTCGCTGGCATGCTATCATTTAATGCAATTACCCAGCCCCAAATCACCCCCTGTTAG
This sequence comes from Aldrovandia affinis, assembly GCA_029706075.1. Taxonomy (NCBI): domain Eukaryota; kingdom Metazoa; phylum Chordata; class Actinopteri; order Notacanthiformes; family Halosauridae; genus Aldrovandia; species Aldrovandia affinis. The sequence goes on from JAINUG010000087.1 coordinate 2,574,922, forward strand.
ACACTGCCACCTCTCCCTGCCACTTTAGCTGTGGCGGTAGCAGTCATGGTTGTCACCCAATGTTCTCTTTTCCCCCTGGGGGTGGGAAGAGCGTTTGGATCAATGGTGGAAGTATCGCGCATTCTACTTCAAAAAGCACTCTGTCAGGAATGATTCACTTATAATGGACAAATCATTAAATCCACGTTTTCTGCTTATAAGTCACCGGTACGTCAGAACACGGTTACACTGTGGAACCGTGACGGCGGTTATTCTCACAGCCAGACGGGCCGGTTTGAACTCACCTTATTAAACTGTACGCATTTTAAGGTTGTTAACATGACAAAAAAAAAAAGCATTTAATTTAAGAAGTCGTGCCAGACTTGTCATTTGTAATTACTAGTCACTTTCAAAATGACCCTACCACCCTCATCAAAGTGTCACCTATAAAGCAGGACACAGGAGTGATTGGACGGTAATTAATCAATTAACATCAACTACAAGTTACAGCGTTGTAATGGAGCCCAGGTGTGACAGCAGCTGCTATTGATGGTTTTACAGGCTTGTCATCTCGGCTAACGCGGCAGAGCTATCATTACCACCTCCACCCCTTTCTTTCGGCTTCCTCTCCTTCATTTAACCATCAAACGCGCGCTCGGGAGACACCTACGGCTCTTTGAAAAATCGTCGCTGGATGTTCACCTTACGCTGGGTTGGTTTTTCCCGCGAACGCCGAGTAAATGGACATTCCGGAGCGGATTAACGAACGCTTGTCCCATCAAAACCGCTCCGTTGTTTTTTCCCCCCCGTTGTTGTAAATTTTCGCACAGAAGCACCCAAGGAGCCTTTGAAAGCGTGTGAATGCGTAGCCCCCAAACAGGTGCCCCCGCCCCACTGGGGACACGCTGGAGCACCCGGGACCACCGGGCACCCCACTGTGCCCTGCCCCCCTGCGCTAAAGACTCAGCGTCTAACCTGCGCCTACATCAAACGCGCTAATGCAGTAATGAGCGCAGACCTTGAATGAGGTGAACGGGACCGTGTTGCTAGGGGTGGCGCTGGGCCTAAACCTGTGGGAGGCTTTGGGGGGGGGGGGGTGAATGAGCCGTTAATCCTCCTCCCAGCTTTGCGGTCACACCTCGGCGCGGTCATTACGCACTCACATGCCCAGAATGCGGCCCAGAATGCTGGAGGGCTTCCGCGTCGCTCAATTAGCCCCCGACTCCACTCTCGCTTTTAATGACACGCTTTCTCACGCCGCTCAATTAAGCCTCGCCGAGCGCCGCGACGGGGAGGAGAGGTGGGTGTGTCTCCAGGTGATTAGGCGCTCACAAACAGGGACGGAGGGGAGGGGGGGATTTGGGGGAGAATGCTGTGGCTATGTCAGTATCAAAGGAGGCCTGTAATCCTAATATGCAGGAACAGTTGTGGCCGTGGTGTGGTGTGATGTGTTGTGGGGTGGTGAGGTGGGTGGCAGGGGTTGCGGGTTCAAACCAGGCCTGGGGGAGAGGGCACAGAGGTCGGATCTGTTTATTTAGCTCAGGCTACAGGTTGTTTAGGGGGCTATTCAGCAGCAGTTTTAGCTAATTTGAGCCAATTGAACCCCTTGCCCCTGGTTCCGACAGCATGGCTTACTCGCTGGTTAGTTGTTTGAGGAGAGCTGGAGAACTGGCTGGCTCTCCAAAAGCTGCCATCAGACAAGCTCATTAAGGAATGCACGCATTTGACCCATAAGAGAATTGATGCTATTTGACCCTCCTGCAAACAATGGAGGCAGAAAACACAACTTTGCTCCCACACACGTTTTAGCACGTGTGGGAGATGAGAGGATGACAGAGAGAAGAAGAGCATGCAGAAACTAAATATCGCTCTACTCTCCTTACATACGAGGTGGAACGCTGGGGCCTTCTGCTGCCCTTTCTCATCGTCCAGCTGGGCACGCAAAAAACATTTTCTGGAAAATTCTGGTCTGGGCGGTAAAGGTGAGGCAGACTGCGTACAGTGGCACGCACGCACAGCACATACGCAAACAGGACTGTACAAACGGGCCGCTTCCATAGAGCGCAGAGCAACTCAGCTTAAAAGTACTTGGCAAAGGACACGTGTTTTCAGAGCAGTCTGTTCTGAAACCCAGATGGCAAATGAAATCCTCAAATTGGGTGTTTGGGATCGTCGGACCACGAGCAACTCTTGGAAATCTTTCACTGTCTGCAATGACTCGGACGCTCCGCAACCCGAATCCCTAATACTCAGACGCTCCGCCTAACGAGCAACACGACAGGGGCGGGGAAGGGGAGCGGACTGTGGGTCGGTTATTTTAGCCCTCACAAAGAGCGGTGTGGGTACACAAACCTAACGAGGTGGTGATTGTGATTTATGGCCACAGTGGGAGTGACCTACGGTCGCCGAGTTCTTGCGACCGTGCTCCACTGGCTGCCGCCCACAGGGCCCACGCCGATCCTGGCCACCGCCGGCTGGGAACGCATGCTGCCCTTTTGACAGCGGCAGCAGCACGGAATTAAGACTTTTCGCTGATTTACAAGCCCGACGGGGTTATTTTGGTGTTCTGTTCTTATTTTTTTCTTTGCTTATTTCCCTTGCCTTTGCTTAGTATACATCTGCTGCAAGTGAGAAAAGCCCCACGATAAACAGATTTTGTATCGATAATTGATTAATGGCACTTCTGCAACACACTTGTGTTTTCTTTGTTGGATTATATTACGGGTTTCCTAGCAAAGCCACCGCAGGTTTTTCAACTCGGCAATCAGTAGAAAAACATCCGATGACATGAAACACCCAAAATGTCAAAAACAACTGAAACATGACCGTAACAAGAAGCAAAATGTGAGCCTGTGATTGAACTCAATCTCAATCTGGAGGGAACCGGGGAAGAGTACAGAACTGAGGTGAAAAACACAAAGAAATCGTAGGACGGTGTGGGCCCACAAATCAGTCTGCCAAAGTATCGGATCAAAACTGACAGACATTACCTTGATTTTACTCGATCCTCAAATGGTATAGCTACATTCTTTCGGAGTTCACGGAACCGTGTCATGTGTGAACACCAGTGTACCGAGGACTGATAAGACAGATTTGTGACTGGACAGTGTGAGCCAACAGTGTGTGGAACACCTCCGGTCAGACCCAAAATTGGCAGCAATCCGACTCAGGTTTGTCCCTCATGGGAGACCGTCTGCAAGATGGACAAATGAAATGTACTTTCATTCCTGGAGCTGTGTAAGGCCAGGCCACATGAGCGGGGAAAGCACCTGCAGGCACCCAATCCTAACACTATGGGTCTCTTGCACAGGGCCTACCTTAGCCTGGGGCTTTCCTGCCTGGCCATCCGATTTCCCTGAGCCGTTCTGGCGGGCCGTGCCTTTGGCCTTCTTCCCTGGGGTGCTGGGGCTCTGTGGAAGAGCAGCAATATCAGCACGGAGGAGTGCTGTGACACAGGCGGGTGCAATCCCCCTACACAACACCTCTCCCCTGTTTCCCCACTGTAAACTGTCTCCCATTGTGCAGTGTTTTATGTCGTTCATGTGCTGAAGTCATCCTTGTGTTAGATCTGTTTGCATGTATTTTGTATTATTTGTTTTAAATTATTATTATTTTATTTTTTGTACCTTGAATATAATTCCTGTGTTATTTACTTTTATGTGAGGTGACCCTGGGTGTCCAGAAAGGCACCATCAAAATAAAATGCATCATTATTATTATTACAACATCTCTCCTGAGATACTCATACACACCCCCTACACAACATCTCTCCTGAGATACACTCATACACACCCCCTACACAACATCTCTCCTGAGATACACTCATACACACCCTCTACACAACATCTCTCCTGAGATACACTCATACACATCCCCTACACAACATCTCTCCTGAGATACTCACACACACCCTCTACACAACATCTCTCCTGAGATATACTCACACCCCTCTACACAACATCTCTCCTGAGATACTCACACACACCCCTCTACACAACATCTCTCCTGAGATATACTCACACACCCTACACAACATCTCTCCTGAGATATACTCACACATACCCCCTATACACAACATCTCTCCTGAGATATACACACACACACACACACACCGCCTACACATCTCTCCTGATACACACTCACACATCATCTCCTGAGATCACACATACCCCCTCACATCTCTCCTGAGATATACACACACACACACACACACCGCCTACACATCTCTCCTGATACACTCACACATACCCCTCTACACAACATCTCTCCTGAGATATACTCACACACACCCTCTACACAACATCTCTCCTGAGACACTCACACACACCCTCTACACAACATCTCTCCTGAGAAATTGGTTCAAAATTGGGTCAATTTCTTAGAAAGATATCACAACTATGTTTTAACTGAAGCTTAATATTTGCATAGTTGAAAGTCATATCTGCGTACTTTGACCTCAAAACACGTGCCTGGCAGGTCTGCAGTTGGACACCCAAACAGCAAAACAAAATTGTTGTGGCAAAGATTTACAGTGAGGCAGTTACGTTTGATTCAGAAGACTATGAGTCTTGAGTGTTGTTTGCTTTGACTCAACAGGCACGGACTCAACTGGTTCAAATGCATATTTTGGGTAGCCTGTTTTGGAATGAAATTTGTAAGCATGTATTCCAATGATGCTTCAGGAACTCCAGTCTTGACCCGGAAGCAGAAAGCCCCCATTCCTGTGAGAATTATAACTGGCCCATGCTCCCCCCTCCACCAACTGGGCACAATGGTGTGAGAATTAAAAGGAAAGAAAACATGGGGGGGGAGGGGAGAGAAGAGGTAAAAAAAATAAAAGAATTGGGAATAGGAGCACAGAATAAATCAACGCATGACAGAAATGCTCAGCTGTTATTTCTCCCCCGAGCTAGAATCAGCTCTCAAAAAAGCAGGTATGTGCGCCAGTCCGCTTTGATCTCCGCCTGGCACAGGTCACACACACACACACACACACACACACACACGCACACGAGTACGCATACACACGCATACCCACACACAGACATACACAAATGGAGAGAGGGGGAGCACGCACGGGCACGGACAGGGGGGGGGTGAGAGAGAGAAAGACTAAGGAGAAGAGAAAAGGACAAAAGAGGGTGGGGAAAGAGAGATGGAGGAAAGGAGAGGGAGGGAGAGAATGGGAATCCTCTGTGCTTGCTCTATGCTGTGTTTTTGAACAGGACGTCAGGACTGTGGAAGCATGTTTCTCGATCTGTGTGTAGCTGGGGAAATAGCAAGCTTGGAGGGAGATTACAGAGGAGAAGTCCCATCATTACTCCGGCGACCCTGTGTTTTAACTACGCACAAACCAGACGCGTGAGCAAGAAAAAGATGAAAAGTCCACTTTTACACCCACCCATTCAAAGCTCCTCATTTAGGGTTACAATACTAGACTGTTCAGTTGGGAAATGTTAAAAATGGAACAGCTTGTTCATTCCTAGTCCGGTTAAACCAAAACTAGTTAAGTGAATGAATGAGAGACTTAGCACGATGACAATGCATACTTTTGCAATTCGACTTAAATGTGCTTAAACGAAATTTGGTGCTTAATGAATTTGCCATAAAAAGGAAGTCACTGACAAACACTTCATATTGTCCCACGAATGTGTTGAAGAGAGTTACTGCTGTCCAAAAGTAGATTGACAGATCTCGAACACCAGTCCTGTGTGTATTTCAGCAACAAACTCTTCCCTTCATTGAATTTAACCCAGAAACACTTGCCCTGCTAAAACATGACACCTAGTGGACACAAAGTAAACCACACCCTAAATCCAACTGAATTTCAATCAAATTAAATGCAATACATATCAATTCCATGAATAATGTAAGGCCACACCTATGTTTGCATTCCTTGCCGTTGATTTATAAAAATTCATAAAAACATTAACTTATTGTCTTGGCCATTTTATCCATAAATTCCAGTTAAGAGCTACTCACATTCACAGCATCTTTGCCACATCAGTGACCTCATAATCTAAGATGCTACTGTCAAGAACCAACAGTACATGCCAACAGCCATTATTTTCACCTCTGGAGTCTACTTCTATTATTAGGTCTGGGGCCGTATGTACAAAGACTCTAAGAGTGCTGATCTAGGATCAGGTTTCCCTTGTCCATATCCTAACCATATCCATTATGAGCTAAAAGGCTAAACTGATCCTAGTTCAGCACTCCAACTCTTAGAATCTTTGTACATACGGCCCCTGGTTTCCGTCAAACAGTGAAAAATGTGGAAGGGAACACATACTTTTTTCGGAGTTTTGACTGAGGCAGTTTTCGGTGTCTTCTCAGACTCTTCATCGTCGTCATCATCGTCATCACTGGGAAGAGAGTGCAGATTTCCAATTAAATTTAAAAGCTTACCTTATAGTTATATTAAAAAACGGAGCCGTTAGTTTCAAACGCAGTTTGATCACAAAATTAGATTATCCTTCCGGTGGAGGGGGGGGAAGTCTGTCATAAGCTACACGTCTCATTGCAATGTTAAGACTCTTGGGAGTGTGTGACTGCATCTCGTTTGTCTCTGGGACATGCCCTGTGTGGCCAGCGATAGTTACACTATTCCAAACAGAGCTGTAATAGCAGTCAGCATGCCTTCCACCCCCAAATGATTAAAAGACAGCTACACTTCACTATACAAAGTTTCGTCCACATCATCTATTCTTGCGATGTGTCTTCCGCACTATTGCCAGGCTTGGTGTGAATTCTTCCCAAGCTGTGTGGGAATCCAATAGTAGTCACAGACCCACCCCAAGACCATGTTTACTATGCAATTCTGCTATGAAAACATCACACAATTACAGCAAAGCCTACAGCGTGGCGGGAAGACCTTAGCGTGGGAGACGTATGAAACAGCACACAGGCCGCTTAGTCGTGTGGTGCGGTTTTCTCAAGGAGTTAAAACCGTCAGAGTACAAAAAGTCACGGGAGAATAAAAACCCAAACTCGTACTCGTCGTCATCGTCGTCCTCTTCCTCATCTTCGTCCTCCTCATCAGACTTCACCATCTTCAGTTTCTTCTGCGTGGGAGACAGTGACAGACCAGGGTCAGGGAAAAGCCCCTCAACCACCACAGCAGACACAGTGAGAGAAACCTCAAACGCCACCGCAGAGACAGTGAGTGAGAGAGACCTCAAAAGCCTCCACAGAGACAGTGAGTGAGAGAGACCTCAAACGCCACCGCAGAGACAGTGAGTGAGAGAGACCTCAAACGCCACCACAGAGACAGTGACAGAAAAGATCCCCTGCACTCCAATGGGTAATGAGTGATGTCTGCTGCACAATGCAAAGCTTATAAACCTTCAAAATGTAGCAAATAAGCTCACAAACAGATGTCTGTCCCTGTAGTGGAGGACTAATAGCGTCCGTCAGCGTGAACCTCACACAAGATAGTTGTTCACAGTGAATCAGGGCATTGACCACGCTCCCCAACAGGACATGAGCCACATACCGGCAAGGGACCCTTCCCCGAGGTCAAGTTTGACGGCCTCTTCAAGGGCGATGTGTTGTTTTCTTCCTCCTCATCGTCTTCTTCGTCATCGGAATCCTTCACACCTGTTGACAGAGAAGAAGAGACGCTTAATTTTTTGCTTGCCTCATTGAGATAACTTCTCAAATGGTGGAATAGATTAGACGTATTCCCGTCCGCCACCGGGACCTCTTTGTTACAGTACTTGCAGAACACTCCTCCATTCTGTTCTTTGTCAGCTCGTTTGTAACCAAAGTAACCCCACGCTGACATGCAGCCTTTCTTAGGGGCTCAACTCGGTTCGTCTTCAATCTCGTTGTCACGTTTTGTCTGAGCCTACCCTAGTTAGTGAGTATACTGACTGAACAAATTCACTCCATGCTTCGCTAGCTCGGAGTTTGGGGCTTTTATGATGCTTCCCTCTGGCTTCACTACAGTGAAGTTGCGCTTCATATCAGGGCTGGCTGTGATTGGCTGTGTTGCTGCGTTGTGTGTTGGTTGTGTTGCGGATGGAAAAAGGCCAAAACGAATGCAGGAACTATTCTCCTCCATGCAAACAACTGTTATAACATAACCGCAATCATCGACATTTGTAAATTTGATGTGGTTGATCATTTAAATTACGATAACAGTGTAAAATTTGGTTATCGCCCAGCTCTAACGCACGTTGCTCTCATTGCTTTCAGACGTGCTGTTTTTGGTGACTGTCAAGTAAATGAAATGTCGGCTGTGTGGACGCATTATAAGGTGTCGGAGAAAGACAACCGATTTGCTATTTGTAACAAATGCTCCAGTGAGATTTCAAGAGGACGCAACTCAAGCAAGGATTTTAATGCATCAAATCTGATCAGCCATTTACAAGTAAGACAGGTAGCACAGTACAACGAGTATCTGAAAGCCAAAGTGGCTAATAAGAAAGTTCAAGCCACCACCAGCTCGTCTCAGTCTATGCTAACCAACGCATTTGAGAAAGGCCAAGCATAAGGCTAAAACATTTTCAAGCAATCACTTCCATTTATTTTTCACAAAAAAAGGCTATGTGGTTATGCGAATGAATGTTACAATAAAAGCTGTTCCATACATTTGTATGATTGAATGCTCACTGAAATGTATAATGAAGGGCAGAATTATAATTTTTTGTCAGGGCACAAATAGGACAATGAATAACAAAATATCGGTATCGGCCGATTATGTTATTTGAACAATCGGTATCAGTCCAGAATTTTCATATCGGTGCATCCCTCTCCGACAGACACACTCATAGACACTCACACAGACACACACACACACAGGCACATACATGCACAGACACACACATGTGCATGCACGCACACACGAAGGCATACACACGCACACGCACACGCACACACACACACACACACACACACACACACACACACACACACACAGGGCAAGGGGTGGGGCATCATGCCAGTTGCAGTTTCAGAGAACTCAGTCCTGCCCCTACGCAGTCTTATAGATTTACAACTCTGACGTGACATGTTGTGACGTCCTTGAAGAAGCCACAAGCAGAAAGTAGAAGCCAAACCATAATTCTGTCATCCCCGTTATTGTTTTGTCATCACCTGCTCCATGAGCACCATGGCGAAAAGTAGTATCGCGCCAAGTTTGACCTGGCGTGAACCATCCGTGGGCAGCTCTAGCGCCCGCAATGCAAAAATATTTTAATCTGAGGTGATAAGAAGCAATTATTTCACTCAGCTGCTACCCACTCTCCACACAAGCCTTTCTAGCACCCCCTGTTGGTGCCTGAAAGTACAGTACATTTGTAACATCCACATCATCTTTAAAGGGGAAAATTCAAGAGCATACTCCCTACAAAATACATGTTTGACTAAACACAGCACCGGAACCTTCTAGTTTCCTAGGGGTGTGGTCAATTTAGCTGCGTCGGTCCAGTTATCTAAGTGGAGGTCTAAGAAAAAGCATAATATATGGGATGCATCATTTTTTCATAGGCAAATTATACATTTCCTGACACAGAACTAGTGGCAAAATATTGCATGTCTATCGGTCCTTGATACTGAACATAGGTTTCTACTCCACTCTAAATATGAATGTGGTTATCTCCAGCTGATATCAGGAGGCAATTTCAAAGCTGCTAAAACTACACAACGCCAGCCACAGTACTGGGGAGACTGTCTAACAAGCATTTGGTTGGTAAGGTGGCGTATGCCATCAAATTTTCTTGATAAGAAGACACCTAGAGATGCTCTCCGAATCATTCTCAAATAATTTCACTATCAGTAGGATTCAACCATTGTGAGCGGAAGCGTGTCTCACTGGACACCAAGGGCTTAGATTGATAGAAACTAAGACTTCTTTCTGTCTGTTTGTATGTCCAACTAAACACTTTCCCTGCGGGACATTTTCAAATGCTTAAAATGTACTGAAACTTTCCAGGAAAGTTTTTAAATTCAGCCTGATGATAACTACAGTAAACGACCTTTTTTGTACGAAGGCCCTTGACGGCCCATTCAAGCATTGGAAGTTAAACTTATGTTTGGAGAGTAGTATTATATCAGTGATGCATGGCGTGGCCCTTATGATGCTGAAGATGCATGCTGAGTGAAGCATGTTCCGCTGAACACGCTTGTCTCAGGGAAATGCCCTGGCTGGTCTTGGAGCGTGTGCGTGCGTGCAATTCAGTAACGACGCGGTTCATTTAGATTCACTTACTGACAAAATGCTGACCGCTGATGAAGACCGGACCAGAACCAGACTTGAGACGGAACGTGATGGGCGGTGTGATCTCAAACCCTCCCAAAGTCATCTGAGGAAAGAGAATTGCAACATCTTCACTTGCAAAGACATTACATTACATTTTAAGCATTTAGCAGACGCACTTATCCAGAGCGACTTACAAGATGTGCATAAATACATGGTAGGAACAATCATAGTTTGCGCAAGAGATCAGTGCAGTAATACAGCGATAGACATCATTGCAGGCAGCTGTGTACCATACCTGTAACACTGGGAAGGAAAAGGTTTTTTTTTTTTTTAATGAAGTGGAGTAAGCAGGGGTATACAGTGTAGAGCAAGTAGGCAGTGGTGATGACAATTAGCTAGATGTAAGAATGTAAGAGTTGTGGTAGTGGAGTCTGAAAAGGTGGATTTTGAGTCTCTTGCGGAAGATCGCAAGTGATTCCGCGGTCCTGACCGATTGCGGAAGGTCGTTCCACCAGCGAGGGGTCAGGACAGAGAAGAGACGAGACCGCGAGGAAAAAAAGAAAAAAGAAAAGCTAGACAATACCCCCCACTGAAATAACTACAGTGCTCCGCCATTAATACAGCTAGTTTCAAACCAAGAGAAAAGCAAAAGTGTGTGTTTGGGGGGGGGAATTATCTAATTACAACATAAGTTGTAATGCCCAAAATATGTATTTGCATATTTTGCTAATAATAAAGTAAACTCGCTTGCTACAAATGAGTAAAGCTTAAAGTTTACACTGAGATGTTGACGCCTGGGTGTCCCATACGATACCTTCTAATATACACTCAGAAGTTTGAAAAGAAATCCACTACCTTTGAAGTGCCATCCACATGAGGGGAAATACACGCTAGTACACAGCAGAGTACATGTAATATCAGACTAAGTACAATTTAATTGCACAGGATTTGGCTAGTTAAAGTCAAGTGTATCTTAATGTGTACCTATGAGCGGTTAACATGCATTTACTGCTAGGCACTTGTACTAAGTGGAGGAAGGAGGCAATAGTTCACATACAGTACATGTAACAGTTTAGTAAGGAACAAAATAGACTAGAATGTAGTGTAATTTCTAAGGGAGAGACACCTACAAACCCAACAAAGGTCAGGATGAGAGAGTTTCTCTTAAGGATAACTTTATTGCTTTAGGATAACTTAAGGGGTTCACATATTAAGGGCTAAATAATCCTGCAACCAATTATTATGGCTTTGTTCAGGTACCATTTTATTCACAAACCATTAGCACATGTTAAGGTCAGTAATAACATCAGTATTAGTCAAGATTTTGCATTTGTAAGTTTGTTAGGAACAGACTTACTTTATTTGCTCATTTGTGAGTAGTTCCTCGTGAAAAGTGTTTAACACATTTACTTCATTCTGATCCAATGCAACAGCAGTAAAGCAGTTATTAATGCATGGTTAATTGGTCAATTAGTGTACCAGAAATGAAAAACATTTTAAAGTGGATGACAGTTAATTGAAATGCTTGTTAAGCAAGCAAAATAAATGAAAATGGAGACTGTTATGGTCACACATCGATTGTAGGCATTTCATCAGACGCTCTTATCCAGAGCAACTTACATAGGTTACATTTCTTTACATACAATCCATTTATACAGCTGGACATTAACTGAACCAATTTAGTTTAAGTACCTTGCTCAAGGGTACAACGGCAGTGCCCCACCTGGGAATCGAACCAGCAACCTCCGAGTTACAAGCCCGGTTCCCTAACCATTATACTACACTGCCGCCTATCCCTCATAAAGCCCTCATAAATCATGCCCTGTGGGTGCATACCTGTAGTCGCAGTGCCATGGAATGTGTTGTCAGAAATATCTTGTTACATTATTATTAGTGATAGTGTAAAGACTGCAAATAAGCCTGGCCAGGCTCATCGTTCCGTATGGTAGTTATTTTATCATTTTATTACAGTGTATTGCAACATGGGAGTAATGGAGCAATCAACTAACAGCAAGTACAGCCTCCATCCTCAGTAACATACCGAGAACAGTAACACGCTGCGCATTTCTGAAGGTTTCAAAAAGGCCCCCTAGCCTCTTCCTTGACGCACGGTCAATAATACTATAATTTCTTCTGTTGTGATTTTTTCAAAACAGGTCAAAATCGCTTGTGGCAGGTAATTTAGTCAGCTTTGCCAACCACTTGGAACCACAGGCGTGCCCGGTTCAAATTGAGTTGGACCATTTCATTTAGCACGCTGCGGTTTCCGTTTACTCAGGAGTAAGTCTTTGAGCTCAGATGTCAATGACACGAGACAAAACCAAACCCCACAGAACACCCCATGAGCTCAAACAGACAATAAGGCTTACTCTACCATTGTAGCTAATGGTGCACATAGATTGACTTTAATTCAGAAGCTCTGCCCTTGACAATAGCATTCCACGGGTCACGCTCAGTGCCCAAAAGCTCCAAAATCCCTTCTCCTATGCACGGTTTGAGCACAAGCTATGGTAGCCCTGTGCATTGTTTGTGTCTATGTACATTGTCCAGTAAGTTTGTTTTCAAGTTTTCCATCAAGGACCTCATTGGAAATAAGTGTTGGAAATAACACTAAGCCATTGTAAATACTGTATGTTCTTAAGTGTTTTCAGCAATGCTTTCACATGTGCCATCCTCTGGGTCAAATTAACACGTTTGAAGCGGTCATAAATTTCAACACTACCGACATTAACCAACTGTTTGGCAAGAGCTGCACTCTAGGGGCCCTATTTTGGTGAATTAGGACGGTGTCGGTAACGCAGACGCAAAGCGAAACACAGGCGTCTAACGCTTTGGTCAGACGGTGGCACTTTAGGGGCATGGGTGTGGTGGGGTTTGGTTTCATAATGGCCAATCAGAACACCTAATCCCTTTTTGGTCATTTTGTGACTTAGGCTCGATAGCGCACCTTTTACCACCCAAGCGCAGTTGTAAAAGAGGTTGGATCAACTTTCCAAAAAAAATACATGTGGGTGTGGTGGGGGTTTGGTTTCATAATGGCCAATCAGAACACCTATTTTCTATCCCTTTAAATACCAGTGCGCTAACGCTATAGCAAATGGGAAATTTCGCGCAAAATGGGCAAATGGACAGTTTTGAAGCAGATGGTTTGGCTCCATGGCCAGGAGCGCTTCAAATCAAAAGCAAATGGAGAGTGAGGTGCGGAAAAGTTGGCGCGTGAATCAGAGCGGGAAAACAAGGCGCACATTAATTTGTTATTTTCATGATTTGAGTTTATATTTTGAGACCTACATTATTAAAATAAATGGTTTTATTTTACCATCTCTTTTTTTCCTTATTTGTAGGCTTTCCAACTTAAAAAACAATGTTTCTTTTCTTCTAACTTGATGTAATTGTTAAATGGAAAGCAATAAATAACAAACTCACAACTGCAACTAGGCCTGTTTCATTTATGCTCGTCATGCAGAAGGCCTACATGCGTCACCCTGGAGTGTGCATCACAAACCACCTGGATATTAATGGAGTGGACCCCCTTCTGACTCACATAAATGATACCGTGATCAGATGGTGCGTGCAACTGCACGTGTGTCAGTCTTTCTGTCCGTGCATTGAATAACCACAAGCTGTGGTGAAATAGTTTTTAGCTTAATTGATTACGCTTGCAAGTTACCCATGGATTTGACGATTTGCCTCAACGAGGGGGGAAATTAACAATATTCACAAAACATTCTCATGTGATTTCAGATAACCTTATGTTCATATGTGCGCATCAATAAAGTCACCAAATTGCACAGAGTGCCAGCATTTGCGCTAAGAGGTGGTCTAGTTGGACGTTAACGCAATTGCGCTGCCCAACCCATAGTCGCGCAAACGCCTTCATTGTGCACCACGAAATTGCCAAACTTGGCGGAGACGGGAAATATTACATTTGTGACAGACGAAACTGGCAATTCGCCTGCGCTAGGGCATAACGCCGCTTAGCGCCAGCACAAAAATAGGGCCCTAGGAGTCTAGTGGTTTTGTACTACAACTCGGGTTACCACCCAGCATGCAATTCAAAGTGGACCTGCATTTATCAAACACGATTACACTCTTAGTGTCGCAAATGTTTCTGACCTTACTGTATCTAAATGGATCTATGCACATTTGTATTTCTAATGGGATCCATATGTATTACAGCATCTAATGGGTTATGTATGCATTACTGTATCCAACAGTAGTTTTACACCTACTTTAAAGATTTTCATACACTTGCATTTCCACTGAACAGCACAGGATAATTTGATAATAAACTTGTGATAATGCCCAATTTCTAAAATTCAACCTTAACGGTCAAGTGATGGCTCTTATGGTAACAGAAACCAATCAAAACAGTGGGATTAGATGCTTGATTGGTCACTTGGTCGATTGCTCATTTGCAAACAGCCATGTTTCTCTTTGCTTCGGTTGGACCGGAGGGTGAGATTTTGCATGGCATATTCCTTTGAAGGAGCTGTGAAGGTCCTTCCTTTGAAGGTCCTTCACCCAGCGAATGCACTCTCAGACGTACAGCGGCGTGGGCGAGGGGATTGGAGGGCGTAGCACCAGGGCTTTGCGACTCACAGGTGTTTCATGTAAACCTGCATTGCATTGGCAGTCCTCAAAATGCCATTACTTGTCTGTGTGAAGAGGTTCCGTTTCCTTAGCCTTCCAGATGGGACTTCAAGCCTGAGTAGGGAACCCCTTAGCAACCATCTGAAGATCCGCTAACAACGTGCCCCCTTCGATATGTCAACGTCAATTTATTTAAAACACAGAGAGAAAAACTGTAGTGGTTCCTGGAGAATTACGTCTGACATAGGAGATGAAGGAAACTCAATCCACTCAGACTGTGTCACGCTGGCGTCCGGACAGCTGGCGGGGAGGGGGTATGGCCTTTCACAAGTGACATTCCAAAAAGGACGTTGGTAATATAAGGAAATAAAACCCAGGGAAAGTATATGGTTGGACTTGAACATGTACATAACAGTAATAGATCAACAATAGTAACAAGGCAATAAAGAATGATTTATTATAGTCTAGTGTTGTCTGTAAACACTAAATGTATATATGTAAATGTCAAAATAATGTGGCTATCCACAGCTAAACTGCTCGAAAGGACAATAAAATGTTTGTAAAACATTTCACAGAAACGATCCGAACAAGTGCAATCTTCCGCTAGCTTAGTCAACAGCTACACCCAACCAAAAGCCAAGGTAACCTTCACAGCTTTGGAGGGGTCTGTATCAGCAATCATTATTTCACAAAAAGGCACTTTTAAAGGGGGTGGGTCATGACTTTTTTTTTTTTTTTTTTTTTTTCTAGAGAAATAAAATAGGAGTCATATATATTTAAAAAAACTGCTTTGATATGCAGCAAACCTTTGACAGCTGGTTTGAGTGGGCCTTTCCAACCCGTTCATATACCTTACCACGTATTTTGATTGATCATAATAACTGAAAATTGTTCAAGGGGGATGCCAATTTGAATTAGACACACAAATATTCTATGGCTATAAAATAATTGAAAAATGAAACCGTCTCTTCCTTCCCACACTCAACTTCAGTGTCATACACTGTATGAGGAGGAAGACAGCGTATCTGCCAACATTGGGAAATTGTTATGAGTAACACTGTATTCAACTGAATTCATTCACTCAGTTTTGTACAATAGTCTAGTAATCAAATGTTTAGTCTCATCGGTATCTACTCCCACGCACCACGAGCACCATGGGCGTGGGGTCTCAGGTTCAAGTGGGACACTCACGGAGGGGAGTACAGATGGCTTCAGCACGGCTAACTGGACTTTGGACATCTTGCCATCGTACGTCATACCCTCGATCTCCACCGTGTGAAACTTGTCTTCGGCCTCCGCCCCTAAGCACACCTGTGGGAAACAGATGAAAAACTGGAACACAAAGCCAGATATGCCCCTCCTAGTACTTCATAGACCTCTGCCCAAACAGTTTAGCCACACTCATATCAATACTATCCAATTGGCGTAGAAGTCAAGTAGGGGTGAAGCGTTTGATCATAGCCAACCAATAAGGTAGGGCTGTCCCTGTTAATGCCCGGAAGGCCAGCACCACAGTTTTGATCCATTACAGGCTACAATAGGCCAGGGGACGGAGATGAGCAGAGGTTAGAGGTGAATATTTTGCTTGGTTGTAGGCAAGGCAAGCAACAGAATTATTTTAACTTGGAGCTTGCCTGAACCCACCCACTCATGCTAAAAGTTGAGAAAAACATTGACAAAAAATACTACAAACCCTGCTACAAGTTTAGTTTTCCTTACTGATATGAGATATATATATGATATGGAGATAGGAACTGATAAAGCTGTGCTCACTGCTCACTCAAGAACAAATTCTAGAGTACCAACTATTTTAAAGTAGTGTGCTGTTCCACATGCATTTGCCTTACCGCTTTGAGTGACAGCTGATGTTCTGCTTCATCATCGTCTACTTCGACTTTGTATTCTTTTTTGTCTGGCTTCAGCTCACAGCCTGAGGGAAGCAGCGCAGGTTTGTGAAGACAGAATTATTCAATGCAAAAGTACTGGCTGGGTTGGCATCCTGATCAAATTGTCCTCCCAACAGCAAGTACTTAAATGGTCATCACAACTTGAGAATGTAAAGTCTATCCAATAAATAGCTAGTTATGCAAGTCTGTCACTATCCACCATTAATGAATGTATCCCTTTGTTAATATAGCTTTGCCCATACAAAAATTGTGTCACGTGCTAGGTTCAGTGAAATAGTCCCGGGACAGTCCTGGAGGTGAAGTAGTGGGCGTTACGGTTCCTTTCAGGGACACATTAATACATTTAGCCTATGTGCCACCTAGGTATTTATGTTGGCTAATTTAGGTCACAAAGGTGTGACTTGCATTGTGTCGGTTTCCTGCATCATTGTTCACCAAGCTATCTGCACCAACATTAAAACAATGTTGACCTCTAGAATTATCAACAAAGTTCTGATACATTCATATAGCCTAGCATATTATGTTTGAATGTAGGAATATAATGATGTGGTTTCATTTCTTGAGTTGAGACTAGACCCAGTTCGCGACTCTGCCTTAAAAAATATTGCGACGCCTCCGTTGGGAAATAGCCTCTTTCGTTCACGGTTTATTTATTTACTAATTGGGAGTAGGCTATAGGCTAAGTGTTTCTCAGATGTAACTGCTGGGCTAAGCAACTAGTGTAAACCAGTTGCTTTTAATTTTATACCCAGTCTCATGCAAGTTCGTCATTGCAATATGAAGACATTGTGGGGAGGGAGAGACGTAGAGCTGCAGCGACTATGTAGGCTCGTGTCTCGTTCCGGATCCGGACCCGTGGAATGAGGAACGAGAGCAACAGCATGTCCAGTTCCAGTTCCTTCACGGATTCGTTCCTTCACGGATTTGGTCCTCAGTCAGTTCCAGTTCAGGAACTGGAGTTGCTGTTGCTCAGTCAGTTCCAGTTCAGGAACTGGAGTTGATGTTGCTCGGTCAGCCCACGGGAGGCTCAAGCCCGATTCAGTGCTGTCTTTGGCTAATGGCTACTACAGACTAGAGCCCAATGGTGCAATGGTGCAAATTGTTAAATAGGCTGCAGTTTCAACGAATGGCAACTTTAGATTAACCAAAGGAACGAATCCGAGTCAGTTGAGTCAGTTCCAAAAGGATTTCACCAAAAGGATTTGTTCAAAAGGAATGAATCGTTCATGAACAACACACCACTATGGAGGTGTCATCAACTCCATATTGGATGGAGCTACAAGGGGCGGACACATAGGGACATATGAAAGAATTTGCTCTGCATAGCAAGTGTAAAAACGGGACCATCATAACGATTAGGTTAAATGTCAAGTTAAAGTTCAAGAATCACTGGGGAAGAGTCAAACCAGTCTTGATTTAGAATGCGGCAGGGTAGTGCATCTGCACTAGACCGCCATGCGTCTGCAACAAGCATTCCTGTAGTTTGTTTTGCAACATTACCGCGCATTCACATTTTCAGCGGTTTTTTCCAATGACGCAGAACTCGAAGCAAATGTCATTTGTAAATTCTAAGGCCTCCCTTCTGACACAATCAAAAGCCAACTTAATTGTCTTGAATGCCCGAAAATACGAATAAAGAACATGAAATTGCATTACTGGGTCTGGACATTAAAAAAATATGCTGTGCACTGCTATCAAAAGCGCCAAGTATGATGGGAAATTTGATGATGCAGACGTGATTTACAAAACAGTTAAACGACCTATCTAACACACGTATTAGCCTAATCATTTCACCAAATGAATCAGACGCATTGTTTCATGTCCTACAATAACCTCCATGAAGTAAGTTATGGGTAGTATGTTTTTTTAAAAGGGGGGTGGGTGGTTGGGGGCAACAACATGTACGTAACTGACCTGTACACGCGTGCCCGGCAATGCAGCGAGCTAGGTTAGCTAGCTAGCTAGGTAAATGCAACTACATGAAACAGCTACTTAGCGAACTGTCTAATATGCACTTCTTCCATTAAAAGAAAAGCAAATAACAAAAATGAGACTGTACAAATTTAAAATGTATACTGCCTGCGTCAACGTACTCACAAAATACGCGCGGTCATCTATCGAGCTAACGTTATATTCAAACCAAAACGTTGGAGGACAATACAATCCTGCTAGCTATGCAACGTAGTCAATCAGGACAGATGGTCAAAATCTTAATATGACGCTTTGCTTCTCTAATAGTTCTGGATTCTGTACTTTGCATTTGAAATATCTAGCTAAATATATTATTTAGGAAGTTGCATACAGATGCAATATTGCGAACAATATCGAAGCCTTACAGCTTGTGCTAGATAGCTAGCCTAGCTTGGCTATATTTTCCTCTTTAATAGCCAACGACGCTAGCGATCTGAACTGCTGTCCTACACGACACAGCGTTCAACAACACACAGGCCAAGCAATCTTGTTATCCAGCTAGCCAGCAAGCTATGGACAGCTACAGAAATGCGCACTGGCGTTCAAAACGAATTATGAAATTAGCTAGATATACAGGGGTTTGGGTTCTAATAATGCTCACCAAATAAATACATCTGTGGTCTGCTAAAACCAGGACTGCCGTCTTCCGCCATATCGTTCGCTACAGTTAATTTCAAGGTTTTTCGAAAGTGCAATTCGGGAAAGAAAACAATACCTATGTGTACCGTAAATGACAGGTTATCTAACGAATAGGATAACAGAACACGGATTATTGAAACACTATTGACCAATGGTAACAAAGTATGGGCGGGACATAAAAGGTCATTCAGATTCTAAAAGTTGTTTTTTCACCATAGTGTCCCCCAGATGGCACCATTGTTCTGAATTTGCAAGAAATAGCGCTGCATTTATCAATTTATTTAGATGTATCCTGAAATAATAACAATATTAAGAATAGGCTCTCCATACATTAAATTCAGATTCCCCAACACCAAATATTAATATTTTTTTCTAAAACAAAACCATTCTAAAATATAAAAGGACAACAATTATCAGCATGTTGTAAAATTAATATGCAAAACAACAATATATTTTGTAGATACTGCATACAATTCAAATTGGGTACAATATATCATAACATATAATATAACTGATACCTGACATGTATTTACGTGTTAGATATATTTAATTATATACACTGTGTGCTTAGTATTTTCACATTTATTTTCAAGATACACATAACTGTATCATAGAAACATATGTTACTTAATCTTAAAGGATGCACAGATGTATTTATAATTTCTGGAAAATCCCAGTTGTCTTTGTTTCTTTTGGATTGAATGAAAACCACACTGATGAAACTACATCTGTGTTTACACTGAGGATGCTGTTCAACAACTAGATTTTATTTTGTGGTCCTAATTTTAAGGATTCAAGTTTTTTTTTCATCACTGCTTGGAGGTGAATAAGACTCCATTAAATTATTTTGTAGGTGACGCGGAGACCGAAACTTTCTGGAATATCCTCCTCTATGAACTTAATATAAACAAATCTATTTAATTTCCAGCGGTTGTGATTGAACTCTAAGAAAGTTGAGAACAGCTTGGTATAATAACCTGTGAAATTGATTCTGATTTGTTGATAATTTGTTCTCATTTATATCTGCATATCTATATCTTTATATATATTTGTTCTCATTTATGTTCTGCATTTAGCATTTATACTGGGCTATCCCAGAATCCTGTTGACTTTTTATTGCTATAGCACACTGCTTATATACTGGTAGAATTTGGTCAACTACAACTCCCAACTCCCAAGTCTTTCAAATTGAACACATTCAAATTTCCTTTACGTCTTTACATATTAAATGTAATTTGCAAGGTTTCCACCCACTCCTGGATTCTGTTTAAATATATATACAGCTCTGGAAAAAATTAAGAGACCACTCCAAATTATTCTTAAATCAGCATCTCTACATGTATGGCAGCCATTCCATTCCAGTGTCTGTTGAATTCCAACACAAGCACACCTCATTCTACTTAATGAAGTACTGATTAGGTGATCACCTGAACCAAATCTTATTTAACGAGGAAAAGTATAAAAACCACTGCTGTGGTCATCACTATCCTCTTGCAATAGGACCAGCTGGATGGCAAAAAACAGTGCTAGTAGTACCTCCAAAGTAATTGGAATCAAAAAATAAGTATTGACCATGCCAAAAGAGTTGAAAAGAAAAGTTTTGAGAGAGGAAAAGAAGGGTTCAATTCTGGCTTTACTGGCAGAGGGATACAGTGAGCGTAAGGTTGCTTCTATCCTTCAAATTTCAAAGACGGCGGTTCATAAGAACAAGGTCAAGCAGCAGACATTGGGGACAACAAAGCTACAGACCGGCAGAGGGCGAAAATGGCTCTCTACTGACCGGGATGACTGCCAACTCATTCGAATGTCACTCAACAACCATAGGATGACATCAAGTGACCTACAAAAAGAATGGCAAACGGAAGCTGGGGTGAAGTGCATGGCGAGGACGGTTCGAAACAGGCGCCTAGGGGTAGGGCTGAAGTCATGCAAAGCTAGAAAAAAGCCCTTCATCAATGAGAAGCAAAGAAGAGCCAGGCTGAGGTTTGCAAAAGACCACAAGGATTGGACCGTAGAGGACTGGAGTAAGGTAATCTTCTCTGATGAGTCCAATTTTCAGCTTTGCCCAACACCTGGTTGTCTAATGGTTAGACGGAGACCTGGAGAGGCCTACAAGCCACAGTGTTTCGCACCGACTGTGAAATTTGGTGGAGGATCGATAATGATCTGGGGGTGCTTCACCAAGGCTGGAATCAGGCAGATTTGTCTTTGTGAAGGACGCATGAATCAAGCCACGTACAAGGTTATCCTGGAAGAAAACTTGCTTCGTTCTGCTCTGACAATGTTCCCCAACTCTGAGGATTGGTTTTTCCAGCAGGACAATGCTCCATGCCACACAGCCAGGTCAATCAAGGTGTGGATGGAGGACCACCAGACTGGATCAAGACCCTGTCATGGCCAGCCTAATCTCCAGACCTGAACCCATTGAAAACCTCTGGAATATGATCAAGAGGAAGATGAATGGTCACAAGCCACCATGCAAAGCTGAGCTGCTTGAATTTTTGCGCCAGGAGTGGCATAAAGTCACCCAACAGCAATGTGAAAGACTGGTGGAGAGCATGCCAAGACGCATAAAAGCTGTGATTGCAAATCAGGGTTATTCCACCAAATATTGATTTCTGAACTCTTCCTAAGTTAAAACATTAGTATTGCTTTGTTTAAAAATGAACATGAACTTGCTTTCTTTGCATTATTAAAGGTCTGAAAACACTGCATGTTTTTTGTTATTTTGACCAGTTGTTATTTTCTGCAAATAAATGCTCTAAATGACAATATTTTTATTTGGAATTTGGGAGAAATGTTGTCAGTAGTTTATAGAATAAAACAAAAATGTTCATTTTTACTCAAACACATACCTATAAATAGTAAAACCAGAGAAACTGATCATTTTGCAGTGGTCTCTTAAATTGAGACCACTGTATACACTCAGTAGCCACTTTTATCTAATCAGCCAATCGCGTGGCAGCAACTCAATGCATGAAAGCATGCAGACATGGTCAAGAGGTTCAGTTGTTGTTCAGACCAAAAATCTGAATGGGGAAGATGTGTGATCTAAGTGACTTTGACCGTGGAATGATTGTTGGTGCCAGACGGGGTGGTGTGAGTATCTCAGAAACTGCTGATCTCATGGGATTTTCACACACAACAGTCTCTAGAGTTTACAGAGAATGGTGCAAAAAACAAAAAACATCCAGTGAGCGGCAGTTCTGTGGCCAAAAACGCCAGAGGAGAATGGCCAGACTGGTTCAAGCTGACAGGAAGGCGACAGTAACTCAAATAAGCACGCGTTACAACAGTGGTATGAAGAAGAGCATCTCTGAACGCACAACATGTTGAACCTTGAAGTGGATGGGCTACAGCAGCAGAAGACCACGCTGGGTTACACTCCTGTCAGCTAAGAACCGGAAAGTGAGGCTACAGCGGACACAGGCTCACCAAAACTGTACAGTTGAAGATTGGAAAAACGTTGCTTGGTCTGACAAATCTCGATTTCGGCTGCAACATGCAGATGGTAGGATCAGAATTTGGTGTAAACAACATGAATCCATGCATCCATCCTGCCTTGTGTCAATGGTTCAGGTTGTTGGTGGTGGTGTAATGGTGTGGGGAATGGTTTAATACCAATTGAGCATCGTTTAAATGCCACAGCCTACCTGAGTCTTGTAGCTGACCATGTGCAGCTCTTTATGACCACAGTCTACCCATCTTCTAATGGCTCCTTCCAGCAGGATAATGTGCCATGTCTCAAGCTGGTTCCATGAACAAGACAATGAGTTCAGTGTACTCCAATGGCCTCCACAGTCACCAGATCGCAGTCCAATAGAGCACCTTTGGGATGTGGTGGAACAGGAGATTCGCAACATGAATGTGCAGCCGACAAATCTGCAGCAACTTGTTGACAGCAACCATGTCAACATGGACCAGAATCTCTGAGGAATGTTTCCAGCACCTTGCTGAATCCATGCCACGAAGAATTCAGGCTATTCTGGGGGCAAGGGGGTCCTACCCAGTACTATAAAGGTGTACCTAATAAAGTGGCCACTGAGTGTGTATAGGTATATAATGTATATTGTAAGGTGATACATAGATATACCATATTCATGTTACAAATAATTAATATTAGGTTGTATATTTATTTAATTTAAGGGGTGGCTCCCCATCTTAGTGCTAAGTGGCTCTTAAAGTCCATCTTGCAATGCGTCGTTATTTTACACGCTCTTTATTTCGGTGAGACCATTCGTAGATCAGTGAAGTGCATCGTAGGCGAATATGTGGCATTACCTGACACTGCAGACAGTGGGCGCTAACCATAGAGCGTCCATAAAACCACGGAATTTACTTATAAGTTCTATGCCTATTTCTATCTAGTGTAAATGTGAGCGAGCTTGAGTTAGGCAATATTCACTCACATAAACAGCAGAGCGTAGACATATAGTCCAATTATTCGTTTTTTCTTTTTCAAATGTTATCCAATTAGAACATTCATATTTGGATTTTTTTTGTATGTCACATTTTCTAACTATAATAGGCTTCGGTATTATAACATCTATATATAATATCACATTTGCACATTTCCCAGAGTTCCCACCAGCGCTATATTTACGGTTATTTGTTACAGTTACTGCCCATGTTTGACATTTAATCACATTTCTGTTGTCAGAGATGTGCATTTTGAGACCATTGTCACATGATAGTAACATTTACGATCATGTATTGAATGCTCAAAAACGTTTAATGTGTTCCAGTGTGGGGGCGGAGTTCACAACTACACTAAAATCGGTAGTTAAATTCTTCCCTACTAACTAGTTAAATCAGAGCGCACGTGCGTTATCTCTGTCGTTAATTCCATCGTTGGTTCCAAGATCTATCATTATTTGGGGGATCCACCCCAGACCAGTTTAGACAACTAATGCTTTCATTTTCTGTAATGTTCTGTGGCAAATGATTCTTTTTGAAAAAGGGTACAAAGCTGAAATGAGTTAAGTCCTAAATGTTTGGACACCTATTCATTAAATTAAACAGTTTGTGAAAAATCAGTTCAAAGACAAAGCAAATGGTAATGAGCAAAACCTCCCTTGCATGGCGATACAATCTATTTAAGTGTCTTCAAGAACCTTAATTTATCAAGATATTTTTTTGTAACGAAAACCAGCATCGGGGTTACTTGAGGACTGAAGTAACCCATTGCCGAGAGCATACCCATACGTTAAGGAACTCCACAAGCCTACAGGACTTCGTATGAACAGAAGCATCCTTGCTTGTTATTGTGAGGTTATCCACTAGGCGAAACAATTAAATGAGCGCGTGTCACGTTTCAAAACACCTGAAAATATAAAATCAATTATGAGGCTGCACTTGTGTGAGCCATGAGAAATATGCACTGAAGTCTCTATGCGTATAGATTCTTAGTTTATCAGGTAGAGTCACACTGAGATCATTTGCAGGTGAGCCCTGAGGACAAGCACATAAGAACATAAGAAAATACATATACTACAATACAATAGAGAATATATATACATACAGGGGAAAACAGTAAAACACATTTAAAAACATTTACATTCATCTACATAAAATTCTTATCATCATTTTAAAATCATGACAGGGTATGAGGAATTTAATTTGTAGGGTGTCTTGTAACTCGTTCCATCTATGTGGTGCGTCAAAACTAAATTATGTTTCATCTAATTCTGTGTACACTCGAGGGACTTCTAATGCTAGCCATTCCTGGGATCCCATGTTATAACTACTTATTTTTTATTTCAGTAGTGTGGATAGGTAATGAGGTAATTCCTGAATTATAGATTTATAAGCAAATAAAATGTTATTCCGGGCCCTCCTCACATTGAGTGAGGGCCATCCTACTTTCCTATAGAGATAACAATGGTGGTGTGGAAACTATCCCTGGTAATGAACTGCAGTGCAGAATGATAAACTGAATTTAAAGATTTAAGGAGTGAGGCTGTAGCATGCTTGTAAATGTTATCCTCCAATTCTTTGACAAATTCTCAATATGTGTTTTAAAAGATAGTTTATGTCCAGATGCCCAGATGAGTGACGTGTTCATTTCTTTGTGTATTTAATCCTAGCTTAAGATCAATAACAGATTTCTGAATGGAATCAAAGCCATGTTGAAGATCAAGAAAGGCCTGCTGGACTAAATAAGCACTGGGATAGACAACAGTGTCATCAGCATAAAGGTGCAATTTACAATTACTCAGTGACAAACCAATATTATTTATACAAATAGTGATTAACAGTGGACCAAGAATTGAGCCCTGTGGTACACCTTTAGTAATCCTGAAAAAACTGGAATGTATTCCACCAACTGCAATCTAGACCTATGCAAACAGACCTAACCCGCAGGTAGTTTTGAAACCAGTTACAGGCAGAGTGGTCTATTCCAATAGCAGATAGTCTCTTCGGAAGTAGGTCATGATCGAAAGTGTCAAAGACTATAGACAGGTTGATGCAGAGGGCTGCACAATGAAGTTTGTGCAGATAATAATATAATAATAATAATAATAATAATAATAAATAACAATATATGCTATTTAGCAGGCGCTTTTATCCAAAGCGACTTACAGTAGTGAATGTATACATTTTCAGTATATGTGGCATGTCCAGTCCTGAAGCTTGACTGAGGTGTATTCAGAATACAATATCAAGATTAAAAAAGGCAGCAGCTGAGAATTGATCAGGGATTATAATATTTTGCTAAGCTTGAAAGCCTTGGAATGGCCGGTAATTGTTCACGATCACCCCCCTTATGAAGCAGGAGTACATTAGCCGCCTTCCATATCTTAGGGATGGCACCGGATAGAATTGTAATATTAAAGATATGGGCCAACGGTTCAGCTGTCAAAAAGGCAGAGAGCGGCAGCAGATAAGAATCAAGCATGTCAGCCCCTGTTAACTTCTTTGTATCAATCTTGAACAATGCATCCAACACTTCCATGGTGGTGACATATCTAAAGGAAAATATATGATAATTGTCATATGCAGGGGCAGCTGGCAGACTAAGAGTCTGGTCAGGGAAGCCATCCAATGGTTCATTCTGAATTATACAATTTGACACACTGTTTATTTTAAATAAGCAGCCTACCTTAGGTCGAGTTGGCTTGGTTATTAATTGTGTTAAATTTAGTGCATTACAAACCCCTTTTAGCTTGTCTGAGATTGGGCACAATCAGTCAAGATTTAGGTTTCCTATGAGTACTAATTCAGTTGATGCATATTTAGATAACAAATCGGACAAGTTATCCAATGCACAGGATACAGCAGAGGGGGGGTCGATAAACACCCATTACCGACAGCTTTGTGTTATTGCCTAGGTTTACATTCGGGGTTAAACATTCATATTGCTTTGGGACTGAGATGGAGACCAACACAGAGACATTAAGATCATTTTGAACCACCTCTACTACCTCTGTCCGACCTGAAGATATTATAACCATCCAAAGCAATATCAGTGTCTGAGATGATTCGGTGATGATAAAAATGTCCGGGTTTGTCAGTTTGTCCAGATGTTGATTTCTGAGGTCAAACTCCTGTCATTAATATGTAACAATCCATGTCTGAAGAGATTTAGAATCAGCAGTATGACATTTGTGGGTCAGGATTATGCAGTTTGTTTGTTTGCTGTCTAATCCTACCAAATGTTCAAAACAGAGTCTAGGCCTATTACATATACAGTATTTCATACTGCCTCGCCAGTAGCGCATACAGTTGAGGCACTCTGATGGCCCATTTAGTGCCGTTATGCTTTTGAATTAGATCCGCACCATGTCAGCGTAATGTCATTTTGGCATAGGCGACACGTACGTCATGAGCTGTAAGTGAGCTAAATTTGTTTAACATATTTTCAAATAATCCGTAACAGCAAATGTGCAGACTGTGATTATTCATTGGCCATGTTTAGTCTATATTTATATTCTTAACCACAACCCATCAGCCTATTAGCCGTCTTTATTCCTTCATTATTACATGTGTTGTGACATTCAGTGCATCACAATTATCAAAGCCATAGCCAATAGCATAGTGGTCTGGTTTGCTTGGACTATACATCAAAGATGTATAGATGATAAAGATACACTTTGCCACCCAGTAGCTACCTACGACAAAGAAAATGTATAAATATGCCGTTATCAGACTATTCATGGTTTAGTTCCCACGAAAAGCCTATTTCACTTTCATCATTGTTGCCTATAGGGTACTCAAATGTTTGACATATTTTCCCATGTTGACAACAGATAGGTAAAATATAGCTTTGCGCCCAGAGCGACAGAAGCGGCCATCTTCATGCAGGTCCGCCTGTGAAGAGTTGAACATCGCTTGTCTGGAGAGCAGAGACACAACATCATTACAGCGGACGACGCTGAAAGCGAATGGCCCGTATTAATCGTGGCACTAAATACAAATAAATGCTGGTAGTCTACTATGTTCCGTTAGAAACAGCGGGAAGGCTTCAACTGAGCATGCATGAAGTGTTCGAATTCCGTGCTAATCAGTTTGTGTTGAAAATATTAATCTTGCTTGCTGGACTGTTATTTGTAGCATTTCGATTTTATTTAGATTTGCCCTCCCCACACGAGTTCGCTGCTCGTCTCTATGAGGCAGCTAACTTTTGCTTCCTTCAAGACAGAATTCGCCCACCCACGTTCTGGAGACACCTTTACGGCGAACTCGAACCCTCTCACTGGGGCGGACAGCTAAACGCCGCCTAACGGCCTGATAAGGAAAGGTTTCGAATCGCGTCCCTGATAGGCAACGGGTGCGTTAGACCGCTATGCTATCCGCCGCCCCATTATTATTATGTTTAATGGAATCTAGGAAAGCTGTATCATATGCATGAAAAATTATAATAAAAAGTAGAAATAAAAATACATTTTTACCAATCGACGTTTTAATCTTGTAAAAACATAGGCATACCATTATAGTACAGTGTAGCTAAATTACAATAAAAGTACAATTAGTACACAGTCAGCGTAACGTTAGTTAATTCAAACTGATTATTTATCTGATGTTTAATCATGTAATGAGGAGTGGGTGGTCATGGATACCGAATGTGTGTGTGTGGCGCGCGCGCGTGTGTCCATCCGTATAGGCATCTACGTAGGCAGAGCGAATGTACCCCTAATTGCTGATGCACTGACCCTACCGAGTTGTGTCCTGTATTTGCCCAAGTCGAAGTTGGCAAATGTAGGGGATGGTATTTACATTTATTTCTAGAGGCAAGGGAAGGGTCACGTAAAAACTAGGGGGAAAGAAATATATATTTTAACAAGACAGCAATATCGTTCCAATGTTATAGCTTGCAAATATAAAAAGAAAAGGTTGTACATTGGTACTGATGTTAAATCATACCCCTCAAAATATGTGCACTGTGGCTGCTTCATGAAACATTTTTACTTTGAGTACCACCGCTGTTTTGACACAGATGCTAGACAGAGACAGTCCTAAAAACATATTGTATGCATAGTGCAGGGTCCGTCCTTGGCTGACAGTGGCGGTGAGTGCGGTGGGAGTGCATAATTAGCCAAATTGTTTCTCTGGAAGGTTACAGTCAGCAGGGTAATCCTGTCTAATCGCTCCATAGCTACTGCTCTGGGCAGTTTGTGTCTGATCTGTGATCTGCCTGCATCAGCTCAATCGGTAGCATGCTCCTCCAGGCACAGTGGTTGTGGCAGCTCAGCTGCGGAGCGGAAAGAAGCGCTTGGCTTTCTGCAATGCTGCGTGGGCTTGTGGAATGAAATGGCTGGCTGGTGAGGTCATTGGAGGACTGCAGGCGTTTCAGCTGAATTGCTCATTGCACGGCTGGAAAAGCGATCACTCGAGAGGCACAGTTGGTGATTCAAAATTGTAGAGAAAAGAATGGGGGTAAAAAAATAACATTCACAGTATTTTAGCAAAATTGACACCCCCGTGGAAGTGTGGTTGTCAAGCGGCTGCAAAGCAAGTGGTGAGGTCACTTTACCAGCGGCTAAGAAACATTCCAAAGCATATGTAGGCCTACTTCCTTTTAACACAATGCAGGGCATGTTTAATCACATCCTAAATCTAACAGAACACGTGTGGTGTGTGAGGACAGAAAACAAAGACCCCTATCTCCTTTCAGACTTGAGAGAGGAGTCGTAACAATAACACATCAGTATTGGAGAAACGATCGCTCTGAGGGACTGATCAAGAAAGCGGCAGCCCTTTTTACTTATCACTCATCGTGTTGACATTTTTTCCGTCACTGTAAATCTCAACACTGATTCTGTGTGGTGAGCTTCCTCTGACGGTGTGTGATGCCAAACAATGGTGCATTTTTTCCAATGAACAGACCTATTTAGCATTTTACTCATGCACAGTCCCCGAGGGATGGTGTATCACGTACGGTACAAAACTCAGTTGGATATATACACTATGTTATATCTAGTCAATCTGACGAGTTTTATTTGATCATGTATAGCTGCTGAGGGCTTTGTACAACACGACAAAGTGATTTTAAAAAGATAAAACATTAAGAAAGGGGAATTGTTCACTAGCACCAAAATACAAAAGTGAAATGATGGAACAGTGTAAACAGAATGGTAGAAAACAGTTTGATAAATTCAGGCAATAACAGAAAGCAAACAGAAAGATTTTTATGGCAAGGCTTTAGCCGAGGCGTGTGTGGCAAAGTGTAGTGCAGCAATAATAATATGATTTTGGCTAAAGACTATTAGTTGTTTGACAGATGACCTTATTCATGGAAATAATTATTGCTTACATTTTTACATGTTATCTTTTAGTATTTCCCCTTGGCATGTTTGCAAACAAATGTGATGCCTGTGTGCACACACACCCAGTACAGAAAGCCATGGGTAACTGTACAGTTGATGTACAGTCAGTATCCATTGATTAAAACAATCCCCAAAAGCACTCACACAGATTTTCACCTTCCAAATGCACTTGCTAATGTAAAGGGCAGGATTCGATGTCTGGCACTACTTGGCAGTCTGCCATTCATTTAAAGTAAGCTACAATGGGCCCAAACAACAACAGCAAAAAAATATCATACACCTACAAAAATGAAATACAAAAAAAAAAACTCTAAGCACCTGTAGCAAAACACAATACGTGGTTTCGAAAACACAATTAACGAGGAATTTCGTAGAAGTGGGCCAAGTCACGTCTGCACAGACGCTGAGACGGGTGGGTGGAAGGGGGGCCGGAGGTGTGCCAAAGGAAATACGGGCTGAGAAGAGTGCCACAGAGGACTGCCTGTAACTGACAGGATTCCAGCCATCCGTCACGCTCTCACAACTGACAAAACATTGCCTGGATGGGGAGGGTAGACCAGACAAGCATTCCTAACCAGGTCTTCAACACTCTATAGTTTGATGTCACTGATAAGACTTTCCCAGCTCTGGGGAAAAGGAGCAAATGTGGCAGATGATTTTTTCTTCCCTTCTTTTGGCCAATATACTAAGCTCTTAACGGAGTAGTGCATGCCTCCACAAGGCGGCAATTCATATTTATCCGTGATACAACACATAAAGATATAAGTGTCAGTCGCTCAGCATGCCAAGTTAGAAAACCCTTGTGTTGAATCATACTGGATACAACAAAGATGAACAAGCATGCTATCATAGGATAAGAATACAGTTTGGGGCTTATTTTTCAATCCAAAACTTCCGCTGTATAAAAGACTAATGCCTGCAATCTCCGTTTAATTAAAGGGTGCTAGAGGCACAGCTTCTTTAAAAAAGAAAGAAAAAAACAGACGAAAGTCTCCCACTGGGAGTTTAAGTTATTAAACACGTCTTTCCTTGTCTGACCCCGGGATGACCTTGAACAGCGCGTGTAGATGAAAAGTCTTTTTTGCAGCATCACACGTTATCGGTTCAATAGAGGCAATAACACAAGCAATACCAGGCATTTGGCTTTCTTTCCTCTCCATTTATTAACTGTGCCACATTGTCCTTAACAAAGGATATGCTCTTAATTTCATTGTTTTACTTTATGTTTAAATTTATGCTGACACACCTAAATTGCTATGAGACTTTAACAGGGCTGAATGCGATCTTCCTTGGATATATAGCAATTAGACAGATTGAAATGGAGGCTGAAACCCATAGCTTTAAACCGATGATTACTCTCAACCTGTTTATGTTTATATTTCTTGATTATTAATCAAGCAACTAATTAGGTGAATAAGCTACCAATAGGTATTAGCTTCAGAATTTTATTTTGTGAGAGGGTCACACAATTGTGTAGCATTTTCTTACATATATAGATGATATGAACTTGTGGATAAATGTACTCTTTGCCCGAATTCAAGCAATATTGATTTCATAAATATCCATTCATCTGATCTGTGCAGATCAGGCAGGTTAATGCTCACAGAAGAGGACCAATGTTTTCAACGAACGAAGGTTTGCTATGCTTTTTCTGTGTTTCTCAAGGTTAGTGCACTATAAGTTTAACAGAGGGATTTAAGTTAGCATTTGTAGCTTTGAAATTTTCTTTGTAATGATGGGATTGATTTTTACATCATGAAACCACTTATTGTCATTTACATTCTCTAACGTCACGAAAGGAAAGAGAACGCCACAATGTGAAACACAATAAAGAGGAAGCTTTGTGATTACTCACCAACAGAGTATTACATTAATTGGAACACTTGTTAATTCAACAAAATACATTTAAAGGTAAGATTTCAGCCTCCTCTCTTCCCAGCTCACCAACTGCCACTGCTATATACATTAGAACCGCAGATATACAAACCTCAGTTATAGATATTCCAAACACACTCGTGTGTCTGAATAGAATGGACACACCAGTGTGAACTGTTTGATTTTGTTCTGGCCCATCTTTATATGAAATACTGTTGATTTTCCAGCATTATTTAGCAATAGTGCTAAGATATTCACCTTTTTAAGCAATGGAAAGTGTGATTTGTGGGCCTTCCTGAAGCCGCCTGCCAGAGGCCGCCTTGGTACCTGCTGTTGCCGGCCTTGCTGGTGGCCCCTCGTTGCCTGTTGCTGCTGGCCTTCTTGAGGCCTTCTCATCACATGTCTCTGCCCGCCTTCCTGAGGGCCTCTTGCTGCCTGCTGCTGCTGGCATTCTTGAGGACTCCTTGTCACCTGCTGCTGGTCTTGCTAATGGCCCCTTGTCACCTGGCGCTGCCATCTTTGCTGAGGTCCCCTCTATACCTGCCATTGCAGGCCTCCCCCACCTGCACTGCTGCCAGGACACACCCCGCCACCCTGTCCTGTGGGTCAAGCAGGCGGTGCCATGCTGCTCTCTCCTGTGGATCCAGGAGGGGGCACCACACCTCCCTGTTCTGCCTCCAGCATGGGCTGGCTGGTGCAATGGGCATAGCCAGTCTCCGACCCTGAGGCCAGGGCCTCACAGGAACCTAGCATCCCAGCGTCGGTACATTGCCACCTCCTCCCCACGCTCAGAGCTGAGGGAGATGGTATGGTTTTTCCTTGTTTGTTTTTTATTTTTGTTTGTGGGGGATACACTGCCTTATCACTCGGTGTAGTGTGATATTGCTGTTGTTGTGACAACAAAATAATAAAAAATTACATTCTCAACCACAGATATAGATTAACTGATTACCGAATATGTAATTAATGTTATATTGTAGGTTGTAACAAGTAAAATGCAAGGCAACACATCAGCAAAGACCAAATGACTAAAAATATGCATTCACCTTCTGGCTCAGAAAGTTCTGTACAGTCCCCACTGTACAGAACAGTGAAAAAGATTATTTTACCCTCGTTGGCAATACTCATCACTGCAATGCTCTGCCTAAACACAAGAGGGAAAGCACTAGCACACACAAACACAGCTTCTGCACAACTACCATCGCAATGCACCTGATTAACCTGAGGAGTCGCTAGTGAGCAAAGAGGTGAGTGCTAACCTGCAGACTGAAACCCATCTTTCCTGGGTGAAGCTACGGGCAGTCATTTGTCTCCCTGTGGGATTCTCGGTCATGGCACTGGGAAATCAGGATTCACCACTCAGAGATCCTATATATTTTCTTTCTTTGAAAAGGCTGATGTTTTTCACCATGGTCCTTTGTGTGTCACTATGCATATTTAGTTTCACCTGTGGCCTTATTGATTGTTTTCTTTCCACAGTATATCATAATCAATACTGATGTTATTTTTCCTCGAGCAATGATAATTTTCCAATTGATTATGATATATTTTAATAACTTATAAACATGGAAACACAGCATTGTCATAAGATAGTTATATTTGTAATACAGAGTGAACCTTGTTGAATGGTTCAGATACTCTTACTGTGACTAAAGTACGATAAACCGATAAAGAAATAAAGAGTTGTTCCTTTCATGGACTGAATATTTTAGAAAATGACCGGTCACATTAAGCTACCAAATTTAAATATATGGGCACCAATATACATATATCTGTATGGGTGTCGTCCCCACAATGCTGTAATGTCCATTTTAGAAAAGTAACACCACAAAAACAATTTTCTTCTTTCTGTAAGTGAATTCTTGAAATGCTTGTATGTGTGTGTTGTGTGGTTAATGTAACTACAGCCCCCAGAGTTTATGTACTGAGAACATTTGTCAATGTCACCTCCCTCACCCTCTGTACTTTGGGAAACCAACAAACTTGAAAAAGGGTATAGGTAGGCTGTATTGTGTCAAATGACCAAAAATCATTTGGACCTCAAAGTATTCTTCCCACACAAGAATAACAGCTCTAATAGCAATGCTTGCACAATTACGATCAAGTGTTTGTTAAAAATAAAATAAAAAAAATCACTTACAGTTCTCTGCTTTTAAATTCCCCAAGCACACATTTTTTACCAATTTTTAATCAATCAGGCAAGTTTTGTAATGAAATGTTTTTGAAATAATGGAAAGGGAAACACTGGAATGTTTAGGATGGTGACAATTAACAGACTAAATAAAAAAGGCAGGTGATGACAGAAGCACAGTACACTGAAAAATGGGTCGTGCTCTCCATTGTAGTGAAAATCAGAAATAATTTGGAGAAAGGAGTGATCAGATATTAGATATCTCAGTATTCCAGCATTGGAAAGGCCACCATAACTGCTAAACTGCACACTCATGAAATACTGTATTGTTCTCATTATGCAACTTGAGTTAAGCTGAGAAAGTTAAATGGAGATAGCTAAATTCTGTTCGTATGAAACTGTATTTTTGTTTATGTTGTTAACTTTTCAAAATGTTTTACTGTACACATTCGATATTTCAAACTGTTTTTGCTGCTTTGCTTATTTTTCATTGTATGCAATTGCCCAACTTCACATATCTGACATACCTCTGGTACTAACAGGTTGGCTATGAGGGATTGAGTACTATGCACTTTCCTCCTTAAAATAGGCATTTTCCGATGCTGCTGGCCCCCCTGTGATATTGATTCTGTTAATATTTGTTCATGTCACAAGTATGTAAAAGTGTCCCGTAACCCAGTAACTAATTATACCCATGTACTGTAATAAAGTAATGTTTTTTTATTAAAATTGCAAATGGGAAGAAACTGTCTTTTTTTTTAACTGTGTTTTGTCTCTGTTTATTTCACAGCATTCACAAAGATGTCAAAAGTAAACCAAACTGATGTGCTCATTTTGTTTTGTCTTGTGTTGCACTGTGGAGAGCCTATGGACAAGTGTGCTATTTTGACTAGATAAGGCATCTGTGTATGAGTGATTCAGAACCAGTGTTTGGATTCTGACCACACTTGAAACTGTGCAGTCAAAGGAACATATTTTTTTATCTTCCAAAATGCACAAGATGAAAATCTTAACACAAAAGCCAAAAAACAGTTATCAAAACTACCCAGAACCCAATAGGAGGAAATGTTTCTGTCCATTTCTGCTGCTTATTGGTTAGAACCACCACCAAAATACTGCACACTCTCTTTATACAATGAGAAAATTAATACTTTTCAATATATTAAGTTTTATTTGAAAGTGAATATGTTCCTTTTTATACGTGAAAGATCCAGAAAAAAACTGAAAGTGCAAAACATGAAACAGGACACACGTCTCACTGGACTGCAGACAAAAGTGTAATACTTCCAGTCCTTTGATGGATTGAAGACATCTGAACCGCTGGGAGTTCAAGAGAATTCAAACAGGGAGGCAGCATTAAAAAAAAAAAAATTCAAAATGTAAAAGATTCAATTCAATGTCTTGCACATACAGTTTAGTCAATGTTATATTTTGAAAGGGTTTCATTACAGTTCTTTGCATTTCATTTTTCACATATGCCTGTGTCTCCTGCTCTGCCAATCCCTTGCCCATGGTGTGACTCACTCAATGCCAAGCCTAACCGGGCATTGTTCTGCTTCCACATCCGCCTTTTTCTTCAGTTCCACAGTATGTCGAGTTAATCATCTTTACTGGGGCCGTGTGCAGAGCTTGACGCCTCATTTCCATGTTCATGAACCGTGAGGGGTGCATCTCTGCCGCTCAAAACCGCGTCTCCCTCCCTGGGAGAGATCTACCTGGATACCAGCACTTTGGGAGGTCCAGAATGGATATTTGTGTTTTTGGCTCAGCTTTTGGGTTCCCGTGCTCCCTGGACTGCGATAAGCGCTTCTCTCCTTGTTGTGCCGGGAGCCCTGAGATCAGTGATTGGTCCAGCTGACAGGTACAAGGAGCAGAGAGAATTCTCCTTGAAGAAGAGGGAGGCCATGTTTAGACGAATCCACCATCTTGCGACACTGTACCGTGGAAATACGTTGGAGGTTCAAGGGGCAGCTCTTCGTGAAACTCCTCTACTCAATCACTGCCAACACTGTCTCAGAATAATGATGCATAGCTGGCCTTTCCAATCAAACCCTCATTTTTCATTCTGTAACAAGCGCACGTGACACGCACCAACATCTGTAGTAAGACATCAAGGGAATTGATAAATGGCAAAAAAACAAGGCTTCCATTCGATAACACTTGAAATAGTCACAATGACATTTAATATGAAGCACATTAAACAGCAAGTTGTGGCCAGTATGACATGATGTGGTCGAAAATAGCACAGCTGCCTGCAGACCAAACTGACAGGTCGTTTGAGTATTAAAGTCTCCATCTCAGAGGGCGTTTTCCAAAAGTGCACACATCTGGAACATGCGTTGCAATATGTCTATAAAGTCATATGCATATGAAAACAAAAGAATGTTTGGCCACATCTGAGCTGTAGTGTAGCTTGGTGACAGCACCTGGGAGATGTGTCAGATTAGCTCCGCCCTCTGTTAGACATTTGAAGATTCATTCCACCCATTTGTTAGACAGACATCTGAAGATTAGCTCCGCCCTCTGTTAGACAGACAGTTGAAGATTAGCTCCGCCCTCTGTTAGACAGACAGTTGAAGATTAGCTCCGCCCTCTGTTAGACAGACAGTTGAGGATTAGCTCCGCCCTCTGTTAGACAGACAGTTGAAGATTAGCTCCGCCCTCTGTTAGACAGACAGTTGAAGATTAGCTCCTCCCTCTGTTAGACAGACAGCTGGAGGGAAAGTGAAAATCTCATGTAAGGTAAAATGTACTGGACAGATTCAGGTAGGAAAAGCACATTGCAGACTTAAATAGAGATGATTTCACAGACAGTTTGTCTGCTTTGTCCATTTTAATGGAACTCAAACACATGCACATGTTTTTCATGCCCAGGCTTTTGTACATACACACACACACACACACAAATTACTTAGCAGTGAAAGATATACACAAACATTAGTAGGTATATCAGGTTATTTTGTTAAGTCCCCTCATGGTGTTCCTATGACATTTTCAGCTCTATCCCTTACAACAAGGATTAAACAGCTGCAAGATTTTACAAAATAAAACCCTGAATTAGATCAAGTCAATTATATAGGGATACATAAAACACACACATACATAAAAACTAGCACACGCACACCCACAAACACACACAGTTTCTCTCACACATATGTACACAAACACAAACACCTGAGGGCAGGTGAAGATCCCTCCCTTCTGAGTCTCCCTACACAAAAGTCTCACATAAGCTCGCAATGCAAATCGAGACACAGGGAGAGGAGTTTTGTGAAACTGTCCTCATATAGTTTTAGGTGATCCCCCATCCAATGCCCCACCCATTTCCTCATATAGACCCCTCCCACCATCCTTGCCCCCTCCCCTCTGCTGCCTGGGTCAGACCACAGATGCAACAGAGGTGACAGAAGCCACCTTGTTCTCTTCTGCCCAGGGCTGCAGGTTCTGGAGGGCGTACAGAGAGGAGTTGTGCAGGCAGAGCGGGTCCTGCTGCAGGGGCTGGTTCAGGGTCTTCTGGAAGGCCTCCTGCTGGAGCTGTAGCATAAGGCGATTGGCCTGTTGCCTCTCCGCCTCCCGCTCCTCGGCAGTTTGCCTCCTGGTGGTGGGAGGGCAAAAACACAAGTGTTTGTTTTTGTTTGATGATTACCCTCACTTCCTCACAAGAGTAGCTGGCCCTGAACTGTAGGTCTGTAGGTCTGCCTGTCCTTCTGCACCAAAGAGAACCGGTTGGTATATTATGATATGGTATGATATGGACAGACAACTTCTGAAAATATCAAACAAGAGTAAACACTGTTAAAGGATCAAGAAATCATCCATCAAAAGGATCATGATATTATGATATAATTATTCTTATATTTAATCTTCTATTCTTAGATTGATGTTGCATTTGTAGGCTGACAAAAATTGATGGTATATATCTGAATCTATTACATAATACACCCCCCACCATCTCTGTCAATTCACAATGGATGTGATTATTGGAAGGCATGGCCACATTGACGGTAACTGGATTGAACCATGACTTTCATGCTGGCAAGTGCTTCCACATGGCCTTTCACTGTCGATGCTAATCCGTTTCATTTGCACAACCTGGCTCTCTTAGCACAGACGAGGGCCTTTCTAAAGTATATTTAATTTGTCATACACCTAGAGCACCTGATAATTACCTCATTATTCTACTGAAAAGGGCCACGCCCTGGGAGCTGGAGCTGATGAGAGGCAATTGGTTCCTTTGTTACTCCATTTGTTTGTTTGTTTGTTTCGTTGGACTGCTTAGTTATATCATTTCATGTGCGTCATTCAGGATATTATGCATGAGTAATTCATGAACAAGAGATGACAAAGAAAGGAAGAAAATACATAATTGACTGCAGTAAAGTATCTGTTTAATGTTACATGATATTCTGAGATCGATTCAATAGTCTCCTGGTAAGTGTTTATTTGTGCTGAACAGAAACTGATGAACATTTTTATACCATATTCATTCAGAGAGAAGCACAAATATCTTATTATAAATTAAACTTAGTTTACCATCCAGAAACACTTACAGTAGCCTGCCAGTCTAAAATCTCTACTCCGCATGAACCACATTATCTTTTTTTTTTCTCAGCTCGTTTAATAAACAATATTAACAAAGCACACAAATTAAAATAACTCTAGGGCAGTATTTATTTATGGTGCTGTCCAATAGAGGGCTGAAGAGAAACCTAAAGTGCTACAGTATATTAAAATCACAGATTTCAAAAACCCTTTTTAGTCGTAACTTGTTTTGATAGCATGGTGATTTAAACTCAGTGAAGGGCTGATGGATGGTACAAGGCTGGCACAAGGCAGTCTCTGTAGATACAAGATTAGTATCCAGGGCATACTGTTCCAGTCCCTGCAAAAAACACTTCCAAGGTCCCAAGAATTCATGTATAATACCAAAATAACTGTTTTGCAGTGCCCGTCCCAAAGTTCACAGCTTGTGCACAGCTTGCAAATTACTCCAGGACAGGGCATCGATGATTCAAATGAATGAATGAATTGATGTTTTACCAATCATCTGAAAGGGGTGAGCAGTAATTCAATAATAAGTAAGTATTAAAAATAAAATAAATAAATATAAATAATTTACATTAACTTTTTTGCCATTTAGCAGACGCTCTTATCCAGAGCGACTTACAAGATGTGCATTTACACATGGCAAGATCATTTAGTTTTAATTTTTTCATTATTGTTTTATTAAAGTTTTATTGATTAATGGTCAATCATTTTTTTCTGTGGGGGGAGGGGAGGGTGTTTGCCTATGCTGGACAGTGAATTTAGAGACAAAAAGAGTCTCTCATGCCCACCATGGAACATCCATCAGCCACACGTTACCGCTAAGCTCATTACGCTAATCTGATTTCTCATCTGTTCATTTGATCATGTCCTTATTACACACACGGCAGACACACATATATCCGTCATGCAGTGCCTCTCTGTGCTGCTTCTGGGGAGAGGTAATAAATCACCAACAAACCTACAAACCTGGACCGAGTGTGTTTAGCCTGCTATACATTTCGTTTCGTATTGCATATCACCACGTTTTTCTGCATATTTAGCCACGGTTACAATGTTTGCTTAAGCCGTTAAGTGGTTTCAGAATGTCCATATTGATAACTGAAGAATACTTCAGTGTCTGGAGGAACAAGGAATGGATGTGTATTTACCTGCACAAGTGTCTGAAATTCGTGATTGAAGTATTTCATAGATAATCTTAAATGTAACGGCAAATGCTGCGCTCAGCATTCGCTGCTACAGAATGGGATTTGCTCTGTTACTTTGCCCAGTAGGAACCACCCCTAAGGTCTTTGTGTTTACGATTCAGGTAACACGCCCCTTCATTCGGTCAAATCAAAGTTAACCTCCGCCCCCTTTCCCTCCTGAAACCCGTTTTCAAAACTAAAGGTATAAAAGCCTCATTATAATTCAATTGTGTGCCTTTTTATTTTTAAAGAACCGCATGCTAAAGTTAGAGTGAATTAGGATAGTGTTTCTTTAGTGAATAATGTTTTCCATTATACAAACCACAGGGTCAATATCGCTTTAGACAACAATGCCCAGGCAGCCTTTTAAAAGCAGTAGCCTTTTTGCTTTTGCTTTGTCAAGTGAATTTGGCTCCTTAAAAAAACAAGTAGCCGAGCTAAGCAAAAACATTTTTTGTATTATTGTTTTTATTACCAGAGGGACTGTGGGTGAATTTTCGTGGGAATAATCTAATCTGGCTGTCCTTTCTGTAAGCAGTGGTTGGGAGTTCTTGGAGCATAAACATTCCGCCAAGCTGCCCCTTTGCTCCTAGGATGACAAAAAGGCTCCAAAGAAAAAAGGATCCATATTTGCCCCTGTTTCAGATAAGGCAGGGATGCCCGCTGCTGGCCCCAGGGGCCAATAGGGACGAGTTGGTGGTTATGCTGTCCAGGTTCTTTAGGTTTCTTTGAAGGCCTGAAAATGTCTAGAGCTGAGAGAAGTGGCCAAAGTGTTTAAATAAGGGCGTAGCATAGAGCTTCATAGCCTGGGCACAAAATAACTGAAGCCCAAAGGGAACAGAACCAGACTTTATTCCTTCAATATGCAGAGGACTATAATGAATCAAATTAATATATATGATGGGCTGTCACGATTATCATATTCATCGGAATGATGAATCAACTAATGAATTAGGTGAACAAACCATTTCTGAACGTTAATCGGGTTTAATTTTTTACGCATTTTAAATGCATGTTCAGCAATATAGGAAATATAGACCAATACAGGAAACACAGAATATTTTTTTAAAGGAAATTTATCGTTTATAGTTATTGTCCATTTAATTATCCCCTTTCAGCCCTTGATTCGTTATAACGCTGTCTCACCCATGTTTTTTTTAATGAAAAAAATCCATGGTGAGTCAAAAAATATAATTATTCTCTGATAAGTCTCTGACTGCTACTAGCTTTGATCTTTGATAAAAACAAAGTGCTTTTGTTCTATCAATCAACGCTTCTTCCCGGCAATGGTATCTGAAACAGCAAACCCCAATTTATAACACATCTTATGGATACTGTAACGAGTCCGTAGTATTGTTTTGCCTCTGAGATTTCCGGTAGCATGCACATGTTCTTTGTTAGTTTTGAGAGCCAGACGCACCTGAGGACATGGATGAAAACAATGTCCATATACTGTATATGGTATAACTGACAATGCGAACGTCAGTTGTTTTGACTGTAACCTATTTATTTTTTTATCTTGTTCAAAACAATAAAATATGGGGTGAAGAAATGTAACTTGGGAGCCAGGCACACCATATTACTAGCTAGCTTAGTTTCAAGCTACTTAACCTTTGCCTTAAAGGCACTTTTATGCAACGGTGGTTGACAAATCTAGCTTCTTTTAAGCTATTCCAGTTTATCACATTCTCTGACTGTGGCAATAATGCAACACAAGAGCATTGAATTCAACCAAATCGCATTCCTGTTTATGTCCATTAAATGTGTGAATGAAAGTTAATAGGTCTCACTTATTTACATATTGTTGGATTGATTGTTTTTTTATTTTTTTAATGTACTATAGACATCATGCATATTTGGTTTATTTGATCACGAATGCATCTCTGTTAGTTGTGACCCCTCTGTACACTTTTATATTTAACACTCTGTATCACTTCCATGCTAAATGGGGTATACACCTGTAGGTCACTAAACAAATCATAAACATATCATCAACAGTACAACGATAGAGGTGTCTTAATGGGAATTTATATGTTGACTTTGTCTTTAAGGTAAAAGAAAATAAAAAATTTGCACTGTAAAGATTGATTTCATATAAGGGTAGGGTGACAAGTTTGAGTTATCATCTATGAGGTAAGCATTTACTAGCCATTGCAAGCAGGTTAACCGAAAAAGAACAACTTTTCTTTAGTTACAGTTTCAAAACATCAATACAAATGTGCTGTGCAAAAATGTATGTTCAGAGCAACAAAATCTGTGTGATTTCATATTGACTGCCACAGTGTTGGAAGCTTTCAATAGTCAAGAAACACAAGATTAAGTAACGCTGTAATCTAACAATGAATTAAACAAATAGGAAAATAATAATAAACTAACTTTATTGACTGACAGCCCTAATATATATTTATACATACAGTATACATAGAAATAAGGTGAACAAACTGACCAAGCATTTAACCAAAAACTACAGGAAGAGACTTATTTAGCAAATAGTTTCCTTTGCTTCAAGAAACTATCCAGCCGTAAACCAACTGAAAGTGTCTGTGCTGTTATTTTGAAACTGAGTTTAAATGATTTCAGTAGTTTCTCTTTAAAATACTGATTTATAAAAAAACGATTCACGATTTACATTTAAGCAGTAACAGTAAACAGTAACAGCTCTTGAGATATAACTATCATTTTATTCACAAGATACAATAAAGCCATGACTTGTATTAAAGCCATGATTTATAGTGAGAATGCATATTTATGCCAGAGCTACCTCACACCCTTTATCCTGCAACTGTTAACAAAAACATGCATTATCACAGAACAAATGCAAATAACTAATCTGTCACTGAACAAAATCAGTCAGCATCGAAAGGGAGCTTACCTCCATTTTGTCCTCCTGTTCTGGAACCAGGTTTTGACCTGTGCGTCGGTCATCTTGAGGGTCTTGGCCAGAGTGGCTCGCTCGGCCGATGCCAGGTACTTCTGCCGGTGGAAGCGTTTCTCCAGCTCGCAGATCTGCACCCGGCTGAACGAGGTCCGAGGCTTTTTCCTCTTCGGAGGCGTCCGATTCTGATAAGGGTGTCCGATCCGTCGGGTCACAGAAAACGGAGACAGGGCTGCTGCCAGGGCAAGAGGACAGATGTGTGTCTGTCAGTGTGTCACATGAATCATTCCTGACTTGGCACATGAGTAAGCCAGATGTTCTGTCAGTGTGTCACATTTTTTGGGCAGCTAAGAAAACCAGTGAATCCTTCAGGACAGTGTTCCGTGAGAGCTTCCGAACTACTTCCAGAAGATTTTATATCATTTACTGGCGTGCAGGAGACAAAGCTTAAATTTGCGGGACTCCTGGAAGACTTCCGGGAGACTTGGGCTGTGTGGTGACATGACTAAGCTGGATATTCTGAGAGTTTGGCCTGATTAATCCAGTTTTGACTTTACTTTTATATTACATTTTTTAACGAAATAATTTGCTGTTGTCGCAGTTGTATTCAAAACTGCACAAGGGAAGTAATCACAGTTATATCTCTATGGAAGTATAAGCTTCATATTCCCCTTATCTTACATATGTGCATATGTGCTAGGCTTAAGCATTTTATTTTTATCTTTTATTTAAGAAATACTTTTCACTATTATCAAAGCATTTTTAAATGTAACATATTTAAAGCACATTGTGCAGTTATGTGCCATAAATTAATTTACTACTTGTTTGATTTTATTTCTGGGTTACGTTGATGGAAAACTGCCTGAACATGTCCATTATTTGATATGTGACTCTAGGTCAGACGAATAAAGGATAGGCGCAAGCGTGCACACTGACATTGTGTGTGTGCGTCAGTGGAAGGCTCATTGCGTTTGTGCTGAATCTGTAAGACAGCACAGGAACGTAGGGCCCCAGTGATCAACTCACCTGGGCAAGTGCCCTTGAGAAAGGGGTAGTCCAGGAGCGGACTAGCCTCTCGCAGCAGGGCGAGATCGGGGTAACAGTGTTTGGCTAACGCTTCCACGGAGCTCCAGACAGGGGCCCCGCTGATCTCCCCCTCCGAAACAGGGCGGAGGCTGACCAGGGAGGGGGGTCCCGTCCTGCCGCACGGGCCTCCCGCTGGTCCGTCCGCTGCCTGCTCCGCTACAGAACGACAGAGCGAGACATAGTCAGGGTCCCTGTCCTGTGGCTGCCAGGGCTGGGGGGCACAAATAATATTCGGTGAAGGAGGACACACCGTATACAGTTATGGTTGCTTCAATGTCAAGCATCCAAAGTCGCTTTGGATAAAAGCGTCTGCTAAATGGCATATATTATATTATTATTATTAAGCAGCCCTTGTGTATTCTGCTTAAAACGCATGTTGTTACTTCCCCCCCTTTCTTTATTCCTTCTTGGTTTTGTTCCATTAATTTATTATTATTTCTATCTTTGTTTTGTGTTTTCTATGTGACGTGGATGCTCTTTTAAAAAACAAAAATGTTCAATGCTAACTGAAATCTGCATGGATGAAGGGCTGAACCTAGATATTACCCAGTGATTGAATGATTTCAAGTAATGCATTATAACAGATTTTTTGTATTTACATTTGTTAAGCACCACCAACAAATATTGTTAATTATTAAAAATCCATCTCTCAGCAATATTCTTAATGAAAAAATACAATGGCATCATGTATGTTAAGATACCTGCAACATCAAAACATGACAGGTTTTATATTGATACTCCATGGACCTACTTCTGTAACATTTTGCTTAGAAAAGTACAGTTTTGTGACACTTCAGAATACTTCTGTAAATAAAATCAAGTAGTGTTGCAGTTAGTAATTGCAATTTTGTGTTTAAGCAGTGAAAATGAACATGGAATGACAATGAGCCAACAGATTCATGCCATGGATATAGAAACCCCAGAGGGCAAGTTTTGGGTTCCCTGGATTTGACAAAATGTAGAAAACCCTTGTCATACTGTATATGTGTTGTACAACAGTGGTTGTGTGATATGATGAGCAGAACAGAAAATCTGAATGGATACCTGTTGTTTTTGTTTTTGGTCTTATCTCTATATTGCCTGCCCTTGTG
This sequence comes from Aldrovandia affinis, assembly GCA_029706075.1. Classification (NCBI taxonomy): domain Eukaryota; kingdom Metazoa; phylum Chordata; class Actinopteri; order Notacanthiformes; family Halosauridae; genus Aldrovandia; species Aldrovandia affinis. Next base: position 2,619,771 of record JAINUG010000087.1, read on the forward strand.
TATTGTGTCTGTTTCTGTATCCTCTCTTGATTTGCAATTGCATTTGAATTTGCACATTTGCAAAGGACACCCAAGTACGATGTTCAGAACTCATCCTGACTCGCATTGTCTGGGAGCCTAAATCTTGCCCGAAGAAGTGACGAGCACATCTCGCTGTAATCCTGGCAGGCGATTGTATTGTCGGATAAACAATGTTTTTTCGCTGTCAGATAGCACCAGGAGCCATGGTGCATATGAAAACATCTGCGATGGCGTCCCATAGGAACGGCGGGGCTGTGGTGAGAGATTGATGATCCGCATTCAGCGAGAGCAATCAAAATTCATCCGCACTAAAGACGCTTTAGGGGTTGACGGGAAGTAAGCCGCTCCGTTGGCACTTAGATGAACAGCATTTGAAGTGATCCCTGACACCGGGATATTAATCTCCTGTGGCCGGTGTGAAAATTGATGTGCCAAAATTAACCATTAATTAAAAACAAAGAGGACATCATAGCCTTAATCGCAAAAGTAAAGTCGAATTTTCAAAACAACTGACGTGTGTGCACCGTAATAAAATAGAGGCTATCCTAAGGCTTTAGTTGCTTGACATGTTTGTGTTTAAGTAATAAAGCAGAGATCTCTGTCAAACTGTGGACAAGATTCAAAGAATTTAAGGGAGGACTTGGTGTTAGCCACACCATTGGATAGGTCACTATTTAATTTTTAGACACACGGGACCTGCCTTATATGGGGTCAAGGAAGAGGATTGGTAGTTTATTTTGGGCCACAAGAATATGGCCAAAAATATGGCCAAGAATAAATCCCATTCAGACAAACTCGCATGCAACTGAAGTTAAATATTATGCATAACACAGCAATACAGCCAAACAATATACAAGGGGGTCATGCTCTTTCGTATACCATGATGGCTGTTTTAAAAATACTACCTGGGTGTCAGTAAAAAAAAGTATTCCAGGATGCAACTATAAAATGGCCACAACTTTAAAGTTAAAAATAAACACCCTGAATCATTGTTTCCCCACACAATAGCATAAATAAACACCCTGAATCAGTGTTTCCCACACAAGAGCATAAATAAACACCCTGAATCATTGTTTCCCAACACAAGAACATAAATAAACACCCTGAATCATTGTTTCCCCACACAAGAACATAAATAAACACCCTGAATCAGTGCTTCCCATTAAGATCTTAACTAATCTGAAAAGCAGCTAATGGTAGCATTCTCTATCATCATAATACAGTACAGTCATAAATAATGCATTCATAGCCCTCATCACACACAGCCATGTCCGTTCTGCTGAGGGTGGCCCTATACCAAAGTGCAGGTTAATATATTCTTTGTCATCGTCCATTTATTTTTTCAGTATTATTTTAGCCATGAGAGAAAATTGTTATCTGAGCATTCCCAAAGGGGACTGCCAATTAAGTCTCTTTTATTTGCCTTGGTAGCTTGATATAATAACCCTTTAATGCTACACAGATCAAAAGTGGCATTAAAATTGATAAACTCATTGGAAACTTAATTTTAGGGTGCTCACGATCTCATTTGCCAAATGCCAACTTAATATTTCCTTTTTCCATGTGATTGATTTTCAAAGATATCGAGCAGCAACATTTTTTTACATTTTATTTTAACCTTTTATTTTTAATGATAGTGTCCCCAGGCAAGATGGCCCTGACATCTTCAAGACTTCCTTTTACCTGCCTTCTCAATGTTTAAATAAAAAGAGCAGGACACCCGTTTTCTGCTACTTAATTATTGCAGTGCTGTGCATGATTTTTTTTATGTAAAGTTTTGGGAGTCATGGGAGTAATAATTATATATATATATAAAATATATATGTGTGCAAATGTCATACTCTGAAGACAGAAAGTAATGCCTTCTTTAAAACAGGCCACAGATATACTTGGCTTTTGATCTACTTTATGAAGCAAAACAAAGAAGGGGAGAAGCCATTTGGCCGAGAAAGCTGAACCTGAAAAAATCAACTTTGACAAACAAAAGAGGCGAGGTCAACTCGCTCAAGGAAAACGAAGGCCCGGTTTAATTCCATCCCTTTTGACGTTGCTTCACTTAAAATCCATTTTTGACAATGGCGTCTGAGCTCGCGTAGCACCGCAGTGGGGGTTACAGACACTTACTTGAAGATGAATCTCTCATTAATACGTCATTACCTCGAGCCCAAACGATCATTAACACTACGGAATCGTGTTCGACACGAAATAAAGCTCCTTTTTTCCAAAACGCTCAGGGGCTTTGCCCGGAGATGATCTGAGCGAGTAATAAAATTTACAATCAGCATATCAGAGTACACGCTACCGTGGAGACACTGCGGCCCATAACAGAATCATTTATACTTAATAACACTTTCCTGCGACAAGGCCTCTCTTTCCCATTGTGAATATTACCTTTGTTACAATCTAATAAATATATCTGCAAAAGATTCAAATAGGGGATATTGAAATATATCAACAACATCTATTGCTATTTATTAAACCGCTGGGCGAGACACGGTTTTATGCAGCTGTCATTAGGTTTTGCCTTCACACTGGGAATTGAACCACCAAAGAGCTGTTCGGGAAAATAAACAAGCCTCCGTGATGAACGGTAAATTGTCTTTACTTTGCGGGAGCCAGAGGAGGTTATTTTCCCCCGACGTCAGTGTCATCATCCCCGCCATCACGTGCATTCTGCCTTGTATCTACTCGTATGTATTTGTGTGAAGATGTCATTATCCCGCCTGTAAACTGAGCCCCCCCACTGCACAATGATATTCCTCAATCCTCCCCAAAACCCCTTTCTCTATAGCAACCGCCATCGCCTGCCACTACATAGAGTAATGTAACCACCCGACACACAACATGGGCCTGCGTCTAAGCACTCGGATAACAGCATCTCAGAGCTGCGACTGTTGGCTTTTGTGAGAAACTAACCGACGGGAGCTGTGTCTCTCTCCTGCTTTAACATCGAGTGTTGTGCCGCGGGCAAATGGCTGCGGCCTGTGTGTGCTCGCTCACTCTCTCTCTCTCTCTCTCTCTCTCTCTCTCTCTCTCTCTCTCTCTCTCTCTCTCTCTCTCTCTCTCTCTCTCTCTCTCTCTCTCTCTCATTCTGAAAACACCACACCAGGGCCTTTGGCTCCAGTTAATGGTCAAGGGAGAGAGGAGCAATCTGCAGTGGGCCTGAGTCAACAGCATCTCTGCCAGCAGCAGCAGAAGAAAACTGCCCACTCTGCAACGGCCTGCTGTCTGTTCAACGCTTTGCGTAGCTTCTCTCAACGGGGAGGACAATTGCGTCCATGGCTTTGATGCTTGAGCAAAAGTGTCACAGCCTACACACGCATAAGGCCTAAAGCACACATTTGCACAGCGCACATTCAATCTACAGGGATGTGATCCATCCAGAGTTAAATTGTTCAGTTGTATTTTTGCTATCATTGCTTTAAGGCTATTCAATGTGGCCCACATTTTGTACAAATGCAAGCAAGAAATCTGTGACAGTGATCACTCCTCCACAGAACTAATTACAAATAGTCTTGCCAAATGTTATAAACTGTATTCGTAGTCATATTGAAAGGTTGTGCACTTAGGCTAACGTGTTTTTTCCACTACTGAACTCGCACATAATGCCACTATCTTTACAAAACACGGGCCTGAGCTCCGGTGAGCAAACCGATTTTTAATATAGGCTACTAAACTAGTTCAAACATACACGAAAAATAGCAACTTGAAAACGGAAATCTGATGCATTCAGGGCACATAATAATTCCACATACCCATTAGAGAATACAATGGCCTATAATATATATGCAAGTGAATTTATATGTTATTACATTTTCCGTGTTAAGTGAAAACAGAACAATGTTCAAAACGGTGCCTGCTTTACCATCCGCGCGCTGGGATTCGAACGGCGATTTGCCGCGCCTTCCGGGGGCTACTGAGCACCACTGTGTTTGTTGACTTGAGAGATAAGGCTGTTTAAGCACTCAACCTCATAAACTGCCAAGGAGTCAATTCGCAAAATAATATACCAGAGGTGTCACGTTTCAGCGCATCTCGCTCAAGATATGTCCGGTCTCTGCTTAATATCAAATCTCTGCCTCGTGCCGGGTCCGTCGGCTGTTCTATCTATGCTGTGACACTTGCGGTGAGCTCCAGCGCCGCAATTTAATATGAAAGAGGACTTATTTGAAAATGAAGACGCCTTCCCGAACAGTGAAAAACATCTGATTTATAGACATTATCCGCTTCATAAACTACTACATGGCAATTCCTTTTACAGAACACGTTCAACATGTTTAACCGCCTTGTGCATTGCACATGCACGTGTAGCCTTGCACGGTGATATTGTAGATTAAGCCTAGCCTACACTATCATTCCGATATGACGTGAAAATAATACGATAAATATATAAATAAACCATACCAAAACATAAAAGTCAGGGACCTTTGTGTCTATATCTGGTATGAAGGCTCGAGAATTATATGAATTGAACAAACGACTGTTTTATTTGAAGAAAAATGGTAGGCCTGCCTGGAGAATCTCATAATGTATTGTTTAAAAAAGGAGCATGCGAATTGGACAGAAATACAACGCATGCAGCTGTATAAAGTGTGCAGCATACATACCTTTGTGCATTGCTTGACAAACTGAAGCTCTCAAAAATTAACTGAAGATGAACCATATTAAACGACTGCCCCTCGGTGACTATGAATTGGGTTGATAAGAATATTTACATCATAGCCTTTTCAGTTAACATATCAATCCCGATCCTGAATAATTAATGAGGAAAGTCCAGCTTTGTGAATATTTAATGTGCACGAATCCATATTCTTCCTCGTTTTTATCTGTGTGAATATGTGCCACGTCAGGAGAGTGGTTAATTCATATTGCTGGGACTAAAAGGAAGTAAAACCGTTCTGGAAACATGCAAGATGGAAACAAACACGATTCAATTCCAAACGGACTGGCAATGTTGTCTCTCAGCCAACTTTTCAGACTGGACAGTCATTATTTACGATTAAACAATAGGCTATGTTTTAAATAGCTGCGCTGGTATTCGAAACGAAAGAGTGGCAAATACCGCATACAAGTGCAAACCTTTCATCCTTGTCTTTCTTCAGTATCTAAAAAAAAACGTCGTTGTGCTGATTGGTTTATCTGTGCCAGTGGCTTGCATCCAAAGTAGGCACTTTGCTTCACAGTGAAGATGCAACCCCTTTTCAAGGGATACGGAAGTGTACATTAATTTTACAATGTGCAAAAAACGATGAAATGTATGTGGTTTACACGACAATATTTATTGTTCTTCCAAACCTATAGCTCGCGCGGGCGGTAAATTTTTTTCAACGTGATCTAACTCGATTTGCTATATTTACCATAGCTGTTACAGTGAAGTGGGCTTGTACTATAAATGTAATGCTGAATTAAAGCAACTCCTACTTACTATAAAAGTTAAAGAGAACTGTTTAAACAGTGAATTGTCTTATAAATAGTATTACTGACATATGCTTGGAGTAGGCAAGAACTGTGTTTGTAGTTATATTTGCTATAATATGGGTAGCTGCCTTGAGTATCTTTTATTTTAACTTTTTATACAGACAAGTTCATTTAATTTAAAATGTTTTGCAAATAAAGTATGTGAATGACAAATGTGAATGAGAAACATTACATGTTCACAGACATGCACAATAAATGATATTCAATGCACTGTAATGTTGTCATGCCTGCATTAGAGATACAGTAGGTATGTAAATGTATCAGGATTTAAACATGCCTGTGTAGTTCAGCTCTCCTTTCTAGAAATATCTATATTTAAATAATGTCCTGAAATACATAACTGGTGGGCATATTCTGAACCACAAACAGGAAGGAGTGGGCTCTTTCCAATAACATATACATCCTGGTAAATATGAAATATCTACACAAACCTGTGACAGATAATGGGGGCTATTAAGAAGAATATATTTGCTAAGCAATACCAATAAACCAATAAAGACAATGGATGGATCTATTTAAGGGATAATTCCTTTTTTCATAGTCAAATTAATGGATGATGTAAGACTTTTATTTAGAAATTGGTTTTGTATGGCGGATAAACCCTGTCTTACTTCTGTTTTGATTGATTTTTGCATTTTAGGTTGCTGTTGTCGCATAAGATGGGACAGAATTTTCTTAAATACAATTTCCGGAATAATAGAGCTACTCCATCCACTATTGCTGAATGTAAATATTCTGTCAGACAATTTAGTTTGGACAGGCCTGTCCTCTTTTTCTACTCATAAGTGAAGATAGTTGCTGTAATTTATTTATGTCTTATGTTTTCAACAGCAACATCATTATTCTGCAAATAAAATCCATGTGGATGTCCACATTTCACCATTGTCAGCATGACAAAATTGGCGAATACAAACAGACCAGAGGAGATGTAGCCCTACCAAAGGTCCAGGTGTCCTAACCAGGGGCACATGAAAGAACTTTGAGGAGACACCATTTGCCCTTTCCTTTCAATCCTGCATGTGCAATCTTCAAGGTGACAGTGAAACATCTCGGCTCTTCAGGTGATTCGTTCATAAACACCAAATCAATGTTGTTTCACCGTTTCAAAAGTGCCAGTCAGTCCAAGATGTATGCCAATTTGATAATAAATATTCCCATTGAATCATCGCTGAAATTATTACCAGCTCCATGGAAGAGGGAAAATACCTGACAGGTTACACACAAGGTTAGCAGTTCAGCGCAATGTATTTTTAGGCAAAGGAAAGCATGGATGCTGTCATTGTTGTCAGCTACAGAAATTGGATGAGCGGTAGTAGCTGGTGTCTGTTTATGCTGACAGTTTATGTCCCTGGGCTCCAGATTATGCCTCAGCCTCTGCCTACATGCCAATAATACATTACCTCGACCTGATGGCACGTCTTTTTTAGTTTTTTTTCTAAAGTCTATAGGCCTCTACTTGACTCTGGAGCCCTGGCACAGTGTGGGCTGAATAGCCATTGATTTTGGGTGAGTCTTCGTGGTTTTACAGGCCTCGTACCCGTGGCTTGCATTTGAATAGCTTGGCAAATAAATGTAAATGTAGATGCACTGTACCACTAACTACATTCAGGTCATCGGTGTGGCACACACCCCAAAAAATGATTTATATACAATTGTGTGTGTGAGTTTAAGCTGTTTTTATTATTGTTTTCATACATTTGCCTATTCTGCATGTATTATATTTAGATATGGATCAGGCCGAATTAGTATTTGAGAAGTGTGGTGAAAACTGTAAGAATACTGCAAGTCGAACACACAAAACTGTTTAACTTCAGAAAGGCTCAGTGCAATGAAAACTGTATCACTGAGAATACAGGTTGCCTTCTACTGAACTGTGATGTTCTAAAAATGGTCTCTCCCAATGACTCTCTTTGTCATTATGATGTTCAACTGAGTAGGCCTATATGTTGTTTTTAAGATTTGTTTTTATTTGTTTTTAAGTTGCTTGTTATTATTATTATTATTATTATTATTATTATTATTGTTGTTATCATTAATAGGATAGTTGTTGTTTTTGTTGTTGATGATGGTGATCACAAAATGTACTATTCTATAGTCATATTTCTGAATCATTTGGCGTGTAAGAGCGAGTGTCCATAGTGTCAGTGGCCCAGCAAAAATTGAGAGCTGATAATATTGCTTGTGTGCCCCGAGAAGGAAACGCTATTGGATATAATAGACAATCAAATCATAATTTGCAAAGGGATACACACCACAGATTGGACCCCCAAAAAATTATCCAATAACAGATGAACATATAATAAAAATATATTTAAAAACATTACAATTTTGTCTTGCCAAGACCTCCAGTTCGTTCCCCATTCCGAGTCAACAGTAGGACAGTGCTAATTCGTATAGACTACGTGGGTTGAAAATGAAACTCCAAGCTTGATAACAGCAATTAATTTGTATTAATTCGTTTACGCAGTTAAATCAGTTAAATATGTTAAAATCACATCCGAAGCAGGTGCATGGCTCTCCCTCTCTCCTGGGCGCTCCACCACCCCAGTCATTTCCTTTAATTACCGCAAATGGTGACGTTTACCTCGGGCGCACCAGCAAACACTGGAAGAACCATACCTGGCCCTCGTTATTATTGCAGACCTCAGAATATGGAGTTTACTGTTTATTTTTACAACCGTGCCCACACGAGCCCATATAATGTAACTACATACGAAATAAGTATGTTATATCCAGGTTTGTCATATGAGAGAAAACATTCACAATTCTTGATAGATAGAAAATATAAGTGAATTCCAGAAAAGCAACTTTGTGTCTTTGAGGTCATCTCAGGAGGAAATTATACGAGATAGCCGAGTGTCAGCTACACTTTCATGGGGGCGATTATTTGGTGCGCAGTGATGCGTTTAGTCTCGGAATGCGTCCACAAGCACAATTCACTGCTGCCATGTTGAATGGCAGAATATAGCTTACATTTATTATATAAGGCTCTCTATATTGATAATAATGTCATCATTATCTGAATTATGATAATTATTCAAACAAAACTAACCAGTAGTGCCGTTGTTGTGCTTAGCAGGAGCAGGAGCAGTATTATTATAATTACTAGAAGTGTTATTAGTAATAATACAAATAATAACTGTGGCGATGTACCTGAATTAAATACATATATCATTAGCCTACATATCCTATTATATCACGTAGGCTGCTTATTCTCAGATTTCATATGCAGACTTAGTCTACAACGATGAGAAAGAAATACATGTTGGATACCAACGTGGTCATTTTAAACCTTGATCCGCGCGCTCCCTTATTCCGTTTTCCGTTACAGTATTCATTTTATTACTCATATCTTGCGCTTTGGTTTTATAGAGTGCGAACTACGTGTGTGAGTTAACGTTTATCCGTGGACATTAGTAACACATTGTAATATGCTATTGTTTCGTCGTGCTATGGGTTGTAGAATTCTTCAAATAACATTTTAGGTAAGCTAAATATTTTAACCATATAATAAGAACCAAAAACTACAACGGCTAATGTCGTTTTGGAAAATAGTTTAACATAAACTTGGAATGTTCTGTAAAAATCCTGTTTTGGCCTGATACAAATGCAACCACAAACCTCTATATAATTCCCTGTGTTAAGTATCACATACATCTGAAATCCGTAAGCATCACGAAATCATAAATTTATGATAACACAAAACATATATTTTTCTCAACTACTGCAACAATATCTAAACAACACCAGGCCTACAAAGAGATGTAACCATAATGAGAATAATAATAATTTGGAAATACTTAACTTATCTTCAATCAAGATATGTGTATGTAATAAAAATATATCGCCCTCAGCTGCCCTATCCAAAATCTTAATCAAAACGTTAACTGTGAATCTGAATCCTGTAATATAAGCAATTCATGTTTAACAGTTCAAATTTAATACGAAGGTGAGAATGTTTGCAATGCCCCTGAAATTTTAAAAAGGTCAAACATTTTGCTAAAAATACTCAATAGTTTAAAGAATTAATTAATTAATATAAGAGGCCAGCGGCCAATATTTATTTTCATATATAAAATAAACTTAAAGTAATAGCTACAAGTAATTTGCAAACATTACATTATTGAAGGCGATTTGTATTAATGGTGTAATTTACTCATGAACTTAGCTTTGCAAGTTGCTCTGAGTAAAATCGCTAAAATAATAATAATAATAATAATAATAATTTTACGACAAGGATGTGTTATACGTCATACTGTCATTAAATGTATTCACAATATAGGAATTGGGTTTTTTTAATCAACAAAAATCATCTAACTAGAAATGTTCAAATAATAACTTTTTGTGTATATTTCTGGTGGATCTATTTTTTTTTCTTTGTCATATGCAACAATGCCACGCTACAATTGCATGCCCAATTTTTATCTCTCTTGACATTTTCATATGTGTGCATTCCGGAGGTATTTTCCTTAAAACATGGCAGATTACGCAATACAATTGCACATTTTCTCCTGTAGGCCTATAGTCATATGTGTTGCAGTTAACTAAAATATTGATGAGATTTGCATTAATTTGGTATTACCTCAACTACCATATCCACGGTGGGAAAACCATATTACACAATAACCGCTCACATCGTGCCACTAACCGTAGCACACAAAGGGCTTCGCTCTTTGCAACACTTAAATACGAAATACGTAACCAAACAGAGACTGTTTTTGTCCAACTGGCGAAAAGTAAGAAAGTCTGAATCACCTTACCTGTCAGTCTGTCTTTTGCAAACCGTCTACTGCTTTCCATCCACGGAAAGGTAAAGTTCGCCACGCTCCCCATGGTAGATACTGTTGGCACGGTGGGCATACCGGCCGAGATATGCCCGCTGGATGAGTGGGGGTGCCGAGTGGGGCGTTGGCGGCATAGGCCTGTGGGCCGGAACCCGAATCACCCCTCCAGCATTACCAGAGTTTACATTTACGTTCATATTCATGCTCACATTCATGTTCATATTGACGTTGTAAGAGCCCGCGAGCCCCGCAGCCATAGAGCATGCCGGGTTGTACACGCTGTTGTAGCCATTCGAATAGACGTTGGAGGCCAGCTGGTAATCCGTGTCGCTGGTTCGGTTCGGCACCATGCAGCTGCTGGGCTGGTCCGTGCTGTTCAAAATCTGATCAATCCCGAAGCTAATAGGTTCGTGTTGTTGGTGAGTCTGGCTGACTTCTTCGACCCCAGTATGCTCCATTGTTGTGTTCGTGTTCGCGTGTCAAATGGCCTCATTAATATTATAAAACTGACTTGATTTCTCGATGCACAGTAAACAGCAGTATATTTTTACATCACCATTTTAAGGGTCGAAAATGCAAGGCTATACTTTTCCTTTCGCGTACAACGTGAGACCAAGTTATCTCTTGTATTGCCATAAGATGTCCAATAAAAAAACAACACGGGTAATTAAGAAACTCACTGTAAATAATCCATCTGGGTGAATTCAATAGTTGTGGACAGTTAGCACAAACATCCATTATTTGCATGCATTTCAGGAAATTCGATCTTTACATGGATCACGCAGATGAAAGAACCATCGTGGTTATGAATGCAAAAAGGTAGCCTAACCTACAGTGCACGCTCGATCACAGGGTTCTCCTGACGAATCCGAAAATGTGAAGTTGCCAAGTTGATGAGTGAATGTCTGTTGCAGTGTTTGCACCAATTACAGGAGTTCCAGCCAAAGCACAGGACTTTTGCAGTGCACTCTATAACATTATACGATCATACAAAATAATCTGCTAATCGTTTTGTGCATGAATATTAATTGAGAAAGCGGAGATTGCCGCGCGTTAGTGCTTCCCGATGTGATTTTGAGCAGGTGAGGCTTTCCTTCTGCCAAAACCCTTAGATTCGCCCTTCCATTGGCTGTTAGATTTCCGGGGAGGAGGGTGGGTGTTGTGAAAGCTCAGGGTTCTTAAAGACACAGGTTCGTTTTTCTAATTGTATGGCTTTATATTTTCAAATCATATGAATGCATACCCCCAAGTGAATTTTGCATGCTGTTAAAAGTGACGAAATTCTAGTGCTGAAAATAAAAATAAAATACGGATCTAAATGAACCTGCCCATGATACTCTTCGAGACAATGCTATGCGGAAGAAGAAGGTAAGAATGTATAATTTTAGACTGACATCGAATGAAGTAAACATTTTCATCAACATGACAGGTTCTTTTAATAGTACACCTGCTTCGTGTCAAGTGAATATTCCATGAGTTGTCGTGGATTTATGGTGCACATTTTCCACAAACACAATGCGTTGGGCCTATACAATTGTGTGCGTATTAGGCTATATCGATTACTATTAATCAGATAAAATGACACCTACTGTTTATATGCACATATCTATGACCTACTCAGTTACACGTTCATTCCATCACGTTTAGATTCTGCATTTCATGACCGTTGTCAAGCTAATATAGGTAGATCGGAGGAAATACTCGTAAATACAGAAATAGGCTCCTAGCCTAGCCTACTACTACAACGACTACAGTAGGCTACAATTGCTTCTACTACGATAAATAATATTATAAATACAAATAAGAAGATGAAGACGAAGACGAAGAAGGAGAGCAACAATACTACTACTGCTACATCTATACCTATAAGACATATTAGGCTACTGCTATAGCCTAATAATAACAATAATAATAACAATAATAACTTGTTTCTTTTATTGCAATTTATCTCAAGTTTGTTCCTGGATTATTTGGTCAGAAAAGCCTGAAAAGGCCTGTATGTTTTTGGATTGTTTGGATAGTAATTAGTTCCCTTTTATGTGGGTATGCATATTAAGCACTATCCTCCTTTCGAGCTCATCGGATCGCAAATGTGATGTTTCGTCAATTAAATTTCATATTGCAACTGAATCATATGTAGAGTAGGCCTACCCAGGATTTCACCTGTAGCACCAATTAAGCTTCATTTACAAAACGTGCCAAATGAAGGCGAATACATTTGTTGTTTCAAGTGTTCTTGAATAATCTAGACATATTTTGTGCAAAATTGCGTAGCAAACACATAGCCTAATCCATGTTGTGGTTTGTATGGATTTAACTAATTAAATCAGTTTGCCCCTCAATATATGTGACCTCAATAACCCACAATAAAAAGAATATCGTCGTTTGGCTCAAACCTTTAACAACAACACTGGGAATGAAAGCGAGAAAAACTTGGACAGCTTCGGCGAATGGCTCACAGCGGTGCTGATTGGCGCAAATAATTTAACCTTTCTCCGCCTCGAGCGAGACGAAGGATGGCTCGGTTTCAATTCAATAAAAATGAAAAATGTCTTATAATAAAACCGCAACACAGGGAAAACGAATTTAATATATCATCGTTTTATTACACACTTATTTCAGCTTTCGCACGAATGAAAATATTTCTCAGGCGCTCAAGGTGGCTAGGGGGAAGAATAAAAATCAATTGTGTGTATTCGAATCTATATTAATAATGAACGTTGATACATATTTCAGTCGGGTTGGGAATGAGATGAGAGTATAGTGTTTCCAAAATAAGTGTCGGGTCTTAAATGTGATCGAATATAAGGAACATTAACGTTGCGCTGTGAAAATAATGCGGTCTGCGTGCAGTTTAACTCAAGTTGTTTATGTAATAAAAAAAATGCACGCCCCTCCTGTTTGACATTGAATTACAATTAATACATCTCGTCGTTGGGAGTTACAAATATATCATATATGGACTTAAATTTGTTGAAAAATATGAACAGTTTTGAATGATAGGTTATTAAAAGGTGACCGGTTGTAAAGTGTTCAATCGCATTTGGTGTAGGTCGCATACAACTAGAGGCATACATATACAACAACTCGTAACGTTTTCTCGCTTAAGATGCATTCGTCTCTGTTCTCTGTTGAGCCCAGTGTGCAGGGAGAATAGCGCGAGGAAGCAAATAAGCTCCAGCTCGTGCACAGAGAAGATCCTGGTCATGAAAAATAAACGTGAATACAATGTTCATTGAATGGCAGTGTTTTTATGGCCTACAAATTACATAAAAATCTAAGATAATGCAAAAATCGCTATCATATTTATATTTGCTTATTTTTCTTGCTGGCAAAATATTGATCTCAACTTAAATAAAAGCGTATGTGCTCTTATTCGTTGTAATTTCACACTTTTCATTTTGTTAGCTTCCCTATTTCTTTTTAAATAATGTAATAATTACTGTTCTGATAAATGATGTGTCCAATGCATGATGAGGAATCTGGATCTGATACAGCCGTCCTTAATTGTATTTTTCTTGGACTCCGATATTGGCCTCTATTAAATTACATTTCAGGAGAGCGAAACGATCCTTCACGTGCTTTCTGACATTTCAGCGTCTAACGAGTTATTTTCTTCAACAGTGAATGCTAAACACTAATCCGATTCAACCATGAGGCAAAATGTTATATACTAATTAGTTTATATTTTAATTATTTCTAGCACTAAGAAAGAGTATTGTAATTGCACCTGGCAGCTCGCACCTTCCTAACCCGTGTTTCATTTAATTACATGCGTTTAACCGTCCCTGTTAAAATTAAACTAATTAATATAAAGTCATAGCATAGTTATAAACTATTGTAATGCAGCATCTTCAACAATGGTTCGCTCAGGGGAATGAAGTTGGTTCATTAGTAACCATCATTTTAATAAATTGTAATAGCGTAGGACTGGGAGAACTTCACTAGCTTGCTAGCCCATACACTTTACCAGTGAATTATAATCACGAGAAAACAAGCAACCAAAACATAAAGGAACATAGGTCGTAACGGGGTAGATTTAAAAGAAGAAATGTGCCCTTCATAGGATTGTTGAGCCTCATACTGTATTTCATGCCCACAACGTAATATTTACATCAAATTCATGCGCTTCAAAACATGTTACCGCTATTTATGTTCGCCTCTGACAAGAGTCGCGCACCGATGAAGATTTATACGAGTTTCATTTATTTCCCTTTACCATAAATTTGAAAAGCATTTTGCAAGCTTTACCCGTCCTCAATCGCTCTTGTTAATTCGTAATATGAAAGCCTTCAGCTGGTTGCCCGGAGGCGCTGTCTAGGTTGGGTTCCAGCATGTATCGAAGCCCGTGATAAATCGGTACCTCCGGGCGGTGCTGCTCTTCTGGGTAATAAAGTACGGCCAAAGCAGAGACAATAGGAATTTGTCACAGTTTCTCCCCGAGTTATTTGCGACCTGCCGCCCTCACGCACGCTCAGTGTTGTGGGATTAGAAAACAACCAACATATGTTTGCACAAAAAGAGCAATAAAGTTGCATACTGACTCCCCATCAAATGTTATGAGCAAAGTCGATTTCAACACTAGGCTTTCTTAAAAAGGAGTGCATAGGCAAATTTGCAGAGCTTTTTAAATCCTTTATCCTGCTTTTTATGCCATTTATGCTATTGAAATCCAATGTATGTATAAAAAAAACTACTGTCAGCGAACCTACAAGAAAGGAGCACATAAGCACACAACTTTCTTTAGGCCTATTTCACTAACCGCGTAACTGAAACTTCTGTGTGGGAAACGTAAAAACGCTTTTTGTTTAAATTGCGGTTAGATTGATTTTGAACTTTCGGATAATATGTTTATAACAGGTAGGCTACATATGACTAAATATGCATGAGTCAATATGCACGAGTTTTAGATCAAACACTTGTTAAACACTTATCTGCAATATGTTGTAGACCTTAGTAAATCAAATTACATCTAGGCCTATAAGAGTGAAAATCGTTAGCGAAACACTAGCCTAATATACATTTGTAGGCCTACTTATTAAAAGGCGAAATAAGTTACTTTTGAAAATGTTAAGGCTCCATATTATACTGTGTAAGGACCATGGACGACAGGAAAACAAAATAAATATAAATAAAATAACTTGTTTTGGGTTGTTACTAATTAGGCTACTATTAGTACAATTCTACAATTGAGTGGTTTTATTTCTATTTTCTTGTCACAGATTTTGACACACTCATAATTGTATATTCTTTGGGAAATGATTAACCTAAAATCATTGTGAAATATAAACATATTATGTATTTCACATCCTGCTTTGTTTGATATATTTCAAAGATACCCAAGTATTGGAGAAACACCGGAGATTACTTATCACAGTTTAGATTTTTGTTGTTGTTGGTGTTGTTTTTGAATAAAAATGAGAAGAAACCCGCGAGGATTGACAGTCACACTGCCTCGTGCCTGTCGATGCGCCTGTTCCAAAAAAAGCTTCCCACTCCAGGATGTGATGATTACGGTGATGAGCCTGTCATTCCTGCCCATTTTCATTCACAAGCCGCTCTGCCTGTTGTTCTTTCTTCTGTAATTAGGTTGAATTCGGCCCAGATAGAATTACATTATTCTGCATTTCGAGCTGCAGTCCTTGACTTCCTCGCTCCCTGGGGATAACCTGGCGCCTCCTGCCTCTATCAGACGGCTTAAACTGAACGAAGTACTCGGAAAACGCTGAGCAGCAGACCCGGGAGCCGCGAGACGTCATTTGGGATTAAAAGATTGGACACTGGAAGAATAACTAGCGCACAGGAGAGAATATGTCAACCTTAATCTCCTTTGGCAACCTGTATTTTGTATAAACTATAAACATATCTATCTATCTATCTCTCAGTCTCTCTCTCTTTCTCTCTCTTTCTCTCTCTCTCTCTCTCTATATATATATATATATATATATATATATATGTGTGTGTGTGTGTGTGTGTGTATATATGTATCATCCATCCATTCAATTGTTTTATAAAGTTAGTCTAAAAATACTTAATTATGTTAAAAAAACAAGTCAATCCCCTCTCATGCTCAACTGAACTACTAAATACAGTGCACATAATATATTTCATACATTGCTTTAATGTATATTTACGAATAATTCGATTCACCCACCTTTAGTTTTGAGAAGTTATTATTGTCACCATTTGGGAGCTATTGAATTAATTTATTGACAACTAATTGGGGAAAAAGCAAACATTTCTCATTATAACAAAATGTAACAATTTGAACATTTATGAATATTACTGAAAAACTTTATCAAAATTACTGATTGGGTGTGACACCGTGTTATCATTTTCTGTCATTTCGTTTTGCATGCTCGAATAAAATATGATTCTCATATTGAACTAATTTAATTGTGAGAACGAATTGCACCGGAATAAAATTAAATTCCACTTCTAGCAATTCTTTACAGAATAATCGAGACATGGAGGCTTGAATAGGTTGCCATAAGACTGGCTTCTATTCAGTTCTGTAAATTCAAGAAATATTGTAATATGTAATATTGTCCATTAAAAAAAGGATTTGCCTAATTTTTAAATGTGATCTTACTATCTTGACTACAGAGATCTTTACCCCAGTCGGCGTGCATTGTGCCACAGTGAAACTGTGTTTTGTTAGGTTCTGTGTTCTATGTTCTGCTAGTTTCTGTGTTCTGTGTTCTGCTAGGTAAAGTAATTCCGCCTCGACTAGCGCCACATGTCTCCCATGCCCTTTTCCCTCTCTCCACTCAAAACCGAGTTTGCTGGCCTATGTAGGGCCCTTCGCCAAACCAATGTGTTACTGTTATGTTTTTGACAAAATATTCACATAATGCAGCAAAAGCATTACTAATAGTCCGTATTATTTGGTAATTGAATGATGTTGGTTGGCTCATCCTATTAACGCACTGTTTTAGTAGCCTATATGGATGAGGCCCAACAGTCTATTTTCGTACCCAGACTGTGCCAACTAATTTCATCTTATTGTAATGCCTAACACCCGTGTTAACCTTATTGAGAAATGTAGGCTAGTTGTGGCCAACAGCCCCACAAGAAGACGCACAATTGACGGTTGCGAAGACCGGGTTGTCAGTGTCTCGTCGCAAACCAGCGACAACTGCTGATCAATCAGGCGCCCACAGTATGCCTGTATAAAAGCTGCACGCGAAGTGTCTTCCCCCGACTCGTGTTTGTCACGTGCGGTCTTGAGACTGCGGCGTGAAGAAGAAGCGGCGGCTGACGTCAAGTGTTTCAAAGGAGAGCACGTGCTTGTCTACGCTCTCCCAAATTGTCAGCGGAGGTTGCAGCGAGCGAGGAATTTCAAAAAAAGATGTTCACAATTCCTCATCATTGAACTACAGTTACTACAAGCAAATAAGAATATGGCACTCATAATTACGTCATTACTTGCTGACGGAGGCAGTGATCGCTGTGATTACACCACTAATCAAGCATTGTCACCCATTTGTTCACCTGTGCTAGTATTAAATACTAGTTCAAACACAGTTAGTTATTTGGCTTTATCAAAGCAGACACTAGTGTGATTACAGTAAAATGTGGTTCTAGCTTACATTGTAATTGAACCATGCACATGGGAATTTAAATGGCTATGAAAAGTAATTTAGAGGGACTATAAGAAGTAGGCTAACATTATTTTTCTGAACAATGCCCTGAGACTATATTTTGAGAGTGGGTTCTCCCATATGAGACAACCACTTCCAGTCTGTTAAAAATATGCATTTGCTGATTATAGTGTTTCCAGTTAAAGTTATTTTATTATTCATTTTAATATCACAACAAACACCCGTTCGTCCCATTTCTTGCAACATCGTAATGCCTAATGCCCGTGTTAACCTTACTGAGAAATGTAGTTGAGTAGTAACCATGTTTAATCTTACCATGTATATATGCACTTTTTGCAAGTCGCTCTGGATAAGAGCGTCTGCTAAATGGCTAAAATGTAAAATGTAAAATGGAGTAAAGGCTAAGGACCAATATGCCAATCATAATTAACATTGACACTGGTGTTAGAATCTTTAGTTCCTTAAGTTATACAGAAGCTTAAAATTGGGGAATTTTAAAGAAATACTCTCTAAGACATATCTATATTGTAAAAAAAACTTTGGTCTTGGAGGGTTTCATTTGTTATATATATACAGTATATATATGTGTGTGTGTGTGTGTGTGTGTGTGTGTGTGTGTGTGTGTGTGTGTGTGTAAACAGGTCCTGTTTGAAACATAGAATAGTTGCACAACTGTTTTAGAAGAGGTGTGTGTGATCTTTTCAAGTGTAATGAAGCTGCAGGCCTGAAATTTAGTGGATGGTTTTATCTTTGGCCCCCAATAATATAATATTCACACAGAGCAATTATATTTGAGCTATAAAAGGCATCGGCTAACCTGTATGCTTGCCATTATATTTATATCATTTGTAAAAATATATTTATTGGACAATGTGAATCCCACATATAGCAAGCCAATTTATTTATTTTTAAGGATAAAGGGACATTTTAAATGGAGTGCATTTATCGTGGTAATAAAACGATCCCAGTAGTCTATCCTAGAAGAAGCGTTATGTTGAAAAATACGCAAAAGGAAGGGGTAGGTGGAAAGGAAAAGGTTATTTATTGGTAAGTATCGGTAGACAACAAGTACCGATAATTTTCTTGCTACCGCCGAAAAGGTGACACAATGGGCATCAGCACACATTTCCTGCTTATTCAACATTTTATTTTCTGCATACTGGAATCAAAACGAACCACTTCTTATTTCCTGACTCCTTTAATGAAAGACTTCAGCCCGTCTTCATTTCTACGGCTATAACAGGGTTCGATTTGTATTGTCTTCGGTAATACGTGTGGTTGCCAGCCTACATAAACAGACAATAGGCTACACGTTCTACGTCGACAGGTCCACTCCATTATCTAACGGCGGGTATTGTGTCCATCTTTTATTGCGCAGAAGCTTTGTGTCTTTATTTTTACTGGCCCCCTGCAGTTGTAAACGCGCCTTGCACCGAAGTTCTAATATGTAATTAAGCGTATCATTGGCTTTGTGTTGTTTACACAGTGAAGAGCGCGAGAAGTAATTACATTTCCTCGCAGCATTGAGCCGCCACCAGCCGGCTGTCAGTTCGCCACCATGTGCGCTGTGTCTGCACTGTGGCCCGGGGCATTTTTGGAAAAGGGACCTTCTGCCATCCTTTCAGTGGAGTCAACAGGCAAGCTCCGGGGCATGGCACCTGCACCGAAACCACA
The DNA here is from genome assembly GCA_029706075.1 of Aldrovandia affinis. Classification (NCBI taxonomy): domain Eukaryota; kingdom Metazoa; phylum Chordata; class Actinopteri; order Notacanthiformes; family Halosauridae; genus Aldrovandia; species Aldrovandia affinis. Next base: position 2,639,332 of record JAINUG010000087.1, read on the forward strand.
TCAGCATGATACGTCATCATAAAGCCGTGTTTCTCGTTACACAAAGCCACGCGCTGTGATGTGGGACAGAGGCCTAATGTGCACAGTGTAGGAGACATGCCAGTATAGTCTGATTGGGTCCTCCGAAGTATGGGGGCACCTGCCGACGCGAGGCGATATCACATTATAGTCTATTTTATCATCAATGAATGAATGTAGATACAAATCCCGCTGCCTCGTCCACCGTGGGGGAAAACATTGGTGGTTTGAGGTTTGATTGGGGCCCCAAAGTGACTAAACCAGCCACAATACTTCTAGAGGCGCCTTCTAAGGACAGGCCTTCCCTCACCAGGTCCTCGTCAAATGCACCAGATAGCAGAGCTGTGATCCAATCAGCGGTGTCTACCAACTTCTTTCCTCTGGAACATTTCATTATTTCCTATTGATTTTTGTGATTCAGCTGCACTACAGAGTAAGGTATTACTTTTCAGACAGTGTGGCCATAGCAGGAAGAGGCTGTGACAAGGTTAACCTCACTGAGACACGAGTGGGTAGTGTGTGTGTGCCCACAGGCCAGTTGACGTTCGGATCCTCCTGCTAGTCACCACAGAGACATTCAAGCATCTCTCCTGTCACTTCTCAGCAGCTTGACCAATTGCCAAACTTCATTTGCCAGTTAGTGCCTTGAATGAAAGAAACAAAATATATAATAATTACAAATATAGGATTTCCAGACAGTCAACTTTGAAACACAGCAAAAATGAGAAACATGAACGCTGTAAATATTACAATATTTATTTATTTTTTGGTATAAAATGACTAATGAAAACAGAGATAACAAACACTTTGAATACAAACATGTAAAATGTGTTTTTCTTGCTACAGTATATCCGGCACTTTTATTAATAAAAAGCATATTATTAATAAAAAGTGATATTTACAGTACATTAAAAACCAAGGGTCAGGTTTCCCAAAACCGTCTTAGCTCTCATAAGATGCATCGTAAATATAAGAGGTGTTTCCCAAAACCATTTAATTTAAGCCACACTTCATCCACAAACCATCATAACTTTACCAGTGCCTCAGACCACTCAGCAAGCGACTACTTGCGTCGCAAAGGCAAAGAAATGCAGTCCCAGCTCTCCCAAGCCGTTTCCTACAGGAAAGACTGCAAAAACATCATAATCAATATTGAAAGATCACTGCATGGCCGCTCACGCAGAATTTCCATATAAAGGTCCAAAATCCAAAATAATGTACGTTTAGCTGACAAAAGAATCCATATAACCCAAGTAATTAAATGAACAAATGTGTTGTTAACAAGTACATTCCAAATAGACAAACGAATACAAACATACATTTATAGGATGAGGCAAGAAGGTAACTGCTACTTATAGTTGCAAATACCATAAGCGTAGCTTAGAAATACTCATGTAGACAACATGTCATATAGACAGCTGAATCGAACTGTATTTGATATAATTAGCCTACATACTGGCTGCGGCGCGAATCAACGCGTTCCTCTTGACAGCATATCCTATGCATTCGAATTAATATTGTGATCAATCAATATATAATTTACCTACAGTTATGACACACTATAGTGCAAACTCTCCCATGATCTGAAAGCAAGAACTACGTAGACTAAACACAGTTATGTCCACAACATGAATTGTTGAGGTATCGATTATTTTTATATTGACTAGCCATCATTTTCAGTCTACGGAGCCCTTTAAATCGCACTTAACTCTCGTTTCCTATATGACGTAGTCTCCGCGGCGTTTTGGGAAACACTGGTAGAAAGTTAAGCACTTAACCAACGATGCATCGTAAGATCTGTCGTAAAGGATTAATGTCCATCGTTATCGAGGAGCGGGGCCCAGCATTGCATTTTGTGATTTTGGACAAAACTTTTATTCCAGAATCAGTGCTATTGACACTGACCCAAGGCCGAAATTACCATATATATTACCATTCAGATATGCTCAAATCCCCCAATATTAGCCTAGCTGATATAAAAAATATAAATAAATTGATTTGGTCCCCCCCAATGTTGACTCCATGGTTACGGCCTTGCACTGACCCATGTCATGTGTGTCTCATTACGTTAAAAAGTTTGCACTACATGGTTCATTCTGATTCTGCAGTGTGACAGGGAAAAAAGTAAAACTTACTTTATAACAAAACGTGAATAGACACTCTTTGAAACCAGGCCATTATTCTGTAACTGAAAGGTTTAATGAAAAAAACGAATAACTTTTGAATTTAAGATTTTCTGATGTCATACGCCAAATGATAAAATCAACAAGGAAACGTTCTTCCCATCTGTGAACAGTGGGTGGCAAAGACAGCTGAGATAAGAATTAAGCTAACACAGACACTCTGTTGAGGCCATTAGCCATGTTTACCTGTTTTACCCTAAGAGCCAAGGTCAAAGTTTGGAGAGGCATGGAGATTAAATGTGTGTGTCTGTGTATCCATTCAGACATTTGTGTATATGTGCTAGGCATATGGGTATTCATACGTGTGTGTGTGTGTGTGTGTGTGTGTGTGCAGGTTTCACAAATATTTGTATGTATTTTGGTTTCTTTATTATATAATTGTCTGAGGATTCACAGGTGTATGTGCATCTGTTTGTCTGTCTGTCTGTTTGCATATCTTAGCGTGAATATGAAAGTGTGAGTAGGTGTGCGAAACAGTGGGTGATAGTGTGCCTGTGTGTGTGTGTCTGTGCGTCTGTGCGTGTGTGCGTGTGTGTTTGAGAGGCAGAAAGAGAGAGACGTTCAGGAGCAGGAGAGGAAGAGATAAAGTGGGTGGAGCATGGCTGGATGATTGACAGTTTAACAGCCCAAGGGCACATCGTTATTACAGAATCCAGCTCCTGTCTCCCTGCCACTGTCTCCACCCTGCACAGTATCATGACAGGCAGGACATTATCGGGGTGGGGGTGGGAGGGTGCGGATTGCTGACCCACAAAAGGAGCACAATCTTGATAACCCCACAGGCCCACCTTGCCTGCTTTGAGCGGGAATTTCAGCTGAAATTTCAGAATTATCCTGTATTGCAGGTCTGAATTTAGTGTGACAGTTTTGAATGATGTTTCACACATGGAGTGTGTATATATGTCATTAGCACTCTGCCAAGAATACAGACCGTGGCATGGAACTGGAATGCGTTTTTTTGTTTGTTTTCATTCTCAAAAATTTCTAAAACTGTGGTAAGATCATCATAAGATCAGCCTGACTTATTTTCACAGTGTAGTAATTATTGTTATTATTTTAAGTTCTGAATCATGCTTAAACCAAATTAATCTTTAATTAATGCAATTAATGTTGATCAATAAGAAGAGAACCTTTCAAATCAACAATACCTTAAACTTAAACTGCCACAGATTAAAAAGGGAATAATTTATCTCCTGTGAAAATGCAGCAAAAGTTTATGGTTGGACATAGCAAGCATTTCTAAATCAGCCTCTTTATCATTATTTATTTTGGTCATTATAAAAATACATAAATACTGTATAAAAATAAATACATACCATTTTTCACATAGTTTTTTTTACTGCTACCACTAAGTGTATTATTATTATTTTTAAATTTTATTTTTTTAAATTTATTATTATTATTATTATTATTAGTAGTAGTAGTAGTAGTAGTAGTAGTAGTAGTAGTAGTAGTAGTAGTTGTAGTAGTAGTAGGAGTAGTAGTATCAGTGGTAGAAGTTGCTTGGCAGCTACACTTATCAATGTGCCGTATAACGCTTACATTGTATTCATTTTAGCTGGAAGTAATTCAGGTGTGCATCTTTCCCAATAGCACAACGGCAATCATAGGCATGAAACCTGTAACCTCCAAGCAACAATACATGTTTCCTATGTACCAAGCTGTACATTTCAAGGAGAATGTTTTTTATTCTACTACTTTTCTTTTCCTAGATCAGTAAACCACCTGTAAATTACAAGTTATTTTATTATTTCTTGTTATTTTTAATTAAAGGACCTCCGACTGCATGTGCATGTCATAGTTTATTGCCGTTTGCCGTCGTAAGAAAGCGCAGAAAATGAAACGCACATTACAGCGATGAATAGCCCCGGGGCGACTGTACCAGACTGTCGATGTTGCCATAACGACGTTTGCGATTGGCAGCATCCATCAAAGGCGCGCCACACAGCCGTGTGAAAGATGAAAACCCAGCGCTGCTCTCGAGGCCTTTGCGGACGAACCTTGTAAAACCCGCCTCTGACATCCGGCACGGCTGGTGAGAGCGAAAGGACATCTGTTGTTTCGAAATATTAATCAGGTCAATAGGTGGGCTTTTAATAAAACTTTAGGGCAGAGGAAATCTGGAATAAACACAATTTGGTGTCAGGAAGCAGAATGCATTACCGGTGTGTGCGTTCACCTCGTGCGGTGAAGGAGCATGCCTTGGTCACGAGCAGTTTTTCATTTTTCTGTTTCACGGGCAATTCTGAGGCGTCGTTTCCCGGCCAACCATTGCGGGTAATTATATTTTCCATCTCCACGTGAAGGATTCGCCCCGTTATTAGTCATAATGAGGAGACGTTATAAGCTGTCATATATCATCCCTCTGACAGTCCTCGTTTCCAATTTGCACGTGCAAGCATTCTTTTCCTTTTAAGGGCTGTAAATCGAATCAATGTATTCTACATTGCCTCCTACACGTTGTATTCAGCTGGCACTGTCGGTGCCATCCTCTTACAGCACCAAGAGAAGCATTGCCCATGTGGCAGTGAGAGATGAACATACACATGTGTGTTTTTATATGTGATATTTTATGGCATAAGGAAGAAAGCCTGTCTTTAAGTGAATGGTATAGATTGTAGCTTGCGTGTTTTCAGATTTGTAATCAATCCAATAACATCCACATCGAGCATTTATATTATGTGCGAAACGAAGAATGAATGAAGTGAATTTGCTGTTCCCTGACAGAGCCCACCTGCTGACTCTCACCATCCTGTTTAATGGAACAATAATCAACAACACAGTTTGGGATATTCATAATTAGAAGGTGAATTATAATCCTCTAATAACAGCCCCCAGTTTTACACCATATTGTATGCTCATTTGTCATTATGTCCAACAATATTGCTATTATATAACAGTGCTACCTACAGGTGCCAAAACAAATGGCTGACTCAGTCACCAGATCTCAACCCAATTGAACACTTATGGGAGGTTCTGGAGTGGCGCCTGAGACAGCGTTTTCCACCACCATCAACAAAACACCAAATGATGGAAACACTTGAAGAATCTCTGCCAAGGCACATTGAAGCTGTTCTGGCAGCTCGTTGTGGCCCAATGCCCTATTCAGACACTTTAAGTTGGTGTTTCCTTTATTTTGGCAGTTACATGTAGCTTATTAACTAGTAACACTGTTTAAAAAAAAGAAGACGAATGACTGTCATAGTTATACATGATTAGAATAAAGATCCATTTATGAAAGGAAAGATGAAGGCTTGTAAAGTCAGGGTTAGGTTAGGGTTAGTCACTGTAAAGTGAATAGTGAACATCTTTTACATTTTTAGGCATTTTAGCAGACGCTCTTATCTAGACAGTTTACATTTTCCTTTTTTTTATTTTACATACAATCCATTTATACAGCTGGATATTTTACTGAAGCAATTCAGGTTAAGTACCTTGCTCAAGGGTACAATGGCAGTGTCCCTACCTGGGAATTGAACCTGCAACCTTTGGGTTACAAGCCCAGCTCCCTAACCATTACACTACACTGCCTGCCTTATTCCAAACTCATGACTAACCTTTCCATGTCCTCTCCAGCTTTTGTATGTGGAGCGGCAGGACACAACCCGCCAATCACCTGCGCAGGCGGACGCGAGGAGAGCTGCCGGCACCTCGGGCACAGACCTCAGGAAAAGCAGAGCTGCCTCTGCCGATCCACGTCCGTGAAACATGCAACCTGTTTGCCACTGTAATCTCTTTCTGTTCGCTCCGGTTTCCTCCAGAGACCCTCAACATAATGCTTCAATTTATATTCTCCCACCAAATGAAATCATTTCAATGTCAGAGCCGTCCTCCCTAATCTAATGGGGGAGTGGAGAGCGGTGAAGATTTCAGTGAATCTCAACAAAAGAGGTTTTTATATATAACTCAGTACCCTGTCTGGATTTATCAAGCGTTCAAGGCAGGGGGTCGCTGCAAGGTAGGCAACAATTACTTTTTGATCGGAAGTAAAAAGGGACTCAACTTTTTTCACTCGAGTGTCGGTGGCTTCGAGTCTAAACATATAAGCTACATCATCAGCAGATCAAACTGGGCAGAGAACGGCAAACAAGGGATGTCTCTTTCATCTTAATTAGAATAGATAGCATAAATAAGATGAATAACTCATTTTTGTGACTGTCTAGTTGGAATGGCCGCTGGAACAACAGGACGGTAACATCGTAATAACTCAAATAAAAAACAATTGTCTGCAAGCTATATGTGTTGTCAGACTTGCTTTATCTGTAAATACAGATGAAAATACCTTCCTCTTCACTTTCGGGACTTAACAATGTGTCACTTTGAGTGGTAAGGCCACTGACCCGGTTGATATTTATTTTTAAATGTTCTCATATACAGTATCAACTCTTCAACTTGAAATAGAGGTGGTACAACATTATAAATTAAATAACATTGCCCCTGGAGGGGCAACCGATAAAGGCGAGTACAAGTTGCCCACCGCGTCCAGGGCCTGTTGTATTGAGACTGGGAGAGACCAGAGATGGACCTCAAAGGAGGCGGGTTGTAAACCCTCAACCACAATCCCCAGGCCCCACACAAGTAGGTGTAATGTTCCGCTCTGGGACAATGCTGGAGGTGACTATTTGCTCACCTGATGGCCCAACTGTTTGTCGTGATGTCAGTACCCTTTGATCTTGAGGTATAAGGAGAAGACACATGTTGAACACAAAGGGTGGGAGCTTTCCTGACAGGACACACACCGGATCCTGTGCAGGCTGTAACCGCTTTCCGATGAAAATCCCATGCCTTGTGAACATCTGCATCCAGTCCTGTCCACGGGCTTCTCTCGCGTGTTCCGAGAGAGTTCCGCTGCGCTGGCTACTCAACGGAAGTCAACAGTCCCGAGTCCCGCAACCAGCCCACAGGAGGGTAACTTAAGGCCTCAGTAAACTTCAAACAAAATCGAATCTGCGTGTTCGCACAGGCTGACGATCTGCTGTCGAATACGGTGTTGCGAGCAAATGTCAGTATACTCGCTGCAACGTGAGGACTGTTTGTTTAAAGATGCTCTGCGCCAGATGGGGGAGCTTGCTAGTTGCTACACTACGGAACCGGGAAAATAAATACCAATGAAGCAAACATTGGCAAGGGCCAAATGTGCAACACAGTCATGTTTGATGTACAAAATAACCCTATCATACCTTATGATAGGATCATGTTAATAGACTTAAGAAAGTGTGCTCCAGAAACTGCAAAATGTAATTTCTCATTGTACGTTGTATATAGCATCAAGTGACTTGTGAATTTTATTTTTTGATGTAGTAGACAATGGGTTAGCCTGGCCTATATTACATTTATACAATTGTGCATCAGCAATTGTAATTACAAAGCAGGGGTAATGATGATGGTGATGATAACTTCAAATAAATGGTATCTGACTATCCGTATTAATATACTGTAGCTAATTAGCAAGTTGGCTAACTTGATTAGCAACTAGCCTATGTCACACATTGGTGGTGAACTGAGTACAAATAGGTAATGTCAAATAACTAATACCAAAAGGATTTTGGTAGTGCAGTGCATTTCTCCAAGAGCAAAGTTGCCAACTGAATTTGCAGAAGAAGAAAAAGCATGTCAACATGAAATATAGCTAGCTAGAGCTAACAATGTAAGTTTTGGAACAGCTGGATGCAATGATAACAAGATGTAAACAGGAAACAAGCGGCCCAAATGACATACGTAAAAAACACAACCAATCACGTGACATTGTTGACCAATTGCAGGTGGTGGTGTATGGGGAGGGGCTGTGCGAAAAGTTTGACAGGTTTGCCTAGCCAGCCTGCAAACACTGTGCCCAATCGAAGCCAAATGCAGCACTTCGTTTTGGTCGCAAACCCGCCATCTTCCCTATGCGAATAAGCCAATTCGATTTCATTTGAAGTATACTGAGGCCTTTACTCCCATTTTCCCAGAACTTTCTTCTACCACTTGTCGGTATGGTCTCAGGACCTTCCGAATAACCCCACTTTGTTAAATGTTCAGTTTATCTCGGTTAATATTGTGGTTTATTGTATTTCTGAGTGTTTACTTAGTGCGTTTATTAATTAGTACTTTAGTAATTAACTTTATTACAGAGCATCAATTGATATGTTTGATATTTTCAAATTGATCAATAAATGTCACATTATTCCAAAAGTAGTATGTCTGTTATTTGGGCTGACAAATTGAGTTCTACTGGCTACCATCTCACAAAATAAGTATTGAATCGATGTATATTGATGTACCCCATGGTAACGTTACTACACTCTTTTTCCAGCTTACCAGCCACCACTACATTCATGCATATTCATATTTATCAATTTAAGTAAGAATAACTTCCTGTAGCACAGCACAACCAGGAGAAACTGTGCAAGGTTTTTGTGTAATGCCTAAGCTGAAAGAGAGCATGTGTCAGTCACTAAAAGTATGTTGAGGAAAACAGAAACAAGAATCGCCAGTGGGGAAAGGGTACTGCAGGGAACAGCAGCACAACTAAATTTGGTTACTCAGTGAATCAGCCTCAGAGATGCAATTTATCACTGTTCCATTTGCAACCTCCAGGCTTTGTCTTATAATTCCAAAACTCAGTTTAGCCTAACAAATAGGTGAGGAGTATGCCCCTAATGGTTTAATAAAACTGCCTTACTTTACTCAGAGTCCACAAAGAGACACAATTTAATGGCTTTATTAGAGCACTGTAGCTGAAGGTGAAAAGGGGCTCCAATTGATCCGGTCAGTGTCTCGCTAAGTTCATTAATCTTGCGAAAGAACACAATCACACGCTGTCCTCCGCGCGGCTTATTTCAGCCCTTTAGGAAAAGACGGCACGGATTCAATTCCAAAGGGAAAGCCGTTCTCTCCTTTGTAATTAAGAGGATCAAAATAAACTCTGCGCTCACTTTGCGGTCTAATGTCAGGAAAGAAACAAATGAAAGGAATAATGAGGAAATGATTGTGTTTTGAAAAAAAAAAAAATGTTTTATTTATTTATCTTGTTTTTAGGCTGAGATACTCACGGATGCATGTCCTTTAGATCTAGACTGCATCCCCCCTTCATTGAAATGTGCCTGTGTGATTTCTTAAGAGATGCCAAAACGAATAACTCATGTCTTGTGAACCACAAAATAGCTGCACAGTGTCAGTGCCAGTGATGATTGAGTGAAGAGTATCACTTCAAACTTCAACGAAGGGAATTGAGCTGACTGTTTGCTTGGCAAAGCGTTCTGTTCTGACCTGACTCAAATATCATTAATATGCCATTATGTTGTGCTTTGCTGCAGTCTAGCTTGGCAAAGACACAAATGTAAACCTACGTATTTCAATGTTTTGCATGTACAGCACTGTACACATGGGCCAATAATCAGTTATCAAAATTAAGTTGCATTGTTCTTCGCAGAGGTGCTGGCAGGGAAAGTTAATGGGAATGAATGAAGACTCAATCTTTACAACTAATTAAGTCATGTGCCCATGTAGTCATGTGAATAGGTATAATTACACAAATACCATAACTTATAACTATATTAAAATTGGTTTTTTTCTCCCTAGTTTGTAATTTCCAATTGTGCCTCTATCCTGTTTCCACTGTGTCACCTATACAGGAGGTACTGGAACATATGCACTCCTCTCTTGCACTCTCCAGCAACCCAGCATTACAGGAGAACTAATACTGGCTAGAAGGGAGATGTATCGCTTACCGACAACAACTGGTAGCCTATGTAAACCCAACCTACCCCTGGTGGGATGAAGCCAGTTGTAATCCACCATTGCAGACTCCTGGTCGTAATCGGCTAATGACATATTGAGGCTAAGGCTCGTACATGAGATGTGTAGGCTATAGGGCCCAGCCAGTGCGTGTGGTTGGGCACCTTTCCTGACCTATCCAGAGCCAATCAGGAGTCCTTAAATCCTTCAGTTTTATTTATCATTAGATTCAATGAACTAAGGTACTGCTCAATATGTGTTCTGTACACCAGGTTATTTGGGGTGCATATGGCAAAAATCTAATTCCAAACCATTTTCAAGAAACAGATGCAGCCAAAAAGCATCTTTGTCAGCCTGTGTCAACATGCAATAAATCTTGTGACATCATGAGAGGTTTGACCAGGGCAGGTCGGTGTGGGGCAGTGCAACAACACACAAAAACAGGCAAAACACAGATAGTTCAAACTTAAAGTCCAGGTTTATTTCTCCTCAGGGCATCAATGGGTACTTTCCTCCAAACAATAATCCAAAATCCAAACATTCAAAAAATGCCTCAATCAAAAATGTTACAAGTCATCCCAGCAATAATCCTCTTCTTAGAAAACAATTCTCAATTCAAAAGGTTTACTTTCCTTGGTGTGGTTTGTTTCTTCCAGCTCCTTCCAGCCATGTGCTCGGCTCCTCTCTCTCTCCCTCCTTTGTCCTGCGTGTGGGCTTTTTATCCTGGCCTTGATTAGGTGGCCCAAGCACCTACACCTGGAGTCGTGTTGCATTGTGGGGCTTGTAGTTTGTACAACGGCGGCCATTTTGTGAAGTGGCCACCGATCAGCAGGGGGAATGCAGCACTCCTCTACCACACGTCCCCCTGTGATGCCACACATCCCTCTCCCCGTGCCTGCCGCCCTCGGCAGGGTGAACGAGGCCCCCCGGATCGAACACTCGGCTCTCCCAACAGCTCAGGGAGATGATGTAGAAGTTCTGTAACGCAAAGGGCACAGTTATGCTGAACGTGAGGCACACACTCACCATGGCTCCCCCTAGCTGGGGAAGGAAGACGGTTGATCCCTTGGACCACAATGAGGGCACAGCCACTGGAAGACCCACACTGGTGTGGGGTGAGAAAACCACCGGACGGGTGTCCAGCCAGGGCAGCATGGTGCCTTCCACTGGCCTCACGGGACCAGGCAACATGCGGGCCACCAGCAGACCCACTGGGCCGCGCAGTGAGGCGACATTGGCTGGGCCCTCCAGGTTGTCGCCATCTATGCCAAACACTACCATAGGCTCCACTGGTTCAAATTCAGCTTCTGCCTCAGCCTCAAACTCAGCTTCCGCGGGCTCGGGTTTGACGATGGGCACTGCTTCCGGGACAGGCTCCAAGGCACTTTTTGATTCCTCTGTGCTTCCTGTGGCTGTGAGACTGACTGGTGCAGGCTCCTCCATGACAAGGTGAGGAACTTCCTCCTGGGCAGGTTCTGGGGCTTCCTCCTCAGCCTTCGTTTCAGGCTCCAGAATGGGCTCTGGCACCAGGTCCGCAGTGGGCTCACCTGCTAGGACAGGCTCTTCTGCTTGACTGCCCGTCTCTGGTTCTGGCTCTGGTTCTGGTTCTGGTTCTGGTTCTGGTTCAGGTTCGGGCTCAGGTTCGGGCTCAGGCTCGGGCTCAGGTTCGGGCTCAGGTTCGGGCTCAGGTTCGGGCTCAGGTGCAGCTTCTTCCACTGCCGGTTCTGTGGTTGCAGTCTCGTCTGTGGGTGCCAGGACCTCGGTACTCACCGTCTCCTGGACAATCTCCTGGACTGCCTCAGCCACCACGGCTAACGCTGCAACATCACCTTCTGCCTTTTCTGCTACGGTGACCTCGTCTGCAGGTGGTGCCTCTTCTGCGGCCGGTGTCTCGAACACTTCAGCCGGCACTGGTTCCTCACTCACTGCGGCTGTCACCACCTCCACGGACCCTTCCTGTGAGGCTGCGACCACCTCTACGGCCCCTTCCTGTGAGGCTGCGACCACCTCTATGGCCCCTTCCTGTGAGGCTGCGACCACCTCTATGGCCCCTTCCTGTGAGGCTGCGACGGCCTCTACGGCCCCTTCCTGTGAGGCTGCGACCACCTCTACGGCCCCTTCCTGTGAGGCTGCGACGGCCTCCACGGCCCCTTCCTGTGAGGCTGCGACGGCCTCCACCATGGACTCAGCAGCAACTTTATCACTGTGTGCTTTACCATCCATCGCTTTGGGAGCGGCAATGGGGGTCACCTCGGTCTGCTTCTCTACCGGGCTGGCAGTCTTCTTCTTATTCTTCTTCTTTTTCTTTTTCTTGGGGTCGGTAGCCTGGCATGGCTGCGGCTGGGGCTGGGGAGCGCTGACTAGTGGGAGGGTGTCGTCCGTCCTCTTCTGGCTCAATGGCCCATGGAGAAGGACAACTGGAGCAGCCATCTCCATGAGGCGAGTAAGGTAGGTCCATTTCACCTGCAGCAGTGCCTCCCTCTGGGTAGCCTCGTCTTCATCCATGAAGTCCAGGATTGACTCAATGTCCCGCTGATCCAGGTACAGCTCCCCGTCCATCTGCAGCCAATGGTACACCTCTGGGGACCTCAGCCATCTCAGGTCCGCTTCCACATCCCGGCAGGGTTTGGGTGCTCCCTGGAGCCCTGGGTTGGGGCATTCCCCACCTTTTGGCTGGAAGTTTGCGGCAAGGCACAATAGCTCTGCTAGGAATTCTGCAGGGCAGGCTTCGAAGTCCTCCCATGTTATGCTCATTGGGGTGACGGGCATCTCATCGAGACGAGGGCTTCCCTGCTGTTTAGCCATTTTGCTGTGGCAGTGCTTTCCTAGTGCTTCTTATTATTTTTATTTTTTTTAAACAAACACAAAAAAAAACCTAACCTGACTACTTGTGTCCTGTCCTCTTCTGTGTTGCGTACTGCAAAAAAGTTGAGTCCACTCATCCGCACTTAGGCCCCAGTGCCCGCATCTTCCACCATCTGTGACATCATGAGAGGTTTGACCAGGGCAGGTCGGTGTGGGGCAGTGCAACAACACACAAAAACAGGCAAAACACAGATAGTTCAAACTTAAAGTCCAGGTTTATTTCTCCTCAGGGCATCAATGGGTACTTTCCTCCAAACAATAATCCAAAATCCAAACATTCAAAAAATGCCTCAATCAAAAATGTTACAAGTCATCCCAGCAATAATCCTCTTCTTAGAAAACAATTCTCAATTCAAAAGGTTTACTTTCCTTGGTGTGGTTTGTTTCTTCCAGCTCCTTCCAGCCATGTGCTCGGCTCCTCTCTCTCTCCCTCCTTCCTTTGTCCTGCGTGTGGGCTTTTTATCCTGGCCTTGATTAGGTGGCCCAAGCACCTACACCTGGAGTCGTGTTGCATTGTGGGGCTTGTAGTTTGTACAACGGCGGCCATTTTGTGAAGTGGCCACCGATCAGCAGGGGAATGCAGCACTCCTCTACCACACGTCCCCCTGTGATGCCACAATCTTCAAACAAAAAACTTCTGGAAGTGTTCATTCTCCGGGTAGTGCAGGCTTCTTTGTTTTCTTTTCCTTGAAAACAGTTTTGTATTACCTTACTATTAGCTGTTGGGAATAAAACCAGGGAGTCAAGTCAGCTCAGCAGACACAGTCAGCCTCATGAGACAGGGTCTTCTATGCAGTGCTTCATTTAAGAGCACAGGGAGACCCCCACCTGATACAAGATCGACATAGGGTCTGAAGAGGCAACCTTTCAGACGCCATTTTATATTTCCAGAAGGTCTTCAACATTGTTTTTAATGATGAAGTGATTTGTCATCACTTCTTTCCACCCCAATTCCCAGAATCTAGAATCCTAAAAATGTAGAAATCTCAACCTTGCCAAACCATAATAAACACATAGTTCTCACATCCACGCTGTTGTCTCCAGGGCACTGCCTGTGACCTCAGCTCGTACGAGCGCAGAGGTGGTACACACCTGTCCATAAATGCAGACTCAACATCAATGCACAGCACACAAAACAACACACAACACACTTATGCAACTGTAGAACAGGATTGATAAGGAGATCTGTATGCGATATCATGAATATTGGGCAAGAAGTTGGGAGATCTGCAATACACGCCTTTAACACAACATGGCTGATAAATTGGCCATTTCTGAGTCTTCTCTCTTGGTTGAGCTTGCTTCCTGGCCTCCTCTCTGGTTCCACAGGATGTGCCTGAAGACTGAAGACTGTGCTGCATCTCTCAGTAAAAACAATTAAGAAGAAACAAAGATCTTGTTTGTTTGAGTATTTATTGTTCCCTTCTGCTGTCCAAGTACATCCTTATTTCGAAGAAGGAATGATAATTGTGCTAACCCTCAATTCATGTCAGCCACCAGTTTACTCTTAATTTTACAGTGGAATTTATTGCATTCTGTAACAAGAACATACAGCAGGATGCGAACCGTAATTAAATTAAAGCACTCAATCATCAATGTTTATATTTCCTTTGTTATAATGTATAACGTAAAGTGATTTCCAGAACTATGTCAGACTGACTAGATGTAAAGTATGGTTTAATATCATTTATCTAAAGCATGAGCTGGATTAAGGAGAAGGAAACACCAACATAAAGTGTCTTAATAGGGTGTTGGGCCACTACAAGCCACCAGAACAGCTTCAATGCGCCTTGGCATAGATTCTGCAAGTTTATGGAACTCTACATCATTCTACCATGAGAAATTCTATTTTTTGGTGTTTTCTTGATGGTGGTGGAAAAGGCTGTCTCGGGCGCTGCTCCAGAATCTCCCATATGTGTTCAATCGGTTTGAGATCTGGTGACTGAGATGGCCAGGGCATATGACCCCTATCAGATAAAGGTGTTCACTCAGAATGTATGTATTGGTATATACCTTGCCCAATTGAGTGGTGTGAGGTGGGGTGGGGTGCATTTTTTGGAGCGGAGTGCATTTTCCTGGCAGAGCTGCCAGAACCCTTAATTTACTCATGTTTCCTTTATTTTGGCAGTTACCCATATATACTGTATACTGGCTGTTTGGGCTTTTCTCTGAAGATTTAAATATATTTCAATTTAAACCAAAAAAAGTTAATCTAGAAAATTAGATATAGCCTGAAGTGTAAATTTCATATTTTAGTCTTTGCATTTGCCTTCCAACCTTGTTTATTTTTTTCACAAGGTAATTGACGGTCGTGAAAATGTCTTTCCTGTGAAATGTTATGACTGTGGAGATGAAAGCTTGTGAATTCCACAGCACAACATGGTCTCGCGTTACAGGTGGGGTCAAACCATTTTAAACGACAGAACTCTTGTGGCGGGAGAAAGGCAGCATGAGCGGTTGTGGTTCTGCAAGTTTGTGCCCGAGAAAGAAAAGCACCAAATAAAACACTAAAAATATCACAAAACAGTAATGTGCAAACAACTATGCCTATAAACATTCAACTATGCCTATAAACATTTCCCATCTTTATCTCAAAAAGATGGTAAATGAATTGTCTTTAATTCATTTAATTTAATTTAATTAAATTAACGCTTTAAGAAAACAGCTTTCAAAGGAGCTACTAACCCTTTCTCACCACACAAGCTTCTGAAAATGGTTACGAATTGTTGTGGCCAACATACCACAACAACAATTAGCTGTCAATCACTGATTTGTTTCAACCAATGAAAGAGGTTTTGCTCTTCACAACAAATCACAATGAATGGTTCAGTCACTGGTAGCATATGGTCACTCCACCCATTTTTGGTGTCATCATTGATGCCTCATTCTCCCATCACTATCTAAAACACCCACCACTATGTTGTGAATAGAGTGTTGACTTACATCTGTTTCCCCTTTTTCTGCTTAAATAACAGTGATGTCCTAGCACAACTTCAATAAATAAGTACAATAAATGTAAATACAACCAGTGCTGTGATGCAGTGTATGATGGAACGATGCACTGGAACAATTTTATTACCCTTAGAATTCTCAATTTATTATTTGTTTTGACAGTATGACCAAATAATTTGTGCATTAAAATACAAATAATATATTGCTTGCAAGATGCAACTGGCCTTTTTGGCTCACTTGTCACTTTTGACATCCTATAAAGTCATTCCATATGTTGCATCCCTGAGATGCAGGTTGATTTCTTTCAATATATTGTCACCTTTTGTTTCTGATATTGTAGTGTGGGGAAGAAACAAGTATGGTGGATTAGATGTGAATATGAATTACTACAAGGTGTACATATACTGTATGCATACATATTCTGTAGTAATATGACTTCAGGGTCGATGCAATGCAAAGTAAACAATAGTAACTGACAATTAAGTCATTTGATGAGTCAAAATTAGGCGATCACGCCCGATCAAAGTTCACGATTCAAATTGAAGGCGTAGCCTACTTATTTTACATTTACATTTTAGGCATTTAGCAGACGCTCTTATCCAGAGCGACTTCCACAGTTTACATTTCTTTACATACAATCCATTTATACAGCTGGATATTTTACTGAAGCAATTCAGGTTAAGTACCTTGCTCAAGGGTACAGCAGCAGTGCCCCACCTGGGAATTGAACCTGCAACCTCTTGAGTTACAAGCCCAGCTCCCTAACCATTACACTACACTGGCAGCCCTGGCAGGCTGCTCTGTCTACATGTGCAGCGCGATGCCTGAGATATTAACGATGTGAAAAATCACTATTATTTTCATCCCAGGGTATGGCACATGTAAAATGGAGAGACCTGTGGGGCTGCTGGGGTGGCTTGTCCTGTAAGAACACGTGCAAACTGAGCGTCGCAAACTGAGAGAAACAGACCGGGTCCGTCCAGGTGTTGAGTTACAGGAACGCACTGTGAGGAACATGGCTTGTCTGTGCAAAGTGGCGAAACATAATTTTATTCACTGAGGACTAAATTGAAAGTCATTCCATTAAATTGTCAAGCTATACAGATGATGTACCGCAGCACAGAGTCCATTTGATTGGCCGATAATGTTACACATTTAATGACATTGAAGAATCACATTTTTCTTTATTAAAAAACATTTTACAATGAAATGAGCACAGAGAGACTGATGCTTTTTTTTTGTACAGAAGGCTGAAGATGAGGCAATGTTATGTAA
This sequence comes from Aldrovandia affinis, assembly GCA_029706075.1. Lineage (NCBI taxonomy): Eukaryota > Metazoa > Chordata > Actinopteri > Notacanthiformes > Halosauridae > Aldrovandia > Aldrovandia affinis. The sequence continues at coordinate 2,656,344 of JAINUG010000087.1, forward strand.
CTTTGTTACAACTGCCATCTTTTGACAAGTTTGTGCACAATTTGGGATTGATTCATCTAGCTGTTTACAGTTTTTTTCTAGTGACATTTTTATTACTTACCTGAACTTACAAAACTTAGAGTATCCAGACACGAAGGAAAATAGCGTCAATTTAATGGCAATATAAATAGGAATATAATACAGATTTCATTTTCCATAGGCTAGTTCATAAAACCAAGCAAAAATGATAACATAAATGTAATAGAAGTTGTCTTAAAAAGCAGATGGAAGGGGGACAGGGGAAAGAAAATGACATGCAGAGGTTTATGATATCTCAGTTGATTTTAAATCTGTGCTTGCCATTTTCCGACACACTGCGTACAGCAGTCCCAGCTGTGCACAACCTAATGTAGGAATTATGGACTCTGTGTATGGGGTGAGTGTTAAGCTGTGAAAGACAGGCCAGGCCTGGAGGGAGCTGTGCTGCAGGACACAAGTGTATGCTTTTTCACAGACCAACTCGACGGTCTGTTGAACCCGGGTTGCACACCACCCCTCTTCCTGGGTCATGGCGGAGGGCTGCCGGCTGTGGGACGGGGGAAGAGGCGAGACCGCCCTAGCGAGGAGTGGCAGTAACTGAGAAATCTGATCCCTTACATCTGCGCCCTTGGCCTTCATCCCTAAAACTCCTGGCTACTGTAAAGAGAGTATTGTTTTATTCCGTTGTAATGCAAGCTTCCTCTGCCTGGCCCTTCCATGAAAATGTTGTGAAAAGAAATGTCCAGATCGGTATTGGTGAGACGGTGACGATTTCATTGGGCTGTGCGAAAACTCAGACGCATCTGTTGGAGCAACCTGCTTCTGCCCATGAGGAAAATGCATTAGCCCCCAGTATAAGCAAAAGAAGCCACAGAAACCAGATACAGCGTACAAGCCATTTCCCCTGAACAGAAAGTAACAAGATTTATGTCTGGGTAAAAGAGAAATCAACCTCTTTCGTCGGTGCGTTCTTCGTTTTCAAGTCGTTTATTGATATGAGATCTGTAATCCCAGCAGGTGCCTTGAACAAAATGATTGATTCAGATCCAAGGCTTAGATCAAACCAAGTGTTTAAACCTCCCACAAATCATATGTCAGACGTCTGTATCCAATGGCAACACCTGTATTGTCCCTGAGACTTGTGTCTGCTGTTCCCCAGCCAAATTAAGAATTCCTGCCTCATGTTTTTTCTAGAAAGACTACAGTTGTGCTTCGTTTGCTTTAACAACAAAAGTTTGGAAATGTATACTTTACAAATGTAACCGTTTCATCTTTTAATCCACAACAGGTGCCAATGAGCCATAGACTGTGGTCTGTCGTGTTTAGCCTGCTGTCTGAGTTTGCAGAATAAAAATGTACTGAGGGGTAAATTCACAAGGAATGCCTACATTTTTGCAATGCAACGTGGGTTCACAATAAGCAGACATGGTACAGCTTGTCCAATTCATTCAACTAGTTATGTTGAAGAGCTAAATGCGCAGTCAACCAAGAGTCAGAGTTTGCAGAATAAAAGTGGAAAACACACTTCAATGACAAGTTAACACAAACTGTTGGCTTGACATTTCAGCAAAATTAACTTCTGTTGTAAAGATAAAAACTAAAACTAAAACATCATTTGAGAATTTGAGTGTATTTTTATTTATATGTTATACTGGCTTTGGAGGAGATACATAGGCCTCTGCCTGCTGAAACTCTGTCAGCTATGAGGAATGGTAACAGAGGAGAGGGTCCAGTCTGGAGAGTCCCTTTGCCAAGATGGACTCCCTTTTGAAAATGCATATTCAAAAATATAGGTCACAGGTATCAGAATGGACTCCTCACCACTTGCTAACCTTTTTGATTTAGTACATAGATGAGGTATGTGGTTGTTCTGCATAGCTCAGTAGGTAGAGCATGGCGTTGACAATGCTTAGGGTGTGGGTTCGTTTCCCATTGGGACCACATATACTGGAAAATGTATGCATTCACTACTGTAAGTCACTTTGGATAAAAAGCATCTGGTAGATGGCATATATTATATATATTATATTACTTTCTCAAATGGGAGAAACTCTGATTCACCATGAGAAGCCATACTGACAAATGATATGCAGTGTGGCAATCATATCTGTTATTTTCCTACCCATTCCACTTTTCTATGGATTGATGATATCACCTCCTCCAGCTTCCAACAGTCACACTGTGACATACACTTTCCATCCGCTTTTTTAATCCACACTGCCATGTGTCATTTTTAGTTCCTCCTCCTTTCCTTTTAATAGTTTTTACGTAATAGTTTTGTTGTAAAGTATATTTTGTTTTCGTATTGTTTGTATATTTATTTTATCTACGCATCATATTTGTAGTCTCTGTGTCTTCTTTCTATTCTGTAAAATCTTATATTGATATAACAATCTCATACATGACTCGTCAATCCTGTGGAAAACCAATAAATAGAGTTATAAATATTTGCTCCACACTGCATTTTGTGGCTTCATGTTTGAGGGAGAACTCTTTTGCCACATATAAAGTTTGTGGTCGAACATTTTCTGGAAAACATGCCATCGGCTGCTTTCTCCAGCTGTGTTCGTACTCGTGTGTTGAACATATCTGTTATGCACACCCATATGATAATGTATACAGTACCTATGTAAAGTGATCTCGGCTGAAGTCTTCTGCAGAGCAATAAGGGCCTGAACCCGATATTGCGACGGACAGCGAGATAAAGACCCCGTGTTTGTGCCGAACAGGATGTGAATAACCCTCAGCCGCCTGCATGGGCGGCCAAGCTTGACAAATGAAGCAATCTCATTTGAACGAAATGCACTCAGCCCCGCCCTCCGCCAAAAAATGACACCTCTGTGTTTCCCTTCATCTGCTTGTCTCAGACAGCAACACAATACCGGGCGGCATAACACGGCTTCAGCATAATACAGGGCTACGGTAAACACTGCCATCATGCACTTTCACAGCTCGCTGGTCCTCCACCGCTGTTGGCCCCCATGTGTGGAGTGATCCTCTGGGCAGGCTCAGGCTGTTGCCGGGGGTTCGGTTACATCGCCTCTGATGATCACAGCTGCTTGTCTGGGGTCAGAGGGAACGCCGAGACCACTGACTCTCAGGAGAAACATTGCGAACTGCCTTTCACTGCCAGTGCCTCGTACAAATGTACCACTTGTACCTGAAGGTGCGGTGCTGTGTAAGTGCAGTGTACGCTGTCCTTTGCTTTGGGTAGCGAATTTAAGTCAAGTTGTATCACGCTATTCAATGTAACATCAAAAGCTCAGCGGTCCCCGAAATGAAAGAAAAATGTAAGCTCAAGGATAAAAAAATTGTTAGACCCTGGATATGTGTGTTTCACAATTATGGTAAATGGAGTGCATCAAATTACATTACACTCTGGCTCAAGCCCAGACCAGAGTGTTTTTTATCAAACTCTTCAGAATGAGTAACTTGCACAGAGCCACTTCCTTTCTGCACACAGGTATGGCAATTCAACTGGTTGCAGGGGCCCCTGTACCGGTTGTGAGTCTTAATCTACTCCCCTCCATGCTGTCCCGAACAAGCATTCTGCTCCCCTGCCTAAAGATGGAGAGGGTGGGGGGGGGGCTCTTTACCCCATGCCACCTCTGTGTACATCACCCTCAACACCACCTGTACACCACAGAATGGATTTGTAATGGTGAATTCTCTTTGCCATCTCTCCAGATTGGTGCTGTCTGACTCATTGATTTGCCCTTTAAAAAAGTTACATTTGGAACCGGGTCCAACTGTCAAAGCACTCAGCGGTGCAGGTTAACTACTTAAGTGATGCTTATATAATCATAATATTTCCAAAAGTATGATATGTGACTAATAGAAATGATTTGTGTTTTTTTACAGGAAGAAAAAATTGGTAATATTCCAATAATGGCAAGAGATGTTCCCTTCCCTGAATAGATGCAGTGACATTTGACTGTATCCCTCAGATGTGATCTTAGATTTAAACCTAAAACATTTAACTTGATAATGTTTTTCTGTGATTGATGAGGGTGTGTCTACTTTGATTGAGAGGAACCTTGCGACCAAACTTGATGAAATGCAGCCGTGTCTCTAACAGAAGTTGAAATCGCCTTAAATGAGTCTGTTCTGGCCATCAGAAACAGATACCTGTTTGGTCAATTTTTCACATAGACATTTCATATAAAAATATGGGGCTATATTACACACACAAAAATATATATATATTCCCATATTGTGATATTGAAGCAGCACATTTGCTATTTGTGCTGCCTGTAATAGAATCCTGCAATAAAATAATCTTGACAAATACAACTTTTAAGGCTGCAATGCAGCAGAATACAAGGAATGCAAAATGAATGAAGAAATGTCATTTTCAGGGGGACTTCTTGCCAAAGATTGTGAAATTGTGAGAAAATATAATAATATATTATATATATAATATTTGTGAAAGAATAAGGGATAAAATAAAAATATATGTTTAAAGCTAATCGCCAACCTTCTGAGTTGACATTTCAACCTCAGTGCAGAGAGCTATTGAAGTTTTTGGATGAGGTTTTTGGGCCAAGCATCACTAAACCATTGAAAGTAATACTAACTGAACCAGATTGACTTGATGTTTCAAGTTTTATTACAGTTTGACTTTGTTCTAAACCATCTAAAACATTTCTTTATATTTAAAAAACAATGTATGCTTTACAAACAACAACAACAGAAAAAAACATTAATAAGGCCTTCGCTGAAGCCAGCAGAATCCAATCAAATCAAATCATGCATCGGCCTCATTCATCGCAAGCACTGTGGACCAGCTCTGTATGAGGTCTGCACGTTTAAAAATAGCCCCAGTTTCATAATTCTACACCAATATGAGGCACTTTTGAGGAGTGGGGTGGGGGGTGGTAATTAATGAGGCAGCAGGTACCTCTGGCAGGACTTAACACAATTTAGCCCCCCCCACCCCACTCATACCCCCATTCCCTCCCACCCGCTGAAGAACAGACCTGGAGCGGGTAAGTGGCTGTGATGGATGAATGTTTCGCGATAAACTCTCCTCCCCGAACCTTGCCCCCACATCCTGCTTCAGAGCATGACCCACAATGTCGAATATACCCTCTAACTCCCCCCCCTCGGGTGACATCATGGCCCCAGAAGTTGTGTTTCTGTTGCCTCAAAGTGAGATCCATGTCTCCAGCATCAATAATGCATCTTCGGGGTTGTCAGGAGCCTGGGTTTTCAGTAAGCATGCGTGTCGGGCTGAGTGCAGCAATTAAGGTGGCTTTTACTGCTAACCCCCTGAGAGATGGCTGGAGCCGGGGACCACTTGGCCTTGGGTTGTCCACTGTGTCAATCTGGAGATGATTCACTTTGCTTTGGAAGCATGCAAATGTGCACATATATAAATTTACACGTATACATTTTGAGCTGAACGTTCTCTGATACAGTGCCAATTGATCAGGACACTGTGGTGGCAAATGTTTCACCAGAAGGTAGGTTTTTGGTCTGGCTTCCTCAATTATTGAGCCCAGCAAAACTCAAAAATGTTTGTACAAGCAATATCTTGTTGTACCATTAATTGGTAGACAATAAAATTGCAAAACAACACTATTTTTTTTAGTGGTGCCTAATTTCCAAGGTTACATGTTTACACCTTTACAAGGCACATGAGTGAGTGTTTTAGAGCAAACCAATTTTTGAGTTTTTTGAAGTCTGAAGCCTGCCATTGCTATGTTCTCCTGTAGCACTTAGCAATGAAACAGAGTCACATTCAGAAATTGAGTCTGAATCAAATTGGCATCTGCTTTCTTGAGTGTGTTCACCAGCAGTGTACTTTACATTTGTGCAGTAAGGTCCAGTCCATTACAGGCCCATTGCATTATCAAACTAATCTGTCTTCATAGCCACATTCTCCTTTTCTGTCCTCAGCTGTACACGTGTTGTTCTAATATAGCAGGCTGGATTTGCAGTCAAATAACATATGCCATTTCGGCCAATGTTCAAATACTCCTCATCAAGCAGGGACAATGTGCAGGTAAATCTTCTTATTGTTTTTTCTTTTTCATTTCCATCCCAGATATTCTCTTCTCTCCCAATTTGGAATACTCAATCATATCTGTAGGCCTGTCTCATTTCTGTAACGCCCTCTGTCAATTTGGAATAATCCAGACAAGCTCACATTCTCCTCTGAAGCATCTGCTGCCAATCACCACTTCATCTCAGTCCAGAGGCCAGCAGCTGAGCTGTGCAGCCATTGAGGTTTACACATGTGCATTCAGAGTCACACTTGCTCACACAGAGTCACGGCCTGCTATGTGCTACCCTGTGGGGCTCCTTGACTCTCACGACACTGGGGCAGTCAGGGTTTATCAGACTGGGGTTAGTCACACACTGAAACCCTGTGTCTTAAATGGATGAGCCCCCTACCAGTCCCTGCAATATAAACGTTTATGAAAATTAACTAACACATTTTTTTTCAAATCTTTATTTAACCAGGAGAATTGTGTGTTAACATCAATCAAGCCAAACAAAATAATGCACCAATTCAAGTTACACATTCTATTATATTACACTCAAAGATTTTCTTTCCCCAAAGACTTATTGATTTTTACACTAAAGTTTTTCAGTGAATCACATTATGTATTCTTTCAGGAAATAGTTTCACAATCAATGGGCCACATACCGATAAACAGGGACCAAAGGGTGCCCACTGCTGCTTTGACCCAAAATGGCAGTCTGCCAGAGTCTCCCCTCTAGTGTTGCTGAGCCCATAAAGTTGTTAGGGCTGAACTTGTATGGCATGGCCTAAACCTGCCAACATCACACTTTTTTTTCTCCAAAACGAATGAATGAGGCAGAGAGGCAGTGGGAAGAATAACCCAGAACCTTCCGCTGCCCGGAGAGGTGCTCCGCTCCAGAGCAGCACGGTGGCGCACTGTCAGGAACTTGCTCCACGCTGATAACCGTGCGTAGGTGTAGGGCTCTGTTGTATTGTACAATATAAATTATGCACTTTAATACCTTTTATTTCTGTCTGTTTTATCACCTGCTGTTTGTAATCTCAATTTAAAAATGATAATTACCCCAGTGGCTCAATTAGCATTGTAATGATTGTGTACTTGAAATTCAATCAAGCAGCTATGAGATTGAAGTGAAAATCCATTGTCAAACAACGCTTAGCAATCGCTTCGTCTGTGTCATAAAAGATAACTGGGGCATTTAGACTTATGAGAAAGTCTCTTTATTTATTTTTCTAATGCAGGTGCTGGTAAGTGTTTATGTTCCTGAAATGCAAAGTTGCACTTGTAGAGCTCTTTAGGTCCTTCTGTCTGGCCTGGACTCATAATGTCTCAGGGGACCCCATTGGAACAGCTGTCAGGGAGGACAGCACAGTGCCTCTGTGATCAAAACAATCACAATACTGCAGTGGCCAGAGCACTGTGTGCTCGGACAGAGGCAAAAAGTTTGAGCCATTCCAATTCTGTCCTTATTCTGAGTGTGGCAAGTCTACGTAAATCAACAAAGTAATGATTTATCATTTTCATCTGTTTTAAATAGCCTATTGCAATGATCATTACATTAATTATTAATACAAAGCCAGTGATGTAGAACCGATGGTTATTTCTCAGTAGGTTTTTCTGGTCATTGAGCGATGGTGAGGGATGTTGGGTAAGAAGGGGCAGTTGTGTTGTAGGCTACATCAATAAGATAAAGTCAAGAACAAAATAAAATAAATCAAAGTTACATTTGCCAGCTGGGCATTTCATTTGGAGGGAGCAGTAGAGAGAGCTGTCCGGTTACGCTTCATATCAGTCGATTTAAAACGGAGACGTGTCCCTTTCCTTCCCCTCGCGCTGGAGAGGGGCCTAAAAGCTGCCATCTGTTGGAAGTCTGCCTAAACTTGACCCCGCCGACGGAGGGCGGCGGGCAGCTTGACCTTTGGGATCGCACGCTGCGACCTGTGGAATATGGAGTCATTAAACGGAGGTAAGGTCTCGGTATAAATCACGCTGACATCTGTGGGATTTGACCAGGGACCTGGAGACTCATTACCGTCGCGCTGCGGTTTCAACTTGCACACCGAACGTCAAAAAGAGAGAGAAACCTCCCAAGATACACTGCAGGGGCCGGTCAGTAAATCTACATAACGTCGATAATGTTTGCGACGGTATTTAACATGAGGCTGAACGATGACGGGCAAGCGCTTCGCTGACTGGTCGCTCCGGTGCGCTTCTTCGTTCTTGCAGCGCGCTGTCATCGCCGCGTCAGGTTCCTGTAATGTGATCCGTTTCCCTCCTCCGTTCAGCGTTGGATGTCGGGAGATACTCCGAGGCAGTAGTCAAGCATTTAATTACAGAAAATGTCAGCGTTGAAGTAATTTCATCAAAAGTGAAGTTTTTCCTATTATAATATAAAATGATTTGACTGATTTGTTTTGTTCCGTTGTTCTTGTTTTTATTATTCTTTAGCAAATAAATGCCGAGGAGAAACACCAATTAAATCTCACATTTTTTTATTAATATTTATATTACATTTATCCCTCTGGGGTATCCCTCAAGGCCCAGTGTAATGAACTTGCATGAAAATAAGCAAGATAAATAGACTGCTTGTGTATTTTCAGAATGTTTAAATAATTTCTCTTATTATTGTTTCCAGATATTATGTGACTCTTGCTCTTCGTATTTTTTTCACTGCTCATTTTCTAATTAAACATTTTAATTTAACTCTTATTGCTTTGAAAAGTACCAGTTTAGGATTATTAAACAGACCATTCTGAGATGGTCTACAACATTAAACCATGTTAGTCCCCATTAAACATGTACTAGACTGTCCTACATGGATCACAGAAAAGTGACTTTTCTTAAATATAAATTAAATACTGTAGTCTAACAGTCTTCCTCATTTAAGCATGGAATTATGTTCTTAAAAAGAGCAGATTGAAAGGTCTGTGGATCAGACGTTTAATGAACAGATATCGTACCAGTGCCTCTGCTATAAAAGTACTGATCTGATTTGCAGATATGCTGTGTGTGTAATCAGATTTTTGCTGCAGATTGACAATCTCACATTATGGAAAAATCATTCTGATAAGATTTGCATATACAGGGTCTTTGATAAGTGCCTTTAATAGTATATTTGTTTTGAAATGTACTTAATAATAATTATAACGTTTTATCTTGGGTTACAGGTCTAAACAGCTGAATAGCTCAGTGTACCACTGCACTCACCAATGATCTTGCATGAGCACTAACTAGTTCCATTAGACAACAAAAACAGTTTTTCATCCATTTCATTATTCATTGTACAGTTATTTCATTAATGGAGACACTCACACACACCATAGATGCACTCGGTGTATTGCTTCGTCTCTGTTGACTTGCCTGTTCCTTATAAAACAACATTTAATCACAGACACGAACTATGAACCGCAATACATCATCTTGCTGGTGCCGTGACAACGCACCGCAAAGACTTCAAACGCGTAAAGGCAGAGCAGCGCCTGTGTGCCTGCTTCCACCCCAAGGAAACACAATTAAGACTAATGGTGGACATTATCGTTTGTTTCGCTCTCTCTCGCGCAACTTATTTAACCGACCGTCAATGCCTTGCGATGCAAACGGCGCACCACTAGTTGTGACTCGTGGTAACTTCAGCAGGAGGCCCACATTTGGTGTGGCCCATTGTGCCACCTTCTCGTTTTATTTAAATTTCACGTTGACAGGTAGCAGAGCTGCTGAGTGATTGACGGGCGTAAGAGATTATCAGGTATTGGTATCCATCACGTCTCCTTGAATTGGCAGCGGTGATGGCTGTCTCGTTTGACTGGGGATCACTGGCACACTTTAGTGCCGTTCCAGTAGCAGTGGCTAATTCGCACCGCGTCAGCGGTGATCGAGCAGGCTTTAGCACCAACTAATTAAAGTAACATAATAATAAGAGCTGCAGGAAGTGATGCATCCTGGGAAGCACGCATATAATTAGCCCACAATTCTTCTTCCTTTAATCGCTCATTGGAGACACGGCTTGCCTGCTCTGTCTCTCCATACAGTTGCGCAGAAAACATACAACATAGCATGCCGTAACTCAAGGAACAGGACCATTAAATTGCTTGGCAGAGTGATTTGGGAACCCTACCTGTACACCTGTACACCTGTACACGTTTTGGATTCCAAACCCATAGTGGGACAATTATTTTTTACAGTTGAGTAACTTATAACTTAAATAAATATATAACTTAGATTGTTTCAGAATATCGTCAATTGTATACAGTGGCTATACAATATACACAAAATACTCCATATTGTCAAATAAAAAACAACTCAAAACAGAGTACCAGAGTAAATCATAGAAATGATAATAATCACTCAGTGTCTTTACTTTAAGATTCATAAAATTATAATACATCAGGCACACAAAGAAAACTAACTTCACTAATTATCCAAATGGTAATAATTGTCTGATCAACCAAGCCTCAGTTCACAGGACAAAGCAAGGTATGGCAAAAGGTGAGATGTACAGGTGGGACGACCTTCCACAATTGGTTAGGACCGCGGAATCACTTGCGATCTTCCGCAAGAGACTCAAAACCCACCTTTTCAGACTCTACTACCACTAAATTCTGTCATCACCACTGCCTACTTGCTCAACACTATGAAACCCTGCTTACTCCTAATTTTAAAAAAATTAAATACATTTAAAAAAAAAGGATAAATTACTAACCTTTTCCTTCCCAGTGTTACGGGTATGGTACGCAGCTGCCTGCAATGATGTCTGTCGCTGTATTACTGCACTGATCTCTTGCGTGAACTATGATTGTTCCTACCATGTATTTATGCACATCTTGTAAGTCGCTCTGGATAAGAGCATCTGTTAAATGCTTCAAATGTAAATGTAAAAAATGTACAGGTAGAGTTACTGTTTGTCTGGCTTCCTGCTTCCTGCTGTGCTGTGTCTGCGTAGTGTGTCTCTCCCGATGCCCCCCACCCCCGGGTGTTAAGTTGTGTTCAACTGTTCGATAGAAACATGCCGCAGGGGTTGATCAGGTGTTTTTAAGTTCAGGTAGAGGGGATTCCTTTCCCCGCACAGCCACCTGGGTCCTCTTGGGGACCTGACCATAGCCAAACTCTGATGTTAAGGGGGCCCACAGTGTGTATGTGTGTATGTGTGGCTGTGTGTGTGTGTGTGTGTGTGTGTGTGTGTGTGTGTGTGCATATCTTTGTGCATGTGTGTCTGTGGGGGGGCTGTCCAGGGCTCTGGTGGGGGAGGAGTCATGTGTGTGTGTGTGTGTGTGTGTGTGTGTGTGTGTGTGCGTGTATGTGTGTGGGGGGGCGGTTGTGCTGGGCTCTGGTGGGGGACAGTCATGTTGTGTTAAGGGAAATGTAGCAAGTTTTAGTGCAGAACAACCTAATGAAAAAGTGAATGCAGACACGGCCATACAATGACATGCCAACAGACAAGGACTGATTGTTGTGATAAGGTTTTCCAGAGAGGGTAATACTCTGCACTGTATCTGTGCCTGCAGTGCTGTACAGAACGTACACTGCATAATGTTACTATAGTACTGATAATACGCACACTGCTGTCTCCCACTCCTCCATAACACGCTGCTCTGTAAAATATGATTGATTAATGGTCTTCGTGCTTTTGAGTTCTTCATTTTGTCATACTGTCCATCCACAAGCATTGCAATTGTAGATCCTCACTGTGTGTGTGTTTAGCAGCAGCCATTATTCCTGCATGATAGAGATAACAGTAGAATAAAAATCAAGCTAAAATGTATGTCTCACGGAAGGTTTCCATTGCATATTTACTCCATGCGTGAAGGACAGGAGCACAGTACTCCTCTTTGCTGTTTGTTGCCAAAAGTTATTTCGCATTTCTGTGGAAACAAAAACACATTACCGGTGTGGGAAACAAGAGCCCAGGGTGAAGTGATGGAAGCACCTTCACTGGCTGGTTGGCTACATTATCCAGGTTCCTCGTGCAGATGGGCAGATAGCGGTGGAACGCTTCGTCCATTAGGGAGGAGGGGCTCATTTACTGTACCGGGCTAGTCTTGACCGTAATCATCACTCGCCCCGGTCGAAGTCCACTTCCATCAGAATCAAACGCTCCCAAGTCACAACTTCTGAACAAACGAGCCACATTAATTTGAAACCAGAGCTCTTCCTGAAAACGACCGTCCCTTGTTTTGCCACAGACTGTCTGGAAATATGTGAAGGGTGCAATGCACTGACATTAATGAAATGCCCCAGAGCTGAGGGTTGAGATCGCCTCCAGCCCCTTCAGCATATCGGTATATGTTGCGCGTTTGAGAGCCGCAGGGCCAGGGAACGGTTTTGTGTGAAGCAGAGCCGAAACATTCTAAAAACCTGAGATTATATGCATAACACTTTCAGTGAAGGCCCCGTTAACCATTAATAAGACATTATTTACATTGTTTGTTTTGCAGTGCCAGCGACTGATAGTAAATTATTGTTGGGCAGCACCAGTCTTTTAGTAGACACTAGACACCTTATGAATGCTTTATGAATGCTTTATGAATACTTTTTGAAAATCTGTCAATGGTATAAAGCATTAAGACAGTTTTTTTTGTACACCTGCCTTATTGTCATTTGTATGAGTGAATCATGTCTACTTTAGAAAAGGTGATAAATGTTCTTATTGTTATTTTTTAATTCATATCTTAATCAACATTCATTGCATAAAAATTTAATATTATCTGTTACCTTAATTTGTTCCCCAACAACATTTGGATGCATGGCTTCAAGGAAATAAATATATATATATATGTAAGATATAAACCACAACATGCTGTGTGTATGCAAGGATATATGGCACAACAGGGGCAGTGATTGGCCTGAGGCTGAAAGACAAGGGCTCTTAACTGTGCCATACATTGATGTACAGTATATGCACTGGCATGGAAAGGTTTATCTCTTATACCATTTTGAAATATTTATTGAAATGTATATATATATTTTAGGGTGCGTCAAAAAAACATGAAGTTGTCACACGCGTTCACTGGCTTGCAATTTTGATCCACTTAATGAAAAAACCTGGCAGTATAAAAATCTGTTCAATATATCAATGTTTAGGGGTTGCGCACAGTGAATTAATAACCCTATTTATAGCGGAGTGGGGCCATGTGATCTTGTTGTACCCCATACAAACAACAGCAGCAATTGATGTTAATCGTTCATCACATTAAAAATGTATATTTTGAGTGTCCTGTCAAATCTTATCAAAATTCCAAGTGCCTATTGATAGTACCCTGGTCAAAATCCTTGAACTGGAATTATTTTTACAGAAGAAATTTACATTGTATCTATTTATATTACATCGCAATTTATGTTCCGAAAATTCTAACCCCTAAATCATGTAACAGAATCAAATAAATGTGAATGTCATTCTTTCAACATTTTGCCATTAGTAGTCAAGAAGTGAATATTAAAAAAGCAATAATGTTGATGTGAGGGTTTTAAACATCATTATGCATTTGGTTCTCTGACAGACACTTGTGTGGGACTGAGGGATTGATCTTCACCTCCCGGGCGGGCTGCTGTTCTAAGCAGAGGATGGCTCCCTGCCCATGTAATATTCCACATCATGCTGACATGTTTAATTTCTCACCTCTGGGACTTGTGGGTACAAATGATCACAGAATTGCACCTGTGACCAAGTGCTCTTGTCACCGGTGGTATGCAGTGTATTGTGTTGGTCCTGAGGGATTGCAAACACTGCACTGGCCCTCGGGGAAGCCCTGAGAGCAGAGAGAGAGAGAGAGAGAGAGAGATGAATGATAGGAAGGGAGAGAGAGAAAATAATGAACTATGTTACAGCAAAGCTATTCAAGTGCGGATACAGCTATGTCTAAGCCAAGAGTAAGAGAGAGGGAGAGGAAATGGAAAGAGTGACAAAGAGGTAGAGGGGAGAGACAAAACTAATTAGAGCAAGAGAGAGTACAAGAGGGAGCAAGAGAGAACTCGATCGAGAGGTTGAGTAAGAAGGAGAGACGGTAATGAATCATTTTGTGCAAGGCGACTCGTACAGCCTTTTTAATGTTTTATCCTGCCCATGGTTTTGCCCTCTAATCTAGAAAGTGAAACATTGTCCACTAGAAAAGTTTTAATACGGGACATGTGGTACAGTAGAAAAAAGATAAACGGCAGTGATATGGAAGGAGGGTGCTGGTGTCAGTCAGCTCAAGGCAGAGGCCCAGTGGATGGCACTGGAAGTGGAACAGTCAAGAGGGGACACAAAGAATAATAACCATTAGGGAAAAGAGGATGTGGAAAGGTGTAACTAGCACAAGGCTGCTAGTGCCAAGATGGATATGGGAATGTAGAGCGTCGCTTAGAGGCTGCTCCTGGGACAAATCAGCTCCAGATCTCTCTCGCTGCTGCAGCCCCGACATCCCACCCCCGACTGGTAATGCTATACACGTCAGAGAGACAGGCCCATTGATTTAGCACTTATCCTCCCACCCTGTGAGCGATTATCATTTTTGGCCTGTTGCCGGAGCAGAGGCGTCGATGTTCCAGATCAATCTCCAGAACTTCACTTCAGACATGTGGGGGGGGCTCAAGCAGGATGGGGTTAGAAGTTTTCAGTGGGGGAGGCGGGAAGGGAATGAGGCCTTTCCACTGGGTCCAAACTCACCATTTGGCATGGTTTGCCGACCCCTGACTTAATTCTTCTGCTTCTTCTTCTTCTATTATTATTGTCCATCTTGTGTTTTTTGTTTTATTATTCATTATTGGAACTTGACAATGATTTATTATTAAATATGGTTTCCATGAACAGATAATGTGTTGGGTTGACTTTAATGCATGGGACTCTGAAATGCAACACAACCACCGCCCGCCTCTACACCCACCCCCCCACACTGTGTGTTGGGTTATGGGGGTGGGGGGTGCAGAGGTGGGGGTGGTTGTGTTGCATTTCAGAGCACCTGCTTTAGTGAGCATTAAACCTTAATGTATGGGACTCAAGATTCTCAAGACACTCAATTCCATTCTAAGCCTATTGATTCCTGGTCAGATTCTTATAAAACAAGCGCTCTTCCACACTTGGAATGGCGCGCTCTTGTTGGCATTTAACATTTTTTATCCAAGACAGTCAAGAGAAAGGAACTTCACACCATGCTCCAAAACCAGAAGAATATGAGTCCATTTTAGTGTACTAAATTGACCATTGGGAAATGTTGTCAGCATACCAGGAAGCACGCGATGAGTCATTAAAATGTGGTACCTTCCTCCTCTCCTGCAGTCCAACGCCAAGAGGCAGCATAAGGTTTAAGGTTAGGAGCAGTGCTTCATCTCTGAATTGCAGGGATTGTGGCTCACATGTCCACTCACACAACAACAGTCTGTTTTTTCAACGGATGTTACATAAACACTCATTAATCATTTAACGAGGGGAGCATCCAGTGCAGTCCAATATGATTCCTATTACACAGACAAGCTCATCCGAACGGGACGATAGAAGCATGGGAAATGTGCTATAAATGGTATCAATGTGATCTCACACAACGTGTTGTTTCAGTTGATCCCCTTCACTGTAACACTTGATACACTAATGATACACTTTTTATCATGCCATTGTTTTATACTCAGGTCTGTGGTTTATATGAATTATATATCTATACTGCTGCTCAGCTAACCATATATACATTTTGTATGTACTGTACTGTACTGTACGTCGCTGTGGATAACAGCGTCTGCTACATGAATGAATGTAAACGAAGCAGCCAGATGGAGTTACGCCTGCTATTTATAACATTGCATTACCTTCCATTTATTATTCAAGCCTGGGTCAACCAACGGCACATTTCAGAAGCCAAGGGTCTTTCTAATAAAGTTACATACATGAAAACCTATATCCTGCATAATGGCTTTGTGTAATGTATGCACTTCGAGAATGTCCTCTGCCACCTTATGGTAGCTTCCAGCATCTTCTCATGCAACTCAAATTGGGAATTGAATCATGCCAACAAGTGGAAATTGTATTATTGCAAGATTCCGTGTGTGTAGTGGGTTGATTAGCATCGCAGTGTTGAGGCACACCATTCAGTAAGACTCATTTTAATGGTATACAAACGACTTCTCTGAATGCTGTGTAGTTTCCTACACACCTATGGGATATCATGGACAGCTGGGGAGGACTAGTGATTTAGGAGCAACGGCTTGCAATAGAGTTTTAGGTTCAAATCTTAAATTACTTCCTAATTTGTTAGTTGCTCAATTTAGAAGTTCAAATACCGTAATGAAAACTGTAAAGTCTGTGAGGGGTAACAATTCTGCAATCAATTAAAATACCCATAGTTTAAAGTAATTTGTGTGAATCAACACAGGCCCACATTTTACAACATCAGCAACTCCCAACTATTGGAAAGCTTGTGCTTTTCTCTCAGTACAACCTATAAAGACACACACAGGGGCTGATGCTATGGGACAGGTACACACACATTCCATGAGCGAACAGACAAGGAGCAAGAGAGAAAGAGATGAAGACGCAAGTACACTATGGAGCTCTTCCGTGTCCTTTATTGCGAGCAGGCATTAAGATATCATTTTCTACACGGCTCCGTACCTCTGGAGCACGAGCTCCCCATGACAACCGGTCCACTTTTAATGAACCCAAAGAGAAATGCTAGAGCACAGCGCCGACAGAGCCAAGCAAACTCCATCTAATATCCTTATTATTTTACAGCTGCTTAATGCGTTATTCATTTCTATCGGCACAAATGCAGGGGAACAATAAATAATTCAGTGCTTTTATCATTGGGGTTATTATTTGTGGAATAGCTGGCGGATTATTGCAGCGTAATGAGCGGACTTCCCTCACGATCACTGCGAGACGCAATATAGTTAATAGCCCTGTTGGTTTTAATCACGGTTCCTCCGCCTGCTTAATTTAAAAAAAAAAAAAGAAGAAAAGAAATATAGGATGATTATGGGGTTATTTTATTGGGGCGAGGCACGGTGGCAGGAAACAACAAAAAAAGCATAAATAAAGCCGTCCGCTTTGGTGGTTTCGGTGTCTGACGGACCGTCATATAGAAATCCGATTCTGTCACTGGCTGGAACTGGTTGCATCGGGGGCACCATAAAGAACCCTCGTGCCGGTCTGCCACCGCAAATCCTGCCCTTCCTGGTGAATGAATGTGCACCCGCCAGCCACGGGGCGAGAAGGCGATGATAAACGCCTGTGCAACGCGCCGCGGATTTGAACCCGGCTCCAGCCCAACCCGAAGGCGCTTCCTACGTTGCCTCCGTCCTATTCGTCTTTATAAAAAATGATGAATTAAAGGCAAATGGCGAGACCCGGGCTAGCCAACGTTGTCTTCCGCAAGGCCATAAAAATGATAAAGCACGCAGTTCAGCAATCCTAATGGTGGGCTCCAACAGGGGATTCGTCAGATGAAATCGCATTTTTAAAGAGGGCCTTTCTTCTTCTTCAATATAATCACAACTGTAAGAAGTTGCAGTTTATCTCCTACGTTGCGATTATTGAATTCCCTGCCGAAGAGCCCTTTCGGTGTGTTTTACCTGAATCCCCAGTGTGATCCCTGGCCATTATTGTATGCGGCAGCCTCTGAATGGATCCAGCGTTACAGCTGCTAAATCCCCTATCCCACAACACTGCAATCAGTTAATTTAACAGCAACGGCAGGCTGTAATATGGAAACATATTCCCTATTGTTGTCATGAGCAAGCGCACAACCATCATGACCAAAGGCAGTAATAGGCCTATTGAAGATCTTGATATTGGAGAAAAACATTAGATATGTACCACTATTGCTCAACAAGGTTCAAATCACTAGGATGTAACAGTTTTATCTGGGCTGCAAAGAAATTGATCAATTCCTTCTTAACAAGAGTGAATTAATGCAATAGAAGATGTATTGGACCCAGAAGCACCTTTCTGAATCATTTGCAGTTAATCGGCCATAAAATTCTAAAATGTAACAATACAGTTGCACCAGACTTGCATCAGACTGCAACTACTCTGCACCTTCCCTCTGCTATGCATTTGGACACAGTCGGAAACCTAAACAGATTTAGACCGAACCTCACTGACTCTTTCAGGACCCCAGACATGCCCAGTGCAGCATATCATTTTATTAGCATTGTCATGGGGGGGTGTTGGGGGGGAAGGGGGCATTGAGCGAGTACAATTCAACCTGTTGCTTACAAGTACCTGGACAGCACAGTGCCATCTTATCCAGTCGTGGATGGGTATGTGTTAGGTTAGCCGGTATCAATACAGATTAAAAGCAGCATTCAGGTGTGCTTCAGGTCTTAGCTCAGCCAGCTGATTAGAGCAGATCCAGGGCAGGTGAACCCTGAAGCAGTCACAAGCGATGAGTCTTCATGAAGCAACAGAAGAAGCTGTAGATCCAAAGTAGCCAACTCTTGGTACTACAGGCCACAGTGGCTGCAGGTATCAGATAACTCACCTGATTAGCTCACCAAGGGGGTACAGTAATCAGTGGCATCAGGTGGAGTCAGTGCTCAGCTAGAACAAATAACTGCAGCCACTGTGGCCTGTATTACCAAGAGTTGGCTATTTTAGATCGACAGCTTCTTCTGTTGCTTCATGAAGACTCACCGTTTGTGACTGCTTCAGGGTTCATAACGGTGTAATAGGGGTGTAACAGTTCTCCATAATTTCATGATGTACTACTTATTATATGTCCTGTCAATCCATCCACATGGCGCTGTTAATACATTTGCATTTATGCTCATTCCCTTGTGAGCTGTGAGTATCCAAATGGCAAATATAATGGGAGTCAATTATATACATCATAATATACATAAGTATTATTATTTAAAAAATCACTAAACTGTGGTCGGACCGCGTTAACGAACCCCAAGGCACATGAACCACAGTTTCATTTTCGGTTTCTGGACGGTTGCAGGCTTGATGAATATAAAAAATATTGTGGTCCAATTACTTATTTTTGTTCAATTGTAATCATGCTTGTTCTTGTACATTAAACAGCTCATATTTTATTCACAGTGCAGCCCTAAGCATGTGTAAATTCAGAATCATGAATGTGCTTGTGAAAGTCCAACACATTTATGTCACCCTCTAGAACCTGAATAAGAGTACGATTAGTTCCATTAGCTAGGGATCCAATTAGTTAAATTAGCTGGGGATCTTGGTCTTTAGCAAGTTAATCATGTCTAATTTTGTCAAATGGTGAGGGCCATGATTAAAACACACAGCAGACCTATCTGCATTACATGCACTGTAAAGGGAAACATTCTCAGACTGGCATGGGCAGGTATGTGTGGTACATTCTCAGACTGGCATGGGCAGTTATGTGTGGTACATTCTCAGACTGGCATGGGCAGGCATGTGTGGTACATTCTCAGACTGGCATGGGCAGGCATGTGTGGTACATTCTCAGACTGGCACAGGCAGGTATGTGTGGTACATTCTCAGACTGGCATGGGCAGGTATGTGTGGTACATTCTCAGACTGGCACAGGCAGGTATGTGTGGTACATTCTCAGTCTGGCATGGGCAGGTATGTGTGGTACATTCTCAGACTGGCACGGGTAGGTACATTGGCACATCCTCAGATTGATGTGCATAGTGAAGCCTTGATGTGAGGGTTCCAGTGCGTTCTTTTCAAACAGCTCAACTTGCCGTAGTATTTTTCAACATGACCTCTGACCCCAGGGAATCTCACGCCAACCCAGTACAGAGTGAGGCGTGTGACAGGGCGCTGAGAAGCTGTCTGAGCCCCTTTCATTACCCAGGCCATGACTGGCAGCTCAGAACGATGCACTGACGGTGAGAAGACAGATGGCTATATTCCTCAAAGGGTCCATGGTGCTCACGGAGAGAGGAAGTGCAGTGGTCTGACGTGCAGAATAACTTAGCTGCTCCGAGGAAAATGTCAGCATCAACCATGAGTGAATTTCACTTATGTTTTGTTTTTCAACTCCTGAGTGAAATTCACTCATGGCCAGATTTACTAAAGGATGGTGATTGCTTTTTGAAAGCAAAAGCAGTCGCTCCAAGTTTGCAATATTAAGTTGGATTCATTAAACAGTTGCAATGGGTGAAATTGCTATTAGGATGTCATTTGCGGGGGTTACAACACTCTGTGACTTTTCTTTAGATACATAGTTAAATCTGTTCATGCATACAGTCTGGGCCAGATTAAGACCACTCAAGGCCTTGGGGCTAGACCTAATCAAAGGGCCCCCTCAACATTAAACACGCAATATTGCGTTCGCGCGCCGCCCGAACTGCCACAACTGCCCGTCCAGCTGTCACTGCCTTTGTTTTTTTTGTCAGTCTCTGCTATAACTACAGTGTCTCTGTCTCACGGTGCTGCTTCCAGTCCGAATTTCAAAGCGGTGTTGCTTCCAGTTCCTCAATGTCAATGTCACTTCCTGGTGACCAGTGACCGACCTCATTTTCTGGTGGTGGTGGTCCTACGACCATGGATGCTGAAGGCTGTGGTTCTGTCGCTAATCAATTTGAGGCAGTTTAAAATACATTGTCAGTCTGGGTATTTTGCCTTTAAGCTCCTCTTCTCTTTTAAGTTTTTCAGCCTTTAGCTTCCTTTTTGCATAGCCACTGACACTGTTGCTTTTTTGGAACATTTTAACGCGATGTGGAATAAACAGCCAACTCCGATTCTCCGAATATTTGAAATGAGCGCTACAGGTGCAACAGCTCTATACGTCATGACGCCAATGTGTTATCACTGAATTTGAAAAGAAACAAGGAATTGTATTGGACCGTAAATAAAAACAACCAGATAATTTGACTAATCATCTCATTGTCCCTTTATTTATATCATACACACAAACAACGAATGTATAGGATACCAAAACGATGTATGGTTAATAAAAAATAAAAACATCTGAAAAAAAAATAAAAATAATCCACCATCAACCAGGGCCCTGCAGCCTGCCGGCCCTGGAGCTTAAGCCCCCCTTAGCCCCGTTGTTAATCCAGCCGTGCATACAGTATGTATACCTGGGGTGAACACTCAAAAAAATTGTGTTTTTTGTAAATGAGGACGATTAGGTATTCTGTCAGATTGACTAAAGCATGCTTTAATTGCGACTCTCCTTTTTGCGTGACAATTTTAAGAACCCCTGAAAGCAAGTGGCATTTTGCTGAGCGATGATATGGCCTATCTCACGTTCTATAAACTCTTCAAAGAATGTGACCACAATAAGGAGCTAATTCTAATGTGTGATTTGTTAAACACCTGCATGTATATATGCCTATCTGCGCCCCCACACCCACAATGCTTTTTGCCTTTGTCTCAAATGATTAATAGTATTTTAATTTATAATTGCTGGGGCATGCTGCTGTAGAAACACTGTTATTGTGGATCCTAAACCCCCTCCGCCAGCAGAGTTTAGCTGCCCTAGTTTAGGCCCGCTCATGTTGGGGTGCAGGGCGCAGGGTGGGGTGGGGTGGGAGGGGGTTGTGTTTTGGGGGGGTGCCATAGGGGACGGGGGGGGGGTGGATGATGAAACCTTTTACGTGGCGAGAAATGAAAGCAGGCGTGAGCACCTTCATTAGCGTCTCCTTGATGTCACGCATTCGCTGCCAACCGCGAGCGAGGCCTCGTTTGTCTCTGTCACCCCCGGCCGCCAGCTTGACCTGATTCCTCCTGGGCGAGGGCTTTATTGGAACCCGTTGTACATTTCTTTTCGTCGTCTTCGTCAGGCGTAACAGCATAACTTATCCTGTCACAGCTCAAGATGCATGAATCAGTGAAGTTCCAAAGTGGAGACGAACAACCTCGCAGGGTTTTCGTCAATATTTTATTTTTCTCTAACGCTCCGATACCTGTGCGCACGTTTCAGGCCAGTGACATTCAGTGTTGTAGACGACCCTGTTTTTGACCTTATTTTTCTCGCTCGATGGCTTCTTTTTAAAAATCTGCTGATAAATTCAATTTTCCCTCAAGTTAATAAGTTCTCCTTTCCAACAATGTCGACCTTAATGGGACCGTAGATTGCTGGTGAGGACAGACATCCCTGAAGATATTGTAGTGAGCAGAGAACACCGAATTAAGTTTGTGCATCTCTGCACGCTAAAACGAGGTTGCTAAAGGAAACATGACACAAAAGTCTCCATGTGTCCACAGGTATGAATTAATATGAAAGACACGTGTAGACTTCACTGATTTCATAAAAATGTAAAAATAAATGTAATATCAATACTAATTACCAATATGTTTTTGCTATTGAAGACATTTTAAAATTAAAACTTTAATATGTGAGTTTATAAACATGACCTATCTAATAGATTTTGAAAAGTGTAAATTAGTTGGTGCCCGAATTGCAGGTGTGTCAGTCACAGAATCAGCTAAATTATTTAATGTGTCAATGGAAACAGTGTTGAAAATGATGACGGCATTCGCCAAACAAGGAAAAACTGCATCAGGAAAGAAGAGCAGTGGTCGCAAGTCGAAGCTCACCGACAGGGATAGACAGACACAACAGGATAGTTGCTAAAAACCACTAAACAACGGCGTCAAATATTACCACAGAATTGAATTTACACCTCCGTGACCCCAGTCTCAACAAAAACTGTATGTCGTGAGCTTCGCAAAGCTGATATTTATGGTAGGCCTGCTATTCTGAAACCACTTGTAACCAAGGCCAATGCACAATAACACATAATCTGGAGTATTGTGCACAAAACCTGAACTTCTGAGCAGTGGAAGGAGCAGTGGAAGATAGTAATATGGTCTTCCCATACCTTTTCCTGTCCCTACAAGAATTACTCTGGCTGAAAACTCCTGAATAGTTGTGATTGATCCAGGTCAAGAGATAACTCACAACTTCCTCAGTTTACTCTCTCTGACAAGATTATCTTGCAAAATATTGCCTCTCTGTCTGGCAGTGGTGAGCGGTTGTAGATAAGCTTGACAGATGGAGTGCCAGATGAGCCTTCAGGTGAGCAGTCTCATATGGGCCTTGTCCTGAGACGGAACTCCAGGCGCACTCCCCCTTGAGCCATGATAGTTTGGGGAACTCTGTGGAAGATTTCCTGTCAGGGAGGACCATAGTTCTGTATTGTAGCTACGTTTCTACTATATTAGCAACGCTACAGACAATTGCTTTTACCTTTTTTGCAAAATACCTTCCAAGACAAGTGCTTCTAGATTGCTTTTTGGTGGGGAAAAGTGGTATGACATGATTTTAGCAAGCCCCCATATTGTATTGGACGGCATACATTCATGTTTATACCAGGCAACTCTGTCACCATCCTGTAGGAGCTAGAGCTAATCAAAGTTTCTAGTATGGCATCATTCCATGCTACCTGTCAATTAGTTCTGCCTGGCAAATATCTGCACAGAATAAGGATCAATACGAATCAATTTGTCCGAAAAAGTTATCATTGGCACAATATCAATATTAGTATTTCAGTAATGTTAGCAGAATATTAGATTATGTTTTCTGTTGTTGTCAAAAAATAGGATGAGGCAGCAAAAAATGATGCTTCAGAGTCAACAATGTGCACATCTAAATGGAGCTTAATTTCACGCTGTGCCGGTAATGGCAGAAATAGGGATTCATCTCATCAGCGGAGAGTGGAGGTGAGCTGTCTTGTTAATCGACAGTAGGAGTGCATCTTTGTGTCAAGAGTGGTGTCTCACAGTTCCTGGGGTGTTTGTGTTTGGTAATTTAAGGTGAGATGTGTTTTCCACTGACATCATATTCCTCCAACCCCGGCTGTTTTCCCTCAGCTAGTATCCCAGATTTCCCGGCTGTGACAACACAGCCTCCGCCTTTCAGAATGAAGATGGATGGGAACCTCATATTCAGCACCTCAGAGAGGAAGAGACAGAGGGAGAGTGAAAGAAAGTGGGGGTTGAAAATGAGAAAGCGGGCAGGAGGGAGAGAGGGAGATAGTAGATAGGAATAGGGAGACAGGGACAGAGAGAGAGAGAGAGAGAGAGAGAGAGAGAGAGAGAGAGAGAGAGAGAGAGAGAGAGAGAGAGAGAGAGAGAGAGAGAGAGAGAGAGAGAGAGAGAGAGAGAGGGGCCATGAGAGAAAAAATAAAAAGAGAGAGAGACTTTACACGGGAGTGTACCCAGTGGCAGAGTTTGGGAGGGTTGAGTCTGGGACGAAATGTTTAGACAGCAGAGGATTATACACACACAGACACTCCCCTGCACCCAGGAGCTGTGCGTAGGTCAGACGCAGTTGCCCTCTGTGATCTACACGGCTCCTCGTCAGGGCAGATAAGCCTAAAAGGGCAAAAAAAGGGCCCTGGGGGGGGAAACCTACACCCCCCCCCCCCACCGACACACACACACACACTCATCTAAAGCCTACTCTCCCTGCCTGCCTTTCTGTTCATCAGTGCTGACCTTTCACCCTCACACAGTTAAGATCATGTGATAATGACCGTCACTTTTTTTTTTTTTGTCTGTGGAATATCAATCTTGATGGTTCAATGTGACTGCCCTGCATCCCATGATGTCTGACAGTTGTTTGTTTTAAAAAAGGAAAATGTGGATTATCTCGTTCTCGTGGGACACCCCTCCTCAAATACATGGTGAAAAGCCCTGATTACCCAATCAGGGAAAGAAAAGCCTCATAATGTGTTCATCCCCCAGTTTCTGTTAGGCCTCGACTATTAACCCCTGAGAGAAACTGGCGACGATGTTTTAAATAAAGCTTTGATCAGAAATCAATAAATGCCAATATTTCAACTTGCAGTACATTGATTTATACTTTCTTAAAGAAAGAAAAATGTTTTGCACGCTATGTGAAGTTTTTTCATAATACTGGCTCTAGGAGGAATCAGTTCAAATTTGCCAAGAAACCAATACTCAGTTGCAGCATAGAATACTCACCCAGTGTTCTGCTGTGTTGTTATACTCATCTAGTATGAAAATGAACCAATTAATCTGTTGATGGATAAACTCATGCCATGGAATGTGTCAACAGCCACACTCGTTGATACAACAACAGTAGCCCTAGTAGATACGTATATCATTGAGTTGGAAGCTGTTGTAAGAAGGTTCAGCTACAACACTCAAAGAGCAGTGATCGTTTTATAAACGAGCTGAAACCGTTACCGTTTCACCACTGGGAAACTGGGCATGCGTCTATACCCTAGGCCAAGCGGCTAAGATTGTCTTCATTTATCTTCTAAAAAATTCAGATTGTCCTCAGGCTAGAGGGAAAATGGGGCCTTTATTGACTCAACACCTGCTAATAATGCTAGTTAGTGGTATAGACCGTCTGTGCGGTATTGATCCGTAAGCTCCTATCTTACATTCACACTCATACGCACACACACACACACACACACACATGCACATGTTACTGACACTACAATGCCTCAAGTGATCGCTGGGGCCTGGGGAAGGCTTAATCATCATCCAATCAAGTTCGTTCTCTGGTATCGTTGCGTTTTTAAATGCACTCTCTGAGGGGGGGATCCTCCCTAACTGGATTACTCCATTATTACATTGATATTTGGAGACTGGGAGAGATTGGAGCTGACTGCCAACTAACACGGGCCGGTTCTGAGCAGGTGAGCATGACTGGACTCAAGCTGAGAACACTAATATCAGCAGTCACGTCTTCAAGGAAATTGGGTTACGCGTGCTCCCCTGTGCCTCAGATTGGCTATTACAAGGCATTAGGTTTTTTATTCTATACCATATTAGATGTAAAACTGTAATTTTATTTGATAGCTGGCTTCACGTGGTAAGACTGTGGCTCACAATATGATGTGATTCAGTCAGTGTTCACTGCTTTAAATGGTCAAAAATAAATCATTTTCTCACTTGATAATTATCAAGAAAGATCATTTATTCCTCTCCATTCTATTCCTTCCACGTGTGTGACCAAGATTAAGATTATTTAAGAAAATAAATAATCTTAATCTTAAACTTAATTTAAATTGAGAAACCAAGTCCTCACAGCGTGAAATGTGATCCCTAAAAAACAAGGGATGAAGGGAAAAGTCACATTTGTGCAGTCTGTTATTTCTGAGCGCAGTTTGGCGTTAAGAGTGTCTTATTGACTTCATCCAGGATCTTAGATCTTGGAAGTATGCCCAACATCATGCCGGTGAGCACAACCAATGAAAATGCTGATTACGAATTTACTGGCCAACACCACCAATGACAATGCTGCTGACTATGAGACAATTAACAAATTCATTGGTCAACGCCACCAACGACAGTGACACTGATGATGTCATCATAAACAAACTCATTTAAAAAAATTCTCTAAAGACCTTTTGGGGTGGGGGTAGGGGGCGGGGGGTGGGGGAGAGAGTGGCTTTTAAAAGGATTCTGTCCGTTATTGACTGGTTGCAGTCTTCTGCTAATAGCCATTTAAAGATTATGGGCCTGCTGGAGGACATCAAGGCCTCCATTGTGCTCCTTATTGCTCTCTGGCAGATGGGGGCTGACACCACAACACACAGCCTCCCTCCGGGCACGCTCAGTGTGCGCCCGCCTCCATCAGCGCATCTCCTATTGAACCACTGCTAATAACTGTCCATGAATTATTAATTTACACACTGATATTGGAGGCTGGGAGAAGGGAAGGCGGGATGAAGGGGGTGGGATGGGAGGCGCAAGGGGGTGCGGTGTGGATGATTGGCAAACTCCGTGCCATCCCGGGAAAGCCCAGGCCAAAGAGTCCCAGGGAGGCCATTTCCTGGAACATGGCGGCCATTCCGATAACGGGAGTGGGGAGATAAAATATATATTCATTAAACGGCAGATTGCTGATGAAATGAGGGCGATCCATTAGCGGGGTAGGCAACGGGATGAGGCGTAATGTTTCCCGGTTCCTCTCTGGGCAGGACAGCTTTTAGTGGAGCCAAGCATGCCGGAGAGACCAAACTGCTTCAACTGCAAAGTTTTGTTTTCTGCATGATTAAGGCCCTGGTACATCAAGTCGACTTGTGGAAACTCAACGGACTGCTAATTCATCGGAGCATGTATTTTTTTATTGTTCGTGATGAACATACTACATCTGCCCAGCCCACACAGATCCCCCCACTGAGTCTGTGCCAGAAGAATACTATTAAAGTAATAGTGATCTGATTTTCTACAGTTTCCTATCATGTTTGTACAACAGCGGATGAAACTGACACGCTAGAAGTTACAAAAATGAGGTCAATGTTATTTTGAGATAGTTGGTGATTGAAATGTCAGTACCTTCTGTTCACCCTGTTTTCCAGATTGGACTTTTTGCTGTTTGTTCTTGACATCAAGAAGGGGCTAATTTGAATAGACCAATGAAAATGTACGTTCACATTTTGAAGATACCGTCCCATTACAAAAACACGCGCGCACTCTGCTGCAGCCAGGGTTTAGTTGTTACTGGCTAGCGGTCAAAAATCTGGTCCATCATAGCTGAGTACAAATAAACACAAAACATGTACAATTGCCATTTGCAATGCAGTGAATGTTGGGCTGTCACAGCAAATGTAGAATTTATACAAATTTGTAGCATGCATTCCCCTGAGGATTGTATAGAAAACTAAGCCCAGTACTTTGGCGTTTGCAAAGTTCATCAAACTGAAATCCCATCTATCATGGACCCAGCCGCTGTCGATCAAGGTGTAAGTACATATTCATGTATTATTAACAGCACAATGCTATTGTGTAGCTAGCTGGTTGGCTATTTACAATTTCTTTGTAGCATTATCTGACATACTATGCTAACATTAACTTGGGTAGCTAGCTAAGGTTACCGATATGCTGATGAAGCATCTTTTTGCCAGGCTATGCAATGTTACATAAAGATGACTTGCTTCATTCTATACTGGTTAGTAGCTTATGCTTAAAATCTAAAAAGCCTCAATCACCTCTGCATTGGATACCCAAATAATTGTTAGATTTTTTAGAAACCAGTGTATAAACACAAATTTCCACTTTTCAGGCTCCCATGCATAACAGAATACAAAGCGATGCTGTTTGATTGTTACAGCCTTGTGACAATTCAGTTTGTTGGCAGAAGAACCTGTAAACTTCACATCTAGAACAATTTCTGTAAGCCGCTGAGGATATTTCTCTGAGTAGCAGCCCTTTGGCAAATCTACTTTCACTTTGTTATGAAATTAAATACTTGGAGCGGTTGGCAAATTGAATTTCCTCACAGTCAAAAGCCCAAACACCAAAAGAGAATAATGAATAAGGCCTGGAGAACTCCAGATCCCCCCGCTTTGAATTTTCATTACGGAAGAACATTGATTGGCAGAAGCATGTATCTCCATCTTTATTGCATGTTGTCTCTGGTTTTGATGTGTGTTTTTGTTACTGAGAGTAGAATGTGATGTATCAGGGTGATAGCTGGTACTTATGATTATTGACGTCGTTACCATAATCACTTATATTAGTGCAATTCTTTGGCATTAGTGCTCTTCTTTTTAGAAGGAGAGAGCTTTTGTTTATCCAAAGGTTTTGTGCCACAAAACCTTTATCAATGACTTTGTTTTCAAAACATGCTTGTGGTGTAGAGCTTAGACAACTGGACTCTGAAGGTTTGAAGGAGGGTTAGAGAGTGTGGGATTTGATGTCAATGCAGTGATACAACGTGGCAAAAGGTTTCAATCTCAAATCAGGAATGAGAAAGAAAAATCTACTGTAATGCTTGTTGCTACCAGGCCAAGCATTACAAAAATAGCCTTGGGGGCTACTGGGTGGCTCATACTGTTAAAGCACTGTTATAGTGTGTGGATGAGGCCCATGCTCTGGTATCGAATCCAGACTGTACCAATGCCGATTGTGGCCAAGCAGCCCTGCAGGGCAACACATAATTGGCAGTAGCATCACCCAGGGAGGGAGGGATTAAATCTGCCTGGTTATCCATGTCTCATCGCACACCAGCGACCCCTGCTGGTCAATCGGGCGCCCACAGTCTGCCAGTATAAATCTGCACATTGTGTCATCCTCTGACTCATGTCTGTGTAAGATTAACTTGCGAACTGCATAGTGAAAATAAGTGGCAGTAGACATCGCCTGTTTCGGAGGAGTGCGTGTGTGTGTGTCTACGTTCTCCCGAACTGACAGTGAAGGCTGTAGTTAGTGTGGCTTCATAGTACAATTGGGAATTCCAAATTGGTAAAAAAAAAGGGAAAAAGCATTAAAGAAGAATGTATTTTAAAAGATTTGCCTTGGACTGAAACCACAAAACCTCTCGTCTCCCTGTATCAGAGCACTTTTTCAAACGGCATGAAAAAAGAGTCCTCTCCACATGCATCCAGATTTACTTAGAGTACCTCTCCCAATCTTAGTGAAACCTGAGTGGATAAAAGTGGTACTTGTGAAGGGAAGGTAAGTAACGAGCAGCACTTTGAAATGAGGCCCATCGTATGGGGGAGAGTCCGTCAGTGCCGGTCCCCGGTTGTGGAGGGGGGGGATTGCTCTGTTAGCCTGGCTGTTTTCCTGTTATGGTCTACCTCACTGGCGCAGGGTAACATACACTCATATTACTATAGGTCTAGCACCGCTCTTTCTCTTTCTGTCCTGGTTTGTGTCGTCATTTGATCCTCAAAACAAAGGGCATCAAATAAATCTCAAGACGGAGTTCGCATTCCCCTTACCTGCCCCGGCGTTCACAGGAGAACGGGGGTTTGAGGGAATGAAAAGATGACTCATCATCATTATCATCATCATCATCATCATCATCACCATAACAAATATCCTACTCACCATAAACACCATAAACACCATCACAAATATCCTACTCACCATAAACACCATCGCAAATATCCCCATCATTATCATCATCATAAACACCATCGCAAATATCCCCATCATTAATCACCGTCACAAATACCATCATCATCAGAAATGATTATCATTATAATCTAAAAACATTGTGATATTACTGTTGTGGTGGTAATAATGTTGATGGAATTGCTGATTATGGTGATTTTACAAAATCATTACAGTATGTACCATGACACTGATACTGTCAATGTCATACAATGTATTGAAGGGCGTTGGTACAGGTGTTATATGTTTTACTTTGTACCTCTGTAACAATGATCGAATGTTGCCAAGCACAGTGGAAGTAATTCCAGGTGTGATATATTTTACTACTGTAAGTTGCTTTGGAACAATGATCTAAATGTTGCGTATATTATTATAAGTAATTGTCTGGCCAAAGTCATACTGCTGCTAGCTCTGATAGGCCTGATAGTCCACATGCGAGCAGGATACCAGTAATAGGTACCAGTTACAAATTGCCCTGTATTAAAGAAGGTGGAAGAAATGGCCAACCTGGATCCAAATCTATCCAATTTCAGATGATGTTACACTGGAAATGACAGTAACCAATGAGAGTCCATGGGCTGGCACTCAGGACGAGCCTTAGGGCAAAGTTAGGGGGCGGGGAAGAAAAGCAGAAGCATTTGAAATGAACACCACCTGGGTACAAGGAAGAAGCAGAAAACAAACAAAGCAGAAGGAGGGACCGGCGTGTTACAGCCCTGCCCACTCCCGTGGTCAGGTGGAGGCCGCGAATCGACGATCCGTCATTAAAGCGGTAAACACCACCACCCCATCCCTCGCCCCCAAGGGGACAGATCACTGCCAACAAGCTACAGGCCTCTGGCAGGCTAACAGTCACCCCTGCTAATGGCCCAAGCTGTTTATTCTGTACTGCCTGGAACTGGATTAGCTGAATAATTAAGGTTAATGATCCGCCTGCATTGACTGGCGGATCCGTGGCCATCCATTGTTGGCAGACCTCGACTAGAATGGCCCTAGTCATTGACAGCAAGGGCTGGATACCATGGCGGACAGGATTAAAATAGAATCTTTGTAAATGTAATTCTTTATCTTTAATAGACGCTGTCGGGATTGTAGAATGTCTTGTGGTAAATTTAACTGAATTTTTGTCCAGTGTAGTAATCTATGGGCCTCCACTAACATGTTTTTCTACCAAGCAATTAAGTACCATTATTGCCTTCCAACCCTAACTCACAACAATGACCAATGCTGCCAAAGAACTAGCAAATTGCTGGCTTGTCTGCCATTCACATTGTACCAGAAAAAGATTTAAGCACAGAAGAGTTTGAGTTTGCATAACATGCATATAAACACTCATTCATATGCAACTTCAAAATTGTGGTATTTGTGCAAAATGTAATTGTTTTTATTCTGTGTAGTTTTTTTAAATATAAAAGCTATGATAACAAATGGCCAATGTTTCAGAGCAAATGAATGCAATGGAATATTCTTCTCAAGAAATGGGTTAGATACAGTATAAAGAGGTCTTCTAATAAACTAAACTTGATGAAAAAAATATATATCACGTGGAGAAACAGTATTAATGCAATTATTGCTTCTCTTTTCTGTCTTTGCTGATTTTTTATTTCTATGTTTATTTTATTTGTATTATCTACGAATGGCTGTCAGTTTTGCCTTCCAGGTATTTTTAATGCAAGTTTTTTTCAGTTGATGCCCTGTGTTTGTTGTGTTTGGCACTCTGATTCAGAGATCGTTGTGAGGACTGGAATGTAGTTTCTCCAATGT
The DNA here is from genome assembly GCA_029706075.1 of Aldrovandia affinis. Taxonomy (NCBI): domain Eukaryota; kingdom Metazoa; phylum Chordata; class Actinopteri; order Notacanthiformes; family Halosauridae; genus Aldrovandia; species Aldrovandia affinis. The sequence goes on from JAINUG010000087.1 coordinate 2,687,856, forward strand.
CATTCCTCGAATGGCCTCTGAAGACTCGCAGCTTTGTTGATCTAAGAAACCGCGCACGGAGTATGATTAATAATGGGTGATTCTCTTTTGTCTAAGTGTTTTCTGGAAACCTTTACACACACTTTTAGGTTGAACAGAACCTTCCCGTGACTGCCCGGATGAAGCTGCTGAAGTTTGCAAGGTCCCACCGTCGATGCGCGCATGGCGCTGTAGACTACGGCTGAAAGGGTACACAACGCACCTTGTAATTAATCACAGTGTCAAAAGGAAATAAATGTGCATTTGCAATTCATCTTCTCTTTCTGTGTTGTTTGGATGCGGGAGCTGTCCCAGTAGCATGTTGCCGTTGGATATCGAACACGACTCTCCAGATGGGGCGAAAAACAAAGGAAACTGTAATAACAGCTCTCTCCTCTGGGCATCTTGCAGATGTCACCATCAGATGAAGTCCTCAGAAGGTTAGATGCACAGCTAACACTGAGAGACAAGGTATTCCCTACTTATTACACCTCATCTTACCTTACACACCTGCATCGCTTCTGGGTTCTTCCAGTTGCATAGCATCTGGCACTCAAATATTTTAAACGTTTTTTTAGTTCGATTATTTGTATTTTAGCCACAAACAGTGGGAAAACAGCATTTTTACATTTTGAAATAGTTCTTTGTTTATAGATATGCTGCTCTGTTCAAAGGCTGTGTTGGTGGATTTGTGGATTTTGCCAAAGATGGAAGAGAAAAAACATGTGGGCATTCTTCCCTGACCGTAATGCTCAATATAAATCATCGTTATTGTAACCTCTTTTATCTAATTACGTTCCAAGGCTAGTTACATGGAACAAAATGCTTTTTTCTTTTGAAAAGAAACAGACCCCTTTCTTACTCTATAAATTGATCAATTTAAAAAAAGAGACTCAAAGAAATCGTAGCTAACAGAACTACATCTTCCTCAGGTCCCTCTTTGAAACTGACCAATAATAGATGAAAAAATGGTTTTTCGAAAACTTGAACTTTTTAAAAATCAAATCACTGGCTATGGAAACAAATCTAATGGAGCAAATGACGGGGCACGTCAGGGTTAAATAAATTACCCTCCTGGTAACATGGTTTTAACGTCTCCATTTCGGACACGTTTTCCAGCCTTTTCCTGTAATTTTTGAAAGCCTTTCGGTGTAATAAAATATCACTTTTTTGTGCAATTGTGCATTAAACACTCACATCCTACATGCATTTTTCTGATAATCACTTTAAACCCTCCGCCCTCATTTCCCAAACCACTTTGCTCAACTTCCGTTAAGATGACACCAGGCGTGCAAACGCAGGAAATGGAATGCGTCTCCTTGCCCTGCTCTATAGGCACCGCATCATGATGTCACTGCTCCAGGGAGCTGACCTTCTCCGTGGGACCACCGCAAAGTGCTCTAAAGCCCCATAATGCAGATCATTACCCACGGTGCCCCGGGAGCCCTTGGCCCCGCCCCCAGGCTCCTGTCGACCCGCCGTGCCTTGTGTGTCACAGCAAATCCCTATGATTCTCAGATCGCCCACTTAATCCCATCAGCGCCCGCCAAAAGGCCATATTTATTACACAAGATCACCCTTGTAATGGTCTGTTAAATGTGAACTGTGGAAACGATCGGCCTGCTTGTGATTCACACTCCAGGGGTGCTTATGGGCTTCTTCCGTGGAAACGTGGAGGTATTTAGACATGAAAATGTGAGGAAGCAGGCGATAACGGCAGAGAAAGAGAGGCCTGGAAAGCTACTTTATAGACACAAACCACTGGTGTCATGCTCTCTCTTCCCCGACCTCTGGAAACACTTATGTATACCATGTTAAAATCCTTCTACTCACATAAACCCATTCAGGTACCGGTGACACACCTGTGATTTTAGAGATAAGGTTTGAGGAAAGGGCTGGGGCTGCAGTATTTACAAATCCTCTGCACATCTACATAAGCCATAAGCCACCCTTCCTTCAACTGCCTTCTCGACTTCAAGCTACCGTCAGCTCCACCAAGAAGCATACTGGTCTCAGTGGCATTTTTATGTTACGTTTGTTTTAATTAATGTCAAGAGCAACTGAAATTCTGCCACAATATCTGACAGGCACAATGATCCCCACTAATTAAGAAGGTGGGGATGAAACAAAAGGCTATGATTGAAGCCTGGCTGACAGGAGGCACATAACAAAGGTGGGGGGGGAGCGTGACAGGGTCTGTAGCATACATCCATTGAGGCCCTTTACTCTGCCCCACTACTCACCCCAAACTGGGCTGTCACTCATCTGTCCTCTCGGTACAGGTTTGCCATGGGGATTTAAAGAGGGATTTTCCAGACACTAAGCTTCTGGGGCAACTTCAGTCTAGGATCCTAGAGTTTTGAAAAGCCTCTAATGTGCAGTTTTGCTCAGCTCTGAATGGCTGCAGCATCTGCAGGGCTACCCAACCCTGGTCCTGAAGGGCCACAGTGTCTGCAGGGCTATTCTACCCTGGTCCTGGAGGGCCACAGTGTCTGCAGGGCTATTTTACCCTGGTCCTGGAGGGCCACAGTGTCTGCAGGACTAAAAACCCTGGCCCTGGAGGGCCACAATGTCTGCAGGACTACAAAACCCTGGTCCTGGAGGGCTGCACCCTGGTCCTATAGGATTTCATTTCAGTCAGGCATTCACAGCTAATATCCATCTTGATTGAACCAGTTAAGAAGCTAACAAACTGAAGCTGAATCATTTTTCAGCTTTCAAGTGCTTTTTCAGGCCTGGTAATTTGTGAGGAATTCCATCTTGAAACAATAGTAAATATGTGCTTTAAAAAGTTATTGTTTATAAGCAGAATTCCCTCATAATTCAGTATAGTATTTCTTGTTAAATGAATGCATAATTTACTGAAAACATGTATGAATGTGTATTGTATAATGTGTAATGTGTTAGTGATTGCATTTAGAATAGTGCATGCTCCACATTTCAACAGTAGAACCTGCTTGTACTAATCATAAATAGTATTCCTTTGGTGTCTAGAGCTTTTTATGCATCCACTTTGAAGCGCTTTGTTTACAATATTTATTATGATCTGCGCAAGAATACATTGAAGGGTATTTAGCCGGAAAGCACTCATCGCGCTTTTAAGTAGAGCTGAACGGCAGCGTCTGAAACGGGACACGAAATTAAGAGCAGGGCGACTGGGTCTCTGTGAAAGCAGAGCTGCCATGCCCACATCTCCACGTCCCCGACAGCTCTGGATCGCAGGCCACGTACCAGCACCTTTACACCCTGCGCCCGTAACTGAATACACTTTCAGATAAAAGGCAGCGCTAAAGATTAATACTATTGTTGGTTTCGCCCGCATTGTCTTTCGCCACCCTTATGCAGTTACACATTCCGTGCAGAAGCTACAACTTTTTTTTTGGTTCCTTTTCCCGAATCAAGTTCAACTGTGCAATTATATTAAAGCGAATTTAGCAGCGGTCATATTGTTATTTGTTATTATGTGTGATAGGGGATATAAATAAGGAACCAATCAATTATTTTTTATATTTTTGGCACTTTTGAATCCTTACCAATACAGAACATAATTTTAAAGCAAGAGGTAGGGTAGGCTGTCAACCTCAATGGCTGGTGACGGTCACAAGTACATCCAGAGAACGTGGTTGTGAAATATTAAAATTCGTAGTTAAATGAATGAATGCTGACAAAATATATACATATGTGCTCGACATGCTGGTGATGGCTAATGAACTATGGAAACAAAATATTTGACACATATCTAGACAACATGAGTACTTCACATGAGTCTGATAAAACAATAATGTAAACCCTTACGCAAAAACTGATTGAAAACACTGTTTAGGACATAGATGGGCAGGGCCATGACTGTGACAATAATCTATATTCACTTGTGAAAACATGTTTGGTGGCTATGTTCAGCATGGCATTGAACCCACAATAGAGAGATGAAATTGTATTTTGCATACATATATTGGCCAGGGTGCTACATGATAGCAAAATCTGACAATGCTATTGAGAGAAGAAAGAAAAACAAAGGAGACACTTTTGTCTGTTCTGAATTCTTGAAATATTTACTTTTGATTGTTTGGAACCCTGAATATTTTTAGTAGGCCTAACACATAATTCATCAAAGTTAAATAATTGTCTATAAGCAATGTCTCCTGTCTGTTGGCGAAAGGCTCCAAACTGAGGTCGAGCATACAAGCCAAATATTTGATATGTAGGCCTAAGCCTACTTTTTTTTCACAAACCAAATTTCACTTTGATCGAACACAAGTCACATTCAATTTGAATGATGCCATACAAGATATAAAAAGCATGTTCTGGAACAGAAAACATAGGAAAACTAGTTTTTTCAATGCTGCTTGTTTTGTTTCTCTGTTCATCATTGTAATCGTGTTACAAACGAGTAAAATCGTAATTCTAAAATTTCACCAATTGAGAGACTAAAAAGTACCAGTAAAAAGCGCCCTTTCATTTGTTGTAAAACTATGATTCACGAACACAGAATAAGAAGGGGCACATTAAAGGCTCATATCTGCCTGCCCCCCGGCCCCCAAACAAAAATGGGCCAGGCATTTCTAACAAGAACTAAACAGCTATCTATCACAATTGCCAAATGCATTAGCAGTAATTATTGTGGATTATGATTGCTGCATAATTATTGAATTGCGTGTGTTAATGCCTTTTAATCTATTAGCTTGCCAATTAAGCGAAACCAGTTCATAACTTCCAGGGATGCATCGAAGGGGTGGTTAAATTGTTTTTAAAGATGTTTTTTACTTTAGCAAGTTATTCAAATGTACATAGACTTGAAATTAAAACTCATGAGTACCGAATAGAATTCACAGGAACTCATGACAGCTACAACCACAAATTCTTTTTTATTGTTTATAAATGAGTAATTTATCAATATGATTAAAAACGTACTTTGCCCTTGAACACATAACCAGCTTTGAAGTGTTGTTTCTTTATTGTTTTATGATAGCGAAATATTTATTCTAACAGTATCTTAATAAGAGGATTAAAAACTTCATATGAAATGCTTGTAAAATACAAGACCATGGAGGGTGCGAAATATCATCGTAACATACACCACCTGCTGGAGATAGTAGGTAAACGCATGGACACAACTAATTTTAGATGTGGCTCATTATAAAAGCGCCCAAAAAGACCTAGAAATAACAGTGTAGAATAGAATAGAATAGCCTTTATTAATCCCGGGGGGGGGGGGAATTTGGTCTGTCACAGCAGCAATGGTACAGGACTGAAAGAACACACAAGACATACAGGACATCACAGCATACTGAATAATAAATATATTTAAAAACCAGAGTAAAAACCTGTACGATGTCGCAATATTAGGATATATTTATTTTAACATAATCACTCATTGCCTTTGCATAAGTCAGGAACCATGAGCTATGAACAATACAGTACTGTGTGCATGACATTATTCATACACAAATTAAATTGGCTTGGTTAATATCATGTGTTGAATTTGTGGAAACTTTAAATAGTTGGCTAATGTTTTATCTGTACCTATTTTTTTCCATCTCGATCGTATTGCAGACAAGTAAGCCTGGCTTTCCTCGGTTCACCTGCTATCTCCGTCTGTAGTCCCACTTACTCTGAATTATATTACTTTTACTGCTCTTCTGACAATAATTTCACATTTTCTATTTTCCAACACAGCCAAACAGACGAAGAATACCCTCCCCGTTCAATAAGCATTTGACTGCCAGTAGACATTCTATAAGTAAATCTCCCTAAAGCAGGAGTCAGTTATGGAGCATAAACAGTCAATATCTCTCCATTGATCGTCCCAGTGTATTTTCATTTATGTATTGACTACTAAACATTAAAAGGCTTTCACAGAGTACCGCCTCCCATTCATCAAAGCCGGTATCATTTGTAGCCCGCATCGCCTCTGAATACGTTAGCTTTGATTTCACAGCTTAAAGGTCAGATTCCCGCTTCAGTATTGAGCTCAGATTGCAGCTAAATTACTTTAAAGCCATTGCATCTTGTATAAATCTCAACTCCACGCAGCAAAATAAATATATAAATCCGATAAAAACAGTTATTTTACATTAAGTCATTATATGATTTTACTTGAAAGTTCGCTCCCATGATGTGGAACACTTACGACTTATTTTCAACATACGATTATTTATTATTTATATTTAGATGAAATAGGCTACATTTTCACAAGCTTTTAATTCAAAGAAAAGTTGCTGGAGGAACTAAATATGCAGTTATTAAAAGTAGGCTACTCTTGTAATTTTCTATTACAAGATGAAATGTATGGGATGAAAAGAATAACAGTAGGGCACATGTTTCCATTGTGCATTGTCTTCCAAAGACATGCTCATTCACAGGTTTACACAGCCCAGGGAGTTCAAATTCTACAATGCTGTGCAATAAAAACCTGAAGCAAACCAGCCTTTTGGACACGGTTAAAAAATGAACTCTCTTTAGCGGTGGTACACTTGACTGGAACTACCAATTGTTTTAATTGATTTGTTTACGGTTGCTCTACTGGAGGATCTGTCCTCGTTTAATTGCTCTGAGTTCCGTGATGAGAGTGAAGAGACTTCTCCTCCTCCCGGGGCCCTGGGCCTTTTCACCCCACCTCTCTGAGAAGCAATTAAAAAAACGAGATACTGATGTAACCAGCCCTTCTTCCAATATGAAACGCTCGCTCTCCTTTTCTGCTGGGGTCAGACAGCCGAGCTGGTAATATAAACCTGACTTTATTGAGACATCCATTAATTGAAGCCTTCTGCTGGCGACCCTTGACCCTGGCTGACCCCCTGAAAATCATGTTACTGGGCCAGCGAGCCGGCTGCCGCGCCCATCTCCCCATCCGTGCTCTTGGGCAGGATCGACACTGACTGGCAGACGCTCCCCCCAGAAAATAATCATTAAGTGTCTTTGGAGTGCCTAGAAAGAGGACCGGGGGACCTCTTTGTGTGGCGCTGCTCCAGCGTGGAGTGGGACTTTCACACGGACACGCAGGGATAGTGTTACACGGAGTTCAAAATGAATAATTTCATTACCGGGCGATTTTTTCCCCCGTTCGCTTTGTTTCCCGCTGCCACGAGGTGTTAGTTTGTCACGGAGAGGAGGGCTGTGGTAAAGAACGGTGGCATCAAATCGCGTAAATAAAAAACGTTATGTTCCATGGAGGCTCCTGTCGACGATTGTGCATGATGTAACGTTATACGAGCGGTCGTCGGCGCAAGACAAACTGCGACTCGCCCATTAAACGCCCTGCTGGAGGACGAGTGGAGCGCTGAAAGGGGACACCCGATTGTATTGGTGCCGAAACCTTTAAGCTGTTGTCACCTCTCTGACTGATCATGAGGCATTGCCTGCTCTGTCGGAATCCTATAGCCGAATAGATTGAATTCGGATTGATTTTCACCCAGGAAAGAGGGAGGGAATTTAAAGCCTTTTTTCTTAAATTGGGTATTCGATGTGTGCTGATCCCAGTCGGCACACGCCCCCCTCCCCGCGGGATCTTTTATGGGGCAATAATGGCGGTTGGCCATCCAGTCTCGTCTCCAACCAAGGCCATAACCCTACATTTGCTCTGAGTGCTTTTCTATTATACATTGATAGCCGAGCATCGATCAATATGGGGAAACGGAGACCCCTACAAAACCAACTTCTGAAAGTGTAAAAGACCTCTTAATACCGGGGCTTTCAAACAGCTTAACCTATGCGCTTTCTTTCGTTCTCCTTCAGGGCCTGGGTTTTGAGGACACTTATATGGGTGATCGGACAGTGATACTTTTTATTCAGCAGGATGGGAGGGGCTGAGGGTTAATGCTTGAATATCCAATACAATGTTTGTAATGTTTTTTATTATTTAAAATATCCAGGGGCATGAAAACAAACATCAAACAATTCAATTCCAAAACGTAACACTTTATGGTGGAATGTAAGTTATGAATTTAGCTGATCAGCTAGATATCTTTAAGTTGTTCACGTCAAAGGGACTGCAGAAAAAAAGAATATGTACAGGATGAAGGATATTGTTTTATATACAACACTTACAGCCACATTCCACTTACACAAAATTATACAAATCATTCAATGCAGCTTGTAAACCTTTCATCTTCACCCAAAAAATACAAAAACAAAAAAAGATGAGATAACAGTTAGACACTTAGAGGACCAGTCTAAGATGTGTCCAGAAGGAAGACGAGGAACCTCTTAACTGTTCTCTTTTGCTCCTTTTTTTCTTTTTTTTAACAAGAGGGGGCAATTAAAAATAAATGTTGGATCAGAGATTTCCCTTTAGTGTGTTTCAATATGTAAATCCACTTGACAAGCCCTCATAGTCTTCATCGTCTTCCTCGTCATCTGAGAGGTCATAGACTCGATTTTTTGGTTTCTTCAGTTGATGAGCCAGTTGTGAGTCTACAAGATGAAGCAGAATCATATCAGTATCATATATGTCATGTCATAAGTGCTGAAAATGAAGACTAGTGATTACTTCTCATAGGTAGAATATTATAGTTTGTTATCAGTTCATTCTTTTTGAATCCCTATTAGCGATTCCTTAAAATGTATGTAAAAAACTGTATTTTCACTCTTACCATCTAATTTCACAGAATGGATTACTTTTACAAGAGAATTCCAATTAAAAGTTAAGAAACATGGATTCAAAATTCTAAATGGTCCGTTAGAAATTGCCTATCGAATAAAAGTACACTATTCAAGTAGAATTCAGGGAAAAATAAAACAAACCATTCAAAAATGTCTGCCATCTTATGTTTAGTCTAGGAATACATGATTGCTTTACACCAGCCACACAATAAATGTGCCATACAGAGTGCTCCACTTATTTAAATCATGGATGGTAGAAACACTGGCTTACACTGAACCAAACGTGTGAGAGATCAAAGCCCAAAGAATCGGCTGCTTATAAAATTCTAATAAACTTGGGGGAAATGGGATTCTTATAAAGTGACTGCATAGCGCTCTGCTCAAACAAAACATTCCACCTCCCAAAAGCATGTGTATGAAAAAGTATGTATGCCGTACATTGTGAAACATGAATGCAACAGACATGTTTTAAAAATGTAGGTTATTTTCCCACATGCTCTTGTCTGGCCAGAATAGCCCATCTGGGGGTCACCCTTTCACATTTCCGCCGTGACAGACAGCCAATAGGGATGATTCCGGGAAAGAATGGATTTGGGAAAGATCTTGTTCCACAGATAGTTGGGGATGGAAGCACAAACGTCTAATCCCATCAGCTCCCGTGCACTTCAAAGACCCGCCAGCCATCAGTAATGCACCCTTCTCCCCAGGACAAAGCCCAAGGCGCTGTCGCCTTATCTCGGCCCAGCGAAATTTCTCGGAACGCCAAGCCCACTCTCGCCTGTGTTCAGATGAAGGGACCGATAGAGGCATCGATCGCTGTCTGTCGTTGATACCGACGTCTCCCCTTGACGCTTGAGAGTACAGTTCGTTGATATGAAATGTCTCTGTGGCACCATCAGACAATGTGCTGACCCTTCAAGGAAAGCATCGCTCTGGAGACGTGTTTATATGAGAAGCGCCGAAGCATCTATCCCTAGTACACTTCTGGAGAGCCCCTGCTGCCTGCTGGCTAACGTTAACAAATCAAGCATGCACATGGTACTGTTTCACACTGTAGTGCTAGATAAGTGAAACAGTTTTGGGTAGTAGTGTTATAATAACTTTTATTCCATATTTTCTCCCCCCACCCCCACCCCCAATTTGGAATGCCCAATTATAGCTGCAGGCCAAACCCTCCATCAATTTGGGAGGGCAAACACTTAGCATCTGTCCTCCAAAACATCTTTCATCAACCCACCAACTGAGGCAAGCAGTTACTGCTCAACTGGTGCAGGCAGATTGCAAGCGATTGATTAACCACAGAAGTCGCTAATGAGCGAGGAGGCAGGGAAACCAGCTACCAGCTTTGGTGACATTATGGCCAATTATTCATCGCCCGGGTGGGCTCCTGGTCACAGTCAGCTATGGCATAGTAAGTATTTAGTCCGTGCAATATGGCAAATCAATGCACTAAGAACAGGCGCATTCACTGGATGCACCCCTTGGAAACCCCCCGGTGGCAGTGTTTTGTATGTCACCTTGTTCTGTTTGTTGACATAAGCTTATTTCTTACGAACTCGGGGCGGGAGGTCAGCAACCTCAGGCTTAGATGAAACAAAACTCTGCTAATTGCCGCGTTGCGGGTCAGAACCTGTCGGCCCTGAGGGCAAGCCTGCCGTTAACGCCGGCCCAGCCGCGTTCCGCCAAAGGGGGGAGGGGCTTGTACAACTTGTCCAACTAAAAAATGTCCAACATCTGCTCAGCCCCATTAGGCCGCGGCCAGACATACCTTTCTCCACAACCTGCAATCTGGCCGACGCAGACACCTCCCCGAACTTGTTCTTGGCGGTGCAGGTGTACACCCCTTCATCAGCCCTCCGGACCTTCTGGATCTGGAGCCAGCCCGTGAGTTCAAAGCGCCGGGGTCCTCCTCGCGCCTGCTAATTACAAGGAAGGCGAGAAAACCCCCCCACCCCACTCTCGGAATATGAGTCTGGCAGCAGCTTCCAGGCCAACTGTTACATCATGTGTGTTGACTATTTACTTACTTAACAAACTCCCTTATCTAGGGCAACTTGCATAGCTCACATTTTTTCACATTGCCCTTGGACACAGCAGGATATTTACTGCAGCACTTTGGGTTAAATACCTTGCTCGGGGGAGATATCAGCGAGAATGGAGGTAATGGAAGCAAGTATATTTTGCTAATATTTTTTGCTGATATACTGGTGTAAGGTGCATCCTGTGCTGTACTGGGCTATAGGATCCTGTCATTTATCGTAGCTGCAATGATGTTGTTTTTCATGTGGGATTGCTTAAGTGTAGCCTGCTGGTAAATAGCCATTATATGTTTACTGTTACAATGCTACACGGATGCTATGAAATGTTTTCACACATGCAGGCTAATGTTTAATGAAACATTTCCTAGGACACAGAGGCTGCTGTGCACTGTCAATTTGTCCTTACTTATGGAAAGTGAGGTTTGCCAGTTAACATTGTAATCTCTACACAGCAACTGTGCCCATTTGTTAAGGCATGTTATCTGCTTTCGCTCATAAATTGGTTGAGGAAGACCTCTGTATTGTCACATTAAGGGGAAAGCCCTTCATAGCAGGAGCCACCCCACAACGCTGCTTCACACACCTGAACGGCCATGTTGGAGTCGTCTGTGGGAAGAAAGATGCTGTTCCCCTCTTTCCTCCATTCAATCACAGCCATTGGGTAGGATGAGACCTCACAGCCGAAGATGACGTCGCTTCCATCCATGCTGATGACATCACGAGGGGGAGTGGCTATAATTGGTTCTGAAAAGTTTTTATTCAATTAAACTCTTATTTTGGGCATAAAGGGTGCACAGTTCTTGTAAAAATATGAATCAATCAATTTTTAATAATATTAATAAAACAACAACAACAATTTTAAACAATTCTGTACTTTTTACACCAGTCATGCCTCTCAAATCCCTGATGTGACACCTGTACTTATTGAAGGAGCCCTGCAACCATGTTCACTCCGATGTACTAAAAAGTCAGTGACTATTTTACACCATAAAGCCTGCACAGTATTATGGGAGAGAGCTAGCACCGATCTAAGAAAAGTCATGACAGTCTGAAGATACCTAGCACAAACTGCTGCTACATTGACCCGAGTAGCACTTGCCAACTTGAACTCACCCTATCCCTGGTGGGTGTCCTGCCAGAATCCCAGTCATAGTCAGCACAAACTGTGACTATAGGGCACAATGGAATGAGCCTTGTGGGAACCCCATAAAATGTTTTGTCACACTATTTTCAAAAGTAAAAAGTTATTATTGTGCTGTAAATCCAAATCCCACATAGAGGGAAGTGGTCGTTGAATTTTGAATTTGCAAAGAACAGACCAGAACTAGAAATGCAATCAAAGTTCCTTACAGTCTGGCTGTCTCTGGCACAGTTTGAATATATCCATCAGCACTGAAAGACTACTGCTGTTCACTGACGTGATTCTATTAAAGTCAGAGTCGATGATGCCCCTTGCTTCTGAAGCGGACAGCAGCAGGACAAGACAGCGCTGGCAGCATTTCTTGATGTTTGCCCAAAACGGCAAACTTTAAAATGCAATCCTCTCAACAAATTCACTCAATACGCAGGGTCTGAAAACTGACTGTTTCAGAATCGAATTATGCACTGCACTGGGGACGGCTCTGAAATGCATCAGCTCAAACTTCCGCTAAACGAGTTCGGCTGGAGCTTGACGTTCATCAGAACTTCCCAGGAAAAAAACGCTGGTATATTTGGGTCCTGTTAATAAGCTGTTATGTCATGAAAACATCAGAGGACTTTCAGAGCAGAGGTTTTATATATTGGCCAGAAATTGAGCTACTTTGTTGCTTCTGTTCTCTGAACTTCCTTATTCTAGGAGATTCTGACTGGCAACAAGAGTTTCCGTTTTGGTTTGCATTGCTGTGCAAACTATGGATGTTCTGTCTTTACCCTGAATATTCATAATTAGCTAGCAATTAAAAACACTTTTAACTTGTCATTTTTGCAAAACATAAACCCAGGTGATATTATGTGATTGCTCTACAACTATACTCCAAATTTTACTACTGTGGTTACATTCATATAACTCTCTGTTTGACAGTGTTGACTGCAGTCTTTAGTCTGTCAACCCTCAAAAACCCAGCAAAGGATTCCTAGCATGACTAGAAAAGATGGTTTTGTTTTTTCCCCAAACGATTTAAGGAATTGATAACATTGGCTCTCACAGTCTTTCCAACACATTCTTTTTCACAGTCTTTTCCTATTTACCGACCATCAGCAGAAGGCTGGTTCTCACACGAATGTATTCTCCTCATGTGGCCTACTGTGACAGTGTGATGCCACCTCTTGCTTTCAATGTGTTTGTATTACCCACTGCTACTTGCGATGGAGCAGTATCTACATTTGCATCACGTTTACACCCCCACCCCCACCCCCGTGCTATCTTTCCACCTTTATTTAGCAAAGTTAATTACACCCCAGCTGTGGAGGCTGAAACCTTTTGTTTCTCTTGGAGCGTCATGAGAAGCCCCCACGACAGAACTAACATTCCCACAAATGTGCAATTAAGACTACCCTGCCTTCTGCCCAAAGGGGTGATTTTCACAGGATTTAAAAGAAGTAGAAATCCATTCAAAATTCACAGATGAATACATGGACCCGATTAAACCAAAGCTAGTTTGTGACAGGTTCATTTACCTTGGACTGAGTAGATTTATATCGGAATGCGGATGAAATCATCATAAATGCCAGACAGAAGTCAAATCAAAGCCAAACCTGATTGCTCAGTAGGGAGAGAGTCTGGTATGGAAGACACCATTGACTATAATGGAATGTCACATACTTTTTTTTCCATCAGTGAACACCACACATTTGGTCTGAAAGGCACGTAAGAGTCCTCATCTAACTGGCAGTCTATTAGAATACACATTTTCTCCTGGTGTTATATTCATTTGATAAAGAGCAAAAAGGTTTACAGTGTCACTGTATGTTAATCACATTTTCCTTATCTGTGTTTTGTGAGACATGAACATAGTACCACTTATGTAACCTCAATTTCTACAGTGTTTTTAAAATCTGATGAAAAATATGAGCTTATCCTACATCATCAGTGTCAATGATTGCTAATATTACTAAAGGATTTATTTCATAATTCCTTACAAACTGGCTGTAGATCAGTGCACAACATTCCCCTGTAATACTGATGTGACTAGGTGCAAGAACAGCCTTGCCATAATTTGCCTTGTCTCGTCAAATTATAACATCTTATAAGGTATCTGATCACAGCAGTTTCTGCACCTCTGACCTGACGATCGCTGATGATAAAGACATTGATTATGACAATGCAGATATTATGCAGTATCATAGGTATGTAATGTATTGTCTACTAAGCAGACAAATATTTCTAGGGCAACATGCAATTGCATTCAGTTTCATAAATGTGGATTTTTAGTAGGAAGTTTGAGGTAAAAGACCATGAACACAGTAGTGTGCTACCAGTAATTATCTGTCCACGCAGCCCTCTAACCTCTGCACACCACTCCATGCCCTACAAAAATACGTTATTTTATGTAATCCTAATTGCTCTAATGTGCTTTCTAAGTGTAAAACATTTGGACAGTGGGTTATACGTTTATAATCAGCAGGTTATAAGTTTAAATCCTAGGTGGGGTCTATTTTTTTAAGTTTCTTAAATTTGATTCCGTAAACATTCAGCTGTACATGTTAAAAGTAACACCCTTAAAAAGAGTGTCTGTAAAACATTTAAAGCGTGTGAAAGGCTCAATGTTCAATGAAAGAACAGTGAGGGCTGATCGGCACCAACAAGATCAGAAACTTACTGGCTGTGCATGGCCCCGGATGGGCCACCATGAGCCTGTCGTCCTCGCTCAGCCTGTAGCGAGCGGCGCGGAGCTGGCAGCTGTTGTCGTAGGTCTTCCCATCGGATCCGCAGAGCAGCTCCTGCCGGGCACAGACGCAGCGGCCCTGGGACCCCTCCCCGGTGCGGCCCAGCGGGTCCCGGCAGCGCAGGCCCTCCCCGCAGCGCCCGTAGAACTGGGCAGAGGAGGGGTCCGGGTCACACAGCTGGCCCTCTCCATTCCCACACTGCCAGCAGCACCCGCAGGCGTCCTGCACGCGCCCGGCCGGGCACTGCGGCCCCCCCGCCGGGCACCGCTCCAGCCGACACTCTCCGCAGGCCCCGCGTGGACCTGCCCCGCGTCGCCAGTCTAAGCGGCCGGGGAAGGCACCGGTTACCTGGGCGAGGAGCAACAGCGCCAGTCCGGCAGCCATCATTGAACTCCTCGCGGCCCTGCTCTGCTCCCTTCCGGCCAGCGTGGCTGCCCTCATCGGCACAGCGAACGGTCAGGATGGGCTGGCAAGCGGTGACTCTGATTGGCCAAAGCTGCAGGAATGAGGCCTGGTTCTCAGGACCTGGTTCCCTGAAGCTCTGTTCTCCTTCAGATCCTAGGTGGATCCCTCAGTTTCTTCACCCTAGCCCTCCACTTCCTGCTCTCTCTTTCTCTCACGTTGCCCCCCCCTTTACAGCACACCGGTGTGTCTCAGGAGGAGGGGATCCCTGTCTGTTGTGGCTGTGACCAACATAGAGAAAAACAGCCTACAGTGTGAGTTTAAAACTGCCAGAGAAGTCTCCTGCCTGGTCAGCTCACATTTAAATTGCAGGGTGTCTGTAGTGATGGGCTGTGGGCGGAGCCAAGCAGCAGTAGCATCCAATCAGAGCTTGTTGGTGCTACATCAGCTTTTGTTTTGTTGCCCTCCCCCTGCCAAACCCTACCTGGGTAGAGGGACACTTAGGCAGGACACTTCAAACTGTCTCTGAAAGGCCTGGGTGGCACCAACACCTCATGAAAAAGACCACAACTGGACCATCATCTAAAATATACACACAGCATAGTTTGCTGTGCACCTGGGCCCATGTAATTACAGCACACTCAGAGCGCCTGAGGGAGGTTATAATATAAGAGAGGTGTTAGAAAGCACCTCAGTTTGTTCTATGACAAAAAAATCTAACCCAAGGAAAGTGTTTGGTTGGATGGACCAAGAATTGGTAAAATCATTATGCATACTACATAAGTGTGTGCATGGTAATATGCACTGCCATAGATATTGGTAAGCACATGCTGCCAAGTATGCGAGTATGCGGTACGAACAAATATGTTTAAATTTGGAATTTGATTAAATATGGAAATTTAAATTCACGTCATCGGCATGCTAATTTTGACCTATACATATTTTGAACACATTTATCTTAACTTCTTGAAGTATTTCATCAATAAGCCATCAATAAGTATGTTGAGAAAACAAAATACTTGTTGACTAATAGCATTTATACAAAAGTATAAAGTAGTGTCACATAGCAAGAACTTCTGGAAACTACACGTTTGGATCAAATGTGCAGCAATGCATACTATGTTTTTTTTTCTGAGTATATGAGAACACATCCAGGGAATTTCATATTCACTCTCACCAACTTGAGTTTTGGAACAATATTTGATATTTCAGTGACAAACTTCCATAATTCTAAACATTCTGGGAAGTGTCCATGTTAGTGTTCATGTGTGTGTTCATGTGCGTGTTCATGTGCATGTTGATGCACTGTATGTGTTTTGAAACAGCCATTGTGTAAAGAGCCATTGACATTGTATGTACTTCCAACAAAAACTAGTAGACTTTCCAAATAAATCTTCAAACTAATTTTTAACTCTAATTGTATGGACTTCAGACTTATTTGTGCCCGAGCTGATGTTTCTCTGGATATGCAGGGCATTAAGCTGTGTTTAAAGACTGTGTTAGGACACTGACTGTTTGACCCAAGACTGGATTTAATTCTGAAATACCTATTTCTTTAAAGTTCTTTAAATACTGGAATGATAATAAAGAGCTGCTACAATTCACAGCAGTTCTGCTTTTCTTCTCCCATTCATTTCTGTTCACTTTCAGGGTCTGTTCTCTCTCAACAAACTAATCTCCAATCAGAGGTTATTTGACCAACATTGTACATCAATACTATCAAGGTCTGCGAGCTCCATTATTTATGAATCTGTGTTCTATTATCTGAATGCAATGCCAATGTTTTCTGTGATCAAACGGCCAGGATAAATTGCATGCAAAAGTGCATTTAAATCCCAAACCTTCCTGATAAGTCTTCTAGCACTCTTCGGCACTGTTTATCCTGCAACTCCACCAGTGCTGATGGACTCTCAATATCTTTGCACTGATTCATTTGAAGTCATTACCTTCCGTTGTTAAACCGAAACAAACAAAGGGGCAATTAAAGCTCCATTGTTAATTGCAAACAATCCATCATTAATATTGATTAACTGTAGGGTGCTGATCTATTTCTCTGTGTACTACCTAATGAGCAGGCACTGCTGTAGTCTGCTGATCTCTTTCTCCATGTACTACCTAATGAGCAGGCACTGCTGTAGTCTGCTGATCTCTTTCTCCGTGTACTACCTAATGAGCAGGCACTGCTGTAGTCTGCTGATCTCTTTCTCCGTGTACTACCTAATGAGCAGGCACTAATGTATTGTGCTGATCTCTTGCTCCGTGTACTACCTAATGAGCAGGCACTGCTGTAGTCTGCTGATCTCTTTCTCCGTGTACTACCTAATGAGCAGGCACTGCTGTAGTGTGCTGATCTCTTTCTCCGTGTACTACCTAATGAGCAGGCACGGCTGTAGTTAATTGCTGCAGGCAGGCACATTGGACCATTGGAATGATGATGGGAAAGTGAGAGCAGCTCCAGGTAATTAAAGCCTATTTCCCCACATCGAATCTGCAACATTGCTGGGTTCAATTATCTGGGCAAGCCATTCTGTTTATGGTAGGCCTATATGGTGAGCCTATAAATGTGGGGCCTAATGTGTCCACTGTAAGTGTGTGAGGCCTAATGTGTCCACTATGACTGTGTGAGGACTAATGTGTCCACTGCTAGTGTTGGGGCCTAATGTGTGACACCCACTGTAAGTGTATGGGGCCTATTGTGTCCACTGTGACTGTGGGAGCCTAATGTGTCCACTGTAAGGGTGTAGGGCCTAATGTGTCCACTTTGACTGTGCGGGGGCAACTGTATGTCCTGTAAGTGTGCATGATATCTTTTCTTTTTTCCCAGCCAATACTGTTGCCCTTCCCTCCTGCCAGTCAGAAAGTCAGAGCTGAGTGTTGAGAACAGCTGAGGAGGAGGAGGAGGAGGGGTGGGATAGGTGATGTGTGTGTCCTAGGTCCCGAATTCCTGAGAGGTGTGCTGTGAGGCGCCATCCCCCCACCCCACCCCACCATGCTGCTGGTCATAAAGACATTGTTGGAGTATGTGAGTCAAACCGAGGAGAGGTGGGTGTTTTAAACACAGGCTAAAAACAATCTCAAACCATTTTGACTCAATCAGTGTGTGAGTTTACAGAAAGAATGCCAGCTGTCTGTGGAACTGAGGGTCTCGTACACAAAGGTCACAGTCAAGGTCACACAAAGGTCACAGTTGATGGGGTAGAAAAGACACATATTTTGCACATCAGGGAGTTTACTCTTACTGTACTACTGTTAAATCAAATGAATTTGCAATAAGATCCTATAAGGTGACTACTACTGTTAGACACCCCAGTATTGATCAGTCAGTCACTGCCTTGCATGTGAAAACACATCAAACAATAACTCTGCTGTCAACTTCTAAGCAGCTTGCCTGACAACGTTGTAAGACTTGGGGCTGTTCAAATGCAATCCCATTAAGAGAACTGAAATGTTGCTTCCAGAGAAAGACTTTTCTTGCAAGAAGTCAGCATTTCAGGCCAGGTCTTAATTAAAGCCAACTCGGGCATGTAACTGCATCAACCGCAAATTCTTCTGCAGCTGTCCAACACCCGACATTACAGGAAAATTAGTGAGCACAACAGCCATGGTGTCTGGGAAGCTCAAAAAGACACTCATTCCTAAATGGTGCCATTGGCACTTGCAGGACGCCAGACTGGTAATTGCCCGTCCAATGAGCTGCTCCGCTAATGTGAGAGAGGTCAGTGGCCACTCCCCATTGCCCCAGAGCCCCAAGCATTTGGGCAGTTAGCAAAGGTCAACAGATCGCCCTCCAATAGTTACTATTGGTGAGCAGAAGTTGCTCAGGTTAGGAATAATTTCATGGCAAAGAGAAAACAAAATAGCAACTTAATTTATTAAATGTATTGATGCTAGTTATGGAATTGCCAAAACACTGCCACTCTTCTATTTAAATGTCCATGACATGGTAGCTACTGTCATCCCTTACGAAAAGGTTTAAACAAAATATAAAAAGAACATAAAAAGATACAACGTAATATGCATGGCAAAATGGTGACATTTTAAACAAAATTCTAAAATATATTGTACCAAATATATGTCATATATTCCAGTGCCTGTTATTGCCACTGTAATGTTTATCATTTAAATCATACAGCATATTGAAGAATATATAGTACAATATGTGCTATTTTACCACATGTTGTGGTTAGCTAAGATAATATTAAATATTTTCTAATATACAGAAAGGCATTAATTATGCAATAAATACATTTGACTGCCTTAATTCCCCAGAAGTTTATATTCACAAAAAAAATAAAAAAATTGTATTCTCAGTATATCCCAACAATTACTTTCTCAAAAATCAAAATGTCACACCAGCATTGTATCACTACCTTATATGGTAGAATGGTTTACATACTGTATGTAAATGGAAAGTGTCCCTCCATCCATGGTTACAAAATATCAGGGAAAACATGGCTTGACAATGGCTTAACAAGCACATTACTATCAATTGCACTTGCACAATTACACTTACTATCATGAATGGGCTCCTGCACATCTTGCAGCTATTGAAGACGTGCACAGTGGTGCACACAATTGAAGAGAGTGCATGCACTTCAGAGCTTTGGAAAACTCTATACATTTCTCATAGTTTATTTGGATTTATTATTTGGTTGTACAATGCCAAAAGCCCCAAAGAAGACCCAGTTCGCTGAACGTGAGGCTTTCCATGAGACATTAACAGACACTAAGTAGTTTTATGAGTGTGCAATGAGGGCAGACATTTGCCAGAAGTGCAATTTTGTCTTGGCTAAAGCCGCTTGCTGCAAGGTGCGCAGTGTGGCCTCGGCTTTACGGGAATTGCACAAGAGGTCACGTGAGATATTGAGTGACCCAAGCATGGGCATCTGTCCTTTACAGGTAGGTGTGGGTAATGTGTGTGCACACTAACAGGTAGGTAGTAATCCTGACAGCAGAGCTGACACTAATCATGTTGCACTCAGAACAGGACAAACCAGTGGTGGACACCATCAGAAACTATTACAACAATGTTAGTAATGGGCAAGATAAATAATCCAATATCAGTTGGAGCTCCGGTACTTGTAGTGTAGTCCAAGAAAATGATTGAAAAATGATAAAGAGAAATAGAATCAAAACCAATTTTCCATTTACACCAGTACAAATATGCAGAAAATACAGACACAAACTAGGTTTGGGAAAACTACGTTTTCTACCATAGACTCCCATTCCTTTCCCTTCTGAAATGAATCTAGTGAATTCTTCTAATGTGAATTATCCTGTGGTTCTGTGTGGCTCAGTAGGAAGAACATGGTGCTGACAATGCTTAAATTGTGGGATTCCCATTGGGACCACATATAGTACAGTCTGCTAAATGCTTAAAATGTATATAGTGAAAAATGTATGCATTTACTACTGTATGTTGCTTTGGATAAAAGTGTCTGCTAAATAGCATATGTTATGTTATTCTACATTTGCAGACTGGAGCTATGGCAGCTCTAACATGCAGCATATCAGAGCTCCAGCTAGATTTCTCAATTACTAATTTACTGTGCTCTCAGTGTGCGGAATAGCCATTTCTTAGTGGGAGGGAAAAGACAATGCCATAATGTCTGAACGGCTTGTTTATGGCCACAGAAACCATGAGCTCACACAATAACCCAAACCTCCTATCTGAGTGTTCTCTTCCCCTGGTCTCAGGAGTACGTCCTAAAGTTGTTTTTATTCTCTGCTCATGTTGTCAGTTCTCGCTGTGTTCCCATTTAAAAAGGAAAGGGAAGCACAATCCTATTAAGATCGATGGCCTCTTATTTTTTTTTAACGTTTCTCTTCTATATATTTGAAAGATTGCCTTTCGGTATGAAATGGGCCCCTTATGCTGGGAAAACAAGATCATTTAATAAGCATACACAAGAAGGCAGAGGGAGCAAATAGCCATCCAGACGTCAATTTCTCCAAAAAGAAATGCTCCCCTTACAGAATGATGAGGTAGCCATTGTGGAGCCTTGAAAATGGCAATTATTTTATTATGTTGGCACAGAGAGGAAGTCATACGTGGAGATAATTCAAAGCAGAAGATGTTAAAAGCTATGAAGGCGTATTACCGTTTGAATGCTCATCGTATTATGGTAAGTGCTAACTGGGGACGTATACACTTCACCGTGGGGATCATTCAAAGTGGACCCTGATAACATAAAGGCAATGATTCATTGTGGTGAGTCGAGGACATAAGGCCTTTTATGACACTTTTATTGCTGTTTACTTCCCCACTCTAGAATGTCAGCATTTACCTTGGACATCAAACCTTTCACGTTAAAGAAGGAAAACGCTTTTGATCATTCTAAAAAATTAAAAAACCCTAGTAAGTAGGAACAAATAAAATAAGAGGGGGAATGTCTTAAAAGCTTCAGTGTCGACTCTGGAAGGGATGGCATGGCTTTGGTGCAGAGCTGAGACGGCATTCACTGGAAAGTGCATTGATTGTAAACACATACACACACATTCATACATGTATGCACACTCACCCATACTGTGCACATCACATATATATATATATATATATATATATATATATATATATTCTTACGCACAGACACACCCACACCTACACACTCAGGCATATCTCTCGGCACCACAATACATAATAGACAAGACTTATGCATTTATATACAGTATATACATACACTGAAGGATAATCGCATACAGCACTAGCTTCTTATATAGGCTGATAGCTAAATTATATATATATCATGTCACTTATCATACTTTTCTAATAAATGATAAATTGGTAACTTGAATACCTCTTTAAAAAGAATCATTACATTTATATTTACATTCAGTCATTTAGCAGATGCTCTTACCCAGAGACAATTACAGCATGCTAACACAAAAGATTAGGCAACAAGTACCTAATCATACGCTGAAAATAACATCACAGAGATGATAGCTGATAGAATTACATTGATAAAAAAACAGGCTTTGAAAATCATGCTATACAAAGTGCAAAAACAGCATGAGATCAAGGAGTCATTATGCCAAATTAAATTGAGTGAAGGCATCAAAAGGCAGGTATGATACAAATCTGGATACAAAAGTCAAGATAAAACAATAGATAAGTAAATGTCTAAATGAATAAATAAATAAAGTCATAAATGACATCAGACTCCGTTTCCCAAAAGTCACTGCCGGTGCATGCCTCGAGTTGAATAATTGAATATGGTGTACATAATTCATTTGAAGTGTTTTCTCATTAAAGTCCCCCAGGGAGTAGGATAGCGGGAAACACAGGGCTACAGCCCAAGTGTCTCTCACCCCCACACACACACACATGTGGGCGCGCACACACACACACACATGTGCACGCACGCACACACACACACACACACACACACACACAATGGTTTTCATACTTTTATGAAGGATTCTTATAAGGCCTCAAGATCAGATCACACCCCCTCAGATGAAAACGTGGATTCTCATTGGCCGATACGCAGATTAATGGTCAAGGTGAAAGAGCCCATTCATTAATAATTACTTTGTTCTGCACACAGTCCATTGAAGGCTTCCTGTAAAACCTCTGTGAGCTCGTTCAATAATGAGAACAATTTAGCGGATGTAGCAAACGAGTTGTGCCTTTTCTGCCATTTCCAAGCAGTCTTTCAAAGCAAGTAACATCACACTCTAGTGGACTTTTGAGAGATTTTTCTTTGTATACTTTGTACTATAGCACCTAGTCAATTAGCTCAAATTATCTCAATTAGCTGAATTATACATGCTAAACCATTTTCGACTATGAACAGTTTTCTTAAATATAAAGTCACTGAATCTTACCTGTATTAAGTAAACCACAGAGAATGGCACTATTATTTAATTTGCCAGAATATTTAGGGAGTCCAGGATGGACAAAATGAAAATACTAAATTTCAAGGAATCTATCTATTTAAGCAAACAAAAAAACAAAAAACAAAGGAGAAACAAAATTTAAAAAATAAGCACTAGAGATTTGAGATGCTCAAACTTTTTTTTTTCCACTGACCCCTCTCGCTCCATCTGCCGTCTAGCCTTGAAGAATCTGTTCCACTCAGCGAGCCAAACCGGGTCTTTATTGGCCCTAATGGCGCTATCAGCCGAGCCGCCAAACCCAATTACCACTTAAGAAGGGAGGCCTCCCCAGCTAATCATGGCCGCCTAACGTGATTTAGCCGTGATGAAGAGACGGGATAAATAGCAGTTAATGGAGGGAGAATGATCTCACAAATACAAAAAACTCAATTCATTTCTCCTGGAGAGCAATCTGTCCGATTCAGGGCTAATGGAGTGGAGTTTCATTAGGCTTGGGGCCTAGGCACCGACACGTCCCTTTACCATTCCGATGACAAAATCCAAATGCAGAAATTGTCTCTACTCTCGGAGCTAGTCCTCGTGACCTTCCAGGTGGTAACCATGGTAATGCGAGGGTAGACAGCCGTCGAAGGCAATTCATACTTGTTGTGCTAAAGATGAGTCTTGAGAAGAAAGTGGCTTATTATCTGTGATTGTTTTTTGTTTTTTATAACGCTAATTACAACAAATAAATCTATACTCAATTAATTGAAAGGTAGTTTCTGCCACTTTGAAAATTCTATATGTATTTTCAGGTATGAACAAAAAAAGATGTGCACTTTCTAATAATGTTCAAATATGACATATTAAGTCATATCGTAGAATTAATCAATTATTTAAATTACAATTAGTTCTGTGTATATATACTTAAAAAAAAAAATCTTTTTTTCTTTTTTTCAAGATGCCCCATTTTACAATAAAAGCCGTATTTGCCTATTATAGTGTATAATAACAACATTTAACATGCCAATGATTCATTGTGTTATTGATTTGAAACACACACACATACACACCATATATACAGTGCCCCTTTAAAAGTCTACACCCCGTCTCAAAGATGTTGCCTTACAGCCTGATATTAAAACATACTAAATCAGACTTTTTCCATCTTTATTTCCACATTTCACCCCAAAACTGTGAAAGTGAAAAAACTAAATAAAATAAAAAAAAAATAAAATAAAAATAACTTGGATTGATATGTCTACACCCTGCTTATCATACCACTAGCTCAGGGATAACCAATCACCTTCCAGATCACACACCAAGCTAATTGGCCTCCACCTACTGTATGTTCAATTGTAGTGATTCTGATTACTTCAGAAAAAAATCAGCTAAAATCAGGATTCCACTGCTGGGTCGTGCACTTCAGAGTAAAGAATCCACTATGAGCAACAAGGAGCTTTAAAAAAAAACTAGAACGATTTAAAACGCCATAAATATCCCTTGGAGCATGGTTATTCCTTCCAGCATAATTAAGAAGTATAAAGTGCATGGCACCACCAGGAATTTGCCTAGATTAGGCCGTCCGTCCAAGCTGGATGAACAAGACGGAGACTGATCAGAGAGGCCACCAAAAGGCCAATGGCAACTATGAAGGAGCTACAGGACTTTATGGCAACGAGTGGTCAATGTGTGATGTGTCAACAATACAGAAAGCTCTCCACAATTCTGGTCTGTATGGTAGGGTGGCAGGAATGAAGTCACAAAAACAAAAAAAAGTCCACATACCTGTTTGAGGTATGCAAAAAAACACTGAAGCCATGTGGCAAAAGGTGTTATGGTCAGATGAAACCAAGATATACATTTTTGGCCTAAATACAAAACGTAATGTTTGGTAAAAATCCAATACAGCACATCATCCAAAGAACACCATCCCTACTATAAAGCATGGTGGTGGCAGCATTCTGTATGGGGTGTTTCCTTCAGCAGGGACTGGGGCACTTGTCAGGATGGAAGGGAAAATGGATGGAGTAAAATACAGAAAAAGGCCTGAGGAAAACCTGCTGCACTCTGAAAGAAAGTTGAAATGGGGAAGGAGGTTTACCTTTCAGCATGACAACAACCCAAAGCACACAGCTAAAGCAACAGTGGAGTGGCTAGAAAACAAAAAGTGAATTTTCTTGAGTTGCCTTGTCACACTTCAATCCTTGTTCTTACTTCATGGAATCAAAATGGATTTCATTTGGACTTCTTGCCACTAATCAACACAAAATTTTCTAATGGAAAGAAAACCCTAAAGCTTTCCAAAAATTAATTACAAATAATTGATTATTTAAATGCCAATGCCGACTGTATCGGTGGGCCAGGATACCTCAAACTTGAAATCGGCATTGGCACAAAACAAAAATAAATAAATAAAAAATATAAAAATCGGCACTGCCACTATGGGGCAGCAATTGGCTGTCCACCCCAGGGAGGGGGGAGGGATAAAAGCCGAATGAGCTCGGAGGAGGCGGTGCAGCACTCACTACCAGTCTCGGGACTATGGCAGCAAATTCTCATACGAGGGAGGGGATAATTGACATGAAAAAGAGAGGGTATAATTGGATACTAGATTGGGAGAAAAAATGGGAATAAACAGCAAAAATTTAAAATCAAAAACAAATATGTAAATATCAGGTATTTATTGAGCTCTAATTAGTTAATAATTATATTATATGTTAATTTATTATAGCAACAATATATACATAATTTATTTAACCAATTCCACTGAGATTTAAAAAAAACTATTTTATACAGCCATACAGTACATGTATTAGTGATACTATAGAATCCAAAATGTTAAAATGTTATTCTCTATATATATACACAATATAGTGATACTATGGAATCCAAAATGTTACTCTTTCAGTCATAAGAAAAAGGGTCAGATGAAGAGGAAGAGAGAGCAAGGAGAAAGAGGAGTGATAGAGGAAAAGAACAAGAAGATAAAGAAGAATCATGGAGAAGTTTGTGCCATGTGTTTGGTTGCCTGTGCATGTAGAACATAAGAATATATGACAGTGGGAACAGGCCATTCAGCCTCTCTAGAATAATTTGCCTACTGTGTGTGTCTGTATATGTGTGCGTTTGAGCAAATAAGCATGTGTGTGAGTGTGGGGAAATAGCAGTTATGATACACTTCTAGTAAAGTCCATACAGCAGTGACAGACACAGCGACTAAGCGGCAAGCGGTGACTTTCTCCCAGCCTACAAACACAAGCGCAACCATCTCTCGACTATCAGTTCAATAAACAGAATCTTCACAAATGACCCTCATGCTTATTGTCATTTGAGGGGGATGAGTCATGGTTTCGGAGGGGGGGTGTGTGTGTGGGGGGGGGGTGGAAGGGGGTATGTGGATATGATCCAGAGGCTGGACAGTGGACAGGGCGTGGGCCTGTGTGTGTGTGTGTGTGTGGGGGGGGGGTGGAAGGGGGTATGTGGATATGATCCAGAAGCTGGGCAGTGGACAGGGCGTGGGGACCCATGCAGAGTTCGCAGACGGACATCAGGCCAACCCAGAGTTAAAATCCTATTAGTTTGAGTTGGGAATTGGATTATCCTCGTCGAGAATCGCCCGTCTGGCAACTAGGGTCTAATTTGCGCCAATCAACAGCAATTATTGAGGGGAAGGGAGCTCTTATTAGGCAGCTTCATCCACTTAGACTAATGAATGGGCCAAATTCAATCTCTGCTGGGAGGGGGGCAGTGGGGGGCACCGGGAGGAGATGTAGAGGGGATCCACTGCTCAGAGCGGGGGGCAGCACAGTTATCTGTCTCATCTGGGGGGGGGTGGCGCCTCTGGCTTGGATCTCTTCTTATTTCTTATTTTCTCTTATGGTCAAATGTTCCAAAGATAACATTCAGAGTCCCAATGTGAAATGAGCAGATGTAGGATGCACCTTTTGTGGCGGTGTGGTTTTGAGTGTTAGACAGAGAGTGGAGGGACATCAAAAACCACTAGGATATGCACTGTATCTGTTCTCACAGTGTGAATGCTGTGGCCCACATTGTTAACTGGCCAGTTCAATAATGCTCTTGTTTCTTCATCTAGATTGGCCAGACCCACTTATTAGCATAATCTTCTGTCCTCTTGATTGCTATTCCTAGTTTCTGACATGAGTATCAGACGGCCTAGCAAACATGACAAGAATGGCTCTGTTCATTAATGTCCAGGTGTACTGCAGACAAGACCAAGGTGGTCGTATTGTACACGTTTCAAGGAGTATTTGTATATGATGCTGATGACATATTTACAAATAAAATTTGGCATTCCAAATTGGGAGAAAAATGAATTGGGAGAATATAAAAATGTTTTATTGGTACAAATATTTTTTTCCAATCAATAAATATTGGCAAAAATAATTAAACTAATACCAAACTTAAGATACATTAATTCATGCAAATTAGCCTAATAATAGGAGGATGAACTACTGTAGCTATTCATTTTCAGAGAAACAGACCTGGGGTAGTTCAAGAATGAATAACTTGATTCAATTCGAGTGGATAAAAAAAGCGCAGCTTTTTGGTTTATAAAAGACAAGTGACCTTCAACTTCTTTGAACATCTTCTTTCAAAACCTATTGAATTAAAAGTAATGACTGTAAATGACACTGTCTCAGAACTATTTTTTGCTTCTGGAGTCTGTAGATGTAATAAATGTGTATCCTGTTACTTGTGTTTGCAGATTTAGAGCTGTGTGTTCAACAGGACATTTCTCACAGAATCCAGTGGCCATGTCAATCCAAGCCATTAGCAGCTCTCAATCAGCTCTATTGGTCACTATTATAACCCTCAAATCTTCATCTTCACTGGTTTCATCATTGCCATCATGACACCTTCCTCATCCACCGCCCTCGTTCACCTCATATCTGTACTCGATGAGGGTGAAGTTCAGGAGCTTGGCCAGAACCTCTGGGACAACAAACTCCCTAACCCTCTTGTAGCCTATGCCCTCATACAGCTTCTGGGCATCCGTCTGGACCGTCGAGGTGTAGAGGACGACTTGGCAGCAGGTCTTCTCCCGGGCGAACTCCACCACCTTCTGCAATTCCAACCACACTCAAAAAATATCCTCACTTAAATCTTAGGAAGTTGCATATCTGACCACACAATATCGAGAGGAGAGGACATTGGCACTGTTTGTTTGCGGTTTCTCCATCTGCAGCTTAATTTAGTTCGTTTTCATGCGATCTAGCTTGTTTTTCCTTTTCCTTTGTTGTCCTTTCCTGTGACTCAACTAACTTTTGCCTCACCCAAATGAAAACTATCCCTGCCGATTGCAAGTTTGACGGTTCAACACCTGCGGCACAATACATACTGTACATAAGAACAAAAGAATACATAATGACAAGAACGGGCCATTCGGCCAGGCACCTCTGCTGGATCAGTGACTTTGCCTCTGCTACACCACTGCACCACAGAACTCTTCAAAGTCAAAGACACACCATTCCTGGATGCTTTGATGCCTGGACGTCGCTCTCCCTATGTGCACAGAGGTTCCCTACATAAGTTTTCTTTACTCTGAAAGTTCCATCCCGTCTCTGTGGTCCAGAAAGTGCACCGTAGCATCTCAGTTGCATTATCACAACAAACCACACATCCATACTAACTGCCTGAGATCCTTGACCAAGGTTTGTCTGCTAACTAGGCCTGTCAGTGTTTTTAAATTTATCTCAGCATCCTCCTCTTTGCAAAGCAATACTGCCTCGTTTATGTTACCAAACACTCGGTCTCTCAACAATAAATCACTCCTTATTCTTGAAAATCGATTTCTTCTGTCTGACTGAAACCTGGCAACAACAACATGACTTTGTGGTGCTCAACCAAGCTACACCTCCAGGTTATGTTTACATTCAGAAACCTTGTTCTCTGGGTAGTGGTGGTGGGCTGGCTGTTATTCATCGAGCTAACATCAAGGTTAAAGCTCTACCACTACAGAATGTTGCATCATTTAATGTGTTGCATTTAAATTGACCCCCCAAACCCTCTTCTATCTTCATATCTGAGCTATCTGAACTACTCACATCTGTCTGTTCCATGTCTCCATCTACACTACTGCTAGGTGACTTCAACATCCATGTGGACTCAAATTGCTGTACATCCACAGCTGAATTTCTATCTCTGTTGGATTTCTTTAACTTCACACAACATGTTCAAGGTCCTATGCATGAAAAAGTTCACACACTGGATCTGGTGTGCTCAACGGGCATAGCCCCCTCCAACCTGTAGAGTCTGGACTTAGCTGTCTTTGACCATCTTGCCATCTGTTTCAATGTTCCTGTCCCCCCTATCAGGCTGCTTCAACAGCGCACCATCACCTCCAGGAACCTAAAAAATATTAGCACATCTGCCCTGGGGAACATGATCCTGACACAAGATGCTCCTGATCCTGCTGTGACCTCTGCTGATGACCTTGTATCACACTATAATGAAGCCCTATCCTCCAGCATTGATTCTCTAACCCCCCTCAAAACTCGGACTGTCTCTTTCTCCCGCCCGGCACCCTGGTTCACCCCAGAACTCTGGTCTATTAAGTCCCCTGGTCAACAACTGGAGCGGCTCTACAAAAAATCTAGTCTCACAGTCCACTCTGAGGCCTACAAAGAGCACATTAAGAGCTACAAGGAAGCTCTCTCCCAGACCAAAATGGCTTATTATTCTAACCTTAGTAGCTGCCAAAATAATCCCAGAATGCTTTTTGCCACCATCAACTGACTACAACACCCCCTTGATTCCTCCCCCATCTCTGGCACCCCTGACCTCTGCTGCACGTTCCTGGACTTCTTTCAAACTAAAGTTAATTCCATTTACCAGCAGCTCCAGGTGCCCTGCTCCCCCCTCCCACCTCAGTCACTGTTCGCCACTGCCCTTCTGCCAGAATGTTGTTTCTTCTCCTCCCTTGTTGATGCCACTCACACATCACAGAGTTGGTCATCAAATCCAAGGCTTCCACATGCCCTCTGGACCCCATGCCCACAGCCTTAGCTAAGGCATGTCTACCTGCTCTGTGTCCTCTCATGGTCAACATTGTTAACTCCTCTCCTAGGTCTGGCACTGTTCCCTCCTATTTCAAATTGGCCACAGTTACGCCCATTAAAGAAAAACAAGGTCTGGACCCGGATGACCTTAACAACTGCCAGGCAGTCTCAAATCTTCCTTTCCTCTGCAAAATCTTGGAACAAGCAGTTGCCTCCCAACTCCAGCAGCATGTCTAACCATGAGCTATATGAACCCCTACAATCTGGATTCAGAGCCCAGCCCAGCACAGAGACTGCCTTAATCAGTCACCAACAACCTCCTAATTGCTGCCAACTCTGGTTATGTCAGCATTCTCATTCTACTGGATCTCTCTGCTGCCTTTGACACCGTTTGCCACAGGATCCTCCTCACCTGCATGACAGAATACCTGGGTCTCACTGGAATACCCCTTTCTTGGTTTAAATCCTATCTAGCCGACAGGAAGCAGTTTGTAACCATTGGG
Source organism: Aldrovandia affinis (assembly GCA_029706075.1). Classification (NCBI taxonomy): domain Eukaryota; kingdom Metazoa; phylum Chordata; class Actinopteri; order Notacanthiformes; family Halosauridae; genus Aldrovandia; species Aldrovandia affinis. The sequence continues at coordinate 2,718,126 of JAINUG010000087.1, forward strand.
AACTCCAAATCCGCCCCTGCCCTGTCAACTAAGGTGTGCCCCAAGGTTCTGTGCTTGGACCCCTGCTATTTATTATCTATATGCTTCCCCTTGGTCAGATCATCCGCCGACATGACCTTAGCTTTCATTGCTATGCCGAAGACACTCAACTCTACTTCAACACTAAACCCCCCACTCACCTCCCTCACCAGTCTCTCATCAGCTGCCTGCTTGACATAAATGCTGGATGACTTCTAACCTACTCAAACTCAACAGCCATAAAACAGAGCTCATAGTTGTGGCATCCAAAGCCCTGCTCCGGAAGGTTAGTGATCATATGCTTTCCATTGATGGCTGCTCCATCTACCCCTCCTCTGAAGTCCGTAACCTGGGCGTCATTCTTGATTCCACACTCTCATTTGAGCCACATATCAAGTCCATCACCAAATCTGCTTTCTTTCACCTAAAGAACATATCCAGGCTCCACTATGTCAAGAATTCCTTGATCAGGGTTCTCACACGCACAAAACCCTGGCAGCACATCACCCCCACCCTCCAGCACCTCCACTGGCTCCCAGCCAAGTCCTGTGTCTCATTTAAAATTCTCCTTCTCACCTATAAGTCTCTCCATGACCATGACCCAAAATATCTCTCAGACCTCCTTCACACCTACACCCCCTCTTGAAGACGCTCCTCCGACACTGGACTCCTCATCACTCCCCACAGCAGGCTGTACACTGTGGGGGACAGAGCCTTCAGTGCAGCTGTTCCTAGCCTCTGAAATGCCCTCCCTGCCTCAATCTGCAATGCAGAGTCCACCTCTATTTTTAAATCCAGACTGAAGACTCACCTCTTCAGCCTGGCTTTTTTTAGTTTAGTTCTCCTGATTTCTAGGACTTTGCTTGTTTTTAAGTGGTGTCAAATTCTTATCGCCCGTTTCAGGCTTATCCTGAAACAAGACTGTTTCAACAGAGACAATCAAACAGAAAACTGCTCTGCCCTGTGGCCCCTGTCCTTTGCACTTGTTGTCATACACGATAGGAAATTCTTGTGCTCTCTGTGCTTTCTCTGTGCACCGGTGAGTTAGTAGTGCGTTAGCTATTAATTAGAAAAATAAAACAGGGTTCAAAAGGCTTAACAGGTTATGCAGCTACAGTATGTGAGTATAATGGCTAACCCTCATACCAAAATTCATTTTAATGCCAAAGGTGTCTTTCTGTCCAACAGACGCAGGCCAAAGTTTCTGTTCTTGGTTTCTATCCCAAGTTTATTCACATTGATGCATTTTGTCCCAAGGCTTTACGTGCCTTGTTCCTTTTCAAAAGTTTACCAATGGCTCCCTCTTGTGTTAAAGTTAAGAACAGTCCCTCTTTACCCAGAGGTTTCAAACAACTGGAAAAACATGGTTTGTAAAAGTCTTGCCCTGAATGTGCTTGAAGCTTCCCTCAGTGATGCAAACATTCTTATAGGCTGTTTGTTTTATACAACATCAAAAGAATAAAACAGAATGTACAGAATAAACATATGTATAGAATTATCCTTGTGGATCCTTATTTGAACTATAATTGAATTTGATCACATTCACACAAAAATAAGAAAAAAGGCCCACAGAAGCCATTATTGTGTTTATTTTAACATAACATGGCTTGTTTTAAACTCCTTCCAGCTAAAAATGATCCCTAAATATCAGCACAATTAACATAAAGAGAGAGAAAAAACCATCTCAGTCCAAAACCATTGCCACCATAACACTGGCCAACAAAAAACATCAGGACATCGAACTGTTTAACAAGTAACAGTAGGGTGATTTATGGATGTAAACTAGCCAATTAGAGCTCATTAAAGGTAAAGATCCACCATTCTCTTATAGAGCAGTTCCACACTAGTACAGTCTGGTTTGTTTGGGGTTGTATATGGACCTTTTCACAGTGATGTAAATGTACTTCAGTCTGAATTAAAACAAAAAAATGAGACTTGGACTGAACTGAAAAGGTGGTGAAGATTTGCATGCCAGCAAAGCTACTGAAGTGATATATTTGAACTGAACGAAAACGGGGTGTGAAATCTAAAATGGGGTGGGAAATTGTGAATACAAGAACAGTCTTCAACTGCTATTTATGAGCTTAACATAGCTGAAGTGTCAGATCACATAAATGACTGGGCCAATTAAACAATTAAGGGCAGACGTTTGCCCACCCTTGTTCTGAAAGGACATCCGTCTTCCACAGAATAGATACAACACTTCTATTATGTTCTATGTATCACTTTGAAAATATTATCAGGGGATTTACCCCATGGTCTGGTAACGAACACTGACTGTGCCAATGGTAACATAATTGTCTATGGCATTGCCCACGGTGGGCGGCAGGGAGAGAGGGACATAGTCCACTGGGTTGTCCATCTCTCATTGGGTTTATTGGGAGCATGCAGTCTCCCTGTGTCAACTGTGCATGACATGTATGACTATGCAGCTCAGCTGAAGTGGTAGAATGTTCTTTGCAGGAATGTGCATGCTTGTCGGCACTCTCCTGAATAGACAGGGGACATTGGAGCAATAAGACATATTTACAAACATAATTTGGCATTCCAAATTGGGATAAAAATTAATTGGGAGAATATCTTTTTTTTATATTAGTACAAATTTGTTTTACCAATCAATAAATATTGGTAAAAAGAATGAAACTAATACCTCCAAAGAGATACACCAACTCATGCAAAGTAGCCTAATAATAATAGTAGGATGAACTACTGTAGTTAATTATTTTCAGAGAAACAGGCTCGGGGTAATTTAAGAATGTATAATCTTCTTTCTTGATTCAATTCTGTAATAAATGTCTCCTGTTACTTGTGTGGATCAACAGGACATTTCTCACAGAAAAGTCAATCCAAACCATTGCAGCCAACTGGTTTTTTGCTTAATAAAAGACAAGTGACCATCAACATCTTCTTTCAAAAGCTGTTTAATTTAAAGTAAATTAACACTGTCAATGTAGCTGTAATAAATGTATCTCCCGTTACTTGCAGGTTTAGAGCTGTGTGCTCAACAGGACATTTCTCACAGAATCCAGTGGCCATGTCAATCCAAGCCATTAGCAGCTCTCAATCAGCTTACCTTTAAACCAATCATTGGTCTCAATATGTACTTTTTATTTATTTATTATATTTCACTTCGATTTTGGCCCCAGATTCAAGCCTCTTTTCCCCAGATTCAATTTTCACTAAAAAGCGAATTCGCCAAGAGGTAAACTTCGAAACCAAATCACTAAAATAATTATGTAAAGCAGGTAGTTGCGTACATTTGCAACAAGACTACGTTTGACAAACATGTTTTAACCAAAGCGATCCACAATTCGGATAATGTAAAGGAATAATATACGCCATTTAGCAGACGCTTTTATCCAAAGCGACTTACAGTAGTGAATGCATACATTGTCAGTATATGTGGCCCCAGTGGGGATTGAACCCACAACCTAAGCGTTGCCAACGCTGTGCTCTACCAACTGAGCCACGGAGAGAAAAACAAGTCATGTCAAAGGAAGACACTGCATGTCAGTTAGCTTGAAATTCAGATAAGACCATAGCTCACGTAGCTGGACGAAGTAGGAGAATGCAAATGTTGCAAAATGAACAAATGAATAAAGTCGGGTGCAGTTAATAAAAAGCCCCACCGATTCCAAATGTGAGGCACAAACCTGGCGACAATCATGTTACTACGATAAAAATCTGGATAAGGAGTAATGTATATTTAGACATTAATACATTTTATTCTGCTAACCGCCAAAGTTACCTAGCTGAACGACAGTTGGAGAGATTTCCAGGCTGCTTGACAGCTTCATCCATTAGCACAGAATTGTCCATTAAAAGTGTAGAATATGTATGCAAAGTAATATGCAAAGTAAAGTAACTTGATACAGTGGACGTGGGCACAATTATTACCATTATCACTTGGGTGCCCTAGAGTAGCTATAGCTAAACTACCAAATATATGCAGCATTTGAAAGGTGCAATATAATACTATGGAAATTCAATTTATAATACCGCATTGCAGAGCTTCATTCATTATATAGGCTACAATGATGAGTAATTATTTGGCTAATGGCATTGTTTTTATAGCCTATATATGCGATTATTATCGATGAATAAATGTGTGAGCAAGAAGTAAACGGAGAAAGGGTACACAGAGCAATTATAAAGGGTGACGCGATTTAAAGGTTTGGGGAGTCCCTGCAGTAGGAAAACAACCTTGCACTGACTTTCTGCCTTATTTTTGAGATCTTATTATTTTGTTGGTTGATTTTTGTTTGTGAACTTGCTTTATTAACCTAATGTACACATGGCCCCTTCTCATAATAAAAGCTAGTGGCAGTCAGCAAGCTATGAGTGTTTCAGAATCATATATTTTGCCTCATATTATGGGATAGCTTAATTTATAAATATGCATGTGATTCGTTTTTGTTTCTCCCCAGGGGAGCAGTGTTACGAATCAGCATTTTAGTGGGGATGAGCAAGAGCGTTCTGAGCGGTATTAGATTCCTATCAAGTTCATCACTGTCCACAGCACCACGCAAGTAGCCTACCTGTATGTCACATGGATTTGAACTTACATTAGTTAGAATCAATGTTTTCATTGTGTACATAGTTTGGGTTCGTTTATTATTACGTTATATTAGCTAGGAAGTTCATGTCCAGTTTTGAAGCGGCCATAACGGTAACGTCCGTAACGGTGAATAAGGAAATAGACATTGAAGAGACAGACTCATTTTAGACCATATGTGACCTTGATAAAACAGCTTTGCAGAGAAAGTTTTATTCAGATCTCATGTAAAATTCATCTTTTACAGAAACGTTTCCTTAAAAACGTTATGGATGTGACATTGTCTGCCCCAGTCAGGACCCTATATTTGTATGGCTGATCAATACTGTAGCTAGATTCTTCGAGGTTCTTTCCACGTGGTATTATAAACCTCTTAAATATTTAAACAACTTAAGAGAACAAGCATGAGTAATAGCTACACAAATTCTGTAAACCATTTCCTAAAATAATGAAAATATGGTAATAACACGTATTGTATGGAATAAATTGGTCAAAGTATGGCAGTTCGTCCAAATATACACCTTAACGGTAAATATGAAAAGGATATTAATTGGAAAATAAGTAACTTTATATTTTGATGTGCAGGTTGACATTGAATAAATTCAACATTTGCAAATGCATCCCTATACATAGGGTTTTCTGATTTTAACTACACAATAATGCCTATATGAATTGAAGCTGGAACATTTGAGGTTATCAGTCGGTTATTACAGTCACATGACTGAAATCCCATTCACCTTTGATACCAAACTGCAACCAAGGTACATGAGCAGAGCCCTGGCAATATGCTGGAACCTCTGGACTGCTGTAAACCGCATTGAACGTGCTGCTACAGGAATTTAGCAGGATATTACATTCTTTTTGTATGTACAATACAATAAATAACTATACTTTTTGTCATCAAGCTATTTAATACAAGTATTTATTTTAGACTGTTAATGGAGTGGAACTCACGAACAGATATTTTAGATCACTATGATTTCAATCGTGATCTAAAATCTGTTCACGTCTTTGGCAATAGCCTACGTCGCAGTAATGTTGGTTAAAAACATCAGTGCCACCTTTCCTTTGATTCTGGAACAGACAGCTTTATGGGTTTAGCTGCCATTATATCTAACGTTAGTTATCCTACACAAACGCGCAAATTAATAACATCCCTTTATCTGTATTCTTACCCAAGCCTACAACTTTATGGTAGCTGTTTCATTCATTCAGTAACTTTAGCATGTGTAGATCCAGATGGCCAGATTAAACGAAAATGTATCAGGACACAATACGTATCTAGACATCCACCTGCCGTGAGGTTATGGGGACCATGATCTTACCGTAGTAGTATCAGAATCCGTTATGGATCTGTTCTTTGGACCACACTGGCGTTAGGAAGGTTTAGCCTCGATGTTAACAGTTAAAGTTGCCAACGTGTTTTAGTTCGCTAAAAATAAACAAATAAACTGCTATATATTGCTATTGACGACAAATCATATTGAATATCGCGGTAGGTTTGGGACTAGAATGTACTAACCGAACTCGCTACTTCGAAAATAAACGAACTAACGTTACGTTAGCCCAGAGATTATAGCTATCTAGATAACTGAAGCTGGAGCTGGCTATAGCTAAATAAAAACAAACCAGCGACCTCTCTCGCGCTAGCTTGCTTAGGCTCAGTAACTGTACTTTGGATAAATACAACTTCCTATCTTATTTGGCTTGAATGGCTAAGTAGCTAGCTACCATGTCATTCGTTATTGTATGCTAAATCAGCTTACTTCCGGTGACCACAAGATATAAAAAAATAATTAAAATAAAAGCCTGAAACGACTCTCATAAATAATTGTTGTGTATTATCTAACCAAATTATTGGGATCATATAATTGATTATTTATTAGTGGCATGATTATAATGGACGGCATGTACTGTATCTAAATAGTCTGTGCCAAACAGGTATTATTTGGATAAAAGCGTCTGCTAAATGGCATATATTATTATGATATTATTATTATTATTTTATTTTTTTCGGTCAGCCTTGATCTTGTAGCATGTTGCTTTACTGGTTGGCTGTATGTCTGCCCTTTGTGGGACTAATTAGCATACAAACCAAAGATTCAGGATTAGTTGATTAGTTTGCGATCCAAGATAGAAACACAAGATTTAATAATAATAATAATATGAATGTTTTAATATATTGTGTTCATTATTTCCTGTATTTACATATTAGTGTTCATGTTTTCTTTAGAGTTTGGAGTTTCGAAAGCCATTAAAATAGCAGACCTAGCATTTCTGGTGAGCAAGATCTGCCAGTGACATTTACATTTGCATTTACAGCATTTAAAATATGCTCTTATCCAGAGTGACTTACAAAAAGTGCATTTAAACATGGTAAGATTAATCATGGGTAGTGCAAGACATCAGTGTAGTAACACTGCAATAGACATAATTGATCACAGCTGCACACCGTACCTACAACACAGGGAAAGAAAAGTTAGTGTTATTAAAATTAATTAATTCTTATTATTACATTTTTAAACATGTAAACAGTGGTGATAGCAGTTAATTGATAATAGAGTTAGTGAATAGTAAATAATGTGAATCATTGAATTCTGTACACAGTAGGATATATGAATATTGCAGCGGTGAGTGCTACTGAATCAAGGCACGTGAGAGTTTGCTTTCCCATTTTAGCGCTACATCTCCTGCAGTCTTTCAGCTCCCATCTTGAGATCATGAGCGAGCTAGTGAATGTGGTCGAGGCAGTCTTGGAGCTGGTGGCCGTACTCCGGACCGGGCAGGCAAGGCAGTTCAGGATCTGGGGGTTGACCAAAGATCAGGCTCACCGGATTGCGCAGCTCTCGACCCAGCATAAGGTCAGCTGGGGTGCAGTCTGTTGACTCCTGCACCGCCAACCTGTAGGACAGCAGAGCCAGCAGAAGGTGGGCATCCCAGTCCTTCTGGTGGTGTGAGGTCAGCAGAGCCAGCTGAGTGGTGAGGGTGCGGTTGAACCGCTCCACCAGGCCTGTGGCACACCTCGCCAAACACCTGACTCTCGAAGTTCCACCCCTGGTCGCTGTGCAGTTCGGCTGGCATGCCTAACCTACAGAACATCCCCTCCAGGAGGCGGTTTGCCAACACCAAGGCTTTTTGGGAGGGTATCGCGTATGTCTCTGGCCACTTTGTGAAGTAGTCCATTGCTGTGAGTATATAGCGATTCCCAGACTTGGACATGGGAAATGGTCCCAGTACATCGATCGCCACCCTCTCCATGGGGGCGCTGCAGGCAGCTTGTTGGAGGGGAGCATGAGATCGCCTGGCTGGGCCCTTCTTGGCAGTGCATGCATCACAGCGGCAGTAGTAGGAGGCTACGTCATGACAGCATCGGTCCCAGTAGAAACTCTCCCTCAGACGATTGGCATGGGGAAGGCGCCGCACTCGCTGCCAGATAGGGGTGGCTGTCCCTGTATCAATGTTGTGCTGGGCCACCATGGTGCGGGTGCGGTCTTTATCTTTTACGGCAAACAGGTATCGGAACTCAGACAAGAGAGCGCGTAGCTGGTTACACTCACTTGCGCTGAGCCCCTCACTGCTGCACTGGAACAGCTGCTCCACTGCCTCAGCTCCCTCTGCTGTTCCTGCTGCACCGCTTGACTGGGGCTGGATCCGCCTGACTGCCCGCTAACTGTGGTTCAACCCAGCCTGGGGCAGTCGGTGCCCGCCGACCAGGATCTGGTGTTTCGCATTGTCAATGATGGCTCCGGCAGCGGAGAGAGCATTGAGGCGCTACCAGCTTTATTAGAACATAGCATTGAGATGCCAGGAAGGACACAGATGGGAGAACCTGGCAGAAGGACAAGCATATCTGCAGCATTACATCAACCAGACCTTTATGGTAGTGCTTGGCATTCAGGCCAAAAAGTTCAATTTTTGTCTCATAAGACCAGAGAATCTTTTTCCTGATGCTCTCAGAGTCCTTTAAGTGCCATTTCGCAAACTCCAGGCGGGCTGTCATATGCCTTTTACTCAGGAGTGTATTGCATCTAGCCACTACAATAAAGGTCTGATTGATGAAGTGCTGCAGAGATGATTGTCTTTCTGCCAGGTTCTCCCATCAGAGGAATTCTGAAGCTCTCTTAGAGTGACCATTGGGTTCTTGGTCACCGCCCTGACCAAGGCCCTTCTTGCCCGGTTACTGAGTTTGGCTGGACGACGTGTCGTGGTGGTTCCAAACTTCTTCCATTTCACAATGATGGAGCCCACTGTGCTCCTGGGGACATTCAATGCTTTAGCAATGTTTTTATACTCTTTCCCAGATCTATGCGTCAACACAATTCTATCTCGGAGGTCTACGGAGAGTTCCTTGGACTTCATGGCTTGGTTTTTGCTCTGACATGCACTGTGAACTGTGGGACCATATATAGACAGGTTTGTGCCTTTCTGAAGCATGTACAATCAATTGAATTTGCCACAGGTGGACTATAGTCAAGTTCTAGAAACATCTCAAGGATGATCATAGGGAACAGGATGCATCTGAGCTCAATTTCGAGTGTCGTAGCAAAGGGTCTGAATACTAATGTAAATGTGATATTTCAGTTTTTTATTTGTAATAAATTTGCTAAAATGTCTAAAAACCTGTTTTTGCATTGTCATTGTGAGGTAGTTTGGTAACGAACACAGACTGTTCAAGTACCAATGGTAACATAATTGTCTATGGCATTGCCCAGGGTGGGAGGCAGCGAAGGAAGGACATAGTCCGCTGGGTTGTCCATCTCACATTGGGTAAGAGCAATTCCTCTGGTTAATTGGGGTATGACCATGCAGATCAGCTGCAGTGGCAGAATGTGCTTGTCTGCATACTTGTGTGCACTCTCCTGAATAGACAGAGGACATTGGAGCAATAAGACAAACATGCAAATATAATTAGGCACTCCAAATTGGGAGAAAAAATCTTTATTTTTTATACTTTTTTTTTTGATGTGTTCAAACTTTTTTTTACCAATCAATAAATATTGGTAAAAATAATTAAACTAATACCTAGCTCCAACTAGGTACATTCATTCATGCAAAACAGCCTAATGATAATAGTAGGATGAACTACTGTAGTTCATTTTCAAAGAAAATTTTGATTTAAAAATTTAAAAATTTATTTAAAAAGTGCAGCCAACCTTTTGGTTTATAAAAGACAAGTGACCTTCAACATCTTCTTTCAAAAGCTGTTTAATTAAACATCAATTAACACTGTAAATGACACTGTCTCAGAACTATGTTTTGCTTCTGGAGTCTGTAGAAGTAATAAATGTATCTCCTGTTACTTGTGTTTGCAGATTTAGAGCTGTGTGCTCAAAACATTTCTCACAGAATCCAGTGGCCATGTCAATCCAAGCCATTAGCAGCTCTCAATCAGCTCTATTGGTCACTATTATAACCCTCAAATCTTCATCTTCACTTGTTTCATCATTGCCATCATGACACCTTCCTCATCCACCGCCCTCGTTCATCTCATATCTGTACTCGACGAGGGTGAAGTTCAGGAGCTGGGCCAGAACCTCTGGGACAACGAACTCCCTCACCCTCTTGTAGCCTATGCCCTCATACAGCCTCTGGGCATCCGTCTGGACCGTCGAGGTGTAAAGGACGACTTGGCGGCAGGCATTCTCCTGAGCGAACTCCAGCACCTTCTGGCAGAAGGCCTTGGCGATGCCCAGGCCCCTGTGGCTCCTCCGCACAGCCAGGCGCTTCAGCTCCATGCACTCCCTGCTCGCATGCATCCTGGAGGGCAAGCAGGCAACGGTACCCACCACCTGGCCCTCGCTCTCCGCCACCCAAAAACAGGCGTCTGTCCTCTCCATGTACACCTCCCGGATGCGGTCCAGGTCTCCCGTACTGCACACCCCGATGTAGCAGGTGAAGGTGTAGGTCACGAGCTGCCAGGCCCCTGCCAGAACGAGGGCGACAGCCAATGCGGACAGTAGCAAGGATCCCGAGGTGGAGAGCAGGGTGCAGAAGATGCAGATGAGCGTGGTTTGGGTGAGGGGCCGTCTGAGCATGTGTCGGAAGGCGGACGGCACATGCTCGCTCATGGCCAGGGTGAAAGTCTCCTTCACTGCCTCCCTGTCCTTATCCTGGTACCTCCGGATGTGAAACTCAGCCATGGCTGCGGTGCCGCTCCTAAAATGTAATGACAACAGGTAGGATGTCATTCTCTGGCACTCCTCCAATTGATCTTAGGTGTCTAAATTTCTCCCAGTTTATCAATATTTCCTTAAGTTATTGTGCAATACATTAGCTGCATTAAAAGCACTGATACACTCTGGTCATGAAAGGAGAGCAATTGCAGCGTTATGGATGTGACATTTGCACTAAAAATGAGAAACTAAACTTCACTGTGAAAAGCAATTAATATATTGAAGACAATGTTACTGATTATCTTTTTTTACACATTGGGAGGATTATTGTCCTTCAAGATGATGCTGTTGAGTCTTGCAGTTTTCAAAACAAAACAAACATCCTTGCGTTATGGACATGACAGCAATGGACAAGCATTTTTGGGTACGATGAAGTCTGAATTGTGGCATCTATAACTAAAATGTTCAATGTCATTTTGAACATTTAATAAAACACTGTATTTTAAGTAGTATGTGAATAGCGGTATGCATATCATAATCATGAGTGTAGTAGTACCATTTATTTTTATTCTATATCAATTCTATTTCGATTTTGTCCCCAGGATCCAAGCCTATTTTCCCCAGATTCAAGTTTTACTAAAGAGCGAATTCACCAAGAGGGAATTGCGAAGTTGATCGCTTCGAAATCAACTCACAAAAATAATTATGTAAAACAGGTAGTTGCGCAATCGATAGATAATACATGCTGTATGCAATTAGCAACAAGACTACGTTTGACAAACATGTTTTAACCAAAGCGATCCACAGTTCAGATAAACTAAAGAAAAAAGCACAAGGCATGTCAAAGGAAGACACTGCATGTCAGTTAACTAGAAATTCAGATAAGAGCATAGCTCACATAGCTGGACGAAGTATGTTGCAAAATTAACAAATGAATAAAGTCGGGTGCAGTTAATAAAAAGCCCTACCGATTCCAAATGTGAGGCGCGAACCTGGCGACAATCATGTTACTACGATAAAAAAATCAGGATGCGGAGATAGCCTATGTATATTTAGGAGAATGCCATACATGAAGACATTTTATTCTGCTAACCGCTAAAGTTACGTCGCCGAACGACAGTTGGAGAGATTTTCATCCATGAGCACAGAATTGTAAATTAAAGGTGTGGAATATGTACGGATGCGTAGTAAAGTAACTTTATACAGTGGACGCGGTTGCAACTATTACTACCAATGAGACTTGGGTGCACTAGAGAAGCTATAGCTAAACTATCAAATATATGCCAGCATTTGAAAGGTGCAATATAATACTATGGGAATTCTATGTATTATGCCGCATCGCACAGCTTAATTAATTACATACAATGATGAGTAGCCTAATTATTTGGCTAATGGTATTGTTATTATAGCCTATATAGGCTATTATATTATAGGGAAAAATTTGTGAGCAAGACGTGAACGGGGGCGATTTTTTTGTAAAGGGTAGACAGAACAGTTAGAAAGGGTGACGCGATTTAAAGGTTTGGGGAGTGCCTGCAGTAGGAAACTAACCTTGCCCTGACTTATTTTTGAGATCTTTTTTTTGTTGGTTGATAGCGCCTTACTTTAGCACAGACGTTTGTGAACTAGTAGATGTATTAACCTAATTTACGCATGATCCCGACTCATACTAAAAGCTAGTGGCAGTCAGCAAGCTATGGGTGTTTCAGACTCATACATTTGGACTCATATTATGGGATAGCTTCATTTATAAATAGGCATGATTATTTTTTCCCCTCCAGGGGAGCAGTGTTACTAATCAGCATTTTAGTGGGGGTGAGCAAGAGTGTTTTCTGAGCCGAATTAGATTCCTAAACAAGTTCATCACTGCCCACACCACCACGCAAGTAGCCTACCTGTATGTCGTATGGATTTGAACTTACATTAGTTAGAATCAACAGGTTTTCATTGTGTAGCCTACATATATGGGTTCGTTTATTATGATCGCGTCATATTAGCCAGGAAGTTCATGGTCCAGTTTTGAAGCGGCCATAACGGTAACGTCCGTAACGGTGAATAAGGAAATAGACATTGAAGACACAGACTCATTTTAGACCATATTTGACCTTGATAAAACAGCTTTGCAGAGAAAGTTTTATTCAGATCTCATGTAAAATTTATCTTTTACAGAAACGTTTCCTTAAAACGTTAGGGACGTGACATTGTCTGCCCCAGTCAGGACCCTATATTTATATGGCTAATCAATAATATACTTTAGTTAGATTCCTCGAGATTCTTTCCAGGTGGTATTATCAATATTTAAACAACTTAAGAGAACAAGCATGAGTAATAGCTACACAAATTCTGTAAACCATTTCCTAAAGTAATGAAAATTGGCAGCCTTGAAATCCCCTATTTTTGTTGTCTCTCAATAATGGATTAAATAACACGTATTTTATGGAATAAATTGATCAAAGTATAGCAGTTCGTCAAAATAGACACCTTAACGGTAAATATGAAAATAAGTTTAATTGGAAAATAAGTAACTTTATATTTTGACGTGCAGGTTGACATTACTATGGAATTGCCCCAGAATAAATTCAACATTTGCAAATGCATTCCTATACATAGGGCTTTCTGATTATAACTACACAATGCCTGCATGAATTGAAGCTGGAACATTTGAGGTTATCAGTCGGTTATTACACCAAACTGCAACCAAGGTACACATGCAGAACCATGGCAATATGCTGGGACCTCTGCACTGCTGTAAACCACATTGGATATCCTGCCACAGGAGTTTAACAGGATATTCGTTTCTTTAAATCGATTTTTTTGTATGTACAATATAATAAATCACTGTTTTTTTGTCATAAAGCTATTTAATACAAGTATTTAGTATTTAATATAAGTATTACTGAGTGGAACTCACGAACAGGTATTTTAGATCACTATGATTTCAAATCTTTGGCAATACGTCGCAGTAATATTGGTTAAAAACGTCGGTCCCACTTTTCCTTTGATTCTGGGACAGCTTTATGGGTGTGCATATTTAGCTGTCATTATAACTAACGGTAGTTGGCCTACACAAACGCGCAAGTTAATATAAACCCTTTATCATATTCTTACACAAGCCTACAATTTCTTATTTTGTGGTGGCTGTTTCATTCTCCAGTACCTTTAGCATGTGTAGATCAAGATGGTCAGATATCATGATTAAGCTCAAATGTATCAGGACACAATATCTGGACTTCCACCTGCCGTGAGGTTGCGGGGACCATGATCTTACCGTAGTAGTATCAGAATCCGTTATGGATCCGTTCTTTAGACCACACTGATTAACGTTAGAACGGTTTAGTCTCGATGTTAACAGTTGCCAACGTATTTTAGTTCGCTAAAAATAAACAAATAAATTACTATATATGCTATAATTGCTAGCTCGCTCGAAAATAAACTAACTAACGTTACCTTACATAAGACCGGAGATTATAGCTATCTAGATAACTGAAGATGGAGTTGGCTAGCTAAATAACAACAAACAAGCGACCTCTCTCACGCTAGCTTGCTTAGGCTCAGTAACTGTACTTTGAATAAATACAACTTCCTATATTATTTCGCTAGAATGGTTACGTAGCTACTTACCATGTCATTCGTTACTGTATAATAAATCCGCTTACTTCCGGTGACCAACGGCTGTTAAAAAAAATCAAAATAAAAGCCTGAAATGCTGCTTACAAATAATTGTTTTGTATTATCTAACAAAATTATTGGGATCAGTACATAGGATCATCCTACAATCACAACATGATCTGGTAATTAAACATGTTTGTAAGATAAATGTAGTCAGTTTAGCAAACCTTTTCATGCTACTGCCATATTTGCCTCTGTGAGTCCTCCTAAAGCAAACAAGTTGAGTGAAATAGATTGCTCTGAATGTCTAGTTCCTAAATCAGTTGAATTTTAGATCTCAGTTTCACCCTACCAATTGTTGCTTGATTTTAAGTGCCACCAATGCAGCAAAAATTTGGGTAATTTTAATATTAAGCAAAATAAATGTTTGTCCCCCCTTAAAAGCACAGGATTCTAACTTACTGGGATGAAACTGATTTCTATAGAAAATCCCTGTAAGTTTACAGGTTATATGGTTCACATAAATAGTATAATAAACATCCATATATATTATATTTATATATAAGTACTATAACAGATAAGAAGTAAATAAGTAAGTATATCATCCTGCTGTATTCTACTACAGTGTACACTGGCAAATCTGTGTCAGTCCCCCTCATATAAATCAAACTGCCCCTAAAACCAAGTCATTACAAAAAGAAACAATATAATTTATTTTGTAAATAACATTTTGGCTATTTGTGATCTTGGATTACTAGAGCCATCCATCTCTTCTGAACTTCCTGAACTCTGAACATCCCTCATTGACCCCTAGAAGTGCTCCAAGCCAAGCCCACCAGCTGTATGCCATACAATATTACACAACACACTAGCAAATGTTAACCTGGAATACTGTGTTAACTTGCCATATGTATAAATTATATATATGTGATACATACACTAGCTAGCTATAATATTGGTACAGATACACAGCAGATTTGTGAGAAAATACATTTAAAAGTTTTGGGATTTTTTTATATATGGATTTAAATATATATATTGTGTTTATGTTTTCTTTAGAGTTTAGAGTTTCAAAAGCCATTAAAATAGCAGACCGATTTGTATTTCTGGTGAGCAAGATCTGCCAGTGACATTTACATTTACAGCATTTAACAGAATCTCTGCACAGGATGATATATGAATATGAATATATGCTTTGTTTACTACAGTCACAGCATCTTATTTCCATCAATTCATTTAATTTCATTATATCATTATTGCTTCCCCGTTACCCCTTGAGAAATCCTTTGTCTCTTGTTTCTAGTTTACTTTTTTTTCCAGTAGTGTTAGTTTTAAATAAATCAAATAAAGCTGAAGATACAACGCACTAGTCCAGAGTTCTGTGCTTCAGCGCGGCAGCCCATTATCCTATGTCCGTCTAGCTTGCTTAAAATATTAACGCTTTTTTCTGTCCTTGTTTTATTTTATTTGTGGTACTTGCACATACCACAAGAGGGCGCTATGAACTCAGTTTTCATTTTGTAAAAGCTAGATTTTCTGGCTAATTTTCATCAAAAGAGAGCCGACAACTGTCTCGCAACACAACTACTTGCTAACGTGGAGTTCTTTAGAACATAATCTTTCATTCAGAATTTTCATGAGTAGCCTACGAATATTACCTTACAATTTCGAAGATATTTGAAAATATATGCAAATATAATATATATTCAACATCTGGAATCTCGATATAAGTTTTGTTGTTTAGGAGTATTAATTACCCATCGAACTGGTTTAGGTCTCCAGAGGAGTAGCTCCGTCTTCCCGCTGTGCACAAACAGTGCTGTAGTAATTTGAAATGTATGTATTTATTTTGTATTTGTCAAGGACATAGCAAAAGTACATTGTAACAATGTTAAAAACAAGCATAAGATTCGTTGCTTTAAGTTGCAAAGGCTATAGGGCTATTTCCAACATCTGTCCCCAATAAAATACAGAAAAATGCATCAAAGTATGCATAAAAAATCTATAAAACACAATGCATATTACTGTGCTAAAATACAGTTACTAATACATGGTATCGTAATCTCACACCGCGAGTTCCTCTTTCAGCTTCCTGTTCATACAGAACACACAGACCTTCAGCAGCAGCACTCTTTCTATAAACTCCACAGAAGGAGTCAGAGAAGACATGAGACCATGGGTGGCTGTTTAGTGAAGGGAGTGTGGAAATACTCAAATAATTTCTGGTACAGATTCAGGGTTCCCAGAGAGCAATGAGTGATTACAGAGCTGCAAAACCTCTCAGTGAAGAGGCTGTCTCACCTAAACACACACGGCGATAACACAGATAAGATCGCCAACATAGATGTAGTTTCTTCTCACATGGCACATTAGCATGCTCTACAGTTATGAGAGATGGCCAAGTTATCCATAATTTTACAAATCCACAAACAGAAAAAAAAGTATATACAGTGCCATTCAAAAGTTTGAGTATACCTTCCATCTGGATTATGTCTAATCGGGCACTCCTTCATTCTTCAGCAAGATAATGACCCCAAACACACCTTGAAGTTGTGCAAGAACTATCTGGTGAAGGAGGAACGTGAAGCACAACTAAAACTAATGACCTGGCCTGCCCAGTGTCCAGACCTCAATCCCATAGAACTTGTGTGGGACAAACTGGACAGAAGAGGCAAAGCAAAGCAACCCAAAAGTGTGTCTGGGAATTGCTGCAGGAGAGCTGGAAAGACATGTCATTACAGTTTTTCTCCATTGTATACACACAGAAAATTGAACTATGCACACAATTCTGAAAACTTGCTCATGTATCAACAACAAGACTCCAGACTGCTAAACTCTAAGCACAATTCCATTGTTTTCACTCAAATAGCAATTCTAAATCAGATGTTTGCAAAACTCTAAGCACAATTCCATTCTTTTCACTCAAATAGAAATTCTAAATCACATATTTGCAAAAGTCTAACCACAATTCTCATCATTTAGCACACTTCGTTCACCTGGAAAACACTGGCCTTCAAAATGCCACATCCTAATTATCAATTGGTTTCACTCACTTCTCACCTGTTCAAACTCAATTGATAAAACACTTCAATCATGTGTCAGAGCATAAAAGAGGCCTCAGGTGACCTCTACTATGTTGGGGGAAAAAATGGAGCAGGATGGAGAACAGGGAGGAAGAGGAAGAGTGAGAGGAAGAGGAAGAGTGAGAGCAAGAGGAGGAGGAGGAGGAGGAGGAGGAAGAGTAGGAAGAGGAACGGGAAGGCGAGCCAATATTTCTAATGAAATCTGTGCAACTTTGGTTGACCATGTACTCAATCATGACCTAACAATGACTGGAGCTGGGCAGCAAGTCCAGACAAATTTGAGCTGCTTCACGGTAGCCTCAGTTATCTGGGAATTTAGAGATGAGAATAGGTAAGTAATCACTTCAGTAGTCTTCTATACTCTCTACAGTAATTACAGTAATGTAACTTTATGGTTTCCATGGATATCTACAGTGCTTGGAGAAATATATAGTGTAATGTTGTTTTGTCTTACATTTATGAAATATGTGTAGCCTATACTGTATATACTTTTCACAAAATAGAAAGATGACCAGCAAGAGGTGGCAGAGGCCGGAAATGTACAGATGAGCAAGAGACCACCATAATCAACATGGTGTTGGCTAATAATGCCATTACACTGAGGGAAATTACAAAGACAGAGTCATACAAGACAATGTCCTCTTCCCAAACATTGACCAGGTCAGCCTGTCCACAATAGATTGTGTCCTGAAGAAACACCAGCTTAGAATGAAACAGATATATCGCGTACCGTTTGAGTGCAACGCTGACAGAGTGAAGGAGCTACGTTACCAATATGTGCAAGTGAGTACAGCAGGCTACTGTAACTGACCACATCCTTTCAGTACTCTGTATAGACATGTCACTATTCACCTCAGTGTTCCTGTATGTAGACCTATAGCTGGTCCTGTATGTAGGCCTATAGCTGGATATATATGCATATTATTATCTTCGTAGCTAGCTGGCTATATAATTCATATATTATGTTCGTAGCTAGCCAGCTAGCTAGTTTTACAGCTGAGCAAGCAATTGTTATTCGTAGCTAGCCACCTTCCATATATTATATTCGTAGCTAGCCAGCTAACTTAACTGTACAGCTGAACAGACAATGCATATTGCTATCTTCGTAGCTAGCTGGCTATAGAATTATAATATAATTATATATTATAATTCATATATTATGTTTGTAGCAAGGCAGCTAACTTAGCTGTACAGCTTATTCGTAGCTAAATGACATCACCCGGACACATTCTTCCGGGTTTTCTCACTCCAGGAAGGCGAGCTCGTCATGTTGGCATAGCAACTACAGTCCAAAATTCAGATGACATCACCCGATGACATCACCCGGACACATCTTGGCAAGCGGACACATTCTGGCGTGACACAGCCATTGGTCACCGTGGGGTCATCCATCACCATGCCCAACTTGGTCCCTACAACACTGCCCATCTGCTAACCTTCCTTGATGCACTCAACAATATCTTCATCCCCCCACACGAAGAGGGACCAGAGCAGCCCAACTACATTGTAATTTGGGATAATGTAAGTTTCCACTGGGCTGCTCTGGTCCACAACTGGTTCGCTAACAACCCACATTTTTCAGTTCTCTACCTCTCACCATAATCCCCATTTCTAAATCCGATATGAGAATTATTTTCAGCATGGCGGTGGAAGGTATATGACCGCAAACCCCACAAGCATGTGGCCCTACTCCAGGCAATAGAGGAGGCGTGTGACGACATCCACGCAGACGCATGCCAGGGGTGGATCCGCCACACCAGGCGCTTTTCCCCGCTGCTTGGCCAGCGAGAACATTGCATGCGATGTAGATGAGGTCCTCTGGCAATTTTTTTTTTGCTGTCAGTTCAGTAAGCTGAACATTTTACTGTATTTTACAGTAACAAATAAATATTTGCTTTGTTACCTTTTTGTATTTGTGCACTGATTTCATCATCACATCCCCAGAAAGACAGTCTAAACATTTTCTCATTGTAGTGTTTGTCATTTTACTTATCAGTGCAATTACTGTATGAGTTTTCCCAAAATAGGTAACATTTGTGTATTCTCAGAACTCTAACAATGTTGCAGCATCAACTATACGTTTACAGTATGACTCTGGGAAGCAGGGTTGTGAGTTTAGCCCAATTGGAGCTCATTGGATAGACAAATGTGCATTGTATCCTATTCTGATACAATGATTGTGTCAATGCAATATTTATATGATATATTCACAGTATTGTATTACAATAGGCAACATTCTTTATACTGTACCATAAAATTGCAACCTATTTTGTGACAAATAAAACCCAAAACCTTAAAAAAGGAGAAAAAGGAAACAATTTCTACACAATTGTATACATTTGAATATGTAACATGGCCTCATAATATATATTGTAGTATTTTGATGGTAGTGTTTTAAATTGATCACACCGGTGTTTAATTGATGATCTGTAAGAGATATTCCTATAATAGCTGTCTGTATAATTTTGGTGGAAAGAATCAGTTTTGAGAAAAGAGAACATGGTTTTGAGTGTAGTGTTTCATTTTGCAAGAGATTTGTGGAGTTTTGCTAAAATGGTTAACTCTTTTCAGTTTTGTGTTTAGAATTTTGAGAAATTGAGCTATAGTTTCAGGAAACGTGTTTAAACGATTGGGAAAAACTGTAACTTGTGTTTGTGAACACCTTCGAAACTATTTTACAGAAGGTGCAATAGGTGCACTATTGACTGGCACTGGACAGAGAGAGAGAGAGAGAGGGAAAGAGAGGGAGAGAAGGAGAGAGAGAGAGATAATGAGATAGAGAGACAGAAAGAGACAGAGAGAATGAGAGAGAGAGAGAGAGAGAGAGAGAGAGAGAGAGAGAGAATGAGACAGAGAGAGAGAGAGAAAAAAAGAGACAGAGAGAGAGAAAAAGAGACAGAGAGAGAGAGAGACAGAGATAGAGAGAGAGAGATAGACAGAAAGAGAGAGAGAGAGAGAAAGAGAGAGAGAGAGACAGAGAGACAGAAAGAGACAGAGAGAATGAGAGAATGAGAGAGAAAGAGAGAGAGAGAGAGAATGAGACAGAGAGAGAGAGAGAAAAAGAGAGAGGGAGGAGAGAGAGAGAGAGAGAGAGAGAGAGAGAGATAGAGACAAAGATAGAGAGAGAGAGCGAGAGAGAGAGAGAAAGAGAGAGATAGAGACAGAGATAGACAGAGAGAATGAGAGAATGAACCGGCTCGGGTCCGCCGTGAAGCACATAAGGGAGTCTCCAGAACATGGGTGGGGCGAATTCCATCTCGAAGGAAGCAGAGTTCGCTGCCCTCTGAGAATTAGCTTGCCTTGTATTGACGAGCGGCAGACTCATGTGAGGGAGGGCAAATCTAAATAAATAGAGGGTATAATTGGCTGCTAAATTGTGGAATAAATCGAACCCTCTACCAAAAATCACATAAGAGCTCAGAGCCCTTGAATCCTATGGCAGGCCCCTCTCTGTGCTCTTCAGTGCTGGTGTATCACACTCTGTGGGCCTTTACATCATATGACACTTATTATGGTGTTATCAGCATATTAGTTCCTTGTTAGTCTCTCATGTTCACTTCAGTTTGAACTTCTTCTTTTTTTTTAATTATACTTTCTATTTATCTCAATTCACCCTCCCCCACGAGTCCGCCGCCTGTCCTCCGGGTAATGAGACAATTTTTGAGCGTCGAACGTTGTAACCGCTAGACCACCCAGGAGGCCCACGCCAGCTTTTTAAAAATGTTATGTATTTTGTTTCAGATTTTTTCACGTTTTTCTCCTAATTTAGTAACCAATTACACCCTCTATTTATTTAGATTTACCCTCCACACACAAGTCCGCCGCTCGTCTCTACGAGGCAAGCCAATTTTCCAATGGCAGCAAACTCTGCTTCCTTTGAGACGGAATTCAGCCCCACCCACGTTCTGGAGACTCCCTTACGTGCTTCACGGCGGACCCGAGCCGGCTCACCCTCCCCCTGGGGCGGACAGCCAAACCCCCGATCGGGGCTGACGACCAGGGCCAGTCTGGTAGAGATTCGTTTCGAACTGCGTCCCTGACAGGCAGCACACACTAAGATACGGTGCGTTAAACCGCTACGTTATCTGCCGCCCCTTGCAGTGACTTCTGAGTGCATCGAAAAGACATCTGCTGAAAAAGTAAACGGGTCAAATATACAGTGGTGTCCAAAAGTCTGAGTCCACTACCAAGATCTGTTTGTTTTCATTGTTCATCAAAAACAATTTGACCTCTAACTACTTCACTAAGCTCTGCCGACATAATTACAAACAGCTGCAAAAACCTTTGCAAAGGAAGTGTCCTTTTTCAAGATTAAAGCACCTGCAGTAGCAACAAGAACACACAGAGGACCATCTTATTTATGTCAATATCTGGTATTAATTGTTACAAGACCAAAAACAACTCACACTGTGTATTGGGAGTGCCCACGTATTAGAACTTAAATTAAAAATAAGGCGTCACAACATTTTGAGGAAGTGAAAGGCAATGTTGTGCAAACAAAACATTTATAGATATTTCAATTTCATACCATTATTTCTCAAAGAAACATTTTTTTATTTGTAACAGTGTTTTATGACATTCTTGAATAACAAATACCACATGAGTAAAAATGTTATGTTAGTTTTCGATGAACGATGAAAACAAATAGATCTTGGCAGTGGACTCCACCCCACTGTATGGCCTGACAAACGTCTTGTCCCCTCAGGACCGCATCCAGCTTGAGTTAAACTAGACTGCAGTAACACCCACAGAATAGCCACAGCAGTGACAAACGCTCAACAGAGAGAACCTTCATTGACAATTCAGACCTTGGATGCAGCTACAGTCTCAAACATGTCAGAGGGTATATACATTGGGCTTGCATCTCCAGACCAGGTGATGTACAGCACAGTGGATCAGAACACAGGTAAGGACACCTGTACAGTGTATTGTAGAGCTCCTGTTACTGTTGTTTAAGATTGAGACAGAGTTTGTGTGTTAAAGTGGATTTTCTGGCGTCTGATATCCAGATGGGAAGTGCGGAGGGGGTCGGTCTCTGCAGGGGAGTTGCGGGGTTGGCTCTCTTTTGCCTCGGTGTTGCTGTGGAGGACCTTTGGAACAGTTGTACTTTCCGGGGGCAGGTTTGGCAATCTCGCAGTTGGTGAGATTGCTGGCAGAATTCTAGTTCCAAAGGTCCCAATTATTTAATCATTATTTAATTTGTGTTGATTGGTGTGGAGAGTAAGTGATTATTCACTTACCTGGTTGTGTGTGAGAATGTGAGTGGATGTGGTGTTTGTGAATTGTTTTGTGTTGAGTAATTGTGATTGGGTGTGTGACGGGTGATTGCCTCACGAGTCACACCTGAGCCAGGCAGAAAGTAAAACTATTTAAGAGCAGGTGGGGCGAGTGGAGGGTCAGTTAGTCTTCGGCTTGTCATTCATGTATTGTATTTGTATTTTATTTGTATTTTGCAGGGACAATGCATATTAATTAACATTACTGTAAATATGCCGGAGTTAGCCAAAAGGCTAGTTTCCATCCGTAGTCCCTGGCCAGATGTTACAATAGGCTCCCTAAAAAAAAAAGAATAAAACAACAGCTTGTAAAGCATGCAGCAGCACATTAAGCAGCATTAAACAGGTATTAGTTAAAACATGCAGGCATTAGCCTAAAATACATATGCACACAACAGGACAACATTTAACAGCATTGCACAAATTTTAGCATCAAGCAGGCAGTACATAAGCGTATCAGTCATAAAACAAGCAATACATACAATACATGTGAAGCAACACATGAAACACATTGAGAGAGCTACCCCAGAAGCACACCACAATGGACAACACATGTAAGCACAGTAAGCTGTAGTATACAAGGCAGATTCACAGACAACCTGACACAAGGTGGCAGCAGCAGGGGGAATCGGTTTTAGTGCTGACAGATTTGGTTACTAATGAGCCACTGTTTCAACTGAAAACTAAATGACCGGTATGTATTAAGCTGTCGGATATGTGTTGGGATATTGTTCCATTCTCGTGAGGCTCTGACAGAGAAGGCTGACTGACTAAAAGCACTTTTCCTAAAAGGAATAATGCAGTCCCCTCCCGTGACTCCTCTCGTGATCCGATATAGACTTGTTCTTAAGTTAACAAAATCTCTGAGTGGGGGGGAGGGCATGCCATGTACGATTTTGTAGAGGAGACATGCATTTATATGCTGAATCAAGTTTTCCCAGTTTAGGAGGTTGTACTTTCTTAAAATTGCACAATGGTGGAATTGCTTTGGTTTTTTGTCTAAAACTTTAAGTGTCTGTTTATACAGGGACTGTATTGGTTTCAATGTAATGTGGTTCGCCTGAGACCAGCTCGTCAAACAGTAGGTCATGTGAGAAAAAATCATTGAATGCATGTACATCTTGGCTGCTTTGGTGGACATGGAGTTTCTGATAAATCTGAAGTTGGCAAGATTTAGTTTAATCAGTTTACAGACTTTTTTTATATGTGCCCTGAATTTAAGGTTGGAGTCAAGAAGAATGCCAAGGTATTTAAATTATTTTACAATCTGTAACTTTTCTCCTGACACAAGAATATCTGGGTCTTCAGTAGAGTCATATGTTTTAGTGAAGAACATACTGGCAGTTTTAGACACGTTAAGTTGGAGACAGCACTGATTAAGCCATGCTGTAATTTTGACCATAGCGTTTGTGAGTTTGGCAGCAACTTCTGCTTTTGTCAGACCATGTACATACACAACAGTGTCGTCGGCATACATTTGGATGTGAACCTCAGGACACACAGATGGCAAGTCATTAATATACAAACAAAATAAAAGTGGGCCCAGTATAGATCCCTGCGGGACACCAGTGGACAAGCAGAGGGTGTCAGATTGATGGTTATGTATTCGCACAGGTTGAGATTGGTTGGAGAGATATGATTCTACCCATTTCAGGGCATCAGCAGACAAATTAAAGGTGGGTAACTTGGAAAGAAGAACCCTGTGATTCACAGTGTCAAATGCTTTTCTGAGATCCAGAAAAACAGCACCGACAATGCCACGTTTATCTAGCAGTGATTTTATTTTTTCAATGAAGAAGCAATTAGCTGTCTCGGTTGAGTGGTTGGATCTGAAGCCAAATTGCATTGGATGCAGGGGAAAAGGACTGTTATTGAGGTGGTGTATGATTTGCTCAGCTACCCATTTCTCTGCAACTTTAGACATTATAGGTAGGATGCTAATGGGCCTATAATTACAGGTGGAAAGGGAATCACCAGATTTAAAAATTGGTGTGATAATTGTAGATTTCCACGCACTTGGAAACTCTCCTCGGGATATCGAGAGATTAATGATTTTGGTGATGGGTTTGGCTAGTGATGAACCAAGATCTTTAAGCATGGTTGTGTCCATCCCAAATATATCTTTTGCTTTTGATGGTTTGAGCGATCTAATCATTTCCGTTATCTTTGATTCAGGGACTTTGTTAATACTGAAGGCTGGCTCTGTTGTGTTTGCTGAACACACATTAACATGCTCAGCAGAGAAGCTCTGTGCGATAGCCACAACAGAGTCAACAAAATATCGATTAAGAGCCATTGCTACTTCAGCTGGGTCCTTTGTTAGGTTTCCATCCAGGTTAAGTTCGATTGGATTTCTTGCTTTGTGTTGTTGACCCGTGAGCTTTTTTAGCTGATTTCATATTATTTTTGAATTACCCCTCGCCTCACTAATTATAGTCATGAAAAAATCTGCCCTAGCTTTCCTCAGCCCCATTATCACCTTGTTTCTTAACATGGCAAAGTGGTATTTGTCATGAGACAGTTTTGTCCTAATGGCCATTTTTAATGCAAGATCCCGTTCTTTCATTAGTTTCAAAATGTCTACATTTATCCAGGGAAGACTGTTTTTTTTTATTCCTATACTTAAACTTATGAGAAAATTCTGTGATAATACTCTGTACTTTACTTGAGAATGTCTGACTGCCCTCATTCAGGTCTTTTCCTAGTAGCAAATCATCCCAGTTAAAATTTTGAATAGTGCTTTTAAAACGCTCCTGCTCGTTCTTGGGGATCCTACGGGATTCATGGTCTTTGGCAATATAGGGGATAAATCTCTTCTTTGTTAATTTTCTAGCCACCAAAATTAGATTGTGGTCAGATAGCCCAGTAATCATATTGAAAGATTTTGAAATTCTCTCAGGTCTGTTACTGAACACTAAGTCAATCTGAGTTCTGGTGGATTGGGTTATCCTTGTTGGACCTTTAATCAGCTGTGAGAGATCTAAACCATCAGTTATTTGTTTGAGGTTCAACAAGGTGTGCGTCTTGAGAAGTGTTTGTCTTGTCATTTATGTGTGCGTATTGTAGACTTGTTGGTTGTCGTTCACATGGGCGTGTCATTTGTGAGTGTTGGTGTTTGATGTGACTGTCGGGCATGGTGGTGCGCGTCTAATCCAAGCTTCTGGGAAGCGGAGTCTGTGTTGAGTTTGTTGAAAGTGACTGAGTAGAGTGCTTCCTGTGTGTGTGTGAGAGAGGGCGCACTGGAAGAGTTTCCACCTCTCTCCCTCGGTGTGATTGGAAGAGAACTCGCACTCAGGCAGTGGAGAGTGTTTCTGGACAACGGCCACTAGAACTCTCACTGAAAGAGTGGAGAGTGTCTCGGGGCTGGCTGCCAGGGAACTGTGATGAGTGGCAAGGGTCTCTGTGTGTTTGTGGCAAACGAGAACTAAGACTGAAAATTGAGTGACTGAAAATTGAGTGTCTCTGTGTGCATGGGTTTGGGAAGCACTTGAAAAGTCACTGAATATGTATGTGCCTGGGGAGGTTCTAGTGGAACTCCGGAGTGAAGAGGCGCGGTGTCCTGTTGAGATGTGTGTACAGTGTGCGTAGGGACAGTGCGTAGATTTCTACCTTGTCCCGTTAAGTGTCGATGCATGTTAAATGTGAATGTATGGAAGTGGTGTGGAAAGCCACTGATTGTCTGTATGTGTTGTGTGTTTCCCCGAAAGGGGGTTTCCCCCTCGAAGAAGGCGGGCTTTAATTTAGTTTTGTTTATTTGAGTTTGTTATTTCAATTGTTTTTGTGTTTTGTGTTTGTCTTTATTTTGCTCTCCCGCTGTTTCTCTCTCCCGCTGTTTCTCTCTCCCTGGGGGAGAGGCAGAAAAATAAAGATCCACAGAAAAATAAAGATCCGGTCCGGAGACTGGCAAACTCCACTCCTCTGCCAGTTCTTACCATTGGCTGCTCTGCTCACATCCGGGGATTTGTCATGTGGCGTGTGGCAGAAACCCTCTCTGCAGTGTATATAAACAGTGTAATGTTGACAGGGGTGTCACTCATGTAAGTTCAGGCTCTAATAATGACAGTCTAACTGTTTTATCCCTGCTAATGTTTGTGACCACAGAGAGAAGTGGACAAAGCTCATTTCTCAAAAGACTGGCTGCAGTGTGTCCATGGCTCCTGTGTGCTCTCTTATTGGCTCCCGCTGTAGTCCTGGGTGTCCTCTGTGAGTATGATACACTGTCAGTTATTATGTGTTTAATGCATGATATGGTATCAGTATCAATGCGTGCAAAGTTATTGTGATGCACGGTCATTTTAAATTAAAAGCAAAAGTCTATTTATGGTGATTTTTAAAGGAATGCAAGCCGTTAAGCAAGACTAACTGGAATCTACTCTCCACTTACTCTCCAACATCGTCTCTGTTCAAGTTTATAATTTTCGTGCTTAAATATGACTTCAGTGTGTGCACATCTAACCTGCAGCAAGCTCTGTGAAAAGGGCCGTGTCCTGGGGATGAAATGTGTAAAGAGTAGTGCAGGAGGATTCTATTTCCACACCCCTTGCACTATTGTTACACCAGGGTCAGGGATGATCTGCCACAGATGGGGTTTCGAACCGTGTCATGATAGGCAGCTCACACAAAATTCTATGCCTTATGATATGGTTTTAAGATTGTTTTCATAGATTACCTCATTGTATTTGCCTTTTCCCCTTGTGTATTAGATATGAGAACATCTCTAAACTGTTCAATGAGTTGTGTGGAGGAACTCAGAGCCAATAACAGCATCCTGAATAAAGAAAAAGACCAGCTACAGAGAGACTACAACAGCCTGATTATACAGAACAACCAGCTACAGAGTGAGTGATGCTACTGTCTGTCTGTCAAACAATTTTAGTTATTTTCCTTAACTCTTAGTTCAAAGTATATTGTTTGGTGTTTATAACTAATTGATATAAAACTGTTGCCTGTTTCTGTACAGAGAGAGAGTGTAGACACTGTCCAGAGGGCTGGCAGCTGAGAAACTCCAAGTGTTACTACATCTCTACTGAGAATAAGAGCTGGAAAGACAGTCGCAGTGAGTGCCTTAAACAGGGAGCTGACCTGGTGATCATAGAGAGTAAAGAGGAACAGGTAAGACACTGAATGAATGGATGAGAAAGTGAGTCGGTGGTGGATAGAAAATAAAAAATATAGATTGATAAGTAGGCTTTGTAAGCTACTTATGTTTCCGATAACTTGTTGGCTCTTAAAATGTGATGTGTGTTTGATCTTGTCTCTGTCAGCAGAGTGAGAAGTGAATCAGTCTGTGTCTTTGTTCAGGAGTTCATCTTCAAATACACAATAGATGGTAATAGTTACTGGATTGGACTGAGTGACTCAGCAACAGAGGGGAACTGGCTCTGGGTGGATGGAACCCCTCTGCAGGACGATAAAGAGTAAGAAATCTTAGACGCATTACAGGGGATCAATATACAGGCATTAGAAACTGTATGAAACATGGTTAAAGTAATATTTATGGTCATTTTTTTTTAATGCAATTTATACCAATGCATTATAGTTTAACATATTTATTTTCAACATTGTGTGTGTACACGGTGGGAGTGATTTTAATGCTGGAATGTCCAGTATTATCTCCCATAGAAAGGAGTCTCCACAGACTAAACCCTGTGCATCCTTATTCACAGTCTGCAGAGTCATACAGTGCAGTCACAGAGACAGCAATAGACAGAGAGTGTGAGAGAGTAGTCACTTTATCCCTGTAGGCAACAATAGAGAAGTATCACATCTGTCTCATTCAGTCTCACTGCTTCTCTTACAGATTCTGGATGACCGGACAGCCAAATGATTATAACAGGTCTGAAGACTGTGCAGGTACTTGGCCTGGTGAGAATAAATGGTTTGATGCACCCTGCAAGTGTCTGGAGACTTATGCCCTTCTTCTCTGAAAATCTTTTAATGATGAATGTCTATATTAATGTAAGACATTTGATGTTCTTATTCTCTGAAATCATCTTTTAATGATGAATGATTTCTATTTTATAATCTATATGAATGTAGCTGTAATCATTTGAATATGAATGTTCTTATTCTCTGCATAAATGGTAGGTTAATTCAGTGTCATAACTTCATGTTGTAAACCATGTATCTATCCGCTTGCTGAAAGCATTTAAACAATATAAACTGTAATATATTTTTTTATTCACAGCAAATCCACAAAATCATCAAATAATCAATGAGCAAATATAAATTACAGCAATAATCTGGGGTTTATAGATGCCTTTATTTCCTTCAGCAGGGTACTGTAAATGGTTCACTACAGTAATGACACAACTGCTATGTTTTAGAGTGTATTGTATGAAGGTGCCTGCTAAAAAAATAATAATCTCAAGAAATACATTTGGAAAATAATGTGACAAAAAGCTATTTTGCCGCCCCCAGAGACTGTAAACTAAAGCCTCAAACCACTTGTATCACATTACTTGTGTCTTTGTGTGGCTCAGTTTCCTGTGTTAAATCTCCCTCCATCTTTCTCTGTCAGAGAAGACATGAGACCATGGGTGGCTGTTTAGTGAAGGGAGTGTGGAAATGCTCAAATAATTTCTATAAATATTAAGCTGAATAAATAGTCAAAATGACATTCAAGGCTTTTGTTTGAACAAATTTCTAAATACATTGATTATTGTGTTAAGCTGTATTGAGCAGCTGTAACTGGCTGTACTGTAGGTGTGTCTGCATTAAGCATTTGTATTTCCTGGCCCTTGTTAATCTGTATGTTCATTTGAAGCTGAAATAAATGTTTATATTTCTTGGTTACCACTTTCTCATCATTCTTTCCTCTCTGCACATCAACATGACCACGTTTCCTCACAGAGAGCTTGTTAGTAGAGAGGTATAGTTCAGCTAAACTTCTCCCATTTAAATGGCAACTTCTAAATCTAACATCTAGGAGTTAGTGTGTGTTTCATATAAAACAAATTATCTCTCTCACACACACACCCATACATACATAAGCACACACACTCACACAAACAAATGCCAATGCACAAAAGAGAAACAAACAGTGTATTCTCTCCTGGTATATTGAATATTGTACTGAAAGGTCTGCAAAATGCTACTCCATTGTCATTTCCTAAGTGAAAATGTTTTACTGTGGTTCGATGTAGGAGTGAAACAGCATTGGTGTGTACAGGTGTTTATAAAATGAAGCCAGATGAATTGGTTGGAAGAGAAACCAGCATACACTCTCCATAAGAGAGTTGTGCACCCCTGAGATAGACATAGTAAGCAGCTAAGAACTGAAGAATAACATGTAAGGCTAACTAATAATGTTCTTGTCCTTTTTTTAACTTTGACATTTACATTTACATTACATCTTTTTACTTTACAAAAATCACATAAGAGCTCAGAGCCCTTGAATCCTATGGCAGGCCCCTCTCTGTACTCTTCAGTGCTGGTGTATCACACTTTCACTTCAGTTTGAACTTCTTCTTTTCAAAAAAACGATACCTTCTATTTATCTCAATTCACCCTCCCCCACGAGTCCGCCACCTGTCCTCCGGGTAACGAGACAATTTTTGAGCGTCAAACGTTGTAACCGCTAGACCACCCAGGAGGCAACACGCCAGCTTTTTAAAAATGTTATTTATTTAGTTTCAGATTTTTTCACATTTTCTCCTAATTTAGTAGCCAATTACACCCTCTATTTATTTAGATTTACCCTCCACACACGAGTCCGCTGCTCGTCTCTATGAGGCAAGCCAATTCTCCAAGGGCAGCGAACTCCGCTTCCTTCGAGATGAAATTCAGCTCCACCCACGTTCTGGAGACTCCCTTACGTGCTTCATGGCGGACCCGAGCCGGCTCACCCTCCCCCTGGGATGGACAGCCAAACCCCCGATCGGGGCTGACGACCAGGGCCAGTCTGGTAGAGATGAGTTTCAAACTGCGTCCCTGACAGGCAGCACACACTAAGATACGGTGCGTTAAACCGCTATGTTATCTGCCGCCCCTTGCAGTGACTTCTGAGTGCATCGAAAAGACATCTGCTGAAAAAGTAAACGGGTCAAGTATACAGTGGTGTCCAAAAGTCTGAGTCCACTACCAAGATCTGTGTTTTCATCGTTCATCAAAAACAATTTGACCTCTAACTACTTCACTAATCTCTGCCGACATAATTACAATCAGTTGCAAAAACCTTTGCAAAGGAACTGTCCTTTTTCTAGATTAAAGCATCTGCAGTAGCAACAAGAACACACAGAGGACCATATTAATTAGGTCAATATCCGGCATTAATTGTTACAAGACCAAAAACAACTCACACTGTGTATTGGGAGTGCCCACGTATTAGAACTTAAATAAAAAATAAGGCGTCACAACATTTTGAGGAAGTGAAAGGCAATGTTGTGCAAACAAAACATTTATAGATATTTCAATTTCATACCATTATTTCTCAAAGAAATTTTTATTTTATTTGCAACAGTGTTTTATGACATTCTTGAATAACTAATACCACATGAGTAAAACTTTTGTGTTAGTTTTCGATGAACGATGAAAACAAATAGATCTTGGCAGTGGACTCCACCCCACTGTATGGCCTGACAATCATCAGGACCGCATCCTGCTTGAGTTAAACTAGACTGCAGTAACACCAACAGAATAGCCACAGCAGTGACAAACGCTCAACAGAGAGAACCTGGAACCTGGTATTGACTTGCAACTGGAATTTTTTCCAGTTTTTCTCGCAATTGTTTTTGCCAATTATACTCTCTATTTCTTTTGATTCACCCTCCCCCACAAACTGGCCGCCTGCCTCCATGGGACAAGCTAGTACCTCGAGGCAATTTTCCCCCTCCTATTGCTCCCCGGCGAGCTCGTGCTGGCTTTCCCTCCCCCTGGGGCAGACAGCCAAGCGCCGCCCCCAATCGAGGCTCACGGCCAGAGCCGGATTGGCGCAGCCAGGTTTTGAACCACGGCTGCAGTGGGCAACTTGCATTCCGGGCGAATGCTTTGACCGCTATGCCACCCGAGGCCCCGGTATCGACTTCTATATAGCTCAAACAGCATGTGTGTTCATTCATCAACGTGATTGAATTCACCCAGTGAAAAATGCTTTCAGAATCAACTAATGATACCCACTTGTTGAATACGCATTGAATAGGTTTTCAGACGCAGAGGTATTTTCTTCCCAAATAAGTGCTTTAATGCTTTGTTGTCAATATTTGCTTCTGACGGAAAAGTGTCAGATTTGCGGTAATGGTTATCAGCACGATGATGATGGTTCTATTATAATTATGCCATTGAAATGCAAAAAACTGATTTTAATATAATATGCAAAAGATAACACTTGACAAGACAACCGTGTAATCTTCAATCTCTTTCTTATAATCAAAATGCTGACGTGATGTGCACAAAGCTGCGATCGTGTCAAACGGAAATCAACTGCTGAAAGGTAACCCGTACTTAAATCATGCAAAACGGTCAAAACCTGGTTCTAGACTAGACTAAAGGTTAAATGTTTTGCCTCTATAGACTTGCATATAAACATTTTGGACCCTGATGGAAAGTTTCCCCTATGGATAGGAATATAGGTGGCAGTGTGGTATAATGGTTAGGGAACTGGGCTTGTAACGTTAAGGTTACAGGTTCAATCCCCAGGTGGGACACTGCCGTTGTACCCTTGACAAGGTACTTAACCTGAATTACTTCAGTTAATATCCAGCTGTATAAATGGATTATAAAGAAATGTAAACTGTAAGTCGCTCTGGATAAGAGCGTCTGCTAAATGCCTGTAATGTAATGGATGGCACCATATTTTAATTATGTGTATGATTATTTATTGATTATATATAGGTAACTGCTAAGACAGCGTTTTCCACCACCATCAACAAAGCACCAAATGATGGAATTTCTTGTGGAAGAATGGTGATGCATCCCTCCAACAGAATTTCAGACACTTGTAGGATCTATGCGAAGGTGCATTGAAGCTGTTCGGGTTATTTGTGGTGGCCCAATGCCAAGTCGGTGTTTCCTTTATTTAGGCAGTTACCTATACAAATTAATGTTAATTCATTTTCAGTTCAGTTTTTAAAAATATATTTTATTTATGTGATTTCATGCCCTCGTATTCTTATAATCAGACAGACAAAAATCATTTGGAATGAAAAATCAATGAAAACAATTATTTATCATCATTATTAATGATGATTAAAGTGTTTTTATTGCATCTTTTATACTCCAGTAGCTATCAGAACATTCATCTCCCAGAAGTACAAAAAGGCTAAACTATGGTCTGAATCTAAGTCTGAAAGTATGTAATTACACAGGATATATTTAGAAATGTAGAAGTGTTAAGGGGAAAAGAAGCATTAGCCCTACAACGTGTTTCAAAATGGACATGAGGAAATGTAATCGAGCAGAACACTCATAAAGACCCTCTTGAGGAAGGATAATGTTTCTTTAACGGTGATGACTGCACAATCAATAGGGCGACACAGCACAGGGGAATGGAAAGAAGCTGATTGGTTCATTAAACAGGACTCATAGTGGCTCTTACGCTCACTGAGTTTGGTCTGACTACTTGCTGGATTAAGTTAACCCAAAATACCCAGCCATCACCTGTCTCTATGAATAAAAACCAATCCCATTTTATTAAGCACACTGTTATTCTTTCAGGACGTGAAAGGGCCAATTAACTCACCCCACACCATTTTCCCAAAAAGACACCTGGGTGCAGGCGTGTTGCTACACACACAAAATGGCAGCAGAATCACTACAGGTGTCGAATGAGATATGGATGAGTCAGACGTGGCCATGTATTAATGCACATCTTGTAAGTCGCTCTGGATAAGAGCGTCTGCGAAATGCTTAAAATGTAATGTAATGTAAATGTAAAATGTAGACGTGGTGTCAGCGCACTGCTGTACCTTCCAAACAGCAGAAAGAAAAACTCACTTTTTAACTCACTTTATCAGGCAAAGGGGGCAGTGCTAAAATAAATACTGAATATATACCCTTAACTCTACTCCATTTTTACCTGTTGATTTAAACATCTGGTTTAAAACATACCTGCTTTAAGATTGCAGTGTTTTATATCCAGCATACAAAAGACAAATACAAAGTAAAATTTTTAATACAAACCAGATATAACAGCGCAACACACATGCCTACGTGGTGACCTGTTCCTGGGTCAGTCACTTTCTTCATACATAATTTGAGAGGCTGGCCTCGATTACGGATGTCGCTATATCTGTATTGAAGCTGCAATCACTTGGGACAGTGGTGCACTGGCATCATTCACTCATTTTGATCAGTTTACCACATGCCTGTGATTTCTGTGTGCTATGTCTGCATGTTTAACTGCATGTGTGTGTTTAGCCCCTCCTGGTTCTGAAATAACTTTTATGTCAATCTGCTGGCTTAATAATGAAATATCGGCAGCTGACAGAGCCCTCTTCAATTTACACAGTTTCAAATATCAGGGGGTGCTCACATAGATGCTGGCTCCCCCAGGTAACTCTGCTGAGGGGAATGCTACTGTCATTTTCTCAAAATCCCTCTGGAACATTCTGCAGGTGGGTTGGTGGAGCCTGTATACCTTCCTGAAAACAGCTCAAGGGCCCAAATGTTCTCTCCCCTCTCTCTTATCTCCAGTCAGACAAAACACCTTAGTAGAGAATTCTTCTGACTGCTACCTTTCAAGCCTTCCATAGAATTTGGTAATTTAGATATACTCTCTTCTGTACGTGTATGGAGTCCTTAATCCTGCTTATGCCACCCCATTCCAATAGGAGTGTTTGGAATATCTGTAAATATGTATTACTGTCAGGAACAAAATGAGTGGTGTTTGGTCTTCTTTTAGGCCTGTTACTCATTGTTCTACCTATTAATTGTTGTCACTGTGTTTATTTTTGTTGTAGATGTTGTGGTTATTGTTGTTGTAGCGGTTGCTGTGTTTATCATTGTCTTAGCTGTTGTTATTTTTTGTTGCTGCTGTTTTGGGTTGGTATTGTTGGTGTAGCTGTGGTTGTTGTTATTGCTGTTGTAGCTGCTGTTATCATTGTAGTTGTTGTTGTCTTGCTGTCAACGTTGCTGTTGCTGCAAGAGATATATATATATATATATATGCAATATATGAATTTCTCTTCTAACTGAGAACTTTGTTCTCTAAGCTGTTCTCTAAACTAATTTCATAAGTGAAGCTAAAAAAAGCAACATATGTTGATGCTGTAAAATACAGTAGGTTACAGTAGAGGATAAAGAATGGGGTGCTTTGTTTCTATCTTCAGGAGGCCAGCAGCTGGAGGAATCCTGTCTTGGAATGAACACAGCAGTAATTTACTCATCTTATGATAAAGCTTAGAGGTTGCACGCATGCCACTATGCTTTGGAAAAAGCAGTTGTTTTCCCGAAAGGTATTCGGAAACATCAGCAGTTGTCAGGAGGCTACTAACACCTGGGATGAGATCATACAATCTCACACAATAGCCCCTCTCTCATTCCTTGTAGCTCAAGGTGTTTCATGACATTTCTGTGGACATGTAAAATCCATACATTTCTATACAGCATAGTTAATGAGAGTAATCACAACATTCTAACAAAACACAGGAAACAACAGACAATGCTGCTTGAGAGTTTTCATCTTTAGCTGGTGTGGTCCTGTGGATTGGCTCCCTCTAGGGGACAGAAGAGGAATGTCACTTAGTCATTGTGAAGCTTCCTGGTTCAAATAAAGGTCGGATCATAATCGCAAGAGATTGCCAGGCTCTAATAGGAAATGAGTTACAATGGGCCTCGCACATTTGATTATCTTGCATTTATGCAGCTAATCAAATTTCCGTCAAACTGAGTTCAGATAATGGGTTTAGTTAATGGGTTCCTGTCTTCATTAGGACTGTGGATGATTCTCAGAAGTTTGCAACGATCTCCTATTGTACCCCTGTATTGCTACGGATAAAGTTCTGTGGATGGCTAATATATTTAAAATGCAAGTCAGCTAGAAACAGGGTTGCTGTCTGATAAATACTGAGCATAATGCTCTCTCACCTTGACCTGGCATTCCAGGGTTTATATCTCCACCAGACAACAGTGTGCATTGCTGTATAAAATCTCTGACGGCAGGTGGAGACTTACAAATATCTTATTACTTATTTACCTCATAGACACCCTTATCAGGGCCAATTTATCAGGGTCAGAGAGAAGACTAAGGCCTGGATTCAAACTAAATGTAAGTGTTCCTTTTTTCCAATGCAAGCAAAACCTTTTTCATTACATTTTGATGATCACTAAACTTGCCAAACTGTTTGTGAAGATTAAACAAACACTTTAATTTCAGAGAGCAAGTATCTTGGAGACATTCACATAGAATAAATCAGAACAGTTATTCACTTTTACATGCCTCATTTAAATCTGTAGTGCAGTGCTCTCATTGGGACTTGAACAAACATCCCTCTGGTCCAATGTGTTGGATCAGACTACTAACTAGGGTAGCAATTAACTTATGTGTATACCAGTAGCGAACTGTGGCATCTAGAACCCAGCCCAAAATAAACTTACCTTTAACCCGATAATTACCCTCCACCTGTTTCCATTCCCATTCCTTGATTATCAATCAATGAATTAATTCAATAAATATTGAATTCATTAACTATAACATTTTCCTTTGTATCACAACATTGTGCAGGTGCTCACTTTTCAATCTCTCATAGGTGTATTTACTGTTTTGTCCGTTTGTGTATTCACAGTACCATTATGATTATTTTTAGTATATTACTGCTAGATTTTGATATACTATATGCCCAATATTTATCCTTTCGTAAATACTGATGAAATGTTTGTCTCTTGTAAAAATAATAACTAAATGAATGAATAAAAATGTAAGCATTTTGTAAACAGGATGAAAGGCTATGATGGCAGTAATCTGTCAGAATGGACTCATTTTCCATCTAAAGATAAATTAAACCTCCTAATCCATGCTTGGCAGTTGTCTCCTACCCTCTGTGATTATACAGCTCTCTCGTTAACAAGGAAACACAACAGACATTGATATATATATATATACATATATACAGTATATCATATATAAACATTTTGGCCTCTTAAATCCATCCCAGCCACAGTGACCTAAGATATAATTCACCACATAAAAATGGAAGATTGCAATCTATAGGCTGGCACATGGTAATATATTTAACTGTAGAAACTGAGAGATTTAGGGGTGCATCACATTTGTGACATTTGGCATTCTGTAAATAAATATATTTCAGACAGTGGACATTGTGATTCCCTGTCTGTTTAGTGATTTACTGCTGTTTAGTGATGGATGGTGTACAACGTAGGCAGTGGACCGTAGACTGATTTCTTTCCTGTTTTTCCCCAGTTTGGTAGTCAATTATGTTGTAGCGCAATTCCCAGTGTGACAGAAGTGAATTGGATCACTTGGATCACATTAGTATCTGTTTTGTGAGCAAAATAACATCCATCCATTATCCATAATGTTTTGGGTGATAGAAACAGGTTTTATAGTCATTCAAATATCTTAGTATGTTTCCAGTGTCACAGAAGTGAATATAAATAATTAGGTTAATTTGGCTACCTTAGCTAGGTTTTGGGACACTTGGAGTCCACCGGTGACACCACTCACTCTAAAAGGCCTCTAGTTCATAAGTCCTTGGGTCTAGAAGTTTGTTTGTTGAACAATCTGGCATTAGCCTGCTAGCTGATAGCCTTTTAGCAATTTCTGCAATAAAAAACCAAACAATTTGGTTTTAATCCAACAACATTCGATGTATGGATATATTAACATAGCAAGATCTATTTCAATGGAGTAAATGCTCATCTCAACTGGAAACACATTTTGGAGGAAAGAAAACGACGCAGTGGTGTTCTCACTGACAACCCACACTCCTCCAGTTTAAAAATGTAATGGTGGCTAATAATACCTCGGAGCCAAGCAACATAGGGCATTTAACTATTTCGGCCATTTCCAAATAAATATCAATAACCATACACTTAGTTAGCTAGCTAGTGATGTGAGTTGCCAAACGTTATCAGCGAGACTAATAATAATGTATTATTATTATTTTTACATAGCCATTAACTTTCTTAGCTAAATGTTATAGCTAACGTTGGTAAATGGCAGCTAATTTACTTGCATGTAAAGCTTAGCTAGCTAACGTTTTATGTTTTAATTATGACAAGATGTGTTTGCCCTGTCAAGTTTACTCAAAAAACACGAAGAAGAAAAAAAACGGATGGAGAGCTAACTGGAGGGGAGCGGAGTGGAAGGGAGAGATACATTCAGCCAGAAGGCAGGGAGAGACGGAGAAAATAAGGAAGAAAATAGGACAGACGCAGCAGCACAGCAGACAGGTAACGTTAACGTTTAGAATAGAGATCAGTGCTGTTCTTTTATCTTATATGAGATTTTAAGTAGCCTAAGGTTACTGTACTAGCTGAAATAAACCCTTCTGAGGCTATACATATCCTTTGCATTGTTGAAACACAACAGTCTGGGTATTGGTAATATAACAACAAAACAATACAATGGCGTTACATAAAAATATATAAACCTTTATAGTTTTTGAATTGCATTAAAAAAACACAGTGAATTAACGATTTAAGAGTCAACTTAATTATTTCATAAATCAGCCACCTGGATTTGGACTGTGATCTCAGTGGAGAGGACAGGCACAGAAGCACAACAAAGTGGGTTATAAGGATAGATGTTGTGGTACGTAGCCTACGTTAAAAAAAAGTTCGTCTTAAATCAATTAACGTTAGTTTTTCTCCAACATTGAGTTGGAGCGCACCGTTGCTGCACAAAATAACACATAGCTAGTCAATTACCGTTCCGGCTCAACAGGAGCGAACTAAACTGAGCTAACATTGAAAATGAAAATAGTAAAAACAATATGTAAAAAAATATATGTAGCTGGTGAGGTAAAACAGAAACACTGGCTAGACCTTATTCTGACAAAATGTAACATTTTTGCAAATGTTGAATTTGATGTTAATATTGTGAAACACAAACATTGTTCGTGTTAAAGCATTTCCAACCTCTGTCATCTTCAGGCTTACAAAGGTAACAATGGAAAATACTCACTTGCAGTCCTTCAGGGACATCTTCTTTAGTGGCAGTTCCTTAAAGCAATGCTCGAATTGCTCAAATGTCTGCAAGCTCTCCTCAGCCACCCCACCCCCAACCCATTTTACAGACCATTGCAGATTAATTGTGGATATGATGTACTGCTCGTGCAAGCTCATCTGCTAAAATAAATGAATTTCATTATTTTCTAGTCAGAAGTGTCAGCGTTTGCTTTAATTAAACTGCAATGGCTTATCTTCACCATTAACGAGGATGGGTAGCTTTTTAGACAAATGCCTCTTTGATACAGGTTTGTCGACTGATTTAATTTTCTCAGTTACTTTGTACTGGTGGAAAACGCCAGCATTGAGCCTAATGACAGGCGCCTTTCTTATAAAAGATAGGAATAGACTTCCCAGAAGATGAATGTGTTACATAGAAAGATAGCCAACTCTTTTGAAAGACAATAGCATTTTTTATGACAGTTGCATTGACAGTGAGGAAACACATTGGTTTTGTAAGCCAGTCACTTCCTTAAAAATCAAGCAGAAATGATTCAGAACAGTCATTTGTGTTTGTATTTTCTTTTGTACTCTTATCTTTAGTAAATATGCATAGTGCAAAGCACTGACGGCAAGGCAGCACTTCAGATTTGACTTTGATTGACTGATTTCTCGATCTCAGAATTAGTTAAATTAACCGATCGGAGTGAGCATCGGGAAGATTTAATTAGCCGGTTCAGTAGAATTATTTTGACCTGTTGTTAAACCGCAATATGACTCGTGGCGTCACTCTCTGCGCAGGCAACAGAGCGGAGCTCGCGCTCATCAGCAGATCCATTTCTTGTTTTCGTGCACGCCGCTGTGTCTTATCCAGAGCAAGAAGGAATCAGTGCGACCGACCAGGGGGAGAGAGGAGACGGTTAGCGGTACTTAGAGGACTAGGGATGTACACCAAACATAGACAGAAAAAGATTCTGATTACATCGACGGAATGTGGACGTTCGATATTATTCATATCCCTGCTACTTCTGAACACCATACTGGAAACTGTGAGCGAAGAAAGCAGAGAACAAGGTAAATCAGTACACGCGCCGCTCTTTGTAGTTTGAAAGTTCTCATCAACCAGTTGCGCGTGCCTGCACGCGAGCGTAATGGATACGATATTTTGAAAATAATTATGCTAATTGCAGATATTGTTGTTTTGATATATCCTGAAATTATTCAGCTGCGGTGATTCTCAATGTTTAACTATTATTATCATTATTATTATTTTAAAAGGGATAGTGAATTTGTAACCCGTCGAACGTTAGGCTAAATTATGTTTCATTGCCGATGCGATTGCCTTAAAAGGATAAATACTGAGTGTATCATCCAAGAAGTATGTCATATATCTTGAAGTAGCCACCGTACACATGTTTAAAACGTTGGGATGTGAGCATTGCCAGCAAGTCTAACGGTATATAAAATAGTTGTGTTGTTGTTCGCTAGTTCGTCTAAAAACATGCCATTTATATGCTTGTCACAGAAAAGGTCTTGTGACATGAAAGATGTGTATCCTTTTCTCGCCAGTCAATGCTGCCCACGGTGAAACAAATTAAAAGCACTGGTCGGTGTCCCGCGTTGAGAAGTGTTGTTTTTGTATTTTGGCATAGGCTATATCTATGGTCATCATTTTGAAATAGGCTTATCGAGTGATTCTATTTACAGTCCAACAGTACACGCTACTGTATAGAGAAACG
The DNA here is from genome assembly GCA_029706075.1 of Aldrovandia affinis. NCBI lineage: Eukaryota > Metazoa > Chordata > Actinopteri > Notacanthiformes > Halosauridae > Aldrovandia > Aldrovandia affinis. Next base: position 2,758,584 of record JAINUG010000087.1, read on the forward strand.
TAAAAGTTTTGTTATGTGAAAAGGCTTTAACAAAATATGTTTTCGTAATAACTTAATATATTCACGACGGACTACTAAAGTGAATTAGTTGCTATTGCAGCAGTTTCAATTGCAATGGTCGGAATACTATTCTGAAGAGAATTGCATAGCTAGCGTAAATCATCCATGACGCTTCGGTCGTTCAACTGATCCAGGAACCGCATTTTGTGTGCTATGATGCTAGCACTAACGATAAATAATGTTCAGGCGCCTATTCATACTGTAATGGGAAATGAGAGAAATGCCATATCCATATAGGCTACCAAATTCCATATCAATCAGAAATGATTTCCACAGCGGTTTTGATACCATGCCAAAATACACGCGCGCTCTGTTGTAGAGAACTCTTCCGTATCAATTCATGTATTTTTAGTATAATATACAATTGCATTCTTGGTTGGTAGTCTGTTAGGTAACACCCCGCGAGTGTCTTACAATACAGTTCCAGCGCAACAGGTTTCGTGTGTCATATCCGCTGTTGCCAGATCACATTAAGTACATCTCGCAGAGTCGTACCCTCATGTGTGTCTCGCGGCGGGTACGGTGGTCTCTTGTTTATGGAATAACCAACTGCCGTATTTCACAACCACTCATCCGTTTTGACACCTGACCCCCAAATCCCAAATCCCAACTCCCAAGAAATAAGATGATTATTGTGCATTGTGAAATATTTACACACCTCGCAACCAATTTCATTTTCCACAAATGGTTTCATTTCAGTGACCAGGTCTCCACACATTTAAGACCCGATAAAAGAATCATGTGAATATGGGAGATTAATTCGTCATTGCATACATACATGTAACTGCCCAGATTACGGAAACATGTGAGTAAATTAAGGGTATTTGCAGCTTTCTTATGGTGTGGGGTGACATTTCCTGGCATGGTTTAGGTACACTCAACCCCTTAGAGGGCAAGGGGAATGCCAATGAATACAAAGGCATTCTGAGTGATCACCTTCAACCTATGGTGAAGCTTTTCTATCCTGATGGGAGTGGTCTCTTCAGGATGACAGTGCCCCCATCCACAGAGCACGAGTGGTCACTGAATGGTTTGATGAGCATGAAAACGATGTAAACCACATGCCATGCCATCAGTCACCAGATCTCTTATGGGAGATTCTGGAGTGGCGCCTGAGACAACATTTTCCACCACCATCAACAAAACAACAAATGATGGGATTTCTTGTGGAAGAATGGTGGTGCATCCCTCCACTAGGATTCAAGACACTTAGAATTTATGCCAAGGTGCATTGAAGCTATTCTGGCAGCTTGTGGTAGCCCAATGCCCTATTAAGACACTTTATCTTGGTGTTTCCTTTATTTTGGCAGTTACCTGTACCTATGTCTGACATAATGTGACCTTAGAGTATTCCGGCATTTATTTTTATTTTATTTTTAAATTTGTTTCTGATTTTATCCCATTTTCTCCCAATTTGGTAGCCAATTAGACCCGCTATTTTTACGTCAATCCCCCCCTAGTAATGTGAGTTCGCTGCCGTAGTCCTGCGACCGGTAGTGACGAATGCGAAGTGATGCCTCTTCCGAGACGTCACTCGCCGAGCCGTCGACCGAACCCCGGTACTTACAGGGCCACTCTTATACGCAGCGAACGTCACGTCGGCTTCCCTCCCCCCTCCCTGGGGCGGACAGCCAATCGCCGCCCCCTGGTGGCACTCCCGGCCAGAGCCGACACTTGGCGAGACGGGGAATTGAAGTATTCCGGCATTTTTAACATAATCAATTTATGACTTCCATGATATTGTTGATGGTCCTGATAATGGGAATATGCATACTAATAATGTTAACATGCCAGAATACAGAGGGCAATCTTCACCAGTATAAGTGTCTAAGTAACAACAATGAACAGATTGTTACAATTCAGAACTTGTTTATGGTTGGAACGAAAACCGGGGCAGAAATTGGGAAGGGCAGAGCCCTGCTCTATTCAATAAAACTCATGTATTACTTGCAGTTGCTCAAAGTGTTTAGCTGTCTCGCTCTCCACACGGGCAGCCTCATGATATCCTTTGCTCTTAAGAGGAGAGTTCCCAAATCTGTTCTCCATCTGCCTCAGTAGTACTTTATCTCCTGACTGCACTTTCATGTGATCAGACAGCTTGGAATATGACTGGAGTCAGGGGTTACATCTACTTGTGTCAGTCTGCCCACATTCAGGTGTAGGTGGAGCTTGCTAACACCGCTCAGAGCCATTCCAGATGATAGCAAAGCTCTTACAGGTTTTTTTGTGTAGATGCAGTTTTCTCAAAATTAAATGACATTTGGAATCTGAAGGATGCTAAATGGTTATGGCATAGCTCGTAGAAACCTCTCATTTTCGCAAGGTAAACCAGAACTTTGGCCAGATATGTTTGTGTTTCTCACAGTAACACAATAAAACTAAAAATGCTTTTATTAATTGAAGGTGTTTTGTGGACAAAACACTTTTAATTAGTAATTGCATAACGTCATAACCCGGATATCAAAAGGACTCTGACCCAAGCCTGTCTAAAAATCCCTAACAAATCTGTCAAATTTGCAGTAATACAATAACATTAGGAAGCTATACCTATTGGTATTGATTATTCAGCTAATTAACAGCTTGATAATCAAGGAATGTAAATGGAAAGGTTGAGGGTAATCATCGATTTAAAGATATGTGGTTCATCTTCCAATATTGTAAGCCTACGAATCTACTGCTGTATACTGTAGGTAAGATTATCTGTGTTTGATTGTCATAAATCAATCGCTAACTCTGTGACAGTTATCAAATTAAGAAAGTATTAAATATTGTTGAATTTCTAACGCACTATCCAACAACTTCATAGACGAGCAGAAAAGAGTTAGAGACAGGCTGCATACCTGAGGCCACACCTGAGTCTTATCGCAGTGAACCTGAGATTAAAACAGACAAGGTAGATTACTTAAAATACAGTCTGTCATGTTGAAGGCATGGCAAATGTGTGAATTATTTATTATATATGAATATACAGTATATGTATATTTACATATATTGGAAATGACACCTTTCTCTTTCAGTGCCACAGCTGATTTGTGGTGGCTTTTAACAGATATTACCGTGTGATGTTCTTTATGTAAATGAGTTCCTGTTATTGGCTAATTTAGTATGGAATTGTAGTACCACTGCAAGATAACACCGCTACAAATTACTCCCAATATCTCTATTTTTTAAAGGGAAATGCACAAATTATTTAGACATTAATTAAGATATAGTGAGACTGAGATACAATGTTTTTTCATCCTCAGAACCTGAATAAAAGGGACATCCTGTGGCTCTGCTTAAAAAGACTGCAGACTCACTGACCCGTTCCCGCAGACGCACTGACTCACTCCTGCAGACTCACTGACCCGTTCCTGCAGACTCAGACGCACTGACTCACTCCCGCAGACTCACTGACCCATTCCTGCAGACTCACTGACTCACTCCCGCAGACTCACTGACTCACTCCCGCAGACCTACTGACTCACTCCCACAGACTCAATTCAATTTAGCACTAGAGACAATGCCAGCAACGGTAGCAGCTCAGTCCTTGTTTCCTGTTCAGCCACTACACATCCATGTGCGTGCGCTCAGAGCAGAGGCTTGTAGGCGTTTCACACATTTCACCGCCTCTATCGATACAGAATGGGGACAGGTGTGTAAATACAGGTGCCGTGGAATGTACACTCCATGCTTGGAACTTCCACACCTTCTGTCATTACACCAAAAATGCAGCTACAGAGTGAATATAGGCCCTTTTAAAATGTGTAAATGTATGTCCACAGACACCCTTTTAACCATATTTTTATGATGAATTCCATTTGCGCAAGCTCTAATGGTCATGGAGTTGCGTGTTCTTGTTAAAAGTATACGCTTCGATGTGCCAAAGGCACAGTTCAAAGGAACAAGACAGATCTCTCAGCTCAAGTTTTCTGCTGGGTAGATAGTTCTAGCCATTCGTTTTGCTGCCCAGCCAGCCAGTTGTATACGAAGGGTAGAGCGTCAAATGCGTTCATTAGCCTCAAGCCAAAACATCAGCGGGCGCCTGCGATAGGAATGTCACCTCGTGATTTTTCCACAGATACCAGGATTTGGTGAGAACCTACAGTTAATTATAGCCACATGTTTAAAAAAAGGAGGGGGGGCATTGATTTGTCATGGGAACCACAGACTCAGCCCCCCTTGTTCCCAACATGTCAGAGGCCAAGTGTCTGCCTTCACTCTCAGTAAGAAAATAAAAGGAAAAAAACTCACCAATACCAGCTCGTAAAACAGTGGTATAACAACAGTAACAAGTTCACGTAAAAAAGCACATTCCTCCGGAAGCTGCTGTATTAAAACCGTTTCGGGCTTTGACAAAAGGAGAACCGGAACGCCTGTGTCTGTGCCGCCGCGACCGCGTGCGCTGGTAAGTGAGGTCAGGTGAGCGAGCGAGCGAGCGCGCGCTCGTTTATTTTCTCTCCGCTCCCCGATACGCTCCCTGCGGCCCTCTGAATGCAGACGCGGTAAAGAGACAGCCTCAATCCGCGCGCGGAGAGCCTGTCGATTCCGGAGGCGGAACCGCCCACGAGCCGAGGTGTTCCAAAGCCCCCGCGTCCCCCGCAGCCCCCCCTGGACCGCTCGCACACAAACCCCTGCTTCGCCCTTTAGCGCTTGAGGAGCCGCCAGCCCTGGCTGGATCCTGCAGGCTCTCCTCTCCTCTCCGTCGGCTGCGCCGGGATCGGCGCACAATCCCAGATAGGCGGAAACACTCTGACAGAACGAGCCGGTGCCTCTAATGTGCGTGGTTGTGTAGTGTGTCTACATCTTCACCCGCCAAGCGACTACAGATGGAAATGAGCCTGGTCGGCAACTCTGGCACGATGCAACGACACAGTTGCTGATATGTTTATTACTGTGCATTGTTCCTTCTATCTGACTTCGATGAACAAAATTAATAATAAATCTGCACATCCCATTACAAGTGCTACCCATGAAATGGAGACAAAATGCAATGCAGTTATCTTGCTCGAAGAAGGCATATTCTGCGCGTCTTATATTCAGTTACCTTTTTGTGATGTTTGGGGCAAGATTAATGTTAGTAACTGTTGCAGTATTCAGTTTGCTGTGGTTATTTGTACTCTAGGGGCTTTTTGTCCTGTATATTATTCCCCTGTTTAAGGAAGAGTGTGTGCTCACAACGGCTTGAGCAGAATTATGTGTTATGCTGGCCTGCTAACTACACTGCACAGTACATCCAAGCTGGAATTCCACATTCCGTCTTTTGCTTGTAGCGGCGAGCATGGGACTCTTGATAAAGCTAACTGGGGAAGATTGCGAGGAAAGGTTGTATAAGGCTTAACTTTGCATTTCTTTTTGTTGTTTGGCGTGTGCGTACTTGTCCTACGCGGCATAGTTCCCTGTGATTGTCATCTCATTGAGCAGTAGGTATTCATTTTCCTTTGACTAAAAACAAGGAGGAATGTATGCAAGTATACTCAAAGAACTAAATAGATGCATACATTTTCCTTGTAATTTTTTTAGTTTCAGACTTTTTCCCATTTCTCTCACAATTTGGTGGCCAGTTGTACCCTCTAATGATTACCCCCCCACGAGCCCTCCACCTGCAACTACGAGACCTGCCGCTACACAAAGACTGGCAGCGACAACGGCAAGGGATTTTGTAGCCAATCAGATGTAGAGGATAATTAGGGCAGATGTAGGAAGCCAGTTTTGTGGAAATTTGACTTGTCCACTGGGATTTACACCCCCACACTTTTGAAAAGTGCCATGGGAGTCAGGACCTCGGTTTCCATCACATCCTCTCAACCGGAAATCTCATCCGAAGTACGTCACCTTCTACAGAGCAGTAATCACTGCTCCTAACTCCCAGTCACTGTTCTGAGCCATTGGATTTATTTTTGATCCAGAGAGAAGAGCGCCCCTACTGGTCCACCAACACCTCTTTCAGCAGCAACATCCTTTTCTCAGAAGGTTTCCGTGGGCGGCACGGTGGTGCAGTGGATAGCGCTGTCGCCTCACAGCAAGAAGGTCTTGGGTTCGAATCCAGGCCGGGGGCCTTTCTGTGCGGAGTTTGCATGTTCTCCCCGTGTCCGCGTGGGTTTCCTCCGGGTACTCCGGTTTCCTCCCACAGTCCAAAGACATGCACGTTAGGCTAATTGGAGAGTCTAAATTGCCCGTAGGTATGAGTGTGTGAGTGAATGGTGTGTGTGCCCTGCGATGGATTGGCGACCTGTCCAAGGTGTATTCCTGCCTCTCGCCCGGAACGCATGCTGGGATAGGCTCCAGCTCCAGCCCCGCGACCCTGACCAGGAATAAGCAGCTTAGATAATGGATGGATGGATGGATGGTTTCCAAGTGCATACCGTGTCCACACCTGCTTAGCTTCGGCGGTTGATCCATTTTGGTTTATCTGGGTTCCCTGCGATGCTGAAGCATAAACCAGCGGGGGCCCTCCCTCTACAGCTTCTCCTAGCGCGTGACGTCAGGCGCGGTACACGGCGCGTTCCCAGCGGCCGGGCCGCGGAGCCGCTCCATCTTCTTGATGAGGTCGTACGGCTTTGCTCGGCAGCGGATCCTGTCGCCGCTGTCAGCTTTCCATCAGGGCGGTGACAGAAGCCTCTGTCTCTCGTATTTCCCTCGGAAGTCGAAATTGGCCTCCTGCTGGGCAGGCGCGTGTGGGCCCGGCGCCGAGATGAAAGGGACGTCTTATGGATGAGTCCGCCGTTCGGGGCGGGAGGGCTCGCGAGCGACAGATCTGTGCCTCGCTGGCACATTAGCGGCGTGGCGGCCCACCATTGTTCCCAGGCTTTTAAGGTGGCGCGGAGGAAGCGGCGTGTTTAGCCCACTGCTTTCATCTGAGGCGCCGAGTTAAAAGTAGCTTAGCCGCCTCGTTAGGACTTCTGCGCGGCAGAGCTCCACATTATCTCCCCCCCTTCTCGTGGGCGGAATGCCAGCGTGCGCCGACGCGGCTCGTTTCGGCGTCCGCAGGAAGAGCCGCTTCCTGTTGTCTCCGTGAACTACCCAGAGCTGTTGTTCTCCGTCTCCGTTTGTCGGCTCTGGCCCCATTTAGACAATAGACATCTATTCTTTGATCGGAGTTACCAGTGCTGCAGCTGCTCCTGGCATTGTAGTGCTGAATGAGGCAGGTGTTCGGTGGCTGGACTGGATGCGGGAGGGGGACGAGTGTGAGTGGAAATCTAGAGGGAACTCTCGCTCACCTTTTTTCCTGCCCTGTCGGTCTTTTCCTGTCCCTGGGTATCCCTCTCTCTTTTTCACTCTGTCAAATGTACATTGAAATTGGCCTTATGGGAATGACAAACACAAGGTATTGTATTGAAAGAGCACACAAGTAATGGAAATAAAACACTAAGTAATGGGCAGAAAGGGCGAAAAAATATGTCTAACTAAAAAAGTTTGAACCCAAATAGTGCAAGTAATTAATGTGCAATTAATGTGTCCCAGTTGCTTAGTCACTGTCCCTCAGGCTCTGACATGCGGTGTCAAAGCAGGCCGCCAGTGATGCAGTGTGTCTGACGCCCAGTGAGACTGACAATTTGTCATGCTCTGTCATCTCTCTGAACCGGGGGAGGGATAATTGAACCTAAGCAAGGCGTCTGAGTTCAAAGTAATAACTTCTACGTTTTTTAAGCAATTTTATCAGTGTAGGAGAAAGTGCATCTCTGTCTCTACCTCACCCGTCTCAGAGTGACTGTGTGTCCATGTGGAATTTTATAGTCTGCAAAAATGATGCGTTTTTGGTTTCCATTTGATGCATGTCCCATTTATTGTGATTGAGCGGACTGGGTGACCTCAAATCTCACTTCCGTGCAGCACAATAGGCTGGACAACACTGTTAAAGAGTGGCCAAAAGTTTGGTCCAAAATGTGAATTGGCATTTGACCAAATATACTCTGTGAGCCTGTTGTTTCAGTGTCACTGTCTCTCTAGCTGCCCCTCTATCACTCTCTGTCTCTCCATCTTTCCAACAGTCTCTCACTATCACTTTCTCCCTCTCTCTGTCTCTACGTCTTTCTCTTCCACGTGAGATGTAGGCTGATACAGTAAATAGTAGAGACGTGTAATTGGGCGAGAAATAAATCGACAGAATTTAGGATGATTCATGAATTAACAACAATAAAATGGAAAATGAATACAAGGGATACAGCATGACATCTGACACCTCTGATATGTCAGAAATACATGTGGTGAATGCATCAGTGCATCAGTGGTCACTGTCCTTCAGGCTATGAAAGGAAGCTTTGTTTTTGCTGTTACTGTCATGCAATACAGCCTCTCTGTGCAGCAGATTTGCCCGTGTCTCTCAATGGCCAGACTGTGCTCTCTTGCTTCTCTCTCTCTCTCAGTGTGTCTTTTAGTCCCTGTCTCTGTCAGCTTCTCTCTCTCTATGTCTCTCTGTCTATCTCTCACTCGCTCTCTCTCATCTCTCTGTCTTTCAGTCTCTCTGGCTCGGTCAGCATCTCTGTCTCTGTGCCTCTGTCTATCTCTCACTCTCTCATCTCTGTGTCTCAGTTTCTCTGGCTTGGTCAGCTTCTCTCTCTCTCTCTCTCTCTCTCGCTCTCTCTCTCTCTCTCTCTCTCTCTCTCTCTCTCTCTCTCTCCCTCTCCCTCTCTCCCTCCCACCCACTCACTCACTGTCACAGACCATGTCAGGCTCATTACTTTCTCAGTGAACAATGGGCGCTAAGTGACAGCTTGCTGGGTAGATGGCTGAATGTGTGATTTGAGAGGCCTTTCTCTTTATCCCAGTGTCTTGTAGTTAGAGCTCTTCTCTCCTGAAGTGGATGCATGTGCTTGCTTGAACACAGATTGCAGATCATGGGAAGCGATCTGCTCTTCCCTAAACAACACCTGCCTGTCGTCCTCTGGGCTGTTACAGTGCGTGGCTGCCCAGGAGGTAGCAAACTAGTCCATTACGCATTCTCTAACACAAGCCTACGCACACCAGTTACAATTCACCAGGGTTAGCTTTAAATTCGGTACGTGGAGGATTACAGGACACAGGCTTTTTATATGGGGATGAAATTATATGTGTAGGTGCCCTTACAAAGAAATAGAACCTGAGTGGGATTGATGTTAATGTTGCTATTCTGCTTAAGCCTTCACTAGAGAATGGTAATGTAGTGTATGCAAATGCCCTTATACATGCAGATACCTTTAGGCTGTGCCTTTTCCTAACCGAAATGGACCCTTGAGTGGGATTGTAGTTGAATGTCAAGTGCGCAGTCGACTCATAGTTGAATATGGATGCCAGGATTTGTTTGCGGAGCGTAAAGGGTCTCGCTTTGCCCTCTCCATCCCCTTTCACCGGTTTCCCCGCAAACAGAGTGGCTCTGTTCTATCCCTGGAGCACATGACACACTCGGAGATATGCGAAAGTACATACGAGTGGAGATCAGCTAGCTAGAAGCTAGCACAGACAAGTCTGAATAATTCATCTTGGTCGTAGGCAGCAGGAATGGGGAATTGGAGGATATCTATTTTTATCGAATATAAATAATACATTTAAAAAAATAAATATCCCTTTCAGAAAGATTTTAATCCTGTTCGGAAACCAGGAAGCCCCGTCATTTCACGTCAATCACAGAAAACGTCAGGTCCCAGAGGGAGGGAGGGATCAGTTACCTGTCCGTGGCTCCCCATCCCCCAACCCCTTCCAAGAGTCTCCGCTCACCTGTGGGCTGTAAGACCTGCCCGTAAATGCTTGGGGAATGACATCATATCAATGTATGTATGGGGATGGCATTTTGGCTGCATAGTTCACTATGTAAGAAATATACATATATGTCCTCATGTGGTCACCAAATAATGTAGTGACAATGGGTTGCTGGGCCCTGTAAAAGGGCTTCCAAGACCGATCATATATATTACTATCAATTATACTCATGAATTTCAATATATAATATAAAAATTACAATAATGAATAATATAATAGAAATGTATGTGGTATGGGTCAGCTGTACCATACCTCAAAACATTAATAGCAATTTTAATTAATCAGTCTCATATACTTAATTCTTAAATTACGATCATGAATTTTAATATGAAATATATTTTAAATAATAAAAAAAATGTATATAAGGGCGCAAGGCGCTGAACCAAATTTAGTTAATTAGTTAATTAGTCAAGCGACTGTTCACCAAAATGAATTAGATTAAATATCTAATTTGTTAGATAGTAGTGGAATGTTTAATAAGATCACATGCAGAGATTTCGTTTTAAATATCGCGGATTGTAAAGAAACGTCGGCATCAGTATCCAAGCTATGCGAGGCTAGTTAGCTGCAGCTGGCTAGCAAGCTGTGCGGTACGGATATACAAAGCACAAAACACAATGAATACATTCGAGAATACATTTAAAATAAACAACAAACATAAGTCCACTGATCGAATTAGCCTGGATGTTTGTACAGTATTACTGCGTGGGTAGGAAGGACCACTTGGCTGGTTGAGCCAGGTTGGGTCGCTGGCCCTGCAGAAGTGGGTTGTTCGTGGATGTCTGACGTGGCCAATCCATAGTGCTTTCTTTCCATTGCTGGTGGGAGGGATTTGTCTGTCTTGTCTGATTTGGACTTGTGGATTTTGGTAACTTGTGTGTGTCTTAATGTTCACTTGCTATGTTGCAGAATGATAGCAAAGTGTAGCTGATAATGTAATAAACGTGTCAACGGTTATTTAAATGTTTTATCTCTGAGTTAAATACCGCTGGCTGTGGCTCTCGAGCCTGTGAGAGAGATTATTTTGCACAGAGTGGGGAGTCTCTCCGTTGTGTCTCTCCTCATAGTTTCCGCCCGTTTCTTGTAGGGAAGAGAGAGTGGACAATAGGTTTGTGTTGGTTTTATGTAGCGGTGCAGTGGGGGAGTTGAAACGCTACTGTACTATGTCACCCATTGGCTAACAGTCTTTTGAACTTTCTGCTCAGCGTTGAATACAAGTGATGTCTCTTGGTCGCTGTTGGTCTGTCATGGACACATGGACCCTACAACTACCTGGAAAATTGTCCACATGTGGTTAGTTCAGGCAATTAATCCAAATCCACTAGGTGGCAGGTGAAAAATTTGAGGCATCCACCAGAAGAAACAGGTATCCTGAATTATTCAACATAAAATGGTTTAATCAATGCAGTATTAAAAAAACTTCACGATATCATTTGTTTACAGTACTGAGTTACAGTAGATTTGATCAGGGGAAGTCTGCACCAATATGGCGGCCGTGCAGACGTATAACTGCAACATACAACAGCAGCCAATGCGGTATCTACATTATTATATCTGTGGTAGTTACCACTTTGTTTGCGTGCTAGATTTTGAAATGTTTTTTTAACACTAGCTAACCATAGCCACAAATAACCTCAGCTGGAGATGTTGTTGGTTCTTTGAACAAGAGGACAATAAAAATCACAATAAAACAAAGTTTTCGAACACGTATGCGTTGAGTATGCATCAGGAATCAGCTCCAAAATGTACCCCCCCAGCGGAAGCAGCGCATTGGGGGTCGGATACCTAGTTTTTAGAATATGGTATACGAGAGAGGGACAGTATGTTCATATTAGGTTAATGGTTCAGGGTCAATGTGACAGGTGACAACAGGCGGTGACTAACAGTGTCCAGCTAATGATATGATGCGGTTCACACGTATTTACTTACGCAGCCAATCAATGTCATAAATAGCGCTTTATGCGTACGTGGCGTGCTGTTGATTTGCATGTTGCTTACAGCTAACGGTGCTGCGGAGTACAGAGGTAAATGCTGCTAAGTGCTAATCCCTTGCTATGGCGAAACGAACTGGCAGTGGCACGTTCACTCACCAAGCCAAAATAAAAAAATAAATGCGGTTCTTTAAGATGGAATGGCTGTCGGAGTATGTGCGAACAGAGGAACAAGAGGTGAAACTGGGCGAGATTTTTCTTTTTCGAGTGAGAAAGGGCTGCTCTGCAAAACATGCTGCGAAGCCAAAGTAGCAAGTGAGTTTTCGGAGGGAAAAGTGTGGACTGAATGGAAGTTGGATTACCTCAAGCGTCACATTCAGCAGAAAAGTCATTTGAATGCTGTTGGAATTGTACGAAGACTCAAGACGGGAATGGGGATCGGTACATTATTGCAGGAGAGCGCAAAAGATCGAGAGAAGAGGAACGAGCTGTCACACAAAAAAGAAATCCGACCCGAGCAAGTTAAAATTCTCATCGACAATATACTACTCCATCAAAATGAATGCATCAATGCTGGCGGTTCAACAAATCCACGATCACATGGGAAAATATGTGATTATTCCAGAAAGCTGGCGAAGCAAAAATTATGCCTTTGAATTTGTCAACTCAATCAATGAAATAGTGCAGAATGAGACAATGTGCAATGTTAAAAATGCACCCTGGCATACCCTGATAGTGGATGAGAGCACAGACATAACAGTGCACAAAATGCTAGTGTCATTTATTAAGAATTTTCATTTATGGATATTAATCATTAAATGCTGTTACTAGATTATAAGTAGTAGAAATGCTAATAAAAACTAATTATATATTTTACAGACAGAGTTACAGAATTTTACACTGTATCACATGCTTGTGCTACAGCACACATTTCATTATGCAAAATGTGAATGTTTTAATGTGAACAAAATTTGATCTCTGAAATGTGTCCAGAGCAGGACCCTCACCCTGACATACAATATAGTACACAGCTCGTGAAAAACAAGATTTTTGACTTTTTCATTGTTAGTGGGCCTAATCACTTATATTAAAAGTAATCTAATGGAAATTACTGCTGTAATTTGATTATTTTAATAAGCTACGTGACTTGTTATGATCTCAGGTTTTGGACAGGTGTAATATTGGTGTGGCCACAGTGTGCACGTCTGATGTTGCTCACAGTGGTCCAAGGAATTCTCAGGGAGTTTGTGCATATGCTCAGACACATGAAAAATTAGAGGGAACGTTGTTCAGGGTCCTTAGAATATTTCATTGTAACCAAGCAACCCATTCTCTCTAGCCTAAATCTCCAACTGGTGTCTGTTGCCTCTCTCTCTCCCCTCCCCAAACATCAAACGGAACTGCGTTATGCTATTCTTTATCACTGACAGGTTTTATTACTCCTTTGAAGCAACACCAACGCACCTAACTGTGTAGGTTATCAGAGCCAGCTTGGTCAGCGTTATCTCAGTGGATTAACAGTTTATCCATTTGGAGCTCCCTAAAGTTGAATGCCTTAAAGTTATTTTGAGTCGCCAACATTCAATTGACAATATCAGTTGAACATCTTAATCCCAAGTAATATATGGTTGTTGAGGCTTCCCAGTTTGGACTTTAGATTTTCCAGGCCACACCAGATAAAAGCAGAGGTCTGTGTGTCACAATCATCCTTGTCACTTGGTAGCAATATTCATTGCCTGAAAATGAAAATGTCATTACTCATTGGACTTGACAATTATCATTTACAAACATCACCTTTATTGTCAAAAGCAGGAGTGCATTTTTGTTTAGAGTTGTTTAATAACTCGTAATTACCTTGTAACCTATTTGTGTTTGGTCTCCTTCATAAAGGCTTTAAATGACTCATATATTGATAATTATATTATGTTGCTTAGACCTGCTTTTGACAACCAAGAGTTACTTTTGAGAAAAATAACTTTATCAGACCTTGGATAAAACAGTCCTTGCCATAAATAGACCCCACCCCTTCAGTGCTCTAACTTAGCCTCCAATCAGGGTTAGAATCTTCCACCCTATGGGGTTTGCTAATTACATGACAGTTTGTTTCAGTTTGCTTTGAGTTCAGTTTGTTTGGAGAAGAGAAGACCTTTCTGGTTGTGCACGTTCCATCTTTTATTTTGACCTTTATTTTGTCCCTTTTTGCACTGAAGCACAAATTTGGTTATTTCTGGCTGGTTGTATTGGGTCCATCTTAAATCTTATTTGGAGTTAGTTTTGTCTTGTGGGTTGATTCCAAATTGGCATTGACAGTAAACATTGGCTGGTTTCAGAGCTGCCACCCCTTACTTCAATCTCTTTCTCTCTCTCTCTCTCTCTCTCTCTCTCTCTCTCTCTCTCTCTCTCTCTCTCTCTCTCTCTCTCTCTCTCTCTCTCTCTCTCTCTCTCTCTCTCTCTCTCTCTCTCTCTCTCCCTCTCTCTACAGACAGTGCACATACACATACACACATACAAACAAACACACACACACACACACACACACACACACTGTACACATAAACTCTACCTCTCTCCTTAACTCTTTCTATCTTCCCTCTCTCACACACACACTAATTTTTCTTCCATTCAGAAATGTAGATGAATCATCATTTTGTTTGGCACATTTAATATTTCATAAATACGGCCATATGCTCAAAAAGGACCCATTAAAAAAGCTGATCTCTCTGGGAGGTTTAAAAATCTAATTCAGCAGTATTTTTCATCCATTTCTCTGCAAGGCAGCACTGTTTACTGAAGTTTATGCTTAACCAGTCAGTTTGGTAGCTGTTTTTTTTCTTTCTTTCTTTTTTTTTGGAGAAAAATTGGAATGGCAGCAGGTGCTCTCCTCCCCAATAGCCTGCCTTTGGTGACCCCCCACTGAGAACCATCTCTGCCCAGCGTAGGGTGACCAAATGCAGGACATGCGGGATGAATTTGCAGGACATTGCGGGATGGGAAAGGAAACATAAAATAACGTATTTAATATTCGTACTATTCGTACTTTAAAAAAATGCGTGACAATAGAATTAACGAGAGAAATCTCAGCATTTGTTGACACGAGGGTTATGATATATTATTTTATTAAAATGCAGGACAATGTCTGTCGTTTCGGGACATGTATCAAAACGCAGGACATCTGGTCACCCTAGTCCAGGGGTGTTTGTCACGCTCATCACGGAGATGACGGAGCGCCCCCCGGTGGACCCCGCGTGTGCCAGCGGCGGATGATTTATGCGCCAGAGACAGCAGGCAACGGCCAAAGGAATAAAAACTTCTCCTCCCTTTGCCATGTTTTATTTTCTTCTCAATCCCTCCCGTTTTTTCCTGTCGTAATCAGCGTCGTGGGAAAAACGGATGATCACAGAATTGATGAAGCAGCAGTTTCGAGGTCGTTATGAATTTTTCAAGGAACGAAAGCCAGAAGGGCGAGATAATAATTAATTCCTCCTTTATTAGCACATCTCCTCTGATTGTTCCCACTGGTCTTGGCCGTAGCCTCTTCTCAATTCTAAACCACGGGCCATAGAAAGTACCTCTTTTTTCACTTTTCTTTTGAGGAAGATGGCACCAGCTCTTTAACTCTTTGAATGCTCCACTCTTTCCACTCTGAGCTTCAAATGAATGCGAAGTCCGGTCGATATGATTTAGCTATGTCAAAAGAAATTAATCTCCGGTGCAAGTAATCCTCTTTTGCTTTTCCAATACGCTTTTGAATGTGTGCAGGCTGTTATTTTTTTGTTTAGCAAACACCCATATATATTAGCACAATATAACTAATATATTGCCCATATAGCTGCCCAAGTATAGGAAGCACTTGAGTAAATTAAGGGTTCTGGAGGCTCTGTTATGGTGTGAGGTGCATTTTTCTGGCATGGTTCAAGTCCACTCAACCCCTTAGAGGAGAATATAAAAACCAGTAAATACAAATACATTCTGAGTGATCGCCTTCATGCTATGGTGAAGAATTTCTATCCTGATGGGAGTGGTCTCTTCCAAGATGACAACGCCCCCATCCACAGGGCACGAGTGGTCACTGAATGGCTTGATGAGTATATAAACCATATGCCATGGCCGTCTCAGTCAGCAGATCTCAACTCAATTGAACCCTTATGGGAGGTTCTGGAGTGGCGCCTAAGACAGCATTTTCCACCACCATCAAGCAAACTAGCAAATGATGGAATTTCTCATAGAAAAATGGTGTTGCATCCCTCCACTGGAATTCAAGACACTAGTAGAATCTATGCCGAAGGGCGTTGAAGCCGTTCTGGTGGCTCGTGGAGGCACAACGCCCTATTAACACACTTTATTTTGGCAGTTACCTGTATATTGAACATTTGCTCATAGCTAGTCAGAATCATAAAATGGCCATTTGCTAAAAAGATAGCTGTCGCTATAGCTTGGTCTGTGTGACAGCAAACTGCTGCTGCTCAGTCTTCCCCATTAAGTGGCACAGCTTCTAGCACTTCCCCTCAAGGTGAGGTTCACCTTCGTTTGAAGCGCCTCTGGGTACTAGTGTATGTTGCCGTGGCAGAAGTTTAACAGCATAAAATATTCTGGTTTTCGAGTTTACCATAGAATGCCAAGTCAGTCTCATGCGGCAGGAGTCAGTATTACACCAAAGAAGGTGTGTGGGTCAATGCTTCGCCATCAAATACCTGTGAGTGAGTTCTTCACCATAGAACACCTGTGAGTTTGTCCTTCGACATAAAACACCTATGGGTGAGTCAGTCCTTTACCATAGGGTGCTCATGTGAAGTCTCCTTTAGTCAGATTACAGTATAATATTCCCAAAGCCGTCATGAAGCCTGTTTTGATTACCAAATCATAACACCTTTATATATCATTCATAAGCATCTGTGTAGAACTTTTTCAAATGGTAGAATTAAGTCAAATGACAAATGTGTTATGTCACATTTAACAATAGCAGTTTACATGAATGTCATCCTATATGCTATCCGTCATAAGGCATTGTATTTGCTCAGTAATGATTTATAAAGATGTTATAGCATGTTAATGAAGGTGTTATACATTCTTCACAAGGGCTGTAGGACAAGACACTTTCGTATAGAGTGTGATCTTCCTTACTATAGAGTCAGCCCTTTACCATAGAGCGTCTGTGAGACCTTTTACCATAGAGTGCTGACTTTGAGTTAGTCCTGTATTATAGAGCACCTGTGCGTTAGTCCTTTGCCGTAGAACAGCTCCCCGAGTGCAGGGTTTGAGCTCTTACAGCTGATAAGCCAGGGTGTCCAGCGCGCTCTAGCCGACAGATATTGAAGCGTCCTCCTTTGGCGAGAGATTTCTCAAAACGGAGTTGCGTGAATTCTGTCACAGGGCCCTCCGAAGGTACATTACAGCAGAAAGAAGGAGAGTGAAATAGGGGCCGATGATTTGTCGCCGGGGAAAGTTAATTTTCCCCAGGGCTCTCTGCATTCATTAAGCAGCCGATCGCATCGCCGTGGCCGTGGCCGGTGTCATCATTTAGGGGGCCCCGTGATTAAGAACCGGCGGGCCCCTAATGCCTTCGCTAGGCCCATTAGCCCGGGCTAATGGCTTTCACAGGGCAAAGTGATGGAGTCCTGAAGCCAGTGCTGCACGGAGCCTGTCATCCGGCAGACCCTAGGCTCCAGTCGGGCCAGAGGCGTGAATCATCACTGTCGCGAAAATGAAGAAATGAGCCTCGGCTGTCCGCTCAAACTGATTTCAAACGGGCGCGTTATCCTCTCAAGTGTTGTTCATCAGCGGAGATGTGAAAGTTTGCACGGTAAATCCAGCCCTTTCTTGCCTGGGTGCTAGCCTGAATATTTTTGTGGTTCTCAATGCGGTTCGAATTTGACTTGCGGAAGGTATTAAGGAATAGCCAATGCATGAACGTGTAGTTAGCTGGCATTTGGCGCTATGTTTACCATGGTATATAAATGCTCGGCTTAGAAAATAAGCTTTAGCATTTTGCCGTGCACATGTTTATAACCTATGTGAAGGTCATTATCCACTATCTAAAATTGTGCAAAAACTCTCACTCAGTCGCACGGGTGCATGCATGTACACACACGTAGACACACACACACACACACACACAATTACCCTTGCCCTTGCTAAAGATCTGTATAGTTGGAACCCTATATCACTGAATAATCATATTTCTCATAATTTGTTTATGCTATTTTTCATGAGCTGTTTTGGAGTGCAGTGGCTAGCTGATGCTGGAGTGTCATGGTTCAGAGCAATAATAAACAACCAAAGTAGTGCAACATAGTTTTTATGACACAAACCACTACAAGTGATTGAAGCACTTTTTTGATTATTTAGTCAACAGGATTGCCAACTTCACAGAGCTTGTTGCCAATGTGAAATGCTAATAATTATAATTGAGCACCTGTATTGTCATAGATGCTAGTGGTAAATGTTTGCTGAATTGCGAAAGCAACTTCTTTTCAGCTTTGGGCATACCTTCGGTGCTGTAATTTGTCATCATGGCCAGGGTTACCAGGCAATCTTTAGATAGACAGCATATCTTATTAGAAAAAGAGTTAACAGTGCTGAAAGCTCTCCCGCGGAGAAGAGGTTCTTGTCCTTTTGATGATGCTATTCGGAGAGAGCCTCCTTTACCAACTGCCAGTGCTCACCTTGGTTGAAAACCCCTGCCCTGTATTGCATGCATAATGCCTCTCATTAATGACAAGATGAAAAATGGTTTCGATGGCAGAGTTTCCATACCGAGAAAGCAAAGGCAGAAGCATTTCTCAAGCTGGCACCTAAGCGAAGCCTTCAGTGCTGTAAACGTACTGTTTTTCACCAGAGTGTCACTGCGTGGGTCACAGGAGCAGACAAAATGGCGGCCACAGCAGCCCAGCTCCCTGCGAGGCCCTCCACTGGTGACAGGTTCAGGTTTCCAAAGAAACCGTAGACACAGAATCCGTCAGCAGAAAGCAGATAACTCAAAAAAATGAAAACAAGATAATGAAGAGATTACTTTCAGACAGACATTTTAGGAAGTTGGACACAGTCATTAAAATTGTCATCTGCTGAACCACTTGCTGGTGAATGTTGTTGTTTTGGTTTTACTGTCCCCCTTCCCCATTTTCATAACAAAAAAACTGCTTGTCATGGGGCCAAGTTCCCTGTTGTATTTTTTGGTTTTGTCATTAGTGTTCCACCAGGATCTCCAAAACCGCCGGGTTAGTTTTGAGGAAACTTGCCTTATTGATAGAGGATTAGGAAAATGGAGCGATTTTGGTGCCAATTGGCCACTTGGTGGCGCAATAACAGAAAATTAACATCGCAATATTGAAAAGATCATATGTCCTGCCCCATTTCACCTGTAGACTTGAACCCATGAAGTCCGCCGTATTGGCTCTTCCGTTGTTTTACATTTTTTGAAAAACGCATTTACATTCAGCATTTCCGTAATGGCGAGAGCGGTTAGCTCCAAACTATAATTCAAGGTCTGACACTTCTCTTGTGTGAAACTGAACCATGCTGTTACATATCTACCACATCCAGCAGAACTGAAACCTACTGCAAAGTCAAATGTGATATGGTAATATTATATAACTATATTGGATAATATTCATAATGTCGATATTATTCATTGCATTGATAATACAAATGATGATAACATGAGCTTTGTAAATGACCCCTGGAAAAGGGCGCAGTACCGTGGTCCAGGTGCCAGTCTGTGGTCTTGGGGAGTTGTGAATCGTCTCAGTGTGACAGGGTGAATTGGCCCATGGGAAGGGTAGGGACCATGGCCCACTGCGGATGCTGGAGGCCCTCTCATTTTTTATACTGTCAAGCTTTGACAAAATATGCCAGTTCAGAGGGGCCTCACTGACTAAGTGTTTCGAGAGCAGAGAACACTCAGGATCAGAAAGCCACCTGAGTTCAGCAGAAATCAATGGATGAAGAATAACAACGATTTTTTTCAAAATGCCAATAGTGCTTGTGGCAGGAACGTCTTACACCTGCGCCTCTTGGTACCGTTCACCTAGCTGGTAGCCTTTGCGTGACTTCTCACCAGGTGGTTGTAGAAGTGGACTTAAAGGGCTGTAAGCTGAAAGGTATCGAATGGTTGATGATTAACGGCAGACCTACTGCCATGAGTGAAAAGCACCCTACCGTATTTATTGGTTTCCCTTGCCAGAATATCTGTCAACTCCCCGAATTCTGAATAACATATCCTTGTGTTTGCAACTAAGCCCTTGGAGGGCAAATGATTTATGTATTCATATAAATGTACATGCACACATACACACACACACACACACACACATATATATACACTGTATACTGTATATATATATATATATATATATATATATATTAGAGATGCACCGATCGATCGGCCTCTGACCGGAAATTGCCGATTTTCAGCTGATCGGCCTCAATCGGTGACTTGATCCCGATCACTCCACATAGCCGATTCTGTGCGCCGGTTGGCTCCTCGCCCCCTCTTTTCACGTGGCGTGCGCACCCGTGAGCCAATGCAAACAGATCAGATGAGCGCAGCGCTGAACACGCCTCAACATGTCCTCAGTATGGGCGTTTTCACAGTCAGTGAAGACGACTTAAAGCTTGCAGTTTGTCATACATGTCAATCGAAAATAAACCGCGGAGGAACAACTCGAAAACGTTCGAACGACCAACCTAATCAGACACTTGAAAAGTCATCACCCAGGTACCACGTCGATGCCCAAATTCTGAAAATGTGACGGTAGTCGTTTTCTACAGTACCGTAGGTACCGGGGTTAATTAACAATTAACCCGTTGCGCTAGTTCGGTTCCTCTGAACCATTTTCCATTAATAGAACATAGTGGTAGTGCATAAACCTGACGTAATAATGCCCTGCTGAAGCACTGAATTGCACTGAAATCATTATGTTCGCTAATGAGTGTGACGTTATGAAACAGTGCTATTCACTCATACAAATCGAACTTATTAGACCTAATGATAAATTCATCTAAGGATTTCTAGCTAAACCACAAATGGTGTATTAACTGTGTTGTGCATGAAGGTGCCAGCTGTGCGTTTCCACTATCAAACAAACTCAGAAACAGCAGCATCGCCTCTTTTCCAATTACTCCTAGTTTGAAACATTTTTATCTAGGCTTTGAAGCTAGTTAAAGTCGTAGTCGTTAGCTACCTGACTCACGCAAATAACGAAACTCTGCTGAAGAGCGGCTTGTTTCAATGCCTTTGACAAGCTCCGCAACTGAAACATCCGCCCTTATATCGCTACAAGTGTTTTCCATTGCACTATATAGAATTGGGATCTACTCTAATCCACCTCTAGCAAACAAATTAGTCTAGCGCATCATAGGTTCGAACTAACCTGTTTTCCATTAGCATTGTCGCAATAACTTTCTGATGCACATCAAGTTGAAGCCATATAATTATTTAATGGAAAAAGGGCTTGTGTCATCTGTCATCAGAATATAACGTTAGTGTTTTAAAAAAATATTTCCGGACTAATGGTCTGTCACCATGTCAGTAAATTTAAACTACTCTTGTTTCTTTTTATTTATTACTTAAAGGCTACATGCCACTGTTGTTGGATTCTCTTTTATTCATCATTGAATTTAAAAAAAAAGAAAAGCTCTGTCCAGTAACCTGGAACACTTTTTTATTTTGAAATGTGTTTTAGTGAGACCTACCTCATGCTTCTGACCTACCTCAGAATTGTCAATCTTAATTTTCTATTAAAGCAAAGTTACAAAAATGTTTGTGTAAGTTGTCAATTATTGTTTTTAGGAAAAAAAAAATCGGAATCGGCCAAAATCGGTATCGGCAGGTCAGACTAATCAAAAATTGGAAATCGGAATCGGCCAAGAAAATCGCAATCGGTGCATCTCTATATATATATATATATATACACACACACACACAGGGAGTAGACAAAATAATATAAATTGATTTTGAAGTAACTAGATGAAATTAAAAAGGAGTCTACACGTGTGTTACATTTTTATGTCAATACTAATTACCAATATGTTTCTGCTATAAAATACATTTTAAAATCAACACTTTAATATGGGAGTTTCTAAAGCAACATGAGAGATCCAACAGATTTTGACATTTTCAAATACTTGCAGGTGCATCAGTCACAGCAACAGCAAAATTATTTAATGTGTCATGGGGAAGAGTGTCCAAAATGATGATGGCATATGTCAAACAAGGAAAAACTGCATCAGGAAAGAGGAACAGTGGTCGCAAGCCAAAACCCACTGGCAGGGATAGATGGGCACTTAACAGGGTACACCTCTGTAAATCTAAAACTCTATGTCGTCAGCTTTATGGTAGGGCTGCCATTCGGAAACCACTTGTAACCAAGGCCAATGCACAGCAATGCATAACCTGGAGTAATGAGCAAAATACCTGGACTTCTGAACAGTGGATAAAACTAATATGGTCTGATGAGTAGTCTTTTATTGTTTTCCTAGATCTGGGCGGGTTTATGTTTGGAGAAAGCCAAAGGAAGCCTTCACCACACATTGCCTGTTCCCAACTGTTAAACATGGTGTTGGATCGAACATTGTTTCCTCAAGATGTTCCCATATTTTAAGATGATGGCCATACACACTGCTAAACGGATTCAAGAGTGGGTTTATGAACACTATGATGAAGTCACACACCTTCCATGGCCTCCCCAATCACTAGATCTAAACATTATTGAACCTTTATGAGAAGATCTGGAACATGTGTGTGGAGTAGATTTCCACAGCCTTCCTCTCTCAAAGAACTGGAGGCTTTCCTTTTTGAAGAATGATCCAACATCCCACTACAAACAGTTTAATAAATCACTTGTATAACAGCATTCCAAGAAGGATTGAAGCTGTTCTGAAGGCAAAGGGCGGAAAATTCCTTATTAGTTAATGAATATTCATATATTGTTTGATTTCCCCATTATTTTGTCTACACCCTCTGTATATATTGCATAAAACCTTATTGAAAAAACGTCTCACTATGCACTTGTGGTAGCATTTTTGATTATAGATGCGCTCAATTGACATCACTTATCACCGAGAGCCAGAATTCTCACTGAAAAACAAACCTTTTAAATATAATCGACTCAGCCCTGAGCACTTGCAGAAAACCACTGCACACATGAAGGAGGCTGAAGCATTACTCCCCCACTGCACACAGGAAGGAGACTGAAGCATTACTCCCCCCACAGTGCACATGAAGGAGGCTGAAGCATTACTCCCCTCACAGCACACATGAAGGAGGCTGAAGCATTACTCCCCTCACAGCACACATGAAGGAGGCTGAAGCATTACTCCCCTCACAGCACACATGAAGGAGGCTGAAGCATTACTCCCCTCACAGCACACGTGAAGGAGGCTGAAGCATTACTCCCCTCACAGCGCACATGAAGGAGGCTGAAGCATTACTCCCTCACAGCACACATGATGGAGACTGAAGCATTACTCCCCTCCACAGTGCACATGATGGAGACTGAAGCATTACTCTCCTCACAGCGCACATGAAGGAGGCTGAAGCATTACTCCCCTCACAGTGCACATGAAGGAGGCTGAAGCATTACTCCCCCACAGCACACATGAAGGAGGCTGAAGCATTACTCCCGTCACAGCGCACATGAAGGAGACTGAAGCATTACTCCCCTCCACAGCACACATGAAGGAGGCTGAAGCATTACTCCCCCCACAGCGCACATGAAGGAAGCTGAAGCATTACTCCCCTCCACAGCACACATGAAGGAGACTGAAGCATTACTCCCCCACAGCACACATGAAGGAGACTGAAGCATTACTCCCCTCCACAGTGCACATGATGGAGACTGAAGCATTACTCTCCTCACAGCGCACATGAAGGAGGCTGAAGCATTACTCCCCTCACAGTGCACATGAAGGAGGCTGAAGCATTACTCCCCTCACAGCACACATGAAGGAGGCTGAAGCATTACTCCGTCACAGCGCACATGAAGGAGACTGAAGCATTACTCCCCTCACAGCACACATGAAGGAGGCTGAAGCATTACTCCCCCACAGCGCACATGAAGGAAGCTGAAGCATTACTCCCTCCACAGCGCACATGAAGGAGGCTGAAGCATTACTCCCCTCCACAGCACACATGAAGGAGACTGAAGCATTACTCCCCCACAGCGCACATGGAGGAGGCTGAAGCATTACTCCCCCCACTACACACATGAAGGAGGCTGAAGCATTACTCCCCCCACTACACACATGAAGGAGGCTGAAGCATTACTCCCCCCACTACACACATGAAGGAGGCTGAAGCATTACTCCCCCACTACACACATGAAGGAGGCTGAAGCATTACTCCCCTCACAGCGCACATGAAGGAGGCTGAAGCATTACTCCCCCACAGCACACATGAAGGAGGCTGAAGCATTACTCCCTCACAGCGCACATGAAGGAGACTGAAGCATTACTCCCCACTGCGCACATGAAGGAGGCTGAAGCATTACTCCCCTCACAGCACACATGAAGGAGGCTGAAGCATTACTCCCCTCACAGTGCACATGAAGGAGACTGAAGCATTACTCCCCCACTGCGCACATGAAGGAGGCTGAAGCATTAGTCCCCCACTGCGCACATGAAGGAGACTGAAGCATTACTCCCCTCACAGCACACATGAAGGAGGCTGAAGCATTACTCTCCCACAGTGCACATGGAGGAAGCTGAAGAATTGCTCCCCCACCTCATTCAAACACACACTCCCCCCTGTGTCAACTATAAGAGACAATTCGGGCCCTGGGCTGAGTTCTTGGCAGAGAGGACCTCTTGCTTGTTTTGCAAGGGTCAAGATGACCCTTGTGAAAACGTGATGTATTGTATCTTGAAATACAGAATCCAGTACCAAACGAATACATTTTACATGTGGTTTCATGCATATTGGAAAGTACATAGTACTGTCCACGCACTGTAAAATGTATGCATAAATAATGTAACATGCATGCATAAATAGATTTGTTTTTACATAAATTGAAAGATTTAGATATATAGATATATATATATACTGTATATTTTATAATGCATATTCTGACAAAAAGTATCGTCCCTGGGCTTTCTATTTCATATTTTTGTTTTATATTGACAGATAATTTATTAATCTGGTAAATGGAAAGATTTATATACTGTATATTCAGTTCCCATTGCTGCAACGTCCAACGTCAATTTGTGTGCCGACTAGTATGCCCGTAGCATAGTGTAGCCAGCTGCCTCTTCCCTTCACTCTGCAGACCAGCGGCTCAGCTGTGCAGGCAGGGTTCTGAAGGACTGCGCTACTTCCGCAGCTGACGCAGGCAGGCTGCAGGCACCCGATCGATCAGACGAGTTGCTCTTTAGCGATTAGGCGGGGGGATTACGCTACCTAAAGAGACCCTCTCTCCCTGGGCCCCGCTGGTGAATTATGTGGCACTCTGAGGGAACATCACCACACTCACATAGATTGGTTCTGTGTGGCTCAGCAGGTAGAGCATGGCGTTGGCAACGCTTAGGTTGTGGGTTCAATTCCCACTGGGACCACATATACTGAACAAATGTATGCATTCACAACTGTAAGTCTCTTTGGATAAAAGTGTCTGCTAAATGGCGTATATTACTTTGAATGAGCGCGTAAGCTGGCTGTGCCACCCTACAGCACCCTCCTACTGCTTTGCCATACAGGTTGCGCCTCACCCCGCTTTAGTAAAGGACCAAGCCCTATGACATTTCCATTGAGGTTAGGAACGCTTTAGTCGTTCTATGCAGGGATGATGCCTCAGGTTTGTATTTCCGATTACCTCTAGATTACCCATAATGCCGTCTGGCCCCGAGTTGGCTCTGCGTAAGATGTCAGAATTACACAGAGCGATTTCAAAACACATGCAATCAGCACTAAACTGTTGTTTCTGTGTCTGCATTTGTTGCGTCCGTCAGTCTGCATCTCTTCACGTGAATTGTGCCATTTATTCTTATTATGCTTTTGCGGAATAAAGCGTTGTGCAGCACCATCAGCCCTCCGGGCACCACCAGAAACCTCGGCACGCTGGCGCTCTCAACCCGAGGTCACCTAGCCACAGCACAGCCGAAAAAACTGGCTTGCCTCAGATTTTGTTTTTATCGTGCATCCTCCTGGTTAATTGAATGATGGGGGTGCAGAAAAAGACATTTCGTTCTTTAATTTCCTGGAAAGAGAGAGACTGCCAGTCTGCACAGGGGCGTCTCCGGCTGTTCATTAATTCACCGAGGGAGCAGGGAGAGATGCAGCAGCTCACCATGTGGTTACAGCGAGGGGAGGGGAGTGGGGGGGGTATTTGATCTTGTATGCGACCTGCAGCGCCGGGCTGTGTGAGAGTGTGCCTGATCACTCAGAGGCTAAATTAATCTTGCACCAGGCTGGCAATGACCACTCCCCTGCAGCTGCTCTCTGATTGGGTGGCGATGGGATGGCCATCACGAGTGTGAGGTGAGAGCAGACAGATCAGCCCTGCCCCTGACTCGCTGTGATAGCCTGGGTCCCCTCTGCTCAATCTGGAACAAGTTCCAGCGGCCCCCCTGTAACAACCCCACCACCACCACCACCACCCCTGGGCATCTGTGTGTTTAGGAGGAGGAGCTCCGCCCCTTGTCACCTCTGCCTGGAAGCATCAGGTTGCCACAGGCAGGGCACTGCTGGTTTGGAAACCTTTAGAGTGTTGTCGAAGGTCTGCTGACCGATATGTTCACTTTTTTTCCCTTTCTATTAAAGTTTGGTGGGTTTTGCAAGAGACACAGTGTGCAGGAGTTTTCTTCAGCATAGAGTGGCGTCGTATACAAATCTTTACTGAGAGAATGGCGACCAAGGGTCACTTCACAGCAACAAACGACGATAGCGAAGCTGCACAAATTTGTCTCTCCTTTCAAGATATAAGACTAGCTGTTATTGTCTTTGGGATGAGACGTTAAACAGAGGTCCTGATTGGCTGTGGACATTAAATATCCTCTGGCACTTACCGTAAAGAGTAGGTTGTTCCCCAGTGTCCTGGTCAAATTACCAACATGCCTCTTTCAATCTGCCGCCTATTCATCCCGCAGTTTAATTGGTTTAATAAGTCCCTCCCTTTCCACCTCAGCTGATGTGTGGTGAGAGTTCTGCCACAAAATGGCTGCCGTGCATCACCCAGGTGGGTGCTACACATTGGTGGTGGTTGAGGTGAGTTCCCCCATTCACTGTGAAGTGCTTTGGATTCCTTGAAAGGGGCTATATAAAACTCAATGAATAGAATATAATTATATCCTGGCCTCCCGCGTGGTCCAGTGGTTACGACGTTAGACACTGGCCACGGAGACCGGGATTCGATTCCCCGTCCCGCCAGAGTCGGCTCTTCGTTGCTTTGCCTTCGTACCTACCGGTCGCAGGACTACGGCAGCGAACTCACATTACTAGGGGGGGATTGACATAAAATAGTGGGTCTAATTGGCTACTAAAATGGGATAAAATCTGAAACAAAATCTTTAAAAAAATATGTATATATAATTATATCCTATTCTATTGTTTATGTATTTATCCATCAGCACACTGTGGCCAAAAATGTAAAGGGGAATGAATTACAGCACCGTACAAAGCCAGGATAAAATTGGAAAACTCTTCAAAATGACATTTTAGGAGGCTGGCATTATGGTATGGTTTTTCTCTGTGAGATTTGTATAGAGAGTGATGTGCTTGTTAACACAAGGACACAATGTCTTTCTGTGGGGCTGCTTAATGAGGCTTTTCTTGTACGTATCAGCTGATGTCTGTCCCATTGACAATTTTGCATTTCACGTGTTCCAAACAATTTGTTTTTTCATCTAGCCTGAGCAGACAGCCAATTTGTCAGCGACGCCTTGTTTAGCAGGGAAAACAGGCCCTATTATTGTGACACATTTGGCTTCTGGGTTTTCCTTAGTACTGCGCTTATTACCACAAATCCTGCCCTCGGAGCATCCTCTTGCCTCATGTGAATGCGTACAGTGATCCATATATGGGGTTTTTCATCTTTCGGTGTCAGTTGGGGTAATTCGCCCTGACTAGCACGTTGCCAGATACACAGTGCCACTATGAATGAGTCATATGTACTCCTGTATCTTGTGTACTGTTTTCTTTCTTTCTTTTTCTTTCTGTGCATTCATACTTCCTTGTGCTTAGCTTGGGCCCACTTTTCTTCTTCCTCCTATTTTATTTCTCTCTGTCACCTTATTTCAACGAGTAAACACCAAACCCAAAACAAAACTGCTTCTAACTTCTTAATAGGCACTAAAAATGTACACTTTTAACTGGGGATTTAGACAGATTTTGTATTGCTTGGGTATTGGCCATGATAAACTAATTGACTAATTTAACACTAATTCATTACCTGGATCAGTATGTAGCTGCTTGTTAAGTTCTATACATTTATGGTTTCTCGCCAATATTCAGAAGTAGAGCCTTGGATGATTAATTGATTTGACAAATGTTCCTGCCTGAAAGTAAATGCAGCCCCCTTTGCAGTGAGTCATTATTAACATGGAAATAACTGCAGCTTGGTTACAGTGCTTGTGGGGAGCAAGGGGAGCCAGGTTCACAGCTTCATATTGACCTAAAGCCCCTTTGGAGCCACCGAATCTGGCTGAGCCTTTGCCTTTGATTCATCCCAGCTGCACATCAAACAGACAATGTGGGGTGCTGAAAACCCTCCTTGATTTCCCGCGTAAGCATCGGGGGCCTGTGGAAGATCCAGCGGCAGGCCTTGGCAAGCCTCCCCGCTTTCCTGCGTGCTAACCCCAGTGTTGTTGTCCTCTTGGCAGGGGAGCTCCAGGGACAGACCGTGGTGCCGCACTGGTTCTCCCGGGGGCGGACCAAGAGGGAGGCCAGGATCCCGCTGCAGGTCAGAGCTGCTGTTTCCTTCACTGCTACTCTTAATGTCTATACCGTCTGGGGTGAAACGGGATGCCAGACAAAACGTCTTCCTGTGTCTTCATTGAAACTCCATACTGCCTTCTCTCACTCCAGACCTTGTAGTCCACTTGCTTGTATGGAAGCTTCTTGCTGACTGAACCACCTTTTGGAGATGGAAGTACGATTTTCATGCTCTGATGCACTAATAAGTAGCTAATTACTCATGGTTTTATGGGGTAGGGAATCCTCCTACTCGATAAGACATCTTTCAGGAGAGTTTGGCACCAGAGGGTTGTCAGGAGACCGCTCCCTGTGAAGGCAATGACTGCAGATCAGTAGATGTGTCTCATCTCTCAGGCAATGCTGTTCATCACTGGTTGCGATGGCCTGAATTGTAATGCTGAATGCTAATTGAATTTGTAGAGACTGGCTATTGTGTACACAGGGAGTTGCGTCCGGTGGGCAGGCTTGCTCTTTTGGACAGATCTGCCTATGGCACATGCAGGCAGCATATGTTGCCCTTCTGAACACACAGCACAGCAGAGGGAGAAGGGCTGGCGCCTGAAAAGAGTCAAGCGCTGAGCCCTGGCCCATTCTATTGACCTGAACGGACATAATCCAGAGCCTTCTCCCCTGAATGTGGAATCGAACAGGACAAACCTTGTGATGTATCTAATTAGAGGGTGATCTACCTAGAGTTGGAAGGGTTGTTTTTGTAAATAGAACATTTATTTTGCTAAAACTAAACTCCCGTCTCATCATTGAAATTCTCTAACATAATGTGAAGAAAATAATTCTACCACAGTGGGACATCGTGAGAACGTTGTGCATATATGGAATATTCAGATACGTGCGTCAACCAAGCCCCCAAAAAAGGCACAATTTCTGCCTTTTCATGAGCTGTCACTGTCTGGAATACTGTGTACACAGCCTACTGCTTTGCAGAGTTCAGTAGTAATTCTTGGAAGCATTCAGACAAAAGCTGGCAGGGAAAAACAACCGAATAGATTCTGAGCATTCACGAGCGAAGAAACCAACCTCCG
This sequence comes from Aldrovandia affinis, assembly GCA_029706075.1. Lineage (NCBI taxonomy): Eukaryota > Metazoa > Chordata > Actinopteri > Notacanthiformes > Halosauridae > Aldrovandia > Aldrovandia affinis. The sequence continues at coordinate 2,788,229 of JAINUG010000087.1, forward strand.
CCTTGTCTGGGTCCCTTGCCCTGTCCTGATTTGCCCTGCGACTCCAAGCCCGTGGTTCATTCCTTTAACAGAGACTTTGCACTCCGATGGAAGCGTTGGGCCAGATTAACTTTTATCAGGGCGCGACGGTGACGTCTGCTTTGACGCCGAACAAGCCCAGACAGGCCCTTCACCACAAAGAGGGACCGGAGTGCTGCTGAACCCGTCCGCCCTCAGCAATCGAAGCCTCTGTCTGCCACACGTCCCTGTCGCTCCTCATGGTCAACAGGACGAAAGGGGCTTGACAAGCCTCCCCTCCCAATAGGCACGGAATGTGTTGAAACGGGCGGACGCGAACACAAACCAACCTCAGGTCTGCCAGTCTGCCAGGTCTGCCAGTACGATCACCCTGGGAACGAAAGGGGCGGCCCGTGTGGAGTAATATCCGTCGCCGGCGCTGGCCCCCGGTCACGGTAGGCACGCGGAGGCGTCCCTCGCTGGTTACGGGCGGGCACACACCAAGCCAGGCAGATTAGACGGCAATCTGCCCCCGTTTCGCACTCCGCAGCGGGCAGCATGCCTCAGCTTTGATGTTGCTGGCACAGTAAAAGTCCTGTCGCTGCTGACGGGCTGATTTAGATCGATGGCTCCGGGGGGCTGGAGGTTGGTTTGGGGTTGGGGGGGCGGAGCTTAACGAGAGCTGCCGTCTCCTTTCCCGGGCTCGCGGAAGGGGGCGGGCCGTGCCTCACCATAAATTGCAGGGAGCGGGCAGCTCCGGGTTCCCAGCATGCCTTTAATTCACAGAGATCGTGCTGGGTGCCGGAACGTGCTCAAAGACGGACAGCCAGCCATCCCGCAGGGGGACGGAACACTACAGCCGACTCGCCCCCGCGAGCTCATTTGCATGCCGAAGCCTTTGTGGAATATTAATGAGCAGATTATTGCCTGGCGTCCGCAGGGTGAAGGCTTCGGAAAGTGGCCAGTGAAGGGCCCCTGCAATGCCCGATAGAGCTCTTCCATATAATGCACACCTGTATTCGGCAACTGTCTGGTTTGGATCCACGCTTGAAAAAGTGGTATAAAGTAAATACTGAAAAATGGAGCACTCTGACGTAATGCGATGGGAGTGACACTTCAGGTCTAGTGCCGTAGGTCTTTTATACACCCCCAATCATTTTAGCAGTAGCTTTTTGACCTGTCATCTGTCATCACAGAGATAGAGGGAGAGAAAGAGAGAGGGTTAACAGAATCACTGAATCCCTCAGCAAATTGAAGCGATTTTCCCCCCATTGTTCGCCTTGGCTTTCAGTTCCTTTCAGTGTTCACATTCAATTACCTACTGCTACATTCATCTCTTACCCTGTGTACAATCTGTGTTACCCATGTTTCAAACACAGCAAATTCTGGCAGCCACTCTGCTGGGCACAAGACAATGTGTGCACGTCGGTGTGTGTGTGCGTGTGTGTGTTTGCTCTAGTGTGTGTGTGTGTGTGCATGTGCGTGTGTTTGCTGGAGAGTGTGTGTGTGTGTGTGTGTTTGATGGAGTGTGTGCGTGTGTGTGTGTGTGTTTTTCAGTGTGTGGGTGTACATGTTTGCCTTACTTTTGGATCACAGCCATCTGTTATTCCAGCAATGAGACTTTGGGTCCTCCTCAGTGCATTTGTCCTTGAGATTGAGCGGTAGTTCCGGAGGGAGCTGAAAGTGGCAATTGAAAGGCTTCCTCGTCCCCTGCAGCATGTGTAGTGGGATGCAGTGTGCCTGCTTCTCTGAGTCCTCTTCCAACATGACACTTAACTAATCCAGCATGCCCTGCTTCTGACGAGCTCCAGGAAAGAGATTAGAGTGCTTGAGAAATACAGCACGGAGGCTAAAGGGCCCATGAAATAGCTGTTATTAATATTAATAATCATACTGGTACAGAGAGAGGAAGTGCGTGTGTGTGTGTGTGTGTGTGTGTGTGACAGGATAGACATACTTAGAGGAAGTATGTGTGTGACAGGAGATAATTAATTAGAGGAATTGTGTATGACAAGAGTGATGTACTTAGAGGAAGTGTGTGTGTGTGTGTGTGTGTGTGTGGCAGGAGAGATTTAATTAGAGGAATTGTGTGTGACAGGAGATAAATACTTAGAGGAAGTGTGTGTACGACAGGAGAGACTTACTAAGAGTTACTGAAACACTTTAGTTTTTACATCTACCATTAGATAGTTAGATAGCATTGCCAAAATCTCTTTCTAACAAGTCAACTTAAATAGCTTTAATGGAAATCATGTCTTTTTACTGTCTGCAGACGATAATACAAACACCCAGAGCATGATATTTAATACACTGCTTGACAAGAGAGAACTCTATAGATGGAAGAAACCTGCTCCTGTGTTATATAAAAATATGTACATGTACATCAGCATTTATGTTCTTGGCTGTTCGTTGTTATCATTAAGATTTCAAAATCATGTGTGGGGACTGGTCCTCTGTCGGTTGATTCATTTGGTTTGTCAGTATGATTTTCCTCTCTTTTAAACGTAATCTTGAAAGAGCATGTGCACAGCCATTTCTGTGCTTCCCTTACCTCAATCTCCCATACTTCTTTCTCACGGTATATGATGCTATGAGATGTTGACGAAATGCTTGAAGACCAATTTTGCTGAACAAGACAGAATATTAAAGAGGTTTTGATTTATAATAAAATAAAATAAAAATCTATCTATATTTCATATAGATTTCTACCACAACAAACATAAGAAAAAACATATGGGTTTACTTAAGTGCAGTGACTTAAGTAAAGAGTGGACAATGAATCGGCTAGCTAACTATAATATGTCTGTTATTGGAGAATAGGGGAAATGGGTTTTCCTTTGCAAACATTTCCAATGATCGCATGGCAGGCAGATAGTTACAGGGCGACTGCTGAGGGTGTTGTGGGAAGCAATGGAATGCTTATCCCAGCAAAACTGACCTAAACGTATGGAAACCCTATAAGAGGAACAGATGCAGCAGGAAACCTGGATTATATATTGTCTCCCTCCACACTACCAGTGCAAGGTCATGGCCGTGCTTTTCATGTGCGAGGGCCTGGAAAGGCTGCCTAGTCAAACTCAAGGGCAGAACAGCTGAAGAAAAGTAGCTTTGGAGTGTAACTGTCAGACCCCTGGTTTCCCTCTCTCACCCCTCGCCCCTCCCCCCCCACCCTTTCCAATCTCTCATCTGTGTCTGGTTACAGCACAAGGGCACAGGGAGCGGGGAGGGGGGTTGCTGAAACCGAACTAAAACACATGGGCACGCCTCGCCACAACCTTCAGCCCTTTGGCCTACTTCCTGTCTCACCTCAGCACTAGGGTCAAGCACCGCTTGTGTGCCCTGTCCCTCAGGGTCCCTGGTTGCCAGAGGAAGCCTCTGTGCATGGCATTGGGTAGTGCATCAAGGAAAAAGAATTGTTGAAAAAGGCTGCGCCGAATAAAATGTCAGTGACGGTGCGAGTCCGAGACAATTGATTACATAAATGGAAATAGGCCTACTTAAATAAGTCATGACCTCCACACCTTCAGGTTGTAATTTCTATAGCAGAAGACAGTGAATGATCATAAGAGAGCTTCTGAGATATATACTGGTGTGATCTTCTGAAGAATGTTGTGGCAGGTTGGTTTGCATTTCTAAAATAGAAATGAGAGTTTGACGAAAGTTCTTCACATGCTGGAAGTCTGTTGATGACTAAAAAGCACTCAGAGAAAAGTGTTCCAAGAATCCTGACGTCCTGTGCTGCTGATTATAGTGTTTGAGCGAGGAACTGTGGGCCTGTCGGCTGAAGGCTGGGAGACTTTGTGGGCAGTGATGCTAAAACAGTATGGCTCAAGACACCATAGAGTCTGTGGAGGTAGAGTCTATCTAGACACCATATAATCTGCGGAGACAGTCTATTCAGACACCATAGAGACTGTGGGGACAGTCTATTCAGACACCATAGAGACTGTGGAGACAGTCTAATCAGACACCATAGAGACTGTGGAGACAGTCTATTCAGACACCATAGATACTGTGGAGACAGTCTATTCAGACAACATATAGACTGTGGGGACAGTCTATTCAGACACCATAGAGACTGTGGAGACAGTCTAATCAGACACCATAGAGACTGTGGGGACAGTCTATTCAGACACCATAGAGACTGTGGGGACAGTCTATTCAGACACCATGGAGACACCATTTCAACTGAGAACGTTATATGAACAAGAAATGAGTTTTTGATGCCTCTGCTCTAGTAGAGTGACAGTAACAGTACAAGAGGGAATTACTACTGGAAACCCCTTTGCTAACTTACTTCAGTTTTTGTGTTATAATGGAGAGTTCCAGATCCTCCAGGTTCACTGAAACAAAATATGTGCAGATGGCTAATTTTGTATGATATATTATTATTGGTATTATTGTATATTATTTTCTTCAGCACATCCACCCTCCAGGTGAACCTTGCTGTGAAAAGAAAGGCACCTAGAATTTACATGTGTAATTCACAGCTAAAAGCAAAACCCTGCAGATACCACTTTTATGATCAGTCAAATGTATTTTATTAAACACATAAAACACAGTTTTTGGAAGAGCCCCCATCCAAGCCAAGAGAAAACGGCAGCCGCTTTATTAAGATTAATGACCACTAAGGGTGACTGGGAACTGAGTTTGTTAGGAATTGAATTGAGATTGGAGATGTTTTTTTAATTATTATTTCTTTCTTTCTTTCAAATTTTTCAGTTTTCTCTCCCAATTTGGTTGCCAATTATACCCTCGATTTATATCAATTCACCCTCCCCCACGAGTCAGCCACACGTCCTTGGGGTCAAGACACTCTTTCCGGGCCGATAGATCCGCCTCTTCCGAGACGGAACTCTACCACGGACGCCTTTTCCTGCTCCTCGACAGACTCGTGCCGGCTCACCTTCCCCCCTTCCCCGGAGGCAGACAGCCAAATGCCGCCTCTGATCGGGGCTGACAACCAGGGCCGGTCTGGTAGAGGCACGGGTTTCGAACCGTGTCCCTGACAGGCAGCGCACACCGCACCGGACCAGCCAAAGTGTGGTGCGTTAGACCGCTACGCTATTTGCCGCCCTAGATTGGAAATTGTTTTTTTCCGGATTTAACCACAATGCAGTACACTGCAGTCCTGGTTCAAGTACTCAATCAAGTAATCTATCCCGACACCAGCAGAAAGACCGAAAGTATGTAGCTGAAGTTTATGCATACAAAGGAACATAATTCCGCTGACAATTATAGATTTTCTTTTCTTGAAATAGGTCTGATTGTAACATGCAGGCTGACTCACGATTAACTGCTGTGTAAAATATTATAATATAATTTCGCCTTAATTATAACAGGATATGGTGCCAAGGTCTTTGCAGGAGCTATCTCTGGAGAGTGTATGGAATCCAGAGATTGTAAAGACCAATTTTTTCATTCACTGCCAGCACAAGTAATTTCCCCAGTCAAAAGCACTGCGAGGAGACCCATCCAGGGTGCAAAATGGTGTGATTTGAGGCAACAGATTTCTATTCATTCTTCAGGGGAAAATGAGGTTAACTGCTGTGTTCCCAGCAATAAAAGGAGTGGATGAATCAGTGCTGAGCCAGTGCTTCATCACCACAGCGTATGCTTTTGAGAATGTGATGGCAGCACCTGGCCTATTTAAATGGAGGTGAATTACTTCTTATTTTTTCATATTTACATTGCTTCACATTGTGTGAAAACTACAAATAAGATTGTCAGTCGTGAAACATTTATACATTTCAAGATTTCTGGGGAGAAATGAAAGTATTTAAAACAATGTTCTGATGAGCAGACCTCCTTTAATCTGTATGCACACTCACGTGCACATGCATGCACATGCCCACATACTTATACACACACACACACACACACACACACACACACACACACACACACACACACACACACACACACACACACAGACACACACAGACACACGCTCAAATGCTAATACTCCACAGGCAAATTGCACAGTAATCCCTTGTTATTCACATTTTGGAGTATTTGAGCTTGCCAGCACTGCCTTCCCCTGGCTGCTGTACAGCTGCAATACAATGCACAAACAACCCCGCAGGAAACACACAACATCGTTCCACACATCGGGCGCTACTCGCTCATACCAAAAGCCCAATCCTGCCTTGTGCACTGCATTCCGTACATTTACCAATATGTTAATGGCATTCATAGCTCTCGTATTCATTCTAGAATGTGTCCACCAGGGATTAAAAAGCGATCGCTGTATTTAATATCTCACTGCTGAACCACGATCTCGCTCCACTCCCAGCAGCCGGAACCCTCAGCCAGGCTCAGCACTGCTAGGGCCTTTAGTTCAAAAACAGTGGTTCTTAATCCTCTCCTCGGGGAACCCCAGCCAGTCCATGTATTTGTTCAGTTCCACCACCAGCACACCTGATTCAACTAATTTCTACTTAATGAGCGTTGATTAGTTGAATCAGGTGTGCTGGTGGTGGAACTGAACAAATACATGGACTGGCTGGGGTTCCCCGAGGAGAGGATTAAGAACCACTGTTCTAAAAGGTAAACGATGTGTTGTGTGGATACGGAAAGGAGTTGGTGCTCGTTTTCATCACACTAGTAGTGTCTTCCACTGCGGAGTACCGCGGAGTCATTGATAGGGCACTGCGTTTGTTACTCATAAGAAAGGTATTTAACTTGTATTCCCTTCATGCTTATCACACGGCCGGAGCGTGAACTCAATGCCTCTTGAGACACGTTTAGATATGGGCGTGTGTGAATAATTAAAATATGACATGACGTGATGGTCTTAACACAGGGCCTCTCACACTGTTACATTGTTGGGAATTTTGTCTCCATGGGAGACCTGAAATGAAAAGATGGGGCGCGCTGCCCAGCGGCTAACGGAAACCTGCTGGAGGCGACGAAGGACCCTGCCGATTCTTCAGCACATTGCCGCCGCACCCAGGTGCCGTCTCCAGGATACTGGTGACATTGAGGAAGTGCGTTCCACAAGGCCGCAGCGACACCATCGGGGCCCTCGCAGCTGCGAAGCACCGGGGATTCCCACATTCCCGTCAGGGAGCTCCCAGGAACAGGAAGTGCACAGCAGAGACAACCGTCCAAAGTTGCTGCTGGTTGGCTCATCCTGTTAAGGTGCTGTTCTATTGTTTTTTTACTTATTTTTAATTTTTTGGATTTTTACAGTTTTTCTCCCAATTTGGTAGCCAATTACCCGCTGTGCTTAGTTCCCCCTTCCCTCATAGTTCGCTGCCTCCTCCGAGACAGCATTCGTCGTGCCGTCGACTGTAATTCCAGTACCCCAGAACCACTGCTGTGCGCAGCAAACTGTGTGTCGGCTTCCCTCCCCCCTCCCTGGGGCAGACAGCCAATTGCCGCCCCGATGGCACTCCCGACCAGAGTCGACTCTGGCGTGACGGGGAATCGAACCCCGGTCGCCGTGGCCAGCGTCGGACGTTGAAACCACTAGACCACGCGGGAGGCCCTGTCCTAATCTTCTGACCACAGTGCAGTACACTGCACGCCTGGTTAGAGTAGTCAAGATCTATCCTGACACCAACTGGAAGACCCATACCGAAAGCATATAGCTGAAGTTTATGCAAATTTCTAAAAGGCACATAAGTCCGCTGACAATTACAAATTTTCTTTTCTTGAAACAGGCCCGATTGTAACACTGCAGGCTGACTCATGATTAACTGCTGTATAAAATATTATAACATAATTTAGCCTTAATTATAACAGGATATGGTGCCAAGGTCTTTGCAGGAGTTATCTTTTGAGAGTGTATGGAATCCAGAGATTGTAAAGACCAATCTTTTCATTCACTGCCAGCACAAGTAATTTTCCGCAATCAAAAGCACTGTGAGCAGACGTATTCAGAGTGCAAAATGGTGTGATTTAATGCAACAGATTTGTATTCATTCTTCAGGGGAAAATGAGGTTTGGAAGAACCCCCGTCCAAAGCCAAGAGAAAACGGCAGCCGTTTTTTTAAAGGTTCCTGACCACCAAGGGTCCATTCCATATCCATATCCGTGTCCTGGTGTGATCTGGACATTCGAGTGTGCCATGTTGTTTCAGACATTTTTATGGGTGTATCCTACCGAATGGGGGTGTTTCATTTATTTGATTGTGTAAGTAGAACCAGTCTTTGTAATTTGATCGTTAATTTGTCACTATTCGCGACTTTTTCAAAACACTATTGCAAAATAGCCGCAACAGTTACTGACCGTCTTTGCACTGTGACTATCTTAGTAAATGTGGCCCTGAGTTTGTTAGGAGTTGAATTAAGATTAGAGATGGTCTGAGCACCATGAGCCCCACGGTTTGGTATCAAATCCAGACCATACCAGTGCCGACTGTGGGGCAATGCATAGTTGGTAGTAGCGTTGCCCAAGTAGGGAGGGATTCAGTCGGCAAGGTTGTTCGGTTGTCTCAGGTCTGCACATGAAGTGCCTTCCTCCGAGCTTAACTTGTGCAAGCTTAACTCGTTGACTGCGGTGTGACATCGCATGGAAATAAGCGGTGGCTGGCGTCAGGTGTTTCAGAGTAGAGCGCGTGCTTGTCTGTGCTCTCCTGGAGGGTCACAGCGAACAGGGCTTGTGGGTAAAATTGCACATTCCAAATTGGTAGAAAAAGAGATAAAAAGCTTATGTAAATGATAATAATTGGCTTCTTTGTATGGTGCTTATCCATGCCTCGTAATACACTATCAGCGATGTTTTTGGTTTGTGTGTGGCCGTTTGGCCCGGGCTTTGTTCTATGGGGTCAGTGAGAAACACAGCAATTGCAGGAAGAGAGGGGAGCCTTTTCACTGCCCTGAGCAGGATTCAGCTGGCTTTTCCGTTTCCCCAGCCAGATTCCATTCTGCGGGGGCAGCAAGCTCCACTCCAGAACGGCTGCTGTGCACAGTGTTTTTTCCTCCCAACCTGTGCTCATATATCCCCGTGCATCCCGATTGTTCACTCATCTTAGCATTTTTCTAAGAAAGGATAAATCATTTAGAGGGATTACACTGCGAGGTACACCCACTGGCGTGCGATACGACCCTTTTTAAAGGAAGATGTGCCTTTTTAACAGAATTTCTCTGGAAATACCTTGGCTTGGTTGCTTGAGCACAAACGTTTTCTCATACTACACGAGCTGACAGAATAGTATCTGATTAACCACATGGGAAAAAAGGCCTCTCACAAAGCATTGACTTCGTAGTCGACAATCGTCCACAAACGTGAAATTATCGATGCTCTCCCACTGCGGAGGGCTACCTAGGAACACAGAGGTTTAGCGTAAACCAAGCCTTGACGCTACACTGACGGAGCAGGCATAGACATAGGAGCTGACGTGCTGCCTAACATGAAGAATGCAGTGTTGACTGGGCTCAAGGCTCCACGGATTTAGTCAAAACTCTTTATTGCGGCTCGAGTTTGCCATGAAGCACGTAAGGGTGTCTCCAGAACGTGGGTGGGTGAATTCCATCTCGAAGGAAGCAGAGTTCGCTACCCTCTGGGAATTAGCTTGCTCGTAGAGAGCAAACTCGTGGGGGGGCAAATCCAAATAAAATACAGGATATAATTGGCCACTAAATTAGGAAAAAAACTGGAAAAAATCTGAAACAAATTAAAAATATATATAATTTAAAAGAACTCTTTATTGCACTCCCACCCTTTTGGGATATTACTAAACCATGAGATGTAGAATGACTTTAAATGGTCCTTAAATGAACAGCCATTGACTTTGTATTAGACTGTAAATGTGTTTTACGCAGATTTCCCCCTGCCACGGTATCCTGACTTATGTATGCAGTTGCAAACTGATGAGCATCATTAGTGGGCAAATACAATTTTGTGCTTTTTTTAATACCATGTTTGATGGCCAAATTAATTTGACTGTAATGAACGTAATACTGTATCCCAAGCTAATCACGTCCACTGATGGAGCAAATCTGTGCATTCATAAAGGCCCCCTCTACTCTCCTCTCTGCACTGGCTCCCCATCGCAGCACGCATCAGATTGAGATCACTGGTGCTTGCTTTTCAAGCGGCTAGAATAACTGCTCCCCCTTACCTCCAGACACTCATCACACCCTACACCCCAGCCAGACCCCTCCGCTCAGCCTCCTTTGGAAAACTGACTGTCCCATCCCTCCGGGCGCCCCGGCAGCCGTTCCTCGCGGTCTCGTCTCATCTCTGTCCTGACCCCTCGCTGGTGGAACGACCTTCCGCAATCGGTCAGGACCGCGGAATCACTTGAGACTCAAAACCCACCTTTTCAGACTCCACTACCACTGAATTCTGTACATACTCCTCTTACTCTTACTCCTAATTAAAACACATTTTTAAACTAAAATTAGTAACCTTTTCCTTCCCAGTGTTACAGGTATGGTATGCAGCTGCCTACAACGATGTCTATTGCTGTATTACTGCACTGATCTCTTGTGCAAACTATGATTGTTCCTACCATATATTAATGCACATCTTGTACGTATAAGTCACTCTGGATAAGAGCGTCTGCTAAATGCTTAAAATGTAAATGTAGAAATGCCTAAGGGAGGTAATCTTGACTGTTAAGTAAATACGGTAGGGAATGAACTTTAAAACTTCCCCTCCCAAAAAATCTACACTCTCAATTTTTAAGGCTGGCGTTTAGAAGAAAGACCAAGAAGGTCTTTCCCTCCCAGAAGACCGAATGTAAACAGTGAAGTGAAGCATGTGATTCACATAACTGTGGGGGTGAAAGCTATATCTATGAGGATAGACAGCCGTGTTCAACAGCAGTGAGTGAATAACACTCACGTGACACAAAGCAATTTTAAATGCAGCTGGAAACAATTGCTACCTAATCCACCTGGGGCCGCATAACTTCATCTGAAATGCACTCGACTCTCTGTTACTCAGTCCCCTATAGATGTTGGTTATGTTTCAGGCAATTCATTTTGTGCAGTGTCTAATCAGTGCACAAATACATTTCACATACTATCTGTCTAAATTATATTGAGCCATATTGATATAGCAGTTCCTCATCTATTCATATATGTATGTCTTGCATTTGCTCTCCCATTTCTGCTTCTTCTAACCAAAGAAGAGCACTTAATACCTGCTTCTATTTGGGCTATCAACATTTCCTGAATCAGTGAATTTTTATCTTGATATGTCTTGCTGTCTACTTCGGGCACAGTATTTCAGGTACGTTATGCTAACACGTAATTGATTCAAAACTTATGAAAAGACATGAAAACGAGATGGTGTTTCATACCTGATCGGATGTTGCTTGCATTCTTTGTGATGTGAATCCCATTTTAATTGCTTATAAATCACACCAGCGTAACCAGTGAATTTGCATGTGATCACATCAAACACAGTTCGATCTTGTAAACAGTCTGATCTCGCTGCCTGTCCTGAAGGCAACCAATCAGAAGATTATATGGCATGTCGCTCGGTAACGTAATCAATTGGGCAAAGAACTGGAGTCACCCGCCACGCATTCCACACAGCTGCGGTAATGGAAGAGAAAACATGAATACGCAACAATGCAGTCTCAGACGTCCTGTGGTTGGCAGTGGTTGTTTAGGCAGATAAGTATGTGGGAGACTTTTGGAAGCAGTTTAGTCTTAGCTGAGCCCACAGCAAGACTATTTATGTGTAGGTCATCTTCCCTGCATTTCCATGATTTTGCATAATTCATAAACAGCTGTGGTTCAGACTTGGTCAACTTGGCCACTGGCAAGATGCCAATAAATGAAAGACTACAAATTAGTTTTTATTAGTAATTCATTAGCAGCTTTGGAGAGTATTTTGTGTTGAGCAGTGGCAAGGAATCCCGATTTTGATTTCATGATGTAAGAAAATAAAATGTTAAAAATGCCAAAGAGGGTGAATACTTTTTATACCTAGTGTGGCTATATACACACACAGTGCCCCTTTAAAGTCTTTCCCTACTGGGAAACATGGTGGTGGGAGCCTAATGCTATGGGGATGCTTCTCTGCTTCAGGGACTGGAACACTTGTCAAAATAGAGAGCAAAATGGATGGCGCAAGATAAAGACAAATCCTGGAGGAAAACCTGCTGCAGTCTGCAAGAGACCTGCGACTTGGGAGAAGATTTATATTCCAGCAGGACAATGACCTAAAGCATGCAGAAAAAGTTACATTGGAGTGGTTTAAAATCTGTCCTGGAGTGGCCCCCCAAAAAGCGTGGTTCAGATTTATCAATCCAAGTTATTCTAGTTTTTAATTTTTAATTAATGTTCAGAAATGTTTTGTTGCTGTAAGGCAACAAAAGGTGAAAGTTTTGAGACCGGGAGTAGACTTTGAAGGGACACTGTATATATGAGAGAGAGAGAGAGATACATTAAGATACATAGATATAGATATAATGTCAAGATAAGCAGGTTAGATTGCAAAATATAACAAAATTGTCACAGACTGGCAGGTACTCCAGGGGGGTTGGGAGTTTTCCATAAGCTTGACATGCCCGAACACAGACATCCCCATGCTCAGAGACAGGGATGGGATCTTGCATCAATCCGACCACCATTCGCACCACCATTCTTGTCTTTGTGCCCATGAGCTGAGCCTTTGAAAACAGGAGCCAGCACTCCATTTGTATTTGTGGGCAAGTCGGAGCTGGTGAGTTCAGGAGGAGCAGCTCCTATGCTCAGACTCAGTTCCACATTGACTTTATTCCCCTAAGCTGGCTCCATACGCCACCCCCACTTCTCGCAGTCAGGAGCCGCTGCATATAAGGCCCGCTGCTGTCCAAATATCCACTTCTTGGAGCTCTCTGAGCACGCTCCCTGGGGAAAATGCTTTCAGTCATGGCTGTCTTTGGGTGAGAATGTGCGTGCATGTTTATGTGTGTGTGTGTGTGTGTGTGAATGCATGTAGTGTATGTCTGTGTTTTGGCCTGTTGGAAGTAATTTCAGGCAAATTGAATTCCTCTACTTATGCCGAGGGAACAAAAATAACTTCCCGATTTTGACTTTGCCTTCATATCCTAGAAACAGATTTTTCTCATGCTTCAGGAATTAACAATGATATTTCCATTTATAGAGGAACCGTGCTCTCTCTTTTTAAAATACTTCGCTGAGCCTGGGAAAGACACAACAGTGTTTATGCCAGCACGTTCGCATGCTCTGACTCACGGCCAATACCAGAGCTCAGATCCTGAGATCCTGGGTTTTTTCCCTTTTTTTTTAGAGGTGTGTGTTAATCCTCACACCTGGAATGGATTTACATGTTTCTGCCTAATTCCCCACCCGGATCTGGGGGTAGCCGGTCATCTCCCCACCACCCCTGGTTCACACAGCTGTTGCACCCACTGCTCTCCACAGCAGACCCAAAGAATAAATGCATAACCACATGCGTTGTGTGCACTCTCCCTGCCGACTCCTGGACGTAAGACACCTATGAATTTGATTGGACTGGCTTTGTAAATTGTGTTCTGGCCTCAACATTCACAGTGTGTCCACAGGTCCAGAACAGAGAAACATTACCGTAGAATATTACATAACTCCTGCACGACTCACATCTGGATCGTATGAATTCAGATCATTTGATAGGTCGTGTCAGCACGCCCAAGGAACTCTGGCTTAACCCAGGCTTTGGCTGAATATGCTATTAAAATCTTCCAGGAACAAGGGATTCCTGAATACACAAATAGTTCATTTTTTCATCACTCAAAATGGTGCAAAATATTTTCTTTGAGGAGGAGCCAATTCGTTCTGTCCCAGTCATGAACAAGGTAGCCATGTTTTTTGTAGACGAGTCCATCGGAAGGGATTCTTTGCCATTACGCATCCCCCGTCTTGTCGCTATCTAGATTGAAGTCAGTTCCTGGGCCTTAGCCTCCAGTGAATTTGATTTGACTATACAAAAACAGTGGACTATGCAGCCACTGTTACATTCCTGCTGATGCCATTCATCAGATCTACAAGGTTTTCCATTTGACATAATTTCTTGAGTGGTTGCCAATGTAGTGGGAAGTTGCCTTCCTGCTGATATGAGAGTGTGGGAGCAGAAGGCGACTGGAAGCATTTTGCCTTCGTGCTCCTGGAGCAGCACACCTCCAATGCATCAGCGCTCACATCTGTTGGCCTCCTCATGTCGTAAAATGTGAGCACTTGAGCATTTGTTTTACTTTCCTGAAGGCCTCATCTTGGCTACTTCCGGCTGACCAGACAGCGTCTGCCTTCAGGAGTTTGTTGAGTATTTGCAGCAATGTGGAACTGTGCGGTAGGTATCTACACCGATAATTAACCATGCCAAGTATCCATTTCAGCTCTTTGACTTTCTGTGGCTTGTCTAGATCTTGAATGGCACAGACTGGGTCTAGGCCAGGGGTCGGCAACCTGCGGCTCCAGAGCCGCATGCGGCTCTTTCATCCTTATGCTGCGGCTCTGCGTGGCTTGGGAAAATAAATTATAATTATCCAATTGAATCAAAAATCTGAGGGGCGCAATAATTTTTTCCGTCGACAGAAAATGGGGCGCCGTTTACGTGGCAGAAAATGGGGTGCTGGCAACCCACGCTACGCCACTGGCGGCTCCCAGTGTTTTCTTTTCCGTGGAAAGCGGGTCCAAATGGCTCTTTGAGTGTTATGGGTTGCCGACCCCTGGTCTAGGCTGACCCCACTGTGGCTGAGCCAGTGTCCCAGGTCAGTTCAGAGACAATTCTCCTTGTTTAGCTTCAGTCCAGAAGCCTGGATGACCTGGAACACCTCTGCTAGCCTGTGGTCGTGCTCCTCTTGGGTGCAGCCGTGGACCACAATGTCGTCCATAAAACAGCAAGCATCCTCCAGGTCATGCTCTGACATTTTCTTTTGGAAGGTCTTGGGAGTGCTGCTTATTCCAAACGGAAGGTGGCGGAAGCATTTGAACGGTGTTATAAAGGTTGTTAGCTTCATGCTTGCATCATCCAATGGTATCTGCCAGAACCCACTGGCAGCATCCAAGCTGGAAAACAGCTTTGTCCCTGTTAAGGTTGGCAGAATGTACTTCTCACGCACCACAGCCTCAGTTAGCCATTTAGGGCGAGACAGATCCTGATGTCGCCGTTTTGCTTGGCGACCGGTACCATCGGCGCACAACAGGGAACAGGCTAGGATATTTCCTCAATTGCACCAAGCTGTTCCATCCTATCCAGTTCTCGCTTGACTTTTTAGGAATGGAATTGGCACTCTCCTGGTCACATTGACACTGTGTGGCCCTGCTGTGCTTTTGAGCACTATTTTTCACTGGTTCACACTTCAATAGTCCGATAGAACCAAACATGTTCTCTCTCACTTCATCAATTCTCTTGATCAGTCCCATTTCAACGGTTGCACTGCGTCCCAAGAGGTTGTCTCCCATAGCTCCTTTGAGCACATGCATATAAATCTGGAATGTCTTATTCTTCACACGGGCCTTTGTTTTTAGATTGACCTGCCATCTCCCTGATTTCTTTGGTGAAAACAAGCACGCTCATATATGATGTTTCTCCGCAGGATGAAGTGCTTGTCAAACTTCTCAATCATGATTTTGAAATGATATTGGTCATTGTTCATCCTCTCCCTCAAGCACAAATTATTTGAACAAATCGGCGAACTAACCTGCACATCGCTTCTTGCGCTAGGTCCTGTAGCACATGAAACGCTGTTTCCTCCGGCCGCTCACATCGTATAAAATTTTCCATTATTTCAAAACATACTTCTTAGCCTGCAATAACTACATTTTTATCATTTCTCAATATTACAATATGTTTTATAGCACATTTACTACATGCTTATCACCAGTTTATAGCTATTTTTGAAAGTAGTAATAAATGAACAGCACAGTATTTTATATGCTTCTAAAGTATATGCTTATTTCCTATGGAGAGATTATTATTTCCACAGAGAGCAGTACACAGCCTAGAGTTGACCTCTTCAATACTAAGCTTGGTTGAGCCATTTTAATCCAAGGAGTGTCATAAAGAGGATTGCAACAGCAGTTTCCCCATGTCAAAATTTGAACCGTGTCCCAGAATTATCTGCCATTCTGTGCTTCTGGTTTGTATCCATATGGAGGCACCCTGCCTGTGAATATCAATAGTAATGTCTGTTTCATCACTCAGCTATACACGTTAGGACTAGTACAGTAGTTCTGCAATAACATGGGGGTCTACATCACATCCCCAGTGCACATTCTCTTACATGCATTAATGATGAAAACCACAAATGTCCTCCATGGTGTACTTGTACATGTATACCAGCTGCTGCACAGTGGAGAGTGATGTGATATATGCAATAGAGTTAAAGTGATCTTTCATGCTGCCTGGGGACAAAATTCCAAGCATAATTTCTTCTTCCTTCTGTGGTGATATAGCCTTCTCTTTTGGTCATGGGCATACCCATTCTGTTTTGGGCTTTTTCTTGGAAACATGACAGGCGTGTTTCATAACAGTAGCTTGTGTGTATTAGCTTGGTGGGCCTCACATCATGGCCATATATAGACTCAGAAGAAACTGAAGAAAGTTTGGGCTGAAATGGAAATAGCTTTCGGTGTGAGGGTGAGAGGCAGACTCATAGAGTGAGGGTGAGGGACAGATTCATAGAGTGAGGGTGAGGACAGACTCATTGAGGAGGGTGAGAGGCAGACTCATAGAGTGAGGGTGAGGGACAGATTCATAGAGTGAGGGTGAGGGACAGATTCATAGAGAGTGAGCGATAGGCAGTGGTGATGACAATTAGCTAGATGTACAGAGTTCAGTGGTAGTGGAGTCTGAAAAGGTGGGTTTTGAGTCTCTTGCGGAAGATCGCACTGCTAGACTCTCTGCTCGATTAATGCCATTTTCCAATTATCATGGAAATATTTTGTAATATATTGTATATTTACAATAGAGAAATATGAGAAACCTGCCATTCTCTGCCATGCTAAGTCCTGAACTTGTACAGATCAGGACACCAGAGACCTGGCCTGCAAGACAGCCAGTAAACGGCAAGCTTTAACCCCCTGAGGTCGGCTGGATCGGCGCCGATCCAAGCAGCAATACAAGTATATTACTATTTCTAACTTCGCGATATTTTATCATACACACGCGGCAAAAACATTGACAGAAACCTTAGAATCGCGACTTTCCGATTTGAGCACTGGCAAATCAAATGGGATTTTTAAATTAGGTTAATTAGACCAAAAGTAAACCTTGCCTTTTACTCTTTTTTACCTGGTAGTAACGCCCCCTTCTATTGACATGGTAACTAGGGGCGAGTTTAGGCGAGGTGTGTGGGGAGGGGCGTGGGGCCATGTGTGAAAACGCCGCGAAAAACACATAAACTGTCCCGACAATTTGAAGCAAGATTTTATACAGACATACAATTTTATTCAAGATGGAAAGATTTTCTGCGCTGCAGTGTTTGAGAGTATTGATGAAAAGCGACGAAGACAATAACTGACGAAGAGTAAGTAACTATATTTGATTTGCCATGTTATCAAATACTCGTATATATATTCAATATATGAATTCGCGTCTTGTGACTACATATTCCGCGTGTTGCAACGTAACAAATTGCAATATGCACACAAGATCTATGGAAGAATACTTTTCAAACAGCCTAAAATGTTATTTATTTCGCTTGTTTTCAAATACTCGTGAAAAAATATATGAATTCGCGTCTTGTGACGCCAAACATATTCCGCGTGTTAGTAACTTAATCTAAATCCCTAACGTTAGTAGATTAGTTGGTTAGTTCTATACACATCTACCTAATATATACAAAATGCAATCTAGAAAGTAAGAAGGAAGAAAAACGAGATAATAAGCGAAGGCGGAAAACCCCGAAAAGTATAAACTCCCGAAGTGCATGACAAGACAAGGTGTGGATCTCGAAATAAACGGAACAAGGACAGACAGGGAGCAGAACGTGACAGAACAGGGAAAATGCAATACTGGATAAAGAATAATGAATAAGGACTGAATGAAAAATAAACAAAGGCCAAAAAACAACAGAACAGGAACTCAGAATATAACACTGATGGCCCAGTGAGATGGCCCATCTGACAGTTCTTAGAGGTGTGGACAATGAATAATGAATATTCAGGTATTTAGCATTTAGCCCTCCCACAGCCTGAAATAAATGTGACCAGTTCTGATAAAAACAGGTTTTTAGCTATTTAGATCTCAGATGTGCTAAACTGTTTTCACACCCTTACATAACCAAGACCTTGATGAACAAACGCACATTGGCAAAACAATTCGTCACTATAGTTTAGTGTGTGCTTTCACAACTTTTGTGACAGCAGAAAATTTACTATTTTTAACTTGTGTGTTTGTAGATCTATTTACAAGCTGCATATGATACTGACCAAACTATTGATGGCATACAAATGTAGCTGTGATTGTCCTTCAAATAAAAATATCAAACACGTTGGAGTAAGTGTGTGTTAAATTGATGAAATTGAGATAAATATCAGACCATGCCAAAATCAAAAACATCTGAAAGCTTAGCACGGACCTCAGAGGGTTAAGTGTCTTTGCTTTTCATTCATCATTCAAGGGGGTTGTACAACTTTCAATGGTTAAGTTGTACAACCCCCTTCCTCAGCAGCCATTTTACTGAGAGGAGGACAGCATGCAGTTCAGCAAAGACAAAGACTGAGATATTAGACAGACAGCTACCCCAAATCCAAAAAGGACAAAAATATTGTGCCTTATTGTTCATTTGAGCTCATGGGATACTCTTGTTTTTGGGGGGGGGTTTTGCTGGCTTTTACCTATTCACTTTAAATGGCTTATATAAATAACACAGGTTTTATTTGAGAAACATCAGGGTTATTGCACAAACAGCCGCTGACAGATATGTCCTCCTTCACTCCTAATGGATCTCTTTGCTTTTCCTAATGGATCTTCTTTGCTTTTTCTGGGAATTGGCAGTGGTAACGTGGGCCGAAATTGTGAAGCCCCAATGATAAATCGTGACGCATGAGAATAGGCTGCTAACACACTGTGATGCTGCACGACACAATGGACGGCCTCCGTTCATTTGCCCCTTTTCTATATCACCGGCATCTTATAACTGTTGTGCCGTATTCAGAGCCTAATTCGGCAAACATTTAAACGCGGCGTTATTCACCACTAGCATGACTCACCGCAGTCTGGCTGCAGATGGGCGGAGGGCCCCTGGAACATTATCAGATCTAGATTCCAAGGAGGATGACGGAGGGAGAGACGCTTTAGATCTCTCTGTAGTTTTTCTCAGAAAATCTGATAGGTACCCTGATAGGTGTTTTCACATACCCCGATATTTCACTTGCAAACAGCTCTGTTCCTCCCATCACAACCAATAAAGCGCTGAGGTGTGGGTGGAATCTAACATGAGAACTGTCTTTTTGCTTTTCATGTAGGCAGTCTGTTCTCCTTTAGAGAAGTGAGTAACTCGCAAAAGCCTTGCAAAATCAATGAACATTTTATACCGGGTCTTTTTTGGTTAGAGTGCGGCTCGGGGTGGAAGAGAGAAAGAAGTGTGTCATTTTTGGGCGGGGCCGTTTGCTTGGGCCCCAAAGTGGATTTTGAGCAGATTCTTTCCTCACCGCTGTTCACCCCCTACCTGCAGGGCCTCTGTTCACGCTGCCACCCCTCAGCGGCGTTGTGAACACGAGGGCCCTCGAGAAGGGGCTGGGGGGGACGGCATGCCGGGATTCACACACATCCCCTGCGCTTTCTCAGAACCTACTGAAAACACAAACACACACAGACACACACACACACACTTACCCGACAGTTTCTCAGAACCTACTGAAAAACACAAACACACACAGACACACACACACACATGCCCACACATCCCCTACAGTTTCTCAGAACCTACTGAGAAACACGCACACTCACACACACCCGCACACACACATACCCGACAGTTTCTCAGAACCTACTGAAAAACACACACACACACATACACACACACACACACGTGCACACATCCATCAAACAAACGACACAAACATCCTCTGCAGTTTCTCAGAGCCTACTGAGAAACACATGCACACACATATACACACGCATGCATACACACGCACACACACACACACACACGTGCACACATGTACACAGACACAAACATCCTCTAGTTTCTCAGAGCCTACTGAGAAACACATGCACATAAACACATGCACACACATATACACATGCATGCATACACAACACACACACACACACGCACGCACGCACGCACGCACTGAGCATTGAGCAACTTCCCTAAACAGCATATGCCTGCCACAGCCACACATGCCCCAGGCATGGCCTGCATGCTGATCTCTTTCCAAGATGCCTCATGGTTGACATCCTTACATAAGGACAGGATATTTACATAATTTATTATAATAAAATAGCGGGAACTACAAAGGTACCTGCCACGAATGAAACAGAAACCTGCAAGCACTGCTGCGTCAGGGCTGAGGTAAGACACACCAGTGCACTAAGTTACATCAGGCTTGTCTTTAGCCCATGTGACTGCGTTTATCACATTTGCCACCAGATCTAACTCTTGACTTTCTTCCGTGAGAGGGAAACAGATTTCGGCCCCTGATTTCAGCCTGGCGTGGCACGCTCACGGTGACAGCGTGGCCAATACGTGCAGCCTCAAAGAAACCGTCGGAGCACTTCTCCAGTGTCGTATAAGCGTTAGCCTTAATCAGCACACCCTGCCGGCTCTCCGTAGTCATGCTGTCTCTGAAAAGAAATATGCCTTCAAAAGAAATATGCCTTCCCAGCTATGTTATACAACAGCATGAGTAACTACCACAACAGACAATAATGTACGGAACCTCATTTATTCAGCCAAAAAGGAAAATGGGCTGTCCCATGAATGCGCTCGGCTCCATTTCAATAAGCGGGTGCGGTGCCGTCAGTCAGGAAACAGGTGACTTTGCACGGCTGGTACAAGGTGGACATTGTGACGATGCGCCCAAAGCATACTGACTGCATAATCACATTAGCGCCTTTATTTTATTTTTTAAGGTTCGCCCTTTCTGGCCGTATCCTTCAAACATCCCACGCATTTGGGGGCGTACATAGACGGAAAAAACGAAAAGAAGAAGATTGATTGTCCGCAGAAATTCCGTAAGCCTTTTCGAGAAAAAAGGCAGATCCTCTGCAAAGTTTTCTCCTCTCTTCTCCTCAGACAGGATATTAATAGTCCCACTTGCGGCCCCCCGCCAACGCCCTCCAGGGGGCTTTCAGACCGGTCATTTAATTGAGCTGCTCAGACATGCGGTGGATGTCGATTAATTACAGAGTCTCTTTGCTGTCAGTTAAAGGTAGGCCTCATACCGACGCGTATCCACCCGTTCAGAGCGCTGCCACTCACCCGCTCCCTCCACCCGCCTACCGCACGTTATTTTCTCCTCTGGGAGCCAATCCGCTCGCAGCCTCTCGGCTAATCAGCAGGCCCTGATTGATGGCAGAAGATTGCATTTCCACCCATCAGACTATTTCAGGGGGGTCTCCGCATGTCTCTCGCCTGCCGTTGATAAGAGCGAGCGCCGAGCGCTGAGCGTGACGGGGCCCACGGGCGAGCGGGAGGTATCTTCATCTATTTAAAGGGATGCTCACGCCCGCCGCAGATGTCTGCACGCCCTTTTTGATATCTTTCGCGGCGAGACGGCAGGCCTTTCTTTTCCATCGTCTCGTTGATGTTGTTCAGAAGTTGCTGGCAGCCGAGGTTCCAGAGAGTCCTGACTTCATATATCTGGGTCTTTCATGCTGTCTCTCGTCAGGTTTCTTCGCGAGAGTGCTTTTTTAACTGAAATTTGTATATTTTCATGTTTCGTGTGATGGCATCTGTTCAGTGGCACAGAGGTTTAGAAAGGGGGTGTTTAAAGGGAAAATTTGCCGCACTTAGCTCAACCTGTATTTTGTGAACATCTCGCAGACATGATGTACAATCGCTTTGCAATAAATGATGTGAGCTCGAGGCAAGGGAAGCGCAAAAATGCTGGCATACGCTCTTTAGAGATAGGAACATCATATTGACATGCCAAAATACCTGCGCGTGTATGGATGATTGACTGATTTTGAAATCATGAAGATAACTAGAGGCCGCAGGCAACCTCTGAGGGTTCCAAGCCCTGTCAAACAAGAAAAACTTCCCAAAAAGCACTTCTTCTGACTCGACGATTCAAAAGGACCTTGCACTTAAAGTGTGCTTGCCGAGTTTCGAGTGTACAAGAGCGGCACTCGGTGAGAAACAGCCGTCCACCACATTAGTGTGTGTTCGCTGAACGCAACATGGCCGCCACGACGGGAAAGCTTGACGTGACGTATCCCTAGGAGGTAACATTTTGAACCTCTTTGACAAGTTTGAAGGTCACGCGAACGTAAAACGATTGCTTGCACGTTGCAATGATCACCCGGACCTGCCGAGTCAACCTTCACAACATCGGGAGAATCCACCCTTCCCTCACCCAAGAGGCCACACAGCTACCGGTTCAGGCTTTGGTAGGTCTGGGCCATTGTAACGCTTTGCTGGCTGGCTTAGCGGCCTGGCTTAGATGGCTGTTGAATCATGTGACCTGCCGTGTTTTGTGTGAACACCTTCGCAAAGTTTGAAGCTTATTCAAGCATCGGATCAGGCCAATAATTGCATAAAATGTTTAATGGCGAACATTAGAGGGCATGGCCACCAAACCGTATGCACTATTCCTTCACAATTATTGTAGGCCTATATGTTTCCGCACAGCACATACGGTTTCAGGGATCATTATGTGTCCGGAAGGGGGGGGGGGGCGGGGTGGTTGTTTAAACTCAGGAGATAATGATTGGTTTGTCTCCAGGTCAGGAGCAGGTCATTCAGGGTTGCAGCCGAGGCTGAGTCATTCCCTGGTAAAATCTCTCTCTGTCAAGCGATCTGCCTTGCAACACTGCACCTCTGTATTGGCATTCCTGGATGCATTATGGGCCATTATGTCCATTAATGTAGCTGGAGGTCTGCAGGCACAACTGAAGCTGAGTACACTGGTCCAGACGGGTAAGCAGCTGGAGATCTACAGGATATAGTGGCGTAATGAACTCAGGAACAAATAGCCAATACTCACTTTATTATTGCATTGTCTTGTGGTTCTTATGCACCTCCTTTTGGTTCCTGTGCACTTCTCTTCAGAGATGTACTGTGCATGCACTAAGCAGGAAGGAAGTGGCATACTGCTCATCACCCACAATCCACTGCAACCGCTCTGTAAGCTGAGGCAGGGCCACTGCGGTATCACGGTCATACTTACCGCTATGGTTGGGGAGGGGGGGGAGGGGGCTGCTCAGAGAGTACAGAACTTGTTAAAGCCATATATGGAGTCTGCTGTGGTTTGTGGCCTCGCATTGTTCATCTCTCCAGGTTCAGCACACATTTTTTGTTAACACTTTTTTGTTAACAAATTTGTGGTGGGAGCTCCTGTCAGATTTCAGTGACTCTCTTGTGACACAATCAAAAGTGATTGGTGCTCCTCCTTTTATGGGCGTTGTAGGCATCCGTAAACCACCCTCTCCGATCCCTACATTTGCAAACAGCATGGAAGCCGGTACCAGGAGAGGAGCAGTGGCATACACCACAGGTGTCTGAGCTCAGCATTCTACCAGGAGAGGAGATGTTTGATCTCTGTATTTCTGCACTGGGTGAATCAGGACCAGGGGCGTAAAAGCAATTAATCAGAGGCCAGTTATCAGTCACTCATGACGCAAGGCAGCATCATCGTCCGCTCCTGCTGGAGATTCAGCAGCACCCCGGGGGCCTCTTTTGTTAGCTAAAGTGATATTTATTCGTAGAAAAATATGTTTTCCCGCTTAAGCCTACGTCAGGGGATTGATTCATCGCACGAAACGCTCAAGATCAGCGCTGAACCTCACATTGAGAGGCAGGTTTTGGTTGTCGTTCTTGTGCCTCAGTGAGCCAGCAGGGTCATTCTATTCCATACTGGCTTTTGTTCCACTTCTTAATTCATTAGGTTTGATGGAGGCTTGAGCTATACATTCAATACTGATCTCTGTCACACACTTCCACATTTAATCCACTGCAAATTCTTTGTGAAGAGGAAAAGGGGCGTGTTTGCACTAAGGCAAAGATAAAGTCAAATTGTTCACTCTACACATTTGCGTTAATATCTGCTGCTTAAGCAAATCTGGGGCGGCCGTCTCAAGCTTAATTAGCTATTCAATTCATATATTCTTCCCCGCTATGAACAAGTAATTATTCTTAATTAAAAAGGGTGAGTTCTTGCCTGCACTACTAATCGCTTCATGGTGCTCAAATGAATTGAGGTAGCTTACAGAAACACCTTTGCATGTGTCCTTCTTTAAGAACACACTTACAAAGACCCATATTATGACATCGCCGACAAATGTCAGCAATTATTTTCTGTGAGTAGTTTATCACGTAGCCATTGTCCATAACACATAACTAACAGCAGGCGCTTAAGAAGTCGCTGGCTGGTCCGAGTCGGGCCTGCTTAATTGAGAGCGTGGGGCGTGCACGCCGTGACCCGGGGCGACCTTCTCGTATCAGGCTCCCCGCATGGATCTCCGTGGGCGGGATTCTTGGAAAGAACATCGCAGGAGATGAAAGAGCTTCTCCTCCCACTCGGTACGCTCCGTCTATC
The DNA here is from genome assembly GCA_029706075.1 of Aldrovandia affinis. Lineage (NCBI taxonomy): Eukaryota > Metazoa > Chordata > Actinopteri > Notacanthiformes > Halosauridae > Aldrovandia > Aldrovandia affinis. Next base: position 2,812,822 of record JAINUG010000087.1, read on the forward strand.
AGCGAGCGCAGCTTGCCACGACGCTCCGAAAACTGCAGCGGATCACCCGGCCATGCCAGCGCTAACCCAGCCACCCAGTCGAGTGCCGCTCCTTTTTCTTTCTTTTTCCCTTCTTCATTTCTCCCCCCCCTGTAGAATTTTGCACGTTTCGGTGGTTGGGAAAGTGAAGCCGATTTGCGCCAGTGGCCGTCGTCTCCCGACGGGTCTCTTTTGTCCCACGGGGGACTGATGTCACTGTCTTTGGAAGGACTCGGGAGTTGAAACTGCAGCCAGCGCTTTGACTGAAAAAGATTCATCTGCATTCCGCATTCATTCGAACCCTTCTCTTCGCCGGCCCAGGGATACACAAACAAGCACTTCAAAAGCTCATTTATTTTGGCCGCTTGTGAGTTTAGTCTCTGAAACCACTGCAAATGTACATTCCACACTTAGACGGTGTTTGTAGATCGGGCTGTTTATTTATCCATCCGTGTATTCGTTTTGTTTTGTTCCCCCGGCAGTTGTGGTGGCCAAAGCATAATTGACAGGGTCGCATTGATTAGACAATGCTTGCCGCATTAAATGAGGTCATTGTCAAGCGCTGCTGTCCACCGCAACAGAACATATCTGACGTGCCCCTCGAGGAGAGATCCTCTTTGAGAGGAGGGGTTTTAGGAAAGTCCATCAGAAAGGGAGACGACTGAGTTCTCCGTTCTCCTGCACGCACGGCTCCAAACACACAGGGGAGGAGAATCTTTGTCATTTTTCCAATTTTATGAGGTTTCGTGGTCAGCATTGTTCTGCATTGACCAACTGTCCCAGCACACTTGCTTTGGTACATAAGTGCTGCATCAAGTGCTGCAGTGATTCTTTATTGGAAAACTTCCTGTAATTTGTGCTGCACAGAGGTATCTGCACCGCAGACCGAGCTGAAGCCTTCACTTACCTCAATAGACACTCTTCTGCTCTGGGCTCTGGGATGCGCTGCTCCCTGAGATGGCACTGTGTGCGTACGGTACAGCGGGTACACGTTTGCGATTCTGCGTTGGAGGTGTTGTCTCTCTGTGCACAGATATAAGACCTGTGACTCTCTCTCGTCCTGCAGGCGCCGTTCCCGGAGAGAGGGGAGATCACGCTGACCGCGGAGGGCAGGGAGCTGCTGCTGCTCGTGGAGCGCAATCGGTAAGTGCCTCTTGCTCCTCTCCGTACTTCCCAGCATGCCTCGGCCCCCAGCCCCGTGGACAGGAAGTCACACACTCGGGCGCTCTCCAGCCAACGCTTCACACCCACTGAAGTCCACACGCATGTCAGGTGGATAGGGCGCTGCCTTTTGAGAGCGCCGGAAAAATGTCATCAAGTGGGGCTGTGCCAAACACTTCACATGAATGTGCAGCATTGTGACGCGTGCGGTATTGCCTACCAAACACTGCTGCTGGGTTTGCGTGCACGAATCATTCTCAGTGAGATATGTATTTGTTTAAAAAAAGAGTAGGCTGGTAGGTTTGCTTTTAATCCCTGGTGACAATGACATTTTTGCTGCATGTTTTTAAAACAGGGGTACTCTCAATGTAGAGAATAGTTGAATAGTGGCTGTGGATTCGCACTGGTGTACGGTGCTAGAGTTGTGCGCTGTGCGCTGGCGGTCTCTTGGGGAACAGCAGTCGACACCACCCAGAGTGACGACGCGGTGAAAGGGGCAACTCACTTCCCGAAACAGCACAGGTCTGCTCATTGACAGGGCCAGTTGTGAAGGTCACAGAAAACAATTGCGTCTGCCCTTCACAATCATACTCAAACAGCAGTTTGAGTTCAGCGGTGGCAGCCCCGCATCAAAGACGGGAGAGCACGCGACGAGCACTCGCTCTGCAAACGAAATGAAATGCAGGATTCCTGTAGGTTTTAGTGGGACATTGCCATTAACGACGTCTTTACACCTGGAGAACCAGATAGTGGGAGTTGCTGTTTCGATAATGACTTAAGCTAACGTTTCCAAATATTCTTACTGGCAAGCCAATGAAACTACCTGAAGCAATTTAGCAGCGTTCCCTAATTTAGTACCAAATGAGTTCAACTTGAACAATGAAGTGCTGAGGCAGAAACAAGAAAGACCCCTAGCTCATAAAAAGCCAATAAGAATTGAAAGACACGATAGTTTAAAGAGGAGTGCGCCGTACGTAATGTGCCAGACGTTTTTTCCGAGCAAAAAGAAAAAGGACTGAATTGGCCTCATTGAATTGGCCTCATTGTATTTTTTTTTGCCGTGACTCGGCCATTTGTATAATTAAGCCATGCCTTCGGGGCTACATGGCCCATCTTACAACGTGAACCCATTACGACCGACTCAAGCTCAAAAATAATTATTTTGTGTTTTAACATCTTCGCCCTGGATCACCAAAGGTTATAACCTCTTACCAAAAAAAGCATAAAATAACATCCCACAAAAAACAGAGTATTTACTGCAGACTTTTTAAAAACAGTAGGGTTTATTCATGTGAAAATCTTCACTTAAGCCTTTAAGTCAAACGGGGATACTGCACGAGGCAAGAAATATTAGTGTGTTTTCTTCCTGATTGAACTCTTTCCTTCCCTAAAGTGACAATGACATGTTCCCTTTTATTTGTTGGCGAAGTGTTGAATAGGCATGAGGGAACAGAATGGCTGACCTATTCTTTACGGGCCTGTCATACTGCACTGTTCCCTAAGGGTGTGTCCGACTCCATAAAACATTTACTGCGGGGACAAGTCCGAGAGGGGGGCGTGTCTCCTCCGCCTTCCTGTGCAGTGAAATCGCCGGGGATGTCTTTTAATACGCGAATAAAAGCCACTGGCATTGAGCTAATCCCTCTCCTGACCTGTTGATTTTGGAGAGAGGTTTTGAGGCAACTTTGTGGGATTTGAGGTGTGTGCAGACAGGGGTGGTCTCAGTAAAGCTTGGTCGATCTAGCCAGTTTGTTCCAAAAGCTGGAACTGACCTGGAGTCAGTTATACTCAGGCCCAAATCCAACCCCAGCCAGTTTGTGCCTAAAACTGAAACAGAGCTTGGGTCAGTGCCCGGGGGAGGCTGTTCCTCAAAGTCTTAGGTTGTTATTACAGTGGGATGTTATAGTTTGTATTCTCTTGTGGTCTTCGGCCACATTCTCTATTTTAATTTAATTTAATTCATTCTGTGCTTGCATTTTTACCCTTTAGAAATAGTATTAATTGATTCATTAATTTTATTTATTTCTTTATTTTATTTAGCCATTTATTTGTCAGGGATAATGCAACTTACAACTTAAAAACATGCAGTGCAAAAAAAAGGAAGATGCACTGCATACAGGGTTTCTAGCCAGAGCTAACTTGTGACCCTTGTCCCTGGTTAGGCTTTTGAATTGAAAAAAATGCATATGAGTACCATGTGCTATGATATATGGTGTAATTGTATTGCATGGCAAGTATTTATGTCTTGTTTGTACAAGGTGCTGCTGATGCATGTGCTCTCTCCTCGGGGACCCTGATCTATGGCTCAGGCGCTCCTGGAGGCTTGGTTTATACGGGCCTGGACTGACCGTTCTGATCCTGCGCTCCAGTCGGAATGTTGTTTGCGTAACGTCTCAGCCCTCGGTAATGAGAATGTAATACGATGTTGACAAAGCTGTTTGTAATTGGTAGATTCCAGGTGACTGCAGGCCCTTTATTTGACCAAAGAGTGCAGCGGGGGCTTATCGAAAGCCTGCGTGGGTCCCTCTACACAAAGGGGGGCCGTGTAATTGAAATGTAATTGCATTCGGGTTGCCGTTTCATCTTCGTGATGAGATGTTGTTTTGTGACGATAAAACGGAATTTAATCAATATCAAAGGAGCTTATTGTTTTACGTGGCTCGTTGATGAGCAGTTTGGACTGGGACGAGCATCGGGGCGCCGCGAGACACTGTCTCAGACACTTGCGGGGGCGAGGAATCCGGTGAATCGGGAGAGCGCACGCTGTCGCCGTCTGTTTCTGCATCGCTCTCTCGGGGCTGTGAGGTAAATAGGGATAATTCAGCGCCGAGGGAGGCAGAGCTGCAGGTCTCTGCTGCCGTTTGACATTAGGCCCTGTGAGAGGAGAGAGAGGCCCTGTCTGAGGAGAGAGGCCCTGTCAGAGGAGAGAGAGGCCCTGTGAGAGGAGAGAGGCCCTGTCAGAGGAGAGGAGGCCCTGTGAGAGGAGAGGGAGGCCCTGTAAGAGGAGAGAGGCCCTGTCAGAGGAGAGGAGAGAGGCCCTGTGAGAGGAGAGAGAGGCCCTGTGAGAGGAGAGAGAGGCCCTGTCAGAGGAGAGAGGCCCTGTCAGAGGAGAGGGAGGCCCTGTCAGAGGAGAGGAGGCCCTGTCAGAGGAGAGGGAGGCCCTGTGAGAGGAGGGAGGCCCTGTCAGAGGAGAGAGGCCCTGTCAGAGGAGAGGGAGGCCCTGTGAGAGGAGGGAGGCCCTGTCAGAGGAGAGGGAGGCCCTGTCAGAGGAGAGAGGCCCTGTCAGAGGAGAGGGAGGCCCTATCAGAGGAGGAGAGAGGCCCTGTCAGAGGAGAGAGGCCCTGTCAGAGGAGAGAGGCCCTGTCAGAGGAGAGGGAGGCCCTGTCAGAGGAGAGAGAGGCCCTGTCAGAGGAGAGAGGCCCTGTCAGAGGAGGGAGGCCCTGTCAGAGGAGAGGGAGGCCCTGTCAGAGGAGAGGAGGCCCTGTCAGAGGAGAGGGAGGCCCTATCAGAGGAGAGGGAGGCCCTGTCAGAGGAGAGGGGCCCTGTCAGAGGAGTGATTTCTGTGTCTGTGTGTGATTTCAAGTGTGTATGTATGTGTGCATACAATGATTGTGGGTGTGTGAGTGAGTGTGTATGAGAGTGTGCGAGTGAGTGTGTATGGGAGTATGTGAATGAGCGCTTAACTGTGTGTGCGTATATATTGTGAGTGTGTATGCAAGTGTGTGAGTGAGTGTGTATGAGGGTGTGTGAATGAGTGCTTAACCGCGTGTGAGTATATATTATGAGTGCGTATGCGAGTGTGTGAGTGTGCGTTCACAAATGCATGCCAGTCCAGCCGTGTGTCATTCTCCCCAGTAAAATTCCTTGATACTCTGACAGTGTAATTAAAGGTAAGCGCTCATGTGGCGTGTGCCCCGTCGCTCCGCTCACTTTGAATAGATGGGAAACTGGGGACATCTTATCTCCCAGCACTGTGCTTTGAGAGCAGTGGCTTTCGAGACATCTCACCTCGAGAGCGGCGCCATTAGCGAAGCACTCACATTTTCCTTATCAGCAGAATACCTGAGAATACACACGCAGGCTGCCAGGGTGATAAATGAGGGAGGGAGCAAGCGAATGAGAGATGAAGAGAGAGAGAGAGAGAGAGAGCGCGAGGTGGGAGGAGGGAGAGGAGAAAGAGAGGCAGGAGAGGTGGGGGCATGTATTATTCTGCAGCGTGTTGACCACGAGGAGAGCGTGGTAGCAATCTAACAAGTAAATGTGTAACTAAATAAATAAATGAATGAAGGAATGGATCAGTCATATTTGTAATATATAATACACCACCAATGGGATCCCTGTATTTGTTCAGAAATGTGTTGTTTATTTCACATAAACAACTTGTGAGAAAGGAGCAAGTTTTTCTCATCTGGTTCTGTGGCTGAAGAGCACCAGGGGGGTAGAGTGTTTTTCAGTGCCCCCACAATCCTCGTTTCCTTGGAGATGCTGTATGGGGGACCCTAACCATAATCTCTTGTGGATCAGAGCATTTTGTAGGATTGTTTCTCTTAGACATTCAGTCTGTAGGCTTTGTAATAGGAATGCACTATTTTGTCACATTCGTTATGTGTGCTATTTCACAGTTTACATACTGTATACTGTGGGCTGCCCGTGAAAAGAGTTGAGTGTGATCCCATCATATTGAAGGGTCTGGCTAAATGGTCTCTGCTCAGCAGAAATACAACAAAGTCCTGGGGGTCGTCACATTCTCCTCGCATCTTTGACAGGTCTCATGAAAAACGGCAGCTCAGTTGTGAGCGAGCGTCTGAGCAAGTGAAGTTGGCTCTGCCCAAAATCCTCGGTTCACGAGCGCTTATGAGAGGATGGGCGGACCTTTTTGGTGTTGCCAAGACTCTGAGCATTCCCATGAAAAAACAGGAGGGACCCTGACACGGGCAGGGCGTGGGACGTCCCGCGGCAGCCGACATGTTTGGTTTGACCTCTCGCCGGCCAAAACGGCAGTGCAACTGTGGGGTTTGGTCTGTCCTGGGGAAACTGGGTCAACAGAGAGAACTGGTAAAAGCTTGGAGGAAGTGGGGGGTGTCGGTTTCAAATTTCCCCTTTAAAGCCGTGCTGGCAGGACATCTCCCACAGGGACCCTAGTCTGTGGCTGGACCAGTGCCCAGGGAGGGGGGATTGACCATGGAGCAAATGAAAGCTCTCCAAAATAAACACAGAAGCCACAAGAGCTATGTGGTATTCTTCCAGCATACACAGTATATTGAGATCAATTCTCAAATATGATGTTTAAACATGGCTGTGTGGTAAAAAAATAAAAGAATTTAATCAAAATTTTCAAATGGGGCCCTGGGTGGCGCAATCGGTACAGGCAGTTACCTGGAGTGCAGGTTGCCCACTGCAGCCAGGGTTCGATCCCGGCTGTGCCAGTCCAGCTCTGGCCAGGAGTCCCACTCAGGGGTGGCGGTTGACTGTCTGCCCCAAGGGGAGGGGTGAGGGAAGCCGTCATGAGCTCGCTGCAGGCACAGAAAGCTTCCCTGATGGCTAGGAGAGTTCCGTCTCAAACTCAGGGGGGTACAAATTTGACCAGTAGAGGGTACAATGGGGGGAAGTAATAAATAAATATATATTTTTTCTTACCATATCTTAAACATATTTAAATGTGTAAGACCTATTATTAAATGGATTTCTGAAAATGTAGATGTTCAGATGAAATGATTTACCCACTCATATAATGAATAATCTCATACAATAATCTATTCATGAGTGTCATCCATCTTTCATATTCCCGAAGAGCCGAGCTGTAAGATAAACAGAGGGTGTGGTAATTCACATTCTTTGTTGGCGTGGATAGATGGCACTTGACACACACAAACACACACACACACACACACACACACACGGGGGCAATTACCACACAGTGGGGGAACGGTTAAATGCTATATTAAATTTGAATTTCAAATGTCTCAGTTCGGCAGTGGATTAAGAGTAAGCCGTGGATATATGGTAATGGAGAGCTTTTTGCATCAATTACATTTTCATCACTCTCAAAACAAACACATGCAGCTCGCGCTTTTGGGAAATAAGCAATCAGCTTCCGATCTCTCAAAGTCACTAATGATGAGAACTCAGCAAAAATCTGCTAGTGCAATCAAAGAGCACGATCTCCGAGGCAGACAAGCTTTAATAGGTGTTAATTAGGCAAAATCCCAGAGAACTTTAGGGCAGAATAACCGCAAGCGTTTGAATCATCTCTGTGCTTTCATTACTTCCAAGCCCAAACAATATTCCTCTGGAATGAATTTGCTTTAACTTGGAATTTGGTCCTTTGCACTCAAAGTTTTATTGTTATTCAAATCAAGGCCGGGCCCTAGCTTGGTTCGAGCCTCGGCTAAGTCGTTAGCAGGCGATGACTGGGAGCCCACAGCGGCGGGACACAGTTTGCCTGGGCACACCGGGGGTAGAGTGGGTTACCACTGCATTAGTTCCTCCCAGCGATGTGCCAGGCTCCTGCAGAGAGCAGCCTGTAGTGTAGCCTGTTGGGTGTAAAATAGTCACTGGCTTCAATTGCATTACTCATTGGTGTGCAAAGTGTGGGGAAAAGGGGAAAGAAATAGAAGAAATTGAAAGTAAAGTAAAAAAAACAGAAGAAGAAAAAGAAAGAAGTCGAGCCTGTTTGAAGCCTTAAATATTTTAGAAGGAGCGAGTAGATAGACAGAGGGTGGTAAAGGCTTGAGATAGAGAGGGAAGGAGAGAGACAGACTGTTAGACTTTATGACTCTTATACTCTTAAAACGCAGCCTTGGTGGAAACCTCCATGCAATTGGTGCAAGTCTCAAAGGAGCTGCAAACTGTGCACTTTCAGTCCCGAGTAGGTGGTTTCAAGGTGTGAAAAATATACCAGATGAAACGCATCGTGGGTTTGACCTCTAAATAATCGTTCTTCCAGCACAGCACCGACAGTTTGTTTTAATTAGAAAAACTAATTGTTTAAACATTTTTTTTTTTTTTATTGTTGATACAGCGTTACATGGTTAGTGGTCATATAAAACACCACAAAAGTAATATTGGCACTATTTCATATGGAAACTAATATTATATTTTGTAACTAATTATACAATGTATATATACAGTATATACATATAAATATATATTATAAATAATCTAAATAGTAGTGTGCAAGTAGCCGGGTTTTGCTTTACATGTTTATTTTCTTAGAAACAAACCCTCATACATTATTTGATCATCTGTTGTTTTGATCTGCATTTCCTCAATTCAGGGTTCAAGGTTACATGCAGCTCTCTTTCTCCTTCGGCTGTAGAATTAGCTGTGAGTTCACTCCGAGTACCGCTTTTTTAAAACCGGTGGCAACTGGTTTCACCACAATCACTTTGATCCTGTTTTCAGTGAGTGTAGACTGAAAGGAATAGTATATTTCCTTAACAAACACAATGCCTTGTTTAAGAGCCAAATTGGATTTGTACCAACCCAGTGCAGGAAAGATCACATCCTACACACCACAAAAGGAAAATAAAAGTATTCGTTTTTTATTTTCAATAATAATTTTCAATATTATTCGAACTCACGTGGGACCAACCCTTGCATGTTTGAATAAAAGGCAACAATGCTTTTGGTGTGTGTCATTGTTATGGAGTGGCGTTAAAAAAATGCGTATTTGCATGGTTTATTGTTTTCATCTGCGCTGTGCCTAAGTGTCTTAGCAACACAAGATCTCTTGTAATGCAAATACAATGCACTTGATACCAATACAACATAATTTGATTTTGAAATGGGAATATGTTTTTGATAGAGCGAGAGGGTGGGTGGGAGAGAAAGGACGAGAGAGGGGGGCAGATGGAGAGCTGGAAACAGGTCGGAATGGTTTCGTGGCAGCAGCCGACCCGAGTCAGAGCTCTGCAGGACCTCTCGGCCCCGCGTGTGTCTGATCTGCGTTCGGACCGGCGCAGCTGTGAGAACCCCTGGACACAGCTGTCTGGTCTTCAGTAGGTCCCCTTGTTTGTTCTAAATATCTGATATTGTGTCTGCCCACACGTCCTGTACCTGCCAGGCTCGTTTACAGGTCTCAACTAGTGGCAGCTGGTCAGGTGGGAATAGAGGAAGATCAAATCTTACCTTTAAATCGACCATGGGTCTCAACCCGATTTCATTTATTTCGCTTAATTAACAAGCGAGCCAAATAATTGAATAACCCATTGGCGAGGAACCACAAAGCCTCCCCTTAATTGTCTCACATCGTTGCGTTCTCTTATTGCACGTCACGTTAGAGAAAGTAAAGGACAATGGGAGGTTTAATAGAGTAAAAATCAACTGATTCATTCTAGAGAATGCACTACACTTTTAATTTAAATCCCTCCACTAAATATTTAGCGCACTGGCTTTGAAAAACGTGCAATTTATTCAATTCATTAAAAAAACTTGATTAATCTCCGAGGGGCAATTCCTGAGGCAGGCATAGTAAAAATGGACAGTACAGGCATGACATATGAAGACAGTACATGACAAACAGATAGTGACCACATAGCAGTGACAGTACATGACAAACAGAACAAAGGGACTTAGTCCGGCAATAATAAATAAATGAGGAGTTCTTTAAAGTGCTTCGTGCGAGGGAGTGGGTGGCTGGCAGGACGATGGGTGAGGGGTTTTGTCCTAGGAGAGGGAGAAAGAGGGGGCAGGGGGGAGACTGGAGTTCACACATGAAGGTTGCCTTCCTCCTGTTTGTCCTCGCTGCAGGGCAGCGCAGACGCCTGCCGGAGGGCAGCCATTCGAAGGTCCTGTGAAGGACATGGGTAGGGTCCTGTAAGATGGTGTGGGCTTTCCGGAGTGTTTGCTGGTCATGAAATGAGGTCAGAGACCAGAGGGGGTGGCCTATAATTTTAGAGCAGGTGTGCGCTTCTTGTTTTGGATTCTAAGAGAATGGAACCAGCAAATGAATGAGAAGGTTATTATACTTTCAGTGAAGGAGTTGTAAAACATATGTGAGGATGTTCCTGCTCACTCCGAAGTATTGGAGCTTCCTCGGAAGTATTGACACCGCTGGCACTTCTTGATGATCACCTCAGCGTTGGCCTCAAATCGAAGGTTTGTCATCAAAGACACACCCATGGTGTCCGGGTATTTGTACTGATGTACAACATCCACCGGTTCCCCGAATTGTGGCTGCGGTCTTCCCCACTCGGTGCCTGGAGAAGTCCACAAACATCTCCTTGGTCTTGGTGACGTTCGGCTCCAAGCAGGAGCTATCACACCATTTTACAAACTCTCTGAGGGCGGGCCCGTGATTTTGTGCACAGCTCACATGATTTTCCGAATTAATGCACCGTTCGGCCCTAGAGCCAGTACAAAAGTGCGATTGGGTCCCTTGGCTTGTCTTTAGCTTGGCAAGCAGGTCCCAATTGCTCATTGTCTCGGGCGGCTGCCGGATACCCACCGCCGACCCGCCTTTGCTGTGCTCAGGGTCACAGCCGATCTTGGATCGTTACTCTGCTCTGCAGCGCACAGTCTTGTCAGATAAGTGGGTACGTTTTGTCTGGAGCCCGGGACGGGAATAGGAGTTCCATGCGGGGGAGCGTAGCGGGCAGTTTTCTCCACATCGATTAATGCATCCCTGCAGACAGAGCGTGGGATCCCACCTCCGTCCTGCGCTGCGAACCCCACGTCATTACAGACACCCCACGCGAGGGCACCCTTCAAACAGTTCTGCAGTCTGCCAGGGGGGTGGGGGAGGGAGGGGGCAGTGGCATTGTTTACCTACGACCTTTCTCCGATAATGAGCTCTCCCCGGACTTGGCTAGTCCAGCAGAATTACAGCCATAAATCACGTCATACCGTTCCTTGCATTGCGGACCTGGAAGTGGCATTGTTGAAGATAAATATTTCACACAGCATCATTTATTCATTTACACTTGATTTCATTCTTTTGTTCCCTCCTCGGTATGCAAAGATTCAGCGCAAAGAGAATTTTGTTTCTGGAGAAAGTTTTGTAGTGGAGGAAAGCACTGACTATTGTTTTTTTTTTTGTTCCCCTCATTTGATTGACTTGTTTCTGCACAAATGTGTCTGCAGCTTTGATATATCATATAAACTTTAGAACTCAAAATGAGAACTGAAAGCATTTGCTTTAGAAGTAGTTTTGTCAGTCTCTACGGTGGCATAACAGGAAAAGTGTCGCTGTAGTTTTCAACATAGTCCGGAACAGATGCTCTGTCTTCTGGTGTTTATTTATTTAGTCATCATGAAGCCTGGAAACAAGTGTTTGTCAAAGGAAAGGAAGAACACATTAGGAAGTGTCAGAGGCAACAGTTGGGTTCAGGTGTGTGTGTGTGTGTGTGTGTGTGTGTGTGTGTGTGTGTGTGTGTGTGTGTGTGTGTGTGTGTGTGTGTGTGTGTGTGTGTGTGTGTGTGTGTGTGTGTGTGTGTGTGTGTGTGTGTGTTTTCTCTCTTGGAAAAGAGTTATCATTTCTTTCAAATAAAAAACTGTTTGCAATATTGGGCGATTCTGACAGTAATCTCTCCTAAGCAGAGAAATCCAGCCCTGTCAGGTATGCTCTTTGAAATGGCAGTGCAGTATTTGATGAAATGCAGAGGTGGGCAGAGGAGAGGAGGAACACTTCCAGGCTTTCAAAAAAGAAAAGCTTACTCGCAGAACATTCACAGAACGAACAAACGGAGAAACCAGGACAGCCCATCTCCGGCTAGGGCTCTGCTGCTCCTTCAAACCCCCTCCAAAAGGGACCGCAGCATCACTGGAACGAAGAGGAGAAAGTCTCCCCTTCCCCAGGGTCACAGCTGGGAGGAGAGAGAGAGAGAGAGAGAGAGAGAGAGAGAGAGAGAGAGAGAGAGAGAGAGAGAGAGAGAGAGAGAGAGAGAGAGAGAGAGAGAGAGAGAGAGAGAGAGAGAGAGAGAGAGAGAGAGAGAGAGAGAGAGAGAGAGAGAGAGAGAGAGAGAGAGAGAGGGTTGAGACGCTGCCATCACAACCCGCAGACCAGAGGTTCCCAGCCAAGAGCACAGAGCCCAATAGCACAGTCCTCTCTGTGGTTGTGGACGCACGCCCCTGATCGTCAAAAGTAGAGCGTTCCGACAAGATGCATCCCCTCCCTTCAGAGATTAATCACTTCAACCTAAAGTGTTTTTCAGAATGTGTTTCAAGGCCAGTGGCAGTTATAAATCTATCTATTCCCCCGGTTTTAGGCAAGATGCGTTGCTTATCCCCCAAAAACTATCTCTATTTTTCCAGAAATTGTTGAGGTTTTGAAAGTTTTTTCTCTCGTTTCAACACAAAGCCTCGTCTCTTCTACTATTTCGAGGTCTCTGGTGAATAGCTAGAGATGACAAAAGCACTTGAATCCCCCAAGTGCCATGGGCCCAGCTGCAGACCCGCTCGTGTCTCGCTGCGCTGTGCTGCGCTACGCTCCGAACGGCAGGAAAAAAGTGGCGGTTTTGACACGTCTCAAATTGACATCAAGAGGGAGCGAGCCCCTGGTTCCTCTGAACCTCTTTCCTGCCTCACCCTACCTTGTCAGTTACACGGCGGTGTTCCGCTCTGACAACGGTGTCAGGTTTCAATTCACGTTTCTCCGTTAGTTCCTGCGCAGATGGTGCTCGATATCTATTTCTGTTTCCGTTAGTGCCTCTGTAGGTGTTTGATTGACTGTCACCCTGCCTCGGCTCTGTTTTCGGATGACAGTGCATTTGTCTCCACCGTTCTTTCAGAACGCTTGAGAAAGAACACTACTCTTAATTTATTATTCAGCGCTCCATGCCAAACAACACATTTTTACCTAACTATTGTACGAATTGGAACCTTTGGGTCCACTGTCTGCAACAATTCTTTAGTGTGGCTCATTAGAGTAGCTGGAGTCCCTTTTACACTCTTGTGCATGCAGCTTTTAAAAATAGATTTTAAATAATCGGTCTTTGTATTTTTGCTCTTTTTGTCTCCAAACAATATGCCAACTAGTAGCGGCTGGGATTCAATCAAAAAATTGTTCATAACTTTGACTTACACATAAATGCAAGGGTTTATTGTTTTCTCTTTAAAAACACGGTTCAACAATCACCAAAATTGAAAAGAAAATGAAAAGAAAAAAATCCAATACTTCTTTCCAAAAACATTTTTGTCTATTAGTAAAAGTTAAGGACAAATGTTGTTTTGTGGCCTTTGTTTTTGTCATTAGTTGAGTCTATTAATCCATCCATTTTTCCCCTTGGTTCACATTGTTCATGGCTCTGAAGGGGCACAGCAGGAAAAAGCAAATATGTGCAAAATAAACAATCTGCCAAGAGAGCCCACAGAGACTCATTGAAAACAACAAGCCATCAAATATGTCCACAGAGGAGCCGACTGCTACTGCTTTCCCATAGTGGTTACAATTTTGAACCCCTGCTACGGCACTGTGGATTAAAGTTTGAAAATGAAGGTTAAAGAACTGAGAAAAATGATGGATTCTTCTTTAACGCTAGAATTGTTCTCATCTTCACTTGTTCTGCTGTGGCAAATTAGAAACCAAAGGACCGTAATAATAAAAAGGGTCATAATCATTTCTTGTAGTTCAGGTTAGTTACTGTTTGTAAGGGATGTGAACAACCATAGGTGAAAGGCTGATATGACTACATTGGATTAATAATATATAATATATGCCATTTAGCAGACGCTTTTATCCAAAGCGACTTACAGTAGTGAATGCATACATTTTTCAGTATATGTGGCCCCAGTGGGGATTGAACCCACAACCTAAGCGTTGCTAACGCCGTGCTCTACCAACTGAGCCACAGAGAACCATAGGATTCATAGCCGTTTACCAGGTAGCTACTCTAAATAGGCCACTCTTGGATTTTTTGCAATGGGAGTTGAGTCCGTGAAAAAAAAATAGCAGAACGTTTAGACGATTTGACAGATGACTACACAGCTAAAGAGCACCATGCTTTATTTGAGCACAGTAGGACCGACGATATGGTTGAATTAGTGACCTCAGTGACCATGTCAAAAACTGTTTATTTTAAAACATAGTCGTGCATCTAATTCAGTAGTAAAAGTAGAGGTGCTTTTATTCATTTAATTTTGGAGCTCAATTTTCAGCTTTGTTTGCTACTCTACAGCAGCTATAGGACCAGTGGTAAAGCCCACATTTATGGACAGCAAAACAGAGTCACAATTTGCACATTAGTCTAGATCAGTAGTTCTCAAAGTGAGGGTCGCGAGATCCGTTTGGGGGTTGCGAGATGATTTCAAGAGTGTGAGAAAACATTATGACAATAAAATGCTATCTTTTTAAACCGTAATTGCATTTATGCATAACATAAAAAATAATAGGCCTATTATTCATGTGGTAGCCTACCATTTTTTGTTTAAAAATCAGAGTATGTAGCCTACGATATTTTGGTTCTCAAACTTTTCAGCCCGTGACTCCCAGTAGAGATGAGACCCCCATGCTCCCCCCTTCCCCGAGGTGCTTACGACAATTTGGATCGAGTGCTCTGCTTGCAAGAGCTCTCTGTGTATAATGCAGTGTGAAATTAACATGATGTGCTACTTGTAAGACTCTTGCCTTCAGTCCTTTCTTTTTACCCAATATTAGTTTTCTCCAGCGCAGTGCAAACGCATGTCCTCACTGTTTCAACCTCACATTTAAATTAAAGTGTACTGGTTTATCAGCATGAGAGGTAGATAGATGGCTTTTCTGAATTAAATTAATCAGTTGCTTCAGAGTGACTGTCAATATGAGTTGCGCCTAAATGTATTAATATTAACAAACATTTTCCCAGTAGCCTCGTCTGACCTGTCATAAATGTATTTACGACATGTCAGTTACTGTACATTTACAGTGCAACACTAAACGTACTAGCCTACAAACTGCCTTGTGTGTGCATAATTGTTTTTTGCAATTAGCTAATGTTAAACTGCAAAATGGAATGGTGGTTAATCCGTAAAAACAAGGACACAACAGATATTGAGATTGACAACATTCACCCTGAAGCAATTCATGAAATTAATTCAGAAAAGCCATCTATATAAAATGATATGGGACGTGACAAATGCATAGGTAAGGCCGTACACCACCAGTCTGACCAATTGTCCAATTGTCTGAAATATCGTGACGAATTCATCCAGTATGGATTCACTTGTTTTATCATCAATGAGGTGCAACACCCCCAATGCTCTGTGTGTACAGAAGTGCTTGCACACGAAAGCTTAAAGTCCATAAAAATGAAATGACACATGCTAACCAAGCAACCCGATTATACTGATAAACGAATAGACATTTTCAGCCGAAAGGAATGAGAATTGCTGGGCCAAAAACAAGTAATGACACAGCAAACCACAATCCCTGCAAAAGCTCAAATGGCAACGTATGTGGTGGCATACTTATTTGCACAGTCCAAAAAGCCACATACAATTGCCTCAGGCACACTGGCTGAGTTCTGGATTTCGGTTGTGGAGGAATACCCAGAGCTTTTGGCCGCGATTGATGTACTGATTCCTTTCAGATCGACCTATTTAGAGTAGCCTCCTTTTTTATTCATACCCTTGATAAAGATGAACAAAACAGATTAAAATAAACTATGTAATAATAAAAAATATATATATTCTGAAAATTCCAAACCTACATTACTAATACAATTGTTAATCTGGATCACAATTATTCATACCCCTAACTATTATTTTCAATTTAATCCAACAAAAACGAATCTTCATAAATGTACTTCTTTGAAGTTCATTGGAAGGTTATGGAACTATACAGTGACTATAAATGATTTCCTGTTTCCCTAGGGTATACAAAGGAGAGAACACACATTTGAAATACTGTGGTCAGCCATCATCATGGTGAAAGGCAAAGAACTCCTTGAAAGCATTAGACAAAAGGTTATTGACCTCTACAGATCAGGAGATGGCTACAAAAAACTAAAAAGATAAAAGATACCGCTTTCCACTGTTGTGTCAATTATTAGAAAGTTTAACTCGAACAGTGGCTAACCTGCCAGGTAGAGGACGCAAGTCTATCGCAAAAACTTGGAGTCAAACAAAAGGGGTATCTTGGAAATCACAAAAAAACTCAGGCTTACAAACAATCGGCACTGGGAAATTTGATCAACATTCTGACATCAAACAAGTGCAAACAAGGAACTTAAATACAGACGGGGAAGATAACACAAGAGGAATCAGGTGTGACTGGGAGGGGAAAAGGGCAAGAACACAGGTGAGAACGATTAGGATCACTAATACAATAACAAGGGGAGACGAAATACACGGACTGGGAAGCACATAGACACAATGAAAATAAATGACCTGGAAGAGCAGGTAGACACGTGCACAGTTGAACGTTGAACATGTTGAACGTGCACCTTACAAGTACTAGCTATTTCCATTCACTTTGGTGTGTGGGGCAATCCCGATTGAACCTTCTGCCATTGACTAGAGCTGGAGCTCCTACTGCTTTCCTGTAGCTTATACCTATCAAGTTAGTTGATAAAGACTCTGAAGTTGTGCAATTTCATTTTTGTATTATGAATGTTATTGTAAACAATGCAAGCATTTAGGATAGCGATTAGCGATAGCTATTATTTTATAGTACCACTTTAGTGACGTTGTTTGTCTCTTCTTTTTTTGTCAGCGAAGTCTACACCCATATCTTTGTGATATAATTATATAATATTTGGACATTGCACCTCAACACGCATTTCAATTTAATTTAATTCGTTTCATTCGATCGGTGAATTAAGGGTTTGCGCAGTCTATGGAAAATCCCCTAGTTCGGTGGATATGGGTTAACATGCGAGAGAACCGATATATGGTTGTTATTACATGTGTTCATTTTATGCTGTTATTATTATCCGGGCGCTGTAACTGTGTACTTGTGTGTGTGCACTCGTCAGCTTGCTTGTCAAGATTTTCGGAAAGCCCCTTGGGTGATGGTGGGGGTCGCGAGTCTCTACCAATATTATTTTGTGAGACGCGGGCTGAAAAGTTTGAGAACCACTGGTCTAGATGACTGCTGTTCCAGAAATATTAGCATCCACCTCTTGTACTGAACTTGCCAGAATAAAAACTTTGTTTTCCACACTTTCAACTGGTGGCAGTAATTGGAACGCTGCATGCACACTTCATTCTGTGTGTCTATAATGGAAAGACATTCAAGCAAGGAAAATGTTGGCATTAGCCATCAGCTGGGTTTTATCCTTTTGTCCTGCCCCTGTCCTCTACAAATCAGTGCTCTTGTGTCTGTGCTAGGCGTCAACAGCCACAGTCTAGCCGCATCCAACCATGGCCTCCAATAGATTAAATGCTGAGTTCGGTAGCTGAGGCACTGAGTGTTTTCCCCGTGGAACGGGTCCAAATGGCTCTTTGAGTGCTGCCGACCCCTGGTCTAGCGCATCCAACCAGGACTATTCAACTGCAGGTCTATTCAACTGCAGGCCCATGGGCCAAATGTGGCCTGCCAGAGATGTAATCTTGGCCCTTTCATCATTGAGAAGAATACAAGTATTCAGATGCATCAAGGTTGTGCCTCTGTCCAGTGTCTTTAGTGTGTCGGCGCACCTCCCACAAGTGAGGAATAAAAAGAGCTATGCGTATTTTAACAAGGCATCTAATTTGTTTATACATGTACAATCTTACTCGTAAATTATTTTATAAGTATCATGTGGAAATTACTGGCCTGTGTGCACCATTTCAAAATAGTTGAAGAACGCTGATTTATCAGTCGAGATGCATGCCTTTGGATATATGCTTAGAAATGTAGAGACAGTGACAACTCGCTAGTTAACCTTTGGCTGAAATGATACTTGAAGGGGATAGGGCTAGGTTTTAGCACTGCTAATAGAAGGGCTATGGGTTTCAGATGTTAGCACCTCTGTATTTGTTATAACCTAATAACACAATCATAAGAAAAAAGTAAGAAATGTACAGGTTTTGAAAACAAGCCTTTATTATGTATGCAAAGTAAGCAGGAGAGGGTTTTACATTTTACATTTTTGCCATTTAGCAGACGCTCTTATTCACAGCGACTTACAAGATGTGCATTTATACATACCCCCCTTTGGACCGCAAGAGCTGAGCAAAGGCAGGACAGCAACGCCTGCTACGCATATGGGTTGACACGCACATCACTTTACACATTGGTTAACACGCATATCACTTTACACATCCGTTATCACTTCCCCAAAGCCACTTCCACTCAGCTTTCTGTGAAAAGGACTTCACAAACCGTAAGAAAAATCTGAAAATAAAATGGGTCAAACCCTTTTCACAGGTTTGGGTTTTTTTTAAATGACGTTTCCACATTTTCAATTTTGTTCTAATAATTAAGACATACAGCCTTTTTTTTTTAGGGACCGTTGCTTAAAATGTCATTGATAAACGGTTACGTGGACCTGACTGGACAGTGGTCCGAAAACTCAAGATGTACAGCTTTTTATTACTGCCGAGATGAGAAGTGTCAGGCAGAGCAGAGCACATAACAGTTAGAGTTTGGGGCCTCTCCAGTGGCATATGCAGCTGAGGCACTTGTGCCTTTCAGTGCAGAGATACACCCTGCGCTTCAGTAAGATCGAGATCATGCCAGTGCTGACTGTGGCCAGGAAATCATTGGCTGTTGCCATCTCCCCAGGCAGGGAAAAAGTAGAAGTTGGCTTAATGTGTTTTCGGTAGTGATGAAGGCTGTGAAAGTTAGTGTGCTCCGAAATTGAAAGAAGTGATTGGGACGGACTGTTATGATTTGCGAAATCCAAAAATGGATTTCAACAAAATGGCACCCTATAAAGTTGGGCCCTTCTTGCTTTTTTGTTTGCCTTCCTCTAGCCGTAAATAACTCACTGATGGGTTTTGAAATGGGACTTTAAAACTATTGAATGGGACTATTGAGAGTGGCGCTCCTGCTTGGCGAGTAGAATAGCAGAGGAGGATGGTGGCAGTCTGAAGGTCTAGGCCAGGGGTCACCAACCTTTTTGAAACTGAGAGCTACTTCATGGGTACTGAGTCATACGAAGGGCTACCAGTTTGATACACTCTTCTGAAATAACAAATTTGCTCAGTTTGCCTTTAGTTATATATTATTATTAATGATAAATGATACTCATCTATGTGAAGACACTGATCATGTTAATGATTTCTCACAATAATTATCAACAATGACTTAACAAGGTTAAGATTAAGGCCATTCTCTCCCCCTCAGACCTTGAGAGAGTCATTCATGCCTTCATATCATCACGACTTGATTATTGTAACTCTCTGTACCTGGGGCTTAATAAGTCGACCATGGCCCGCCTACAGTTACCCCACAACGCTGCTGCTAGATTGCTCACAGGTACTGGAAGAGAGCTCATATCACCCCTGTCCTTGCCTCCCTTCATTGGCTCCCAGTACGCTATAGGATAGATTTTAAAGTTATTTTATTTGTCTACAAAGCTCTAAATGGTAAGGCCCCCTCCTACCTAGCAGACCTCCTCACCCCCTATACCAACGTCAGGGCCCTCAGATCTGCTGAT